>CM062808.1:179994432-181263031 GCA_031772625.1 Pinus tabuliformis
ACTTGCCTTGTGCAAGTCGAGGTGCCATCTTTCTGATCACCTCCTGTACTCATTTTATTGCTCAGTATAATAAAATGGCTTAGCATTTCATGCTGCATTTTTGAGTATCTGCTTATATTTCCTGTCTATATTATTATATGTTGTGCCACTGTTATTTTGTCATCTTTGGGTTATTATATTATTTGCATGTTTTTGGTTGGAGTTTTGCTGGATTTGAGGGATATTCCGGGTTAGGAATATTACAGTGGTATCAGAGCATAGATGGCTCAGCCTATGGAGCTAGCAATCTATGACACCGGGGTAGGAGAATAGGTAGGAGGTACAGAGGTAGGAGGTACAGAGACGCTGAGCGTAGGTTGGAGAATACCTACGGAGAGGGAGACTGTGTTCCGGTGGTGGACGCAGAACAGGAGGAGCCTGTGGTGGACGCAGAACAGGGGGATCTGATGGCAGATGATGATGGGAAGAGATTTGCGGATATGCTCCTCAAATCCATGCAGGATTTGTCAAGGCAGATTGAGGTGATGGGGCAGAGATTCACAGCAGTAGAGGCCAGACAACGTGAGAGCCCACGGGTTTTTCAGGTTGGTGAGGGATCGGGCGCATCCCACCATTTGCCAGAGCAGCGTGATACTGCGTAGCAGGTGGCCTCACATGCCCCTACACGCTCTACCATGCCCACTTTCTTAGGAGCCGACACGGGGGCCGTAGCCCAGCAGGAGGCAGAGCCCAGACATATGGGTGATTATTTTGCAGAGTACCAGGCCTATGGGCAGGAGTTCAGGGAAGCCCTCTCATTCAGAGATTTTGTTCAGCTCCAGCGGGATAGTAGACCCCGCGACCATCACAGAGGGTACCGGCATTACCATGATGGTGACACCCATCGTGCAGCGAGTAGATTCCACTTGCCTACGTTTGATGGTTCATCAAACAGTTCGACAAAGTCTTGGGTGGAGAAGCTGGACATTTATTTCCAGCTTAACTAGATGTTGGAGACAGAGGCCATTAAGGTGGCAACATTGCATTTGGATGGTGAGGCCTAGGATTGGTGGTTTCATGGGATGGTTACACTAGGGCACTCCACAGTGACGACATATGCCGAGTTTACCAGGAGACTGATGGAGCGATTTGATCGGAGGGATCCAGAGCAGCATTTTGTGGAGTTGACGAGGCTCAAACAGACAGGGAGCCAAGAGACCTACAATGCAGACTTCTTGAGGGTCTCTGTGATGGTGCCAGACCTATCCACGACACGGAGGGTCTATATGTATGCTGAGGGGTTAGCAGAGCCACTTCGAGGTTTAGTTCAATCCACTAGACCAGCCACACTCCAGGACACTATCAGCAAGACCCAGGACTTACAGGATGTCTTACCCAGGATCCGGAGACCTTACCCCCAAAGACAACCCTTTTAGTCTAAGGGGAAGGATGTGAGGATTCCACCTCCAAAAGGGAATCCAGGACGAGTACAGATTGAGGACGATGTCAGGAGGGAACTGAAGAAGAAGCGGTTGTGCTTCACATGTCAAGAGCCGTGGGCACCGGGACATAGATGTGCTGCTGGCAAAGCACATTTTATTGAGGTCTTCTCCGAGAGCAGTGGAGAAGAGGATGACGAGGATGATGTGGAGGCAGGAGATAGCCATGCCATAAAGGGACCCTTGCCACCTCCACCACCAGCAGCAGGTGGTGCATCTTTTGCACCTACCGGAGGGGCCCTTGCAGCATTGCGAGGAGTACCCAAGTATCTGATGCTACCTCGTACGAGGGACAGTACGTGGCCAGCAGGTCTCAGTTTTGGTTGACAGTGGGGCGACCCACAACTTCATTGATGCACAGATGGTTGAGTGGAGAGGTATTCAGACAAAGAGCTTCAATGGGTTTTTAGTCTTGGTCCCAGGAGATCAGACCATGACGTGTGCTCGTTATGTTCTAGAGCTTTCAATGACGATGGGCACTTACACATTGACTGACCACTTTTTCGTGGTCGATATCCTGGACACCAACATGATACTGGGTGTTCAGTGGCTTATCACTCTAGGGAAGGTCACGACAGATTGGAAGACCCTAGAGATGGAGTGGGATGATGAGAAGACAGGGAGGCATGAGAAGATACGGGGACAGCACACATATCCGCCTCAGACTGTGTCGGCTCATCGGATGGAGGCAGTCTTCCGGAAGGGGGACATAGAGTGGGCAGTGGAATTGCGTGCATCAAAGGCAGGGACTACAGGGCAACAGTACATCCAGAGATACAGTCCATCCTTGATCGATATGCCATAGTGTTTGGGGAGATTCCACCAGGACAGCCACCAGATCGGGGGTTTGAGCACACCATCGAGCTTGAGTAGGGCATACAGACAGTGATCACCACCCCCTATAGGCACCCCAAGGCCTATCAGGATGAGATTTATCGGGCTATCCAGGAGTTGCTGGCACTTGGGCACATTCGACTGAGCACGAGTCCTTTTGCTTCTTCTGTGGTGTTGGTGAAGAAGAAGGACAGTACATTGAGGATGTGCATTGACTACAGTGCCTTGAACAAGAAGACCCTGAAGAACAGGTACCCCATACCTAGGATCGATGAGTTGATGGATGAGTTGAGGGGAGCACGATTCTTCTCAAAGAATAATTTGAGATTTGGGTACCATCAGATTCGCGTGAGGGAGCAGGACATTCCCAAGACCACCTTTAGGTGTCACTATGGGCACTTTGAGTTCTTGGTGATGCCTTTTGGGCTAACCAATGTCCTCGCTACTTTTCAATCCTGCATGAATCACATCTTCCGTAGTCACTTGAGGAAGTTTGTGTTGGTATTCTTTGATGACATTCTCATTTACAGCGGGACTTGGGAGGAGCATCTCCAGCACATTGAGACGGTATTGCATATCTTATAGGAGCAGCAGTTCTATGCCAAACTCTCGAAGTGTGAGTTTGGGTTGACGGAGATGTTGTATCTAGGACACATCATAGGAGTGGACGGAGTGAGAGTCCATGAGGAGAAGATCAGGGCCATTAGAGAATGGCCAGAGCCGAGAAATGTGACGGAACTTCGAGGATTCATTGGCATTTGTACTTACTACCGGAAGTTCGTCAAAGGTTTCTCGCAGCTTGCTGCACCCCTGACAGATTTGACGAGGAAGGGGGCGTTCAGTTGGTCAGATACAGCGCAGCGAGCCTTTGACAGGCTCAAGGAGGTTATGAGCAGCTGCCCAGTGCTTACGTTGCCAGATTTTACGCAGCCTTTTGTTTTGGAGTGTGATGCGTCAGGACAGGGTATCGGCGCAGTGTTGATGTAGGGAGGTCACCCTATAGCCTTTAAGAGCCGGAAGCTCCTTCCGCACAAGAGGTTGTATTCTATATACGACAAGGAGATGTTGGCCATCATGCATGCATTAGCTAAGTACCGGCAGTACCTGGTGGGTAACAGGTTCAGGGTGAGGACTGATCACAATAGCCTCAAGTTCTTTTTGGAGCAGAAGCAGCTACAGGAGAGGCAGCAGAAGTGGATCAACAAGATCCAAGCATATGACTTTGACATTGAGTATGTCAAGGGTAAGAACAACGTGGTAGCAGATGCCCTTTCACGTAGACCAACCACGTTGTCTCTTATGAGCTTGGATACAAATTGGAGGGCTCGACTCTTAGTAGAGTACTCCAAGGACAGGTTTGCATGTGAGGTTCTGGATGGGCAGGTGGTAGATGACAGGTACAGGGTGATCGATGAGATCATCTATTACAAGGACCGGATCTTCTTGACTGAGGGGTCTCAGCTCAAGAAGAAGATACTCCAGGCATCACATGATTCACCGTTGGCAGGACATCAGGGGTTTACCAAAACCTACAAGGCCATTAGGGAGAGGTTCTCATGGAAGGGCCTCAAGGAGGACGTACTCCAACACATCCGGGAGTGCAATATTTGCCAGAGGAACAAGGGAGAGATGAGCCATCCCGCGGGATTATTGCAGCCTCTTCCCATTTCGAAGGGGAAATGGGAGAGTATTTCGATGGACTTCATCACAGGGTTGCCCATGGTACAGGGCAAGGATTGTATCTTTGTCGTCGTTGATCGACTGACAAAGTACGCACACTTTTTTGCCATATCCGCACACTATACAGCAGCACAGGTGGTCGAGCTATTCTTCAGAGAGATCTTCAGGCTACATGGTCTTCCTAAGACCATCGTCAGTGATAGGGACAGCCGTTTCATGGGCGGGTTTTGGCAGGAGCTTTTCCGGTTGGTGGGGACAGAGTTGACACCGAGTACCAGTTATCACCCACAGACGAATGGACAGACAGAGATAGTTAACAAGTGGCTAGAGAGCTACTTGCGTAACTAGGTCAGTGGGCAGCAGCGAGCATGGTTGGGGTGGTTGCATTTAGGGGAGTACTGCTACAATACTTCACATGACATGTCCATCGGTATGTCACCATTTTATGCCTTATATGGGTATCATCCTTTATCTTTTGCTGATGTGATGTTTGGTGATAGCAAGGCTCCTAGAGCCAAGATTTGGATCCAAGAGAGTCAGGATATTCTCCGAGCTCTCAAGGATAACATGGCTACAGCGCAGAACTAGTAGAAGCTGTATGCCGACCGCAGTCGGGTGGAGAGACAGTTCGAGGTGGGGGACATGGTCTACCTACGATTGCAGCCATACCGACAGTCGTCACTAAAGCAGAAGGGGGCTGAGAAGCTCAAGCCCCTCTTTTATGGACCGTACAGGGTGATACGCAGGGATGGACAGGTTGCATATGAGTTGGAGCTGCCCCAAGGTAGCAAGATTCATAACGTTTTTCATGTATCATGCCTGAAAAAGGCATTGGGGCAGCAGGTGACAGTGACAGATGAGCTACCACCCATGGATGACGAGGGGCATCTGGTATTGCAGCCGAAGGCTATCATTGATACCAGGGAGAGGCAGCTGTGGAGCAGGACGATCCGGGAATTCTTGGTGAGGTGGAAGAATTTGCCGGATGAGGATGCCACTTGGGAGAATGAGAAGATCTTGCAGCATCCATCACTTCAGTTGCTTGAGGACAAGCAACATTTTGCTGGGGGAGACTGTAATATTCCTAATTAGCCATGGCTAATTGGAATATTCAATTTTGTTCAATTTTTGCCTTCTATAGTTATTTGTAAATAAAAAAGTGAGGACGGGGGACATAACTCACTTTTAGAATAAAAAGTCACTTCCTAGTAGCACAACGTTGTGACTTAAAGGGGAGCCAAGGGGGCCAAGGGGGGACGCAGAAATGGAGCCCACGCAGACACATGGAGAGACTGCGCAGGAGGGAAGGAACACGTGGCAAGAGGGGAACCACGCAGGAAGAGGTGAGCCTTGGGATTGAGAGAGGCGAAGGCTATAAAAGAGAGAGGAGCCCCCTCATTTTGATCATTCAGTTATGTGCATTTTGAGCTAGTCATTTCGACTTCTGAGCACGCTGGTTGTTTAGCTGGTCTGCAGCACTATTTAGTGCATTGAGTGTCTCCGTTCGGAGATCTCACCCTTAGCCCCGGGGGACTTCGAGTGCCTGCTCAGGCAAGGTATTTCCATTGGAATTTTAGTAGTAGTTTTTCAGCACTTCAGCAGCAGTTTCATCAACTTTCTGGAGGATTGCGCAGCACTGAGAGAGGGACACAGTTCTTTCTGGCAGTAGTGTTGGATTGGGGTTCTTGCAGAAGGATTTATGCTGGGAGATTGAGCAGGGGACCCGCCCTTGCCTATTGGAGGATTCTTGGAAAAGTTTTAGGCAGAGTTCTGGAGGGGTTTCTTTAGTGACAATGCAGAGCATTGGGGAACTGTGCAGATCCCCAAGGGGGTGATTTTTGGGGGTTGGCTATTCCAGGAAAGATTTCTGGGTTTTTCTGGGTTTCTTGAGTAGAGCCTGATTCCAGAGTTTCAGTATTTTCCGAGGAGGGGAGCAGCCCCAAATCATCATTTTTTTTCTAGCAGCAGCAACAGCATAGCAGTTTTCCAGCAGCATCCACGCAGAGAGGCCATTCTTGTTATTTTGAGAGAATTTCTTCACTTTCCTTGTGCAAGTCGAGGTGCCATCTTTTTTATCACCTCTTGTACTCATTTTATTGCTCAGTATAATAAAATGGCTTAGCATTTCACGCTGCATTTTTGAGTATCTGCTTATATTTCCTGTCTATATTATTATATGTTGTACCACTGTTATTTTTTCATCTTTGGGTTATTATATTATTTGCACGTTTTCGGTTGGAGTTTTGCTGGGTTTGAGGGATATTTCGGGTTAGGAATATTACACCTGCGCCCCCCCAGAGCTACAAGAGCTCCATACATCATACAGGACCCTCATCAGAGGGTTTCTGAATGACACCAAGTTGTTCTCAGAAAGTCAAAAATTTGACCTTTCCTAGGGGCTTTGTCAGAATTTCGGCGACCTGTTCATTTGTACCGATATGTTGGAGCCTTATTGCTCCTCGCTGCACGATATCTCGAATATAGTGGTACTTGATATTGATATGCTTGGAGCGATCATGAAATACGGGATTCTCTGACAAACGAATCCCACTCTAGTTGTCACATAGGATCATGGTGGCATCCAATGTAAATCCAAACAGCTCACTGAATAGCTTTTGCAACCAGACTGCCTCACAGGAGGCCATGCTAGCAACAATATACTCTACTTCGGCGATGCTCAAAGCCACCAACTTCTGCTTCCTGCTCATCCAGGATATCAAAGCAGATCCCAGGGAGAAACAGCACTCGGAAGTGCTCTTACGGTCCACCACATTACCTGCCCAATCAGCATCAGTGTATCCAAGTAGTCTCACATCTTCGGCAGTGTATCTTAACCCATAAGTAATTGTGCCACGAAGATATCTCAACAGATTCTTGGCACCAATCCAATATATGTGGTGAGGTTCAACCATATGTTGACTGCGAAGCATATATCTGGACGGGAGTTCACTAAGAACATTAATGCTCCGACAAGTTGACGATACTCGGTGGCATTTCGTAAAATAGGTCCAGCAACGCTACCGCTTAACTTCTTAAAGTCAAGCTCCATCGGGGTAGTAATAGGCTTGCAGTCCACCATACCGAATCTTTCCAATATCTTCACCACATATTTTCCTTGAGATAGGAAAATCCCCCTTGGCTTCTGCCAGACTTTAAGTCCTAGGAAATAGTGCATCAGTCCTAGGTCCTTCATTTCAAATTCAAAAGCCAACTCCCTCTTACATTTGTGAATGAGAGGGTCTGCACCTATTAGAAAGAGGTCATCCACATACAGCACCAGTATGAGAGGTTTGTCATCTTCAACCTTAAAGTAAAGGTTAGGATCGACTTCACTCCTAGTGAATCCCAGCTTCATCAAGTAGTTATCGATCCTCTCATACCATGCTCGGGGTGCTTGCTTTAGCCCATAGAGAGCCTTCTTCAACCTGCATACATGAGATTTTCGATCATAAATCTCAAATCCTTCAGGTTGCTCCATGTAGACCTCTTCTTTGATCGAACCATGCAAGAACGCGGTCTTGACATCCATCTGATGTAGGTTCCATCCTTATGAAACCGCAAGGACTATGATCAATCGGATGGTGGTATATCTGGCAACAGGTGCAAATATCTCGTCATAGTCTATACCTTCCTTCTGGGAGAAGCCACGAGCGACAAAATGAGCCTTATACTTTTCCGTACTTCCATCTGCTGCATGCTTTATCTTGTAAAGACATTTAGAAGCGACAATTGTCTTGTCCTGGTGTCTGGGAACTACTTCCCAGACATCATTCTTCATAATAGACTCATATTCTTCGGTCATAGCATCCTTCCATACTTGATGCTTGATGGCATCTGAGAATGATGAAGGCTCATTTTGAATGATCGTGCTCATGATGGTCAGGTATCCCTGATACCTGTTAGGTTTCTTACTTTCACAGAAGGTTCCTCAGGGTGTAGTGTGTCCTTCAGCATCATCGAGTATCCCCCTAAGCCAAGAGGGCCTCTTCCTAGAAGAAGAAGGCTTAGGTGGATCAATAGGATCCATGGGTTCATCCACATCGGGCATTGTTTCATCATCCTTTTCTTTTGGTTCCTTGGTGTCAGCTTCTTGAGAGCTCCTTAAAGTAGGAAGATTGTTCGCCTTGATGAGAGCCATATCTTTGTCAAAGGTGACATCATGACTAATCACGATTTCCCTTTGACCGGCTACATAGATTCTATAGCCCTTAGTATTTTCACCATAGCCCACGAAGATTCCTTTCTTTCCAGATGCACCCAATTTATTCCTTCTCTTTCGACACATGAAAATATACAGGGATTCCAAAAATTCTAAAATGAGATACGTCAGGTTTCTTACCAGTGAACATTTCTTTAGGAGTCTTGGAACCCAATGCTTGATATTGTACATATACGGCGGTGTTTGCAGCTTCGGCCCATAGAAACTTCGGAAGTCTTTGATCATGGAGCATGGCACGGGCAGCTTCCACAATCGTACGTTTCTTCCTTTCTGCCACACCATTATGTTCAAGAGTATATGGTGTAGTAGTCTCCCTCTTAATGCCAGCCTCTTTACAAAAGTCATGAAACTCATTAGATTCATATTCAGTCCCATTATCAGTCCTTAGGATCTTGATCTTCTTTTCGGTTTTCTTGATGAAGGCTTGAGATGTGTCACAAGACATGACACCTAGCGAACTTCCTCCGACCTGATATAATGAATCAACTCGAAACCCAAGAGTGAAGGCATCTTTAGTATTGTTTTTCCATGCACGTACCTTGCCATCGATGAAAGCCACCTTGTAGCCTTTGTCTTCCATTGCCGAAATGGACACCAGGTTCTTTTTGAGGTCAGGTACATATAGTACATCCTGTAAGTGGATCCTATTACCTCGATTCAATTTAAGAGAGACATTGCCTACACCTTTCACAGGATATTTCATATTATCTCCAAGGACAATTTGCAGGTTAGTTTCTTTCTCTATCAGATTATGGAGAACTTCTTTGTAACCAGTGAAGTGCCTTGAGGCACCACGATCAATGAGCCAAATTCCCATTGAGTCCGAAGGAGCACAGGTAGATAGAGCAACTGGTAGATAATATTCATCCTGCTTATTGTCAACAGTGTTAGATTCATACCTGGAATTTCTAGGCTTCTTGAATGGTTGTCCTTTTCCTTGATTTCCAACACTCCTTTTACCTCTGCTATTAGATTTGCCATTCCTTTGATTGCCATGGGAGGGATTTTGATCATCGTCCCAGTGTGAGTCCCTTCTATCAGGGCACTCCCTTGCATAGTGACCTGCTTTATCGCAAATGTAACATCGTCCTTTTCTTCCACCCTTAGGTCCAGCTTTTTCTTTTGATTTAGTCCCGGAATTATTTCTTTTCTTAGCATGAGAAGAAAAGGCAGCAGGAGGACCTTTAGGCATGGGCATTTCTTGCTCTTCTACCCTTGATTCTTCTTGAATGCATCTAGCCATTAATTCCTCGAAACCAGGAATTACATTATTATTCAGAAGAGTAGTCCTGAACACGTACCATTCGGATGGTAATCCTCCAAGAGTTGTGAGTGCCATTTCCCTATTAGTAATAATCTCCCCAATAGCTAGGAGATCGTTCCTAATCTCAGTGATTCTAAAGAAGTATGCTTGCATACTCTCATCTTTGCCCTTCTTAATTTCCTTCAACTTATTTCTAAGAAACAAAACTTGATTTGAATCATTAACTTTAAATAAACTCACCAGTCTATCGTAGATTTCCTTGGAGGTGTTCAAGTCGGAGATGTAGGCCACCAAGCGCTTGTCGATAGAGTCCCGGATGATCTTCTTTGTTTTGACTTCACCAGTTTTCCATTTGTTCCTGGCAGCAGTGGGTGCATTTGATGGAGGCTCAACAATATTGTCTCTCACATGGTCCAACACTCCTTGATCTTCTAAGGTTAGATCAAGAGACATCTTACATCCATGATAGTCAGACTTCTCACGGAGCTTGTCTTCAGCAGGGAAGAGTGTTGAGGACCCCATAGTTCTTTTAGGATAGCCTTGCCAATCTTCTCTTCGGTGATTTCTCTTGCTCTTGCTTGGGCTTTGTCTTCATCTCAGCTTCGATACCATGTTAAGTTATGGTATGTTCTATGCTTAGAGCAGTTTACTTATCTTTCTTATTATTATCCACAGATTAGCAATCACATGTACATAAAGTAAAGTACAGCTAGAACATTAAACGATCGACAGAAAACAAGCCAAGACAAGAGACACAAGATGTGGCGACCAGCCAGGGACAAACCCTAATGTGGGGAAACCCTTTGATCAAATATTCCTTTATCTTCAATAATTCAGCTGAGAGAAATAGTACATAAATCTGATTTACATCAGCAACAGCAAACCCTAGATCAGCCAAACTATGGTAGATGATATCTTGCAAACCGACCGTTGGATCGGCTTGATTCCTTCACCAAAAAATGCAACCTTCAGAGGCGATCCAGATTCACCTATAGCGCAGTTCAGAGAGGGAGACTGATGGTCAACTCTGGTCAAACCTTGGTTTTGCAGTTGCAGCCCTAAATCAGCGTCCTTCCTTCCACGTGTGAGAGAAGAGTCTCTTTCTGCACAGTAGGAGAAGAGCCTCTTTTCTGCGCAGGAGAGAGAGAGAGATGTGATGAGATGAGAGTGTGCAAATGAGGAAAAGTCCTCCTATATTTATACACAAATGTTGATGATGAATAGATGCGTCTGTTGGGCTTCTGAGCCTACATGAGTTGCTGGTCGGCTTGATAATTATTCCATAATCAAAATAAATTCATATCTCCATAAATACTTATCGGAATCGAATGATCTTTAGATCAATCCTACACCTCTTGACAAGAGGAATCTAATAAAAGTATTATCAGCCATGAATAAGATGACCCACATGGAGTTTGGCCCTAGTTGCCAATTTTAACAAGGTTTTATCTGTAATTATTACTATTTTCCAAAGACTTTATTTACAGTGCATGCAACTACTCTGTTCATGACATCAGTGTGAATGTGTTGGTGATTTGATTTTATGTTTGCTTGCACTCAACAGGACGGCCCCCTGTAGAGTTGTGAGATAGCATAGTTATTTTTAACTTTCATTCCTTTCAACACTTGTTTCATTTCATTCTTTAATAGTTAGATGTTTTATACTCTATTTTCATAATATATTTTACTCATTTTATTTTTGTCTGTTAAAGGTTGAGTGCTCAATAATAAAATCAAAACACTAAAAACAATGTTTTCAATAGTTTGTTCATTTAAATTTCTTCCTTGAGTTTCAAATTAATTTCTAAATGTTTGGATTAGTTCTAATTGAGGATTGTGCACATTATTAATCTATAAATGCTTTTAATTTCAATCATTTTCCCTTTATTACAATTCTGCTTTTGAATGGATAGTTTCCTTGAATTGAACTCATTTCAATTTCTCTAAAACAGATTAGAATAAATTTGTTTCCTTTCAAGTCAATTAGAATAAGTTTCTTTCAATTGTTCAATAGTTTAGATTTATTTTCCTTCCTATAAAATAGACATTGAATTATTGCTCAATAGACTAGGTTTCAATTTTGGTTCAATAGAATAGCCTTTGATTTCTGCTCAATAAAATAGACTTTCATTTTTGTTCAATTAAAATAAATTTCAATACTTGTTAATTAAGTTAGTTTCGAATTTCCAACATTAGCGTAGTTTTGATTTGAAAATGATCTTAGCTTCAAATAGTTTTATAGAAAGAACATGTGCATATACTTGATATGAATTAGCCATGGATAGCTTTAATTGAAAATAAGCCCACTAGCATATATAGTCCATATACACTTCACATGCTCACAAACCCTGGTTGATAATTTAATGAAGTAATTTAACCAACAATTAAATTACCCAACGATGTTCTTTCAAATGAATGGTAGGGTAAAGAACCATTAGAAGAATTTTGAGGCCAAAAATGGGTCTCAAAACAAAAAATAATGTACTAACAAATTAACCTTAAAAGAACCAATAGGATTCAAGATGATGATGTCATTCCCACGGGTAAACATTTTGGAGAGAAATGGAGAAAACTACTTGTAATTGTAATTTTGACTTAGAATTATGCAAAGTGGTTGCTCGTTGGATGTGTAATTTAATTTTCCATCCAATGACTATCTACACTTGACATTTGAGTAAACTTAAAAGGAAATAAACAGAAAATACAATTAAAAAAAAAGAAGTAGTTTCTTTTATTTTTCTTTATAAATTCATCTCTTATTTTATTATTTTAACTATTATTTTATTATTTTCTTTAGCATGGTCATTTTAGACCTCAAAATTCCCCTAATTATTTGAAGAGGAAGAATTGAATTAATGGATTTGTTGAAATTATACAAGATTTGCACTATAATATAATTTTTAGCCAAATAATTACTTCCTAATGATTTTCAAACAATATTTTTATGCCACTACTATCATTAAATAATTATACTCACAAAAATTCAACAGTAAATTCAACAAAAATGTAAATATCATAGAAAGACAACCATGCACAATAAACACAAAAATTTTACCCTAGGAAACCCAACCTTGGAAGAAAACCTAGCAATCTTTTCTTTAGGAGAAATTGTATTTTTTCAACAAGGTTACAAATCAGAAAAAAATTTGTCTAGAAATTTGTGTTAATAATCCAATTCAAATACCAATCAAACTTGATCAAATAGCAACAAGTCAACACTAGTCAAACCAGTTATAAAAATTAGAAGTCAATGTTGGTCAACTTAGCCTGGTCAAATTAGCCCACAATCAAAATGCGTTCAAATGCTATAGAATTTGGTCAAACCTACAGTCAAATCCACATGTGTGGCCTATGGTTAGCCTGCAGTCAAACCCAGATGTGTGGCCTCCAAAAACTCAATTCAAATAACAATCAAACTGATCTAGTCAACACTGATCAAAGCTCGGTCAACGTCATTCAATGCAACCTGGTCAACTTGTCCTTCTTCCTCACACATGTGGCTATACAAGAGAGATAAAATGATGAAGATGAGAGAAAAGTTAGACCTCAAAAACTTAGATTTCTTCTTGCTCAGGCTTGCTCTTCGTTGGTCTCCAAATGAGACATCCCAACTTATTTATACATGTCCAAGGGTGTGACAACCCAAGGGACATGTCCCTTCCCTGATTAATTGACTTGACTTCTTCCTAGGCTGATTTAACTTAATAATATATATAAATTACATAATACATCTAGGGTTGACTTGAAGACCCTTTAGTCATGTGAGAATACCTCTTGATGCTATAAAAAAATGAACACTCCCTCTTAGCGAGGGAAGTATTCTCCTTAACTGAAATAGAGTTTCCTTAGTTGAAATCTCTCCTCCGCTAGAAAAGATCGATGAGCTTGCCATATTGATGATTTGTTTCTCTCACATGTTCGTCTATTTATATAGAGCTCTATTGTGAGTGTACACCCATAAAGGTGTCTCCTCAACCCCTCACATACGAAGCCTACATGACAACTCAACAATAGACTAGAATTGTTAACCCCACTAATGGGTAAAGACCCCATTAGATAAAAAATTCAAACCCACTCTATAAAATAGATCACTCCACCCTCGAGCTAGCAATGTGAGCATTGTGGGCCATTTATCCCTAGCCAAATCAGCATGGGGACATGGGTAAATGTATCAATCTCCCTTATTCAAATCGGCATGGCCCCATGGGAGATGTTTTCCCTTGGGCCATTCACCCCTAGCGAAATCAGCATGGCTTCTTTGGGTGAATGTATCATTCCCCCACTAGTCAAATCAACATGACCCTATGGATTTCAAATCAACATGGCCCTAATGAAAGAATGTCTACCTTGGTCCATTCACCCCTAGCCAAATTAGCATGCAGCCACCAAATAAGCATGGCTTCGTGGGTGAATGTATCATCCTCCCCTAGTCAAATCAGCATGACCTCATGGGAGAATGTTTTCCCAAGACAACAAATACGTCAACAGTCCCTCCCGATGGAGACATTATATAGCATGCCAAGCTTGTCTTTGAGATATACAAACTTGTCTATGGATATTACTAGACCTTCACTGCTAAATTTTGCACCATGTCTCAGATGAAGTGACAATTTATCTTAATGTGCTTCAACCTATCATGAAATATTGGATTCTTCAAAAGCTTAACAAAGCTTTGATTATCACAACATATCAAGGTTGTCTCTAGCACCTGATCAAATAGCCCTTCAAGCAGCTTTTGAAGCCACATTGCTTCTTAACTTGCAGCATTGGTTGCGATATACTCTTCCTTTGTTGTACTAAAAGGGACAAAAATCTTCTTCCTACTAAATCAGGATATCATAGTTGATCCCAAGTTGAAGCAACACCTCAAAGTGTTATTTATGTCCTTTGCACTCCCAGCCCAATCCAAACTAGTATATCCCTACAGCCTCATTTCACCACTTGAAACATATCTCAAACCATATCCAACTGCACCACGCAAGTACCTCAACACATGATTTGTTGCAACCCAATGACATGCGTCGACTCAACCTTATATTGGCTTAGGGTTTTCACTGCAAAGCAAATATCTAGCCTAGTGTTAACCAGGTACATCAACGATCCAATCAACTACCTATACATCGTGGGATCCACCAAATTCAAATTTAGAGCAGAATCACTCAGCTTCTTCATATTTGTCGCCATAGGTGTAGCCATGGACTTGCAGTCCATCAGGTTGAATCTCCTGAAAATATGAACAATGTATTTCCCTTGTATGAGGAAGATCTAATCTGATCTTTGCCATACCTCTGATCCCAAGAAATAATGCATCAATCCAAGATCCTTCATCTCAAACTCCAAAGACAACTCCCTCTTGAGCTCGACATTGAGCCTCTTTACCCCAGCAAGGAACATATCTTCAACATACATCACCAAGATCAAAGGATCACCATCAATAACCATGAAGTAAAGTTCAGGATCCTCATCACTCTTGGTGAAGCCCAAACTCAACAGGTATCCATTAATCCTGGAATACCATGCCTTGGGTACCTACTTGCGTATGTACAAAGCCTTCTTCAATTTGTAGACACAGGACTCCTTCCCATATACCTCAAAACCCTAAGGTTTCTCTATGTACACTTCCTCCTCAATCACACCATTGAGGAACGTGGTATTTACATTCATATGATGTAATCTCTAACTGTAACAAAAGCAAGAGAAATAATATTCTATATAGAAGTGTACCTAGTGACTGGAGTAATTGTCTCATCATAGTCCACTCCCTCTTTCTTGGAGAACCCTCTCGCTGGGAACCTCTCTTTGTACTTCTAGATGTTGCCATCTATTGCAAGCTTGATATTATAGATCCGCTTAGAAGTAACTACTAACTTCCCCTCATGTCTCGGCACTATCTCCCTCACATCATTATTCATGGTGGACTAACACTACTCCATCATGGCATCCTTCCAACCCTGTTGGCATGTTGCCTCCTCATAACTGGAATACTTGGAATCAATGATGTGACTTATCAATGCCATATAACTCAAGAACCTCGGTGGCCATATGCTCTCCCTGAAAGTACCCCTAAGAGCTACATGTCCTTTTGCATCATGCAAGGTATCACGAAGCTTGTTGGCCTCTTCTTGGTCATGAAAACATCTCTATGTAGATCTACTGCCTATGTTGGCTCTAGTGAATGCTCCTAATAGTTTGAAGGATGAACAATTAGACTAGAGGGATCTACATACTTTGAAGCCTCATGCTCCTCACTATCAAACTCGCTAGCTCGATTTTCATGTACCAATGCTTGGGCTGGATGTTGTAGCAATATGTATAGTCCTCCCTCTTGAACACCAATCACACTTTTTGAATTTATGCTTGATACCTTAGGCCATACAAGAACCTGATCATCCACAAATGCAACTTTGTAACCTCTATCCTCCAATGTTGAGATAGAGAGTAATTTCTTCTTCAATCCTGGTACAAAAAACATCTCTCATGTGAAGAGAACCTTTGGACTCCAACTGGAATGATGATGCCCCAAATCCTTTCACTGCATACTTGGCATTATCTCCAAGTTCCACTTGCAATACTGAATCTTTGTCCAATCCGCACGAGAATCTCAAAAACCTGTCATGTGCCTAGAAGCACTATTGTCCACCAACCATATATCCCTACTATCAGTAAAAGTTCCTGTCAGAGTAGAGAAAAAGAAACATTTCTTTTACGTTTTTTGTGATTGATGCCCATCATCATCATTAACATCAGTTGCGGATGCATGTTGATTTCCCTTCCTTTTCTTCTCAAGACACTGGGATGCATAGTGACCCAACTTATGACAATTGAAGCACCTTATCTTTGATGTATTCTTCTTCTAATCATGAACTGGAGCAGGTATTCGACATGTATACTTTTTTTCAAAATTTTCAAAAATTCTTCTTCCTTTTCCTTTCCTTGCATGAGTTGCAAGGTATTAGAGTTTCCTCATCCTAAGGTCTCTGCAAGTTTTTATTGGACAACAATTTGGCCTCCTCTTGGACACAATCATTCCATAGCTTATAAAACTTGGGCAACTTATCTCGTGCACAAATTCCCTAAACATATGGATCACATGAGGAAGGAAATCCATTCAGAGTCACTGTAACAAGCTTTGCATCATCAATAGTATCTTCAATGGCTCTAAGTTCATCTCTCAACTGAGAGACTCTCTTAAGATAAGAGAAGACATAATCTGACCTACTCATGACACTATGGAGTTGATGCCCCAAGGTTAGTTTCTTGCTAGTGTTGTTACTCTCGTACAATCCCACCAAAGCATCATATACTTCTTTAGTGGTTTTCAACTCAACAACATATAGAATCAAGTGGTCCTTTATGGAATCTATCAAGATTCTCTTAGCCTTAGCTTCATTCTTCCTATACATGGTTTTCTCCTCAACTTGCTCTGTCTCTGGAATGACTTCCTTCACATGACTTTGAAGTTCATTTTCTTCCAAGACAAGGAGCATCTTGGTCTTCCAAGATCTGAAATTGTTGACACTATCCAACCTATCTTATATTATGAGACTCAACACCATTTTGACAAGAGATGTAAAATCCAATCAAGTTGTTGAATATTGTCTCTTAGGCTAACTTCAATGGTTGATCTTTCAACAAATCTCTGATACCACGTTCAAATTCTACAAGATGTGTAGTAGAATATAATTTTATGCCTGACAATTACTTCCTAATAAATTTTCAAACAGTGTTTTTATGCCACTGCTATCATTGAATAATTATACTCAGAAAATTTCAACAATAAATTCAGCAAAAATAGTAATCATAGAAAGACAGTCATGCACAATAGACAGAAAGTTTACCCTAATAAACCCAACCTTGGGAGAAAATCCAACACTCTTTTCTTGAGGAGAAATTATCTTTTTCAGCAAGGTTACAAATCAATTTTTTTGTCTAGAAATATGTGCCAATAATCCAAGTCAAATACCAATCAAACCTGGTCAAATAGTAGCAAGTCAACGCTAGTCAAACTAGTCAAAAAAATCATAAGTCAATGTTGGTCAAATCGTCGTAGTCAAACTAGTCTACAATAATTTGTGATCAACTGCGATAAACCCTGTGTTCTATGCCCAAACCTGTGGTCAAATCCACGCGTGCAGCCTGGGGTTAGCTTGGGGTCAAACCTACACATGTGGCCTCCAAAAACTTGGTCAAACAATGGTCAAACAAATCTAGTCAATGTTGGTCAAAGCTCAGTCAATGTCAATAAATGCAGGCTAGTTGATCCGGATTTAAACAGGAACGCAATAAAATACAGAGATAACCATAAAGACAGATATGTAGCGGAAATAATACCTCAATTCATTACTGCAAAATACTGAAATATGCTTACAAACAGAAATGGAAATAAACCAGCTAGGGCGATGGTAGCTTATCTCTGAGAAGAGATGTGGTGGCTACTTGCCTCTGAACTGTTTCGAACTGTCTTTACAATGAGGCTCGAAGGCCTATTTATTATTGAGAAACAATGGAAAACCCTTCACATTCCAAAACCTAACCCTAGAAGATGAAACGCCAAATTGTGGGCCTCGTTTTGGGGTGAGTTGGACAGCCAACTTCCCGGGGTCGCAAATTGGTCGTCTTATCTCCGTTTGACGCGCATGATAGCCCGTTGGAAAGATCTCTCCGAGGACTACGACAAAAAAGACAATTTTTATCAGAAAAATCGCGCGGTGGATTTCCCAAAAAACGTCGTTTAGGGCCTCAAAACGGCTCCGGAAGTTTAGGACCCGAAAAACTGCTAAAAATTGTAAACTGCACTATAATTAAGGAAAGTGAAAAACTGAAAGAGACAGTTGTGGGGGTCCAAATGGGATAGGTGGGTGGCCACCAACATCCACCTGGATCATTCCTCCCCCCTTAGGAAGCAATGGTCCCCATTGCGTTGAGTTCCTCCCTGAGATGAGGAAGCTTCTGCTGAGCTGGGTCTCTGGTGAGCTGTTCTGCAATCTCTAATGTGTCCAGAAATGGTGGGAAGCATGGTCGACGACGGTCCACATTGAACACTCGGTGCAAGCGAAGGAATGGAGGAATGCTTTGCTTCAAAGCATTGTTGCCCGTAGCCTTGGTACTGGTGTAAGGACCATGTCGGAGTGGCCTGAGCTTCTGATGGGTTCTGGTAAGGCGTTCTTTCTGTCGATGCAACCAAACTTTGTTCCCCACCTGAAACTTGTGTGGTACCCCCGTGGGTGAGAAGAAGTTGTTCCTGTGTTCTGTTCTGACTGTATCCCTCTGTTGCTGCTGCTGCATGGAGGAACCCTTCGTGGGGGTCATGGATGTAGCAACGATCTTCCCCTTACTTTGGGAGCGAACCAGACAGAAAATAAATTTCCTAGTCTGTGAGATGAGCTTGTTGCCTTTCTTAGCAGTGATTAAAGAGGTGGTAGTAGGTGGGGCTACCTCCGGTATCCTGTATAATGAATTATCCAAAGAAATAATGACAGCGCGAGGCCTTGACTTATACACAGCATGTCGCCTCCACAAGTATGGCTGGCCTAATAGTACATCACAAACATCCAGAGGTGTAACATCACATAATACCTCGTCTGTGAAGGGCTTGATGCTGTAGGGAAGGCGGCACTGCTGGCGAACTTTGAGATCTCGTCCTTCGTGAAGCGACCCGATACTGTACGGCTGCGGGTGTGGTGTAGTCGGTAGGCCCAACCGCTTCACGACCTCTGCTGAAATGAGGTTCTTTTGGCTGCCACTGTCGACAATGAATTGCAGTGGCGAACCCTTCACCCACATTTGTGAGTGGAAAAGATGTTCCCCCTCCTCTGGCTCTTCGGGCTCATTCTTCTGGATCTTGGCAGTGGCAACAGTGGCCCTAGGATCCGCATCAATGATCTGCTTCCCTTTGCCATTCCCCTTGTCGAGTTCTGGCTCAGAGTCGGAACATGCATCTGATTCGGAAGCCTTCAACTCGGCCACCAGCGACTGTTTGGTCCGACACTCACTTGTGTTATGAGTGGGACTCTTGTGGAACTCACACCACTTTCCTGTGTCCTTCTTCGGCTTCGTGGTGGTGTTCTTTTCTTGCGGCTTTGAGGGGTTGTCTTGGGTCACCCCGCCTTGGCTTTGTCCTTTAGGCTTCGGATTTGTAGATCCAAAGTCTCGCTTCTTCTGTTTGAACTTTTGCTCGATTTTGACAGCGTATCGGTATGCTGTGCCGAGTGAGGAGATGTTCAAGAACTCCATCTCTTCCTGGATGTATCTGTGTAGGCAGCCGCGGTATTTGAGTACCAGATGCAGCTCAGAATCTTTGATACCCAACTGTGTGCGAAGGGTATGAAAAATATTTGTGAACTCTGGCACATCTTGGTCTCGTCCCTGCCGCAGTGTGGTCCATTTGATGTATTTGTCCTCATAGCTTTTGACAGGGTAGTACTGCTCCTTGATGGCATCCCGGAAGTCATTCCAAGTGGGGGCGGCTGAAAAAAGTGAGCCTGTACTTTCATCCTTCTGCTCGCAGTATGTTTCCCACCAGTCCTTGACGTGGGGGGCTGCTTTGAGAAGAGCGAAAATAATCTTTTCCCGACTTGAAAATTCATGAACAGAAAAATACCCATCTAGCAGATTTAACCATTTATCTACGGCATCTGCGTCTATTTGACCCTCGAAGATGGGGATTTCAAAATTAACTTGTACCTTAAATGGTGTGGCATTTCCAGAGTAGCTGTTGGAAGCCGATGCGTTGCCTCTGGGTAGCCGCTGAAGGATCTGCGCAAAGTTATCCATCATCGCGTTCCTTTGCCGCTCGAGGGCTTCTTCGAGCAAGATTCTGATAGGATCTCCTACCCCCTCGTCTTTCTTCTCATCCGCCATGGGAGGTCGTCGAGATTTGCGAGGCTAGTCTTGCAAAGGTTTGACCAATTCAAGCCCTAACTCCTTATATCCCGACCTCGTTGGGGACATGCAAAGAAAAACAAAGAAAAAGCAGATCGCTCTGATACCACTGATCCGGATTTAAACAGGAACGCAATAAAATACAGAGATAACCATAAAGACATATATGCAGCGGAAATAATACCTCAATTCATTACTGTAAAATACTGAAATATGCTTACAAACAGAAATGGAAATAAACCAGCTAGGGCGATGGTAGCTTATCTCTGAGAAGAGATGTGGTGGCTACTTGCCTCTGAACTGTTTCGAACTGTCTTTACAATGAGGCTCGAAGGCCTATTTATTATTGAGAAACAATGGAAAACCCTTCGCATTCCAAAACCTAACCCTAGAAGATGAAACGCCAAATTGTGGGCCTCGTTTTGGGGTGAGTTGGACAGCCAACTTCCCGGGGTCGCGAATTGGTCGTCTTATCTCCGTTTGACACGCATGATAGCCCGTTGGAAAGATCTCTCCGAGGACTACGACAAAAAAGATGATTTTTATCAGACACATCGCTGGCGGTGGATTTCCCAAAAAACATCGTTTAGGGCCTCAAAACGGCTCCGGAAGTTTAGGACCCGAAAAACTGCTAAAAATAGTAAACTGCACTATAATTAAGGAAAGTGAAAAATTGAAAGAGACAGTTGTGGGGGTCCAAATGGGATAGGTGGGTGGCCACCAACATCCACCTGGATCACTAGTCAACTTGTCCATATTTCTCACACATGTGGCTATCTAAAAGAGATAAAATGATGAAGATGAGAGAAAAGATAGACCTCAAAAAATCAGATTTCTCCTTGGTCAAACTTGCTCTTCGTTGGTCTACAAATGAGACCTCACAACTTCTTATTTATACATGTCCAAGGGTGTGACAACCCAAGGGACATGCCCCTCATTGGTTGGCCAACTTGACTTCTTCCTAGGCTAACTTGACTTAATAATATATATATATATATATATATATATATTAATTACATAATGCATCTAGGGCCAACTTGAAGACCCTTTAGTCATGCAGGAATACCTCTCGATGCTACACAAAAATCAATAGGAACCCCATGCATTAAGCCAATGAGAAAAGACAAAAAAAAGGGCCCCTCTTATCAACTTTACCTTGGAAAGGCAAATAGGAAACCCTATAAGAATGGTTACACTATGTGGAATATTTCTTAATAACATTTATATTCTCTTGTGGTCAAAAATTTAATTTAAGGTTAGAAAGAATGGAACCTCCAAGCTTGTGGTTAACAAGAATATGTTATGACAATCTTAGCTAATCTAGATTTGTTTACTTGTGATGAATATTTTAATTTACTTCATTTTAGTGTGAAATGATATGTCAGTAGAAAAGCTGCCAATTCAAGACAAATAATCTCATACTTGATTCAACAATATTATCATTATATAGCTAGGTTACCATCATATAAATATTTATTATATCATTATTTTACATTTTTTCTATGCATATAAATAAAATAAAAATTATATATATATGGCAAATTTTAATTATTTAAATTTAAATTATAAATATTATTAATTATATATGAATTTTTATATATTACTAATTCTAATTATTCTATTTATCTCATGCTACATTAGCATCCATGCACATCCACTTTTATCTACATGGTACATATGCATCCACTCAGGTCTACATGGTGTATGCACTCCCATGGCCATGCAAATATAAATAGGTGTGCGTACATATGGACATGCATTTGCTATGCAAATATAAAGGGATATGTGTGCATGTAATTATAAGCTAATACCATGTAGACTATGCATGTGATTGTGCATGTGGATCAAACTAACGATATATGTCCCTGCATGCACGAGTAACTCATTCTCTCAACCATGCACTCTACTAGAAAAGTCAAACACAAATAATGCACTTCTCAAGTTCACACTCAAAGAACAGAAAGAAGTAAGACAAGTGCATAACTATATACATGTTCATTGTTAGCCACCTAATCCGTCAGGGTTTTGGTGGTTAATTAATGCATGTCCAAGAAACCTGGAAATTTAATCCAATAGTTTCAATATTATATTTATATGTACAATTTACATCATTCTTAATATACTTAATACATTTTCCAACAATTGTGATTCCAATAATGGTATCATAGCAATGGTTTATCTTCCCTATTGAGAAACTTGGTTTATCTTCCCTATTGAGAAACTTGAGACACTAAGTTTGTGGCCTTCTTGGGCTCCTTTCTTAGTTGTTTGTGCATGGCATTGAGAGTTGGTGTACAGTGGTTGGTGCAGTTGTGAAAATCTTATTTCCATCAACGCTGAGTGCTCCACACATAGTAGATAAATGAGAGGGTGATTGCTCTCAAAACTGATTGATTGAAGCTCCACTTGTTTTGGGTCGGATTGGCTTCAATAGATACAACCAACACATAACATGAAGGAGAAAACTGATATATTTACTATTAATTTTTAATGCTTAGTTCTGCGTTGTCTTCAATAGATACAAACAACACATAACATGAAGGAGAAAACTGATATATTTACTATTAATTTTTAATGCTTAGTTCTGCGTTGTCTTAAAAGAATGTTTTCAAAAGGCATGTGTTTTTCACTTATGGTTGTTGTGGAGTGTAAAAAGAAAGCAACATGGTTGTGCCATTATCGTTCTGTCTATGCATTCTAGCCTTCATCTTTAGTTACACTCGTCTTTGTTTCGACAATTATAACGACATCTACCAAAACATTGCTTGTGTCTTGCATATTGAAGACATATACCTGTTGTAACATTGAAACCACATGCAATGTTCTTAACGTGCAAAGTGGTCCCTTCATTCCATAGACGATTAAGATTCCAATTTTTCTTGTGTTAGTGCATGGACTTCGACTGACATTGCATGGTATACTTGCTTATGGGATACACCAAGGCTCTAATAAAAAAAGAAGGAAAGAAAGTGTTTTCCACTTGAAGGTTTGTCTTTACTCACTATAATAATATGATTTTTTATCTGACTTATGCTTTAAACAATCAAGAAATTGGGGGCATGGTTTTACGTTGGGCGGAGATGCACGTTGTTTATCCATATATTGTTCGACATATTTGGCTCCCTCTCTCATGGTGAAGGAATTGCAGTTATAGTTGCATAACTGAAACAATTTTGTTGTATATGAATTGAAGAAGAGCTTCGAAAGCATGCAAAGCTTGAACATCTGCTTGCTCAAACCCCAGAAATAAACACTTAATGTGAATGAAAATGGATAAGATCAAAGTGTGAGGTTTGCTACAAATATCTGCTTTCAGACTTTCAAGAAACTAACCAATTTATAGTGTCAAATGCAACCTTTCAACGAATACATCTTACAGAATAAGGTTGCTACTACGACGCATTGAGACAGAACGGTGAAAAGATCTTCAATCCTTGTAGGTGAAGAGAATATTTCATTAGAGAAAATTTGAGGTATAAAATGGGCCTCCTAAGGAATATTATAAAATAATAGTGGAAATAATAAAATAAAATTACATTACATCATCAATATTAGAGGAATATATATATATATATATATATATTATTTTTTCAACTCGTATTTTCATATAATCTCTTGAAGGTTTTACTCAAATTTCGAGCAGAGCACTCGTTGGATATAAAATTTAATTCCTCATCCAAGGAGTACTCATGTTGCATACTTTTGATGGATCCTACTACACGAAAAATTAGAAATACATGGAAAAACGTGATTGCAATCATGTTTTTCATGTATTTCTCATTTTTCATGTAGCAAGGTCCATCAAAAGTATGCAACATGGGTACTCATTGGATGAAGAACTAAATTTTGCATCCAACGATTTCTCCCTCTTGAAATTTGAGTAAAACAATAGGGAGAGAAGCTGAAAAAATAAAGTTTTTATTTTTTTATTTTATTTTTTAACCTTTTTACTCCAAAAATTGTGAATCATCCCCCATTGTTGACATCATCATCTTGAATCATATTGGTTCTTATAATGTTGGTTTTGGTTGTACATTTTTGTTTTGAGGCCCATATTTTACCTCAAAATTTCTCTAATGAAGGTTGCTGAAGATTTCAAACATTGAATGCTTTAATGGTCGAATATAAAACACTTCTCTGAATCTTTTTAATTTAATTTTAATTTTTAATTCTCTTACATTGTTTTATGAACTTGGGGATCTAACGTTCATTATTTGGTGAAAGTTCCATAAGCTTCAATTTGCACATGAGAACCACTATTTTTCATAATTGTGTTGAATGGTTTAAGTCTCTTTGGGCATATTGATCTAGCATTAAAGCTGGTATCTTGTCAATTGATCTAAGTCACATTGTTTCTCCTTTGACATCTAATCATGTTGGCATTTGCGTTTCTAAATACTCTAATATAATTAGAACATCTCTTGAAAATTGGCATTAAAGTACGTTGTCTAGAGAGCATAATCTTCTTGTGAAATCATCATTGGAAGATCTTGGAAATTTTCTAATTGTCTCAAGTGATTGTTATTGCCATCTTGTATTGGAAATCATTGGCTAATTCTTAAGTGGATAAGTGCTATAATTTTCCTTAATTGTTATCACAGTTATCTCTTGTTGGTTAATATCTTGGTGGAATTATTGTGAGAAGGTCTCTTGTCTATTGTTGGCACTTGTATCATTAAGCACTTGGTCATGTTTAAGATTGTTTTTCAATATATTACTAAGTACTCTTGTTATAAGATAATCAACATCAAGTGCTTGAATCACATAAAGAATCTTAACTCAAGACTCACTCTTTCCCCTTGCACAAGCATTCTAAGTCTAGTTGCATTAATAATTTACCTCCAAACATAAGTGTAATGACCAAAAGTCATATACGTAGCAGAAATCTTTAAAATACTTCAAAGACGTAAATGTCCATTGTAAGACATGTCATTTTATATTGAATTGATTTGAGATATGAGATGATTACAAATGAGAATGAGGGTTTTCTTATATACCCTAGGCAGGTACCCTTTCATGAATGGCCATGTCTCTAAGACATGCCTCTTTATTACTAACTAACTAACCATTAGTTAATTAATTATTATTTATTACTATTATATTTATATTTATATTTATTATTTTTTAATGAATTATATTCATAACATTGTCTCTCTTTTCAAGAAGCTTTTTCCTCAGAGCTTACTGATGAAAGGTTGGATCCTTTTTTTTTTGCTTGTCGCAAAACTGTCATTTTCGTTGTTACAAGACAATATGATGCTCTGAGTGATAGACAAAATTGGCATACTGAGAACGGGTTGGACCATCCTAGATTAATCTTCTATAGAATCTTCTGATATCTGAAAAATTGTGATGAATAGTTATTGTAGAGCTAGATTCTGCAAACTTCACTATTTTTTGGAACATAAATTTGTTGTTTATGTTCTGAGTGATACTGGTACATACATTGATTAGAAAATCTTCTCTTGTGATTTAGATGTCGATAAATAGTTCTTCTGGTTGGATTGTCCCTTATCATGTTAGTGGTTGTTCCCTGATTTCCTTCAGGCGTTGTTGTTGTTGAGTTGGATATTGAATCATCGTTTGGAATATTCAATGTTTGAAGTACAACTCCTTCATGTGTCTTCACTTCATTAGGTTTATCCTCTGCTTGAGTTATGATTGTCACTAGATCAATATTTGTTTATGTATCTTCAACTTATACTGAAATGACTGGAGACTTTGATACTACTTGAAGTTGTTCTAACTTGTCATTTAGTAATTTCTTGTCACTTTTAAACTTCTTTATTTGTGTAAGTAAGGCTTGGTTATGATTTCTTAGACGTGTAAGTTCACCATTTTCTAAATCGTTGACTTTGTCTTTAGTACCTTTGTCTTTATCTTTTAATTTTTTTATCAAGGGTTTTTAGGCACAAATTTTCTTTTTCTTTTTCTGATAGATTCTCCTTTAATTCCTTATTAGAACTTTCATTTCTTATTTTAGCCTTTGCTTCTTAACGTTAGATTTTTTCTTTGTGAAAATAATTTCTCATTGTGGTCTCTTAGATGCCAAATTTCTTCATTGTTTTCTATTGATTTTTCATGAAACCAATCTTCAATATCTTTATATTTCTTCTCTAATACTTTGTTTTTTTGTTGAAGTTTTGTGATTTCTTCCTTTAATCATTTTATTTGCATCTACTCATTGTCTTGATGTTCTTTTGTACTAAATAATCTTCCACGCCTTAAATGACGTAAATTGCACTTTTTTTAGTATATGTATATCCAATTTCGTCTAGACAACTTGGATATTTAGTCCAAAATAGTGATTGTTGTGTGGGACTCATCTTGACTACTTCTTTCATTATTTTCATATTAGGTTCCATTTTTCTTGACTCAATAACATTCCTTAGAAATTTAATTAATTAATTTGTTTATCTATATATATATATATATATACTCAACAATTACTTCTTTTTTTTTAGCTTCTCTTATTTTTAACTATTTTTACTTTATTTTCTTTTACAAACTCTTTTTTCTATATATATTTATTATCATTTTGTTTTTTGAAAAGTTACAACCCTAGTGAAACATGGTTATTCACCTCTTTAGGGTATAATATAAAATATATGTCCACTTATGTGTCTTTGACTCTGTTAATTTTCTCTACGTAAAAGTAAAACTTACCATTCACATAAAGAGATTTTGTATTCCTTGTGTTCTTTTTTTACCTTGAAAATACCTTGGGTTGCTAAAACCACGAGTTTGTAAACGATTTAATGAAGAATCAAGATAATTTTATCTACTCTTCTTTCTCTTACGAATAGTTTTAAATATGTTTGGAAATATTCTTTTTGACTTTATTGTGCACTTTTTATCAATAATGTAGAACATTTATATATATATATGAATATTCTCCTTTAAAATTTACATTGAACTATATTTTTTTTACTAGAATAATTGAAATGTCAATGGCCAATAGTTTTTTTTATTTTTATTTTTTTGAGGCCAAAGGCCTAAATGGCGATATGGAGAATCTTCAAACTCTGAGCGAAACGCTTCAATTACACAACAACAGGGTTGACAGGAGGTTGATGGCCAAAGGCATGGTGATCAGCCAACATGGTTCTGATACCAATGTAACGAACAAAGTTCGTATACTCAGAGGAATGCTCTGATACCAATGTAACGACCAAAAGTCGTATATGTGAAATCTTTAAAATACTTCAAAGACGTAAATGTCCATTGTAAGACATGTAATTGTATATTGAATATTGTATATTGAATTGATGTGAGATATGAGATGATTACCACTGAGAATGAGGGTCTGCTTATATACCCTAGCTAGGTGTCCTTCCATGAATGGTCATGTCTCTAAGACATGCCTCGTCATTATTAACTAACTAACCATTAGTTAATTAATTATTATTATATTTATATTTATATTTATTATTTTTATATGAATTATATTCATAACAATAAGCTTGGTTGATAGACATTTAAAGCCACATTTTCTCAATTTAGCTTGAGGAAGGTAGACCCTTTTTAGTGGTTAACACAGTGACCTTGCACTCATTAAAGCCATAGACTCTGCACCACCAGAGACATCGGGTGGTCGAAACACAATGATAGGTATCGTTAATCAAGCCTCTGCTTGCTTCTCGTTGGATTCCATACCACCACCTACTCTAGAGAATAATTCCAAAATAGTTCAGAGGAAGGTTACATCTAGAATAGGCATATAATTAAAAGTAATCAAGACTTTGCATTTCACTTAGCTTGTATGATTTGCACATGATATAGGATAGGTATTCATTCAAGTAGCGATTGTCCATTCGATTACTTGGCATTTAATTGGTAATAAGCAAGAAGTTGAATCCATAAGGCATTGGTCTCACAAATTCAATCTAATATAATCTATTAATCCTGCTAAAATTAACCTGGTAGCTAGGTCATTCAATCATGTTTCCTGGACTTGTTGGTTACCAAATTGCCCTTCATCTTCATATTTCCATAGGGACTTGCCCCATAGCCTGTTGTTAGGAAACAACTAGAATGGAGAGATCGGAGATTACAATGACAACCCCTGACCTGAGTTGTTGTGGCAGTGCCTATACAATCTGGGAAACAACAACCGATATGCATGGAACATAGTTACCGATCAAACAAGAAGATTATCGATTCCTTATTTTTTTGAGGTAGCAAAAAAATCACCTGATTTTGAAAAGTGGTTGTTTAGAATACACATTTTTTAAGGATATTTTTGACACTTTAAATTTTCTTATGTAACATTTTTTTTAAATGTTAGTCATTTTCGTGTCGATTTTGAAAAGTGTTGTTGCAGCATCAATCCATTTTTTTAGAGGGTTTATTTTTTACTCTTTAAATTTTTTTATGTATCAAGTATAAACATTTGTTTTGAAATGTTAGTGATTTTCATGACAATTTTGAAAAGTGATGATGCAACATCAACCCTTTTTGTTTAGAGGTCTTATTTTTTACACTTTAAATTTTCCAATGTATTAAGTGTGGATATATTTTTTTAAATGTTGGTGATTTTCATGTCGCTAATAAAACATTAAAAAAAACATAGCCAAAAAGAAATCAAATATTAAAAAAAAAACCATAAAAATGTAAAAAAAAATACCTGTAAAAATAAATATTTAAACAAAAAGCTAAAAAATAAATAGAATAAAAATAATAATAATAATAATGGGAAAGGAATTTTAAAAACACATAATTTGAGGAAAAAAATTAAAAATTAACCAAAAAAACATCAAAAACATTTTTTTTAACTATTCAAAACTAAAAAAAAAAAAAAATCGCATAATTTAAAAAAAAATAATAATAATAAACTAAAGTATATATATATATATATATATATATATATATATATATTAAAAAATAGATAAAAATAATTTTTTTGAGCCTTGGCGGGGCTAGGTCGATTCCTGGAATTGACCTAGGCTGCCTTGGTCATGGCTACCCAGGTTGCGAGGCCTCAGGCCTAGGCGGAGCGCCGCCCACACAGCCATGGTTGGGCGCGGCCAAGGTCGCTCAGGGCTGCGGGGTGGCACTATTAAATAAAGTAGTTAAAAATTAAAAGAGAGCTATATATACATTATATATATATATATATATATATATATATAATAGTTAGTACATTTTAAGCAATTTCACTCTTTTATGCCCCCATTTTATACATTCAAAAATTCAACATAAACAATGAAAAATTACAAGTGCTCTCTCTCTCTTTCTCTCTCCAAGGGATCAGATCTGTCTCCAAACATTTTATTCAAATTTTTCCCTCTAAAAGAAGTTTTTACCGCAAGAGATTTTATCCCTTTAGGCTCTTGCTAGATCAATGGTTATGATGGATCTATACTTGACATTTTTGTTTTATTTCAACATAAGATCTTATAATAGGAAAATATTCCATTCAATTGGTTCCTTTATTTTATAAGGGAATCAACAAGCTTTGTTATTTATGATAAAAATAATTGGTTATTATTATTATTATTATTAATGATAAATCTCTCATAACTCACTTGTTAAACTAGTGGTGAGGATATTTATATGTAGCTGCAATTCACCATTATTCAAGGATGCAGATTTTCACTCCTACTGATACCTTTGGATCTTAGCCCATTAACTTGTTTCTTGAAATACTAAGAAGAATAACTCTTAACCAAGAAAAACAATTTTAACTTATTATCAATTATATTACCAATAATTGTTTTTTTAGTAATTGTTTCTCATAACTCTTTCAAATATTTGTAATATTGTATGTTGCGTGGGATGCTTTCATTTAACTTATCGGTGAATAATGGTCGTTGAGCCTTAATGAAAGGACTTCCCATTTCGACGAGAATAGACTTAGTGAATACCTTGGCTAATATATCAGTGAAACTTACGATGGTTACTTGTCATCAAAACCTGAAAGGAATGGACAAACTCTATTTTGTGTAAATTCAATTAATACTCACCTGGTCATCTGATCTTTATGTGAAAGAATTGTTAAATGCAAAACAAAGGTTGGAGGTTTTAGAAGCTAAAGGGCAGGAAAGAGATCATAAAATTCATATAATAACGGCTAAGAACAAGGCGTTAGCAGAAAGCAATAAAATTTTAGAAGAACAAGTGGCATTGCTACAGGAAGCTCTCTTGATAGGGAAGGCAGAATGGCAACGCATGAAGGCGGATGTGCAAAATGTAAAGAAATCTGTAGTGGAAAGTACAGAGGTGGTGAATATGAAATCATCCCAGGATAAAGGGAAAATGATTGTTCAAATAAACAACCATGAAGAGAACGCAAGAGAAGAAATGAAAGAAGATTCCACCAAAGTTTCCAAAACTTGGGCTCAAGTTATTAGTAATTCTGCTAATAAGGTTGACAACATGCAAGATAGTGAAGGCAAGGAAAGACAAAATAGGGCAGCAAACATAATTATTAAAGGGGTGAAAGACTATGGAAAAATGAATGTACTCTTGACCTTGCAAGAGACTTCTTGAAAGACAAGTTGCTATGGCAAGGACAAATATACTAAGCATGGAGAGTGGGTAAGTTTAACAGGGAGAGAGCCAGGCCCATAAAAGTCATTATGCCTAGCTCACGTGATAAATATATTATTCTAAGCAAGAAGCATCTCTTGAGGGGTTCTCGTTTTTTCCTAGAAGAAGATTTAACTGTAAAACAACAGGAGGAAAGAAAGAGGAAATTTTAAAGGTTAGGGCAGCAAGAGATGAAGGAAAGAGAGCATGGGTTTATAAAGGCAAAGCTGTGATAGCACAATTTGGACCTCCTTCCAAAACAGAGCAGCAAGATGGTAATAAAGAAGAGTCAACAAACTCTTCAACAGGAAATCAAAAAGCAAGGTCAGTACGGGAAAACAGGGACAAAGACTCAAATGTGAGTCTTGCACGTCAAAATAAATAGCAATCAAGTCATACCCAGGTTTCCTTGAGATTAGTTTGTTGGAACTGCAGAGGTTACCCATGGAGACGAGGACCTGGGTTAGGGCCTATTGCGGAAAATAGAGACATAATTTGCCTCATAGAAACACATGAGCATGAAGGGTGCAAGACACCTTTGTTTGAAGGATATTGGAAGATGGCAGTGTGGAACAAGGCAGCAGGGACTGGCAAAGGACACAGGGGTATCATGGTTTTAGTAAGGGAGAAAGAAGGTCGTCTCATTCAGTTAGAAAAAGAAGACTCAAATAAGCAATTCATTTGGTTCAAAATATCAGAAAATGGAAACCACATCAGAATTGCAGCATGCTATTTTGCGCCACAGGTCTCAAAAATCTACAAAGGTAGAGGGCTTGACCACAAAGATCCATTTGCAGCTTTAAAAGCAGATATTGCAACATATTCTCAGCTAGGTGAAGTCCTTATAGTGGGTGATTTCAATGCTAGGACTGCAAGTGAGCAAGCTAGCATTCTTTGTTGTAAAGATGATTGTGACCCTATTTGGCTTACAGAAGAAAGCAATCATCAGTGGGAAAGAATTTCAGAGGACAAGGGCTGCAATCTCTTTGGTGAACAATTGCTTACTCTATGTGGGGCCTTTGATTTAGTCATTTGTAATGGCTTGACTAGATGGGCAAAGTCCGGTAATTTCACTTGCAATACTTACAATGGAGCAAGTGTGGTAGATTATGTAATTTGCTCGCATGGTTTGTGTGAGAAAATGGACGAAGTTCTGGTTGGAGATCAGCTGTGGGATTTGAAATCAGATCACAAGCCAATTTATTTATGTTTCTCTTGGATTGGAAAGAAACAATTAGAGTCAAAAATTCAGCATGTCCAACAAAATCTCCCACAGGGCAGAATTCTTTTGACCCCAGAAAATTGTAATACCTTCAAAATGACGTTAGAGAGGCTCTTTGAGAAGGAGAAAATTACAATTCACAGCCTTCATAGTCATGAATTAACACATTTAATTCAATGCGCACTTGCAAAGTGCAAAAGAACAAAAATTAAGAGGTCTGAAACAAATTGCTTTCCGGTTAATGCTTGGTTTGACGAGGAATGCAAAAAGGCAAGGAGAATCTGGAAAGAGTCAAACAAGGACAACATAAAGCTCAAATCTTACAAGCATTTATTAAGCAAGAAAAAGGCTGATTTCATGGTTTCAAGGAGGGAAGAACTAATCTTCCTTGGGAAAAATAATCCCAAATTATTTTGGAAGGAGCTCCAACCGAAAAAGATACAAATTGGAAATAATATTACAGCTTCTAAATGGTTTGACTATGCAAGACAACTCTATGAGCAGGTTCCCAAGGTTGACCCTCCCCCCTTGGTCAACACGGATACTAAACTCTTCACAGTACAAGAGGTAGAGATGGGTATCAAGAAGTTGGGTGTTGGAAAATCAAAAGACTTAGCTGAACTCCAAGCAGAATATCTAAAGTGGGGCTCAAAGATCCTTGCACCTCACATTACAAAAATCTTCAACAACATCATACAACAAGGGCTCCCCACAGATTGGACAACTAGTCTGGCAATACCTCTTTTCAAGAGCGGTGACATCAATAATCCCTCCAATTATAAGACCATCATGATAAACCCTTTGTTTGCAAAGCTATTTGGAAGCATGCTAGAAAACAAAATTAGCAAGTGGGCAGAAGAAAGAAATAAGCGTGCTAAAGGGCAAGCAGGTTTTAGACCTAAGCATTCAACAGTTGATCATTGCATAACTTTAAGGCACATCATTGAAAAAGTTTGGGCGAATAAGGAAGAAGTCTTTTGTTGCTTTGTTGATTTCAGAAAAGCATTTGACTCGGCTCCTAGGGATAAACTTTGGCAAAGAATGGAGGAACTTGGGGTTCCTAAACATTTGAGAGCAGCTGTGCATAGGCTGTATGAAGAGGTGAAAGTCAAAATTAGAACTTCGGCAGGCATTTCTGAAAGTTTTAGAAGCGATATCGGGGTCAAGTAAGGTTGCCCACTGTCTCCTACCCTTTTTGGTTTATATATCGACAAGCTTGAGGAGTGGTTAAATTCGCAAGGGGGTGATGGTATCTATTTGTGCAAGTTTGTTATAAGGCTTCTTTTGTATGCAGATGACCTTATTCTGATTGCTAAATCGGCGCTTGGTTTGCAAGAGCACTTACTATCCCTTGAGCATTTTTGTAGAAGTGTGGGGATGCAAGTCAATATCAGCAAAATGAAAGTAGTGGTCTTCTCTAAGAAAAGAAAACATAACCAACATAAGTTCTACTTTGAAGGCAACATTCTGGAAGAAGTTGCGGAATACAAATACCTTGGAGTTGACTTCAACAAAAATCTAAGCTGGAATGGTTGTAGAAAGAAAAGAACTTTGGGGGGTTGGAAAGCATTTTATGCTTTTCAAAATAGGTGTAGAGAGGCAGAGTTATGGGACTGGAAGACCACTCAAACTCTTTTTGGGCTTCTAGTGATTCCAATGATTCTATATGGTTGTGAACTGTGGGCTAGCAGTACTTCCGACATGCAGTGGAGACAAATTGAGAAAATTCAGAAGCGTTTGATTACAAACAAATTTAAGATTAAAAGTGCAGTGCCTTATGATATCTTGTTAAGTGAAACAGGGGTTGCTCCTATTGCAGCAATTGCTATGGTGCGAGTCATAAGTTATTTAAAAAAAAAATGAGCAAATGGAAGAGGGTAGATGGCCTAAGGTTGTCTTTAATGATAGATTGTGCAAGAGCAAAAAAACTTGGATGCAACAAAATAACAAATGGTTTAGTAAATGGGATATTTGCTTGAACGCGTGCCCCATAAACAGCAAAGAGATAAAAGCTTTTGTTATGGAAAAGTTCCACAAACGTACTTGGGAGAAGGAGCTAGGAAGAAAGAAAAATTACTATATTGAAGTGTTTAATCCCACTCATAATCATCAACCAAAAGCATACATAGAGGCCAATATCTCTTGGAGAGCCAAAATTCTTATTGCTCAGTTAAGGACTAATTCTCATCAACTCCGTTGTGAAACAGGGCGCTGGAAAAGGCCAAAGGAAGTGTGGGAGGAAAGGGTATGCATTTTTTGTTCTTCCGGAAAAGTGGAAACAGAAAAACATTTCATTTTAGAATGTGAGGCCTTCAAAGACAACAAGGAAATTTATGCAGATACGCTGGCAGCTAGCTCTTGGGATAATCTATTTAACGAGGGGTTTGTTGAGAAGACGGGAGCATTTATTGTGAAGCTTCACAAAAAAAGGGCCGAATACATCAAGCAGATGAAAAAGCAATCTGTCCCATAGGCTATCTTTAGCCTCGTGGACGTTAAAATAATTTCTTTCTTTCTTTCTATTCTCGATTTCGCTCTTGAAATAACCTCCACCAACATCAATCAGGGATGCAGATTTATTATTATTGGGTCAAAGTTTCCATTGTTTTAGTGTATTGATGTTGGAGATGAGATATTTTTTACCCCATAAACTGATAAGCAGTGACATCTCTCGCTGAGAAATGGGAATAGTAACTAAGATCTATGCCACGACCTTTGGTTCGTAAAGTGATACGTAGTGACATGTCTGTTGCGAAAATAGGAATAGTAACTAACAACATTTATGCCATGATTGTATCGATATTTTCACTAACTGTTGTGAAGCATCTTGAATGCTTGCTTGCAATAGACTTAAAGCCTTTAAAAAATGTCGAAACTGGCAGAACCTTATTTGGTCCTTACAAAGACTATAGTGTAATCATGCGAAGCCAGAGTAGCCAAATGATACTGGGTTCAAGTTTCCAGCACCAATGATAATCTGAACGTCGTACAAGCATGTTAAATTCACTTTTTTATTCAGTTGATTCTACATTGAAAAATACCATAAAGAAACATATATGATTGATGTTTTACCTATGATTTCAATGCGAAGTTACTCCAGGTATCTATTGTTCCCACAATAGTGGAGAGTTATTCGGATGACTGAACGATTCCATATTATATTAATCGTAGATTGAGATTGCATGTGCGGTTTGCTGCTAACTGAAGTGCAGTGAAACCACCAATTGGCCCTCTTTTGTCTGTCTGTCTAAATCTTCCACAAATTGAAAGGTGGAAATGATCGAGAGAATATGGATTCTGATGCTAGCAATTTGCAGCTCTGGTGATTCTGATAAATTCCGAATCCATTGTTTCTATGGATTCGCTTCGTTTGTGCCCTGCGTGTTCTGGGCAGCTGATCAGAATGTAGATAGCAAGGAAAAAGAAAAGAAAGAGAAGGGGAATTTTCAGATCAACAATTACCCAATGGGTTTTTTGACGGGGCAGCTCAAGGAGGAAGATGTGGGAGCGGTTTCTGTTTAAAGATGTCAGAAGAACAAGAGTTCCAAGTACATTGGTATGGGGGAGAAGGAACAAGCATGAAGGCAGAAGTTGTTGCTCTTTGGGGCTTATTATGGTTTATTAAGTTTTTGGATATCCCTCGAGTACAAATTTTTGGGGATTCCAAATGCTTAATAGATCATGTAAATGGAAAGAACAATATCCAATAGGTCTCCCTACAAGGCTGGATGAGACAGATAAAAAACATATGGAACTCCTTTTAGAAACCATCCATTCAGCACATTAACAGGACACATAACAAAACAGCGAATGATTTATCGAAGAAGGGACTGATAGCCACAGAAGAAGAAATTTTTATCATGATCAAAATGGGAGAAGACGAGACAGAAGTAGAAAGTCTAAAGTTGCCAGGATAAGACACCGAAGACTATATAAAAACATAGAACTCCAATACAAATAAGTTAAAAAAAAAACCCTGTTTCTTTTTGTTTTTGTTTAAAATTTTGTACAAATTTTGGTTCAGCTACTGTAAAGAAAACACATGAGGAATGCCAACTATATACTGAATTACAGAATATGTAAATGTCTTGTGACATATCTAGAGCCTAGCATCTCTTTGATAATTCTGTGATATATTTGTAGTTATCGCAGAGAAATCGTAGTTCCACAATTGTCGCAAATTGTAATCTACAGTTCAGTTGTATGTATGTAGAATATTTTCTACCCCATGTAGTCATGTTGTGGATTCCACAGGGCTTATGAGGACGATTTGTCCTTCATAATTATGTATTATTTTAACATAATATAAGTTGGTTTTTTCTTGCTGAAAAAAAAAAACTCGTGTTACATGAGCAATAGATATCCTTGAAGCAAGAGGGATTATCAGTACGCCTGACCAAATTCCTTTTTCAAATATGTAGAGTCAACCGACCTTCAAATTCATGGAGATCTGGGAAGGCATTCAAATGCATTATAATGCACAGAATGGCCAGCATCACTATCGTCATCATCATTCTAGAAATTAGTCATTTTTGTTTGCTTTGCTTGATGCAATTTGTAGGTCTACTCGAGGTGGCCGGCAAACACGAAGCTCCCACACTCGCGTGCTTCAATGTGGTGGAGAGGTCCCATGATCAAAACTCACAGGTGTTGAGAAATCGATGTATTCGACATTTCTTCTGCTACTAATGCTCTTGCAAGGATTTAAACAGATAGTAATATAAGGCAGTGGGAGGCTATGGTAGCATAGAGAGCGGAAGAGGGGAGATTTGCTTGGCCACTGGGCTTATAGTGTCCTCAAGCGAGGATGGACTTGATATTCTTTTCGGTCCCCCTGCTCTGATGGTGTTATTACTTGTTTTCTCTCTGTTTTGGTCTCTGAACTCTTGAGGGAGTTGTTCTTCTTCTAGTTTCATTTGACGTTACCAACATTCGGCACAGCTTCGGGCAGGCTCACGGGGGTGGCATCTTCCTTTTCCTTTTTCGGACTGAACATTACAGGTTGGTGCTCTGGATATATTTTCTCCTCTCTTTTTCCTGTATTACCAAATGTTTGATGCATAAGGTATTTAGATTGTGGTGCATTCACTCTCAAGGATGCATATCTATTTGGTTTCACAACTGTCGATATGGTCCATAGAACATATTTTTGGCTGTTGAATTCGGAATTGGTTCATATGATTCTGATATTTACAGTAGCTATTCTTGTTCTTTATCGTATATATATTGCACATTTCTCCTAAGTAAAATAATGCCCACATGCATTCTGGCTCTGAGATTTTTTCTGGTTGTTGTTTGGTTTCATCTGAGGGGGTTTCATCCTATTTGAAATTGGTCTCAACATATCAGACCTGGCATTATTGCACCAATATTTTCTTTGTATCTCATCCATGCAATTATTTTGGTTTTCGTCTGGGTGATTTCTAGGTTTCTTGTAAAGGTTGTTTCTGTTTGTGTTGTTGTGAGGGGCATTGGGTTTTGTGTCTGTGTTTGAGCTTTTCTAAACTAGTCCTGGTCCCGGTATCAGCTCTGGTTGTTCAATTTTTTTGGGAATTTTTCCGGTCACCTTGCCGCCCAAAGTTGGTGGTGACATTACGGTTGCTTAGACGCGCCACCTGTTGTAATTAATTTGACACGCTTTCTTTTTCGTCAGCCTAGGTGCTTCGGGATCTTGGTCTAATCATATCCATGTCTATCATTATATCCCTCTGACATTCTGTCATTCCCATAAAAATCCAGATTTTGGAGTTGTCTCCACCAGCGTTCCTTAAGTGATGTTTAATTTAGATTGTGGGATTTCTACTTTGGGATCTTGAATTTGGTCAGAGGGGTACTTTGGTTTGGTCACCAGTACTTCCTCTATTTATTTCTTCGTGATCTCTTTGCTGACCCATATTGGCATTCTACCTGTCCTATTATGTTTGCGCGTGATAATTTTATTGGTGCTGACATTTTTCAGGCAATTATTGAGGCTGCTGTTGTGTGGGGGTCATGGAATTTTTCGAACCTGATACCTCAACCCAAGAGGCATTTAACCAGGCCATGATGGCAGCGGAGTCTAGTCGGATGGTTGGTCTGGGGGAAAATAACCAGGGTGACCCACAAGGGTCTGAAGATTGGCATAATACCTTGGGTGATGATTTGAGCTAGTGGGTGGACATGCAGGCCAGGATGGAAAGCAAGGCATTCAACCATTGTATCATTGTAGTAATGGACATCGTACTAAGCCCATCAAAACTTCTCTTCCGCCACCTTCCATGTGTTCCACGGGGACGCGTCCCCCAGGGTCGGGTGCGCGCACCCCTCGCACCCCACGCACCCGGGACGGGGAGTCTCTTGGGGGTGCGTTTCCCCATGCACCCTTTTTGGGGAGTCTTGGGGAGACGCAAGGGGGTGCGTTTCCCCAGTGTGGGAGTCTAGACTCCCCAAGACTCCCCAAAAAGGGTGCTTTTGGGCGTCCCCCTTCAGTATGGGAGTCTAGACTCCCCAAAAAGGGTGCGCCTGGGCGTCCCCCTTTAAATTTGTCTAATAAGACTTAAAAATTCAAAATCAATAATTCAAAACTCAAAACCATTAAATTTTATTTTTTTTGAACTAAATAACTAAAACTTAAAAGTCTAAAAAAAAATTAAAATTAAAACTAAATAACTAAAACTTAAAAGCCTAAACCTTAAAGTTAAAAGCTCATTTCATTTCAACCCAAAGTCATTTCCATTTCACTCTTAACTATTTTTGAGTTTGAACTTTACAACTTTGAGTTATATAGATTTAGTGTTCAAACTTTGAAAATATACTAGTATGTTTTGCTTTCAATTTAGATTCTAGAATGATGGATGATGAATTTAGTTTTTAAATCAATGTATATTGTAGAATGATGAACCATTGAATGATGAATGATATCGATCAACGTATTTGAATATTTTATTATTGATTTTTATTTTTGTTTTTCGAATCTCATGGTATGTATGAATAATAATTAATTCAATAATGAGACTTGTCACTTGAGTATGTCATATGAATGATGTATGTATCAAAATGAATGATGAGGATGGATCAATGATTCAAATTTCAATTATCTATTTAATATTTTTATGCTTTCATTATTGAACAGTGAACAATGAATATGAACTTCAATTATATATCTATATATATATATATATATATATATATACCTCGACGACTCCCCGCACCCCCGAAATTTCCCTAAAATTTGAGGGTACTCCCACACGTCCCCCCTGTGCGTCTCCCCGCACCCGCGTCTCCCCGCACCGGAGTCTTGGTGGAACATTGGTTTTTTGATCCTGATAAGTTATCGGACAGTATTTCCAGTTTACAAAAAAGAGCGTTGCTAGGTCGCTGCCATTTCTCTGTGCGGAGCGACGCAGATATGAGGAAATGGATAGAAGGAAAGTGGAAGCCAATCCTGGGATATCTGCCAACGGTTGTAAGACTGCTATGTGGGTGGTACAGTTTTCATTTCCTCAGTCAGGAGGATCTGATTAAGATCAAGAAACTTCCATGGATTAATGGCCGAAGATTTTTGGAACTACATTCATGGTTCATAGGCTTTAACTCTTTAAGCAACACTTCTTAGAACAAGTTGATCTGGGTCAAGCTGCCTGGATTGCCTATTGAACTATGGACGAAACAAGCACTCGAAGATATCGGAAATGCTATCAGAAAATTCGTGTATGTTGACCCACGTTGCCTTGACACTCCTGACAAAAGGGTTGCATGGATCTTTATTGAGAGGGAATATAGGGGTGGATTTGCAGATCATATAGGGCTGCATTGGGGGGACACTAATCTATCTCAGAGATTAGACTATTGGGGCATCCCATTCAGATGTTCTCTTTGTCATCATACTGGACATGTTCTGGCAAACTGTCCACGGCGATTGGGTGGAAGATATAAAGACTGGAATCATGTGCGGACGCCGAAAAAAATTCCACAGGATGTTGAACCTGCTCCCAGAAATGGAATGCGCCATCAAACAGGTATTCATCATATCACCTACAATTCTCGTTCATCTGAGCCCTTCCATAAATATTCCCTCATCGCCATTTTCTTATGATTTTTCTATTCTTCCTGAATCCTGTTGGCTGCATAAGACCTCGCAACCCCTGTCATCTTGTCATTCCCCATTTACACAAGATAGATTGATGATTTCTGTATCTCATTCTGGCCCAAATTGTACAACCCTTTTCCAGCCACAAGGGGCTCCTTCTCTTTCATGTGCTACTTATGTTCAGTCCCCTTCTCGAAAGTCCACTGATTTGGGTCATCGTCCTAGAAAGAGTCCAGTCCACACACCGTTAAATTCCCCTAATAATTATGTTGGTAGTGATTTAGATGATCTGCTTCAACGAAAAACACTTGACTTAAGATCATTAACCATCCATAAACCTTCTGAAAATTCCTCTCCCTAGATCAGTCCTTCCTCGGCTGGTAATATTATGGTCAGACGTAAAAATAATTGGGGGAGCCGACATTTTAGGGGACGTACTAAACAAAATCATGGTATCTCCCCACTGGACAAATTTCTTGTTGAAGTTCCCATCACTGATCTTCCATCTCCCCGGGCCCTTGGAGCAAAGATGCCCAAACAAGGTGCCTCATGACTGCCATTCTTTCTCTAAACCTCCAGGGATTGGGAACTCCCGACAAGTTCCTTGCTTTAAAATACCTCTTTCAATCTGTTTGCCCGTGTATTATATTGTTACAAGAAACAATGCACTTTGTGTCACATGTTGTTGCTTATTTCCGTAAAATGCTACCTGAATGGTATTTTGCAGCCACGGATGCTACTGGCCTATCAGGTGGATTGGTGGTTTTATGGAACCCTCTATGGGTCCGGGCAAAAGCTTTCTCTTGCTCGGCTGGTATACTTATTGATGTTCGTTTGCGTAGTGCCCCGGAACGTTTCCATATTTTAAATGTTTATGGGCCGTATAGAAACAGGACTGCTTTCTGGGAAGCATTGTTTGCTTCTGGCATAATGGAACTTTCATCACTTATTATTGTTGGGGACCTTAATTGTACTGTGGGTATAGATGAAGTTTGGGGGAAGTCAAGGAATTTGGACCCTATGGAAGGATTAATAAGAGAGGCTCTCCTGGTGCATAACTACATCGATGTTTGTTCGCCGATGCTGGTCCCTACCTGGGATAATGGATGGAAAGGGGATGCATACATTGCCAAAAGATTGGATAGGTTCATCATCCATGAGAGCTTAATGGAGCGAATGGGGAACATTCATTCTAATGTTATCAATAGTTTTCTATCGGATCATAGGCCGATAACTCTTCATTGGCAAATGGGTGGGCGGAGACATGGGATGCCCTTCAAATTTAATCGCACTTGGCTTGAAGATCCTGTATTTAATGAACTTGTGCATTCTTGTTGGTCATCTGCCCAAGTTTTGAGCTCCTCCCCTATGGAGAATATTCTGGAAAAATTGGGCATTCTCAAAGCAAATGTAAAAACTTGGCAGAAAAAGAAAATAAAGGAACAATTGAAGGATCTAGAAGATATTCAAATAGCACTGGATGCATTGATGCCATGGATGTTATCTCAGTCACTACCAGATGAAATTCGGTCACATATCAATGCTCTCGAACAAAAGAAAAGAGAAATATTGGCGGCACAGGAATCCACCTGGAGGCTAAAGAGTAGAGCAATCTGGATAAATGAAGGGGATCATAACACTAAGTTTTTTCATCGTTACGCAAATCACAGGCGTAACACAAATACTATTTGGAAAGTTTGATGCAGGGTTACCCCCGCTTACACCCACAGTATGCATGTAAAATGCATAAGCACACTTGTCCCAGGATTTTAACTCTCTAAGGAGTCAAATCTTCAATTCTAAATGGTTAAGGACCCTTTTCTTGGACTGCAGAATAATTTATTAAAACCCAACATAGCCTAACCCTTAGGCAATATCCACTTATCGAGATTTTAATCAACGCTCAAGCCTTCACATAAGACTCTATTACAGCCTTTCACTAAGTCCTTCCTATTGGGAATTTAAAACCCCTCATAACCTTCATTAATGTTAATATCGGGACTTATTCACCCTTCTAAACCTTTGTTACCCCTTAACCACATATATATAACCTTTCCCTCTTTAAACCTTGGTTACATATATTTTAACGCATAACTTACCTTTAACGCGGAACTTAAACTCTGACGAAATTCAAAGGAATAACCCGACCGAAAGACATAGGCTGGACTTCAAACATTGTAAACCCGCATTCATAATTGTCGTCGGGTCCTCACTCATCCATTTCCTTTCCATTTCGCTCTCCATTCAAACTCTAATTAGCGATCAAACAACTTGCGTTATAACCTCCATCGTTGATCTATCCTTAATAGATCCGACGGTTCACCCCGATTTCGGGTAGATAACAAGCATGGGGTTTAACCGCCCGATAAAGCGGTTTCCCCTCTCCACTACTCTGCTATGTGTCGCGTTATGAATGGAATTGGAGCCAAATGGAAGAATACCGCTTACGGTCCTTCTTCCGCCCGAAATCCACTTTCCTATATAAAACCGCTTCTTCGCAAGTTATCTTCCGCGCGCTCTTTCATGCGATGACCGTTGATCTTTGAGATCTAACGGTTCCTATGCACTACCTCTTCACTTCTCCACTCGTTCCTTTTCTTTAACTTTAATTCGTCATTCAGTGTTTTTCCTTGTGGTTTTGGGTTTTCCTTTAGGGTTTCGGCTTCCGCTCTTCCGCTGCTCAACCTTTTCTCTGAGCTTAACCTTTGCGAATTCTCACTTCGCTACTTCTCCAGAGCTCCACTCTGATCTTCAACTGGATTCAAAGACCCCTTTATGATTCCTCTGAATCATTCTGCTCCTCTGCGTGTCCTTCAGAATTCTGCCTGCAACCCCTGTTACAGAACCTACGAATTCACATATAATTCATTCATAAATACTCGTTTCACACAATTACACAGTTAGGGAATAAACCTCTGTATATATAAGTATAAACAAATGATTACATTCGAGACTCTCTGTCTCTCACACAAGCCTGATCTTCAATATCAGTGGCCTCTTCCTCTTACTCTGCCCGTAGGCTTACATTTATACCAGAAAAGTTTTGTTGAACTAATTCTGGTTCAAATCCTAGATCTACTGAACTAACTCCTAAATGTCCTCTATGTCCACTTCTAACTTCAATTAATTCCTAAGAACTCTCTCTAGTTCCTCGAATCATGAAACTACCTTTAGAGTTATAATTGACTTCTAACTCTCTTGTCATTATTAACCACTCATGTTCTCCTTTATTCGAGAGTATTTATAAACATCCTCACACATCTAATTAATTCATATTCTAATCACTTAAAAGCCGAAATATTACATTAATTTGAGACTTAGGAAACCAACTTCCTTAAAACACATGACCCCCCTATGTCTACTAAAATAAAATGATTTTCCTTGGGTTGAATGCTCCTGCATCAAACTCCCAAAGTAGAAAATATTCATGATCTCTTGATCATGTGTCTTCATGTGTTGATAGAAAACCTCCAAGGTCCCAAACTTTAGTTTGTAACTATTTGAAAGCTCTGCACCTTTGTTGTTGTTGTATGTTTGCTATTTTCTATTTCATCTTCCTCTCCTTGTCAATCAGGTTCAAATTCTGATTGATCATGTTTCCTACTGCTATCATTTTCCTCCCTATGGCCTGTTTCATCATTAGTTGCCATAATTCTTCAATCTCCATCTCTAGTACATCCTTGGACTGGTCTATACTTTGCCACTTACTTCTGCCTCTTTCTCTTTGTTTCAGGTTGTTGTTGTCCACCAACTCTTCAATCTGTTGTTCTTCTTCTTGGAGTTGTCGAATGCTATCACTTACTCTTACTCTTCCTCTCATTCTTACTTGTTATGTTATTCTTGTTGCCTCCCTTTCATCCTTACCCTCTTTCATGATTATTTATGTCTGCACTGAATCATGACTTTCCAGCATTCTCTCCAGCAATTGAGCATCTTTGTTCCATGGATTGAATTCTTCCACAGAATCTTCTTCTTTCATTTTTATTTGGTTGCTCATCTGTGCCAAATTTCCTCCAACATCTGCAACTAAACCTACACTCACAAAACACTTGTTAAAATCAAAAACATAAGGCTTCTGTGCCTTATCTTCCTTTGGAAACAATTCAGTTTGTTGCTCTGTTTCTTTCTCCTTTGTCAGCACATCAGTATGTTGTTTTGAATTCTCAAAAGAATTCATGAGACTGTCAACTAGTCTCTCCCCCACATCATCTGCTCTAATGATGTCTTTCTGTCCTTGTTCACTGTAGTGAACTCCTTCTTCTGCAATCAAACTGTCATACTCTGAATTTTCCAGCAATGCAATTTCTCTGTGACACTTCATAAGTACTTCATCATCACTTATAATTCCTACATTTATAAACAAATTATCAATTTGAAAATCACAAGGTTCAATAGTCTCAACTGTTGCTTCACATATCAGCTCTTCAGACTGAATTTCATCTCCTTCTTTCACAAGAAATTGTTCCTGTGTTGTCACAATTTCAAATATCAATGCATTATTAAGTTCTTTCTGCTGCAATAAATCACTGCTTCTCTCATTTAAGAGACATTCTCCATCCTCCTTTACTTCAGAGTTTTTATCTTCTGAAAGATACTCTTCCATACTTCTGACAGCTTCAAAAGGTTGCTCATCCTCTACAAAACACTCCTTTGTTAGTGTTCCTTCTCCCAAGGTTAAATCCTTTGCATAGGTTTCTTCCTTCTTAACATCTTTCAATAGATATCCTTATTTCTTACTGACTGTCTCAATAGTTTCCATGGCTATTTCCACTGTGCCTATCATCATAGTGAACTGATGATCCTTTACTATGTTTTCAGCTAACATAGTCTCTTCTTCAAGTTTGCCTTTAATCTCTTGTTGTTTACCTTCTCCAAGAGCTATCCTTGTCTCACCATCTGCATTAATATTCTCCTGCATTTGTTCTGCATCCACAGACAAACTATCAGTCTTAAAAACATAAGACCCTGTGGTCCCACTTGATGTTTCAGCCATCATATCTCTTTGTTTTTCTAAATCCTTCATATGATTAAGAAATTCTTCGATGGTATCCTCTTCAATCTCCTCAAGCCCTTCACTTGGTTGCTTGATATCTTTCCCCAACTGTATATGAGACCTATCTATCTCATCTTCTTCCATAACAGAATTTAGATTTTGCTTGTCTTCTTCCTCCTTTATGACAATATCAGCAAATTGTCCTTCTTTACATGTTTCACCTGCAAACATACACAAATTGTCAGATTTAAAACCATGTGACCCTTTGGCCTCACTTGAAGTTTCAGTCTTCAAGTCTTCATCTTCACTCAGAACTTCACCATGTTCTGCTTCACAAATGGACACTTCCATTTTCATTTCCAACTCAGCTTCTCTGAGTTTTTCCATCAGCCACCTTACTTGCCTCTGTTGTAGCCTTCTCTGCAACTTATGCCACTTCACTGGCTTCTTCCTCAAGACCCAACCTAGTCTCTGGCTTTCCTCTAGTATTTTCCTTAATGCATCAAGTTGTTCTTTTAACTTTGCAATCTCTTTGTCAATTTCCTCTTGACTCATCCTCTTGCCATTTGCCTTGGCATTCTCTTTCTTCATCTTTCTTCTGTTGTGGCTTCTCTGTGAATCTCTCCTATTATTGTCAGTAGTCATCTTCTTCTCCTCTTCCTTCATGAGCTCCTCACTCATCTGCAACAATCCTCTGCAACAGCTAGTCCTCCTCGTTGCAATCTTACCTCACTAAGCTCTCCTCACTCAGTCTTTTGGTAAGCACGGGTCCTCTATCTGGAACCTCCTCTTGAGCAACACCTTTGCTCCTTCTAGGCTTCTGCAATCTCTCACTCTCTCTTGAGAATACTTCAGTTGTCCTCTCTGTCCAACCTCTTGTTGGATTCTTCAGGTTCACTGCCACTTCTCCTTCAGAGTGTTTTCTTTACTCTACCTTCAAGAACACATCTGGTTCTCCTCTCACAGCTTCTCTTACTGTCCTTTGCTGAGATGTTTCATCTGCAACCACAATCTTCAATTTCAATTTGAAACAAAACACACTATCTTACCTCCAAGATCTATGTATGATCTTATTCTCCCATTCTTCTGCACTTTGAATGGATTGTCCTCTGTTTGGTCTCCAAGTCCTCTTTCCTTCAGAACTTGTACTAAGCAATCTTGCTCTCACTTTTCTTCAAGGAATCCTCTGTTCCTGTCTACTCCAAGCCTCTGCTGGAACTGCTACAATCTCCCAGGAACTTCAAAAGTTCCCCTTACAATCTTCTGTTGTAGTCTCTACCATTCATTCACTTAACTTATGCACATTACCTTCTTCTGTGTGCAAACTCCTTTTCATAGGAAATCTTTCCCCGCTCTGATTACAATTCTGCTCTGATACCAAATGATGCAGGGTTACCCCCGCTTACACCCACAGTATGCATGTAAAATGCATAAGCACACTTGTCCCAGGATTTTAACTCTCTAAGGAGTCAAATCTTCAATTCTGAATGGTTAAGGACCCCTTGCTTGGACTGTGGAATAATTTATTAAAACCCAACATAGCCTAACCCTTAGGCAATATCCACTGATCGGAATTTTAATCAGCGCTCAAGCCTTCACATAAGACTCTATTACAACCTTTCACTAAGTCCTTCCTATCGAGACTTTAAAACCCCTCATAACCTTCATTAATGTTAATATCGGGACTTATTCATCCTTCTAAACCTTTGTTACCCCTTAACCACATATATATAAGCTTTCTCTCTTTAAACCTTGGTTACATATATTTTAACACATAACTTACCTTTAACGCGAAACTTCAATTTTGTCGGAATTCAAAGGAATAACCTGACCGAAACACATAGGCCGAACTTCAAACATTATAAACCCGCGTTCATAATTGTCGTCTGGTCCGCACTCATCCATCGCCTTTCCATTTCGCTCTCCATTCAAACTTCGATCAGCGATCAAACAAATTGCATTATAACCTCCGTCGTTGATCTATCCTATATATAAGTATAAACAAATGATTACATTCGAGACTCTCTGTCTCTCACACAGGCCTGATCTTCAGTACCAGTGGCCTCTTCCTCTTACTCTGCCCATAGGGTTACGTTTATACCAGAAAGGTTCTGTTGAACTAATTCTGGTTCAAATCCTAGATCTACTGAACTGACTCCTAAATGTCCTCTATGTCCACTTCTAATTTCAATTAATTCTTAAGAACTCTCTCTAGTTCCTCGAATCATGAAACTACCTTTAGAGTTATAATTGACTTCTAACTCTCTTGTCATTATTAACTACTCATGTTCTCCTTTATTCGAGAGCATTTACAAACATCCTCACACATCTAATTAATTCCTATTCTAATCACTTAAAAGCCTAAATATTACATTAATTTGAGACTTAGGAAACCAACTTCCTTAAAACACATGACCCCCTATGTCTACTAAAATACAATGATTTTCCTTGGGTTGAATGCTTCTACATCAAAATTCAAAAGGAGGATGGTGCCCGAATTCTGTCTCAGGAGGGCATATGTGAAGTAGTTGTTTCACATTTTCTAAAATCATACAAACAAAGGGAAGAGGTTGAAGTGAACGATATGCTATAGGTTGTTGATATGTATCCGAACATGTTTGATGAGGAGGCAAATATATGTTTCTTTAGAGAGGTTACAGCAGACAAAATACTGGAAGTCCTCAAAGCATTCAAGAAAGATAAGAGTCTGGGTCCAGATGGCTGGACTGTTGAGATTTTCATGCACTTATTTGAGATTTTTAAATCAGATCTCCTAAATATGGTGGAGGAGTCACAATATACTAGGCATATTCATCCTCATATTAATTCCACATATATTGCTCTTATACCCAAAAGAAAGCCTGAGCAGAGTTTTAATGACTATCACCCAAATTCATTATGTAACCTAATTTACAAGATCATTTCAAAAACAATCGCGGGGAGGATGCGCAATATTCTATCAAGGTATATCTCTGCTGAGCAATATGGATTCCTGCCTGATCGACAAATTCACGATGTTGTTGCTATCGCACAGGAATGTACGCATTCAATCCATACCTCATCAAAATGCAGTCATTATGAAGGTGGATCTGATGAAGGCTTATGATTCAGTTGATTGGGGTTATCTTTGCTTGATTCTTCCAAAGATAGGACTGCAACCCAGGTGCGTAAAATGGATTATGGCATGTGTCCAATATAAATTATGCTATAATTATTAATGGATATCCCACCCGGTTTTTCCGAGCTGGGCGTGGACTGAGGCAAGGTTGCTCTTTGTAACCATTATTGTTTATTCTGGCTATGGATTGTTAAAGTATGCGGATTAAGCATGCGGTTGAGGATGGATTATTTTTGGCACTAGATTCTGGGAACAATATCAAAATATCGCATGGGTTTTTTGTTGACAATGTGCTAATCATGGGCATGATTCATCGCATTTCATGGATGCATCTTTTTCATATTTTGAAAAGATTTGAAAACGCTTCTGGCTTAATCATGAACATACATAAATCTAAGCTATATTTTGACATGGGTGATATGGATGATATCAACTATATTAAGAACCTGTTTGGGGTGGAGGCAACCCAAATGGCGAATGGTATACAATATCTCGGATACCATATAAAACCAAATTGTTATAGAAACAATGATTGGCAATGGCTAGTGGATAAATTCTTCAAGAGAATTTCTCGTTGGGAATTTCATTGTTTATCCATGGGTGGTCGTGTGACGCTGACAAAGGCAGTGCTAACTCAACTGGGCATTTTCTGGGCTCACTTATTTCATATTCCATTGGCAACTATAAATAACATAAACAAAATAATGGCAAATTTTATTTGGGCTGATTGTAACCAAAAGCACAAATATCACCTTACTAAATTTCGCCATATTGCCTGCTCGAAGATGAGAGGGGAATGGGGTATCATGAACCTTTAACTGTTTGGCAAAGCATTATTAGTAAAATATATGTGGCGGGCTATCTTCGGATCTAGTGTATGGAGTAGAATGATCCACCAAAAGTATATGAAGAACAAAAGTTTCACTCGCTGGTTTCGGAAAAATTCCATTGGTATTTCAGGTGGCTCGGCTATATGGAGAAGCTTTCAAAAAGTTGGAAAATTTTTCCTCAATCATCTCAGGTGGAACATGGGATCTGGACACTCCATGTTTATTGGCCTTGATCAGATATATGGAACAAATGGAGGATGCCTCTTCTCTGAACAATTGCGCCTGACTCTTCTTAGAAAAGGCTATTTGTTCTGGAATCAATTTATTCGAACATGGAGTGACCACTTTCCTATATGGAACTCTCCATTACAGATGGGGCTGACAGGACAAATGGCGGATGAACGGCTGTTCATTATTGATGTTTTAAAAGCTGCTAGGATTTGTAGGGAGGTCCATCATGACAGACTTATTTGGTCTGGGAAAATAAAATCTGCAAATGTTGTGGTTGCAAACATATATGATCAACTGTGTGAGGTAGAAGGCGAATATGTGGTGGATCCGATGCTATTTGATTTATGGAAATGGCATGTCCCATGTAAAATCATCTGCTTTACACGGCTTGTTTTCCACAACAAGAATCTAACATGGGAGAATTTGCAAAAACGTCATTGGCATGGTCCTAGCATATGTGTTATTTGCAAATAGGAGGAAAACAATGCACATCTATTTCTATCATGTCAACATGTTTCCAAGATATGGTTTAAACTTGTTGCTTATTATGATTTTCCTCACTTTCAATTTCAAAATGTTGCAGATTGTTTGAGATGATGGCTCAAGCAAAAATTGGCATGGAGGAACATTCCTCTATTTTTTTTCTTGACTATATGGAAATGGAGGAACAAACGTATCTTTGAGAACTGTTTTGAAGATTTTGGAGTTACATATGAAAAGATCATTTCATTAATGGCACTTTATCCAGCAAAGGAGATTCACCAAAAACAGAAGCAGAAAATGAGTGTTGCTCCTCCTATGGTATATCCAATCGCCTTCTTCAATGGGGCTTCACAAAACCAAATTTGTGGATGTGGCATATGGCTGGTTATGTCGCCCGATTTGCAGTACAGGGCATACTGGAATGCAGGGATGGGCACCGACAACAACGCTGAGGCAATGGCACGCTAGGGTATCATTTGGCTTATAAGTTCTTAAAATATCCCAGAGATCCATATATATGGCGACTCCAAAATTATTGTGGATTATGTTAAGAGAAATGCCAACATAAATCAGTCCTCCCTTTTGAGATGGTTAAGGAGAATTGATTGCCTCTGGACAAAAATAGGACATCCTCCTATTAATTACATAAGAAGAGAATATAACCAGACAGCGGATTTGTGCTCAAAGAAAGGCCTTCTGGGTAAAACGGGTAAAGTTCAGATGGTCATTTACATGGAGTTTCATTCCCGGATAAGTTTTTCACATCAGCGATTCTCGATCCATTTTGCTTTCTGATAAAACTGCTATCTCCATGTATGTGTAGATTATTGGAACTGTTATTATGGACGCTCTATTTTTCTGTTTCTTTGATAGTTTTGATTATGATTTAGAAGAAACAAACATTTCTAGGATGATCTTTTTGCTTAAGTCTTTTCTTAACCAACAAGATTATTTCTGGGTTTTTGGGCAGTTTTGAGGTGATTGACTGTTTCAAGCTATTTGGTAATCTGGAACACTACAGTGTACATTCTGGAAGACAATGGATGTATATGACCCATCGGTTTCTTATGATCTAATATACAGCTTTTTTCAAGTCGACTGGATGTGGAAGGAATGACGACGCACAAGAAGTGTGATAATGGTCAAGCAACGACAAATGTGTAAGTGGAGGATAAAACATTGATAAGGAATTCCGATCATAAAAGCTTTTCCAGAGTCGAAAGACAATGGGACGATGATCAGCCTGCATGGACGAATAATGAGAAATTAATGCGCGGAAGATCAGTCAAGGTCGGTGTTTTCAATGCTGAAAAACAAAGCCGAGGCCACAAATATCAAGAACGGAACAAAATTTCATCCGTCGTTTCATTCTAAAATTTCTTCTGCGAAAGTGTGTTCTTCTGATTATATGAGTGATTCCACCTGCAACTGCCCAAATTTATAATCAAATGTGGAGTCCCTCTACATACATAGTTCTTCTATTCCTACTGCTAAAACATAAAAGAAATTTGATCATGTGGGTCGTGAAGCCCAAGCATGCAAATGGACTATTGGTGGAGAACGCTCTCGAGATTTACATGGAAAATCATCCGTTAGAGATGGGAGTTTTCAATCTACTGTGAAAAACTGTGCTAAGAATAAGTCGAAGTCCAGAAATTGTAAGGATTCCAAGAAGCCCAAGCACCCAATCTCTCCTGGCAGCAAGCTGGAAAGTTTTATGAATTCGTTGTTCCTGGGTGGTAGTACTAAGAAGCCAAAGTTTTCCTCATCTCCTGTAAGTGGCTCATATTCATATCATTCTTCGAAAAGAAAACCCTCCGCTTGTTCATCTTCTTCTTCAATCCAATCCAGGCGATGTTTATGTAAAACATCGAGAGGATCGAAGAAAATTGATGGGGCCAGAAGGTGTGTAACATTCTACCCAAAAAGCGTTATTGTGGATGAGAACTCTCGTCCGTGTGGTGAAAAGTGTCTCCAAGGAATTAGAAATCCATCCCCGCATCCAAATCCTTCTAATTATCAAGAAATTACACATCTATCTATACATGCCCACGAAGTTCCACTGCTCGGTAAAAAATTGAAACATCAAAGTCTTGACAAGGACAGTGGTCCTATAGTACCGATGGCCACGAGGTTCCACTGCTCAGTAAAAAATTGAAACATCAAAGTCTTGACAAGGACAGTGGTCCTATAGTACCGATGGATGGCTAGGAACTTCAAGCATCAGAAAACAAGTAGCAATACCGAACTTGCAGTACTTGGCATCTCAACAAACAAGATGAAGACGAGGAGAAAGACGATGTTGGCCGTTGCTCAAGTGCTGCCCTGTTTGAGCCATGGCCGAGGCGGCCAGGTCGATTTCCAGAATTAACCTGGCGGCCGAGGGCCAACCCTAGAATTGACTTGGCTAGAATTGAGCTGGTCGACCTTGGCCTGAGCGCGGGTGAGTCTGGGAATCAGGTAAATTCTGAAAATTTACCTGATCCATGTAAATTAGCTCAGCTCAGATAGATTCTGGGAATCTACCTAATCCACCTAAATTCGATTCGCACGCAAAAAAAATTGTTTTTATTTTTTAATTATTTAATTCTTAATTGTATTTTTTTAATTTTTTTTAATTATTGTATTTTTTTTTTTTTAAATTTAATTTTTTTAAAAAAATTAATTATTATTATTTTTTTTCATTTTGATTTTCTAATTTTATTTATTTAATTTTTATTTTTTTATAAATTCTTTATTTTTACAAGTTAATTTTGTTTACTTTAGATATAAATTCTTAAACTTCAAGAAAAAAGACTCGGAAGGTTGGAGAGCAGCTGCCGCGACGCAGGAAATGGCCATCGCTGGAAACCCTTCCGCCGCAGGAAATGCAACCCCCGCCATGGCGATCACCGGAGGTGGTGTGGCAGGGAAGGTCGTCGTCACTGATCTCCCCTGGCTCGACAGTCAGAGCGCGGCTTTGGAGGTTTTAGACTTTTTTCAAAGCACTAGAATTGCCCTGGTCACGCGGCTCAACGCCTGGAAATCGCTGGAAGCTCTCGGCACAGCAGACTTACCTCGCTCATATCAACTACTGCCTGAGGAGCCAAATACAGTAAAGGCAGATCTGAAGGAGCGGCCAGCACAGCCTTTCGAGGCCAGAAACCCGCAGTCGTTTTACGTTTTTGCCCACTATGGGGGCGGAAAACTCTCAGAGATCGGAATGATATACACAGGATCCGCCAGCCTGGTGTTTGTCAGGCTCATTCCCCAGCAGTTGATCCAGGCATGCAAAGTCGAGGGCCGGTATGGGGCAGATCTGCCTCCGCTAATAACTGCATGGGCCAAACTCTGTAGATCTAGAGGATATTTGCAACGTTTTAACAGGGGTTTTGCAGGATGCGAGGCGCAAATGAGAGATCATCATGACAGGGGCCCAGATCTGGAAGAATGCTCAACCGATCGGGCCAAATATTGCAGATCCGGGGTGGATCTGTCGCTCAAGGCAACCAGCAACGTTTTGCTTCCAGGCAGAGCAGGAACTCAGCAAAATTGCAGACACCAGGTAACAAAAACTCGTTTCCAGATCTTCATAAAAACCCCAGAGACGCAATCTTTTTTAGTATGGGTACATACAGAAAGTACTGTGCTGCAACTGAAGCAGCAAATCTGGGTATTGGCTGGATACCCTAGCAAGATCCAGCACTTGGTAAATGGCAGAAGGTCTCTCCAAGATAACAGAACCATGGGAAGCTATGGAATTAGCCCAGGAGAAACCATCTTCTTGAATCTCAGGCTGAGGGGAGGAGCCCCTACTCAGGGTCAGACAAGCAGCACAGGGGAAGATAAAAATTTCAGAGGAGGGGATAAGGGGACAAAAACAGCATCCCAGCAGCAACCCAAAGGAGGAGCCTCCTACAAGAACATTCTTCAGGGCAACAAAGATACAGGGTCCCCTCCAGATCAAGGCAAGTATATTCCTAGGCCATACATAGTGGATCAGTTAGGACAAACCCCAGCTCTAAACTTTGACTCTTCAGGGCTTGATGACTTCGTAAAGTCCTACGAAACGCAGGCCCTAATCTGCCGCTTTAACAGTTTCTGGCCAAAACCAATGGATCTATTCCATTGGATTTTCAAAACTTGGACCATGGAATGTGATATACATCTATGCTCCAAGGGATTTTTTATAGTTAGATTCGCATCCCCGGAAGTCAGAGAACAAATCATCAGAGATGGGCCTTGGTTCTGGGGAACATCGGGGTTGTTCATGACCCCATGGTTCCCAGATTTCGATCCAAACAACATGACTGTATCCAAAGTGCCGGTTTGGGTCCGTCTATACAATCTTCCCCTTCACTTCTGGAGTGAACGAGTCTTGGAAGGAATTGGGAACAGCATAGGGAAATATATCAAAACAGATCTGGAGAGGATTGATGAAAGGGTTTTCACTTTTGCACGCATTTGTGTGGAAGTAGATCTAAGCAAAGGGCTGCCAGACAACATAAGGCTGATCTATAAACAACAAAACTGGCTACAAGCACTAGACTATGAGAATACTGCTTTCAGATGCAGGCTCTGCAGGCAGACAGGACACCTGCAAAGCACATGCCCAGAAGGAAAAAAAGCTAATAATAAAAAGAAGCAGAAAGGGAAGCAGAAGAAGGGATGGCAATTCCCTCCCCCGGACTCAGATGACGAAGAATCAGAAGCAGAAGAGGATGTCACTCCCACAGAGAATGCAGAGGCACCACAAGAAATGGAAACTCAGGAGGAAACTACATCAGAAAACAAGATCACAAAGCACCACCAAAATCAGGCAGAGAAGATTAGCGAGAATCAAAGCATGGGAGGGATCAAACGGCATCACCACTCAGATACTTCAGATTCAGACAAGGAAACAGCCAATCAGAAAGCAGAAACACAGTTAGTCATAGTTTCGACCGAGCCCACACAAGGAGAGTGGCGCAAGGTCGAAAAGAAAAAGGGGCGAAAAACTTGAAATGTGAGTTTTTACTCACTGCTGGATTTCAGTTCTTTTGACTCCTTCTTCTCTCTCCTCTCTTCTACATTCTTTTCTTCTTTTTGCACGTTAGTCTTCTAACGTTGCGTGGGGTGCGTTTGCACTCGAGCCATTTCAGGCAGCTTTTGGAAATGCTTCAATGCATCTGCTAGTGTAACTTTTCATTTTTTAATAAAAAGTTACCGTTTTTTTCCTTGGAAAAAGTTAATTTTGTTTTTTTACATTTTATTTTTTTGTCAAAAAAAAATATCCACTCTTAATTTAAAAATAAATTACTCTGTATAATAACTTTTTTTTATTGAGGGGTTCATTTTTTAAGTCTGTTTAGTCATAAAAAAATTTCATAATGTCATACTATTTTGAAAACTTTTTCATTGAGGGGTTCATTTTTTAAGTCTTTTTAGTCATAAATTTTTTTCATAATGTCATACTTGAAATATTTTGAAAACTTAAAGTTTTTTTGTAGTCATAATTTTTTGTTTAATTCCATGGTTGAAAATTTGTCAAAATTTTAATGTTTTTTTTAAGTTATGCTATTTTATCTTCAATAATATTGTTGAAAACAATTATAAGTGTTTTTTCTTTAGCACCATGAATGAAAATTGTTGGAATTTTAAGGTTTTTCAAAGACGCAATATTTTATATTTAATGTCATGCCTAAAAACGTTGGAATTTTAAGGTTTTTCAAAGATGTGATATTTTATCTTTAATGTCATGCTTGAAAATCGTTGAAACTTTAAAGTTTTTCGGAGTCATAATATTTTATCTTTAACATCATTATTAAAAAATGTTGAAAATTTACCCTACAAAAAAAAAAATTATTCTAGAGTCAACACTTTTCGTTTTCATGATGTCTTTTGCACAAAAAAAATTGGTTTTCACTGCCATCTTTAAACAATGTGGAAAATTTACCCTGAAAAAAACAAAGACGTTATTCCAACATCAACACTTGTCGTTTTTTGTTGTCTTTTGCACAAAAAAAATTGGTTTTTACTACCATTTTAAAAAATGTTGAAAATTTACCCCGAAAAAAAATAAAATTATTCGAGGATCAACACTTTTCTTTTCAGCCTGTTTTTTCATGTTTTTTCACTAGCGTTCTCGTTTTGAGGTAATAGTTCTCATTTTATCGATAACTTTGTTATGGTCGATGCACAGTAAAGATTCTTCTCCAATAAGCAATGGTTCAAGATATTTTGCATCCTTGCTCGGGACGAACAAGGCATTGAGGGTGGGGGAGATGTTGCAAGGGTCTACCATACATTATGCATCATGTAATTGTCAACAAACCTTAGTAAATGTGTGGTTAAAGTAAATGTGTGGTTGAGAGTGTGTACAACCGCTGCAACCACATCTATCATGTATAAATATACACTAATATTAATAGAAACTTGGGTTGTAATTCCCTTCCAAATATCTCTTTGTCTTTGTGTATTTTTGTGTATGTTCTCGCCAGCGCCCAATGTAGCATGTTCTTGTTGTCTGCTCACAACGGATGCCCTCAAATCCACCTCCATAGCTCCTATGTGATGTCATCAAGTGGTCTCCATGGGTCTCCAACTATCAAATAGGGCCTCATCTCCAGCGTTAAGGCTTCCTCTTGTGCAACAAGCCCTCCCTAGTCTTTGTATGGGAAACTATCCTCACATGGGCTCTAAATCAACACCTTCCCATCAAGTTGTGTCAAGGCTATCTTGGGGACACATTGGGTCCTATGGTATCATCATGAAGAATCCTCAAAACCAGGTCAAAGTTACCAACGTCTTGGGTCCTAGATGTACTTTGAGACATGTGTCATCTGCTAATGTTGTCAGGAGGCTCTAGTCTCTCAACATTGCATCTGCTTAGGCCATGTGCTTCTTTGAAGGGTCTAGGTAACTATGGAGTGGGTGCCCTCTGTAGATTTATGGTAGCATTGGATGTGCTCTAACTCTCAAAATTTACAAAGAGGCTGAGCCAAATGCATTCTCCAATACCCAGAAATCATTTTTGGAAATTCCATATGGATATAGTTTTATTAAAATAATTAATTATTTTTAATGGGACCCTAAGTCTGAACTTAGGAAATTAAAATAATTAATGGGTATTAATCTAAACTATGGGTGTAACTTCTAAAAGAAAGCGGAGATCAAGTCAATAAGATCTTAGCCATCGATTATAATCTAATCTCTGTCGTTGATTCATCAGCAAGAGGATTATAAGAGAAGGTTTGATGGGCACTTGGAGGACACACACACAGAGTTCAAAAGATCGAATTTCCGAAGCATATCAGTTGTCGGTGAGAAATTCGAAGTGAGCTTTTGCAGTGATGGGCAGGGATAGTTCTAGTTGGAAATTTCTCCTAATCCGGGAATACTCGACAGAGTAGGCAAAGAGAGATCCGGGAGAGGTGGTAGCCTTGAGGAAGTTTGAAATTTGTTGGAGGGTTTGATTTTTGTAGCTGGAAGCCGAGGTGTGAGATTGGAAGAGCAAAACTCTGAATCTCAGAGGAAAATTGATCAGCCGGGAAGAGTGACATAAATCCTAGAAAGTATGACGTTAGGTTGACATAGACACAGCGCAGAGGTAGCCAGGGGCTATTCATTCAAGGGTTGGATCAGGCAGGATTTCCAGTGATAGTGTGAGGTAATCTCACAAATCTCTATATCAGTTCTTTGTAATTGGATTGTCAGGAAAGCATCTAGAAGTTGTATTCAAAAATTACTACTGCAAAATAATAAAACGCTCAAAGTTGTTGCACCGGTTTTCCCGCATTGGGTTTTTCTGGGGACATTTGTCCAAAAATAACTGCGTAGATGTGTATGCTTATTATTTCTCTCCTATGTCGTATTTAGTTTCCACAGTTTTTTTTGGTGTAGTTTGCAATGTATGTATTTCAGTGTTTACTGTAGAAAACTGCAAATAACTTGTTCAATTAATTTAACTAGGAGAAATATAATCAGTTTGTTGCAGTAGGAATCAGGTAACCGATTTTTCACATGGTATCAGAGCATAGATCGTGAGCAGAAGAGCTCAGAAGCAGAAAGGAAGAGGGAGTTCAAAATTCCCATAGAGGCAGGAATTCAAAATCCCAGGAGGCAGCGCAGTTCGAAGGCTTGAAGGGCGAAGTCTGAAGAGAAATCGATTTCTCTGAGAGAGTCGACAGAGAAATTTGATTTCCAGTTTGAAAACTTCCAGAGGCAGAACCAGCAACATATTTTTCCTTGCAGAGCAGATCTTCAGCTGGGACGCAGATATTTTGCAGCAGTTGCCGGGAGAATAACGTCAGTGGGAGAGAAGGAGACACACTAAGGGAATTTCTTCCTCAGAAAATTCCCAACCAAGGAATTCGAATTCTCAATTGTTGAGCAGCGGCAGGAGAGGGGACGTAATTCGACATTTTTGCAGAGATGGCCACGGATGGGTAGAATCCATGTAAGAGCAGTAAATTAGATCCAGTTGATGCAGATTTCTCACATGGATCAATATCCTTGCTACAAGAGCCCAACATAATCAGTCGCAGGAGTATCACAGTGTCAGCATACACAGCTAGTCATTCAAATGACAGTTGCATAACTAGTTACAGTCAGTTTTCGGAAGACTATTGCAGTGACACACGTAGTGTGGATTGCCCAGTGGCAGTATGAAGGTGCAGTTCCAGCTAGGAGATTCCCAGTGCAGAGATTCGCAGTCCATTTTCCAGTGCAGGAGGACTGTGTGAGTTGCCAGGAGGGAGTAAAGAGATTTCCCATAAGGAGATCGAGACTCAGAGGGAGTCTAGTTTCAAAGGGAGCAGCCCTATGGAAGCTAGGACTCCGGGATCTAGGGAGATCATACTCATTACTGCAGTAGTTGCAGCAGCAGCATAGAAGCATCAGCAGAGCAGTAGCAACCACAGTATGAGTATGTCATATTTCGCCATGTTGACAACCGTACCTCAAGGAGTGAGGTGAGGTGATTTGGTCTTGTAGCCGCAGAGAGCTACAGTTGGGAAGGATCCTTGAGGAGCCCACCTCTCAGATCAATTCCTTGCTACAGGAGCCCAGATCAAAAGTCGCAGGATGGACCAGTGTCAGTTGGTACAAAGGAGTGTTAGAGTGACAGTTGTAGTGGCTAGTAGCGCCAGAGACTGAGAAGCGCAGAGTAGAGTTAGCAGTAGTGAAGATTGCAGAGAGTAGAGGTCAGCAGCAGCGCAGAGCAGAGTTGGCAGCAGTGTAGATGGCACAGAGCAGAGGTCAGCAGTAGCGTAGAGGTTTCAGAGGATCAGCGCAGAGACTAGCAGTAGTTAGAACTCCAGCAATGAGATACATCATATTGAACACCAATTCAGTAATTTGGGAAGCTTTTACGTTGTTGATTCAGTAGCAGCAGCAGTTGGAGAAGGTTGCAGTGTAGATGCAGTTGGCAGTGGTAGTGACAGCAGCAGCACGGATGCAGAATTGAGAGGCAGTTGTAGTACGAATGCAGTGTTGACAGTAGCAGTGTCAGCGGTAGTACAGATGCAACATTTGCGCAGTAGTTGGTGGACAGGATGTCAGACCTCAGCGGCGCAGAAGATGTTACAAAATAGAGTGATGCTTCAACAGTGTGCATTGCCAGAGCACATTTCTCGCTGAGAGGGAGTGTTAATTTCTGGTAGCATCGAATGTGCTCTAAGTCTCAAAATTTGCAGGGAGGCTTAGACACATGCATTCTCCAATACCAAGAAATCGTTTGGGAAATTCCACCCAAATACAGTTTTATTAAAATAATTAATTATTTTTAATGGAACCCTAAGTCTAAACTTAGGAAATTAAAATAATTAATGGGTATTAACCTAAACTGTGGGTGTAACTTCTAAAAGAAGGCATAGATCAAGTCAATATGATCCTAGCCATTGATTAGAATCTAATATGGGTCGTTGATTCATTAGTGAGTGGATTATAAGAGAAAGCTTGATGGGCACTTGGAGGACACACAAAGAGAGCTCAGAAAATCGAATTTCTGAAGCAAAGCAGCTGCCAGTGATAAATTTGAAGTGAGCTTTTGCAGTGACGGGCAAGGATAGTTCCAGTTGGAGATTTCTCTTGATCCAGGAATACTCAGCAGAAGAGGCAAAGAGAGATCCAAGAGAGGCAGCGCTGAGCCAGAAGAAGTTGACGCAGAGCTACACAAGCCCACGTAGAGGCAGCGCAAAATCCTTAAGGAAGTCCAAAACTTGTTGGAGGGTTCGATTTCTGTAGCTGGAAGTCGGGGTGTGAGACTGGGAGAGCAGAAGTCTGAATCTCAGAGTCAAATCAATCAGCCAGGAAGAGTGACGCAAATCCTAGATAGTGTGACGTTGGGCTGACGTAGACACTACGCAGAGGCAGTCAAAAGTTGTTCATTCAAGGGTTGGATCAACCAAGATTTCCAGTGATAGTGTGAGGTAATCTCACAGATCTCTCTGTCAGTGATATTATCTGTAATTGGATTGTCGGGAAGGCATCCAGAAGTTGTATTCAGAAATTACTACTGCATAATAATAAAAACCTCAGAGTTGTTGCATCATTTTTCCCGCATTGGGTTTTTCCGTGGACATTTGTCCAAAAATAACTGTGTAGATGTGTGTGCTTATTATTTCTTTCCTGTGTTGTATTTAGTTTCCGTAGTTTATTTTGGTGTAGGCTGCAATGTATGTATTTCAGTGTTTGTCGTAGAAAATTGCAAATAACTTGTTCAATTAATTTAACAAGTAGGAGAAATATAATTACTTTGATGCAGTAGGAATCGAGTAACCTATTTTTACCCTCAAGACTTGGTTGTGGTGACCCACCTAACGAAACAATATGGATTCTAGTGAAAGCAACCATCCATCAAAGACTAAGATCAATAATGCATCGAAGTGAACCAAACTTAAATGTAAAGGACATATTTATACTTCAAACGAAAATCACCTTCCAAAATCAAGACCAAATTCTCACACAGGTGGTTTCTCCTTTGGTAGGGGTGGCTAATGGTCAACTCTTTTAGGTTCTTCCAACCCCTAAGAGAAAGTGACATTTCCTGGTCCACCCTTCAATTGATAGGCATTAGTGCATAATAATGTGGAAATGGAGGGGAGAAAACTTCATGGTCAAATTTCGTGGTCAAAGGCACCAGCGGATGGGGGTGTCCACATCCTGAGTGTATAGATGTGAGGAGGGAGCATTCGTTGATGCATGAGCTACCAACTCGGCTTGATTTTTCCCACCCTCTTGTGAGCCTTTTACTTCTTGATTATTCCTTATATTACTGCTTATAGCTCAGGGTTTAGAACTTACATTTAATGATGTGATAGATTTATTACCCCTTTAAGATGAGCCAGTTTATTCCTCTTTGTGGTTGGGACATGCAAGGGTTCCTCTTTGATGTAGTGGAGCATCATGTGCTCAAGAACTAAGTGATGGCCATACGAGGGAGGTAGAGCTCATGCTCGGCTTTTGCCCACGTGCTAATCTTTATGTCACGACCATCTTTTGCATTTTGATTTTATTTCTTTTGTTTTATTATGGCCATGGTATGTTTTCTTTTCTTTTGTTTGCATCAACCTATCAATGCAAAGTGTTTGGGCCCTACTCAAGGTATGTGGACATATGAGTTCCAAATCCCCAAGAACCAATGACAAGTTGTCCTTGAAGAATGGAGGTGAGATATGGATCTTGTAATGTGATATGAAAAGGGTTAAGTATAGAATATGGAAAATGGGACACTATCTCAATCATGGCTTTACAAGTAGTGGTCCTCCTATAACCCAAAGGGCCTTAAGAGAGGCCCACTAGACTAGGGACAAAGATTAACACCTTTGGTAAGGTGAGAGAACAAAATTATGGTCAAGGTCTATCAATCTTCTAGATCACCTCGTTATTCATACTAAATACCCAAAACAAACAAGTATAAGCGCCCGATTGTAAAATGATCAAAGTACCTTTATAATAGTAGTATGCCTTCATCCAAGTGTCAGTGCCAAATGGTGAGAGGCACATAGTGGAAGAAAATGGCAAAGGCACATGGCATACCATTGTCTAATGGTCGCTGGCAGGGGCTACTGGTTGTCTAGCTGAACAATTGATTATCAAATGTAGGAGAAAGTTTTCCTCCTATGGGGTTACCCAATTTGGTAGGTAACCAGAAACACATGCCACATAGTACGAGACAATTGTCCATACAATTATGTACATTTGTACGGAAGTCCATACAGTTGTATAGATATCTTAGTACGGTTATGGACATATCATACAAGTTGTCCTATAGGTCTTACAACAGTTTTCTGTTATTTCTAGGTTTTTCAATAGTCTGTATAAGGTCAATTTAGGTCATTTTTGGTGTCCGTGCATGTTTTTTTCTTAGGAAGAGTGTGGAGGTTTCCTTGTGATTTTTTTCGAACGAATGAATGTTGATTCGGATTAATTACCTATATGTATGATATATTAAGTTTTATTCATCCAGAGTGTAATTTATAGTTGTGTGTGATTGATGTTATGGTCTGACATTTAATTTCAACGTCAATCTACTTATTTGATTGAGATCATAAGGACAATAATCACCTAGGCTTGAAATTCTAACAAAGTAGAGAGAAAGACAACATAGTACTTATCCCACCACAATTCTAATTTCCTTCATTTTAGTCCCTTTTCCGTCTCCAAACTCATGCTAAGATTGCACACAAACACATTGAAACTTGATTTATCCTCACCTCTAGGTCAGAAAAATCACTAGGTATCCTCAACCTCTTCTCAACTCGTCACACAAAGACTCCCATTCAACACAAACCCAATGGCATTAACCCACCCTTTGTTAAGTCTAGGTAAAGTTTCCCATTGGTCTCAGTATCAAAATGCTTGGTACTCCTTTTCCCCAACCCTAAAAACATACCCTCAAGCCTCTTGTTCATCAAGCCCTTGGCAACATAAATGTAATTTCTAATGCTTAAATAAAAACACCTTTGCTTCCTCAAGTTCATGGACAGCAAAACAACCCAACAATCGTTGTACTTTTTACAATGGAGGGCATAGTTAAGCATAAGGATTACATCATAAGCACACTCTTCATACTTAAGCAGGAAGAAGAGCTTACCTTTAATGGCAGCTACCAGAGGGTAATAGTTGAAGCTTTGAAGTACTGCTCTAGGTGGAGGATCAAGTTAATGTAGCCATCGAGCTCTTTGCTTGTAAGCTCCTAGAGACCATGTCTTTTGCAGGCTCAACAAGCCCTCGGTTACATAGGATAAGAGGAAGGGGTTTTCCATTGGTTTACCATGCATCTGCACCAAGTCCACCAGGTAAATCTATAGGATAATGTGGTTGTCTTGTCGATAGAGGGAGGAGTGCAACTCGAAGCTCAAACGTGAAGGCATGATGGAAGTCCAAGGCAAATATCCATGCACTAGAAATGGCTAAGGCAATGGCATAGGTCCCGACATCCCTAACAATTCCTATTATAAGATTTGATCTTTGGCGTCATGTGGAAGACCTTGTTGAGACAAGATGGCTTGTGTTATAGAGATTCTGGAGATAACAATGGTGGATAAGAATAGGTCATTTCACCCTGGTAAATCTGTGTCAAACTCAAAAACTCCTCGTTTCTAGTCGGGCTTTATGACTCGCATCATTTGTCGTTAACATTTTGGACAGCGAAGTTAGAATATGGATGGGAATGACGAGGAGCTAACAATCTGCAACAATCTAAGGATGAAGTACATCCATGTGTGAGGGTGGTAGAATGGCAAGGTGCAGATCATCCTCCACATTGCAGACCTGCTCAACAGATCAGCAATGATAATTTAGGCCTGTGCACCATGCATGATGATCACCGCTGCCACAACTATTGGTGCAAATGCTTGAGGGGGATATCATGTACTTACAAACCAATGAGAAGGCATATAAATAATTTTTTATAAATAATTTAAATAGAAAAATTGCAAACCCTAAGTCGAACTATAATAATTAAAATACTATGGAGTAGATTAATATGCTGATGCGATCACTATATGTCCCCAAGGACATAACAAAATAATAAAGGGAAGGTCAAGAGAGCCCACATAAAAGCAAATTCTACAAATGTTCGAAGCAATTAGTATGCATATTAATAGATATTGGACTGTTATCCCTTAATCTTGAATCATGGATTCAAAACACTACCAACCCTCCTCTAGCAAGGCTACATGATTGCATGCCTAGCTTTGCGTCTGGTTCTTGCATATTGGGAAAAAAAAAAGTGCGAGAGTATTTTTACCTGCCTGTATGTTCATAGTGCATTCCCTACAATCATTGCACTCCATGTTTTCAAATTTCTTTAAGGAATATTATCAAACAATTGGCATGCAATCTCTCTCAGCACACATTTGGAATACATACATATAAGTGCAAACCCCACAGTAACATTTGACTCAAATCCACTACTGAATACATAAGCATGGCTGACTTTGCCCTGTTGCCAAGCAGCTAAATGGGCACATGCAGGGATCACACTCAATATAGTGATTGGGTTAGGTTTCATATCCACAAGTTGCATTTGATGGAAGAGCATCAATGACTCACGAGCATGTCTAGTTTAAGCATACGCAGCAATCATTGCCTTCCAGGCAGCCACACCACTTTTTAATGTTTTTCCAAACCACTAGCATGCTCTATCCACAGCATTCCATTTTGAATACATAGCTATAAGAGAGTAGTGCACGGTAAAATCTGACTCAAATCTGTTTCCAATGACATAATCATGGATGTCCTTATGCTGCTGCAGATTTCCTAACTCAGCACATGCTGGAAGGATGCTTACAATTGTGGCCGTGTGAGGATTCACATTGGTGTTTTGCATTTGTTGAAAGAGAGTTAAGGCCTCATCATAGCATCCATTCTGTGCATATTCAAGATCAATGCATTCCAAAAAAACAGAGTTCTCATATGCACTATGTCAAACACTCTACACGCAATATCAATACTCGCACTTGGCTTACATAGCTACCAGTGAATTCCCCACAGAAACATCAGATTCAAATCTTTTTTTGATAATGTACTCATAAATGTCTTCACCAGGTTGCAGAGCTGCCAAATATGCACATGCCCAGAGCATCCTGATGATGGTTACAGGGTCTGGATTCGCACCAGACTGTTGCATTTGCTTAAGAACTCTGAGGCCTCATTGAGGCAACCATTCTATGCATACCTGCCAATCATGGCATTCCGTGATGTGACACCTCTTTCATTCTGGCATACACATCACGTGCAATCTCTGATACCCTGCATTTACCATACATATCTATGAGAGCAGGCCCCAAAAAAGCATCAGACTCGTGTCCAATTTCAACTATCTGATGAAGAATTATTTTCCCTCTTGCAGAGCTGACAAAGAATAGTTGTTTGGTTCTCTGCCTGCCTCTTGCATTTGTGAATAAATCTTGAGGTTCTCTTCTTCATATGGGTCATTGCCGGCACCCGTCTGATCAACATGTTCCATAAATAGACACTTGACTCTGCTATTAAGATGAAAACCAGCATGCTTCAGCCGTACTGCTGCAGATTGCATACATTGTCGTAAGTTGGAAGGCATAGAAAGTATTCCGATTGAATACACTGACAAGGTAGTCAGCGTGGAGTAGCTTTCCCAGCATGAGTGATCTGTTGTTGGAGACCTGCAAGAGAAAAGCATGGGTATCAGCATTCTCTGTATATAAATGTTTATTGGAAAACATTTCGAGTTGGGTTGTGATTTTAGTTTATGAAAACACATGAAAAGCAATGGTTTCTCTGTTTTATATTTGACAGAAATTTGAGAAGACGAAGTCAATTCTAGTAACGGAATGGTTTGGTTGCTATGTAATGCAATGGGTTGGGATTAATGCAGACAAGAAATAAGAATAAGGATTAAACTGTTATGTGCACATAACTTGTACTTGCACTGGTATGAAGTAGAGATGGAAATAAAGCAGCCATGACATCAAAAGAATGATTTCCCGTGATGGAGGGAAAACATGCATGTCTGGCACCAAAACAACCGAGACTCGTTAAGAATTTCATCTTCAGTGCACACAAGCATAATAAAGCAAGCTTTGAAAAAGACTTCAGTGTGACTACAACCCACCAAAGGCTTTCTCACAAAATGTACTTTGGTTTAATATTGAATTTGAAAACCCAAATTAATCATACAAATATCTGATATGGACCTTGCGTTAGAGTTGCATTTGCTATTTTAGCATGCATTTCCTTAGAATGCTCACTTGAGGACTAGCATAGCCACCAACTAGGTAGAGGAGAGGCAATTTAATGTCCTTTAAGAAGGGTTGAAAGTTTGAGTTCGTACATGGGACGAGGAGCAACTATGAAACAACTTAGGTTCAAACCTTGGAGTACAGGCCTTGTATGTGGCCTGTGAAAGGGAAGATATTTGACCTCTCGAATTTGGTTTCTTTTTATCCTATCGTCAGTTGACAATACTCTTATTAGTCTCATTGTTACTTTTTATATTATTCACTTTTGTTGTTAATTACCTTGATTATGGCTAGGCTGTAACAATAACTTGAAATGTATATGAAAATTAAAGGTTGCAGGAGGGATACAAGATTATTGTTGCATCAGAAGAGGGGGAGGTTGGTATTAACAAGGGTCATCATGGGATAGTAGCATAATTTAATGTCATCCAAGTCATTGAATCCACCCCTGCTAACATTCATCCGGACATGCAACAGGTATTGGATCGCCACCAGCAGGTCTTTGACAACCTAAGGAACTCCCACCCTCTAGGGGTCAACATGATCATAGCATCCCTTTGCTCTCAGGTACCCAACCACGAAATGTCTTCCCTTATCGATATCCATTTGCACAAAAGAACAAAATTGAAAAAAAATCATCAATGAACTCCTTGAAGATGGTCTTATTCATCCTATCACCAGCCCTTATTCATCTCCAGTGGTCATGGTTTTAAAGAAAGACGGTGAATGGCGTGTGTCTAGACTTTAGGGCCCTTAACAAGCTCACTATCAAGAACAAATCTCCTATCCCAATAGTTGATGATCTACTTGATGAATTGCATGGTACCAAATTTTTTACCAAGCTAGACCTCCGCTCGGGCTATCACCAAATACAGATGAAGGAAGTTGACATTCCCAAGACAGCCTTCCAAACTCATGAAGGCCATTATGAATTCTTGGTCATGCCATTTGGTCTTTGTAATGCCCCATCCACTTTTTAGAGCCTCATGAACCACCTTTTGAAACCATATCTCAAAAAATTTGTCCTGGTCTTTTTTGATAACATTCTCATCTACAGCATAACATGGGACACACACTTTCAGCATGTTGACCAGGTATTGCAACTGCTCCAGGATCACAAATTATTTGTCAAATTATCCAAGTGTTCCTTTGGCATGGAAGAAGTAGAGTATTTGGGACACATTGTGGGTCGTGAAGGAGTGAGGGTTGATCCGAAAAAGATTCAGGCAATGCAAGATTGGCCCCAACCAAAAACCTTGAAGAGTTTGAGGGGATTCTTGGGTCTCACGGGCTACTATCACAAATTTGTCAGCAATTATGGATGCATTGCCCGGCCCCTCACTAATCTTCTCAAGAAAAATTAATTTCTCTGGACTGACGCAACTCAGTAGGCCTTCTTGGCTCTCAAACAGGCCATGTGCTCCACCCCAGTATTAGCCCTACCAAACTTCACAAAACCTTTTGTGATTGAATGTGATGCTTCAGGTACAGGCATTGGAGCAGTATTAATGCAGGAAGGTAGACCATTGGTCTTCACCAGTCAACAACTCAGTGGCAAGCATTTGGGTCAACCTATGTATGAGAAAGAAATGATGGCCATATTACATGTAGTAGACACGTGGCGACCATACATATTGGGGCGTCATTTCCAAATCCGAACTGACCATCCTAGCCTAAAATATTTCCTAGAGCAACATCTCTTGTCACCACAGCAAAATAAATGGCTCATAAAAATGTTGGGACATGATTATGAGATAATTTACAAGAAGAGGCATGACAATGTAGTGGTTGATGCCTTATTGCACCAATTTGAGGACGAGGACACCCTTTTATCCCTCTCTCTACCCATGCCAGATTGGATTGAAGAAGCCCCTCATGAATGGTTCTCCCGAGTCCCACCCCTCTCTGTCCCAGTGTATTAACAGATTACGAGTAGATCCTAATTCCTTAGAGGATTACTCTTGGAAGGATGAGGTTCTTCGCCATAAAGATCAGGTAGTGTTGTTAAAATTGGCAACTAGGGCCAAACTCCATGTGGGTCATCCGATTCCGATAAGTATTCATGGAGTTATGAATTTATTTGTGTTATTAGACAATTCATCAAGGTCAACCAACAACCAAATAAACCCCACATGTGCTCAACGTTTTAGTATAAAAGGAGATGACTTGAGAGCTAAGTCACCTAACACGGGGATTCGGGATTCGTAGGATACGGGGATTTGAGTGTCGGATTCGGACATGTTGACCCCCCAGAACAGGACACGTAGGATTCATTATATATTATTTTATTAAATATATATATATATATATATTAAAAATTAGATATTTCTTACACAAATTCTCATTAATGATACAAATTCATTGATTTCAAACATAGATCTTCATCTAGATGTTAGTTTTACTGTTTACAAAGTAAGTTAGTAACATTATAGCATGCATAGTACATACAAAATTCAAATATCTGCATAAACCCTCACAAACCTCATAAACCTCATAAACCCTCACAAACCTCATAAACCTCATAAACCCTCCCTCATAAACCTCATAAACCCTCACTTTTTTGGGATTCGAATCCCAAAATCGGGACACGAAGTGTCCTAACGGGACACGACCGGGATTCGATGGTGTCCTGTTAGGACACGTGGTGTCCCATTTTAGGATTCGAATTCCCATCGAATCATGTCAGATTCGTGGGATTCGGACACGTGGCTTGTTTTGGACGAATCCGGTTTCATAGCTTGAGAGTCATTTCACACACACTTCTATCTTGGTTTCTCTCCACTTGTCTTGGGTTTTAGTGGAAGAGAAATCTAGGAGTGGAAGCCCTAGACGTTGGAGGAACGAAGTTGCCCTAGACGTTGGAGGAAGAGAAGTTGCCCTAGACACACATGGAACGCTGCCCTAGACACACATGGAAGGCCGCCCTAACGTAGACCTAAAAGCTGCCATAACGCAAACCTAAAGCAGCCCTAACGTTGGATGCCCTAATGCAATCCTAAGGAGCAAGGAAGGCTCAGGCAGGTTTGAGTTTGTGGATTGTTTTGGGTGCGGATCTTAGGGAAGAAGAGCTGCAGCTCTTAGTCATTGCATGAGGCAAGAAGGATGGCTTGAGGTGACACATTGGAGCAGTCTTACTGTGCAAATCAGGCCGCAGACTGGTGGTGAGTTTCATGATTGTTTTATGCATGATATCGGGGTGTATATATCTATTTATAGGGATGCAGTAAGGGACTATTACAATAGTTGCTGGGAGAGAAAGGACCTCCTAACTAGGCCGTAGTCATCTCTAAGGACAGCGAGGCAAATAGGGGTATTCTCCCTATACGTTAGGCTTGTTGGTGTGCCCTAACTAGTCAAGTACATGCACAGAACCCTAGGCAGAAATCAACAATAGCATGCAGCGAATTGAGGGTTGTTTGTGGACTGATAGTTAGATGCATGGGACAGCAAGGCAACTAGTACAATAGTGCTAATATATGGGACAGCAAGGTACATAGTGCTGTCAAGATATATGGGACGGCAAGGTACATAGTGCTGTATAGATACATGGGACAGTTGTGACATGGCAGAAAAGGCACATGGACAGTAGTAAGCATTGGGACAGCAGCAAGACATAGTGCTGCAATAGCAATTGGGACAGCAGCAAGACATGGTGCTGCAATAGCAATTGGGACAACAGTATGGTAAGTAAGGTGCAGCAAGCACATGGTGGAAAAACAAGGTGCAAAAATGGCACATGAGGGTACATGATGCAGTACAGTGATGGATACTGTCATCATTGATGAAGCATGATAAGATGCAGCATTGTGATGATGGGTGCAGCACGGTGAGATGCAGCATGATGACGAGATGCAGCACAATGATAGGTGAAGGAGTCACCTTGGAGAATCAGTTGAAGCAGCATGCCTTCAATTGATCTCATGTATCATCTTCTTAGCACGGTGAGGTGCAACATGATGACAAGATGCAGCACAATGATAGGTGAAGGAGTCACCTTGGAGAATTAGTTGAAGCAGCATGCCTTCAATTGATCTCATGTATCATCTTCTTAGAGATGATCTATGCTCTTATCTAGATAAGTCAAAGTGTTGACTTCTATTGTAAATGTACTCTCTCTCTCTCTCTACTGAACTATTGAAGAACAGATAAGAAGAATTGATCAAGGGTTTCCCCACATTGGGGTTTGTCCCTGACTAGCACCCCATCTTGTGTCCTCTTGTCTTGGCTTGTCTTCTGCAATTTATGTTTATGTTCTATCTGCAGTTTACTTTAATGCTGATGTGATTGCTAATCTGGAAAATATATTGAGCTAACTGTGAAAATTGAAATAAATTGCTCTAAGCATAGAACATACCTAAACTTAACATGGTATCGGAGCTAAGGTGAAGACAAAGCCCAAGCAAGAGTGAAAGAGCAATCACCAAAGACAGTTGGGAAAGGACAAAAGGATCAATGGGTTCCTCATCCCTCTTCAAATTCATCGAGGGTGAAGTCGGAGCAAAGAATATTATCAGAGTGGCGCAATGGAAGCTTCTGATGGCCTACCTAAAGATCACTTCTATGGGAAGTCCGAATCTAAGGATGGAAGGAAAGGCAGTTCGACCATTATGCGAAGGAGTGTCTGAATGGTAGGGACACATCACTTGATGATGATAACAATCATTCCAGGGACATCTTCAATGATCAGAGGAATGACATGTAATGCAGGTCATCAAGGATACAATCGACTCTTCAATGAAAGCAAGGAACCCCAGGTATGAAGAATCAAATGTTGTTTCTGATAAGATAAAGAAGCGTTATCTTGTATTAGCCCTCTCCTTCAGATTCTTTGGGAATCTGGCTTATTGATTGTAGTGCTTCAAGGCACCTCATTGGATAAAAGGGTGCTCTCTCGAATCTAGTAGAGATGGAAACAATCGTGGGATTATACTTGTAGCCAGTGCCACCTATTCCGAAAAGGGTGTAGGATATTACTCCTCAATTGAATGAGGGTAACTCAATTCATTTACAAAATCTCTTTTATGTACCTGATCGAAAGAAGAACCTAGTGTCCATTTCAGCAATGGAAATCAAAGGTTTCAAGGTGACATTCATCGATGGAAAGATGACAATAGGGATGCCTGAATTCAAAAGGAGCATTAAGGTACATGTCTGAGATGTATCGAAGGAAAATCTCACAAGGGGACCATTCCCCTCATGTAGCAGGTCCACAGGTTTGGAACAACCCGAGGAGTTTGAGATTCATGATCAAGAATCTCATGTATACAGGTGGAAGAAAGCCTTCTATGGCTTGAAGCAAAACACCTTGGGCATAGTATGAGAGGATTGATAGTTGTTTGATGAAGCTGAGATTCACTAGGAGTGAAACCGATCCAAACCATTGCTCGAAGGTTGTGGATGATAGACCTCTCATACCGGCACCTTCTGAGGACGACCTATTTCTGACAGGTGCAGACCCTCTCACTTGCAGAAGTAAGAGGGAGTTGGATTCCGGATGTGGAATGGTAAACTGCAAGCCAGTGACTACCTCGAGGATCTTAACTTTCAGAAGTTATATGGTGGTGATGACAGACCAGATTTGGGAAATGCCTCTGAGTTTCATAAACTCATTTGCATTGATGTTCTTGGTGAACTTTTGTCCGAATATATGTTTTGCAGTTAGCATTGTGAGCTCATATTTGGTTGAGCCTCACTGGATTGGTGCCAAGAATCTTCTGAGGTATCTTCGGGGCACAATCTCTCATGGATTAAGATACACTTCCAGAAATATGAAACTGCATGATTATTCGAATGCTGACTAGGCAGGCAGTGTGAAGGATCACTAAAGCACTTCTCAGTGTTGGTTCTCTTTGGATCTGCTTCGATATCATGGATGAACAGGAAGCAGAAGTCGGTTGCTATAAGCACCGTCAAGACCGAATACATAGCTACGAGTATGATCTCGTGTGACGCTGCCTGGTTGCGGAAGCTCTTAAGTGAGTTGTTTGTACACATGATGAATACCATTGTCATTCTCTGTGACAACTAGAGGGGGGATTCGATTATTGAGGAATCTCGTATTCGATGATTGCTCTAGTAGATAGACATCAGATACTGTGTTATCTAGAATATGGTAAGTCGATGAGCGAAGAGGCTCCATCGCATTGAGACTGATGTACAGGTCGTAGACATTTTCTCAAAGCCCCGGGGAACGGTCAAATCTATAACTTTCCCGAATGACTTGGAGTCATTGAGAGACCTTCTTATAAGGGTCTTGCATGTTGCATGCATTGAGCTCTGGGAGCTCTGGGGGCTTGGGGTACCTACTGGAGCAACATACGACCACAGGGCGACTCACCCTCCCCTGGTGGTGCGTTATGTACAGGATGACAGGTTCAACCTTCCCCTGTGATACCTCGTGGCGACTGTGGAACAAGATGATTAGTTCTCCTGTGGGTCGGGATGATTAGTTCTCCCGTGGAAACTGTGGAATAGGATGATTAGTTCTCCTGTGGGTCGGGATGATTAGTTTTCCCGTAGCAACTGTGAAACAGGATGATTAGTTCTCCTGTGGGTCGGGATGATTAGTTCTCTCGTGGCGACTATGGGACAGAATGATTCGTTCTCCTATGGACAGGATGATTAGTTCTCCTGCCGAGGCATCCTACCCATGCAATCTGGGACTCATGGGAAGTACCTCTCATCTAATCAATGAGCAGGGAAATGGGGTTAGGGACCATAGTAGTACTATCAATGGACGCATCGTTGTATCTACCGTACTCCCTATGCTAGGATGACCTCCATTGATCTGGGATCAATGAAACTGATCTGAGATCAGTGTGAGTGGTTTGAGACACTCTCTTGTGATATTGATTTAGGATCAATAAAACTGACTTCGGGTCAGTAAGAGTGATATGACACATTCTCTTCATATGGAACTGACTTCGGGTCAATAGAGAATGGTATGAGACATTCTCGATCAATTCTTCTTCTTCATGATTCAGCAGAGCAGAGCAGTACAAGGCACTGATAGCAGAGATAGTATAATCGAACATATGGATCAGCGGATGGAGTTCTCCCTAGTTGAGATGGAGTGTTAAAATTGGCAACTAGGGCCAAACTCCATGTGGGTCATCTTATTTATGGCAGCTGATATTTTTCTTGGATCCCTTTCATCGAGAGGTGTAGGATTGATCTAAAGATCATCCGATTCCGATAATTATTCATGGAGTTATGAATATATTTGTGCTATAAGACAATTCGTCAAGGTCGGCCAGCAACCAAATAAACCCCACATGTGCTCAACATTTTAGTATAAAAGGAGATGACTTGAAAGTCATTTCACACACACTTCTATCTTGATTTCTCTCCACTTGTCTTGGGTTTAGCGGAAAAGAAATCTAGGAGTGGAAGCCCTAGACATTGGAGGAAGAGAGGCTGCCCTAGACGCAGATGGAAGGCTGCCCTAGACACAAACCGGAAGGTTGCCCTAACGCAGACCTAAAGCAGCCTTAACGTTGGATGCCCTAATGCAATCCTAAGGAGCAAGGAAGGCTGAGGCAGGTCCGAGTTTGTGGACTATTTTAGGTGCAGATTTTAGGGAAGAAGAGCTGCAGCTCTTAGTCATTGCATGAGGCAAGAAGGATGGCTTGAGGTGACACATTGGAGCAGTCTTACCGTGCAAATCAGGGCGCAGACTAGTGGTGAGTTTCATGATTGTTTTATGCATGATATTGGGGTGTATATCTCTGTTTATAGGGACGCAGTAAGGGACTATTACAGCAGTTGTTGGGAGAGAAAGGACCTCCTAACTAGGCCGCAGTCATCTCTAAGGACAGCGAGGCAAACAGGGGTATTCTCCCTATACGTTAGGCTTGTTGGTGTGCCCTAACTAGTCAAGTACATGCACAGAACCCTAGGCAGAAATCAACAGTAGCATGCAGCGAATTGAGGGTTGTTTGTGGACTGATAGTTAGATGCATGGGACAACAAGGCAACTAGTACAACAATGCTAATATATGGGACAGCAAGGTACATAGTGTTGTCAAGATATATGGGACAGCAAGGTACATAGTGTTGTCAAGATATATGGGACAACAGTAAGCATTGGGACAGCGACAAAACAGTGTTGCAATAGCAATTGGAAAAGTGACAAGACATGGTGCTGCAATAGCAATTGGGACAGCAGTATGGTAAGCAAGGTGCAGCAAGCACATGGTGGCAAAACAAGGTGCAGCAATGGCACATGAGGGTACATGATGCAATACAGTGATGGGTACTGTCATGATTGATGAAGCATGATAAGATGCAGCATTGTGATGATGGGTGCAGCATGGTGAGGTGCAGCATGATGACGAGATGCAGCACGATGATAGGTGAAGGAGTCACCTTGGAGAATCAGTTGAAGCAGCATGTCTTCAACTGATCTCATGTATCATCTTCTTAGAGATGATCTATGCTCTTATCTAGATAATTCAAAGTGTTGACTTATGTTGTAAATGTACTATCTCTCTCTCTCTCTGCTGAACTATTGAAGAACATATAAGAAGAATTGATCAAGGGTTTCCCCACATTGGGGTTTGTCCCTGGCTAGCACCACATCTTGTGTCCTCTTGTCTTGGCTTGTCCTTTGCGATTTATGTTTATGTTCTATCTGCAGTTTACTTTAATACTGATGTGATTGCTAATCTAGAAAAGATATTGAGCTAACTATGAAAATTGAAATAAATTGCTCTAAGCATAGAACATACCTAAACTTAACAGTTGTCCCCAACCTCCTCCCTCAAAACCCGCATCTTTGAATAGTTGCACTCCTATCATGTTGCAAGACATCTAGGGTTTCAAAAGACTTCTACACGAGCATGCTGCTTTTTCTTTTGGACTGGCATGAAGCACGACATTTTTCCTTTTGTAGCTGAATGTGAAGTATGTCAACGCAACAAAGGGGAAACGATCAAGCTACCAAGAACCTTACAACCCTTGCCACTCCCTACTTACATTTGGATGTTGATTTTTGGGTAGCATCGGATGTGATCTAGCTCCGAAATTTTGTGGAGGGACTAGAACACATGAGATCTCCAAGACCTAGAAATCGTTTGGTGAAATTCCATCGGGATTGTATTTTATTAAAATAATTAATATTTTTAATGGGGTTCCCAAGTCTAAACTTAAGAAAATTAAAATATCAATGGGTATTAATGAAAATATGGGTGAGAAGCTTCTAAGAGACAAGGATAAAGTCTAATTTAATCTTAGTCGTTGATTAGCGACTTAATCTTGGTCGTTGATTTCTAAATAGGAAAAGTATAAATGGAGGGTTGGGGTCAGTTGGAGAGGATACACGAAGAGATTGAGGAAATCGATTTTCTGAGGTGAGAAGTTCTCAGTAGGGAATCGATTGGGGAGATCTTGCAGCTGAGGGGCAGTGATAGTTCGGGAATACAAAGAAAGAGGTGGAGAGAAAATTGTGGAAGCAACGTAGTAGCCGGGAGAGCTGACGATGGACCCGTCTGGGCCCACACAGCCTTGACGCAGGACCAGGAGGACCAGCGTAGAGGAAAAGTTGCCTTCCTCACAGAAAGTCGGGAAACTATCGGAAACTGTCGCAACAATCCAGAAAGTTGATGCAGTGAGCAGACCTGCTAAAGCCTAACACAAAGCCTCAGAGAGCTCCATGCAGATCCACGCAATTACTATGAAGGGGCACGAAGTTGTAGCCGAGGCCAGCCAATTTTGCTGCCAAATTATGTTGGGTGAAGTGAGGTAAAACTCACTCAAGTTCTCTGCAATTGTATTTCTCTATCACTAGTTTGTTGGGAGGGCAACCAGCATTTGTATTCAACACTTCTTCTTAATAATAGAAAACTCTCAGAGTTGTTGCACCGGTTTTCCCGCATTGGGTTTTTCCAGGGACGTTTAGTCCAAAAATAAGTGTCCTTTGCATGGTTGTCTCATTTATTTTTCAGTACTTGATCTGTATAGAGGTGTAGGCTATAGTGTATTTACATTTATATTTTCTGAATATTTCTGAAAATAACTTGTTAAATGAAGAATACAAGTAGGTGATGTAAATCAGTTTTCTGCAGTAGGATTTCTGGTTTGTTAGATTCATAAATTTTCACATGGTATCAGAGCAATTGCAGATCAAGGAGGACTGAAGCCATCAGCGAAAGAACAAAGTAAAATCTGTGCTGAAGACAGTTGTCCCGAGAGACAGCGCAGTTTTTCCCTGAGAGAGCACAGGATGGGTGACGCAATCACCAAGGGAGGTTCACGCAGAGCCTGCGTCAGCCTAATTGGGTGACATTGTTGCTGCACAGGGAAGCGCAATGGTTGTTGGGCCAGCATAGAGACTGTTGAGTCTCGTTTTTCCAGTTACGTGGCTAGAGGTGCAGCGTAGATATCATCTCGAGTTGCTGGGGGGGTGTTGATTCTGTTGGTGCAGAACAATACCTAGTGGGGCAGAATCAAAGTAGATGGAATCAGTTCCTCAGAAGATTTCTTGCCAAGAAATCTAGATCCAGTGTTGAGCAATAGCAAAGAGAGATCAGAGGGGTGGTTCAACAATTGTTGGCAGTATAATTTCCGTGAAGGAAATCAAATTTCAGAGGGAGCTTGTTCCTTAGAAGATTTATAGCGCCAAAGAAATCCAGATCTGATTTTTGTTGGGGCAGCAGCGAAAGAGGGAGAAGAGAACTTGTTCGACACTCAGTTGAGCAGAGATGGATGTTAATGGACTGAGGGGTCAGGACAGGTTGGATGGAGCATCCAAATTTGTCATCTGGAAGGGGCTGGATCCTTGAGGTGCCCAAACTCTTGGATCACATATGGCTACAGAAGCCCTTAATGACAGTAGCAGAATGACAGGAGTCAGTTGGTGCGAGGGATGATAGAGCAACAATGGCATAGCTAGAGTGCCAAAGTCTAAAGCAGCGCAATGGAGTGTTGCAGCACTGCAGGAGGCACAGAGCAAATACAACAACAGCGCAATAGCATCAGAGGATTAGCACAAATTAGCAACAAAGGTAGCTTTAGCGTCCAGGGACATCCAGACTGACCAGCATGTCAGCTTTTGGTTGACTTTTCAGTTGCTTACTTCTCAGCAACTGAGTTGCAGTGAAGCACTGAAGTAGTTAGCAATGGAAGTGCTATAGGTAGCATGATGCAACATATTGAGAGGGCGCTGCAGTACAGATTTAGCAGTGACAGTGGCAGTGTCATGGGCAGCAGCACAGTGGATGAGGGGTAGCAGGCCGAGCATCAGCAGCGCAGTGGATGAGGGGCAGCAGGTCGAGCATCAGCAGCACAGAGCACCAATGTTGTGGATCAGTGTGATACTTTCGCTGGGAAGTATTACTAAAGCACATTTCTCGCTAAGAGGGAGTGTTGATTTTTGGGTAGCATCAAATGTGCTTTAGCTCCGAAATTTTGTGGAGGAGCTAGAACACATGAAATCTCCAAGACCCAGAAATCGTTTGGTGAAATTCCACCTGGATTGTATTTTACTAAAATAATTGTTATTTTTAATGGGGTTCTTAAGTTTAAACTTAAGAAAAATAAAATATTAATGGGTATTAATGAAAATATGGTGAGATGCTTTTAAGAGACGAGGATCAAATCTAATTTAATCTTAGTCGTTGATTTATCAACAGGAAAAGTATAAATGGAGGCTTGGGGTCAATTGGAGAGGATACACAGAGAGATTGAGGAAATCGATTTTCTGAGGTGAGAAGTTCTCAAGAGGGAAATCGATTGAGGAGATCTTGCAGCTGAGGGGCAGTGATAGTTCACGAATACAAACAAAGAGGTGGAGAGAAACTTGTGGAGGCAGCGCAGTAGTCGGGAGAGCTGACGTTGGGCCAGTCTGGGCCCACGTAGCCTTGACACAAAGCCAGGAGGGCCAGCGCAGAGGAAGAGCTGCCCTCCACACAAAAAGTCGGGAAACTGTCGGAAACAGTCGGGAAAGCTGACGCAGTGGGTAGAAGTGCTGACGCAAAGCCTCAGAGAGCTCCACGCAAGCCCACGCAGTTACTGCGAAGGGGCAGCAAAGTTGTAGTTGGGGCCAGCCAATTTTGCTGCCAGAACAGTGGGATTTTGCCGGATGAAGTGAGGTAAAACTCACTCAAGTTCTCCGCCATTGTATTTCTTTATCACTGGTTTGCTGGGAGGGCAACCAGCATTTGTATTCAAAACTTCTTCTTAATAATAGAAAACCCTCATAGTTGTTGCACCGATTTTCCCGCATTGGGTTTTCCCAAGGACATTTAGTCCAAAAATAAGTGTCCTTTGCATGGTTGTCTCATTCATTTTTCAGTACATAATCTATATAGAGGTGTAGGTTGCAGTGTATTTACATTTATATTTTCTGAATATTTCTTAAAATAACTTGTTAAATGAAGAATACAAGTAGGTGATGTAAATCAGTTTTCTGCAGTAGGATTTCTGGTTTGTTAGATTCAGAGATTTTCACATTGGACAGACATTTCTATGGATTTCATTACAGGTCTCCCAAAATCAAACAACAAATTAGTCATCATGGTGGTTGTTGACAAACTTTCCAAATATGCTCATTTTTGCGCTCTACTGCACCCATTTACCCCAACATTGGTGGCTCAAGTTTTCATAGACCTATTGTCGCTCAAATTGTATACAATAATGCAACAATGATTTAGAGCAGGGGCTATCACATTAATCCTCGCTCACTCCGTTCTAGCTCTCTCCTAGGCAAGCTAAGGGGGGTAGTCCCTAAAGGTGGAAGGTGAAAGATGATGGGAAACTTGTTGGGAACCAACAAATCCTAGGAGATGCACATTGCTATCTTATGAACTTGATTATAATTAGTTTGCAAGTGTGATTAATAAGCAATGTCATTAGAGATCTTGATTAGATTATATTCTTATGACACTTCAAGATTTAATAGTTATGAGACCAATGCCTTCACTAACAATGCTCAAGATATTAACTTGCAAAGTAAATGGATTATCAAATCACAAGATAACAAATGTCGATTAGGGAAATTAGCTTAACAATTAGAAATATGAGCAAGAGAAAAAAAATTACAACTATTTTCAAATTACCAATGATTTGCAATTATAAGCTCTGTTGACCCTCCCACCTACACCTACCTACAAGTCAATGAGAAAATCCTTCAACCCACAAGGTGTGGTTGGTGGCAGGGAACTCAGAGAAGGGGTTGTCACACTAATCTCGTCTCTCTTCGTTTGAGTTATCTCCTAAGTTAGCTAAGGGGGATGGTCCCTAATGAAAAGTTAAGTTAAAATATGTGAGTTTCTAGAAAAATTGTTAGAGTTAAATAGATTATTTATTTAAGATTTATAAGCAAAATTGATATGGGCAATAACCATCAATACATAAGATAAGCATGAAATACATAAACAACCAGTGCCTTCAAAGTATTGCTCTTTAAGAAATGAAATTGTATTTTGCTTAAAATGAAGTGAAATACTTTCAAATGGAAAGCCAAAATAACCCTGAAAATTGAGACAATAAATTGTTAACACAAGATATTATAAATGCTTTCAAAATGAATAAGTCTACAAATCAAAGCATGGAAACTATCTTGCTCAAAATGATACAAAAATAACTCAAATATTAGACCAAAATGACAACTTGAAATTAAGTTTGCAACCCAAAATAATAGTACTTAAAAGTGAAATCAACCATTCATGACAATATGCAATTAAACCATAAGATGAGTCAATTTCCAAGCACAAGAAAAATTAAACTTGTTGCAAAATTAAAAGGAATTACAATGCTTGCATCCAAAGTACCTCTTGAAATAAGATTTGCATGTGAAACTTTAAACCATCAAAATAGCAAGAAATTTAAAAAACTTTGCAAACAAAGCAAATATAATGGAATGAGTTCTTGGTTTATTTTATTAATTAGTGTTAAGGCAAAGTTACAATTGAACTCTAGTCCTCAGACTTCACCCTCGGCCAAATGTTTGGATCTCACAATGAGGGGTCAATAGAGGTAGAGGGTCCCTAAAAGTCTATTCAACCAACTTAAGTTGGAGGTAATTTTTAATAAGACTTGGGGCCTTCATATACTAAAATGCCTAGATAAGTGCAAATTGTGTTAATTCCCCAAATTAAACTAATGCTTCAAAGAGAAATAGTTTGCAAAACTTGAGAGCGTATGCATGTGGGAATTTAAATACAATATCAGTAAAAATTTGCATGTGGAGTGAAATGTGTCGATTTTAAGCATGCATAATATGAAATTAAAAGCTAGAAAGCTAAGAAAAACTAAAAGCAATATTAGGCCACCCACAAAAATCCCTCCTCTAATTGAGGAAGAGGGATGCCATGGAAAACATCCCAAGCTTCCTCCAATTTTTTTTTGTCTTTTATTAGCGCTTAAAGCGGGTAAAAATGCTTCTAAGAGGGCAGCCCACTATACGAGGGAAATCCTTACAAAGATGGGACTCTAAAAAATCTAGACTCTCTCCTCAAAAAATATAGCAACAACAATGAGGGGGTCCTACATACACATGAGTGAGTAGTTTTCCAAAGCTTCTCCTCGAGCTCCTTGCTGCCCAATGCTCAAGCCTATGGGCTGCAAAACACAAAAATACCAATTGTCGGTGTGAAATCAGGAAAAAAAACCAAAACTAAACTTAGAATTTAATTTACAAAGTACTAGCTCAAGTAATGGGAGTGAACCCCATACTTGCCTAGCTTTATAAATGACTCTTGAATAGGAGATATAACTTCGAAAGAACTAGAATCAAATAAGTATTTTTGAATTTAAATGGATGACCAAATCGCTATATATTAAGAAAACTCGATTTTGCTCTTCATTGGATGGGAAACTTGGAGCGAAAAAACGGTTGAGTCTTGTATTGTTGTGACTCTAAGAGTGAGTTGATCTAATAGAGATTTTTCCCACTTCCAGATAGATTCACGCACACAATACAAAATATCTTTCCTACACACTTGAACATGTATTAGTTTGCACAAGATTAGAACAATATAGTGAATAAGATAAACCAAGCATTCCTCCTAAAGTGAATTGGCAAGTTTATCCCTAGAATACTACTTTAAATCAATGATATGTGCAAGATAGCTTGTACACATCAATCTAAGCAAGATGGCAAGCATAAACTAATATTAATTCAACATGTGAAAGAAATTAAACACAATAGCAGTAGTATGAAAGGACATCACCTCGTAACGCCAAGAGAACATCCGCCAGATAGCCCTAAAGTCTTGATTGTATTAAAAAAGCATGCAAGTACAAAATGGCAGAGTTTCCTCAAGCCCAATAGTTTATTACATGACACAATATGAGAGCTCATGGCTTTATTATATAGAGAGTTTGGAGCAAATCTCAATGAATAATGACAATGACAAATGGCATTGGAGTCAATCTCGATGTAGCAGTGATTAAACAAGTGGCATGAGGTGACAATCTCAAAGAGAAATTCGAATTTGTTGAATGGAGCTCCAATGCCAAGTGTAAAAATCAAATGCTGGTAAGTGGACATCATTTTCTTATTCCCTTATGTGCCAAATTTGAATTTTATGGTAGAATGACAAGTGTGTATAGGTGGTAACCCATTTGGAGACAATTTCCCACAAAAATTTCTACCAAATATTCTCCCAAATCCTCCCAAATGTGAATTAACTTCACAAATTTGAATTTCCAAGTAAACATCGTTCTCTTTTAATGCCAGAAATTCGATTTTATTTGAGCACATGTCTTTTCCTTGATTTTAGGAGTCCACATCAGCTTGGAACTTCACTTAACTCCCCTATAATTTTCCACCTCATTTCCACAACATTTAGCATTTGTGGATATTTATTTTTCTCCACTTATTTAATTTCCGGCTTAATTAATTGCCAAATTTCCCACCAAACCTAGGAAAAATGGGTTTTGAGGGTTCAAAACACATTTTTTAACCCATCAAAGTGTGTCATAGTAGAAAGTTGAGGGTAAGAGGTGCAAATTTCATTACTCATACTCCATACAACTTCTCTAAACATCACTTATTACATTACAAATACAACTTTATTAGCAATTTCCACAGTGCGGAAAATCTAAAAAATTAAAAATTGACTACCTAGACCTAACCAAATTCCACAAAACTTTTTGTGTGATCTAGTATGGTAATATACATTGACTCTAAACACTAAGATGTGTTAAGGTCTCAACCTTCAAACTGTCACCCCGGCTTTGGGGAAAAAAGTGAATTGAAAAACCCAGAAAATTATCTACCTCTGAAAAAGAAGGGATAATTTACCAGATAAAAAAAACATTCCAAGGTGTGCTCATTTGTTGATCGAGTCCCAACATCATAGGCCCGTTACAGAGTCAAAACTCATCATTACTAATATCACTTATTACAATTCCCCACAGGGTGTGGAATCTGGGTACAAGAAAGATGATGAGAAAATAGAAGTAGAGTTTAAAAACTTTGTTGACTGATGATATCGAATGAAACAAGTGTCCATTGGTACATCCTTGGGCATGGAGTTTTCATATAATCATCAAGTGCCACTCCAGTGGTCAACAAGCTCAAAACACAATGTGATGGTTAGATTCACAACAAGGTGATTCACATTATTATCAAGTAAGATGAAATTTAGCAATCAAGCCCACAATTCTAGTTGTTACTAATGCAATATCTAGTCAAATGAGATGTAAAATAAGCGACTTGGCTATGTTGTAAAATGAAAAAGCATCCCAATAATGACAATGAACACGGTTTGCAAAGTGAGTTAGGAGAGCTAGATGAAAATGTAGAATGAGTGTGCAAATGTGAATGAATGTCGGATTTGATAAAGGTGCCTTGATATATTAGGATGAAAGCAATGATAGCAATAATGACTACCTATATGTGCCTTATCAGGATTGTTTGCCACTTGTTAGATACATCAATCAGAACTAGAAGGGCCTTTAAAGATTCCCAAGCACAATACAAGTAAATTTAGATGAGATTGCTAACAGTGATCTTAAAAGATAATAAGCATTAATTTCCCAAGTCTTAGTGTTAACAATTTATTTCCAACTTATGATGCAAACAATTCCCTTCACAATGAACTAAAAGCAACTGTATTTCAGAGATATTGTTTAGAACAGCAGTAGGATATTAAATGCCAAATCAACGCCACATATGTTAAACAATCAACTGTCCCTTAGAAAATATCAAAATGAAAATGTGAATCGCTGTAATTCTACTTTGTGAGCTGGTAAATGACCATGAGATTAATATGTTTCAGAGAATGAACCACTTGGAATTTCTTGAGAGCATACAAAGTAGCACTGAAAGAAATTTGACAATAATTTTATGACAACAGTGATTTAGCAAAGGTAAAAGACAAACCCAGAAATCCTCTTCTTACTTTTGATGACAGTCAGCAAACAAATAAACGAGTGCCTTTTTTATATTGCAGTCCCAAAAAAAATTGTGACAATCATAAAAAAAGCATGCCAAATTATATAAGTGATTTATAAATGTGTTATATAGGTTTCAATGCCAGTTTTACTGAAGCTTTGCCACTGCTTAGGAAGTTCAGTCGTCAGTATCCCTTCAGAAAATATGATAGTTATTAAACATTCACAAAACCAGATACCGTTATTGATGCAATGAACCCTTTCCTTTATTAAGAAGCTTACTAACAGATGATGAATTTCTTACCACTGCATATGAATGCTTTGGACAGTTGTGAGTGTGAGACAGAAGGGTTAGAGGAGCTTGCCCAGAAAACTTTCCAATGGTTAAATCACTTGTAGATGCTAAATTTAATCCAAAATACCTTTGCAAACCATAAAACTTGATCACCTACGGTGGAGTTACGAGGGCTAAGAAGCAAAATAGATGAGGCAGCCAAGGCCTTGAAGGCAGAGAGCATAAGGCTACAAAGGGCTGAGCGAAGGAGCAAAGGGGTATCGAAGAGAGGATTGTTGTAGCAACAATGAGGAGGGAAGGTTGTCGGATGGGAGAAAAGTCCAAGTAAGGGCTGCTATAGGCAGCCGTAAGAGGGAGAAGGAGCAACAGGCAAGGGAGGAAGGTTCAGCGACTAAATGGCAGGGTGTTGTGAGCAGGAAAAGCAAGACTGTTGGATGGGAGAAAAGTCTAGGTACGGGCTTGGAGGATTTAGATGCCCAAAATTTACAAAACTTTTAATGAAGAAAAAATTACTGAATAATCGCTGCTTATGCCCTGCAAACAAACTTCTAAGTCCAGATCTTGCTCTCCAAGGTCTAGATCTGCCTCAGATCTGAAGATCTCTTCGGATAAAATTTCATATCTATACCTACACAGGTGAAAAATGAAATACCCAAGACGCAATATATACAAAAATAAAAAAATAAAAATCCCAACAACTCAAATGTTAGAATTCAAAATTTTGTTACACAAATTTCAGAGCTATGCAATAATTACAAATCTATACAAACAAGGATAATTTTAGGGGCGAATGTTCGCCCTTTGGCGAAATTAAGGGGTTTTAAATTTTTAGTGGGCGAATATTTTGTATCATAGTACATTTTTACAAATCACCTCAAATAGCCCACCTTATTTTAAGGGAGAGGGTAAAAAAGGTAAATTTAGCCCTTGAAATTAGGACTTACAACCTTCCATTCGCCCATTTTCAAGAATAGGTTTTATTTAAGTGAATCCATTCGCCCATTTTCAAGAATAGGTTTTATTTAAGTGAATCCTATGGGCCAAATACCATATTTATAAAAGAGGTATGGTAAATTAATAAAAATATAAATAAATGAGAGGTATGGTAAATAAATAAAACATTTTTTATATTTACTCCATAAGTCACCTTATATACATGTAAGGGTGTAAACAAATAAAAATATAAGTAAAGTGGAGGTATGGTAAATAAATAAAACGTCTTTTTATACTTACTCAAAAGGTATGGTAAATAAATAAAAATATAAATAAACTAGATGTATCGTAAATAAATAAAACCTCTTTTTATATTTAGTCCATAACCCTCGTTCTATTTATGAAGGCTCAAGAAAGAGGTTTTATTTAAGTGAATCCTATGGGCCAAATACCATATTTGTAAAAGAGGTATGGTAAATTAATAAAAATATAAATAAACGAGAGGTATGGTAAACAAATAAAACATTTTTTTATATTTACTCCATAAGTCACCTTATATTTACGAACACTCAAAAAATGGGTTATATTTAGGTGAAACCTATGGCCAAAATACTATGGGACAAATACCATGGACTAGATTGTTATTAATACCATGCAAAAAACCATTATTAACCCTAATATTAGAATTAATAAAAATAAAAATGGCACATGGTATTGACCCATGGTATTCACCTGGAATGTAGCCTATTTAAATGGGGGAATTAAACCAGCATGTAGCCTATGCTAAGATTCACTAGGACTTTACAAAGTTTTATTATTTAGTGAAAGACTCGCCAAGATCTTACAAGATTTTATAATTGAGTAAAATATTCGCCATGCCTGGTGAGAGATTCGCCAAAAAATTATATATACATATTATATTATTGATAAAATCGCCTTCCATTTTTCCTATATACCATGGAGATTCGCCCATTTATTATATTTATAAATTTAGGGGGGGTTCTTAAAATTTTCCCTGTATACAAATAATCTGTCGATCTATCAGATCTGAGGAGTATGAATTCAACTCCACTCCCAGATCTGTAGATCTAAGGCTCTTTCTAGCTAGATCTAGCTATTTAACACAGTTTGTTAAAAAATAAATAATTTTAAAAGAGGCACTAGTCCAAAAAACCCTGCAAGAGAAGCCTCGTAAGATAAATCCTAGGGTTTCAATCAAGCAGGCTCTTCAAATCTTATGCTTTAGGAGTCTGTTGATCAAATTTAGGACTTCCCCAAACGCCCAAATTTTAAATCCGAAAGATTTTTGCACACTTAAAGTTAAACTGTTAAATCAATAGAGAAATAAGATAAAAATAAAATTTTCAAGAATTAGAGATACCTGCCAATTCAATCCAATTAAAATTCTTATCCTAAATCCAGTAACCTAAGCAAGGTACCTGTGCAATAGATTACTCTACAAGAGTTATTAATCAACAATTTATTGAAATAATTACCAGTAAAATAATAAGAACAAGATTACCATAAAATGTTGGAGAAGAACACTACCATTAAGTAAAATCCCAAAGACTTCGTTTGTATTTTTCTAAAATAAAGTACAAAAGAGCTTCGAGAGCTAGTGAACAATCTAAAAGATCGGATAGAATAGACTGACATCGACCTCTAATTTATAGATAAATTTTCCAACGGCTAGTTCACTTAATCTCGGTCAAAGTAATTTCAACCGTCAAAAAATATTTAATTATCTTTTAATCTCCTCCGTCGAAATTATTTTATTTTTGAGGAATTTTGAATTTTTCGTTTAATTCATTTTTAATTAACTCAAAAATAATTATTTTGAGTTAATTTCCCAAAAAAATTGACTTCGACGTAACTACCAAGGCCCAATGGTCCAAAATCTCTTGAAATTTTCAATATTCCTTTGGTCAGGGACCTCAAAAATTAATATCTTTAAAACCCACAAACTTTTCCTTTGGAGAAATTGATTTTACCTAGAACACAAAATTAATTAAATTTCTACCTTAAGGAATTTAATTTAATTTTGCCAGGGTATTTTAATTAATTGACTTATGAAGGGATTAATAATTTTTCCAACCCTCTAATATTTAGCTATGATGTCTAATTATGAGGGACCATGCACTAAATATTTTTTACATGATTTCACATTTTAATACATGAAGGGGGAAAATTCGTTTGTTATAGACCCTCAACATTTACCCATTTCTACGACAAAAAAAATATACTCTAGTAGACCAAGTGAATTGTAATAAAATAATTTAGCTAATTAGCTTAAATTATTCCCAAGTTACTTTTACAAAGACTATCTAAAACACTAGGACTCGCCTAAGATCTTGACGACAAAATCCACCCTAGCTTTGGGGTGAGGATGGAGGGAAAAACACAGCTGATTATTTGTGTCTAGAGACACAAATGAATCAGTGAGACAAAAACCTCCTAAAATGGAAATCGTCACCAAAAAAATAAGTTTACCTAGGCTGTTACATACAGACGTGGTCCTACTAGGATTATTTACATTACACATATGCAGAATGGGTTGACATCTTTACAAAATTGTCGACTAATGATGAAATCTGAAAGGCGAGAACACTCGAACATGATAGATCCCTTTTGCAAAAAAATGGGTGTACTGCTATGGTGTCGTTGACACAGAGTGGTCAACAGGACCAAATATTCAAATTGCATGGCATGCCGACTTCCATTGTATCTGATCGAGACCCCACTTTCACCAGCAATTTTTAGCAGGAACTTTTCAAGCTGCAAGCCATGCAATTCCAACTGAGTACAGCTTATCATCCCCAAACAGATGGTCAAACAGAAGCAGTCAACAAATGTTTGGACGCCTATTTGCGGTGCTTCACTTCAGACAAGTAGCATCAATGGGTACAGTGGTTGCCTTTAGTTGAATGGTGGTATAATACTAACTATCATGAAACCACCAAGATGACGTCATACGAGGTAGTGTATGGCCAACTCCCACTATCACCAGCTTCTTATATCCCTGGATCTTCCAAAGTATAGGCAGTTAATCAGCTCTTGCAGAACCGTGCTGCCATGATTGTTCATCTCAAAGATAATCTACATCAAGCTCAAAATCGAATGAAGCAACAAGCCGACCAACACCATTCAGAGAGGTTGTTTCAAATAGGTGACCAAGTGTTCTTGCGACTCTAACCTTATAAGCAGACCTCTCTCAAAGAAAGGGTTGCCAAAAACTAGCCCCAAAATTCTATGGGCCTTATCAGGTACTTCAATGTATAGGAGCAGTTGCTTACAAACAGGCCCTGCCAACTACTTCAAAAATCCACCCATTTTTCCATGTATCCGACCTCAAGAAAATTGTGGGGAACGGTTGTAGGGTTCAAACAAGGCTACCATAATTAGATGAGGAAGGTTCACTTTGGCTCCAACCCAAATAGGTCCTCAATACTCAAGAAATCCATCTACAGGAATGAACAATCAAAGAAGTCCTCATCAAGTGGAAAGACACCTCTCCCAAAGATGCAATATGGGAACCATCCACTATTCTTCAGCAATTTCCACAGGTTCATCCTTGAGGACAAGGTTGTTTTTTATGGGAGAGGGGCATGTTAGGGTCCAACCCTAAGCCCTTTATTTATGTAATAAGCCCAAGGGGCCCCGTCAAAGTCCTAGTTAGTTAGTTGAGTCAATAAAGTCTGTAACCAGTTATCTGTGTTAATAATGATTGTAAATGGTTGACCCACATTATAAAAAAGGGATCACAATTAGTTATTATCAGGCCATAGTTAATAAATAAAGTGGTTAACCCGTATTATGCAAGGCACCTGTTGTTTTGTCATTTGTCACGCACACCTAAGTTAGTGAGAAAATCCCTTAACCCCACAAGGTGTGACTAGTGGCAAATTAAAAAGATGGGGTTGTCATCTATTCCCAACTCTCTCCATTTAAGCTTTCTCGTAGGTCAACTAAGGGGGGTGATCCCTAAACGGGAAACTAAGTTAGAAGGTTTCTAGGAGATGTTAGAGTGAAATGGATTACTTTTAAGATTATGAGCAAATATAATGTGAGCAATATGAAATAAAATGAACTTCAATAACCATCAACACATGAGATAATGATAAGCATATATAAAACCAGTGCCTTCAAATATTGCTTTAAGAATAAATAATACTTGCTCAAAATAAAATGAAGTGTTTCAATTTGAAACACAAGCAATCCTGTCAATCAAACAAAAGATGTTAGCAAGATATGATATCAATGCAAGATATAAAATATGCTTTCAATAAATACTTTTAAAATATATGATTATTCATAAATTCAAAGCATGCAAGGAAGCAACATGGAAATGACTTGCAAAGGAAACAAGTTAGAACTTTACTTGCAAAAATAAATAAGATGATACTTGCCCAAATAAAGTATTCAATTCAAAACGCATTTATAAATAACAAGTACATAAATAATTTGCAAGTAAAATAGTAAAATGAAATGCACCTAAACTAAAATTTGATACAATTATCTTTGTTACTTTTAATTTAAATGTCTATTCTAGATGTGACATTTCTTTCACTTGTTTTGAAACAAGTCTCTTATGTGAGTTATGGAAGGGGTCCAAGAGAAAGACAACAACGGCTATATTAACGATGTCTTCTTTGGATTACCCAACACACCCGATGCTTCCGGTGCTGCAGAGACTATGGTTCTGACGACTGTAAAGTCACAGGGTTAACCACAGAAGAGGGTCTATGTCCCTCAAGTTTATGAAAGAAAGGGGTCCCTAAAAATGTTTTTCAACCAAGTTTATGCTTGGAAGTAAACTAAGTTAAGATGCAACTATACTAAAATGCCTAATATGGTATGCAAGTAAGTTTTCCAAATAGAGATCTGCAATGCTTTCAATATAATTGAAAAAAGTGCTCCAAGTAAATTGCAAAATGTAAACTCAATTGGAAAAAGAAATTAGCTTGCACATAAAGTAAGATTACTAAATGCTTTGCTTCAAGAAAATGGAAATGTCATCAAAAAAATAACTTGGATAGTTGTTCAAGATAATGAAAGATACATAAGCTTCATGAACATATAAGATTGTAAGTTACTCAAAATAATTGCTTTGACAAATGATAAACCAATAACCAACTAAAGCAATGAAGCTTGAAATTTATATGCTTGCAAAATGAGAAAATAACTTAAAATAAATGAGCATGTAAACAATGAGCCTATTGTGAGGCCAACATGAAGCAAATTGTTAAACTAACTAAATCAACTTTGCTACTTGAAATGAGATGTTTTGCATAAAATAAAATAAATTGCTCCAAAAGTAAAATTCAAAATTGTACTTTAAAACAAAACTTGAAGTTGCAAAGCATAAAATGGAACTAAGTAGCAAAAGCAAATTCAAAAAATTAGATTGTGATGGTGAGGTTGTGTTAATTTTAAGGCATGCAAGATGAAAACTAAGAAAACAAGTGCAAGATCAAACCACCCACATGTTCCTCCTTTTGAAAAAGGAGAAAATGATGCCTTGGGTGAAAACCCAAGCTCCCACAAGAAAAACTAAGCTTTTATTAGATATTACAAGATGAGGAACCTTCCAAGAGGTCTCAAGTAAAACTTCAAGAGGGATATTTACAATGCATGAAGCTTATCAAGCTTTAGATCTCCTTCTTGAAATTCAAAATCAGAAAATGAGAAAAGTACAATGAGAAAGCTCTCAAGATTGAAGAAGTTAAGTGTCTCTTGATGTATCAAAGTTTGGCCTCCAAAGGTGAATGAAATGTTGCACAAGACAAGGAGCCAATCCTCCTCAAATGCCCACGACCTTGCCAAATTGCAGCCCTCCTCTTTGTCCACGGCCTCCTCAAAAAATCGACTTTGAAAGGGGTTGAGAGGTCCTACAAGAAAATGGTTAGAGTTTGTATGATCTTTTTTTAATGCTCTTATCACCAACACTCTACCTATGGGTTGCAAGATCAAGAAACAAATTAGTGTAGAGAGAATATGAAAACAACTAAATAAAATACAAATAATATATAATAAACCAAATCAAGTGAGGGGATTGAACCCCATCACTTGATTTAGCTTGGAAAAGCTCTCAAATAGTTAATATGAAGCACTATTTAAAAGATTTAATTTGTTTTTAAATTGAATGCATGCATACAAACTATGTCCAAACGAAACCCTCTATGAAAATCCAAATAACAAATGAGAGTTCCTTTGAAAGTGCTTCAAGAGTGGGTTGATCTCCCAAAAACTTCCCCTCACGCTTGATCCAAAAAGAATTATTCTACAATACTCAAGTCACACATTAGTCCATGTAGATTTAGATAAGAAAACAATGAATTGAAACTTCTAGAAATTTATTTGAAAATAAACTAGAACTTTCAACATCTAGAGCCTATTTTCAAATCAAATCTTAATACAAAATAGTTTTGCACTAACAAGTTCACAAGAATACATAAAAAATGAAATAACTCAAAGCATAGAAAAAATCGTATCAATAGCTCACAATGCACCATGCTCCAAAAGAAAAACACCCATGAATGGATCCCTAAAGTCTTTTTATTAAAACTCTTGAAAAGTGTACAAAGTAGTAGCACTTTTGCAAGCACAATAGCTAGTAAACAATGGATACCTAAGTGAGAGCACAAAGCTCTTATTATATATAAGTTTGGGAGTCAATCCCAAGGAAAATGGTGACAATCCCAAAGCACCTTCATGCAAATTCGAATTTTCCAAGTGGCATCAAGAATCCCTCAATAAAAATCAAATTCCATGATGAAATGACAAGTGTATATGGGTGGGAATTAATGTGGGAACAATTTCCCATAAAATCTCTGCCAAGTGTTCTCCCAAATCATCTCAAATACGCCACAAATTTGAATTATTCAATCAAAAGTTGTTGCATTTATGTCAAGAAATTTGATTTCCTTGAGTGGGCCATGTATTTATGATGCAACGTGCCAAATCATCCTCCAACTTGTCCTTTGACTTGAAATAATTTCCAAGTCATTTCTATGTCATTTTGTCACATGGAGCACATTATTTCTCTCTATTTAATTTATTTCTGGTTTAATTTATTGCCAGATTTCTCACTAAACTTAGGAAAAGTGGGTTTTGAGGTGTTGAGAATTTAATAGGGCAATGATTATGATTAATTCTCTTTACTTGATAATTGTTTGTGGTTCATTTTCTTATTAATTTTGTTCCTTATTATTATATGTGTGAAACATCAAATAGCTACCAAAACAAAAAGCACAATGACATGGTATATAAGCTGCAAGCCAAGGCAAAACCTCTCCTCTTGAGAGGAAAACCCTTAAATCTCTTCTCTTCCTTATAGATTCTTCAATTGACGAATTCCAAGACCTTAAGACTGAGACCAATACCCTCCAAGACCAAGACCAACCTCTTTGAGTGATGTGCCAACTTCGATCTAGTCAAATCCAGTCAAATCTCTTCCAGTAGCACCTTCTCGACCTTTTGTTGCAAGATTTTCAGCCTCCTACTGTAGATTTGAAATTTCAGCCCCCAGTAATTGTTGCTGCCACATGTGGGAACTTCGATCTTCTTGTAGATCCCTCCTCTGACCTTCGCTTGCCTTTCCCTGACCTTTGGAGCTTGAGAGAGACCCTTGGTAGCCTTCACTTGACCTCCTTGCCTCCTTTCCTCCAAGATCAAACTTGTGGAAGGATGCCCTAGGTCAGCACAGAAACCCTAGTCTTCTCTAGCACGTGTGAGAGAGAAAGATAGCCCAAACACAAAAACTTCTTCATCCTTCTTCTCTTTTGTTGCCTCTTTCTTCTTCTTCCTTAGCTAGAATGAGAGATGAGTGAGTGTCTTTTTCAAGGGTGGACGTGGCTCTTTCTTTAGGCCGACTTGCCAGCTGTCGGGCCAACTTAGTCTTGGAGGGTATTCCGACACTTTTAAAGACAAAAATATTTTTCTTTAGTTACAATGTGTCTAGTGGGGTCTTCAACTTATGAGAATGACTCTTTTGACTTCTTGACCTAGGACAAACCCTAGAAGCACTCAATGGATTCTTGACCTATAAAATATAAGACCTTGAAAATGAAACCCATGCTCCAAAAACAATAATAATAATTTTCTTTTATTTCATAATTTACAAGAATCATAAATACATTTCATACTAATGAACACCGAACCTAGTTACACATTTTTCAACACTCCCTCTTAACTAGGGAGGTATTCATAAGAAGTACATGGTCATTCTCAATCTGAAGAGATCTCATAAGAAGAGTCGGATTGGTAACCCATCTGTCTAGCATCATATCAATCAGCATTGTCACATAGCAAGGCCTTAACTAACAGCTCTATCTCTCCACAAGATCAAAGCACAATGTTAGTGAGGCAAATGATTTATAGACACCATCATCATTGTTTCTCAAGGTACATATTCTACTCGAGTGTTCACCAAGTATGACCTTCTTTGGGTTATTCTTATCTTGGATAGCTAATCCTCAAAGAATATCGGTCCATGACTACTCTTATCTTGGATGCCCTACCACATCCTCAAAGAGTATCAAATGCCAAATGGTTACCCAATCCTCCATTTTGTCTTCCCAAGTGAAGACAAGAATGACGTGCCTATCTCTCCCTCTCAACTAGGGAGGATATATCGACCAAGCCAAGCTTGTCTCTCAAGTATACATGCTTCTTGTTATGAAGAGATTTCATCAATATGACTACCTACTCATCAGTGGAGATATATTGTAGCTACAACACACCATTTTGTACTAGCTCTCGAATATAGTGATACTTGTTTATATGCTTTGTCTTTCCATGAAATATTGGGTCCTCAGACAAACGTATACAACTAGTGTTATCACAATGTATCATTGTAGGGTCCATCGGTCCTTCGAATAGGTTGGATAGCAGCTTCCTCAACCAAACCGCTTCTCTGCTTACTTCACAAGCTGCAACATACTCAACCTCAGCACTACTCAAAGCAACTATGTCTTGCTTTCTGCTCATCCATGAGATCATAGAGGATCCCAAACTGAAACATCCTCCCGTAGTGCTTCTTCCATCCTGCTCACTGCCTCCCCAGTCGAAATATGTATATCCAATCAAGTGGACATCATTCCTCCTATCATATTTTAGGCAGTAGTGGATAGTTCCTCGCAGATATCTCACTATATGTTTTGCTGATATCCAATGATCATGTTTTGGCTCCACTTGGAATTGACAAAGAATGTTTACTACAAAACATATGTCAAGTCAAGTGTTCACCAAATACATCAGTGAGCCAACCAGTTTCCTATATTTGGAAGGATCCACAAGGCTTGATTCGGAACTCCTTAGTCTTTTCAAGTTTGTGATCATCGGAGTGGTCATAGGTTTGCAATCCATCATGTCAAACATCTTCAACATCTTGATCACATACTTTCCTTGACCCAAATAAACTTCATTAGGTCCTTGCCAGACTTCTAGTCCCAAATAGTAATGCATCAAAGCCCTAGATCCTTCATGTCAAATTATGTTGCTCGTTGCCTCTTACATTCTTCAATTCGACCATCTACACTTGTCAAGAGAATATCATCTACATACAGAAGAATGATTACAGGTTCTCCATCTATAACCTTGATATAAAGGTTCGGATCAACAAAACTTTTTGTGAAGCCTATTCTTTGAAGATATGCATCCATTCTAGCATACCACGCCCTTGGTGTTTGCTTGAGGCCATATAATGCTTCTTTCAATCTACAAACATATGCCTTTTTGTCCTTAACTTCAAATCCCAAGGGTTGCTCTATATAGACTTTCTCATCAATTGTGTCATTCAGAAACGCAGTCTTGACATCCATTTGATGGATGTTCCATCCCATTGATGTTGCTAGAGAGACCAATGAACGAATCGTCGTATACCTTGTTGTCGGAGCAAATGTCTCTTCATAGTCGATGCCTTCTTGTTGGGAGAAGCCCCTAGCCACAAATATTGCCTTATACTTATCTATACTTCCATCTGTCGCATGTTTGATCTTGTAGATCCACTTGGAAGTTACCACAGATTTGTCTTCGGGCCTAGGTACAATTTCCCAAACTCCATTCTTCATTATAGATTGATACTCTTCATTCATGGCATCCTTCCATTCCTGATGGTTGACAGCTTCTTCAAAAGTGGATGGTTCTGCTTCTATTAGCTTTGTCATGTATGCAGCATACCCAAAATATCTTTTGGGTTTCTTGCTTTCTCTAAATGAACCTTTCGTTGCCCCATGACCTTCTGCATCAAGTAATTCTAACACTTCTAAAGACAAATATTTTTCTTTACAAGTTACAACATGCCCAGTGGGGTCTTCAACTTATGACAATGACTCTTTTGACTTCTTGACCTAGGACAAGCCCTAGAAACACTCAATGGGTATTTGACCTATAAAATAAAAGACCTTCAGCATAAAACCCATGCTCCAAAAACAATAATAATAATTTTCTTTTATTTCATAATTTACAAGAATCAAAAATACATTTCATACTTATGAAGACCGAACTTAGTTACACATTTTTCAACACGAGGGTTTAGAACACATTTTTAACCCCTCAAAGTGTGTCAGAGTAGAAAGTTGAAGGTGAAAGGTGTAATTTTTATTATTCATACTCCATACAACTTCTCTAGACATCACTTATTACATTTCATATGCAAATTTTATTCCAATTTCCGCCTTGTGAGAAATTTTAAAAATTAAAACATAATCCCCCTAGACCTAATCAAATACCACGAAATTTGTTGTGTGATCTAGTATGGTAATATACAATGACCCTAGACACTAGGACTCACCCAAGGCCTAACCATCAAGCCGTACTCCAGCTTTGGGATTATGTTTGGAGGAAAAAACCCAATTAATTATTAAGTCCTCGTAAGGAGATGATAATTAACCAAATGAAAAAAACCTCCCAGAGTAATATTCACTTGATGATAAGGCCTCGAGCCACTCAGGCCTGTTACATGACTCGAATCCTCACACTAGTATCACTTTCACATTGTCCCCGCAGGGATTGTGGAATTTGAGTATAACAGAAAATTATGAGAAGAAGTAGAGTTGAAAAGCTCTAGTGATATGATGATCTCTGATGGTACAATCAGCGTTTGGTACATCCTTGGGCATGGAGTCTTCAAAAAATCTTTAGGTGTCACTCTTGTGGTCAATAGGACCACTAATAGTTAGAGTTTTGGATATCATAAACATATAAAGAGTCTTAAATAGAAAGGGGAAGAATCATCAAGTGTTATTGTAATTGAGTTCTGCTCTATTGGAGGTTGCCCCCTCGAAGATGCAAGTGAACATTGTATTCTGCTTCTGAATAATAAAATGTCTTTGCAACTTGTCTCAATTCATGTGATTTTCTGTGTTTCAGGCAATATTGTCTTGTCTTTCTGGCATTCTAGTTTTCTTCACGGGTCAAGTGCATAGCACTATGTAAGGGAAGATGTTTGACCTCTCCAATTTGGTTTCTATTATCCTATCATCAATTGACAATACTCTTATTAGTCATTGTTACAACAAAATCTTGCACTTTAGTGCAAAGACTCACTATGTGGCTAAAACAATCTGTAATATGGGAAAGTCACCACTACCACCTTAGCAACTAAAACTCGTGTTTTAGTGATGGATACAATTCGACATAATCCCGTAGATCTTAGGGACCTAATGGCCCAAACAAATCAAATCAAGAGCCCCATATGCCTTCTACTTCTATCACCACCAATCAAGAGGATCAAATATCTAGGGTTAATGGTGTATTTGAAGGTAATTTACCGATTCGAGAATCAAAGGGTACTATGCATGTTGGGAACAGGTCCCCTGGAGTCAATTTTGGGGTTAAAAGCCCAAGTTTTGGGTCAGAAAGCCGAATTTTGTATAAAGAAATATAAAGTCTCTGCATTTTGTGATCGTGGAGCACGAAGATATCAAAAGTCAAAAAGGGTTTTCGCCCTTAGTTTAGATAGGTTGTGTCGGCTTGATGAGATTCGCCCTTGGTCCGTGGACCATGGGATTGTATAAAAAAGAGGTCTTAGAGGAGTCTAAGATAGTGGAAGAGGATAGAGAATCATTGATAAGTCTGTAAAGAGCTAAGAGCGAGAGTCTTAGTGTACGAAAGAGGCTTTGCAGCTGAGTGCACAGAGGCCTATGGTAGAAGTCTGCAGCTGAGTGCGCGGACCCCTGCAGTTGTGTGCGCAGGGTAGTTAGAGTCTGTACTAGAAATCTAGATCATCAATAAAGAAGAGTATTTTGAAATTATTGTGTATTTTACTTCTATCAATTGCATGTAATTATGTTATGTTAAGCACTGGGTTTATGTTTTATTGCTAATTTGATGTGCGAATCTATATGTTTTCCTCTGTTATATGAACGCAGCTAAAGATATATGTTTACGCAAAGATAATCCTAATTGCATGATAGAATTGACAAACACTTAATAAAATTCAGGAAACTATACAGCAAAGTAGTTACAGAAGTGTGTAAGTGCTTGAATCACTTGTTAGGGTTACGCGAAGGACGATCGCAAGCCTTCGCGAACTAAAAGACTAATAAAGAAGTACATCGATAAGCCCTCAAGGCTTATCGATCTGTGTGAAGGCAGAGTTAAAGTGTAAAACCAATATCACAACCATCTCCGGGTGCAGAAACTTGGTTCCTACATCCCCCCATACTGCTTCGGGTGAGACTTCAGTCTGCGCTCTGCGGGCTAATGCCAAAAGGGCCAATAGTGTAGAGATTTGCTTGGCTGACTAATGTTGAACTTAGGTCAGGGCCCATCAAACCAATAAATGGTTTCGTTGTCGGGATTTGCATAACAAGATGTGTGATGTCACATCATTGGAATCCAACTAAGAAGGAAATTGAAGACTAGTTGGATAGAAAGATCCATGAATTTGCGGCGCAAGAAAATAGAAATCTGCGATTGACGAAAGAACAGAGGTTGGACAGATATCTGTACACAGAGATACACGAAATCTTCTTTTGTTCCTTCCCAGTTGAATTATGGATCGCAAAGTTGGCAGGCGGCCAAGGGATGTGGAGGCTTGACGGTCCAATTGTCTAGACCCCGGAGTTAATACGGAAATTGGAGGCCTATGAAGATAAGATCGTGCGCGCTGTCGATCATTGGCTCAATCGTATCATAGGAGGGCTTGTGACAGAGTTCGCGGTCGATACTTCGGCCAATTACAGCGAAGCAAAGCGCTGCTTCTTCAAGGGGCCGAGAGGTAAGTATTTGAAATCATTAAATGCTTGGATTAAGATGCTCTTGTGTGAAAAGCGGGTCATGCAGTTACCTTGATGTTTGGAGCTACGCGAAGTGGAAGGTCTTTCAGGGATGGAGGAAGAAAAGGTCATGAATATAGCCCGCTGATTGAACCCCCTCTGAGTAACAACAAAGGAGCAGCACAGGCTTCTCCGCTGAGCGTTATTCAATTGATGAGACAAGGGTTCCCGTGAATACCCACACCACCTCCATCCTCACCTCCACCGCTTACCCCCTCACCCACATCACCGCCACCTCCACAGCTATTCAACATGGCGAACTCCATAAAGCTACCTGTGTTCAAAGGCGTAGGAAATGAAGATCCGGACCAATTTTGGTTCGTCGCGAAGGCTGTATGGGAAGCTTAGGGTATCACGGATGATCAAATGAAGAAAGCAACGTTGGTTAGTGCTTTGCAGGACTGCGCACTAACGTGGTACATTAAGTACAGTACTGATAACCGACGTCCGCGTTGGCAGATATCCAGACTGCGCTGAATAGGGAATTCAATAGACCTAAGTCTCAAGCGCAATCCATTGTGGGATTCAAGGAGATCATGATGAAGCTTGGAGAGACGCCCTGGGATTTGGATCAAAGATTGAAGTGTATGATCCGTGAAGCCAACATGAATCTGACTGATGGGCAACACCATGAATGGTTTGTGGCCTCGCTCCTGCCTCACCTAAGGGTTGCGCTATCACAACAGAAGATCGGGACCTAGGCGGAAGCTCTGGAAATCGCGATGAGATTGCACGAGACACCAATGCAGGATGCTAATCTGGGGGTTTAATAGATTCACACGCAATTGCAGAACCTTTGCCTCGAAATGCAAAGCCTGAAGAAAGATAGAACAGCTCGGCCAGAGGTGCGCGAAGAAGTCTAGTGTCTAAAATGCAAAGGTCAGGGGCATGACAAGGATCACTGTCCAGTCTTTGTGAATTATGTTGCAACAGGGGGACCGATGCCTTTGAGGCCAGAGGCTACAGCAGGGCCAAGTACAGGGCCCACGCTATAGTGTGCTATTTTCCTGCAGAAATTCGTACAGACGCCACAACAACTCTTCTGCAATTTCTGTCAATCAGTGGGTCATGACAAGCATAATTGTTGTAGTTACGAATTAATGATGGACAAGACACCTGCATACAAGGTGCAGGCAGAAATGCGGCCTCCGGACCAAGGCGCTGGAGGAGCGCGAGGTGAGTATCAGGGGCGCGGCCGAGGCTGAGGTGGAGGAGGACCTGGTAGAGGTCGAGGGCAGCTTATTTGTTACAATTGTGGAGGACCAGGACACTACGCGAGAGACTGCCCAAATCTAACGCGGCTGTCATGCCGCTATTGTACTTAGTTTGACCATGCGACGGAGGATTGCCCTATATTGTTGGCTAAGATTCGCGAAAAGGGGGCACAGCCTCCGCAACCGACTCAGAACCTACAAATGATGAGGGTTGAGCCTCACAAGGAAGACCCTAAGGTAAACATTATGCTGTGAAGTGGAACGATGATTGGTGAGGATAAAGGGAAGCAGCCTGCAGAAGGTGAGTGGGTCCGCAAAGCACCAGAAAAGGAGATTGGGTTTGATCTGGAACATGCAAAAGAAACATTTATGGAAGTGAAGAAAAGTTTCGTTGAGGCCTCTACCTCAGGAAATCGAGAGAAACTGGTTGAAGAAATGGACCCATCCATGATTACCATGTTCTTGGAGACCTGCATGAAACTGCTCCGCGATAGTAAGGTTGTGAAGGGACTACAAGAACTGATCAATCGGTGTGCTAGCAAGGACAACGCTACTGGCGAACCGCGCGTAGTCAGAAAGCTTGGTAAGCATAAGGCAAGGACTGGACATGAGATGAGACTCACTGCGCAGATAGGAGAATACGAAATGGACCAAGTTATCTTGGATCTGGGGTCCGACGCGAATGTTTTGCCGAAACAAACATGGGAAAGAATGGGGAGACCTGCGCTACAGTGGTCTCCGATCCAGTTAAGGATGGCGAATCAACAGAAAATCATCCCAATGGGGAGGTTGCAAGGGGTAACAGTTGACATCGAAGGCGCGAGCGCACTGGCAAATTTTGAAGTAATAGAGATTGTGGATGATAGCAATCCCTACCCCGTGCTCCTTGGGATTGATTGGGCCACTGACATGAATGGGGTAATCAACCTGAAGAAGCAAAAGATGATATTTGAGAAGAAATTGCTCCTTGAGAAGAAATTGCTTCGCGTAGTGGTGCCACTGGATCCTGCGGAAAGACCGCGTTATACAAAACTGGTCCACGATTATAAAAGTGATGACGATTTGGACCAGATTTACAAGATAGCTGCGCGAGACCAAGATTGGGTGAATCCGATAGCAGACAGACGTATTGCATGGGACCGCAAGAGTTCCTACACATCAGATTCGGATGAAGAACTAGAGCACTGGCAGAACCGGCTGCATGAAGTCTCTACGCTGCGCTGTAATATGATGACCAAGTCATTGTGTTGTGTATCATCAGAGGTAAGAAATTTGCCTCACTATGACGGGTTCACTGACGTTGATCGCTTTTTGGATGCATTCTAAAGAGAAGTGCCAGAGAAACATCGCTTCCAAGCATTACATTAGGCGTTACGCACTACAATCACAAGATGGTGGGGTACACACAAGGACAGTTTTGAGGATTGGCGCGAATATAGAAGGATGATGAGGATACGCTTTGGCCACCCGAAGGTACGGCTAACAGAAAAGTATGACGGGGGAAATGATCCACGCAATCATTTGGCCAAATGGACTGAAGTATATGGAGCGAAGCCTCAGCTAGAGTGGGTCCATCTATTTTGTCATAGCTTGGATGTTATAACAATGAACTGGTACTTGGAGACAGAACTTTGTCATGGCACCGAAGAATGGGATGTTTTGCGCCAAGGATTTTTGATGACGTTCAGTTTTGAGGATGGATTTGAATCTATCGATGAAGCGTTGCAGGAGGTGAAGACAAACATCTTTAGGATACCGCAGGATCCTCTAGACCTGATTCAACCTGATTGGACTACCGAGTTGAGCCACGCGCTGGAGTGTTATAATGTCATAGTGGAAGAAGACAAAGACCCGAGAAAGATTAATATCCCGGAGATTGAAGGTCACCGCGGAGTTGAAGGACCACAACTAGAGAACCCCGACATAACAAAGCCGCTCAGAACTAGACAGGTGAACATTGGCACGGAGGCAGAGCTGAAGTTTGCAAAGATTGGGGACTATTGGAACGACGCAACAATAGGTAAGCCGAATTGCTCCACAAATATCAAGACTTGTTCCCCACGAAGTTTTCTGATCTGAAAGGAATAATAGGAGACTTGGGTGTCATGAAGATCACCCTAAAACTAGACGTGAAACCTGTGAAACAAAGACCTTACTGCCTCAATCCGAAGTATAAGGAAAGGGTCCGCGTTGAGTTAGATAAGATGCTCGCGGCGGGTATTATTGAACCGGTGGAAGAATTTGATTGGGTAAGCCCAATAGTGGTTCAGGAAAAGAAGCAGAAAGAAAGAAATAAGGATATGCATAGATCTCAGGAAGTTGAATGATGCCTGCGTGCATGATCCCTTCCCAACCCCGTTCACCGATGAGGTCTTGGATAATGTTGGCGGCCAAGAAGCGTATTCGTTCACTAATGGGTTCTCTGGGTACCATCAAATCAAGATCGCGCCAGAGGATAGAAGTAAGACGACCTTTGCAATTGAATGGGGATGCTTCCAGTATACGATGATGCCTTTTGGGCTGAAGAACGCGTCGACGATCTTTTCGCGCGTAGTCATCGTGGCGTTCAAGGATTTTATTCATAAATTTCTGGAAGTATACTTTGATGATTGGACAATGTTCGAACTAGTGAAGCGCCATGTGGCAAGTCTACACTTGATGCTAGATACATGCCGGAGGTACCAGATCGCGCTCAATCTGAAGAAATGTTTGTTTTGTGTCCCTTTTGGGATCTTGCTGGGCCATGTGGTATGCAGACAAGGCTTGATGGTAGACCTAGCTAAGATCGCGGTCATAATCAATTTGGAGGCGCCAAGGAGTGTGAAACAACTGCGCGCAACACTGGGGCATACGAGATACTATAGGAAATTCATCAAGAGCTATGCCCAGATTACCGCACCGATGGAAAAATTGTTAAAAAAGGATGTTACATTCTGTTGGAATGAAGAATGCTAGAAGAGCTTGGATGTGCTGAAGGAGAAGATAGTCACCACGCTGATCCTAGTCTTCTCGGATTGGAAGGAATTTCATGTGCATGTGGACGCATCATGTATTGCGTTGGGAGCAGTACTGACACAGGCCGGTGAAGGGGACTTGGATCATCCTATAGCGTTTGCAAGTAGGAAGTTGTCCAAAGCGGAGAAAAATTATTCCACAACAGAGCGCGAAGGCTTAGCTATGGTGTACGCACTCCAGAAGTTTAGGCACTATTTGTTGGGCGGACACTTTAAGATGTATACGGACCATTCCACATTGAAATACCTGGTCAACAAGCCTGTGTTGGGGGGAAAGATATGCAGGTGGCTGTTGTTGTTCCAAGAGTATGATTTTGAAGTTATTGTGAAACCAAGACGCTTGAATGTTGGACCGGATCATCTGTCGCGCATCGAAACGGGAGAGGAACTTACTAATTTGGAGGGGCTACCTGACGCGTAGCTCTTTGCAGTGCGCATCGCAGACAGTCACTTTGAAGATATTATACACTTCTTGACGACAGGTACGGCTTCGGAAGGATATACAAGCCAACAGAAGAAGGAACTGGTGGTGCGCACAGCAGACTTTTCTATCATTGCAGGGCACTTGTACAAAATGGGATCAGATGAAATATTGTGATGTTATGTGCCAGAGTTTGAACGAAACAGCATCCTCGTTGAGGCTCATGATGGAGCCGCGGGAGGTCATTATGCAGGAAAAGCAACAGCGCAGAAGATTCTACGCACTGGGTTATGGTGGCCGACCTTGCATAAGGATTCAAAAGCGTATTGTAGGGCATGCAACGCATGCCAAAGGACAGGCAGACCCTCGCGCAAGGATGAGTTGCTGCTGAATCCGCAGATATCACTACAACCCTTCGAGAAGTGGGTGATTGACTTTGTAGGACCAATTCAGCCTCCAGGGAAGAAGACAAGTGCGCAATACATCATCACCGCGACTGAATATTTAACCAGATGGGCAGAGGCGCAGCCTGTGAAAGACTATATGAGCGCGACAGCAACAAAATTTATCTTTGAGTACGTGCTGACAAGGTTCGGTTGTCCAAAAATCCTAATGAGCGATCACAGTACACACTTTCTCAATGAGACGATCAGCATGATGACGGAGGAGTTTCAGGTTTACCATTATAAGAGCACACCCTATCATCCACAAGCTAATGGGACGATGGAAGCGTTTAATAAAATATTGGAGAGCACGCTCACAAAGGTTTGCAATGCTCAAAGAAACGACTGGGATGTTCGCATACCCACAGTGCTATGGGCTTATAGAACGACTTGCAAGAAGTTGACTGGACAAACGTCGTTCAGACTGGTTTATGGCGTGGAAGCTGTGATGCCGATGGAGTACATTGTACCTAGTCTGCGCATAGTGGCATTCACAGGAATGGCGGATCACAGAGCCCTGGAGGAGAGGCTCGCGCAGCTAACAAAGCTTGAAGAAGATAGATTTCTAGCTGGATTCCATCAACAGGTTCAAAAGGAGCGTGAAAAGGCATGGCACGATCGACACATCAAAGTGCACCTTCAAGGTAAATGATCTGGTTTTGTTATATGACAACAAGTTTGATAAATTTCCAGGGAAATTTAGGATGCATTGGCTGGGGCCCTATGTCATCAAGGAGATTACCGATGGTGGAGCAGTTTAGTTGGTGAAATTGAATGGAGAACCATTCCCAGGATAGGTGAATGGCAGTCGATTGAAGCCATACACCAGCGATCCAGCTAGATGACTACATGATGACAGCATAGTCTTAGCGCTCCAGGCCGGTAGAAGGAGGCGCGAGACTACAAACTAAACTACCTGGGTAGGGGAGTTGCGCGGTTGGGGAATTGCGCGGACTGAAGGAATGTCAAAGTGTCAGCAGAAACGCGCAGGGAGCTGCGCTATCCAAGAACGGACCACGCAAGGCAGCCGGAAAGTGACCATTATGGTCACTGTTCATGACTTGACAGTGGGAAAACGGCCAAATGGAGCAGGGGGCGGCATTTAAGTCGGAATTTAAGGGCAAGATCTGTGAAAATCTGCCGCCAATCTAGCATTTATGAATGAGTTATGGGGGGAATGGTCGGATTTGAATTCGAAAATGCCTATAAATTACAGGTGGCTGCCCAGTGAAAAACACTTGGCATTTTGAGAATTGAGGTATTAAGCTCTCAGGCGCATATGAACCTTGAGATCTTTGAAGCCCTGATAGCGAGTTCAGTGTTTGAGAAGTTGCCAATAGAGACGCAGGTGTTGTTGTCTAGCATTATGTCGATGCCCGCAGAAACCGTGTGTAGGAGAAGCAATGGCAGCTGAAGGAACTACCCCGGAGGTAGTAATGGCAGCTGAGGGAGCTGCCCTGGAGGTTGAAAGCATCGAAGTACCGGCAAAAGTGCCTAAATCCCCGAGGACACCCAGGCCGAGGCCTACACCGACCAAGGAGGGTCCAAAATCAAAGAAGGATAAGCAGAAAGCGCAACAGTCGGTGCGCGCATCACCCAGAAAGCACCCACAGACGAGAAATCCCACCGCGCAGGAGAAGGGCAAGGTGATTGACCTAGAGCCTGAAGCCGATGTTGAAGAACTCCATGTGGGTGTGGATGACATTGATATGGAGGGGGCGGAGGACATTGATGTGGAGGGGTTTGACCCCATTTCTAAACTGCCCGAGTACATTCCTCCGCACAAAGGCAAGACAAAGGTTCCGAAGGATATTGATGAAAGTAAGGTCACACTGCACACACCCTTACTACTGGACCAAATCGTCTTTGAAGGACCATGCCTGCGAGCATCCCCCTTTTAAAATTGGAGGACTGGGATTTGGCTAATGCGGAACGTTTTCCCCATTTAGCGACGGACCAACTCATGCACCGCGTCTTCTACAAAGACTCTGGTGTGACCACGCTGGAGCCAAGAAAGTGGGTGAAAGGGGTGGATAAGGCGGGTCTGTTAAACATGCTGTGGGTGCCACATTACAACCGCACACCCATAACCATGGTAGTGATCAAGTAGCTGTTGTGCTTGGTGCACGATGGGTGTCTGTGGCTAGAAGAGTCGATACCCATCACTGACATGCTAATCCATAGGATCACTTGGTTGTCGCACTCGGGAGAAAATCCAGCCATGGCATTTGGCGGAAAGACAGGCGAGCGTGACCTCGCTGAAGCAATGAAGGACAAATTCAAACTCACTAAGAAGTCATGCGGCTACGCCATCACAAGTATAACTGACCCCGCGGTCAAAGTAGCAACACAAATCTTGGCAGGAAAGATTATGTGAAAGTGTCGCACAAACGAAGTGTCGGCACCAGTAGTAGCCTTAGCGGCCCAGTGCGCAGAGGGTGTACAATTTAACTGGGCGCGCTACCTCTGCGGAGAGTTCCTCGCAAACTGCAAAGAGGCGCAGGATCATAGCAAAACATTCCACTATGCCTAGTTGTTGCTATCCATAGTGCTGGTTGCATGGGAGTTACCAGAGGATAGCTAATTTCCTCCAGTCGCGCTCGACCTACCAGAAGCAACGAAGTTCGCTTCGCTATGGGCTACGAAGGACCCTCAAAGGATCAAGGACAGCAAGGTCTTTTGGATCTTGATGGAGATGAATATCCATATGGCCATCAACCGCAAACCACAGCTACGTCAACCGTTTTTGAGAAGCCGCAAGAGTATGTGGAGTTCAAGGCCGACTTGCACCGGGTCTCGATACGCGCACGAAAGATCCTGAGCAGAAATGGTATGACCTGCCATACCTGGCCACAGATGACGCGATTACAGCGGTCCTCAACCGCTGGCCGGTAGATTGGCGCACTACCTCGGACTTGACAGCTGGGTCTAGCAAGACCGCAACACAGCAGAAAAAGGAAGAGGCCAAGCTAAAGATGGAACAGTTGGCCGCAAAGAGAAAAAAGGAGGTTGAGGACAAGGCCAAGGCAAAGCGCGCCGCCAAGAAGTAGACGGGAGGACAGGTGGAAGAAGAGAAGCGCGGCTCTGACAGGAGTCAGAAGTCGCCTTCTTCGGAGACAAAGGAGGAGGACCAGCAGTTGGACCAGGGAGGAGCGAAACGAGAGACTACTCTAGTCCGCGTTAAGCGCAATAGAGATCCAAAGAAGGTAGGGTCGTGAAAGAAGTCTAAGGCCAGCAAGACGTTTCTCGATCCGATCACCTTAACAGAAGGTGATTTAAATGATATCGATGATGCAGTAAGGGATGCCACCGCGGAACTACTGCAGCAGTTCGAGCTACAATAGAAGCAGGCCTTGGGTGCCATTCAGACGGGTCTGCGTGAGCTGCAGATCCAGGTGTCGTAGGTCTAGACCAGCGTGGGACGAAGCAGCGCGGCGTCAACTAGTTTGGCGCCCGGCACATTGGAAGCAGCAGGGATGGTGCGCACACTGGATCCCTGGGCAATAATGTTGTCGGAGGGAGCGCTAACCACAGAGACTAAAGCTGACAGGCCCATTGTTAGCGCCCTCAAAGGAATTGGGCTCAATTTGGCCGCGCTTCCCAGTGAGGCGCTTCACAATTTGCAGGATGGCGTGATCGCGGAACTTCGGGCCCGCAAACAGTGCGCGTTACAGGTAATCAGTGAACAGAAAGTCAACAACGCTTAGATGACTATACAAAGAGATTCCACTATTAACCTCGTCAAAGCCATCACAGACAAAAATGAGCGCACGGCCAAGGTAGTGGCTGAGGCATGCAGGTCTGTCCCAGAGCTGGCCATTCCTGATGATGAGCCAGTAGATGTGCAGATTTAGAAGCTCGTTGTCGGAGTGCGCAACGCTAGAACAGAGTTGGCGAAGGTTCAGTTTGACCTAAACCTCAAGATTGCAAAACTACAGTTGAAGGCCCAACCTTCAACCTTGCCAGAAGTCAAAGAGCAGCGCAAGACAACTATGAAAGACACCGTGGCAGTAGTGAACAACGCAGTGAAGGAGTGCACCGCGCTCTTCGAGTAGGCGCTCGAAGTGGTTACCAATTTGCAGGAGGATCCCACCTTGCAAAGGTTGGAAACAAAGGCCTGAGAGCTGCAACAAAGATATGATGAAGTCAAAGCGACGGCGCGCACCATCGCCCTTACGCAGAGGCTAGCAAAATTGCAGGAGGCAAAGGTACTAAAGGAGCAGGTGGATGCAGCGCAGCGCAAAGAGAGTGTCCTCAAGGCCAGAATAGGGCCTTGGCTTGATGAAGCCTATGCGCTCACCACCACCATCGAAGGAAAGCTAGCTGGTCTGCAGGCGACTCAGCAGAAGATACAGTTAGATAGTACAGGGCCAGTGACGGAGCAGCTGGTTGAGGAGATGAAGTAGGCGGCAACACAGTGCACTGTCAAAGTTGCAGTAGTCCAAGTGGAGTTGGGAGGTCTTTGCAACAAGATCTCCGCGCCAGTCGAGTGACTTGAGGGCGAGTCACCATGTTTGTGTTGGGGGCCTGTTGGGAATGGGTCCCCTGGGGTCAATTTTGGGGTTAAAAACCCAAGTTTTGGGGCAGAAAGCCCAAATTTTGTATAAAGAAATGTAAAGTCTCTGCATTTTGTGATCGCGGAGCGTGAAGATATCAAGAGTCAAAAAGGGTTTCCGCCCTTAGTTTAGATAGGTTGTGTCGACTTGATGAGATCCGCCCTTGGTCTGCAGACCATGGGATTGTATAAAAAGGAGGTCTTAGAGGAGTCTAAGATAGTGGAAGAGGATAGATAGAGTCATTGATGAGTCTGTAAAGAGCTAAGAGTGAGAGTCTTAGCGTAGGAAAGAGGCTTTGCAGCTGAGTGCGCAGAGGCCTAGGGTAGAAGTCTGCAGTTGAGTGCGCAAACCCCTACAGCTGTGTGCAGGGTAGTTAGAGTCTGTACTAGAAATCTGGATCATCAATAAAGAAGAGTATTCTGAAATTACTGTGTATTTTACTTCTGTCAATTGCATGTGATTATGTTATGTTAAGCATTGGGTTTATGTTTTATTGCTAATTTGATGCGCGAATCTATATGTTTTCCTTTGTTATATGAACGCAAGTAGAGATATCTGTTTACGCAAAGATAATCCTAATTGCATGATAGAATTGACAAACACTTAAGATAATTCGGGAAACTATACAGCAAAGTAGTCACAGAAGCATGTAAGTGTCTAAATCACTTGTTAGGGTTACGCAAAGGACGATCGGAGGCCTTCGTGGAGGTTCTGAAAGCGAAGGTAGAGTTAAGGTGTAGAACCGACATCACAACCATCTCTAGGTGCAGAAACTTGGTTCCTGCATCCCCCCATACTGTTTCAGGTGAGACTTTAGTCCGCACTCCGCGGTCTGATGCCGAAAGGGCCAGTAGTGTAGGGATTTGCTTGGATGATTAACGTTGAACCAGGGTTGAGGCCCATCAAGCCAACAATGCATGTACAAAAGGCTTAGGTCAACCAATATGAACTCAATAATGGTCCCTAAAAACACACAATCAAGAAATTACACAACATTGTAGTAAACTACCTTATAAAATGAGAAATTGCAGCAATACACTAGTTTATAACAGCAAAAATAAACTGCCCTAGAATCTATGATAATGAAGTGAAAAATAAGGGCAATGATAATAGTAAAATAGATACTTAATCGCAACCAATTTTATGTGGTAAAAAGGCACATAATGTTAGTTTTTGTAGCATCTGATGTGTTATAGCCACGAAATTTGGTGGAGAGGCTAGAATACACGAGATCTCCAAAACCCAGAAATCATTTCTGGAAATTCCACTTAGAGATGACTTAATTAGATTATTAACCAATTTTTAAATGTTTCGTAAATCTAAACTTAGGAAAACTGGTTAATTATTCAGAGTTAATTAACTGAAGGTGAGAATAGTCTAGAAACTCACACGAATCGACTTCAATATGATCCTAGCGCTTGATTAAGATTTAATATTGGTCATTGGAGTCGTAACAAAGGATTATAGGAAGAAGTCGATGGGCACTTGGAGAATACATACCAGCAGTTTGATTTCCTTGGCATATCGATTTCCAGAGAGCAGCAATAGTTGTCGGAGAGCCAGAAATCGAAGCAAAGACAGTTAGGAGCAGGGACAGTGATCCGAAGGAAGTTTTCCAGATCCGGAGAGGCAACAGCAGGTGATAGAAGTGATCCACGCAAAAGTAATGCAATTTCCAGAGGCCGGGAAAGTCTTCTAGGGGGCCGAAGAGTCACTTCCAACAGCAGAGGTGTTGAAAAGTGTAACTAGGTTCGGTCTTCATAATGACATGTGTAATTGTGATTTTATGTAATTGATGAAAAGAAAAAATAAAATTATTATTGTAATGCTTGTCTCATGGGTTTCATGAGCAAGGAATTTTATTTTAGTAATAGCTCCCATTGTGAGCCTTTAGGTTTTGTCATCTAGTCATAAAAGTCAAATTGAGTCAATGTCATGTATGAAGGACCCTTCTTGGGCATGTTACATTTTGTATGAGTCATTAGATAAGTATAAATAGCCCTCCAAGACAAGCACAAGCATCTCCCTTCAAGTCGGCTTCAAAAGGAATAATAATATCTCTCCAAATGACACATCGGCCTAGCTGGATGACAAGTCGGCTTATTATGAGGCTACAACAACTATAAATAGGGCAGCATGTCCACATTTCAGAGCAAGAATTTCGGTGCAGGTCTGAAGTTTGTAAGTGATGCGAAGATCAGCAAAAGGGTCAAGGAAGGTAGCCTATAACCAGCGAGTGAAAGAAGAAGAAGATCAAACCAATTTCAGATCTATTTTGGGCTCTATCTTGTCACACGTGCGAAGTAAAGAGGCAGCTTTTGTTGCAGAAGTAACCGAGAGTATTGCTGGAGGATTCAAGGTTGGCAAGGTCACTTAAGAAGTTGAAGTCATCAAGTCGAAGTATGTGAGGGAGTCTCCCCTCCAAGAGAAGTGATGACAAGGTATAGAAGTTGGTTATCATACTTCTCACATGCTACAAGTAGGACCGAAATAAACTGCAGGTCTGAAGTCGAAGGATGTCGAGGTTGAAGGGTAGTCGAGAAGAAGGAAGGAGCAGAAGTTTGACTAGTATTGACTTGGGCACAAAGGAAAAGAAATGGAAGGGAACTTGTGTCTTGGTCTTGGAGAGGCAAATAGGTCAAGGGTCTTGGTCTTGGTATTTGTCAATTGGAATCACTATAAGAAGAAGAATTTGTTCGGGTTTTCCTCTCAAGAGTGAGAGGTTTTGGCCCTGGCTAATAGCCTATATTTTGTCTCTTGTCTCTTTATGGTTTATGCACTGGTAGTTGTTTGATGAAGAAAAACATTATAATAAAATAATTAAAAGAAGATCCTAATCAAGAAGTAAAGAGCATTCGCAAGCAGTTACTAATAGAAAAGAAATCACTTGATCTCGATGCCCTAGATTTCTCAACATGGAATCAAAGCAAAGGTGCCTAAGTCAAGGAAGGGCATCTTATTAAGGGACACTCAAGGATCAAATATCGAGGAAGGAATCAAAGCGAAGATCATCTTGAAGTCAAGATCTACAGAGGAAGCATCATAACCCTAGATCAAAGAAGTCTACAAAGAAGTATTGAGATCATCATCAAGAAAAGAAGGCCAAAACCCTACATCTACTCAAGTTGAAGTGATCTACAAATCAAGACATCACCATCAAGGATCCAAAGAAATCTCACTCTTTGTGGGATGAAGGATCATTCTTGATGAACACTACCTTCATTAAGGAGAAGTTTTCTATTCTCTATATCATCATCAACATCAAAGAAACAGCAAGGAGGAACATCATATCAAGTAAGTATATTTATTTCCACATTTGAATCTATCAAAATGTCCTTTCGCGAGAAAAGCAACAAATTGGTTGGGGCTTCAAACTATCTTGCATGGAAGAAAATGACAGATCTGAATTTCATTGAAAATGAGGTGATGGAACATGTTAAAGGATCTATCGCAAAACCAGGAAAGGAAGATGCTCAAGCTCTTCAAAGTATATGAAAGGGAAAGTGAGGGCTCAAAGGATTCTCATAGAACCCATCAAGGATCCCCTCATCCCATATGTATCCAAATTCGAAACTTCAAAAGAAATAGAGTTGTATTCTGTAAGCACTGCTGGAGCAGTCATCTCATTAAGGCAAGAACTCTACAAACTGAAGATATCAAGGGAAGATGGAATAGCCTCATACTTTATGAGGATATCTGAAATTCGAGATAAACTACAAGCTCGAAGAGTAGGGTAACTTTACTTCAAGTATATATGGGAAGAAAGAAACTACTCGATTTCAAGATCTATGGACACTATGCAAAATTGAAGAATCTAAACTAAAGGCCAAATCTGATGTGGGAGCAAGTGAGCAAAATCAAGCTTATGCTACAATGACAAGGAAAAAGGGTGGAAAATCTGGTTCTCGGAAAAAGAAAAGGGACATGGCTAAGATTCAATGCTATGGGTGTCAAGAATATGGGCACTACAAAAGAGATTGTCCTAAGATCAAAAGGGACAATAACAAAAGAGAAAGAAAAGAAGCTCATATCGCCGACGAATTGGAGGAAGCTTAAAAGAAGAAGTCCAAAAAGGAAGATGTAATAGATCTCCATTGTTGAGATAGTCTTCCTCACATAAGTTCTTTTCAAGTTCCTAAGCCTTCTATTGTAAGATATGGCTATCATGATTCATTAAGTAAAATAATGGGATGTGTTGACCACTGGAATGACACCTGATGATTATATGAAAGACTCCATGGCCAAGAATGATCCAAAGGACACTTGTACCATCAAATATCATCAACCAACAAAGTTTTTTAACTCTACTTCTATCTTCTGATCATCTTTCTTGTACCCAAATTCCACACCTTGCGGGGAATTGTAATAAGTGATACTAGTAATAATGAGTTTTGAGTCGGTAACAGGCCTAAGATGTTGGGACTCGATCAACAAACGAGTACATCTTGGAATGTTTTTCTTACCTGGTTAATTATCCCTTCTTTTTCAAAGGCAGATAATTTTCTAGGTGTTTTCACTCACTTTTTACCCCAAAGCTATGTCACACAATTCGGATTCGTGTTTGAGTTCGGAAGCGATTAAGTTCAATTCAAATTCGAATTTTCGATGAGATTCGTATGAGGTTCGACATTAAATTCGACTATATATATTTTTCAACATATATATACATATATATGACATAAAATAATAAAAAATCAAAATCAATCAATAAAACTATATGAGTAAGAATTCTTAATACTTATTAGTAAACATACATGAATAACTTAATCATAATAGCATCTAATTATCAATGACATTAGTTACATACACCATTGCAGTTTGCAAATACAAAAAGAAATGGCATAATTTGCAATCTCCGAAATTTAAAAGAAAAGAATATGTATAATGCCAAATACTTGTAATCTCGGAAAAAATCACATAATTAAAACATGATCAGAATTTAAACATACAAATTACAATAGAACTATATTGCAAAATCATGGAGAAATCACAAGCCACAAATCATGACCACGATTCATTTCACGCTCCAAGCGGTGAGGACAAGCAGCGTCTATAAATTGAATTCGGGAAATTGTATAGAATACAACACACAACAACAACACTAAGCACAATAGAGCGAGTACACTCAAACTGAAGTTGGCTTGTGAAAATCTATCGACAACCATTGTAAATAAAGCCAAACCAGTGGCCAGCGTGGGAAACTAATTGGCGAGAAGCGGAACAAGAGAAAACCATGTGTTGCCCATGGTTATTTTCATAGATCTTAAAACAACTAACAAAAACAGCCCAGACTTTAACCTTGAACCCCAAAAAAATTTTAAAAATTATAAAATTTGGCTTCAGGTTTGTCTTTAGGTTCGCCTTCAAGTTCGAATTTGTTTAGGTTCGAATTTGAGGTTCGACTATCAGATTCGTTGAACCTGAACGAATTTGAACTTCTTTTTTGGGTTCGCCGAATTTCGAACCTCAAGGTTCAAATTCGGCGAACCCTGTGACATAGTCCCAAAGTCGGGGTGACGGTTTGAAGGTTGAGCCCCTAACACATCTTAGTGTCTAGATTCGATGTATATTACCATACTAAATCACATAAAAAATTTCGTGGAATTTGGTTAGGTTTAGGTAGTCATTTTTTAATTTTTTAGATTTCTCGCAGGTCAAAAATTGCAAATAAAATTGTATTTAAATTGTAATAAGTGTAGTCTAAATAAGTTGTATGCGGTACAAAGTGTAGTCTAAAGAAATTGTATGGGGTATGAGTAATAAAAATTACACCTTTCACCCTCAACTTTCTACTATGACACACTTTGAGGGGTTAATAATGTGTTTTGGACCCTCAAATCCCACATTTCCTAAGTTTAGTGGAAATTGTAGCTTTTAATTAGGCTAGAATTAAATAAAAATAAATTATTTCATATGACAAAATGACTTGGAAATTATCATAAGTCAAAGAATTGAGTCAACGGACATGTAGAAGATGACTAAGCACACTACATCATAAATACACCAGTATTTCATAAAATCAAATTTCCCAGAGATAAAGCAGCAATTGCAAATGTGGAAAATCGACCAATTTATTAGAGGAGCTCATGCACTGAAGGAATATTCTATGGTATATTTGGACTGAAGATTAGGTGGGGCCTCATATCTCACAATTATCTCAGATTCTTCTACTCATAGCACTCCACTCTTGAGGATTACGAGTTTCACTTGGCCATACTACGAGTTGCACATGGAGGAATCACATAGTTCTTAGGGACCTACGCAGAGCTACCTTGGGATCATCTACATATGTAGAATCACTTAATTCGAGTTTGTATTTATTGACTGGAGTTATCACGGTACTTGGATTCACTCATGGATGAGTTATGGAATTCGATTTCCCTTGATGTGCACATATGGAATTCGATTTTGCTCTGGTGTCTCTATCTTCTCCACATCGAACTTGACTTTTCTTTCCTTGGGATTTGCTCCAAGTTCAGTTCTCACATGCATTTTTCCTTGGGATTTGCTCCCAACACTCTATATAATGAGGTTATGTGCTCTCATATGTATCATGTAATACAAGCTATTGTGCTTGAGAAGACTCGCGGGATTGTATTCACTACTTGCAATATAATACAATAGTCTTTGGGGTAAAGCGTGATGGTGTTCTTCTCCGTGCATATGTGGTAAATTCTTGACTTTTTGTTATGCTTCTATTTATTTCCTCATGTCATTATTTCTTTCATGCTCGTTTCAAGTTATATTAGTATACAGCTATCTCATATTAGCATAAGAATTAATTATTTTCTTCAAGAAAAGAAATCTTCTGGTGGATAATAGATGTATCTCTAGGAATTCCTTCCACTGCACCTTATTTAATTTCATGTCGATTTAATGATTTGTGGTCAAGTTTTGTAGATGAATCATTATTTGGTCAAGCTTTTCAAGTGTGTGGGGAAATTTTTGGAGAAATCAACCCATTCTTGAAAAATATTCAAGGAGAACCCGCATGTTTTGAATTCCAAAGTCTCATCTATATCTTATTTGTGTTTTGTAGGGATTCTTTCAAGTTTCTTAAAGTTTTTCTTTATTGCATCAAATGATCAAACTTGGAAAACTTTATTTTTACGTATTGTACTTCATTTATCAATATCTGGCTATTTCAAAGAGTTATGTCATGGCTAGTCAATGAGGGGAGTTTGTTCATACTCTTTGGCCTAGCCTCTTGTAGATTATTTCTGTAACATACTTTGTAGTTATCTTGAGCTAACATTTGTTGTTGTAGATTGTTTCTAATCTGTCCTCTTACAGCTACTTGTGGGATTCATCATCAAAAAATTACTTTTAACTTTGTATACAGGACCTTGGAGCTCAGATTTAGTGATTACTTCCACCTTTAGGCTGAATTCATCTTGGATAAGGCCACGTTCTTCTTGAGGGAGGCCGAGTTCATTTTGGCCATCTCTTTCTCTCTTTTGGTCGTGGCCATAGAAGAGGCTTATCTTCTCTTCTTCAAAAAAAATATGCATTTTGTTGAGCCTATGGGCCTCAAATTGTAGAAATTTTCAGCGAGGTTCGATGTCAATTTGTTAAGACTTTCTTTGGATTTCATAGAAGACTTCATTGTCTTTTTCTTCTTGTAACAATTAATAAAATTTCTGATTTTGGGAACGTGGGTTTTACCCATTGGTATCCATATCTCTCCACCTTTTGGAGGGGCTTGGTGGTTTGACTATGTTGGTTTATTTCATTTTGCATGCATATCATCTAATTGAGAAATTAACACAACATGCATCACACTCATTTTGCATGCACTTCAATTTAATTTACTAAATGTTTTAAATCCATAACAGGTTTAGATTTTTTGCATCCAACCACTTTTTACTTGATCTTATTTGGTTTAAACATAGTTCCAAGTTTATTTATGCTTCACCATTAAACACATTTTACATGCATCAAGTATTTAGACAAATTTTCTCTATTGACTCCTCATTGTGAGATCCAAATATTTGGGCGAGGATGAAGTCTAAGGACTAGAGTTCAATTATAACTTTGCCTTAGCACTAATTAATAAAATGAACCAAGAACAACATTCCATCACATTTGTTTTGTTTGCAAAGTTCTTAAATTTCTTGCTATCTTGATGGTTTAAAGTCTCACATGCAAATCTTATTTCTAGAGACACTTTGAATGCAAACATTGTACTCTATTTTAATTTTGCAACAGGTTTAATTTTCTTGTACATGAAAATTGGCTTATCTTTTGGTTTAATTGCATATTGTCATGAATGGTTGATTTCACTTTCAAGTACTATTATTTTGGGGTTGCAAACTTAATTGCATGTTGTCATCTTGGTCTAACATTTGAATTATTTTTATCATCTCATTCTCACACGTACATTTCTAATTGTGTCTTTTTGAGCAAGATAGTTTCCATGCTTTGATTTGTCGACTTATTCATCTTAAAAGCATCTATAGTATCTTGTGCTAACAATTTATTGTTTCACTTTTCAAGATTACTTTGGCTTTCCATTTGAAAGCATTTCACTTCATTTTAAGCAAATACAATTTCATTTCTTAAAGAGCAATACTTTGAAGGCACTGGTTGTTTATGTATTTCATGCTTATCTTATGTATTGATGGTTATTGTTCGTATCAATTTTTGCTTATAAATCTTTAGAAGTAATATATTTAACTCTAACAACTCTTCTAGAAACTCATATCACTTTTAACTTAACTTTTCATCAGGGACCACCCCCTTTAGCTAACCTAGGAGATAGCTCAAACGGAGAGAGTCAGGATTAGTTTGACAGTCTCTTCTCTGAGTTTCCTGCCACCAACCACACCTTGTAGGGTTGAAGGCTTTTCTCACTAACTTGTAGGTAGGTGTAGGCGGTAGGGTCAACAAGATGCATCAAGGCATCATGGAAGCATCGAAAGCAAGAGCTCGAGACATCATAGAGACGCATGAAAGATGGTTAGAATCTATGGGAGTCAAGGATATAACTCTTGGGAATCTAATTAAAAACATAATTGACAAGGTCATCTAGTATAAGGTTCATCATACATCTATAAAAAGGAAACCTCTGTTGATGGGGATACTTTAGATCCTCAAGATTCTCTAATGGAATCTTCATTGAAAGGTTCACTGATCATGAGGGGAAGCAAGTGTTTCATCAAAAATTCCAAACTTGTGGAATTCATGGGATGATGCTACGCTGACATAAAAGGAGAAGCAAATAATGTTACAATGCAAATATGTATATCTTGACAATAATCAAAACTATATTTTGACATATAAATTCTGCATAAATTTTGAGTTCTGAATTCTATTAGGCTAGTTGACATTACACCCAGCATAGATTACCTTATATTATCAGAAAAATTACAACTCAAGGATTTGATCCATTTCAGCACTTGATAGATCTAAAAGTAACATGGACCTGCGTTGGTGTATCGACTTCTTCATATTAAATGACATAAATATTTACATCTCAGAAAAATCTGATCCCTCTTGACATTTGATAGCTGTGGGTTTCAAAGGGATCTACACTCATTTATTTATTTTTAAATATTGTCACAATTGTACATACAGGACAACATCTATGTCATACTGGACTATAGAGCACTTCATTACTCTCAATGCAACTAAAGACTAAACACACATGGAAACTTAAAAAGTATTTGAGAGTTTTAGAATAAGTGATTGACCCAATGTATAAGCACTAATAAAAACAATACTACCTATGGTTGGGTAGACAAGTAGAGCAGAAATTATAAACGTTCAAAATTAATTTAAAAAATTGTTTGACTTGTTTCAATTGATTGCCCAAAGATGCAAAATTCTTCCAATAGTTATAAAGCTTAGGCCACTTTGACCTCAACCTCACCTACTTGTGCAAGAACGATAAGTTAAGCATGGAAATTTCCACATTTTGATTGTTGCAATATTCCAGATAACTGCAAAAAGCTTTAAAAAAATGTTGTCCAAAATTTGAAAAAAAATAAGGTAGGTTTTACATCCCTTGTGCAATTTCAAATATGAAATGAGACGACTTAGTGCAACTTCTCAAATAAAAAGGTTTATCAGGATAGAGATACTTCTACCTGAATGCATTGGAAAATGCCCCATAGCAGTCGTAAGTTGTTGGCTGAGGTGCCCAGGATATGTGATCTTTCTACTTGTGCATGTCATGCAACTTGAACCTTGCCTATCATGCATAACCTGCCTCCTTTTCCTCTTCCAATTAGTCCAACCGTGCAGTAACCTAGTGGATACGAGTGTTTGATTCTGGTCATGTGAGAAAACCATAAACCTGGTTTTTGACTTCCGTCCAGCTGCTTCCTGGTATCTTTATTACTCTCATGTCATTCATCATTTTGCGCACTCTTTTTACATCGTCCCACCTACCAACTTCTGCGTAGATGTTGGACAACATGATATAACGAGCAGCATTTTCAGGGTCTGTCTCAAAAAGGCGTCCTGCTACATGTTCTCCTAGATCAACATTAGAATGAATACGGCATGCAAGAAGCAAAGAACCCCACACAGCAGCATCTGGTTTTATTGGCATTTTGTTTATCAAATTGTGTGCCTCATCCAACAGTCCGGCTCGACCAAGAAGGTCAACCATGCAGCTATAGTGCTCCAGTCCAGGTTGCATGTTATAATCTCGACTCATACAATTAAGATATTGCCAGCCATCATTTACCAACCCTGCATGGCAGCATGCAGACAAAACACCAATAAAGGTGACATGGTTTGGTTTCACATGGGAGTTCCTCATATGTTCAAACAGCTTGAGAGCCTTCTTTCCTTGACCATGTATGGCATATCCTACAATCATGGCAGTCCATGAAACAACATTTCGCCTAGGCATTTTGTCAAATACTCCGCATGCATCCTCTAGGCACCCACATTTGGCATACATATCTATAAGGGCATTCCCCACAATCGTAACAGATTGAACTTCATTTCTAATTATGTCTTCATGTACTCCTTTGCCAAGATTAAGAGCCGATAGGTTTGCGCATACAGGAAGAATGCTAACAAAGGTAACGGAGTTTGCCTTTGGACCTTTCCGTTGCATTTGTCTAAATAGCTCCAGAGCTTCGTCCAATAGACCATTCATAGCATACCCTGATATGAGTGCACTCCATGAGATAACATTTTGCTGGGGCATTTTGTGAAAAAGCTCCCGGGCTTCATGAACATATCCATTTTGTGCATATGCAGTGATCATGGCAGTCCAACAGACCTCATTTCTTACTGGCATTTCTTGAAAGAGTTTGAACGCTTCATCAACATAACCACTCTGAGCATATCCAGTGATCATGGCTGTCCAAGAGATCACATTTCTTTCGGGCATTATCTGAAATAGCTTCAGTGCATCATCAACATACCCACTATGAGCATATCCAGAAAGCATTGTATTCCATGAGACAACATTCCGTTCGGGCATTTTATCAAATACTTTACGTGCATCTTCTATGCTTCCAGATTTGATGTACATGTCTATCAGAGCGCTCGCCACAAAAATATTAAACTGAAATCCACCAAGGATTATGGTTCGGTGGATCTCCTCCCCATGTCTCAGAGCCGCCAAGTCTGCACATGCTGGGAGGACGCCACTGAAAGTGAAGTGATCCGGCTGTATACCTGTTGTTTGCATTTGGCATAACAATGATAAAGCCTCTTCACTAAATCCTTGATTGGCATAAACTCCAATCATAGCGTTCCACGAGACCACGTTCCGTTGAGGCATTTTGTCAAACAATTGGCGAGCTTCATTCAAACACCCGCTCTTGGCATACATTATCATAAGTTTGGTTTCTAAAAAGGTATCAGGTTCGAAGCCGGTCTGAAGGATATGTGCATGGACAAGCTTGCCCTCCAGACAGGCTGTTCCATTGATGCAGCCCTGCAGGAGAGAAGCGTAAGTTGAGAAATGTGGGTAGTCCATCCGCTGTAAAAGGTGGAATGCCTCTCTCAGTCGGTCATTCTTACAAAGTTTTATGACATCCCCTTCCCTAATGATTTGGTTTGCATGGCATTCTTGTTGGGAACATTTGCCACTGCCACAGATATACTGTGGAATACTGACGGCTTTGGGTTCTAACGACGAAAGAGCCTTAGTATTACTCTCATTCCCCAAAAATGCAAATACTTTTGCAACTGGCTTTGCTGATTCTCTGCTCCATGTGAAGGCTCTCATGTAAAAGCTTGGGAATCCAGAATTGGGGTGTGTGCATTGTGTGGCAACGCACATTACACCGATGTTGAAGCTGGAACGTAAACGGAATTGGTATTGGTATTGCTCGAGCTCTGCTTGGCACTTCGAATACTAAAGCTTTGGCGATCTGTTTTGGCATTTTCATGATACTAGAATTGGACTGCAAACAAGCATAGGATGGACATGGATTGACTTTACAATAGCGTTCAGCTTCGTCACAGGGAGGTCATTGTGCCAGAGATTACGGTCAGTTAACCCGAAATTAATAAATAATTAGCACAGCCATATAAGTCGGCTGACAAAGGCTACTACGTTCAATTTTATATATCATTTCCCATTAAAACTAAAATCACAATAACTAACGAAAAAACTAACAATTTATCAAAATAATATTTAAAACTTTAAGAATTATCAAATATATATATATTCTCATTCCATTTCTGCATCTCCAATGAGTAAACTAAAAACCCTTAATGCCCAAAAAAAAATTATTAATTATTAATTTATGAAAATTATAATTAAAAATATATAAATTATTGATTTATGAAAATTATAATAATAATAAAAAAGACCAAGCAAGCAAACAAACTTACTTTTCTTTTAATTCTTTCTCTATTTTAAATGAAAAATAAAATTAATTAATTACAATAAATAAATGGAAATATGTAAAATTATTTATTAATAATATTATTATTTAAAAGTCAATTCTCTATCTCCAACCTATACAAATTTCTCTCCACATTCTCATTAAGTGATCATTAAATATTTAATACATACAGAAAGGAGTATTTAATAGAGAGAGAAGTGGAATTAAATTCGTGAGTGAATGAATGAATGAAATTTTAACGTTTACGAGATTTGTTATAGTCTATGGGACCATAGCTTCTCTGCTTTTTGCATTTTGCAATTCAATCTTCTTATTATTCAAATTAATGATGAGCTGACCTAATCTTATAACAATCCCTTCACTGAAAAGACAATGTCAAGGAATCGAGTTAACATATTGTTGTAATTGTCTCTGATGTCTCTGTAAACATCACATTCCAAAATGAAATGTTTTTCCGATTCCACTGCTCCAAATGTGCAAAAAGTACACACTCGCTCTTCCCAAGCTTCTTTAGGTCTTTTCCACCAACCTGTTTCGCACCGTAATTGATGCGAGTTAGTTCTTAATTGAGCAATAAGAATCTTTGCTCTCCATGGAATGCTAGCTCCAATGTACTCTTTTAGTTGGAGATCACACGTGGGGTTGAATTCTTAAACATAGTACCTCTTTCTACCCAACTCTTTTCTTCATATATGCTTACGAAACTTCTCCATAACATAACTCTTCAAAAAACATTGTTATAGGTGTTGCGGAAGGGGTTGTTGCTATCTATTCAAGGAAAATATTATTTAGCAAGTACTAACTTACGCATTGGATATATGCATGCTCATATGATATGTTGAGTAATATTTACAAAGCAATTGGTTGTTTAATACAGTACCAATGACATGCAAAAGTATGCCCATACATCCAGCCATGCCAAGATTTTCGGAGACCGTGAATCTTCTCATTTTCAATTTGAAAACCTCGAGGTTATTAACCCACAGACGTCAAAGATTCAATCCACATTTGCCTGCATCTTTGACCTCTCATCATGCTTTGAATTTTCATTTGCCATGGCTCCCCTAACGATGGAATGTTATTGAATATCAAGAAATCGTGTATTTGAATTCCTTCATATGCAATAAAGTAATTTGTGGCTTTTCCTTGGTTTAGTTAGATTCTCTCTGAAACTGTGGGTGAATTTCAGACTCCACGAGTACCATAATGTTTCGAGCTAGCAAGTGCCATAAGGTCTAAAGAAGCTTGTCGATTAGTTGTTTTTATTTTTTTTTAACAAAAGAACTGTGATAATTAGAAGAAGAAAAATTTGTGTATCGTGAATGTTACCCTGGAACAGGGAAAATTTAAGGAACTAATATTTGTAGGTAGTCTAATATTCCATGTTTTTCCCAAAAAAAAGATTCATCAATTTCCATTTCTCTAAAAATGAATTAGCCCAAAATTTAAAATATAAAATTATTTTACCTTAAAATGACCAATATTATATATTGTCTAATATAAAATAATTAGAAATCTAAACATTTTTACAAAATTATCATCAAACATTTTAAAATTTGGATGTAAGATTTGTCAAGGTTGCTAAACTTTAAGATAAACTTCCATCTTTCAAATTTTCCCTGCCTTTCAGTGCCTTCTCCAACCTGAAAATATATAATCTTTCGGTAAAAATCACATCATCAGAGTTTTATCGACGCATTGGTTCATCGTCAGTACAAGATGAAGAACAAGATCTTGGCACCAAGTTAAATAGATGAAAAAAAACAAAAAAAAAAACCATTATAATATAATGGTTAGATTTGAGTAAATAAATAATATTATAATCAATAATATTTTCATATAAAGAAAACCGTTAGAGTTGACTAAATAAATAATATTTTAATATAAAGAAATAATTGCTACAATATAATTGTTAATATTGAATTAAAGAAAAATAATTAATTAAAAGGAAAATTTTAATGAATATCTAAACATAAAAAGAAAAATAATATTTAGGTCAAACCTAAATAATCAAAACAATCAAATAATTAATAAAATAAAAATAATATTTGGTTCAAACTTAAATATTCAAAACAATTAATTCTAAAAACTTAAAAATAAATAAAAATAATAAATAATCAAACTTAAATAAAAATATTTGGGTCAAACCTAAATCATCAAAACACTAAAATAAAAATAATATTTAAGTCAAACTTAAATAATCGAAAAAATTAATTTTAAAAACTTAAAAATAATAAATAGTCAAACTTAAAAAATAAGTAAATAATAATTAAATACATAATTCAATAATGAAAAAAATAATTAGTAGTCAAGATAAAAATACAAATAAATAATAAAAACTAGGAAATTAGAAATATATATGTATATATACTTAAGAAGAAATGGCAGAGAATCAAGAAAATGCTAATTTTCAAGTCATCGTCTCTATTCAGATTGCTTGGCCTCCTTTCAATCTCTATAGCTTCCCTAAACTTACAGTGATGGAAATGATTTATCTTAGCAATGACTCGAGCATCTTCAATGCAGATGTGGTGTTTTGTCTTTTCTGCATGTTCTGTTAATGCTGAGGAGCGGGTCCTCCCATGTTTGATGTTTACCGCATGTTCATGAATCCTTTGATTTATTGAGCAACGAGTTTCACCAACATATGGTGTTCCACATGAATAAGGAATTACATAAACACATTTCATATTCTTAAGGTCCACAGGGTCTTTTTCAGATCTTAGGGAACTTTGAATAGTATTAAGGGGCCTAAAGGTTGATGGAACCTTGTGCTTTATTAGGATCATTGCATTCTTGTCAATGGTCCCTTGTATAAAAGGAAGGTGTACCCCAGAAAACCAATCATTGGGTTCTTTTTTAATCTTGGAACCCTTGCCAACCTTAAGGAAAGCCCTAAGACATTGGAGCTTATTATAACCATTATTTTTTAAAACCTTGAGGAGATGGGTTTTCTCATCTTCAAGATGACTTTCATCAGAAACTCTAAATGCACAAGTGGCTAAAGTGTTGAGAACACCCAACTTTTGAGCAAGGAAATGATGGGACTTAGCGTGAAGATACTACTCTGTGTGAATTTTCTTCCGAAAAACCTAATGTGAGAATGATCCATTGTCCTTCTTTGAAATGAGGACTTTAAGAAAAGTAAGGCTCTCATTGATTTCTCATTCCATAGTAAACTTTATGAAGTTAGATTGATTATCAAGATGATGGAGAAAGAGATCAAACTTAACCCGACCATGAGGCCAAATGATGCAGGTGTCATCCAGAAATTTCTTCCAAAGCTTTGGATTCAAAGTCCTCCATGAACATATTAGCTACAACAGGGGAAAGGGGTGAGCCCATGGCAACACCACACGTTTGTTCATAGAATTCCCCTTCAAAGTTGAAGAAAGTAGAGGTAAGACAAATCTCAACCAATTTAGCAGTATCAGGATCTGTGATATGGTTGATGACCTCAATGGCCTCATTGATGGGGATATTAGTGTAAAGGGAGACCACATCAAAACTCACAAGAAAATCCCCAGGCTCAAACCTTATACCCTTTAACTCATTGACAAACGATGAAGAGTCTTTGACAAAGGACTATGTAAGGCCAACAAGGGGTTTTAGCTTTTGGGCTAAATACTTTGCTAGAAGATAGGTTGGCCCTCCTATAGTGTTGACAATGGGTCTTAGGGGAGCCCCCTCCTTATGGATCTTGGGAAGACCATAGATCCTAGGAGTGATAGGGTTACTCTCGATGAGTCTATGGCTCAAGGAGCTAACAGTGCTACTAGATTTTATAGCTAGAGCCATTTTTTTAGAGATCTTCTTTAAGGGATTCTTATTAAGTTTTCTATAGCTTCCACTGTTACAAAGGTGATCCAACCTTCTTTTTTTAAGTTTTACCATTTATTATTTTATTTATTTTTAAGTTTTTAGAATTAATTGTTTCGATTATTCAAGTTTGACCTAAATATTATTATTTTTTTAGTGTTTTGATTATTTATGTTTGACACAAATATTTTTATTCAAGTTTCACCATTTATTATTTTTATTTATTTTTAATTTTTTAGAATTAATTGTTTTGATTATTTAGGTTTGACCCAAATATTATTTTTATATTATTATATTGATTTTATTAATTGCTTTATTGTTTTGGTTATTTAGGTTTGACCTAAATATTATTTTTCTTTTTATTTTTAGATATTCATTAAAATTTTCTTTTTGATTAATTATTTTCCTTAATTCAATATTAACAATTATATTCTAACAATTATTTCTTTATATTAAAATATTATTTATTTGGTCAAATCTAACTATTTTCTTTGTATGAAAATATTATTTATTTAGTCATATATAACTCTTATTAAAAAAAAATCTCTTCATCTATTTAACTTGATGCCAAGATCTTGTTCTTCATCTTGTCCTGACGATGAACCACACTGGATGGTTCGAAACGCATCGACAAAACTCTAATGATGTGATTTTTACCGAAAGTTTTCTTACTTTTCATAATATGGATCACAAAAGCCTAAATTCAAATATATAATCTATTTCAATTTTTGCGTGTGCATCTTGCCTTTCACTCCATAATTATTCAAATTATTCGTTTGCAATTGTATCCTATAGATAATGAGGAGAACTTGTTTGAGAGTATATGTCTATGTCTAGGTAGGCATATTAGTTTTATTGAAGAGTCAGTGCAAGAACATTTACTTTGTATATGTGAGAAGGGCTTAAGGGAAGGAAAACGATTTATGATGAAATTGATTATTCAGTGGAAAGCCTGCAAACAAAGTGGATCTATGTATCTTGAAGAAGTGAAGAAGGGAAAGTTTATGTGTGGAAAATTAACCTGGGAGATGACGAAAAAGGATTTATAAAATCTTGTAGGAACTGTGTGGAGCAATCAGAACCTCATCAAGCGAAAATGATCCCATGAAGTAGGGTTATCAATTGGAGACTTTGATTCATTTGTTGGAGCAAAGGATCAAAGTGATATGGCAATGATCACATAATATAAGCAACACCATAGTTGGAGAAAATGACTTCAAAGAAAGCATGTTTAAGTGTCCAAGGAGAAAACCTAATAAGGGAAGTGGAACAGTGAGAGAATAGCGACCATTGGATCTAGAAGTGGACGAAGGAGATCGGTCATTGAACAAAAGGTATGAAACTCCAATTTTATTATTAGCCACTGATTTATCTTGATCAACAAACTAGAGTAAGCATAAGTTCTTTCATTAAAATGCTTAGTCTTTTGTTTATATGTGTGCCTTTTACTTTATATAAGGACTTTTATTAAGTTTGATCGGGAATAGGGAAATGATAGACATGGATGCCCATTTAGAGTCCTCAGCATGTCAATTGAATTGATGATTAATGGATGATTCTTTGTAAAAGTGAACCATATACACAACTTCCAAACTACTAAGTTCGATCTCAAGGAAAATGGATTATAAGTTTGATAATGAGCATTGAAATCATTCAAAGGATCATTATTAGAGTGATAATCAAAGTTACTGTATTTGAAAGAAGCCCCCTGTCAACTATTTGGAAGCTCGTTCTTCATATTATTGAGTATGGAATATGTTAAAGGATCAAATCCATAGTTACATGGATTTAGACATGAGGGAGTAAAATATTGGGACAAGTGCTCAAGGAGAGGACCAAAGCATTATTACATTTCCATGTAAAAGACTATTTTCCTAAGTTAATACACCAACGGTTAAGTTGAAACGTAGGTAAATGGACTAATGAGAAGAAGTAAGATGATGAGTGGAAGGAGAGAGAATGATTGATGAGATAATGAGTGCTCACACAAATTCTATTATTTTTCATATTTGGTAAAGCATATAAAATTGGTGAAGGTATTTAGAGGTGCAAATTGGAAATTGAGTTGGTATAGTATTGGTAGATGATAATAGGGTTAACACTAGAGTTGGGAAGGCACCATATTTAGCAGAGTGGTCAAATAGTTGTCGAGTTTTCTAATTGTGGGATCAAGGTCGAGAGGTTGTCAGAATTGAAGGAAAAGTGTTTACATTTTAAGGGGTGTCCAATCAAAGTTGCATTTGGTGGTGTTGTCAATTGTGCAATATTTGGACATATGCATTGAGTATGCAATATCTCGACATATGCATTAAGTGTGGTCACAAATATATTGAGATTAGAGTGAGTGCATATGTAAGCACTTGTGCATAGATACTCCAAGTCATATGGTTTTGATCATATGAGGATCATATTGAATGTGACCATATGTGGATCACTTTTTGAAATGAACATATATATGTATTTTTTAAGCCTTCTAGTTTTAGCAATGGTTTATGGGCCTAAAGGTTGTGGTCCTATCTGAACCGCAGATTTGTGATGAATGATTTCAACAGATTAATTGTTTTTCCTGCATTAAAAAGTAGGAGTAATTTCTTAATAAGTAATCTAAATAATATTTTTCTTTTGATTTCTTAATCAGTGATCTAAATAGTAATCTTCCACTGTAATGTCCTTTAAAAAAAATAAAAAATTACTAACAATAAGATAACTAAACATTAATTTGTTTTGTATAATGAATAACATGTAATCCTTTAGTTAAAGTTTTAATTATGATGACAATAAGTGAAAAGTATGAATTAAAGTTTTATGCCAATTCTTTTGTATAATCCTTTTTATCCATTGATGTTTTACATTTCCCCCTCTTCATTTTGCGAGAGCTTCTTGGTACAACTAGAATATATCATTGAGCCTTCTTATGTGATTTTTCCGAATAACTCTTGAGCTCCATTGGTGGCCAGGTTATACAATTTATATGGTTGATTAAAGTTGGGCATACAGTTCCAAACTAAATTATAACTCCACAAGCTTAGCAACTAGATCAAAATTGGATTCGAGATGCACATCCAGTTGCAGGTATGGTCATGTGCACCGTTCTTTGATAAAAATGTACTTACTACTAATATAAAACAATAGAGGCTTAACATTACAAATCTAAAAGAGTTCAATTCCCTACATTAAAGAAAAAAAACAAACAAAAAAACTTGACCATTCAATTCTTGTGTGATGAATTATGGTCGGTATTATAAATTGTAGAAGGCCATCAACTCTCATGATAGTCAGGCTTCATCTCATGGTAATTCTCACTATCACAGACTTCAGTAATTTTCACAAAGATTGTGATCTTATACAAAACTCCTAGTCGTCAATGCTTTGTTGAACTTCTAGTTATCAAGGAAAATTGAAAGATTAAGGTTTTCTATCAAAACAATTTGAAGTAGGAATGACATGTTAAACACATTATGGTTATTTGAACACATATCCATTCCATGCATGGTATCAAACTCAAGAGGTATGAAACTCATAGAGTATCGTAACATTATGTTATGTTAGATAAGTATCAAGTAGTATGAGTCCATGTTTAAAGTACAATATACATGTCTTATAATAAAATCTACAAAAATAGATAAAGATTTGAGCCTTTACCACTTCAATAATAAAATTTAAAGACGAAATTTTTTATTGGCAAGTCGCTCCAATATAACAATTCCTTTATTTATCTATCAATGGGGCACAAATGTAAGCATGGTGAGAATACAAAGAAGCGTGTAATATTTTTTTGAGACATGTGGGTATAAGAGCACAAAAAGTATGTATGGTGAGAATACATAGAAGAAATATGCTTGCATAGTGAGAGTGCAACAAAGAAAATGTACACTATTAAAAAGATGAAACATGGATAGGGGCGTGATAGATGGTATCAAGGTTGAATGACTGGTAGGGCTGAACGGCAAGTGTGATAGTGAAACTGCAGAATTGTTCTAAGGTAATGAAACTTGGTGTTTCCTCATAACTTGTGTGGGCAATTCACGCCCTATCCTGGTGGAAGTCTTTCAACCACACATAGGTAGGTGCGGCACCGCTACACACTTTTTTTCACCAATACTCATGTGTACAGACTACGCCTAACACCAACACTTAGCCAATTTTCCAATTCTTCAAGTGTTAACATTACAGCGGAATGACATTTACTTCAATTAACATTCATCATCTTCATTATGCAGTGAAAATCATAAATCATACAAGTATACACAGTTATACTTGGGAGGGGCAACTCCCGTAAAGTTTGCCCAATATAACATACAACTGTAATGTACAATATCTTACAATTACAAGTTTACAACAGTCATGTGCTACCAACTTCCTTGGCTTGCACAATCCACCAAGTGTCGTGTCACAACCTTGCAGCTACCTGGCTGCCTATTGCCCACACATGTTATGAGGAAACCCCAAGTTTCCTTGACTTAGAACAATTCTGCAGTTACACTGTCACACCGGTCGTTCAGCCCTGCCGGTTGTTCAGCCTTGCCCATAGTCGTTCAGCTCGGCCCAAGACATGCGTCGACTTATAGACGTGGACCATATGACGAGATGGAGGTCGACTTAACTTAAGTGGGCCTAGGTGAGGCTGAATAGCATGGGCGGGTCTAAACGACCACAGGCCGAGTTGACGACATGGGTGAGGTTGAACGACCTGGGCGGGTCTAAACGACCACGGGACGAGTTGAACGACCTGGCTGGGTCTAAACGACCAAGAGTCGAGCTAAACGGCATGGGTGAGGCTAAATGACCTGGGCAGAGCTGAACGACTGCGGGAAGAACTGAATGACAACTCAACCCATGCCCAAGTGCTACCACCAAGGCATCGCAATCGTTGCAACTCCATCAACTCCAAAGTGTCTTGTCTCGATCACATCCATCAAGTCACTCCCCATGAACACACCCCATAAAGGTTTCCAAAGGATTGCATCCCAAACTGGATCAAAGTCAAGTACACCTCTAACCTCAACTCCTCAATGAACCATATACTCCAAGACCACCATATCATGAAGTCTCCAATGGATGTAACTCTTTCCACAGGGATTTGTCGATTGGATATTTGAAGTGAAGCATATATTGTTGCACTTCATGATAGGTTTAGTAGGGGTGAAGCATTGTGCTTGGGCCAAGTTGAATGACAGGATATGGCAAGTTGGGAAGAATGCCAAGGGAGGATTTTGCTTACCTTATATAGGTTGAGGCGTATGAAAGAATATAACCCACAAATTCAAGATGAACTTGAGGTCTTGGAGATGAATGTTGAAGAAGAGCTTCTTCGACTTGGTTGGGCAATGGAGCAGGATGCAGCTACAGATTGTGATGAAGAAGAGGAAGTCATAATATATGAAGAAGAGGATGTTGCAAGTGTGACAACGATGGAGGAAGAACTTGAGGCACCATTGATTTCTCAAGTTGGACCAGGATCATACATATTGCAGACATTGATGGATGAAGGCACTCACATGGAGGAGCCTCATGATGAAGTAAGTATTGTTATTACTTGTGTTTCATTGGAGCTTTTGGAGGATGGGCCATATGCAAGGAAGGGAAAAGACAGTTTTCTGATGTGATGGACAACCTTACCATGGATGTCTATGATGAGACCTTGTGCGAAGAAGCAAGGAACATTGATTGTTGGGGCAGTTTGCGACCTCATGGAAGGGGGTGCAGATGCTCGTGATAAGGGAGGAACATGATGATCATTGTGGAGGATGGGTCATGCTTTAGCCACATGGAGAATTGCCTAAGTGCTCGGCATGATTCATGGACAGATAGGAGAGAGGGAACACCAGAGTTATGATGATATGATACTTGGGTGGACTTCTTCATGACCAATAGATAGTCTTGGTGGACCTTTAGTGGGGGAGGCAGTGATGATGGAAGGAACCTGTGACATATGATATGATGATATATGTGGTTTGAGTGACTGAGGACACTAAACCTGAATGAGGACTAGGATGTGATGACCGATGTTTTGATGAGTCTACTGAGTTAGACAACATGGGCAGCTTGAGTCATGGACATCAAGTTGGATAGGTGGAACATGGCAGACATTATGCAGGGACATTGTTGGGATGGGGTCCCTTGGGTCATTTTTGGAGTTAAAAACCCAAGTTTGGATGTAATTTTTGTAAATGATGTAAAGACTCCGTGAATTGTGGATGCAGAGCGCGTAGATGGTTAGGAGGGTTTTAACCCCTTGTTTATGAAAAAGATGAGTCGGTTTTGAGATCCAACCATGGTCCGCGAACCATGGGATTGTATGTAAAAAGCTATAAGTAGGTGTGTCTTAGAGAGTCTAAGGTAGAGATCAAATAACCTTAGATGTAATGGGTCGATAGAAGAGAAGTCTTAGCGCAAAGAAGTGGGTTAGATAGGAGATCAAGGATCTGCAACTACATGTGCAGAGTCCTAGGTAGAGTCCCCAACTGAGTGCGCAGACCCCTACAACTGAGTGCGCAGGGAAGTTGAGTCAGTATTATGAACTGGAAATCAATAAAGAAGTTGTTTCTGGAGAAATATTGTGCATTGTTGTTTACTTATGTTTATAACTTATGTTGTTGATGAATAATATGTTTATGAAATATTGATCTATTGATGCACGATTCTATTGAGTAAATGTTAGGTGATGTACGCATGCATGTTTATGTAATTCCATGAAGACTTTGATGAATCATCTAATGTTTATTATTAACACAATCTTATCTACGCGAGCCCTAGTCTAGAATAGTTCTTTGATGCGCGTAATTGGATAAACAAATTGTTAAGGGTCCGTAAAGACCGATCGTGGACCTTCGTGAAGGTCTGAAAGCTGTTTTAGTAGGGTTACAGCACCGAGCCCTAGGGGCTTATCGATCTACGCAAAGGCAGATCTCATGTGCTGAAATACATCACACTTGTCTCTGGATGCAGAAACTTGGTTCTTGCACCCCCCCCATACTGCTTCGGGTGAGACTATAGCCTGTGCTACGCGGGTTGTTGCTAAAAGGGCCAGTAGTGTAGGGATTTGTTGGTTGGCGCAACTAACTTTGAACTTGGGTTAGGACCCCCTAAGCCAACAAATGGTTATGTTGTCGAGACCGGGATCTGCTTGAAGGGGATGTGTGATGTCGCATCACTGGAACCCAACAAAGAAAGAAATTGAAAATTGGCTAGATAGAAAAATTCATGAATTCACGGCATAGGAAAATAGGAATTCGCGCCTGTCGAAGGAGCAGTGGTTGGATAGATATTTGTATACAGAGATACATGAAATTTTCTTCTGCACCTTCCCGATCGAATTATACGAGTGGCTAGCTAAGTTGGCAAACGACTAAGGGAGGTGGAAGCTTGACGGACCAATAGTGTGGACTCTAGAACTACTATGATGATTATAAGCCTCTAAGGACAAAATCCTGCGGGTTGTCAAGCACTAGCTTGATCGAATTATAGGAGGATTTGTTACAGAATTCGCAGTTGATACCTTAGTCAGCTATAGCGAAGTAGAGCGACGCTTTTTCGAGGCACCGTGAGGTAAGTATATGATATCTTTGAATAATTGGATTAAGATGTTTTTGTGTGAAAAATGGGTTATGTCATTGCCTTGATGTTCGGAGCTACGCAAAGTGAAAAACTCTTCAGAGATCGAGAGAGATCAAGTCCTGAATATAGTCCATTGATTGGACCTCCTTCGAGCAACGACGAGGGAGCGGTACAGGCCTCACTGAGGAGTGTTGTTCAGCTGATAAGATAGGGTTTTCCGTAGACACCTCATCCATCTACTCCACCTCCACCTCCACCTCCACCGCATACGCCTTCACCCACACCTGCACCACCACCACCACCGTTCAACATGTCGAACATAATGAAGTTGCCAATTTTCAAAGGTATAGGGACTGAAGTCACATATCAGTTCTAGTTTGTTGCGAATGTTGTGTGGATAGCACAACAGATTATTGATGACAATATAAAGAAGGAGCAGTTGGTTACGCTCTGCAGGATCACGTGCTTTCACAGTTTGTATTCATACTGAAAATCAAAATCAAATGAGCTTTTACCCTTTTGTTCCACACAAGATTTATGTTCTCGTTGAGCTCATCTTAGGACACCTGCGTTATCTTTAACAAATGTTTCGCCACAGTGAAACTTCCGACCTGACAATGTCTTTCCCCCGGAATGACCCCGCTGAAACGTGCATAATAGGAGAATTGGGTGTTATGAAAATCACTCTGAAGATGGACGCAAAGCCTGCTAAGCAGAGGCCATACCATCTAAATCCTAGGTATAAGGAAAAGGTTCGCTTAGAGTTGGATAAAATGATGGAAGCATGCATCATAGAACTAGTGGAAGAATCTAATTAGGTGAGCCCAATGGTGGTTCAGGAGAAGAAGTAGAAGGGCGAGATAAGGATTTGCGTAGATTTGAGGAATCTTAATGATGCCTGTGTCCATGATCCATTTCCGACACCATTCACTGATGAGGTACTAGACAATGTTGGATGGCAGGAGGTCTACTTGTTCACTGATGGGTTTTTGGGGTACCATCATATTAAGACTGCGCTTGAGGATAAAAGCAAAACGACCTCCATGACAGAATGGGGATGTTTTCAATACACTGTAATGTCGTTTGGACTCAAGAATGCACCTGTGATATTTTCTCGTGTAGTCATCGCAGCGTTCAAGGAGTTTATTCATAAGTTCTTGGAAGTGTACTTTGATGACTGGACGATGTTCGGACTAGTAAAGTGCCATGTAGCAAGTCTGTGCTTGATGTTGGATACGTGTCGCAGATACCAGATCACGCTGAATCTGAAGAAATGCATATTTTTTGTTCCCTTTGGAATCCTACTGGGTCATGTGGTGTGCAAACAAGGATTGATGGTGGACCTTGCCAAGATTGCGGTGATAGTGAATCTGGAGGCCCCAAGGAACGTAAAGCAGTTGCGTGCAACGTTGGGACATACAGGATATTACAAAAAAATTATCAAGGCATATTCTTAGATTACTGCGCCTATGGAGAAGTTGTTGAAGAAGGATGCGACATTCAGTTGGGACGAAGAATGTCAATGCAGTTTGGATGTATTAAAAGAAAATATGGTCACCGCGCCGATCTTGGTATTCCCGGATTGGAAGAAGGAATTTCACATTCATGTTGATGCCTCTTACATTCTGTTGGGTGCAGTGTTAACAAAAGACAGTGAAGGAGAGATGGACCACCCTATAGCATTTGATCTAGGTGGCTCCAGAGAGTACACACATGACAAAGAGGGTTTATGAGTGCTTGAAAATAAAAGTGTTTAGAAAGATGTCGACCCAGGACCAGAGCGTAGATCTCTTCGTCCCGATCGCGGAGGTGTGAACAGTTCGTCAATCCCATCTCGTATGAGGGAGAACGAGCCAATCAAGTTTTGGTCAAAGTTGGGCTATGGGCCAGGTCCTACAATTTGACTGACCCCAAGGCATGAAACCTAGCACTTGAAATCGGTCGAAATTGAGGCCTCGTTAAAATGCCCAATATCCCTTATTTTTGAAAAATTTAAAAATGACTATTTATTTTAAAAAATAAAAAATACATATATAAAAAAAATGGTGGCGTGCCATGACCCCCGCCATCGTCGTCGCACCCTAAAAATTTCATAACAAAAATGTTATTGTTATAAGGCCGATGGGCCATGACCCCTGTCGGCCTAACCACAACCGTACCACACTTTATTTTATTTTTTTTAATTTCAAATGTTAGGTTGGCGGCCATGACCCCGCCAAACCCTTCTTTAACCGTACACCATATACATATCTTAAAACTATTATAAGGGGTGGGCGGGTCACCTTCGGTGGACCCAACCCACACCCCCACACCTTAAAACGCAATTAGTTAGGGACTGGCATGAGTCGAACCTACCCGGCCCACGTGGGCTGGCCCCCGAGCGGGCGGCCCCATAAACAGTGCCACCTCCATACAGCGCGCCCATATAATACGCAACCACCAAACGGTACCAACGTACCAGCCTCTGGTCCAAACTTAATGCGGTAGTGTGGGATTTAGGGGCGGGCCACCCAATGCAGACCCGACACACCCGTATTTTTTTTTAAATAAATTTTGCTTAAAAAAATATATTTCGTGCAAAAAATAGGAGGGGTGGGGTTTGACCACCTGACCCCTCCTCAACTAATGCCTTAATTTACCACAATGCCAAAACCGATTTCTTGTTTAATTTGCCCTCCAAAATTTAAAAGAACCCAAATTTCTCAGTGCATGTGGAGATGGAGGAACCAGAAGTGGGCACGAATTTCAAGATAGAGGAGGTAGAATCTTGGCACGCAGCTTGAGGCATCATTTTGCAGGAAGGGTGAAATTTCACTTTGTCAGATTTTGACAAATTTTATATGGTTTCAGCACTTCTTGGCGCCACAAACGCAATGGCGTTGTCCGTGTCTCCATTAGAGTTCTGCATTTTTTTGGCCATTTTCAGTATGAAGGTGGAACCATGATCGCTGCAAAAACAGGGAGCGAAACCATGATCCTTGCAATTTTCCTGAGGAGGTAATTTTTCTCTATGTTGGAATATAGTCAAGTTTACAGTCGCTTTTCATGGTTTTCCGCAAGGATCACAATGGCGATGTTAGATTCACCTTTGGAGTTGTAGATTTCCAGTCCACCTATGGAGCAGAATCTTTGAGGAATCTAGGGGGAATCTAAAAGATTCCTTGAGCCCTAGATTCTCAATTTCTCATAATTTAGAAATTGGACAGTTGATTTTACACTATTCGACGCCACAAGTCTGATAGTGCATTTTGATTTCTCATTTGCTCATTCTATTCTTCAGCCACTTTTCTAAGTGGAATGCCTGTGTCAGGATTAATGTGCAAGCAGCCATTTCCATGCGATTGATGCTGTGAGATCGATGGTCCGAGCAGCTTTAGCAATTTAACATCCACTTATTCAGATGGCCCTTTGTTGTGAGGTATATGTTATGTTCATGTACTTCATCTTTATGCATTGTGCTACACAGGTCCCTGCTTGATGTTTGATGTGGGATCCTGTTTCTTACTCATTTTCATGATTCTTGCTTGATGTCATATAGAATCATCTATGTGATGTACTTATTGTCATGATTTGTCATGTTGTGTTTTGAGATCCCTTTGTTGTATGTTGATAGGATACTCATGTGTCACCATGCATGTCACCGTGCATGATTTCTTTGAGATCCCTTTTAAGCCATGTTGGCGGGATGCTCATCATGCATGAGTTTTATGTCATATTGATAGGAGTCTTTTGACTGAGAGTTCCTGTAGTGGAACATCTCTTAGAGCCACTCCTGCCTGAGGGCATTTTCCTTGTATGATCGTGACATCATCTCTTGTGTACATCATCACTATTGACAACACTTAATGCAGCAGCCTACACCATCTTGACGCCAGGGCCTGGGGACGTAGTCCCTCCTGGACGAACTCCGTTATCAATGGCTTATGTTTTTTTATGTTGTTGATGATTGATCTGTTCCTCTTCTTTACAACATGTACATGTATTCATTTATGTTCTTTTAAAAATGCAATCTAACACATCACGAAAGTAAAAGGTCTTGGAAGGGTCCTTTGTCACAGTCGGACTTAGATCAAGTGGCATCAAAGCAGTCTTTACGTGGATGTGAATTGCAGCATGAACAATGGAACGTGCAGCGACAGAGGATGAAAAAGTGATGTACGAGACCATGCTCAACATTTCCAAGAGGGTAGAGATAATGTATGAAATTCTACAATAAAGAGACAGAGGAAAATGAGATATTGCAGCTTCAGTTGCAAGCCACTGAAGAGGCCATGGAAGAACTGAAGCAAAACAAACATAATCTTCAAAGAAAGAGCGTTGAATTGAAGATGCGTCTACATGAAGAGAAAGAGGGAAAACAAAGTTTGCTATGACAGTTGTAAGCAAAGGACGAGGCCTTGGAAAAGCTGCAACATGACCCATGTGAGGTAAAAGGTAGTTCTCCATCTTCATGTATGTTTCCTGATAATGATTTCGTTGTTTTCGAAAATCATACCACAGGAATTAGCTCCAAACTGTTGAAGAAAATGGGGTATGAAGGAAAAGGCTTGGGCATTAATGGCCAAGGCATTGTAAACCCCATTAAAGTAGAGGAATTACCGTGTCGAATAAGACTTGGGTATGTCAAAAAGGAAGTTGGGGAATGCGCCACGACAGTTAGCGAACCACCAACAACAGATGATGAGAAGCCCTCATCAATTCTTTCCAAGCCAACATAGGAGGTAAAAGATGTTGATTTCCTTTCAGTTTCGTTGTCACATAGTATGATTTATGTTGGAGATGTGGAGATCCCAATTCCATGGACAAACATGAGGCTCCTTACAAGGACAAGGCACAAGAAGGAAGAAAAACTTGGTATTAATAACCAATTCATAACTCAACCATTGGAGGTTGTGCAGAGACCTCAATTTGTAGGCTCGAGATACACCAAAGGAGAATGTTCGAAGGTGTCATATGCTTTTGAGACATCGTCAAAATCATCGAGGAAAGAAAATGATGGGAACACATCCCCATCATCCCATGGCAGTTTCCATTGCAGGGAAAGAGCTGAGGCAAGCTCTCATCACCATACTTACACTAGAGACAACAAGGGAAGGTATAACCACTTTCGATCTTCGAATGTTCATTTCGATTATGATCATGTTGATAATAATGAATGTAAAACATGGCATCGAAAAACATGCACCTTTTGTGGATTACATAACCATACATTTTCTAAGTGTTGGAAAAGAATGGCAACACATAGAAGGATGAGGCGTGATAGCATGAAAAGAAACAGGTTAAGCAGATATGGAGGAAGAAAACCTACTGCAATCGTTGCGATATAAGTGGCGATCAAAGAGCCACTTGTTGGAGGCTCCATCCAGAGCAGTGCCTTAAAGACAAAGCGTCGGTGCATGAACCAGGTGAAGCAGTTGTTCGATAAGCAAAACCGCCACAAGGAGGTGACCCATTCACCTTGATAAGTGAAAAATGGTTTCTAAACATGTTGTCATTTCATGGTCGTGCTTTTGTAAATCATTTGTTGCATTTTAAGATGTAAAAGTGATGATGTGTTTTCCATCACTTGTTCAACAATAATGATGTCTGGTCTTATTTGATGTCGCGTGTTAAACTATGAAAGTGATGTTATGATTCCATCACTTGTCAAAACAATAGTGTTTGGTCTTATGTTTGTAAATCATGTGTTGCAGTGATGATGTGTTTTTCATCACTTGTTGAAGCAACAATGATAAGTTGGCCTTGTTGCCATAGCTGAGGTCTTGCGTCCATATTGATGTAAACTTGACCACCGAGTATGTGTTATAAACTCGTGGCAAGTGTGGGACGTTTGTGTCATTAGCTGGTCATAAAAGTCAAGCATGTAATTTGCAAAACAATGTACTACAGGTTGCAAAGGTAGCAGGTGGCGGCTCGTCGCTCAAGGCTCTGAAGAACAAAGGTGAAGGAGATGGAAGCGAGACCTTTTCAGGACACTTGTGATGCAGACAAGGTACAGAGAAGTTGCATATTATTTTTCATGCGTTTGGAGGACCAAAAGATCCTTAGTGGGAAGGATTAAGCTAGGTGTCTCTAGAGACACACAGGAGAAAGAGGGTTTATGAACACTCAGAAATCAAAGTGTTCAGAATGATGTCGACCTAGGACCAGAGCGTAGATCTCGTCGTCCTGATCGCGGAGGTGTGAACGGTTCATCAATCTGAGCCTGTATGATGGAGAACGAGCTAGTCAAAGTTTTGGTCAAAGTTGGGTTATGGGCCAGGTTTAAGTGTCCTACAATTTGACCGACCCCGAGGCATGAAACCTAGCTCCTAAAAACAATGGAAATTGCGGCCTCGTTAAAATGCCCAATATTCCTTATTTTTGAAAAATTTTAAAATGACTATTTATTAAAAAAAAATGGTGGCAGGCCATGAACCCCGCCACCGTCGTCGCACCGTAAAAATTTCATAACAAAAATGTTATTGTTATAAGGTTGACGGGGCATGACCCCCGCCGACCTAACCGCAACCGCACCACACTTTTTTTTAAAATGTCAAATGTTGGGTTGGCGGCTATGACCCCACCAATCCCTTCTCTAATCGCACACCATATGCATATCTTAAAACTATTATAAGGGGTGGGTGGGCCACCTCCGATGGACCCGGCCCACACCCCCACACCTTACAACGTAATTAGTTGGGGACCGGCAGGGGTCGAACCCGCCCGAACCACGTGGGCTAGCCCCCAAGCAGGCGGCCCCATAAACAATACCACCTCCATACAGCACGCCCATATAATACACAACCACCAAATGGTACCGACATACTAGCCTCCGGTTCAAACTTAATGCGACAGTGCGGGATTTAGGGCGCAGGCCACCCAATGCGAACCCGACACACCCCGTATTTTTTTTAAAATAAATTTTGTTTAAAAAAATATATTTTGTGCAAAAAATAGGAGGGGCGGGGTTTGACCACTCAACCCCTTCTCAACTAATGCCTTAATTTACCACAATGCCAAAACCAATTTCTTGTTTAATCTGCGCTCCAAACTTTAAAAGAACCCAATTTTCTCAGTGCATGGGGAGATGGAGGAACCAGGAGCGGGCACAAATTTCGATACAGAGGAGGCATAATCTTGGCACGCAGTTCGAGGCAGCATTTTGGAGGGTGAAATTTCACTTTGTCAGATTTGACAAATTTTATATGGTTTCAGCACTTCTCGATGCCACGAACGCAATGGTGTTGTCCGTGTCTGCATTAGAGTTCTACATTTTTCAGCCATTTTTAGTATGAGGGTGGAACCATGATCACTGCAAAAACAGGGAGCAGAACCATGATCCTTGCAATTTTCCCGAGGAGATAATTTTTTCCATGTTGGAACATAGTCAAGTTTACAGTCATTTTTCATGGTTTTCCGCAGGGATCGCAATGGCGAGGTCAGATTCACCTTTGGAGTTGTAGATTTCCAGTCCACCTATGGAGCAAAATCTTTGAGGAATCTAGGGGGAATCTAAAAGATTCCTTGAGCCCTAGATTCTCAATTTCTCATAATTCAGAAATTGGATAGTCGATTTTGCACTATTCGATGCCACAAATCTGATGGTGCATTCATATTTCTCATTTGATCATTCTATTCTTTAGCCACTTTTCTAAGTGGAATACAGGTGTCAACATTCATGTGAAAGCAACCATTTCCATGCGATTGATGCCGTGAGATCGATGGTCCAAGCAGATTCAGCAGTTTGACATCCGCTTCATTAGATGGTCCTTGGTTGTGAGGTATATGCTATGTTCATGTACTTCATCTTTATGCATTGTGTTGCACAGGTCCCTGCTTGATGTTTGATGTGGGATCATGTTTCTTACTCATTTTCATGATTCCTGCTTGTTGTGATACAGAATCATCTGTGTGATGTACTTATTGTCATGTTGTGTTTTGAGATACCTTTATTGTATGTTTATGGGATACTCATGTGTCGCCATGCATGTTTGCTTTGAGATTCCTTTTATGCCATGTTGGCGGGATGCTCATCGTGCATGAGTTTTATGTCATATTGATAGGAGTCTTTTCACTGATAGTTCCTGTAGTGGAACATCTCTTAGAGCCACTCCTGCGTGAGGGCATTTTCCTTGTATGATCGTGACATCATCTCTTGTGTACATCATCACTATTGATAGCACTTAATGTAGCGGCCTACACCATCTTGACACCGGGGCCAGATGTAGTCCCTCCTGGATGAACTCCGTTATCAACAGCTTATGTTCTTTTATGTTGCTGATGATTGATATGTTCCTCTTATTTACAGCATGTACATGTATTCATTTATGTTCTTTTAAAAATGCAATCTAACACATCACGAAAGTAAAAGGTCTTGAAAGGGTCCTTTGTCACACCCGGACCTAGATCAACATTCGCGAGTAGGAAATTATCGAAGGCCGAGAAGAACTACTCAACGACTAAGCGCGGAGGATTGGCCATGGTGTATGCGGTGCAGGAGTTCAGGCACTATCTGTTAGGAGGGCATTTCATGATGTACACAGATCATTCTGTCTTGAAATACCTAGTCAATAAGCCTGTGTGGGAGGGAAGATCTGTCGATGGTTGTTTTTATTCCAAGAGTATGAATTTGAGGTCATTGTAAAGCCAGGGAGGTTAAATGCAAGACCTGATCATCTGTCGCGAATCAAAACCGGAGAGGAGCCTACTAATTTGGAGGAAGGGTTTCTAGATGCGTAGCTCTTCACGGTACGTGTAGCAGTTAATCAATTTGCCGATATCATCCGCTTTTTAACTACGGGGATGGCTCCAGAAGGGTATATGAGTCATCTAAATAAGGAACTAGTCGTGCGCATGACAGACTTTTCAATGATTGCGGGACATCTGTATAAGATGGGTGCAGACGAGATATTGCGATGATATGTGCCATATTTTGAGAGGAATAACATTCTCGCTGAAGCTCATGGAGGGGCTGCGGGAGGACACTATGCAGGAAAAGCGACTGCACAGAATATTTTGCGCACAGGTCTATGGTGGCCAACGCTGCATAAGGATTCCAAAGTGTATTGTAGGGCATGTGATGCATGTCAAAGAATTGACCAACCATCACAGAGGGACGAGTTGCCACTGAATCCTCAAGTATCTTTGCAACCTTTTGAAAAATGGGTGATTGACTTCGTTGGGCCAATTCAGCCCCCATGCAATAAAACTGGTGCGCGTTACATCATCACCATGATGGAATATCTAACTAGATGGGCAGAGGCACAACCAGTTAAGGATTTTATAGGGGCTACAACAACGAAGTTTTTGTTTGAGTACATCTTAACCATATTTGGTTGCCCGAAGGTGTTGATGAGTGATTGAGGTACACACTTCCTAAACGAGGCGATCAACGCACTAATGGAAGAATTCCAAGTCTACCATCAGAAGAGCACTCTGTATCATCAACAGGCTCATGGAACAATTAAGGCCTTTAACAAGATTTTGGAGAACGCGCTAATGAAGATCTGCAACACGCAACGAAATGACTCAGATGTGCGTGTACCTATAGTACTATGGGAATATAAGACTACTTGTAAGAAGTTGACAAGACAAATGCCATTCAGATTGGTCTATGGTGTAGAAGTTGTGATGCCAATGGAGTATATTGTCCCTAGTCTGTGCATAATAGCTAGCACAGGTATGGTAGATCGCGAAGCCTTAGAAGAACGGCTCGCGTAGCTGATGGAGCTTGAAGAGGACCGTTTCTTGGCTGGATTCCATCAGTAAGTACAAAAGGAACATGAAAAAGTGTGGCATGATCGACACATCAATATTTTCACGTTCAAGGTAAATGATCTGGTCTTATTATATGATAGTAAGTTTACTAAATTTCTGGATAAATTTCAGATGCATTGACTGGAGCCATATATTATCAAAGAAATTACAGATGGAGGCTCAGTTCAGATTGCGGAGTTGAATGGAGAACCTTTTATGGGAAGAGTGAATGGAAGCTGATTGAAGCTATATACAGGGGTTCCTTCGCAATGACTATATGGCGGCAAGACAGTCTTAGTGCTCCAGGTAGTTGCAAGGGAGCGTGGGACTATAAATTACATTGCCCGGGTTGGAGGACTACCTGGTAGGAGGGTTGCACGGAAAACGATGAAGATACAACCAATGATGTTGCGCGCAGGAAGTTGCACTATGGAGGGAGACGCCACACAACACAACAGAAAGTGACTGTTGAAGTCACTATTCATGATTTGACAGCTAGAAGACAGTTAAAAGGAGCAGAGTGGCGGTATTTAAGGCCAAAATATTTGAATATCTGTCGCCAAAAGAGCATTAATGGTCAAAATTTGGGGGGAACGGTCGGTTTTGAATTTGAAAATCCCTATAAATTATGCATGTCGGTCTAGCAGAGAACACTTTGCACCCTTAGAGTTTTTGTTGAGTTGTGTTGTGTGTCGTCTATGAACCGATTGTATTGGGAGGATTTGGTTGTGAGCCCTGCATTTTCTAAGCTATCGAAGTTGAATCAGAAATTCATCCTTGAAAAAATGCTTGGACCAAGCCCTGTAGAGACTGTGAGTACTGGTGGTGATGTTGCTTCTGAAGGAGCTACCCCAGAGGTGGTAAGTATGGAAGCTCCAGCCCCTGCATCTACGACGCCAAGGTGGCCTAGGCTGAAGCCTACCCCTACTAGAGAAAACAGAAACCAAAGAAGGATAAACATACAAAGCCAGTGCCAATGTGGGAATCGCCCAGGAGGCACTCTGCAACACAAAAACAAAAGAAAGACAAGCAGCCCGAGAAGGTCATCGATCTGAAGGCGAAGGAAGGACATGGCACAGAAGACATAGATGCTAAGGGGGTGGAACCCATCACAAATCTTCCTGACTATATCCCTCCATGCAAGGGGAAGGCGAAGGTCACCAAGGACCCAGACTCAGACAAATTCTCCATTTCTACGCCCCTATTGCCTGAGTAGGTTCCCTTTGAAGGTTTGTGGCTTATGCAGATCCCATTGCTGAAGATGGAAGATTGGGAACTCGCAGATCATGTTAGGTTTCCTCATTTAGAAGCAACTAACTATATGAAGCACGTCTACTACGCGGACTCAGGTATTACCGCGATAGAGATGGTGGAATGGATCCACGGTGTGGAGAATTTAGGATTGATGAATCTATTGTGGGTGCCCCATTATCATCGTACCCCTATCAATACAATATGTGTGTGCCAACTGCTCACTCTGGTGCACGATGGGTGCTTATGGCTAGGAGGGCCTATCCCCATCACTGACATGCTCATCCACAGGATCACACACCTGCCATACGAGGGATTGAATCTGGCCAAGGAGTTTGGCGGAAAGACAAGAGAAAAGGATTTGGTAGAAAGAATGAAGAAGGAATTTGACCTCGTAAAGAAGGTGCGAGGATACTCAATCACCTCCATAAATGACCCCGCAGTGCAAATTTCCATGCAGATCTTAGCAGGGAAGGTAATGAGAAAGTGTCACGCAGACGAAGTTCCGGTGCCCGTGGTCTCCCTAGCTGCACAATGCATGAAGGGTGTGCAGTTCAACTGGTCCAGGTACTTGTGCCAGGAATTCCTTGCGAATTGTCATGAGGCCTAGGATGAGACCAAGTCATTCCATTATGCTTGGTTGCTACTCTCCATTGTTTTGGTTGTGTGGGAGCTGCCGGAGGATAGCCAGTTTCCTCCGCTGGAAGAAGGATTACCAAAGGTAGCGCAGTTCGCCTCCCTGTGGGCTATAAAGGACCCCATGTGGGTCACAGAAACAATAATCTTTTGGTTTTTGATGGAATCCAGCTTCTGTATGGCCATTAACTAGTGTCCAAGGTTGTCCTCGACCTTATACACGTAGTTGTTTGCTTATGTCGCGTTCAAGGCTGACTTCCACTGAGTATACATTTAGGCATGGAAGGATCCACAACAGAACGGCATGACTTTCCATATTTGGTAACAAATACAGACGTACAGGAGGTGATCGTGTGATGGCCAGCAGAGTGGCATGCCCCGTCACACTTAGATGTTGGAACCAGTAAGGGCGTGGGGAGTTCGACAACGCAGAAAAGAAAGGAAGCAACCAAGAAGGCTACACAAAACCTAGCCGCACAGAGGAAGAAGGAAGCCACAGAGAAGGCTCGAATGGAGAAAGAGCGCATTGCTAAGGAACAAACTAAACAGGAGCAACACGAGTTCGAAAGAAGTGGCAAATCCCCTTCACCAGAGACCAAGGAAGAAGAAAAATCTTAACATGGTGACAGAGGTGATGAGGGGCCGTTTTGTCTAAATAAGCACGGACAAGAGCAGTGGGGAAGTCCTCGGAAAAAGCAAAAATCGGACAAGTCGTAGGGTGATCCCATGGTATTGACGGAGGGCGATCTCAATGAGATTGGAGATAAAATACAGGACACTACGACTGAGGTGTTGTAGTAATTTGAGCAGTGGTATATGCAGACGCTGGGGAGCATCCAAAAGGATCTGTGCAAGCTACAGATCCAGGCCAACATGATATAGGTGGGCACGGGTCAAGCGAGCGCAACACAAGTGAGCCTGGCCTCGGGGACGAGTTAAGCAGCGGAATTGGTAAGGACCCTAGACCTTCGAACTATTGCATTACCAAAAGGGTCCCTATGCGCGAAGTCGGTCGATGATCACATCATCTTAAGCACCCTTAAGAACATCAGGCTGAACATTGCAGCGCTCCCCAATGAGATTCTTCATGCACTGCATGCAAGGGTGACAGAGGAATTGAGAGCTCGGGAGCAGCGCACTCTCAATCTAATTAGCGAATACAGGGTGAATAATGAGCAGATGTTCGCTGAGAAGACACATGCCTTGAAAGAAAAGGAGACGATGTAGGCACATAGTTCTCAATTGGAGTCTATAGTTGAAGAGGCATGCAGAACAATGCTTGAGCTTCTCATTCCCGAGGAGGCACAACCAGAAGAAAAGATCAAGAAGTTAGCCGATGGTGTGCGCGAGGTAAGGGTAGAGATTGGCTGAGTTCAATTCGAACTCAACCTGAAAATCACTGAGCTGCAGTTAAAGTTGCAGCCCACGACTCCGCCTGAGGTCTGGGAGTAGTGTGGATCTGCCATAAAGGAAGGGATGGCCACCTTGGATGTCGTATTTGCTGACTGTTCGACATTATTTGAGAAGGAAATGGAGTTGGTGACAACTCTGTAGGAAGACCCAAACCTGCAGATACTGAATACAAAGGTCAGGGAGCTGCAGAAGCAATATGGTGAAGTACGGGCAATGACATGCTCCACTGCCCCAGTGCATCGCCTAGCCAAGTTGCAGGAGGGGAAGCAACTCCTCGCACGGGTAGAGGCAGCCCAGAAGAAGGAGGCCTTGCTTAAGGCCAGGTTGGGGCCTTGGTTAGACAAAGCTTACCAGGTCACGACCAACATTCAGGAGAAGCTAACAGGCTTGCAACAGACGCAACAAACAATGACGTTGGCCGCAGAAGGATCAACTACAGAGAAGCTAGTGGAGGAGATCAAGTAGGCAGCCACTTAGAGCATTGTCGAAGTTGTTGTAGATTAGGTGGAGCTGGGGGATCTTCACAGCAAGATCGTAGCGCCAGCCGAGTGACTCAAGGGCGAGTCACGATCTTTGTGTTAGAGGCCTATTGGGATGGGATCCCCTAGATTAGTTTTTGGGTTAAAAACCCAAGTTTTGATGTAATTTTTGTAAATGATGTAAATTATCCGAGAATTGTGGATGCGGAGCACATAGATGGTTAGGAGTAAAAGGGGTTTTAACCCCTTGTTTATGAAAGAGATGAGTCGGTTTTGAGATCCAACCATGGTCTGCGGACCATGGGATTGTATGTAAAAAGCTATAAGAAGGTTTATCTTAGAGAGTCTAAGGCAGAGATCAGATAACCTTAGATTGAATGGGTCAATAGAAGAGAAGTCTTAGTGCAGAGGAGTGGGTCAAATAGGAGAGAAAGGCTCTGCAGCTGAGTGCGTAGAGGCCTAGGTAGAGTCCGCAGCTGAGTGTGTGGAACCCTGCAGTTGAGTGCGCAGGGAAGTTTTGAGTCTGTATTATGAACTGGAAATCAATAAGTAAATTGTTTCTGGAGAAATATTATGCATTGTTGTTTACTTTTATTTATAACTTATGTTGTTGATGAATAATATGTTTATGAAATATTGATCTAATGATGTGCGATTCTATTGAATAACTGTTAGATGATGTACGCAAGCATGTTTATGTAATTCTGCGAAGACTTTGATGAATTATCTAATGTTTATTAATAATACAAGCTTATCTACGTGAGCCCTAGTCTAGAATAGTTCTCTGATGTGCGTAAGTGGATAAATGGACTGTTAAGGGTCCACAAAGACCGATCATGGACCTTCACAAAGGTCTGAAGGTTGTTTTAGTAGAGTTACAGTATCGAGCCCTAGGGGCTTATTGATCCGCATGAAGGCAGATATCAGGTGCTAAAAGACATCACACTTATCTCTGGACGCAGAAACTTGGTTCTTGCATCCCCCCATACTGCTTCGGGTGAGATTACAGCCTGCGCTACGCAGGTTGTTTCCAAAAGGGCCAGTAGTGTAGGGATTTGTTGGTTGGCGCAACTAACTCTGACCATGGGTTAGGACCCCCTAAGCCAACGAACATTATGTGGGAGCACTTATAGAGATGTCACTTATGGGAATCCAATGAGGAGTGCCAAGGCAGGGATGTTGTGTGGGTAAAAATACGAAGCATGGATGGTAAGTGTGGTAGCTTTAGAATTTATTTGATTTTTTTTTCCGAACTTGAGCATAAATATAATGTTAAGTGTTGTAATTGTGATAAGAAACAAAAGTTGCTCTAGAAAGTTTTCTCACTCATAACACAAACTATCTTAAAGTAAAATCAAATTGAATTGGTCCAAATTTTATTATAAATATTTTTTGTTTATTATTGTTAAAAAATTTTTGTATATTTCAAATTTATGGATGTACTTCTTTTGCCTTAATTGTTAATGCAACAATTAACAATTAACACAACCATATGAGAATCTCCAGAGCTAGAAGTATGTCCAATCTCATATTTCTAAAAGAATGTAGGGATAAAAACCTCATTCCAAATTTCGCCAAATGTAACCATCCCCTTAAACGAGGTAAGAACATCTCTGTCTTCAATACTCTCAGTAAAACCCTCATCAAACATGAAATCAAATTTACCAGAGTCCAATTAATTAAAATTTCTGAAAAACTTCTGAGATTGCATCTCGTGCTAGCATCGGCTCTTCGTTCTGATCTCTGGAAAATCTTGGATGCCTTCACCTTCGCCAAAGCTGAAAGGATTTTTCATTATAACTTAACAAAGAAATCCAGAAAGCTTAAAAACCTGGGAAACGCTGACTTCTACTTTAAATCTTCTCAGACGCAGAAAATTGGCCAGGAATACAACTACACTCACCAGCACAAAGTTAACCAGCATTATGATGCCACCATCATGCAGTTTGACAATTGGGAAAACCCTCTGACAGCGCAGTCTGATGTCAACATCGTAGAGAAAGGCAGCAACTCACGTGGCGTTCTCCAGCACAATGAACAGCAGGGAGATAACGCTGTCAACGCAGTTCTCCAGCACAATGAACAACAGGGAGATCACGCTGTCAGCGTAGTTCTCCAGCACAATGAACAGCAAGGAAATCACGTTGTCAGCGCAGTTCTCCAACAAAATAAACAGCAGGGAAATCACGCTGTCAGCACAGTTATAAATGTAGGCAACCCCATCGCGCAAAGTATTCTGTCCAACAACACGCAGATCAATCAATTGGACAGCGAGAAAACGTGGATTAAAGCCAATGAAAATCTCAAGAAATTAAACAATCAAACTGCGCAAGGGAGAACTAATATTGCAGAAGATTTTACGCAGAATGAAGACACCAATAAAATCCAGCACGACGCTCCCATCAGACATACTCAGGTTATCTATAAACAGATAGATGGCAAATCGCAGGTTAAAAATACTCTCAGGCAAATAAACAGCCAGACAACGCAAAGTATAAATAATACGCAAAAAGAAACAGTGATCAACCTCTCAAATCTGGCTTTAGATGACAATTTGAAAACGCTGCTAGAAAAAGGCCTGAATTTTGCTTTATCTCCAACAAAAATACCTGTGTATGATATCATTAGTAACATTGAGGTCATCATCAGAAACACTAATCAAAATGTTGCAGAAGAAATAAGACAAGACGTGGCTAGAATTCTCAGAAATGCCAGACCTCCTCCCAACAACATCTCCAAAGAAGAATCCATAGCTTTAAAAAACATGAGGAAGAATAAGGACATCATAATTTTAAAAGCTGACAAAGGAAATGCCACTGTTATTATGGATAGGACAGATTATGACAATAAGATGGAAGAACACCTTAACAAGAGTGGCTGCTATAGATGTTAGGTAAACTTGACTTGGGATAGAGTCAAAAGTTGACGAGGGTAAACAGTGATGGTTTTGGGGCACATGGTATTGTGCACCCATGGTATTATGCCCGTGGTATTATATGTAATGGAGCCTATAAAAGGCTGGAAGGACTTCATTGTAATAAAAAGGCTTGGAGGTGAGCGGTGAAGGCTCACTGGCCGGATTGGCCTGGGTTTTCGCCAAGGATAATGAAATTTCATTATGATTGGGTTTTTCCCCGGATTTGGGGTTTTCCCGGATAAACATGTGTGTTTATGTGTTTATGGTTATTGCTGGTTAATTTTATATTTATTCCTCTCAGTATTTATTTATGTTATGCAGTAATTTTCTAACAAGTGGTATCAGAGCCATGCCCCGAAGTTAGCCAAGTGGATGAATCCTCGGAATGCCGAACGAAGGTGGTGGGCCCCGGTAATATCACGATGGGATCCGTGGATGAGCTCGTTAGACAGGTGGTGTGCTCCGGATTCTTCATGGACGTGTCCTGGTCCCAACACGGTGAAGAGGAGTTGACCTGGGATAGAGCAAGCTCTCGAGGCAGGTGGTGCTTCCATGTAAGGCGTGTGCTTCCAACGCATTGGAGCGGAGAATCCTGGTTGGTAGAGAGTGGACGGATGGATAATCGTTTGAGGGGAGGCTCGATGGTCCTTTGTTCGAGGGGAGGATTGTTGGTATACAACCAAAGTCCCACATTGACTAGAAGTGGGGAGGATCATGGGTATATAAGGATGGACAAATATCTCCATTGGTATGAGGCCTTTTGGGGTAAAGCCCAAAAACAAATCCATGAGGGCTTAGGCCCAAAGTGGACAATATCATACCATTGTGGAGATATGTGGTGTCCAGAGTAAAAAATTCCCCCCTTAAACTTGACTTGGGGTTCCTTGACTAACTCCAGCCAAACCTGCTAAGTGAGCCAATCCCACTCACTCTAGCTCTTACCCCCCTCAAAGTTTTTACCTGGGGTATTGTTAACTCGACATCCCCCCTATCACCTAGGTCTAACCCAGACATTACTGGTGATCACCAAGGGGTACACATGCCTTACCGTGTCTTACAGTAGTATGCCCATTTACATGCAATAATTTTGACTTCATTAATTTTTTTTTCCTTGCTGCTGTGATTCTGATCCATCCTCTCTCAATTTGATTTGCTCAAAAACTTCTATCAAACCGCTCCAACTGCGAGCCTGATGAGAACCTCGTAGATTCCAGCACCAGTGGCCTCACGTAGCAGAAAACGAATAATTTTTGGAGCTGCATGAACCCTGAACAATTCGTCAGAATGTTCCAAACCGGTAAATATCGCAAATGCACTACGATCCCTGGCAGTTACGGCACTATCTTCCGCACATTCTCCTCGAGGTTCTTCCACGTACGATTGTTCCACCATTATTTTCCAGACCCAGATTTGGAAAAACGCTGCATTGATATCATCAAGCACTATAAACCCCTGGCATCAAAGAATCCCTTTGAAGCCAATATCTGGCTCTGATACCAGTTGTTAAGAAATTTATAAGGATGGACAAATATCTCCATTGGTATGAGGCCTTTTGGGGTAAAGCCCAAAAACAAATCCATGAGGGCTTAGGCCCAAAGTGGACAATATCATACCATTGTGGAGATATGTGGTGTCCAGAGTCAAAACAACTGGTATCAGAGCCGAAGGTCTATTTGGCTGATAAACTCGCAGGAAAGAAGGGTTCCTGGTTCGAGTGGGAGCAATGGCGGAAGATGGTAAGTTTAGGGTCGAGAAATTTAACGGCCAAAACGTCTCGCTGTGGAAGATGCAGATAGAAGATTATCTGTATCAGAAAGATCTATACCTACCATTGGGCGGAAAAACAAAGATGCCGACGGGTATGAAAGACGAAGAATGGAACCTTCTCGATAGAAAGGCACTTGGAACAATACGGTTGTGCCTTGTTGCGTCAGTCACCTTCAACATTTCAAAGGAAACCACGACAGAGGGTTTGATGCAGACGCTGTCGAAACTATATGAAAAACCCTCGGCCTCAAACAAGGTATTTCTTATGAAACGGTTATTTAATATGAATATGTCGGAAGGTGGATCTGTTGCAAACCATTTAAATGATTTTAATACAGTTACATGTCAGTTAAGTTCTGTAGGGGTAAACTTTGATGATGAAGTTAGAGCTCTGTTATTCTTGTGCTCATTACCAGAAAGTTGGAATGGTTTGGTAATGGCCATTAGTAACTCCGTTTCTGGATCTAGTACTTTAAAGTTTGATGATGTTGTTGGTGCTATCCTTAGCGAGGAAATGCGACGGAAAAGCTCAGGTGAGACATCGGGAAATGCTTTGAGTGCAGAGTCTAGAGGAAGAAAAATGGAAAGAGGAAAGAGCCCAGGATATCGCAGTAAATCAAGGAAAGGCAGATCCAAGTCCAGATCGGGGATAGTGTGCTGGAAATGTGGAAAGAAAGGACACCTAAAGAAAGACTGTAGATCTCGGAAGGGAAAAGAAGGAGATGCACAGCAAGAAAACAATCATGAAGCAAATGTGACAGGTGAGGTGTTATAAGATGCTTTGATTCTTTCTTTCGAAAATATTACTGATTCCTGGGTGGTAGATTCAGGGGCTTCATTCCATGCCACACCTGATAAGAAATACTTTCATGACTATGTTCAAGGAGATTTTGGACAAGTTCGTCTAGGTGATGATAAACCCTGTAAAATCGTTGGAATGGGTAAGGTTCTTGTAAAATAGCAGAATGGAAACTAATGGCTATTAAAGGAGGTAAGGCATGTTCCAGATCTAAAGAAAAATCTGATTTCAACAGGGCAGTTAGGCGGTGAAGGTTGTGTGACAACTTTCACAGATAAAGCTTGGAAGGTCACTAAAGGAGCCCTGGTAATAGCAAAAGGTGAAAAGGTTGGTACATTGTATTTATGCAATGGTATTTCTAACTCTGTTAATGCTTTAACTTCCAGAGGAGCAGATGCAGCATTATGGCATCATAGGCTCGGACACATGAGTGAAAAGGGGATGAAGATTCTTCACTCAAGGAATTTGTTGCCGGGTTTGAAGAATGTTGATTTGGACTTCTGTGAGAACTGCATTTATGGAAAACAGAAGAGAGTCAGATTTCTCAGAGTTGGGAAAGAAAAGAAGAACGAAAAATTAGAGCTTGTGCATACAGACGTATGGGGACCTGCTCAGGTATCATCTCTCGGTGGCTCTCGTTATTATGTTACTTTTATTGATGATGCAACTAGAAAAACTTGGATTTATTGTATTAAGAATAAATCTGATGTATTTGATACTTTCAAGAAATGGAAAGCTTTGGTTGAGATTGAGACAGGAAAGAAATTGAAGTGTCTTAGATCAGACAATGGAGGTGAATATTGCAGCAAAGAGTTTGATAGGTACTGTTCAGAGCATGGAATTCGCAGAGAGAAGACAGTTCCAAGGACACCACAAGAAAATGGTGTGTCAGAAAGGATGAACAGAACAATCATGGAGCGTGCAAGGTGCATGAGATTGCATGCAGGATTGCCTTTACAGTTTTGGGCAGATGCTGTAGATACTGCTGTTTATTTAATAAACAGAGGACCTTCAAGTTCCTTGGATGGTGGTGTTCCAGAAGAAGCATGGACAGGGAAAAAGGTAAACTACTCTATTTTAAAGCCTTTTGGTTGTGAGGCCTTTGTCCATATTGATAAAGAAAATAGAACAAAGCTTGAGGCAAAGTCAAAGAAATGTACCTTTATTGGATATGGTGTTAATGATTTTGGTTATCGCTTATATGATTATGAAAATCACAAAATCATTAGGAGCAGAGATGTAATATTCAATGAAAAGGTCTTGTATAAGAATCAGTTGCAGGAAAAGAAACAAGAAAAAGAAAACAAGGAATACGCACTTCTTGATGAAATTACTGAAAAAGTAAAGGTGCCTGAAAATAATAATAATCAACAACCACAACAACAACAACCATCACAACAACAACAGGCACCCAAAACACCTGAAAGTGGTGTTAGAAGATCTACTAGGACAAGTAGACCTCCTGAACGATACTCTCCTTCATTATATTATTTTTTGTTGACTGATTTCGGTGAACCTGAATGTTATGAAGAAGCAATGCAGGTTGAAAGCAAGAAGAAGTGGGAGGTAGCCATGGAAGAAGAGATGGACTCCTTAATGCATAACCAGACTTGGGATTTAGTCAGGTTGCCTGCAGGAAAAACTACATTGAAGAATAAATGGGTTTACAGGCTGAAGGAAGAAGATGGAGGAAAATAGAGGTATAAAGCTAGACTTGTGGTGAAGGGGTTTGCACAGAAGAAAGGTATTGATTTTGATGAAATATTTTCTCCTGTTGTTAAAATGACTTCAATCAGAACTATTTTAAGTCTTGTAGCAGCTGAAGATTTGCATCTCGAGCAGTTAGATGTAAAGGCAGCCTTTCTCCATGGGGATTTGGAGGAAGAGATATATATGCAGCAGCCACAAGGATATGAGGTGAAAGGGAAGGAGAAACTTGTGTGCAGGTTGAAGAAGAGCTTGTATGGTTTAAAACAGGCTCCAAGGCAGTGGTATCTAAAATTTGACAAGTTTATGACTGAACAAGGTTATACTAGATGTCACTCTGATCATTGTGTTTATCTAAAAAAGCAAAATGATGGCAGCTATATTATATTGTTATTGTATGTAGATGACATGCTTGTTGCAGGATCTAACATGCAGGAAATAAATGTGCTCAAAAGAAAATTGGCAAATTCATTTGCAATGAAGGATTTGGGTGCTGCAAAACAAATCCTTGGTATGAGAATAACTAGAGACAGGAAAAATAGAAAATTAACATTGTCTCAGAATGAGTACATACAAAAGGTGTTGAAAAGATTTAACATGAAAAATGCAAAACCAGTTAGTACACCTTTTGCTAGCCATTTCAAACTTAGCAAAGAAATGTGCCCAAAGACCCAAGAAGACATGGATTATATGTCTAAAGTTCCATATGCATCAGTAGTTGGAAGTTTAATGTATGCAATGGTCTGCACAAGGCCTGATATTGCACATGCAGTGGGAGTTGTAAGTAGGTACATGAACAATCCAGGAAAGGAACATTGGATGGCAGTGAAATGGATTCTCAGATATTTGAGAGGGACCACAAATCAGGCATTATGCTTTGGTGGTTCAAACATATCCCTACAAGGATATGTTGATGCAGATATGGCAGGTGACAGAGATAATAGGAGGAGCACTACAGGATATGTATTTACTGTCGGAGGAACAGCTGTCAGTTGGGTTTCAAAAATCCAAAGTGTTGTTGCACTTTCAACAACAGAAGCAGAGTATGTTGCTGCTACAGAGGCTAGTAAAGAAATGATTTGGTTACAAAGGTTTATGGGTGAATTGGGTAAGGAGCATGATATGGGCACGTTATACAGTGATAGTCAAAGTGCCATTCATCTTGCAAAGAACTCAGCATTTCATACCAGGACAAAACACATACAGCTCAAGTACGATTTCATACGATCAGTGTTGGAAGATGGAGAGTTGAAGCTGGAAAAGATACACACTAGCCAGAACCCTGCAGATATGCTAACAAAAGTTGTAACCAGGGAGAAACTGAGAATATGCTCAGTTTCAATTGGTCTTCAAGGATGACGATGAAGATGAGAAACAGCCAGGTCCAAAGAGGAGTCATTGTCCAGCAAATGGAGCAGCGGTGGAGTTGCTACAATCAGTCTCCAAGTGGGAGATTGTTGGGTGTGGAGCCTGATTATCTTCTATAGTACCGGCATATTGGACCCCAGTTCAAAATGGGGCGGCAACGCCGCCCGTAAAATAATCGCTGCCGTGGGGGGTCCAGGGGGGGGCGGGGGGTTTCGGGGGCAGCGCCCCTGAAGCTAAAAACAGCTGTAAAATTGCCTTGTAAAAGTATAGTAATTTCTAGTCAATCTGGGCCGTTCATTAGGCGGATGATCTGACGGTAGAACTTATGTTTAGTTTAGGGTTTTTTGCCCTAGAAGGCAACCCCTCTCTTTATATGAGGGCATTGTATTTGAGGATGTGAGATAGATGTGTATTCGGTGAGCGAGAAACATAGAGGTGAGACTGTGAGAGAAAACAGAGGATATTACAGCGGTTTTGCTGTAGGTTGTATCTCTTCATTTTGCTGGATAATAGAAAGGAAGGACTGGCTGTTCGGGGTGGACGTAGCCCAAACTGGGTGAACCACGTATATCTGTGTCTCTCTTGTTTTGTGCGTTTTCTGTGTTTATATTTCTGCAATATTTTATGTGTTCCATTGCTCCGTAATATATAATTTTCCAGCCTTTTATAGGCTCCATTACATATAATACCACGGGCATAATACCATGGGTGCATAATACCATGTGCCCCAAAACCATCACTGTTTACCCTCGTCAACTTTTGACTCTATCCCGAGTCAAGTTTACCTAACAATTCCCCCCTTAAACTTGACTTGGGGTTCCTTGACTAACTCCAGCCAAACCTGCTAAGTGAGCCAATCCCGCTCACTCTAGCTCTTACCCCCCTCAAAGTTTTTACCTGGGGTATTGTTAACTCGACATCCCCCCTATCACCTAGGTCTAACCCAGACATTACTGGTGATCACCAAGGGGTACACATGCCTTACCGTGTCTTACAGTAGTATGCCCATTTACATGCAATAATTTTGACTTCATTATCATCCCTAGAATTTATGGGGTTCCCAAAATCCATAAATCTGGAATTTCTCTGAGACCCATTGTGAACACCATAGGATCACCCACTTACTGGTTAGCAAAATACCTTGCAAACAAGCTTAGACCTTTATCAGGTAACACTCCCTCTTATATTAAAGATTATGCCTCTTTCATAGAATGGATTAAAAACCTGGAAATCAGTGACAATGATCTCCTTGTTAGCTTTGACGTAGTGTCTCTCTACACTATGATTCCAGTAGATAAAGCCATAGAAGTTTTAAAGAATATTACAGACCATGAAACTGTAGAACTAGTAGACATTTGCCTAAAATCTTCATACTTCAGCTTCAAAGGTAAAATCTATGAGCAAACTCATGGAGTTGCCATGGGTTCTCCTTTATCTCCTCTGATTGCCAATTTATATATGGAACATTTTGAACAAATGGCCCTTAAATCTTTCCCCTTTACGCCTGATGAATGGAAAAGATATGTAGATGATATTTTCGCTAAATGGAGACATGGCTTAGATAAACTTAATGAATTCTTATCCCACTTAAACAACCTCTCAGAACACATAAAATTCACTATTGAGATTGAAAAAGACAACCAGCTCCCCTTCCTAGATGTCCTCCTTACCAAGAAAAATGGAAAACTAAGCCACCAGGTCTTCAGAAAACAAACTCACACCGACAAATATCTTCACTCTAATTCCCACCACCATCCGAAGCAAAAAGTAGGAGTCATCAAAACCCTAGCTACCAGAGCTTCAAGAATCTCTGACCTTGATCATTTAGAAGAAGAACTTAACCATCTCTGCAAGGTCTTCATCAACAATGGCTATCAGAAAAACATTATCCAAAAGATATTCAAAGAATCCACAACCAACACCCAAAAAAGGAAGACTCTGGAAAACCCTAGAATCTCCCTACCTATATTAAAGGAACCACTGACAAAATCGCTAGAATTCTCACCAAGCATAACATTATGGTTGCCTTCACACCCCCTAACACCATAAAGAACATGCTAGATTCTGCCAAGGACCTTATTGACCCAAAAAATCACAAAGGTGTATACTCAATTCCTTGCTCGTGTGGCAAAGTATATATAGGTGAAACAGGGAGATCCTTTGGCATTAGGCTAAAAGAGCATATTAATGACATCTCAAGAAATAGGTCAGAAAAATCTGGGCTAGCTGAGCATGCTTGTTCCTCCTCACATTATATTTGCATGGAACAAGCAAAATTAATTCATAAAGAAGACCATTATTTAAAAAGAAGAGTAAAAGAAGCAATTGAAATCGAAAAATCCTCCAATAATATGAATAGAGACGATGGACTAAAGTTAAGTGACACCTGGAAACCCCTATTAAATAAAATAAAAAAGCAATAAACATAATAATAATTGAATATATAATAATAATAATAATAATAAATAATAATAATAAATAAATAAATAAAAATAAATTCATAAATAAATAAATAATAATAATAATAATAAGAATAATAATAATAATAAACGGAGTTGTCTATAATGCGACTTTTTGGAGATTCCGGTGACGGAATCCGGCGGAAGAAATTGAGGTTAAATCTTGATTTGGTGCAGTTAAAATGGTTTTTTAACTGCATATTTGGATTCAACACCCTCGAAAACCCCTGGGATGCTTTCATTGTGCAGAAACTAGCTATCAAACTTGTGATTCCAATAAATTCCTGCAGGATTTCGACCGAAAAAACCCGCCGGAAAGGCTTTCAAAAAGTCGTGTTATAGACAACTTCATAATAAACAAATAATAGATTAATTTATTTGAAATTTAAATAATAAATTTTATATATATATATATATATATATATATATATATATATATATATATATATAAATAAACAATAATATAATAAAATTATAACCAAATAAATAAACAATAATAATATTTAATAAATATAATAAATACCTATCGAAATAAATAGGTATTTATTAATTTATTTTATTTACTTATAATAAATAAATAATAATAAGTTAATAAATTAATAAATAATAATAATAATAACAATAATAAAAATAATATTAAATAAATAATAAATTTATTTTATTTGAAATTTAAATAATAATATATATATATATATATATATATATATATATAAACAATAATATAATAAAATTATAACTAAATAAATAAATAATAATAATATATCATAAATATAATAAATACCTATCTAAACAAATAGGTACTTATTAAAAATAATAATAAATAAATAATAGATTTTCTTCATTTGAAACATAAATAATAAATTATATATATAAATAAACAATAATAATATATAATAAACATAATAAATACCTAAATAAATAGGTAATTATTAAATTCTTTTTATTTATTTATAACAAAATAAATCAATAAATAATAATGATAATAATAATAATAATAATAAATAGATAATAAATTTATTTTATTTGAAATTTAAATAATAAATTATATATATATATATATATATAAACAATTATATAACAAAATTATAACTAAATAAATAAATAATAATAAATATAATAAATACCTATCTAAATAAATTAATTAAATAAGTATTAAGTAATTTACCATTTATAAGCCGACTAATAATGAAGACAACAACAATGCTTTTCAAATAACTATTAATAAGCTCCGTAATTCTCACACTCTCTATTCTCAAAAACAAATCTCATTGCCCTGATGATGGACTCACTAAGCTAGTCCAAAATGTTGGTTTCAAAACTGTTCACAGGTTTTTCCTCAAAATAAAAAAAAACATTATCCTTAAGTATCGAAAGATATTATCCTTAAGTATCAAGCACATCATCTTTAAATATCGAACATGTCATCTTTAAATATCTAACAAATCATCCTTATTAAATTACCATAATAAAAAGATAATCGTAAGATTCTATATCTTGATCTTTTATCGACCTTCATAAGCCATGAGTAAGTTATTGGGCAAGTAATTATGTCAAAACTAAGTTGTTTTCTGAGATCAAACTAAGTTTTTATTGGCATTATGACACAGGTTTGGCGCTATGACACAGGTGTTGTCCTTGATGGCAACTCAATAAGATGACAGATTTCAGTTCAGGCTCACAGAATGAAGGAAAAAGAGGTATATGTAGGTTCCCTTGACCAAGCCGCGTATACACGCGGGTTCGCAGACCAAAAGGCACGTATGCGTATACACACACTTTCATGCAAGGAAAAGCACGTACATGTTGGAAAACTTGGTTTTGATCTGTGGTATTTGGTCCTTGGTATTTTAACCCATGGTATTGGTCCAAGGTATCTTGTCCGAAGTGTTGACCCCAGGTATTTGGTCCAAGGTATTGATTCTAAGTGGTTTTGGACCATGGTATTGAGTAAGGCCTAAGACTATAAAAGGAGGAGGAGATCATTAGGAAAAGGCACTCAAGTATTGAATATTTAATGAAGAGCAAGATCTAGAATACTGGTCATTGGGTTATGGTGCATAACTGGATCTAAATCAAGGAGGAACCTGAGCGCTTGAAGAAGGATAAGTTCTATTGATGGGTCAAGATCTTAAGGCTTGAAGAGAAGTATCTTTGTGTGGTTTTGATCTTTTATCTGAATAATTGGCACATGTCGTAATCTATAAATATGATGATTTGGGTATAACTAATGTCTGAATAGTTGTAAAGGTTGAATCATCTTTTACAGATCTGTACGCAGATTCAGTATAGCAAAGGCGCGTATACACGCTGGTTTGGCATTTCTGATCCGGATTTAAACAGGAACGCAACAAATTACAGAGATAACCATATACACAAAGATGTAGTGGAAATAATACTTCATTTCATTAATGGAAAATACTGAAATATGCTTACAACCAGAAATGGAAATAAACCAGCTAGGGCGATGGTAGCTTAACTTTGAGAAGAGATGTGGTGGCTACATGCCTCTGAACTGTGTTACAATGAGGCTCGAAGGCCTATTTATTGTTGAGAAACAATGGAAAACCCTTAACATTCCAAAACCTATGTTGTAGCTCTGATACCACTTGTTGTAGATCTGATACCACTTGTTATAGCTCTGATACCACTTGTTGTAGATCTAACCCGGAAATATATGATAATGGAAATAAACCCAGAAATACTATAGATCTGATACGAAGATATAAGATAATGCAAATAAACCCAATAATAAGATGAAATGATTCTTTATTATCAAAACTTTTATGGCAGGGAAACACCATACATTCACTCCTTAAGGAAGGAGAACACTCCACAAGCCATATGCCTGTTCATACAATAATCCTTCACTATCTCCATGTGGAGTCTCTAGCCTCTATATAGGCCTCATACATACAACACCATGGGTCATTACCATGGTTCCCTCATACCATCAACTAATACCATGGGTCCATTACATTATTATTAACTACTTGTGGTCCCTTACATGATATGGGTTAACCACCTTATTTATTACTATGGCCCATCCCATTATTACCTTGGGTACCTCCCTTGGTACTCCATATTATCCCCTCTAGGTATATAACATTCCACCCCCCTAAGCATGTTTCGTCCCCGAAACATGGGAAGAACACAAATAATAAGATCTACTCAAAAGAGTAGTCCACTGATACCATGCACGTGCATCTAGCCATCCAAGAGAAAGGTGAACCCTCGATCTCGTTGGTGCCTCGCTCGCTTGAGATGGAAGTTGACCATGGCAGCTCTTCTGTGTTGATGTGTAGTGGGTGGATCTTCTCTCCTCGCTATCCGTCATGTGACTACTTGGTTTCCATCTTGATGGTTGTCTTGCGGGGTGATGTGGGTGATGATATGTTGAAGTTTTAACCCACAATGTCTTTTTCTTTAATTCACCCCTTACTGGAGCCTGACTGTTATCTAGTGCATGTTGTGGTGCCTTATCTTCCAATATTACCTCAACCACTGAGCCCTCATTTGATGTGTCAGCACCTGTAACCTTTTCTGCGTCCGCCTCTGTTTGTGTTTGATTGTCTATCATTGCTGGCTCATCATCTAATATGTCAGACCCTGGAACATCTTCTGCTTCAGCCTCCTTGCACTCTACCTGTGTATTAATGGAAATATCCTGTAATGTAATTTTCTTCTTTTTATACCAAAGATTCAGGAATTTCTTCTGTACATTAATATTGATAGTACCCACTGATTCCATCCAAGGGTATCCCAAAACAACATCTATGTTATCCATATTTGAAGCATAAAAATCACTATGCAACACATACTTATCCATAGAAATCTTCAAATCCTTGTACACTTGAACATTCTCATCATCAACTTGTGTATTTTCAATGTGTTTTGTTGGAACTTGCAATTTTTTTGCCAAATTAACATTGATGAAATTATGCTTGCAACTAGGATTTATAGAAACCATGATTTTCTCTTTCTGAATCAATCCATGAACCTGCAATAAGGAGATACCAGCAGAAAATAACCCTTTAGGTTCCTTGGTTTCCTGTAAAAATAAAATATTTGCTAGGCTGTGTGTCTGTCTGTGTGAGCTTATCCACAAGATTAGCTTTACGGTCAAAGTGGTCCATAAGAGCTTTTGTGAATTTGTCCCAAGTCAAGGGCCTTCGATAGCAACATTGATGCCCTTGCCACCATTGCAATCTTTCATTGTCCAAGTACATTGTTGCCACATTCAGCTGAGTCTCATCATCCATGATGTAATTCAATATAAAACATTTCTCCATTTGTGCTAGCCATTTGGCTGGATGAGAGCCATCAAATGGATACAAATCCCTCAAATTCAGATCTAGGCCCGCCATCACAAAAAAATTGGCGAAAATTTGAAATGGTCACAATTTTGTCAATATTGCTCAGAATCCCTATTATAGCCTGTTTTTAGAAATGGAACAATCATTCTGCATCTGTTCATGTGGTAGAAATTTTGATCTAGGCACTTGGAATTTCAGATCTGCGCTGCAACTCTCCCGCCGTCACCAAAATTTCTGCAAAAAGAGCTGATTTTAAATCAGCGATATCTCCCTCATCCAGACTCCGATTCGACTGATTTTTTTTTGAAATTGGGTATTTTTTCACAAGGAATCTAGATATACAATTAGATTTTGCAGATCGTGCACCAAGATGTCCAGATCTGCGCTGCAAACTCGCTGCCCTGAAAATTGTCTACAACCCCACTGATTTTTAGATCAGCGATATCTCCTTCATCCGGACTCCGATTCAACCGATTTTTTTTTGAAATCGGCTATTTTTCCACAACTAATAAAGATCTACAATTAGATTTTGCAGATCTTTCACCAAAATGTACAGATCTGATCTGTAAACTCGCCACCCAAAAATCCCTGCAAAAAATAAAAAAAAATTTCCACTTTTGTGCCCAAGAAAGTGCTATGATACCACTTGTTGTAGCTCTGATACCACTTGTTGTAGATCTGATACCACTTGTTATAGCTCTGATACCACTTGTTGTAGATCTAACCCGGAAATATATGATAATAGAAATAAACCCAGAAATACTATAGATCTGATACGAAGATATAAGATAATGCAAATAAACCCAAGAATAAGATGAAATGATTCTTTATTATCAAAACCCTTATGGTAGGGAAACACCATACATTCACTCCTTAAGGAAGGAGAACACTCCACAAGCCATATGCCTGTTCATACAATAATCCTTCACTATCTCCATGTGGAGTCTCTAGCCTCTATATAGGCCTCATACATACAACACCATGGGTCATTACCATGGTTCCCTCTTACCATCAACTAATACCATGGGCCCATTACATTATTATTAACTACTTGTGGTCCCTTACATAATATGGGTTAACCACCTTATTTATTACTATGGCCCATCCCATTATTATATTATTACCTTGGGTACCTCCCTTGGTACCCCATATTATCCCCCCTAGGTATATAACAACCTAACCCTAGGAGATGAAACGCCAAACTGTGGGCCCCGTTTGGGTAAATTGGTACATCAACTTCCCGGGGTCGTAACTTTGACATACGATCTCCGTTTGATGCGTAGAATAGCTCGTTAGAAAGATCTATCCGAGCACTACCACTTTGGGAAAGGCAACATTGTTGCCCCCAGATTTCCCAAAAAACGTCGTTTAGGGCCTCAAAGCGGCTCCAGAAGTTCAGGACCCGAAAAACTGCTAAAAATAGTAAGTTGTGCTACAATTAAGGAAACTGAAAATGCTGAGAGAAACAATGGTGGGGGTCTAGGTGGACTTGGCAGGTGGCCACAAATATCCACCTGGATCATTCCTCCCCCCTTAGGAAGCAATGGTCCCCATTGCGTTGAGTTCCTCCATGAGATGAGGAAACTTTTGCTGAACTTGTTCCCTGTGAGCCACTTGCCCTGCTGAAGGAGCTGGCCTGCTTTGACAACTCGATACAGTTGGATATTCTGTTGGTGAGTGTTCTTGATTTGTGTGTCCATGATCTGATCAGTTGCAGCTTGTTCCATGCAATCTGGATTTAATTCTGTGGGTTTGAGCTGTTCTGCAATGTCGGATGTGTCTAGCAATGGTGGAAAGTATGGCCGAAGGCGGTCCACATTGAACGCTGGGTGCAGGCCAAGGAATGGGGGAATGCTGAGCTCAAATGCATTGTCTCCCATAGCCTTAGTAATGGTGTAAGGACCATATCGGAGTGGTCTCAATTTCCGATAGGCTCCAGTAAGGCATTCATTTTGCAGATGCAACCAGACTTTGTCGCCCACCTGAAACTTGTGTGGAACCCGATGTTGATCATGTCGTTGCTTGTACTTGGCATTTGATTTCTCAAGAATGTCATGGACTTGCTGGCGAATATGTTGGATGCGCTCAATGAAGCTGGTGGCCTTATCTGTTTCGGACTGGACATGAGTTGAATTTATGTGAGTAGCTGCAAGTGGCATGGCCACATCAATGGGGCATAGTGACTGGAATCCCAAACCCACCTGAAAAGGGCTATGGCCAGTGGAGCTGTGAAGAGCTCGGTTGTAGCTGTGCTGAACATAGGGGAGGCTCTCGTCCCATGTGCGTGGATGCTTTGAGTTATACATGCGTAGAATGTGCACAATCATCCTATTGACAACCTCTGTCTGGCCATCAGTTTGAGGATGGAAGGCTGTGGACTTCGTGAGTTTGGTGTCCAGCATTGACCAGAGACTGGACCAAAATGTGTTGAGAAACCGACTGTCCCGATCTGAGATGATAGACTGTGGGATCCCAAAGTGCACCCACACTCGTTCAAAGAAGAGTTTAGCAGTGGCTTCTGCTGTGATATTCTTCTTGCAGGCCGCCATAATGGCCATCTTCGAGAACCTGTCGACGACCACAAAAACACAGTCATTTCCATGCTTAGTGGAAGGAAGGCCTGACATGTAATCCATGGAGATGGATTCCCAAGGTTGATTAGGGGTAGACAATGGGGTATAGAGGTCGTGCTTCTTAATGGTTGGTTTGGCAATGGCACAGGCAGTACATGACCTGATGTACTTCCCAACATCCTGTCGAAGATTCGGCCAATAGAAATAATTTTGCAGTACTGCCACTGTTTTCTCGACCCTGAAATGCCCAGCAGCCCGACTGTAGTGTGCTTCCCAAATCATCTTGGCACGCTCGCTTGAAGGAACACAAAGGTGACCCAGGTGGCACAACAGGGCATCCTGGAGGTGAAAATCTGGAACATGCCGACCCTCCAAGAGTGTCTGGTATGTGTGGCCGAATTCTGGGTCGCTTTTGTAGAGAAGTGGCCAATCAGAAGTCTCGTGCCCACAAGAGTTGAGCACGGTGGTTAACGCCATGATCGGTGGTCGACTGAGGCAATCTGCAACATTATTGGTGCTGCCCTTCTTATACTTGATATTCAAGTGGAACTATTGCATGTATGTAGACCACTTCTGATGGCGATCATTCTGCAATTTCCCTTGGGTCTGTATGAACTGCAGGGGTCGGTGGTCTGTGTGGATGACCGTTTCCTTCCCCAAAATGTAATGCTTCCATTGTCGGCAGGCCTGTACAATGGAATACATCTCTTTATCATAAGTGGGGTACTTCCGGACTGTGTCTGAAAGTGTTTCACTGTGATATGCCACTAGATGTCCATGTTGAGTAAGGACTGCCCCAATAGCATAGTCAGAGGCATCTATCTCGACCTCAAATGGTTGTTGTAAATCTGGTAACGCAAGCACTGGTGCCGTGCAGAATTGGCAGGTCTTGCCAACTCCATGAATGCCTTCTGTTGAGATTCAGACCAAAAGAATTTTGTTTTCACCCCTCCCTTGGTGACTTGACTCAAGGGCTAAGTAATATGAGAAAACCCCAACACGAACCTGCGGTAGAAGTTGGCAAGACCTAGAAAGCTGCGGAGCTCTGTTAGAGTGGTTGGAGATGGCCAATCCCGAATGACTTGGACTTGGCTGGATCGACATGCACCCCCTGTTCATCAATGATATATCCCAGATACTGAACCTGGGTCATGCCAAAAGTGCATTTCTCCAAATTGGCACATAGCTTGTATTGTTGCAGTGTTTGGAGAACCTGTCGGATGTGGTGGAGGTGCTCTTCCCAACTCTGGCTGAAGATCAGAATGTCATCCAAGTATACTACTACAAAGGAGTTGGTGAATGGCCACAAGATGTCATCCATTAGCCTAATGAAGGTTGCAGGAGTATTCGTCAATCCGAAAGGCATAACCAACCATTCGAAAAGGCCCTCCTTGGATTTGAAGGCAGTCTTCCACACATCAGAGGGTTCGATTGGTACTTGGTGATATCCTGACTTCAGATCGATCTTGCTGAAATATTTCGCCCCCTTTAGTTGTTCCAGGAGGTCATCAATCCGCGGGATCGGGTACCTATTACGGACAGTGATCTTGTTCAGCGCCCGATAGTCAATACAGAGTCTCCACATCCCATCCTTCTTCTGTACCAACACGATCGGGCTCCCACAAGGCGATGAACTCGGACGGATGTGACCTTTCTGCAGGAGCTCCTGAATCTACCTCTTGATTTCATTGTTCTCCAGAACGGAGCGCCGATAAATTGGTCCATTGGGTAGCGGCGCACCTGGGGTCAGATTGATGGAGTGCTTGACTTGACAGTGCAGAGGAACCCCTGCAAGGGAGGCAAAGATGTCCTCGTACTCCTCCACAACCTTGTCCACCTATAGTTGTCGTGCAGAGGGGCCCCGTCTGGAGGCCGCGACCACCGTCTTCTTCTTTCCGTGAGGGCGTAGCATCAGGAAAACAAATTTCCTGGTTTTGGAAATGATCTTACTGCATTGTTTTGCAGTAATCAAAGAGATGGCGGTAGGTGGTGCTACCTCTAGTATCCTGTACAACTTATTTCCCAATGTAATAATAACAGCACGGGGCCTTGATTCATACACAGCATGTCGCTTCCACAAGTATGGCTGTCCTAATAATACATCACAAACTTCAAGGGGAGCAATGTCACACAATACCTCATCCGTGAAGGGCTTGATGTTGTATGGAAGGTGACACTGCTGGCTCACGTGAAGATCTCGTCCTTGGTGAAGCCACCCAATGGTGTATGGTTGTGGATGCGCTGTGGTCGGTAAGCCCAACCGCTTCACGACCTCTGCCGAAATGAGGTTCTTTTGACTCCCGCTATCAACAATGAATTGTATCGGGGAGCCCTTTACCCACATTTGGGAGTGGAAGAGACGCTCCTCCTCCTCTGGATCTTCGGGTTCATTTTTCTGGATCTTGGCGGTAGCAACAGTGGCGTTGGGATCCGCGTCAATGATCTGCTTCCCTTTTTCATTCCCCTTATCGGGTTCTGACTCAGAGTCGGAACATGCATCTGATTATGAAACCTTTAGCTCAGCCACCAGTGACTGCTTGGCCCGACACTCACTTGTGTTGTGAGTGGAGCTCTTATGGAACTCACACCATTTTCCAGTGTCCTTTTTCGGCTTCGCGGCGCTGTTCTTTGCTTGCAGCTTCGGCAGGTTGTCTTGGGCTGTCTTGCCTTGGCTTTGTCCTTTGTTCTATGGTTTAGGGGCACCTTTCCCCTGCTTTGGATTCGTAGATCCAAAGTCTCGCTTCTTTTGTTTAAACTTCTGCTCGACCTTGACGGCATATCGGTATGCTGCGCCGAGCGAGGAGATGTTCAGGAATTGTATTTCTTCCTGGATGTACTTGTGCAGGCAGCCACGGTATTTGAGTATCAAATGTTGCTCTGAATCCTTGATACCCAACTTTGTGCGAAGGGTATGGAAAAGATTGGTGAACTCCGGCATGTCTTGGTCCCTTCCCTGCCGCAGCGTGGTCCACTTTATGTATTCATCCTCATAGCTTCCGACATGATAGTACTGCTCCTTGATGGCATCTCGGAATGAATTCCAGGTGGGTGCGGCTGAAAATAGTGAGCCAATACTTTCATCCTTCTGCTCGCAGTAGGTTTCCCACCAGTCCTTGACGTGGGGGGCTGCTTTGAGAAGAGCGAAAACAATCTTTTCCCGACTCGAAAATTCATGAACAGAAAAATAACCCTCTAGCAGATTTAACCATTTATCTACGGCATCTGCATCTATCTGACCCTCGAATATGGGGATTTCAAAATTAACTTGTACCTTATAGGGTGTGGCGTTTCCAGAGTAGCCGCTGGAAGCCGATGTGTCGCTTCTGGGTAGTCGCTGAAGGATCTGGGCAAAGCTGTCCATCATCGCGTTCCGTTGTCGCTCGAGGGCTTCTTCGAGCAAGATTTTGATGGGATCTCCTGCCCCCTCGTCTTTCTTCTCATCCGCCATGGGAGGCCGTCGGGGTTTGCGCGGCTGGTCTTGCAAAGGTTCAACCAGTTCAAGCCCTAACTCCTTATATCTCGACCTTGTTGGGGACATGCAAAGAAAAACAAAAAAAGCAGACCGCTCTGATACCACTGATCCGGATTTAAACAGGAATGCAACAAATTACAGAGATAACCATATACACAAAGATGCAGCGGAAATAATACTTCATTTCATTAATGGAAAATACTGAAATATGCTTACAACCAGAAATGGAAATAAACCAGCTAGGGCGATGGTAGCTTATCTCTGAGAAGAGATGTGGTGGCTACATGCCTCTGAACTGTGTTACAATGAGGCTCGAAGGCCTATTTATTGTTGAGAAACAATGGAAAACCCTTAACATTCCAAAACCTAACCCTAGGAGATGAAACGCCAAACTGTGGGCCCCGTTTGGGTAAATTGGTACATCAACTTCCCAGGGTCGTAACTTTGGCATACGATCTCCGTTTGACGCGTACAATAGCTCGTTAGAAAGATCTATCCGAGCACTACCACTTTGGGAAGGGCAACATTGTTGCCCCCATATTTCCCAAAAAACGTTGTTTAGGGCCTCAAAACGGCTCTAGAAGTTCAGGACCCGAAAAACTGCTAAAAATAGTAAGTTGTGTTACAATTAAGGAAACTGAAAATGCTGAGAGAAACAATGGTGGGGGTCCAGGTGGACTTGGCAGGTGGCCACCAATATCCATCTGGATCAATTTCAAATCTGCGTATACGCAGGTTCGCCTTGAGAAAAATGTGTATGCACGCAGGTTCGACCCAGTGAAGTAGCATACACCTCATAAAACATATTTTAGCTAATTTTGTTTGCTGTTACAGTGTTTTGGGTTCTGGTTACTGTTATTGTATTCAGGTTACGACATTCAGAAAAGTGATTGGTTGATTCAGTTTTTGGTTGGTGCAAAGGAGATTGGTTGATGCAAATTTGATGTTTGATTGATGTTATTGATGGATCCAGTTTGAAAATTTATGAAACGTGGTCCCTGGAAGAAAAGAGAAGGTTGTAGCCTTCTGTAGGTCAGCACCTACATACTAGTACTTCAACTAGTACAAGAGCTAGGGGGTTGTAGCTCCCTTCCAGAAGAAGCTGGAGAACAAGAGAAGGTTGTAGCCTTCTACAGGTAGAAGCCTGCGTACTGGTATAAGACTGCACCAGCACAAAATATTGTGAAAAGAAGTTTCTTATTAAAGAAATATAGAGACGATTGTAGCAGGTGGTTTTCACCCACATTGCGTTTCCACCTTATATCTTGTGTTCATGTGTGTGATTGCTTGTTCTATTTACTGCACTTGATTACTGGTTATATGGTTTTGATACACAGATCAAAGATCAACTAACTAAATTATAAGTTTGCATGGTATATGCTGGTTGCTCTAAACACAGTTGCGTATACATGCAAGTTTCATTAACAGAAGTAGCGTATATAAATCTGTTTGTGGAAATGAAATATTTTTAAATTGATAACACTGATTCACCCCCCCGCAGTATTATTTCCAACAATTGGTATCAGAGCAGGTCCTTCAGAAGAAGCTTGATTGCTTGAAGAAAGATCTATCATCATGGGAAGCTATGAAAGAGAGGGATCCATTAGACGACCAATCTTTAATGGGAGCAACTTCGTCTATTGGAAGGTAAGAACCACAACCTATCTTCAATCTCTTAGAACATATGTTTGGGAAATCGTGGAAGGAGGATATACCTTTCCATCAACAATTCCTACAAATACGACAGGTAAAAAGCAGTATGAAACAAATGCCAAGGCTGTCAATACTCTTTTTGGGAGTCTGTCGCAATCAGAATTTGTCAAGGTTATGCAGCTTAAAACCGCCAAAGAAATATGGGACAAGATTGTTCTAAGCTATGAAGGAGACAATCAGGTAAAACTTGCAAAACTACAATCTCTCAGAATTTAATATGAAACTCTCAAAATGCACAATGATGAAAGTATAGCTCATTACTTGCTTCGTATAGATGAGATTGTTAATCACATGAAAAACTTGGTTGAAGAGATAAAAGAAGTTACTTTAGTTGAAAAGGTTTTAAGATCCTTGTCTTCTAAGTTTGAATCAAAGGTTTCTGCCATAGAAAAAAAGCAAGATCTTCAGAGTATGACTATGACACAACTGCATGGAATCCTAATTGTTGTTGAAATGAGAAAAGAAGGTCCATCAGATATGAGAGAAGCCGCATTCAAGGCTTCAGGAAAATAAGAGCTCAATGATTTGGGACACATCTCAAAAGGAGAGGAAGAAGCAAACTTTGTCAAGAACCTGCAATGGGGTTCCGGAAGATTTAGAGGTAAACTACCTTTCAAATGCTTTGCTTGTGGAAGAATCGGTCACTATGCAGCGAAATGTCCTCATAAAGATAAGCTTGATAAAGGTAAGGAACCAGCTAAATGGAATAGAAAACAAAATGTAAGTAAGAGGAGCTACTATACGCATGAAGACAACGATGGTTTATCAAATAGTGATGAAGATGAACATGGTAATGATTATCGACTTTTGATGGCTTTTGAAGATGATGACTTCTTGGATGCTTTAGATGAAGATGGTCTCTATGAAGAAATTTCTAAATTTAAAATCTATTTATAAGAAAAGAATATGATTATAGATACTCTGACATTCCAACTTGCTGAAAGGGAAAAACACAATGAAAAGTTAGAATGTGAAATTGTGGGTCTTAGAAAAGATATTGAGAAAACAAAAGCTCTCAATCTTATATTTGCTAAAGGATCTGAAACTCTAGAAGAAATTATAAAAGTGCAGCGTTCTCCTTTGATAAAGACAGGTCTTGGATATACTGAAGAAGCATCTCAAGCACAGAAGCCATCAACCTCCAAAAGCTATCTTGATGCAGCAAGGAGAAGTGAACAGGTTGACAATCATCAGCAAAGGCATAAAGCAGATCATCCGGTAAATCGGTTTCAATCTACGTTAAGGGTGAATAGAAGCTACAACCAACCTCAGGTAAATCATTCTCAATTTACTTCAAGAATGAATGTCAATGGAAACTAAAATCACCAGGAACAGTAGATTCGATAATCGCAGGAATTTATTTAATGGCCAATGTTTCTCATGTCATAACTTTGGACACAAAGCTACTCAATGTGTTGCTTACAAGACCATCATGACTAGAGAAGCACGAAATCAAAGGAGTGTGACTGGGATCATGAAAAGAACCTACAATAACTTTTATGCTCTTGAAAATGAAGTAGAATGCTCTATTTGTAACAACTTTGGCCATGAAAATTCTGAATGCAAGAGTAAATTTTGGCAAACATCTTAGAAGGAGCAAGCTTCATTGGGTCCTAAAACATGGAGAAAGAAAGAACCGCAAACAGAAAGATGTGGTATAGCCTTGTATGCAGAAGGACAAGAAAATCAGTGGTACATCGACAGTGGATGCTCGAAACACATGACATGTGATAAAGAAAAGCTTCAGTCATATAATGCCTTAGAAAAAGAAAAGAAGGTCTCATTTGGTAATGACACTCCTGCAGTCATAAAAGGTAAAGGCTCTGTTCTCTTAAAAGAAAAAGTTAAAGCTGGGAATGTTATGTATGTAGATGGTCTAATGCATAATCTATTGAGTGCCAGTCAAATGTGTGATCAAGGAAATGAGGTAGTATTCTGATCAAATGGATGTGTTGTTCGTGAGCTTGATACAGGAGAACAATGATCAAAGGTGTAAGAACTCCAAACAACCTGTACATACTCAAAGGGGGACAAAAACAATGCTACCTTAACAAAAACGATGAACACTGGCTATGGCACAAAAGGTTGGGGCATCTGAGTTTCTCTCAAATAAGAAAAGCATGCAGATATCGGGCCGTTCGTGATCTTCCAGATATCAGCATTCCATAGAATACAATATGCAAATCATGTCAATTTGGTAAGCAAACTAGAGCACATTTCCCTGAGAAGGAAGGATCAGTGAGTAAGCCTCTTGAACTTGTTCACACTGATTTATGTGGTCCATATAGGAAAAAGTCACCTCGAGGAGAAGATTACTTTATATTGTTCATTGACGGCTTTTCCTTAATGTGTTGGATAGGACTTCTAAAGCATAAAGACAAAGCATTCGAAAAGTTTAAAGCCTTCAAAGCCTTGGTTGAAAATGAATCAGATCACAAAATCAATTGCCTTAGGTCTGATCGAGGAGGGGAATTTACCTCGGATGAATTCTTCGACTTTTGCGAAGAACATGGAATAAGAAGGGAATTCTCTACCGCAAGGACCCCTCAGCAAAATGGAGTGGTAGAAAGGATGAATAGGACTGTTCAACAAATGGGTCGTGCTATGCTAGATGAGTCTAGAACTCCTGCAACCTTCTGGGTGAAGCTGCATTTGCTGCCATTACTATTCTCAACAAAACAAACATTCGAGTAAACATCACTCAAACTCCACATGGACTGTGGTATGGTAAGACTCCTACTATAAAATACTTCAAAGTGTTTGGAAGCAAATGTTACATCAAAAGGACTGATGAAAATATTGGCAAGTTTGAACCTAGAGCAGATGAAGGCATTCTCCTTGGTTACTCTTCCCGAAGTAAAGGATATAAGTGTTATAATAAAAGACTTGGGAAAATTGTTGAAAGTATTGATGTTGTGGTTGATGAAGCAGGCAAAAATCCAAAGCAGGTAAAAATTGAAGATTATGAAGAAGATGAGGACTATCCTTCCACATCAAATCAGGCTAATTCTGAAGAAGAAACCAATGAGGCACCAGAAGAACAGATAGGGGTAGAAGAAAAGACTCCATCCAGGTATGTTCAGAAGAATCATCCGGAGACTCAAATTTTGGGGCAGAAAGAGGCAGCTGGGCAGACAAGAAGAACTATTACAAAAGCTTCAAGCTATCTAGCATTGCTTTCCTCCGTTGAACCGCAAAATGCAAATGGAGCATGCAAAGATGTTTGTTGGGTCAAGGCCATGAATGAAGAACTTAAGCAGATTGAAAAGAATAATACTTGGGAATTGGTTCCTAGACCTAATGATATGAATGTCATAGGAACCAAATGGATATTCAAAAACAAGCTGAATGAAAATGGAGAAGTTATTAGAAACAAGGCCAGACTTGTTTGTAAAGGGTATGCTCAACAAGAAGGTATAGACTTTGAAGAAACTTTTGCACCTATTGCTAGACTTGAAGCTATAAGAATTTTCCTTGCTCTTTCTAGCTTTCAGAAGTTCAAAGTATATCAAATGGATGTGAAATCTACCTTTCTTAATGGAGACCTAGAAGAAGAAGTTTATATTGAGCAACCAGATGAATTCATCCTTGGAAATGATCCAAAATTTGTATGCAGACTCAGAAAAGCTCTCTATTGTCTAAACCAAGCTCCAAGGGCCTGGTATTATCGTCTTGACAAATACCTCCATCAACAAGGTTTTTCAAAAGGATCCGCTGATAGGAATCTATACATAAAAATTAACAATGATAAATTGCTAATACTTGTTGTGTATGTTGATGATATCATCTTTGGTAGCAATGAAGAAGCCATGAGTCAAAACTTTGCTTTGGTAATGCATAAAGAATTTGAAATGTCCCTGCTCAGTGAGCTCACATATTTTCTTGGTTTACAGGTTCAACAAAATAAAGATGGTATTTTTCTATCACAAACCAAGTACCTCAAGCAGATCTTGAAGAAATATGACATGGAAGATTCTAAACTAGTACGTACCCCTATGGTAATAGGATGCAACCTCAACTCAAATGATGGATCATTAGCAGTACATCAACCAACCTATAGATCCATGATTGGTAGTTTGCTTTATCTAATAGGTACTTGACCAGACATCATGCATGCAGTGGGAATAGTTGGAAGATTCCAAGCAAATCTAAAGGAAGCACATCTTCAGGCAGTCAAAAGGATTTTCAAATATCTTCAAGGAACACAAAACTTCGGTTTATGGTATCCTAGAGATACAAATCTTACACTTCATGCATATACAGATGCAGATTGGGCAGGAAGCGTGGATGACAGAAAAAGTACTAGTGGTGGTGCATGCTTTATGGGTTCCAGATTAGTGTCTTGGTTCAGCAAGAAATAAAGTTCAATTGCACTATCTACAGCTGAAGCAGAATATGTGGCTGCTGCATCTTGCTGCACACAACTCCTTTGGATGATGCAAACATTGCAAGACATTCAAATCACATGTACTCCACCTATCTCCATTCTATGTGATAATACAAGTGCTATCAGTATTTCAAAGAATCTAGTCATGCATTCCAAGACCAAGCACATACCTATCAAATATCATTTTCTCCGGGAACAAGTGCTTGAACAAAAAGTCAAATTGGAGTATGTTCCCTCCAAGGAACAGGTTGCTGATATATTCACCAAACCACTGCCTAGAGAGACATTTGAATACCTCAGACAGAAGCTGGGAGTAGTTGACGCATCATCTTGCCATTGACTCTTATCTGTTTCAGAGAATAGTGGTTGTACACGAGTCTCATGAAATGTATCTGCGTACATACGCCGGTTGCTGTGGAGACAATCGCGTATATGTTGGATTGAAGAATGTCAGTGGGCTAGACTCAGGATGAAAAGATTTTGATATGGGTATGATAGTGATCATCTGGCACAGGTTCAAGGGAAGCATATACTTCTAATAATGCATTGTTGGCATTATCTTAGAAGATCTTGGTACAATTTCACAGTTGTTTTTTATTCAGGTGGAACAAGTGCAGAGGGAGATCATGGTTGCTAGTCTGGGTGATGATTTGACAGATGCTGCTTATGATAGTTGGTGATGAATATCATAGTCTTGTTTTAGATATTTTGTCTCTATGTCATGTATATGTTTTATTATCAAGGTCATGTAACGACCTATTTTGTTTCCCCATTATGCCTGGGATGGATGATCTAATGTTCTTGATTTATCATGTATAAACTTTTGGTATATCCCCATTTGGTTGGGTGGATGAGTCAATCTTGGTATATCCCCAATTGGATGGGAGATGGATGTATGTATGAGTCTTTGGTGACAGGAAGGTCATTTATGATGTATAGAGTCATGTTCTTCTTGTAGAACATTTTTTTGCAGACCTTGCTTACAGTCAGGGGGAGCATGAACAGCACACTTCAGCATATCAGAGAATTCAGCATGTACTCAGGGGGAGCATAACCCTTTGCCCTTGATGACAAAGGGGGAGAGTGACTTGGGGTTGCCATCAAGTCCAAATGGGGAGATTGTTGGCATTATGACACAGGTTTGGCGCTATGACAAAGGTTTTGTCCTTGATGGCAACTCACTCAGATGACAGATCACAGTTCAGGCTCACAGAATGAAGGAAAAAGAGGTATACGCAGGTTCCCCTTGACCAAGCCGCGTATACACGCGGGTTCGCAGACCAAAAGGCGCGTATGCGTATACACACACTTTCACGCAAGGAAAAGCACGTACATGTTGGAAAACTTGGTTTTGGTCCGTGGTATTTGGTCCTTGGTATTTTAACCCATGGTATTGGTCCAAGGTATCTTGTCCAAAGTGTTGACCCCAGGTATTTGGTCCAAGGTATTGATTCTAAGTGGTTTTGGACCATGGTATTGAGTAAGGCCTAAGACTATAAAAGGAGGAGGAGATCATTAGGTAAAGGCACTCAAGTATTGAATATCTAATGAAGAGCAAGATCTAGAATACTGGTCATTGGGTTATGGTGCATAGCTGGATCTGAATCAAGGAGGAACCTGAGCGCTTGAAGAAGGATAAGTTTTATTGATGGGTCAAGATCTTAAGGCTTGAAGAGAAGTATCTTTGTGTGGTTTTGATCTTTATCTAAATAATTGGCGCATGTCGTAATCTATAAATATGATGATCTAGGTATAACTAATGTCTGAATAATTGTAAAGGTTGAATCATCTTTTACAGATCTGTACACAGGTTCAGTATAGCAAAGGCATGTATACACGCTGGTTCAACATTTCAAATCTGCGTATACGCAGGTCCACCTTGAGAAAAATGCGTATGCACGCAAGTTCGACGCAGTGAAGTAGCGTACACCTCATAAAACATATTTTAGCTACTTTTGTTTGCTGTTGCAGTGTTTTGGGTTCTGGATTGGGTTTTGGTTACTGTTACTGTATTTAGGTTACAACATTCAAAAAAGTGATTGGTTGATTTAGTTTTTGGTTGGTGCAAAGGAGATTGGTTGATGCAGATATATTTGATGTTTGATTGATGTTATTGATGGATCCAGTCTGAAAATTTATGAAACGTGGTCCCTGGAAGAAAAGAGAAGGTTGTAACCTTCTATAGGTCAGCACCTACGTACTAGTACTTCAACTAGTACAAGAGCTAGGGGGTTGTAGCTCCCTTCCAGAAGAAGCTGGAGAACGAGAGAAGGTTGTAGCCTTCTACAGGTAGAAGCTTGCGTACTGGTATAAGACTGCACCAGTACAAAATATTGTAAAAAGAAGTTTCTTATTAAAGTAATATAAAGACGATTACAGCAGGTGGTTTTCACCCACATTGGGTTTCCACCTTATATCTTGTGTTCATGTGTGTGATTGCTTGTTCTGATTACTCCACTTGATTACTGGTTATATGGTTCTGATACACAGAGTAAAGATCAACTAACTAAATTATAAGGTTGCAAGGTATACGCTGGTTGCTCTAAACATAGTTGCATATACATGCAAGTTTCATTAACAGAAGTAGCGTATATAAATCTGTTTGTGGAAATGAAATATTGTTAAATTGCTAATACTGATTCACCCCCCTCTCAGTATTATTTCCAACAGTTTTTCATCCTCCATTAATTTTTTTCCAATACTATAAACCAAGTTAAATCTATGATTAATATCAACTCTAAAAAAATTATATGAATAGAAAATACAATCATGTAGATGATAAAGATCATACACAAAATTAAATAATAGTTTTAAAAACAAACTTATATTAAAATTTCCAATTTATATAACTAAATTTGAGATTTTGTACATAAAAAGAGTTAAAACAAACAATGTTTACCTTTGTATTAATGTATAACAAAACTTAAAAATTAATATCACTCTATTTTCACTCAAATGTATAAAACAATTGCGATATTGAATTTTACAAGCTAAATTTTTATATGACAATTTGATTTAAGTGATAAGTTACATTAATGATTTGAAGTAAAATGTATAAAACAATTGCGATATTGAATTTTACAAGCTAAATTTTTATATGACAATTTTGTTTAAGTGATAAGTTACATTAATGATTTGAAGTTGATATGTTATACTTATTAGTTTAGTTTTTATGGGACAATTTTAATTAGGTGGATGGATAATTCTAATTAAGTCTGGCAAATAATAATAATATAATAATAAATTTTATAAAAAATTGGGGGAAAGAAATATCATTCTAAGTAGGTTTGAATTTTTTAAAAACACTACAAAATTCACCCCAAAAAAAATAAAAATAAAAAAAATATGAAAGATTAGGTGAAAAGTGATATCATTAAACATTTAAAAGAAAACAATAAATAATTTAAACCAAAACTTATTAAAGGATACACAACAAAAAAAACTAGTAAATCAATATTTAAATTAAAATAAATATTATTTATTCATTTTATTATTATAATTAATTATCAATTATTAAAATTGAATTTTAAATAATGTAATGCATGTTGATTTTTCTTTCATATTAATTTATTAATATTATATTATCTAATATATTTTAACATTTTAAAATGAGATTTTTAATAACTCGCATATATTCAATCAATTAATTTAGTTTTAAATATTTTAGTTAGAATGACACAATCTTACCTAAACATTTTTACACCTAAAGCACTTTATGTATATATGAGATCTTTTATAAGTATTCAACTTTCATATATGTGCATTACGAAAATTGTGCATATACGAAAGATATGGACATGATGATGATGATGATGATGATGATAGTGGTTATCGTCCACTGAGACCAAATTGGTCTATCGGACCTATACTTTTCTTAGTTTTTAATCTTCTGGCTCCTCGTCTTTCTTGGTGAGATTGGTGCTGTAGTTTTGTTTTGTTTTGTTTTGTTTTTTTTTTTTTCTACGGTCTTCCAGCTTCCTTTATCTTGCATCTCCTTCATCTCTTCTGGTTCTTGGGACATAAGTGTCTTAGCTTCGCGATCTATTGTGTTCGTCCTTTTGAAGATAGTTAGAGAAGAAGTTTGGTCTAGGAGATCTGCTTTGTTGTTAAATGAAGATTTATTTTGTGCGGTATTCGAATCTTCATAATGGTTGATGCTTGAGGGGTTGTAGAGTTCACTTTTTTGTTGTTGGGCGGGGCTTTCTGTATATGTGCATTTATGGAAGTTGTGCATATATCATATATGCACATATACAGAAGATATGCATGTGCATATATGGAAGTTATGCATATAGGATAGATGCACATATACAAAAGATATGCACATATACAAAAATTACACTTATACGAAATCTACGCATATACATAATTCACACAACTTATATATATGTGCATCTTTTGTATCGCATATCTTTCGTATAAGTGCATATATGGAAGTTGCACATATAAGGAGGATATGCACATATATGGAAGTTGCACATATATGTAGGTTGTGTTTATATATATATATATATAGCGGTTGAAATTATGCAGTTCTGTATATGCTCATATTGATCCAGGTGGATATTGGTGGTCACCCACCTATTCAACTTAGACCTCCAGTCGGTTTCATTTGTTTCCTTATTTATTTCAGCATTTACTATTTTATTTTTTTATTATTATATATATATTTTATTTTATTTTTTGGTTTCTTTCGGGTCTTGAACATGTGGAGCAATGTTGACCCCCTAAACGACGTTTTTTTAGGCATGTTGTAGGCCCATAGCCTTAGGCAAGGGCTTGTAGAAAATCCTGTAGTACTCGGAGAGACCTTTCCAACAAGGTATCATATGCGCCAAATGGAGATAATATGACCAAGTTATGACCCTGGGAAGTTGGCTGCCTAACTAACCCCAACAGGGCCCACAAACTCTTGAAGTTACATCTCCTAGGGTTGGGGTTTTGGTTGTTTAGGGTTTTCTCATGTTTTTTAATAATAAATAAGCCCTTGAGCCTCATTGTAACATAGTTCAGAGGCTTGTAGCCGCCACATCTCTTCTCAAAGATAAGTTACCATCGTCCGAGCTAGTCTTATTTCCATTCTGTTTGTAAGCATATTTCAATATTTGATATTAATGAAATCAAGTGCTATTTCTGTTGCATCTCTGTATTTATGGTCATATCTATAATTTGTTGCATTCTTGTTTAAGTTCAGATCAGTGGTATTAGAGCGCTTTTCTCTTTCTCTGTTTTTCTTTGCATGTCCCCAACGAGGTCGGGATATAAGGAGTTAGGGTTCGAACTAGTCGAACCTTTGCAAGACCAGCCTCGAAAATCCTAATGGCCTTCCATGACAGAAGAGAAGAAAGATGAGGGGGCAGGAGATCCTTTCAAAATCTTGCTTGAAGAAGCCCTCGAGCGACAAAGGAATGCAATGATGGACAACTTTGCCCAGATCCTTCAGCAACTACCCAAAGGCGACACATCTACTTCCGACAACTACTCTAGAAGTGCCACACACTTTAAGGTACAAGTTAACTTTGACATCCCCATATTTGACGGTCAAATAGATGCAGACATCGTAAATAAATGGTTAAATCTGCTAGAAGGATATTTTTCCAGCTGGGAAAAGATTACTTTTTGTTAGGGTCCCACCCTAACCCCCTTATTTATGTCATGGGATCACGTCATAGTCAAGAGTCAATAAAGCCCATATTAATATTTGTAAGTGGTTAACCCGCAATTAATGATGGGACCACAGTTAGTTGCAAATGGGCTGTAGTATTAGATAGATGGTATTAATAAAACCCATGGTATTGGCCCGTGGTATTGCATGTATGAGTCATATATAAAGGATAGAGACTCCCTGCGAGGAGCATTGTGTCTTATTTTGTAGTCGAGCTCTGCTCTATTGGAGGTTGCCCCCTCGAAGAGGCAAGTGAACATTACTCTCTGAATAATAAAATCATTGCTATTCTGTGTTCTGGGTATCTATTCTTCGCATATTCTGTATTTGGGTATCATTTTGCAGGTTAAGAGCATAACACTTTTGCGCTTCTCAAAGTCGCCCCCCACATCAAGGATAGGTGGGAAACCTACTGTGAGAAGAAATATTAAAGTACACCCTCACTGTTTACAGTCGCACCAAATTGGAATTCATTTTGGGATGTCATCAAGGAGTAGTACTACCTTGTCGGGAGCTATGAGGATAAATACATAAAGTGGACCACTCTTCGGCAAGGGAAGATACTAGGACATGCCAAAGTTTACCGATGTTTTCCATACCCTTGGCTCGAAGTTGGGTATCAAGGATTATGAGAAACATTTGGTACTCAAGTACTGTGACTACCTACACAAGTACATCCAGGATGAGATGGAGTTCCTGAACATCTCCTCTCTTGGCACAATGTACCTGTACGTTGTCAAGATTGAGTAGAAGTTTAAATAGAAAAAGTGAGACTTTGGATTTGCGAATCTGAAGCAAGGGAAAGGTGCCCCTAAACCGCAGAACAAAGGGCAAAGCCAAGGCGAGGCAACCTAGGATAACTTGCCGAAGCCGCAAGCAAAGAACAACACCATGAAGACAAAGAAGGACATGGGAAAGTGGTGTGAGTTCCATAAGAGATCCACTCATAACACAAGTGAGTCTCAGGCCAAGAAGTTACTGGTGGCCAAGCTAAAGGCTTCCAAGTCAGACTCATGTTATGACTCTGAGTCAGAACCCGATAAGGGGAATGACACAGGGAAGCAGATAATTGACGCAGAGCCCAGTGCCATTGTGGCCACCAAAAAGATCCAGAAGAGGGGGGGCACTTATTACACTCACAGATGTGGGTGAAGGGTTCTCCACTACAGTTCATTGTCGACAGTGGGAGCCAAAAGAGCCTCATTTCAGTAGAGGTCATGAAGCGGCTGGGCCTACTGACTATAGTACATCCACACTCGTACACCATCAGGTGGCTTCACTAAGGATGAGATCTTCACGTCCTCCAACAGTGTTGCATTCCATACAACATCAAGCCCTTCACCGATGAAGTATTGTGTGATGTTACTCCTCTTTAAGTTTGTGATGTATTATTAGGACAACCACAATTATGGAAGCAACATGTTGTATATGAGTCTAGACCTCGCTTTGCTATTATTTCTTTAGGTAGTAAGTTATACAAGATACCAAAGGTAAGCCCACCTACCACCATCTCCTTGATCTCTGCTAAGCAATGAAGTAAGGTCATCTCCTAGACTGGGAACTTTTTTCTTTCTTTATGATTTTCTCTCAAAGTAAGGGGAAGGTCATAGCCACATCCATGGCCCCGAGAATGTTCCTCCAAGCAGCAGAAGTAGATGGATACGGTCGTGGAAGAATACACAAACATCTTCTCCTCACCCACAGGGGTACCCTTGCATTGAAACGTCAAGCATTTGATCGATTTGACTCCTATAGCAACTCTACCCAACATGACGATATATCGCCGCTCCATTATGGAAAATGAAGAGATCAAGCGGAAAATCTAGGAGCTGTTGCAAAAAGGGTACATCCGAACAAGTTCCTCACCTTGTGGGAGCCCGATTGTACTTGTACAAAAGAAGGATGGGACCTAGAGGCTCTGCATTGATTATCGGGCATTAAACAAAATCACTGTCAGGAACAATTATCCTTTCCCACAGATTGATGACCTTCTGGACCAACTCAAGGGGGCCAAGTATTTCAGCAAGATCGATATGATGTCTAGTTATCATAAGGTTCCAGTAGAGCCCATAGATGTATGGAATACCACCTTTAAATCCAAGTAAGGCCTTTCTGAATGGTTGGTTATGCCCTTCGGGTTGACAAATTCCCCTGCTACTTTTGTGAGGCTAATGGATGACATCTTGCGACCCTTCACCAACTCATTCTTGGTGGTTTATCTGGATGACATCCTCATCTTCATCAAGAGTTGGGAAAAACACTTGCAACACATCCGACGGGTCCTTCAAACCCTTTCGACAACACAATCTATATGCCAACATGGAGAAATGCACCTTTGGCATGAGCTAGGTCCAATACTTGGGTTACATCATAGATGAGCGTGGAATGCATGTGGACTCGACTAAGATCCAATTCATTATGGATTGGAAAACACCGACCACTCTAACAAAGCTTCATAGCTTTTTGGGCCTTGCAAATTTTTATCGGAGGTTCGTGCTGGGATTCTCCCATATTAGTTGGCCTTTGAGTCAGATTACTAAGGGCGGGGCGAAAGAAAAGTTTTCCTAGTCCGAGTCCCAATAGAAGGCATTCATTGAGTTGAAGCACTGCCTCTGCTCTGCACCGATACCCACACTGCTAGACCTGCAATAGCCATTTTGAAATAGAAACAGATGCCTCGAACTATGCTATTTGTGCAGTCCTCACCCAAAACGAGCATCCAGTGGCCTATCATAGTGAGACACTTTCTGATATAATTTGGAAGTACCCCACCTATGATAAAGAGATCTATTCCATCATGCAGGCTTGTCGACAGTGGAAGCACTGCATTATGGGGAAAGAGACGGTCATCCACACTGACAACCGACCTCTTTAGTTTATAAAAACACAGGGGAAGTTGCAAAACGATCGACATCAGAAGTGGTCTACATATCTACAATAATTCCACTTGAACATTAAATACAAAAAGGGTAGCACCAATCATGTTGCAGACTGCCTCATCCGGCCCCCAGTTGCAACACTAACTATTGTTCTCAACTCTTGTGGCCATGAGACCTCTCAATGGACGCAACTATACAAAAATGATCCAAAGTTCACCTCCACATACTAGATGCTAGTATATGGAAAGAAAGTTCCTGATTTCCACCTCTAGGACACATTATTATGCTACCTGGGCCACCTTTGTGTTCCTTCAAGCGAGCATGCCAAGCTGATTTGGGAGGCGCACTACAGTCGGGTCGCAGGACACTTTGGTGTGGAGAAAATTGTGGTTGTACTACAAAAGTACTTTTATTGGCCAAAACTCTGACTGGATGTTGGGAAATATATCAAATCCTGCACTGCCTGTGCCATCACCAAGCCAACCATCAAGAATCAAGGCATGTACACTCTTTTTCCTACTCCCAGCCAACTGTGGGAATCCATCTCCATGGAATATATGTCTGGCCTCCCTTCTACCAAGCATGGTAATGACTGTGTATTTTTGGTTGTGGACATATTTTCTAAGATGGCTATATTGGCGGTCTGCAAGAAGAGTATCAACGTAGAGGACACTGCCAAACTCTTCTTTGAATGAGTATGGGTACATTTTGGGATCCCACAAACCATTATATCAGATCGGGATAGCAGGTTCCTGAGCACATTCTGGTCAAGCCTCTAGACACTATTGGACACCAAGCTCACCAAGTCGACTACCATCCATCCCTAGACTGATGACCAAATGGAGGTCACCAATAGGATGATAGTGTGCATACTCCACATGTAAAACTCCAAGCATCCTCAAACCTAGGATGAGAGTCTTCCATATGTGCAACACAATTATAATAGATCTCTCCATAGCTTGACTGGTTGTAGTCCCTTTCAAGTGGGTCTAGGATTTCAACTATTGTGTGTCTGATTGATGTTGTCATGCCTCATGTGACTACATAGACATAATCCACACATGTACTGTTCGAGGCTAATAAAGCGACCAGATTTATTAAACGCATCCAACACATCATCCAGCAGGTTCATGATATCCTAGAGAAGTCAAACGCCAAGTACAAGCAACGACATGATCAACATCGAGTGCCACACAAGTTTTAGGTGGGCGATAAAGTTTGGCTGCATTTGTAGAAAGAATCCCTTACCAGAGCCCATCAGAAGCTCAAACCACTCTAATATGGCCCTTACACCATTACCAAGGTTGTGGGAGACAATTCTTTTGAGCTCAGCATTCCCCCATTCCTTGGCCTGCACACGGTGTTCAGTTTGGACTGCCTTTGGCCATACTTCCCACCATTACTAGACACATCAGACATTGCATAACAACTCACACCGATAGATTTAAATGCGAACTACATGGAACAAGCCACAAATGATTGGGTTATGGACACACATGTCAAGAACACTAACCAGCAAAAGATCCAACTATATTGGGTTGTCAAAGATAACCAACTCCTGCACCAAGGCAAGTGGCTTACGAGGGACCAGGTTCAACATAAATTTCCTCACCTCATGGAGGCTCTACACGCAATGGGGGCCATTGCTTCCTAAGGGGAGAGGAACGATCTAGGTGGATATTGGTGGCCACCCACCTATTCCACTTAGACCTCTAGTCAGTTTCATTTGTTTCCTTGTTTAGTTCAACATTTACTATTTTTAGCAGTTTTTTCGGGTCCTGAACTTCGGGAGCAATTTTGACCCCCTAAACAACATTTGTTAGGCCCCTATACTACTAGTGTAACTCCTTATTGTTATTAGTACAACCCCCCTATTATATTTCTGTACCCATGTAGTCCACATATTGTTACTATTGTGCTCCATAGAAGCCCACTATTGTTATTATTCTTCCCTTACATTATTATGATTATGTCGACTCTGATTATATTGGAAAGTTGCAGGTGCATTACAAAGTCTAAAAGGAAGGACTCATTATGAAAACGTACCCTAGGGGCAAGTAAAATTGGTCTTGTCTTAGCCCTTAGTAGCGATTTGAACTTGATTGTACCCATTAAATCCATCAAGGAATGAGAACAAAATCTTTCCTAATATATTGTTGGGGACCTTATTCATAAAAGGTAAAGGAAATTGATCTTTATGGGCGGCTTTGTTTAGTTCTCTATAATCGATGCACACTCTCCATTTACCATTCTTTTTGGGAACAATGATAATTGAGGAGATCCATTGATTGTCAGAGACTGGACATATGAAATTAGCATTTAACAGTTTTGGCAATCCTTATTAAACAACATCTTTCAAGGCTATTCAGTGCTAAGTCGATGAACAATAGTGACAATTATCTTATATATATATATATAGTGGGTACACAGATAAGGGAGAATACCCTTCATATATGTGTAGTCCCAAGTAAAAGATTTTTTTTTCCTTGTAGTAGCCAAATAAATCATTCTTTCTCTGAAGGGGATAAATTTGGATTGATATTTAAGGTGTTCATAGGATCAATCTCAATTGGGATGCTCTTATGGTTTCATAAAATGGGTATTAGTTCTTTAACATGGTTACTCTGATAAGATTTATTCATTATAGAGCTCAGCAGTTGAAATGATGGGTGATCCAAGATCTTTTCTTTGGTGATGTTAAATAGAATTTTTTAAAGAGCATGAAAATACCATAAATGCAACATCCATGAAGAAGCAACACAAAATGAACACAACATAGACAAGGCACCAAGATTTGTTAATAGATTTCACTCACAATGTGTGAGCTATGTATTTGGGCCCAACTTAAAAGTGGAGATACCTCTATATTATCTTAGTAAATAATGGAAAGTACATGGAAATAACTCACGCCTAGGAGAGACCGAAAATTTTGCTACTCATATCTCAATTTCGACTGCACCAATGGATTCTTTATGAAATTTCATGAAAAATGAGTATAAACTTGACTTGGTTTTGTTACTTTCACCTCTAAACCTCTTAGGAAATCATCAAGATGTCACAATAATTAGAATATTATAAGAATATGCTTGCAAAATATTCCCTCAAATATACCTTGGAATTTACCTAGAAAGTGCACTCGCCCGACACAGTTCCGCTACGAAGAGTTCCACTCAACTCTTTGTGGCCTAACCTCCCCTAAGCTGAATGGCATGGTGCATTTTAAATAGTTTTAGGTCAAAATACTTTATAAAGTCCCACTATTGGTTCATTGGAAAGTGGTTGTATTATTCTATGGGTGGGCTGTGGTCAAACTCCATGACCTCCCACTTGGGCAATTGGTTATGTTTTATATTTAAATATGGTTTGTATGAACTAAAGGAGGTTGCCCCCTTGAAGAGGCTTATTTCTAAGGTGTTGATCTATCTTTTCTATCTTTTTGTGAGCTGGTTTCATAACATTTGGTATCAGAGCTTTGGATTCTATGGTTTTCTTTGCTCCAAATAGGTTAGCGTCGCATTTTCGCTATAACTGTATTTTTGCAAAGACTCAGAAGATAAAACAAAAACCCATTTGATAAGAAATCGGTCTGAACCTCAGGTCCGAATTTTAGATCTTGTCTCGCTATATTTTCGGATATATGATCTGAGGAAGTTAGGGTTTTTGCAGACTCCCGAATTACATCTTAAACATATGACCTTGGGAAAATTTTCATAACTTTCTCTCTGAGCATCAAATTGAAATTTCATAAGAAGTTATAGAAAGAGGACAAACTGTAGTATTTTTTGTATATTTTTTAGATCCGAAGGTTAAAACAGTGACACGTGGCATGTCATACAAGTTCGCTATTCTAAAAAGGTGTATAATCATGTCATCTTGGGAGATTGTGCATAACTCTTTCTTGGAGAATCCAATTTCGATCGGACTGGTGGCATTAGAAAGAGGACACAGAGGACTACTGTAGGTCACGATTTCAGAATTGGAAGATCCAAAATTACAAAGTTCATTTCAAGATTGAGCTCCTAAAATCAAGAAAAAGTGAGATGAGGAAGTTTGATGGCAAGGATCCGGTAAATTGGATACTATAGATGGAGAAATATTTTGATCTACATGGTGTACCATTGTTACAAAAGGTATGTATTGCATCTAATTATTTAGAACCGAATCAATTTTTATGGTATAAAGGGCTTTGTTCTTGTAAACCACTTGTCACGTGGTCAATTTCCACGGAGGAAATGATAACACATTATGAGGATAGAAAGAGAAACACCTTCTTTAGCCAATTGATAAATCTCAAACAAAAGTGTTCAATGGCAGAGCACATTGAGGACTTTCAAAAATTGAATATAAGGGAAAATGATATTCCAAAGAAGCAGAGGATTGATGTCTCCATAGGGACTTTAAAGGATAACATTCAACATGAGGTTCGTCTTTGGGAACCTGATTCAGTGGAGAAGGCATTCAGGTTGTAAGAAAAGTGGAAAGTAAAATTATGGAAACAAGGAATTCTACCCCTCACAACTATAAACATGGAAGTTTTGTTTCTCCTAGCCTTCCACAACCTACAAGGGTGACACCACAACAATTGGAAGAAAAAAGAGAAAAAGGGCTTTGTTACAATTGTGATAGCAAATGCACTAAAGGTCATAAGTGTGCTGAGAAGAAATTATTTTACATAGATTATGAAGAGGAAGAAGAAAAAGTTTCAAGAAGTGAAAGATCACATTGAGAAAGAAGAAATGAATCCAACCATATCTTATAATGCATTGGCTAGAATTACCACTCCTCAAACTATCAAGATAGAAGGACATGTCAAGAAGAAAAATGTTCAAGAAGTGAAAGATCACATCGAGCATCAAGAAATGAATCCGACCATATCTTGTAAAGCATTGGAAGAAATTACCACTGCTCAAACTCTAAAGATAGAAGGACATATCAAGAAGAAAAAGGTTCAAGTAGTGAAAGATCACATCGAGCATCAACACCAAGTTCTCCAAATTTTAAAGGATAATGCCACTTTGGTGTAGAATCGAATGAAACAACAGGTAGATAAACATCGCAGTGAATTTTTTTTTGATGTAGGTGATTGGGTATTTTTACAGCTACATCTCAAGCAAGCTATTTATGACAAGGAAATTTTGCCAATACTACATGCACTTAAGAAATGGCGACCTTACCCAATGGGAAGACACTTCAAGGTAAAACTGGATCATGATAGTCTTAAATACTTTTTAGAACAAATATTATCTTTAGAAGAACAGAAAAATGGGTCACAAATATGTTGGGTTATGACTTTGACATCATCTATAGAAAAGGGAAGAAAATTTTTTGTTGCAGATGCACTCTCAAGAAAGGATGAGGACGTGGAAGCATTGTTTTGTGCTATTTCTATTATCCAACCAGATGGGATAAACAAAGCAAGGGATGAATGCAAGAAGGATGAAGAAGCGTGGCCACTCATTCAAAAGTTGCAGAAGATCCCAATTCAAAGAATATTGCCAGAGCTTGAAGAGGAAGGAAAAATCATATTGGAACCTGGAGTAGTGACAGAAACAAGAACCCGACAGCTACGAAATCAATCAATTTCAGAGTATCTCATCAAGTGTAAGAACTTACTCGCTAAATATTCCACATGAGAGGACAAGAATTTTACACAGAAGCATCAAGAACTACTCAAGCGTTTAGGACACCACTTTTTGAAGGAGAGGGGCATGTTAGGCCCCTATACTACTAGTGTAACCCCTTATTGTTATTAGTACAACCCCCCTATTATATTTCTGTACCCATGTAGTCCACATATTGTTACTATTGTGCTCCATAGAAGCCCACTATTGTTATTATTCTTCCCTTACATTATTATGATTATGTCAACTCTGATTATATTATGACCCCTTAGACTTCTATATATAGAAAGGAGGTCTTGTCATTTGTATCATCTAAGTATTGTTCATTTGTGTAATGTAAAGGAGGTTTCCCCCTCGAAGAGGCTCATCTCTAAGGCGTTGATCTATCTTTTCTATCTTTTTGTGAATTGGTTTCATAACAATGCTTTTTATGTTCATTGTAGGCCCATAGCCATATGCAAGGGCCTATGGAAAATCTTTTAGTACTCGGAGAGACCTTTCCAACAAGGTATCATACATGCTAAACGAAGATAATATGACCAAGTTATGACCCGGGAAGTTGGCTGCCTAATTAACCCCAATGGGGCCCACAAACTCTTGGTGTTACATCTGCTGGGGTTAGGGTTTTGGATGTTTAGGGTTTTATGATGTTTTTCAATAATAAGTAGGCCTTTGAGCCTCATTGTAACACAGTTTAGGGGCATGTAGCAACTACATCTCTTCTCAGAGATAAGCTACCATCGCTCGAGCTAGTCTTATTTCCATTTTGTGTGTAAGTATATTTCAATATTTGATATTAATAAAATGAAGTGTTATTTTTGCTGCATCTCTGTATTTATGGTCATATCTGTAATTTGTTGTGTTCTTGTTTAAGTTCAGATCACATATAAAGAAGTTGCGCATATACGATAAATGTAGATATATAGGACTTGTGCATATACGAAAGTTTCACATGCATATATCTTCTATATATGCACAACTTATGTATATGTGCATATATTTCGTATATGTGCAAATATTTGTATATGTGCAATTTTTGTATATGCACATATACAAAATTTGTGCATATAAAAAGTTGTGCGCAACTTTTGTAATATGCATATATGGTAGTCTCCATATATGCACAACTTTCTTATATGTACAACTATTGTATATGCACAACTCCCAGATATGCACATATAAGGAAGACATGCGTTGTAGAAATATGGTGATAGAATTGCAATTGATCAAGAAATTTCAATCTAAATCAAGAGAAACAATTCTATTGTACTGCTCTGCGGAATTTAATTCACAATTTAGAATAATAATCGCAAACATGCAATAAGAAAAACCACACATGCACAATATTTTTCTAGGGGAAAGCAACTATTAAAAACCCTTAATCTTGCTTGCATTAATCATATGAATAAAGAATGCAATACAATTTCTAGCTCACTTTGAACTCAACTTGAAAGTGAATAACCTATCTCTCTGCTTAATGAGAAGCTCTGACCTAGACTCAGTTAATTTCTGCCTCTGCTTGAGCCCCTATTTCCTTGCTCAAATCCCGAGGAATTAGGCCCCTATTATTTAATAATTTTCCTCCAATTGATTGCACAATTCCCAAGGTTGATCCTCTGACTGCATGCAAAACTTGTACACTCAAGACTAGTTTATAATTTATGTTATACTACCTTGGAATCTTCACCACAGGTGGGGAACTTGAATTCTCTGCATGCATTAGCTATTTTGGGCTGACTGATCATTTAATTGGATGATCACTGAGTTAGACTGTTTTCCCACTACAAAAGTGACATTCCCCTAGTTCTATCAATAGTTAGAACTAGTTTAACTGAAAACAACTTGAAATAACTGACCTTGATTGCTACAAACTAGCTATCACACATTCTAAAATGAACTCCAAGCGGTCTAACTCAAATTGACTAAGCTAATTGAGTGACAAAATCCATGTCACCTTAGTTAACTGCCTCTAAGTTGTCTACTGATGTGGAAATTTGAATTTTCTCTATGTGGCCAAGGCAAAGTCAAATTAAGACTTTCTTGTTACACTTCTCAATGCTTCCTCTTAGCAAGAAAGGTATTATCAACCACCCCTATCCCGCACCTGTGGAATTCAAACTTCCCTCTTGATAAATCCTTTGTCAAGATGTCAACATCTTATTCCTCCGTTGGAATGTATTATATCAACATTATCTGCCTTTGCACACAGTCCCGGTGTGATACCAGATATCTATATGCTTGGATTGATTGTAAAATATTGGATTCTTAAAGAGATTAACACAACTCTAATTATCACAATAGATCACAGTTGGATACATCATCTAACCAAAGTGTTCCATGAGTATCTTTCTCATCTAGATTGCCTCACATGTTGCTTGACTTGCAGCCATGTATTCTGCTTCTGTCGAGATGAGTGCCATAGATCTTTTCTTCCTGTTGTACGAGGAAACTGTTGCGGACCCAACACTAAAAATTCCACCTGATGTACTCTTTCGGTCAAATGGAATCCCTACCCAATTTGCATTTGTGAAGCCAAACAACTTCACTCCCTTTGTATGTTTGTACCATAATTCATACTAGGAAGTGCCTCTGAGGTATCATAAAAGATGCTTCATTGCCTTCTAATACAATTTGGTCAGCCTAACCATAGCTTGCCTCATCTAGTTAACTGCATAACACATATTTGGCCGTGTGTTCACAAGATACATTAGTGAAGCCACTAGTTGCCGATAAATGGCAGAATCCGCTTCTTCACATGAAGTGGCATCCTCGTTCCTCTAGTTGGTCACTAGAGGTGTCTCCATGGATTTACAACTCTCCATGCGAAATCTTTGCAGTATCTCATTGGCATACTTGCCTTGAGACACAAACAATTCCCCATTGCCTTGCCATACTTCTAGCCCAAGGAAGTAGTGCATGAGACCCATGTCCTTCACTTCAAATTCCCTTGCAAGTTCCTCCTTGCAAGAGTTGATACACTGCTCATCACATGTTAATATTAAACCATCAACATATAAAACAATGATAAGCAATTTACCTTCTACCAAAATATGATAGAGGTTTGCATCCACTTCACTTTTGGTGAAGCCTAAACCAGTGAGATAATTGTTGATCCTGGTGTACCAAGCTCGGGGTGCCTGTTTGAGACCGTACAATGCTCACCTAAGTCTGCACAAATGATACTCTTGATAAAATATCTCAAAACATTCTGGTTGCTTGATGTAAACCTCCTCCTTAATAACACCATTGAGAAATGTTGTTTTTACATCCATATCATGGACCTTCCACCCCATCTGCGTAACCATTGCAAGAATTGATCTAATGGATGAATACCTTGCTACGGGATCAAATATTTCCTCATAGTTAATTCCCTTGAGAGAATCCTTTGGACACAAATATGGCCTTATACTTCTCTATGCTTCTATTTGCTGCATGCTTAACCTTGAAGATACATCTCAAACCCACAACTAATTTATCTGTTAGCCTTGGGACCACTTCCCAAACATTGTTCTTTATGATGGGTTAATATTATTCCACCATTATATCAACCCAAACAAGTTGCTCAACTGCTTCCTCGAAAGAGGATGGCTCAATCTCTACAAGCTCAGTCATTAGAGCTATGTAGCTAGTGTACCTCTCAGGTGACCTCCTTTTCCTTCGCAAATTTGAAGAAACTCCCACATTCTCCCTCACATCCTGCATTAATCTATCAAATTCCCTAGTTATTTTTTTCCTTCTCTGGATGGTTATGTTTAAGTGGATGTCTCCACTTTGCCTCCTCTCTTATCCTCAGTTTGTTGTTGCTCCACAACTTCCTGAGGATCCTCCTTTGGAGTTAAAAGCTCCTCTTCTAGTGGGATCTCAAGCTCCCTCTCAATAATGTTGGGTGTAGTATAGGGTATATTAATGGACCAACATTTAATGTTAATCTGGGGTCCATGGACTTCGAGACGCAACACTGGAAATGTGAGAGAAAGACTCTAGTAACTTGCAAAATAAAACCCTAACTTGTCCGGAAACTGCTCACACCTTTGGATTCCTGCACTAGTTAATCTTGCACTCAAAAACATCATTAGAGATGAAACTCCAATTATTTCAAACACTACTCTTGCAATTCACAAACAATCAAAAGCAAACCCTAATAACTAAAGAACAAAACCTAACTACTAATTGATTGGAAACCTGAGCATTTAACTATTAATTAACTGAGTAATTCAAAAGGAAAGATTGCTCCATACTGACCAAAAACCAAGACAATTAAATCCTAGACAATGAATTATGAATGCAAGACAAACATTCTTATATTCACCACAGAACTCAAAGAAGCCAAGCCTATGTTAATGCTATGTTCAAATGTTGTTAAAATTCTCTTTCTGTGAATTCAAAGTATCAATTTCAAATCTGTTTATGGCACACTTCTTGCAACACAGATGCACTAATTGTTTAAATAACTTCAAACACATTAGTAGAAGCACTTTCACTCTGATATAATGTTACTATTTTTCTCAGTGTTCATATTCAACTCTCAAATTTCTACAAACCAATCAACTCACTAACCCAATTGAAATTTAATTATGGGAATGACTCATAATGACACAAAAGGGATGAATATTATAAAAATGCTCTGTAATACTCACAATTGTCAATCATCACTACATTGACTCAAATAAGGTATAGAGCCATACTAAAACTCTTTTTCCATGAACCGACTCCCTATTTTTCTTCATGGAATAACCATACAACAACAAAATCAATTCATTGTATAAAATATTATAGTTGGGAATATCGTAAGCCAAAAACATCAATGCTCTGTTCCGATTTACAATTGACACAGCTTTAAAGATAAAAAAAAATAATGATTGGATAACAAATCTTGATCCACTCCAAACTAATGAAACTTGATATAACTCTATTTGTCAACCATAAACTTGAAACTTGATATAACTTTTTTTGTTATCCATAAACATTTGTGTTTGAAATGGATCTAGAACAATGTTAAATTATTATCCAATGCAGGGTTAACAATAGACCTATAGAATTCATATTTATACTTCACCAACAGCTAGATCAGGGAAAATCTATCATTGTTATGTCATGGATTTACAAAGAGCTCTAGACTCAATGTGATCAGAGGCACCTCTGCAAAGATTACTTCAATGAATTACTGCAATAGATAATCAAAAGTTGAAACCAACATTTGACACTTCTAGATCTTCCAAGATAAAACAAGTACTTCACAAGGAAATGCATATCAGAACAAAGTATAGGAACTTTACCTTAGAAAACTCTTAGACCAGAGATTAATCAACACAATTAACACACTTAAAACCATAAATAACATTGCCATACACTAGATTTGAAATATATTAAGCAAATAAGTACAAGACAAGGGCATGACAAGCTGGATTGGTGGGCCCAAACCAATCAGCTCGTCCCCTCTACAAAATATCTAACTCACAAAGATGAGATTAAGCATGAAATACACAAATGTATACAATAAAACATGGCGTGAGTACTTTGTATTTAATAATACACAATCTTTTACATCTGAGGCCATATGCTCAAGGTCTAAACCAACAATATGAATTTATAATAATATCCTCTCCTCCCACACAGGCCATGGTCAGGCCTTTTATGACAGTTACACAACGAATTTTGGCTCTAACAACCCAATTTTTCAATTTTGGAAAATTTTGTATTTTTAATAAATTTGCCTAAAATAACCTTGCATATCTTACTACCCTGGCAAATTTTAGAAAAAAATTCAGGGGGAGCCTAATTTTCCATGTTGTCAACAAATACCTCTCTTGTAATTTTCTAATTCAACTCCATTGCTTCGGAAATCGTGCCCCAAGTTGATTATTTAGATACTTTTACAATTTTGGGTTTAATATGATTTTTTACAAATCTGCCTCAAATACCCCTTTGAATCTCCCAAACCGAGATTAATTTTGGAAAACAATTTGAGGCTTAGTTAATTTTCTATGATGGGAACAAAACCCCTGTTCCAGAATTTTGAGATTCGCTTTCATCTGCACGGAAATTGAGGACAAAGTTGGCAGTTTGAAAACTGTGTGAATTTTGGGGCTGATTTGTCAATTTGCTTCTAGAAACTCACACGTGCGACTTGGGTGCATTCTAACTCATGTGGAGGTGTTAAAACATCATTTTGAACAAAAACCTTCCTCGGTTTTCCCCGAAAGTGTGTCGAAATGTCGAATCCCAAAATTGGAGCAGGCACCACCTTACTAGTGCAGGAAAACCAGAAATTGATGCACTTAGAAATCAATTGTATATATTTAAATGGAGTTTCATGCATCTTCTTGAGGACCTGAAATAACACAAAAAACTATCATTAATAATAATCTCGATATAATTTGTATTGAAACAAAGGGAATATACTAAAGAATAAATAATTACCTTGTCATGCTCCTAATTGAAGATAATAGCCCAATAATGATAGTAAATTAGATAAAATCATGAGTAATCAACGTGAGAAAGGATGAATTAAATACAATAACTCCGGGGCCCGAAAAAGAGAGCAATGCATTGCTTTCTTCTCATCAAACTTTAGATCCCTTTGCACAACTGTCATTCTAAGGGAAGGTAAGTACACACGGTAATTGTGTGGAGTTTTTGTGTAACCCACAAAGACTCCCAACTCTATTGTCGGCTCAAGATTCTTCCTCAAATATTTGGAGACATGGCAATAAACAGAGGCTCTAAAAATCCTGAAGTGAGACACATCAGGTTTTCTCCCTGAGAAAGCCTCCTCCGGTGCAATCATACCGAGAATCCGATGAGGACTTCAATTCTGCAAGTAGACTGTTGTGTTACATGTCTCTTCCCACAAATGCAGTGGCAAACCTTAATCATGTAGCATAGCTCTCGTATCTCCAACAATGCTCTTGTTCTTTATCTTAGCCACCCTATTATGTTGTGGGTTGTGGGGTGTTGTCAACTCTCTTCAAATGCCTTCTTTTGAACAAAAAAATCTTGAAGTCATTCGAAACATACTCACCTCCACTGTCACTCCTATGAGCCTTCACCTTCTTGTTGGTCTCTTTCTCGACTAGCACCTTGAATTCTAAAAACATTGAGAATGTCTCATCCTTCTTCTCCATGAAGAAGATCCAACACTTCCTTGAAAAATCATCAATAAAAATAACAAAATATTTATGTCTAATAGTGGAGGTTGTGAAGAAGGTCCACAAACATCGAAGTGGACTCTTTCTAGGACTACATGTGTTTTTCTGTCTCGATCATGGAATGTGGATTTTACGTACTTCCCCAAGGTACAACCCTTGCAGACATCCTGCTACTTAATTGCTCCTTTAGGGACGCCAATGGTTATTTGTTGCATAATATTTAAGATGCCATGATGCAAATGGCCCAATCTCCCATGTGAGAGCTCACCAACATTGTGACTCTGCATTTTCTCTACCTTACTGCTTAATGCAACATAATCTTCCACATCTTCGCACGAACCCCGATTTGCTTCACCTTTCTAGTGGTTATGTGTCTTGGGAATGATTTCCCTTTATTGAAGATCACATCATAACCACGGTCTTTTGAAACTTCTACAAAGATGAGATTCTTCTTTAGGCTTGGAACAAACATGACATATTTGAGGTGAAGAGGGGATCCCAACTCCATAATAAAGGTTATTATATCGATCCTAGTAGCGCAGTACTTTCTGTCATCCCCAAGCTCAATATGCATATGGAGATCTTTCTCCTCTAAGTCATTGAAGAACCCTCTACATCTTGTCATGTGGAATGAGGCACCTGATTCCAAGTACCAAACACTCCCCATCATAGTGTTGGCCATGCATGCGATAAGGGTGAATTCAAGCTTGAACTGTGCAGCCAAAGCTTCACCTGCTGCTCCTCCTGAGTTCTTCTTGCTAGAATTTTTGTGTGGACACTTCATAGCATAGTGCCTGAATTCATGACAATTGAAGCATTTTATTTTGGACAAGTCTTTCTTCTTGCCCCCTTAGTTGGATTCTGGTTTGGTTTGAGATTTCTTCCATTTTCCCTTCTTTCCCTTTCCAACCAATGCAAAGTTTTCTTCATCCTTGCCCTTGGATGAAGTTCCATCTCTCATATTCTACCTGATCTCTTCTTGTACCAAATTAGACCACAATCGTTCCTAATTCAGTAATTTCTCCCTCTCATTCATTGAGTTCTCATAGCTATGCCAAATGTAAGGACCCGATTCAGACTATTTACATTTTTTTTTTTTTTAACAGCAAATACAACCAGAAAAGAAACGCATTGAAATTTCAAATTTATTTAGCGCACACATTCCTGACACTCATTTCAGGAAAACATATCATAACATTTACATATGTTTAACTAAGATCAATAGTAATGAAATACATGTGTACCATTCACCAGAAGGCGAGACTCCGCTTGCTCTGCTGTTACTGGTATTCCCTTGTAGCCAGTCACCTCCGCGAGTGAATGATGACGCACTTGATCCGAATGCGAAGACCCACCGGTTCACCTCCCAGCCTACTCCTTGGGTACTCTTCTTCCCCGCGGACCCCCGAGCTGCAATGGGGTTGTACAATGGAGGAAAGCACTAGCTGGTAGAGGAGAGCACACCTTGGCTCAAGAGTCCCCTCTCTAAAATCCTCTACCTCACCAAACTCACTATAGCTTCGTAATCACTGCTCTGACATCATCTCATCCATGCAACAATAGGGTTCCCAAAATGTCCCTTCTCCCATGTCTTGCCCCTTCTTTTATAGGAGTCCTCATAGGTGACACTTTTCATGTCATGCATAATTTTTTTTTTTTTATAATTCAATAGCTTGATTATTCACTCACCCATGTGTCATTCTCACATCAAGGGTCTCCCAAAATTATTTACTTAAATTTTTATTTAAAACTAATATTTTCCTCACCTCAACAAGATTCTTATTTCTCCTCCTAGTTGTCTCTTTATTCCCCCCTTTTATTCCTTAATTTGTGTTCATTACTTGAAGTCAATTAATGAGTCAAGATTTTATCCCCAATCTACTCCCTAATTTAACTCAGGTTATCTCCTAGATGGATATTCTTATGATGGTTGTTGACACATGGAGCTTCTCTACATTTCTCTAAATTTAATTTATTATTCTCATTTTAATTCACCTTCCTCTTTTATTAATTAGGTTTAAATTAGTTTAGGGTTAATCTTTATCTTTACCATTATGTTTGTCTTTCCCCTTTTTCCTAATTAAACCACATAATCTTCCTAGTATTTCCAAAATGGGAAGGGTAGAGTTTTTAAGGTACTCTATTTTAATTCTTCCTATGATCCTCCTTATTCCAAGTTTTATTTTTGATTTAATTACATTGGTTTCTAATCATCCTTTACCCTTGATGTAAATTTACCTAGTTTTCATTCCTTGCTTATATTTATTTATTATTATTTATTTTTAATGATTCCAAGGATGCCAAGTTTGGTTGTGCCCTTCAAGAACTTCCCTAGAAGTTCCAAGGGTGCCACACCTAATAGTTTATTTGTGATGCCAAGGGTGCCAGTTTGGTTGTGCCCTTCAAGAACTTCCCTAGAAGTTCCAAGGGTGCCACACCTAGTAGTTTATTTGTGATGCCAAGGGTGCCAAGTTGGTCATTCCCTTCAAGAAATTCCCCTGAAGTTCCAAGGGTGCCACACCACTTGCCCTTCAAGCATGCAGTGACTACGAGGGGAAAGTATAGTGCAACGTCATAGAACACTATCATCTCCTATGTTGCCTGCTATAGTGAGACTAATGGTGTCGGGGATCAAGGAATCCGCCTTGATGCGTGCCCCCCGGTAAAGTCCTCATGAGCGACCCAACTTTGGGACCTGCCCTCATGGCATCATGATCTTCAAGGTGAAGGTGTTTCAACCCTTCCAGCCCAAGCCATGGCGGGAGTGCTAGTGGGTGAGATCAGGGACTCTGTCCCACCCCTCCCATGTAGTTCCATCCACTTGTACAACCCCATCATCCATATGTGGGTCATTCGGTCAAGCAACTAATCTGTGTCTGCAACCATTAACATATCATCAGAATATAGTTAAACATATATGGCAGATTTCAAGATCGACTTAGACTTTAAAAGATAAAATAATATGAATTTTCATCAAACCAGATGTCATCGACATGTCATATGCGAGTGCCCCTGATGGTTTCCTGCCATGCTCAATAATCATCAGTAACAAGGTTTCTCAATGTTATTCAATTATCATAATAGCATCATTAACAATTCCCGGTCATTCACATCATTGTCCATTGTAAGTCTGAACTAAAGGAAGTAGGTAACATAGGGGACACATCCATCATGGCTATCATCAATAATCATCAATGGAAACATACACATTCATTAAGCTATCAACATCTTAACCTCGTAGAAATATACCTATCCATCAAATTTATCCTCATTATGCTTTTAGTAGAGCGCATACATATTCTTTACTACCCTCATCATAAATTCAAATAGAGACCAACTTAACTATTTAATATTGCAATCATTAGAATACTGATAGATAAGCTACATAACCATTTATGCTATCATAATATCAATGGAAAGCATTCATGAACATCACAACCATGAATATCTCAATCGCTAATAATAGTGTCATGGGTCCAGATCCTCAATCTGAGGTCCTCGAAGAATAAAGTGTCTAAGATAAAGTCGTATTAAGGTCAGGAAACTAGAGTGGGCACTACACCAAATTTTGGGAAGGCCTAGAAGAGCTAAGCTCACTAGGTCATCTTTTGCAACATTCATACCAACCCCTCCAAGCTCATCATGAACTTGTGTAAATCTACTGAGATACTGCAGAATATTATCATTCTTCTGCATCTTGATGTTTCAAAGTTTGTCTTTGAGGGCCAATTTCCTATGGTCACTGTTATTCTCAAACAACTCTATCAGTGCGTTCCACATTGCAAAAGGAGTTTCTTTCCCATGGAAATTTGAGACAATGTGGTCTCACACTCCCTCCAAGATAATTCTCCTCGCCTTGGCTAGATCTTTCTTCCATTGAGCTAGGTTATGGGCATCAACTGATCCTGGTTTTGCAATGTCTATCTTGACATATTCTAGCAATCCATTGTCATCAAGCACTGCCTCCATGTGATCTTTCCATGCAATGAAATTCAAGTGCATACTCTAATATCAGCCCATTGAAGGTCATCTTCCTAACTTTGAAGGGATCCTACTACACTAAAGATGCAAATTTGAACCTAGTGAGGAACAACTTCGAAATTCTCGTTCTAATGTGAATCCAGCTCTGAAACCATGTATAAATATGGTGATATAATTGAAACTGCTCAAGAAATTTCAATCTAAATCAAGAGACACAATTCTATTCTACTGCTCTGCGGGAATTTAATTCACAATTTAGAAAAACATCCGCAAACATGCAATAAGAAATACCACACATGCACAATATTTTTCTAGGGGAAATCAACTGCTAAAAACCCCTTAAGCATGTTTGCATTAATCATATGAACAAAGAATGTATTACAATTTCTATCTTGCTCTGAGCTCAACTTGCAAGTGAATAACCTATCTCTCTGCTCAATGAGAAGCTTTGACCTAGACTTAGTCAATTTCTGCCTCTGCTTGAGCCCCTATTTCCTTGCACAAATCATGAGGAATTAGGCCCCTATTATTTAGGATTTTTCTTCCATATGATTGCGCAATTCCCAAGGTTCATCCTCTAACTGCATGCAACACTAGTACACTTAAGACTAGTCTACAACTAATGTTACACTACCTTGGAATCTCCAACACAGTTAGGGAACTCGAATTCTTTGCATGCATTAGCTATTTTGGGTTGATTGATCAGTTAACTGGATGATCATTGAGTTAGACTGTTGTCCCACTGCACAACTGACCTTCCAATAGTTCTATTAATAGTTATAACTAGTTTAACTGAAAACAACTTGAAATAATTGACCTTGATTGCTACAAATTAGCAGTCACACATGCTTAACTGAACTCCAAGCCCTCTAACTCGAATTTACTGAGCTAACTGAGTGACAAGAGCCATGTCACCTTAGTTAACTACCTCCAAGTTGTCTGTTGATGTGGAAATTCAAATTTTCTCAATTTAACCAAGGCAAAGTCAAATTGAAACTTTCTTGCTACACTTCTCAACATGCGCATATACAAAAGTCTCACAATTTCTATATATGCACATATTTTGTATCGCATACCTTTTGTATATACACAACTTCCATATATGCACATATATTTCGTATACATGCAACTTCCATATATGCACATATCTTTCGTATATGAACAACTTTTGTATATGTGCATATACAAAAGTCATTTGTATATGGAAGATATGTGCATATACAGAGGCTATGTATATATAAAGGTTGAAGTTGTGCATAATTTTTGTATATGCGTTGCTTCAGTACATGCACATATATGGAAGTTGCGCATATACGGTAGATGCACATATACAAAATTTGTGCATATATGGAAGATGCACATATACATAATTTATGCACAACTTCAGTGACTGTACATGCGCAACCTCCATATATGCGCAATTTTTGTATATGTGCAACTTTCATATATGCACATATTCATTTACGCATATATGGAAGATATGCACATATATAGAAGATGCACATATATGGAAGATATTCGCATATATAGAAGATGTGCATATACAAAAGCTGAAGTTTTTCACAACTTCTGTATATGTAGATATCTTTCGTATATGCACAATTTCCGTGTATACGCATATCTTTGCATATATGTGAAACTTCTGTATATGCACATATCTTCCATATATGTGTAACTTCTGTATATTCACATATACAAAAGTTGCACATATACAAAAGCAGTGCACAACTTTCATAATAAGCATATACAACAACCTCCATATATGCATACATTTTTGTATATGCACAACTTCCATATATGTGTAACTTTTGTATATGCTCCTTTACCATATATGTGAAACTTCCATATATGTGCATATATAGAGGATGCACATATACGTATGTTCGCAACTTTCATATATTTGTATATATGGAAGTTGTGCACATATGGAAGATATGTGCATATACGGAAGCTGTGTATATATGGAGGTGAAGTTGTGCACACATATGTGCATATACAGAAGTTGTGTATATATGGAGGTTGAGTTGTGCGCAAGTATGTGCATATACGAAAGTTGCGGATATATGGAAGATATGCGCGTATACGGAAGTTGTGCATATGCGCAAGTTGCACATATACGAAAGTTGTGTATATACAGAGGATGTGCATATACGGAAGTATTACAACTTTTATATATGTGGATCTTCTGCATCGCATATCTTCCATATATGTGTTGTTATATATGCACATATCTTCTATATCTGTGCAACTTCCATATGTGCATATATATATATATATCGTTTATGAAATTAGTTGAATCACATATCTTTCTCTACTCTTTGAGCACTGAGTCACTTCCAGTGCTAGGGGTGTTACTAAGAACATACAATAAGAGAGACATATCCAAACTTTCCCTTTGTAGCTTTTAACAAAGAATGAATATCTTCCATGTGAGACATGTAGATAGAATATCCTATGTATTAAACATGTAGACTTGGAGTTGACATCATGACATTGATTAAGAGTCTTATTTTGTACGTGTTTGTTCAGGTAATAGGATAAGCTTACTTGGTCCTAGGTCATGGTCGTCAAGTTATAATCCAATTCCAAATCGGAGTGATTAGTGCACCCTACATATAAGAATGAAGTGAAATTGCCACGAGCATTATCGCTTTTCCAAGGACACCTCACCAATATCAAGTAATACACATATGACTGAAAAATAATTCCATGCATATTACAAATGATGTCCAATGAAAAAAATTACCATGCACATTACAAACGCACCACCATGATGAATGTATGCACGTTGGTCTAGTAATAAAGAATGGTCATGCATTGAAGAATGATATGACACCCTTGGTCAAGTACATAGTTGGTTTGCCTACACTTAATTTCAAGAAAGGTTTTATGACTAATAAAAACAAGTTGCACACAACTTGATGGTAAAAATAAATTAGCTCGTAATAAATGAAAACAATAAAAAAACATTCAAATTAAAAAGCCATTAAATTAAACATTTAACATTGCAATTTACTACTTATATACCAATGTCCACCTAGTATGTGGAAAATGGCAGTAACCCATCAAATCAATTTTAATTTTGTGCTATAATATTTTTCAATTTTTAAAATGTAATTTATTTAATATTTTGTTCATAGTGTAAACGTCAAATGTGAGATCCAAAAAATCTACATAGATTTGTGCTAATGCATTCCAAAGTCAATCTACATAGATTTGTGCTAATGCATTCCAAAGTCATTTTAATAGGTATTCAAATTTCAATTAATAACTATAATATAAATTAAATATACATAAACAAATGTAAACGAATTTTTAACATATTTTTCTTAACAACGACTAGAATTTGAGGTTACATTAACTCTTTATATTCCATAAACAAAAAACAGATAATTTTTTTTAAAAATCAAATTATAACAAAATAAAATTTTATAATATATATATATTATAAAATGCAATGTTAAAAATAAAAAATTAAAATACAAAATAAAATTAAGTTATATTAATAATTGAAATAATCTTTAAATACTTATTTGCATTTTTTTGATATTAAAATTTTTGCTAACTAAATGAGTTATTACTAGGTTAATAATTTTTTTGAAATTTTGATAAAGGTAATCTTTTCACACTTCATGTTTCCTTTAGTTTTACTTTAATTCAATATATTATCATTTATAACAATAGATTTATTTTGAATTATCATTATAAATATCATTGAAATAAATCATTTAATTGAAAAAAATTATATATTTGAAATAATTTATGGTGATAATAATTAAATGTTATATTTGTTATGTACGACATCAAATATAATAAAATAAAATAAAGTGAGATGTCTACAATTATGTTTTCAATGTAAAAATAATAATTTGGATTTATAGTTTGCACATGGTATTGTGCCCATAATATTCTCTTGTATAGCCTATATAAATATAGGATGACTCTCACAAAATAAATAGAGAGCGGAAGGTAGAGGACATTGGAGTGGAGGTGAAGTTTGATGTATATTTTGTTATTAATTAAAAGAGTTATTGATTCTTTGTTGTGGTTTTTCCCAATTGGGTTTCCCAAGTTAAATTTTTGTTGTTTTAATAATTTTTTTATTGATCTAAGATTTCTCGTAATTTATATATTCATTGGTGTTCAAAATATAACAATATTGAGAACATTTCTAAACATGGTTCCAATGTCTAATCATACAAATTAGAGATTTTCACAATTTTTTTAAAATATATTTATCTTTTGGATTTTTAGGTGATTAAATAGTTCTTGAAAGTTAGAATGCATTTGCATGCTTTAGATTTAGCCTCTTTTCCATAGTTATGTGTAATAGACTATTATGGTTGTGTATCAATTAAATGATTATGGTTGTGTATCAAATTGAGATTTCATGTAATAGAATCTAATAAAACAAGAAACACACACACACACATATATATATATTCAACACTCTTTAAATAATTTCAAGGGTTTAGTTTATCATCTTATTTAATAAAACAAATAAAAAATGATTAGATAACGAAACTAAGCAGCTATTGCAATATTATATAGTATAAACATATAAAATGTTGCATTAAAAATAATAAAAATAGAGTATTGCATTAAGAGTAAACTAAAATTGAACTTTTTCATTTATGACAATTCTTTATGTGGTGGCCATAAAAAACCTTAAAACCTAAAAAATTTAAACAATAAAGGAAAATTTAAGTGTGTCTATTAAGGACTCCTTCTCACTATCTTCTTAAAGCACTCGATGAAGGACATCATCAAGCTACTAACAAGCATGTAATCAAAGAAAGGATCATGGCCATTTATGTCATTTATGTATTACAATCATGGACATTTACGTCGTGAACTTCAAGAAAATTCCAAATAACATATCACAAGTATAGTTGATATGTAACTCTTTTAAAGTGTATCATTCATATGAGACAAAATGCACATACAATTTCAAATGTGAAAAACACTTCGCTAATATACCATTTTGTATCGAGAGAAAGTTTAGTTTATCATTCAAAAATATAATATTCATTACAAAAGGAGAAAATTCCTTTTACACAAAAAATTAATTAAATCCCTAAACTTGTTCAAGTTACTTAAACATGGTGAGTTGTTTTAGTTCTCAAAGTGGTAAGCCTAGTGGGTTTAGTAAGAGCAATACTAGTTGTGCATATATGCTCTATGTATTGTTTTCGAGACTTGAACCCACATGCTTTCAAGTCTTTTGGTGTAATTTTCATTCTTTTCACCATCCCAAGATCATTTTCCCTTTTTGCCTTCTGCAAAAGTTAGAACATAATCAATAAATATGGAAATTGATATCAACATAATAAAAAAATGGGTCAATAAAAATGCAAAATGGTATGGATATAATGAATAGATGGGGACCATGCAAAATGGAAGAAGACACAATGCATTGAAAAGCTATGTAATTATAATGTATAATAAATTATATGTCAATGTATTATGAGCTATGGTATAATGTATACAACTTACCTCCTCTAAATTCCCTTGAAGACAAGATGAGCATCGTAATGGTTGCGAACAATGTGGCTTTGGCTACATCACTTGCTCACTATATATTATATGTGGATGGATTTGAGGAGAGGCATATTCTTTATTTTAGTCACTAGATCGTAAATAGATATATAATTATGAATCTCAAACCAAATTAAATGTAAAAGCTAATTAACAATCATAAAGAATAAGTTAAATATATACTTGAACCATCTCAGTTGCATTCTTTTCAAGACCATGACTATGTTCTAGGGTTTTCAAATGTGTAATGGTTCCAAAAACAATACTTGCATCCATTTTCCTTCTTATCATTTTGGTAGAATATAATAATAAATAAGAAAAAAACTTTAAAAAATAAAATATATTTTTCTCGCTTGTCATCCTAGTGAAATATAGTAATCTACATGCTAATGTTGATGTTAAATAGTTTGTATGGAAACAAAACTTACTTCTTCCAAAGCCTGTTGAAATATAGGTGAACGTTGCAATGGTTCACAACTTGATATATGTTGGGTTTTTGAGTTATTGGGTCTAAAATCAATGACCAAATAATGTGGAGATCTCTCTATGGAATTTTTTTCCATTGGAAAAATCGTAATCTTTCATTATATTTGAAAAATTACATGTAGTAGATGCTTTTCAGCATATGCTTTGTTGGCCCTTGGCCATCTCTGTGAGCCATGTCAAAAATGGTGCCCAGTTTCTTCAAAAAAAAGATGCATATATCATTCTTCACCACGCAAGGTGCTCAGTTTGTGAGTTTGATAAAAATAAATGTAAACATAGCTGATATCTACAATATTAACATTCACCATGCGGGGTGATGTCCTTTTTGCGAGGTCTGGAATAAAACATATTGAAATAAATATATACATATGTATAGTCTGTGCATGATCAAAACAAAGAAACACTAAAAAATTAGGGACTCCCTGCCCTGTGATAGTATCGGTACTCATTTGTACCCCTTTGTTCCTGTATCATCCACTGTCCTCGGGGAAGTAGCGTGGCCTCCTTGGAAAGCCCGTCAGCACTGCAGTTATGTTCCCTGTAAATGTGTTGACAAGAAATAGAATTAAACTGAGCTTTGAACATGTTCACTTCATCTAGAATATTACTAAGAGTATGTGCATGACAAACAGTAATATTATTGAACCAATTTAAAATGATTTTTGAGTCTCCATATATGTTTAGATCCATGCAATCATGACCCAATGAGAAATGCAGCAAATGCCGAAGTGTGATAAGTTCTGTGAAGTTATTTGTCCCATGTCCAAGCCCCATCTTAACCTTAAAGTAGTGCTGATCAGTGAGGTATAGAATGAAACCACCTCCACATCCTTGGTTTTGTGCAGCACCGTCAAAAAAAGCCCAAGGAGTGTTTTTATCTATGGGTGCAGGGCCATGCGGTCTCTTAGGCCGAGGTCTGATGGGCTAAGACAGTTCGTGGAAAGCAGATATAATTTGGGCTGAAATATGCATCCATCTAGTTGCTTTGTCATAAAAAAAAATTCGGTTCCGAGCCAGCCAGATATGCCAGCATATAAGTAGGGAGAGGCATAACTGCTTTGATCCTCGATGTAAATTGTACCAACTCTCTCTCTCTCTCTATGGAATTATGTTCATTAGGCTAGGAATATCAATAAAAATGGGAAATTAGTATACAATTGTTACTAAAAATAAACATGTCATTTAATATGAAAATGTCTTGAAAATAAATTCAAGCAAAAGTTGAACTCATGTGATTACTCATTGTTAAATCTATTGTCGCTATAGTTTAAGATATGGCTATGCCCATCTACCTTTTATTCCCCTACGTCATTACAAATCCCTTCTCTTTCTTTTTGTTGCAAAGTGATTTCTATGCACTTAGTCGTGTCCATACGTCTACGAGGTAGACTTTGGTCCCAACAATCCATTTTCTCATTGATTTTGAGTTTTGAAGCATCATCAAGCTCATCGATCGTAGAAACTGACTGCATAAAAAAAGTTCAATGAATTTAACATGTAATCATATATTCATATTATTATAACAAGACACATATAACCATGTCAATAAATGCTTAGAACAAAAATAATTTCTTCATGAACAAATATTTTATATGTTTGTTTGTGCATACGACATAACCTTGCATCTAAATCATATTGCATCTTTTCATTTTGTTTTCTAATCTCGCTTGGCGACTTGATCCCACGTCTAACATTCTGGTCTCTTTTGTTCAGGAATCTAGGGGCAACAAATTAGATGATTTCTCTTACTTTGATAACTTCTTGTGATGTATTTTTACTTAACTTAATTAGCTTCTTCTTTCACTTGATTATAATTAGTGTTCTTATCATCAAACAACTACCAAACCATAAAGAACAATGAGACAAGAGGAAACAAGATATAGGTTATTAGCCAAGGCCAAAACCTTTCCTATTTTGAGGAAAACCTACAAGAATTCTTCTCTTCTTATAGAACTTCAAATGAAGAATTCCAAGACCTATGACCCTGTTGTAGCAGCTGCAACATCTTCCAAAATTTTGGCCTACATTCAAATTTTTGATCCTACAATGGATCCTATGATCATTTGTTCCTCAGTCACTTATTAGTAAGCTTATGATTTCAAGCTGCCTTCCTAAGTCTTAAGAGTTGTTCACACTTTCATCTTTCTATAGCATGTGTCATATTCGGGAATGTGAATTATCGCTTGTCATGCAAGGGAAGTTTGTTTTTATTCAAGGGGAAATCTTTTTGAAAATGGGTTTTTCTCATCATATAGACATGTTTCACACTCATTTCCAAAGTTTCACGCACTATTGAACAAGTGTCGCCTTTATCTTCACAAAGTTTATCATGGGAGCCGCACTTATTGGAAGTTGCCACAAAGGTTGTTGCATTAAGAGAAGTATGTTTTCATATGTTCTGGATGGTCTATGTTGTATCACTAAGTGTTCAAGTGTGCGATCATAGTTAATTTAGTGTGTGATCATAGTCAATTTAGTCAATTTAGTGTGCGATCCCGCACTTAGCCAAATTCCAGAGTATTCCTAGCAACCTAGCCTCATCCAACTTTCCTGAACTTCCCACTTCACATCTGCAACCCTCAAAGTTTTTCCTTGCCTTCTGGGACTACGTAATGCACAAAAAGCCCAACCTCCCTTGGAATCCAAAATTGTGAAGTGGATTCCTCCTGTGTCCTTCCCTTAACCAGAATCCACTGTCTCCAGAAACTGTGTCGTTTTGTCCCTCAAGCATCTCAACTTCCCAGTCCACCTCGCCTCCTGAAACTATGCAAATTTGTCCTCCCACGAAATTATTCTATAGCAACCACTACCTTCTTAAACTGCGCAATTGTTTGTCGCAGTGAGGACTGTGCATAAATTTCCCCCAGTCTAGCTTGAGCTGCGAAGTGCGCAGTCTCAGAGATCAAGATTGACCCTTGGCTGCTTGAACTGTGCAGTCACTGGGCCTTTTCCCTTGGCCTATCACTTAGTCCAGACCCAGTTTATGAATCCAAGTGCAACATCTTAGACTAGGGGTTTATCAAGCTGATGTCGTCCTGTCATGAGAGGATTATAGATACATGAATTTTACCAGGCTATGGAAAGATTATAAAGAAGGTTATGAAGAAGGAGGACATGTGAGATGACACTCAAGGAGATGAGGAGAAAAGATAATTATCAAATAAGAAGACCAAGGAACCCGAGGTATGATAGAATACTGGGACCACATGAGGACTCCATCTGATGCATAACCCTTTGGAGGGTAGGTATGCAAAACAAAGCACATATTTTTGAAATACACCTCTTAGTGTAGCATGAAGGGTTGCTTATCATTGTCATATAATTATGTCTTCAATGACATGATGGTTGCAAGCACTGAAAGTCATTCCACTTGTTTCCACTAAGTGTCCCGCTCCCTTTTGTTTGTTGGATCAATTATCATATTTTGGCATGGTTGGCTGTTATGTCATGTTTGTGAACCTTTTATGGTGATCTTGAAGGTTGGTATTTGTGTATACGAGTTGTCCTAGCAATATAAACACCTATCCCACTCATACACAAAGTATTGAGCGTTGTCGCACAAGTGTCATCACGGTCGCCCTAAATTCTATCTCAAGTGTTTCACATGTCGTTTCTTGTCTTGAGACAGTCGCTTAAAGGGTAATGCTTTGTTTGTTGTCCTGGTGGCCTATGTTGTCATGTTGTCGAAGTGTGGGATCATAGTTCAAGTTCATCATAAGTCCATCTTCCTCTCACACTTAGCCATTTTCAGAAAATATTCTTGATCGGGAAACTTAGCTTCACTGGGCCCCGACTGATTTGCGCATTGCGCAATCTCAATACTCAATTATGTGACCTTGCTAACTGGAACTACACAGTGCGCAGTCACTATCCTCTAGGGTAGTTTCACTACGCAATTTCAGAGTTCAGCAACCTTCCTTGACTCCAATAATTGCGTAGCAGTCCCTTCCAGTCTAGCTTGAATTGCACATTTCGCACTTTCAGTCCTCAAACTTTTACCTTACTTGTTGGAATCTCGCAGTGCGTAGAGAGCCCAACTTCCCTTGGCCTATAGAACTACACAGAGGTGTCCCCTAGTGTCCTCCCTTAGTCGTAGCTCATTGTCCTCAAGAACTGTGTAGTTTTGGCTTCTAGGCCTCTCTACTACTCAGTCCTCCTTGCCTCTAAAAAATGCGCAGAAATGAACTCCCTTGGCCTCACCTTGCACCAGCCATTGCTGACTTGAACTGCACAATCCTATCTCCCAGTGGCCACTACGCATTTTTTCTCCTCAGTGAGATTTTTTCTCACAATTTCCTCAGGCAAGCTTGAGCTGTGCTCTTCGCAATCTTAGCAATCAAACTCTCTCCCTGCCAACTGGAACTGTGCAATGCGCAGTCATTGAGCCCTGTCTCCTAGCCTGCGGCTTGTCCGAAGCTCAGTCCATGGATGATAATGCACCATCTTAGAATATGGATTTTTCAGATTGATGTTGTCACATCATGAGAGAATTACAGGAACAAGTACACTCTCAAATCATGGAGAGATGATGAAGAAGGAAAAGTAGGAGGGAATCATGCCTCAAGACTCAACTGTAGTTGAACCGAAAGGTGAACCTATCAAGAGCAAGCAAAGGACACAAGTTTGCAATCACCTCCCAATACCGAAGATCATTGAAGACCCCGCTTCATCAAGCTATGAGGAGGAGAAGGGAGAGCACACCCAAGAACAAATCTATCACTCAACAATAACAACAGCTTGACATTTCCACCTCAGCAAGCCAATCCATGTCAACAATGTCATGTCAAGTCGTATCAAGAGTTGTCACATGCCACATCACTATTATGGGTCATGTTGTAAATCAAATATATTGTAAAGTGAAAGTCCAATGGACACACAAAAATACGAAGAGTCATGTAAGTTGAAAATTCATAGGAAGTTGAACAGTCGTGAGGGTAGTCAAAGAGTCACAAGGGGAAGCATCACTTTTGCTTATATATACCCCCTCATTGTATGAGTAGTGAACTTTTCACATTGGCTCCTCCCGCAAAGCATAGAGAGTTTCAGTCAGTTCTTTGAGGAGCAAGGAGTGGCTCCAATGTCCTACTACTGGGGCTAGTTATGTATGATGTAGGCATGTGTATTTGGAAATTTGGCTTAATACGGAAGCCTTTTCAGGCCAACACTTTTCCATGCATGACTTATGGATATTTGTAAGACTATTATGTGAGAATTTATATTTCATGTTTGTTTCACATGTACTAATATAATTGAACTATTTATGTTGTTTTAATGCTTATCTTATTGCGAATGTGTTGTAATGGTTGTCACTATTGTCTCATCCTTGTGGACTATTTTGTAGGATACTAGACAAAAATTTCCCCTCTCATCAGTTCTAACAACCGTCACATCTGCTGTGGACTGCTCCGCTGGATGGTAGACAAACCTTTCCCTGTTCATTGGTTGTAATGATTGTCGCATCTGCGGTGGACTATTCTGCTGGAGGTTGGACAAGCCTTTCTGGTTCATGTGTATCTCTTCCTAGGTGGTATTATTACCTCTCACTTAGAGGCTCACTTTTATCCCCCCTTTGCAGTAAGGGAACCTTGACACAGTTGCGTTGCACACTCACCTTGCTGTTTGAAGATACCATTGCACCACTCTCTTGTGTTGACAACTAGAGACAAGGCATTTCTTTGAGAATTTGGCAACTGAGCCTTTATACCAGATGGGACTCCTACACGAAATGGTATGAGGTCTGATTGGGACTTGATATCGGGGAGATCCCCTTGGTTGATGGATTTCCAACACCATCAACAAAATGGCACTAGAAGGAGGGCTAGGCGACAGTTTGTGCCCGTAGAGTCTGGTTTAAATCTCTTATTTAAAATGGCTCTTCCCCAAATCATAATCCCAGGATGTTTTTTCTAAAGATCTTAATTGTACCATTCCTGCAGAAGTTATTCATGACATGTTCGAATTTAAGTTCAATGCTGAGGGTGAATCAACTTTTCGTGAACATCTGTTTCAAGTTGTCCGACTTTGTGTTTGTCGCGTAATATGTTATGAAGATATCATAGCTAGACTACTCACCCTCACATTCGAAGGTTGTTTATAGTCAATGGTGTCATACATTACCCATTGCTTCTACCCATTCATTCGATCAGCTTGGCAAGATGCTATATAAATCTTTCGATAAGTATAACCACCAAGATGTCTGTGAAAGAATCTTCCATTTAAGAATGAAGCTTGATGATTCAGTTCAGGATTTTTCCAATCGGTTCCTTCACCTCTATTGTGAAATTCCTGAAAAAAATTGAACTTGCATTTCTTGAAATGAGAGTTTGAACACTTGGTTCATGTCTCCTTATATGATGAGCCTGAACCTCCTGTTTCCCTTCTCCCCCAACTCTTATGGATCATGAGGCACCTTAAATCGTAGAATGGGAGCCTACTACCCCTTAGGTTCCTTGTCCTCCTCATTTTTCTGTCTCAATGTGGGTGCCTCCTTGTGGTGATTGTAAAACTGGGAAATCTACAAATCAAAGCTCCAACCCATCTTCTCATTCTTCTCCTGCTTCAATGGAGGAAATTCCAGAATGGCTCATGAAGCCTATGATGAAGACTCACTCCATTCCACAAAAGGATGTCACCGTTCACAGCTATAATCTCAAGGTTGATCTTGATTTCTGTTATCCTCTATCTTCCTCACATCCTGACTCTTTGTACCATGACCTGCTTGATCAATTTGCTTCACTAGATAGTTCTTCACATTCTCTTGATTCTCAAGCTGCTGGCTCAAATTGTAGTTAGGCACAAGACAACCACATTACATGGGTAAAGGGGCAGAAAGGTGAGGGTACTTTCAATTTTTCCTCCCTATTTCAAAATCTTCCACATCAAAACAATGAGTTTCCATTTTTGAATGATTCTCAATCTGCTAATCTCGGTGGAAAATCCAATACAATCAATTCTTTCAATCAACCCCCAACCTTGGGTAGTAATCATTCCAATGATGATAACTCTATTTCTGTATGTTGTGACGAATGCCCAAGCACATCATATGATCTTTCGGTTCCTCATGAAGATTTTAATTCAGATCTAGAATCTACTTCGATCAAAGAAGATGTTCATATCAGAACTTCCCCCTCACCTCACTATCCCTTGTGTCCTACTATTCACAACACATCCACTTATGATGGAGATACTCCATGTTCTTTAGTTTCTTCATCCAATGAGTTATCCCCTTGATTGACACAAGGTGGTGAGGTTGTCCATGATGAAATTGAAAATAGTCAAATCATAGAGAACTCTTCCCACCCCTCATCATCTCTTATTTTGCATGAAGACAACTCTTCAAATCAGCTTACTCATGATATATCACCAATTCATTTATATTTAAATGTGTTATTAGAGGAGCCTCTTCATTTGAGCAATATGGTTGTTGAAGTTGAAAAATCCGGTAAAATTTGTGACAGAGATGGATGTTATCCGATAAGCAGTGGCCATACTGAAATTAGCATTAATAGTTATCCTCAAACCATGTGTAATTTGGTTCAAGCTTCAAAATGTGATTCTACAATCTTGGAAATTTCTGGGACCTTCCAGGGATTGGAGACACTTCAAATTTCATTAATGGTTATGTCAGGATCTCGTGACTCTGGTAAATCCCCCAAACTAAATCTGATTTGGTTTCTCTCACACAATTTGTCCATCTGCATGGTTTCAGTCGATGTGGATTTCCACGTGAAAAATGTTTGGTATTTTGGGTTTGACCTTCAGAATTTTCAAGATTTTACTTCTAACCGAGTCTAAGAATATGTTATAGTTCATTCATATTCATGCAAATCTCTCACATTAGACTCGGTTTGGGAATGTGCATCTCTCATAAGGTTATGGAATTGTGAAGTTGATCATCTGAAGGACTCTCTTTTCCCGCAAGAATCATACTCATTGAATTTATCCATAATGGTCAGCTTCTCGGTCTTCTTGCAAGTTTCATGTTGCAAATATGTCCTCTCATCACACCACAAATCTCCTTGAGTGGTGATGAATGCAAAAGTGGCCACAAGAATCAAGTTCTTCTCCATTCACCATGTCCCAACTTGTCTCATGCATTCATGGTGCTAGCATCATTTTTAAACTCTTTTGATGACTACGATGCTTGTACAATTTGTCACCAGTTGCAGGAAGGTGGTACGTCATATTTTCCCCACAATGAACTTGGTTTGATTGTTTAGAGCATTCACAAGATTGTTCAAAATGATTTTTCTTCGTATATTGCACACTAGGAATTTGATGCTTCAATTAGCTCATTTGATCATTTCTATGTCTTTGGTGACTATCATTCAACATATCATTTTCCCATTAGCACATCTAATGACAATTATTCCACCCTCCTTGATCTTCATTGTTCAACATCTCTCTATTCATATTTTTGTCAAGCAGGTGAGGCACTTCAACCTTCGCTGATGGTTATGGCAGGTCCTCACTATCTTGACATGACTATCGAGTATGATTAGATCTATTTTCACCTACAAGATTCTCAGCATAATCCCATGCTTTTAATTGAAAACTCATATTTTCAAAGTTTCTAAGAGGGCCATCATGAATTTTATGATCTAATCGATGAATGGCTAGAAAAATCTTACTTGGAAAGCTCTGTTGCAGACAACATGTTTCAATCTTTCCTCGCACTAAGCTCGGTGTAGATGAGGACACATCCATAAGAGGCTTCCGAGGTTTGTTGAAAAATGGTATTCATTGGAAAGGTAAGCATGTGGATTGGATGAAAGTAGTGGTTGTGATGCATCTTTCTGCCCACAGGCAATACCTTTCGTTTCTTGTGCAAGTTTTTCAAGTCTTTATATCTTCTATTGCACATCACTTTTTCTCTATTTTAATTGTTCATATCTTTGTGGATGTAGGTCGGGAACAATTACGGTGGCTCCACTGGAAATTTCATTTTATGTGACCTTGACCCTATAACTGTTAGGTTAAGTAGGATTAACTGCATTATTAGCTTTCCCTTTCTTGCACTCATTACGCACTTGGTTTCCATAGTTTGTCGTCGTTTTCTTATTCTAATTCTACATCATGTTTGATTTATCCATTTTGTTTTCTTGCCTTCTAGTTTTGTTTCCTTGTTATGTGTTTCTCTCTTCTCACCTTGTTTTCCTTTCTTTGTTGAGTTTTATTTTTGCTTTCTATACATGAATAAGTGTTGTGCTTGGACCTATTTTGGGTTCCAAGTGTGTATGTGGTTGAAGTTCAAAGAGTCTTATGACACTTCAACCTTTGGCTAGTCCTGTGTTCGTCTTCCTTATAATTGGTTGTATCTTTTGGCCGATGAAGTTTTGACAGAAAAATACGATCCGTCCGTAAGGAGAGCTTTGGTCCAACCATGAACCTGTGTCCAGTCTAGGAACCTCATGCCTATACTCAGTTTTATGCTTTGGTGTTTTCAAGCTTATCTAACTAGTAGAAATGGAGAAGGGGAAAATCTAAACGAGCAAACCTAAATCAAAGGTCTTTATATGTTTCTCTGAAGGAATAACCTCTCCTGCTATCAATAAGACAGGATCCCTATTCCGCCCCAAAATAAATAAGTGTCGATGCACAATTCTCTTTAAATAAATAAATAAAGGTGAAACAAGTGTTGAGAATGCAACAAGATGATGGAGCTTAGTGGAAAGGAATCGCCTTCACTAAGTGGGCCCGCAGGGTATTTTTGGCGCAAAGTCTATTTTTAGACATATAGATCATGGTCTATGAATTGCAGTATGCTATTTATGGATGATTGGTCATGTTGGGAAAAATAGATGGAATTCTATTTTTGGATCACAGCGGAGTGATCAAAGTCTATTTTTAGACTACCAGTTCAAAAATAGAAAAGTCAAATATTATTGTCTCATAATAGTATTTGGACTATAAACATTATCTTATCCTCTTGGAGCACTTCAGTTTGAGCTACAGATGTGGCACATGCAGCTGTCAGAAGGAAATAAGCTTTCTTTGTGGGTCAGTTGAGCTGTTGCATGCAGGACTTCAGTTAGAGCTCAAGCAGTTGAGTTTGGTGGAGTTGAATGTGGAGTTGATGGAGTTGTGTTCAGTTTGACTTGGTTAAACTAGTTGTATTTAGTCTAACTGCAAATAGACTAGTGATGAGTGATGTGAATTAATTGATTAAATTAATTCACTAATTATTAAATCATAAAGCAACTAAAGAATACATCAGTTAACTCAGCTGCATGTCAGTGCATGTACAATTCAGTGGCGACAGGTGTTAGAGGTTGAGATTGCTATCAGTTGTGACTATAATTGTGCATGAGATCTTGCACAATTAGTGGGATTGAGTTATGTCAGTGAAGACTGCGCAGTGCGGGCCAATACCAACAAATTATAGCCTATGCTCACGTGATTTTTCACAAGGCATTGTGCAGTAGAGGCAGGCAAAGCAGCGGAGGAGATTTGAACCTGTGAATTGTTCAGATTTGAGCTATTTTTGTGTGTAACAGGTGGAGATAGTACTGAGTACTTGTGAGGAATATTGTACTACGTATTGTTACATGTTCTCAATCATTAATATACAGATAGTGTGGGGTTTTTAGCTGTAAGCTTTCCCAGGCTTACATACTGTGTTAATGTGTGAATGCGATTGATGTTTCATTGTTTTTCATGCTGCTAAATTGATGATCAACATAGAGGAGGTTATGTATTATGCATGTATTCCGCAATAGTGTATAATCAGGATAATCTCTGTGAATAAGTGTCATATTATTAAAAATTTCTACATGGTATCAGAGCTGTTGATCATCAGATCTATTATTCAGAAAGTGTTTACATCTTATTTCTTTAGGCAGAGTCTGTAATCGGGCCAGGTAGCCTCTGGATTCATCCTTCCTTTGGAAGGTGAGATATCCGGTAAAAGCCCATACAGTCAATCTCTGTACGAGAAATACTTTGTTCTCACGAATTCTAGATCAGAGGCGGTTGAGTTTGGAGCTGGTGGAATTCGAATTTGCACCAGTGTTTTCTTGGTATCAACATGGCAATGTCTTTCAACAGATTGCGATTGGAGTATGCTCTTGAGGGCATCTCGAACTATATTGCATGGAAGGACAGGATGGAGGCAGTGTTGGATGATAATGGGCTAAAGGATTTCATAGAGGCTGAGGTCTCAAAGCCTACTGATACTGCGTAGGTTGATGCTTGGCAAAAGAAGACAACAAGTGTCGAAGGATTCTATTGGAGGGCGTGAAGGATCACATTGTGTCCAGCCTGCATGGAAAGGCTTCTCCATACTTGATGTGGAAAGCATTGACAGATATATTCCAAAACAAGAGCGATCAGAGGAAGCTGGCGCTCAAGGATAAACTCAAAAACATCAAATGTGAGAAGGGAGACAGTATGCCCAAGTATCTCACGAAGTTCACTCAGTGTCAGGATGAGCTGGGAAGTGTGGGGGTAACTGTCGATGATGAGGACTTGGTGAGCTCGGCTCTCCTTGGTCTTTCGAGGAGTTGGCATTCCTATCAGGACTCTGTCAATAGTCAGGAGAAATTGCCAGGATGGGAAAGACTTTGGTCAGATCTTTTGCAGGAGGAGATCAGGCGGAATACCAGGGACAGATCTTCATCAAAGGGAACTGATGAAGAAAATTGCGCTTTGGCTGCCAAAGCAAAGAAGGGGAAGAACAAGAAAGCTTCTCAGTCTGTTGCGAAAGGCAAGAAGTAGGACATGTCCAAGGTGAAGTGCTTTCACTGTCACCAGCATGGACACTATGCCATTAATTGTCTGCAGAAGAAGAAGAACAAGCAAGCTGCTGGATCTGCAGCAGGAGAGGCTCTAGCCTCATAGTTTGAGCTTGATTTTTCATTGATCGCATGCTTGGTTTCAAGTGTGATGGGATCGGTATGGTTCTTGGACAGTGGTGCGTCTTTTCACATGACAGGAGATCGAGATTTGTTTTCTGATCTAGAGGAGAAAGATCTTGGAGTGCACATCGAGATGGGCGATGATGGTAGATATAGTGCGACCAGTATCGGTACCATTTCCTTTGAGAGGGAGTCTGGTAAACCCTTCATATTGAAGGAAGTGATGCATGTTCCAGTATTGAAGAAGAATCTTATCTCTGTGGCGATGTTAGAAGACAAGGGATATGATGTTGTTTTCAGCGAGGGAAAAGCTTTCCTGCGCAACAAGACAACTGGAGAAACCCGGAAGATAGGGGTTCGAGTGAGGAACCTTTATCCATTGCATGTAGATGGATGTGTAGCAATGGCATGCAAGGCAGAAGGATTGGTGAGCTGGGATGATGGCGAGCTGTGGCACAGGAGATTGGGTCACCTTCACCATGGAGCCTTGAAGATACTGCAACAGATCACTACAGGGCTTCCTAAAGGCACTCTTGCACAGTCAGATCAGTGGAAGGGGTGTACTTTGGGAAAGTTTGTGAAAGCCACCTTTCACGAGAAGGATAGTCGCGCCATGACGATCCTTGAGAGAATTCACACAGACGTGTGTGGACCTTTCTCAGTAGCTTCGACAACAAAACACAGGTATTATGTGATTTTTGTTGATGATTTCTCTCGTAAGTGCTGGATCTTCTTCATGCAGAAGAAGAGCGAGACATACTCAAATTTCTGTGAGTTCAAAGCACTGGTCGAGAAGGAGTCGGGGAAGAAGGTGAAGGCTCTTAGGAGTGATAATGGTGGTGAATACATCTCTAGCGAGTTCAAGGATTTCTGCAGTGCAGAAGGGATTCGAAGAGAGCTCATAACTCCCCATAACCCACAACAGAACGGGGTTGCTGCGTGGAAGAACAGAACGATCGTGGGTGCTGCACAGGCAATGTTGCATGATCAGGGCCTACCCCTTCACTTGTGGGTAGAAGCATGCAATACAACAGTATATGTGCAGAACCATTGTCCTCACAGGATACTTGGCATGAGTACACCCGCGGAGGCTTATTCTGGTAAGAAGCCTGATCTTTCTCATTTGAGGATTTTTGGTGCTAACGTTTACATGCATGTGACGAAGGATGCCAGGAAGAAGTTGGAGCTGACCGCAGAGGTTGGGATATTTGTGGGGTACACTGATACGCCCCACAAATATCGTGTGTATTTGCTAGACAATGGTAAGATTGTTGTGCGACGGGATATAAAATTTCAGGAGGAGAAAGCCATGAACTGTTCGCTTGAGAGGGAGCCACACTTGCATGCAGATGAGGAGCTATTAGTTCCTAAAGATGAGCTTCAGGATGTGGATCAGCCACATGAAGAAGTTCATGGAGTGGAAGAAACCACTCATGCAGCGCCAACCATCAGAGGGCGAAAGCGCTTGATAGAAGCTGAGCGACTGGCTCAATATGCAGAGAAAGTTGTAGGACCACCTATAGCCCAACGCAGGCAGAGACAGTCACCTGATCAGTACACTGGATACATGTCTCTTGTGAGCAAATGTGTTGTGACTGAGCCATCCTCTTTCGAGGAAGCTGTGGAGGATCCCGCTTGGGTAGACGCCATGGTGGAAGAGTATGATTCGATTGTCAGAAACAATGCATGGGAGATTGTTCCTAGACCGGAAGGGAAATCAATGGTGGGTTCGAGATGGATCTACAAAGTTAAGCAGGCGACTGACGGGAGTGTGGAGAAATACAAGGCACGATTTGTTGCCCGAGGCTTTTCACAGATAGAGGGAGTCGATTATGAGGAGACCTTTGCACCTGTCGCAAGGTATTCTTCCATACGGATGATTCTTGCTCTCTCAGCGCAGATGGGGTGGCACATTCATCAGAAGGATGTGAAGACTGCGTTCCTCAATGGAGTCATTGAGGAGGAGGTGTACATAGAACAACCCGAATGTTTCAAGATCTTCAGCAGCGAGTCGCATGTGTGCAGGCTCAAGAGAGCGCTGTATGGGTTGAAACAAGCACCATGTGCTTGGTACACATGGATAGACAATTATTTCACCGGACTTGGATTCCCCAAGAGTGAGGCGGATCCTAACCTATACCAGATTGTGGTGGAGGGTAAGTTGCCTATCATTGTACTTTATGTAGATGATTTGATTCTAACGGGTGATGAGCTGTTGATACTTTCATGCAAGGATGATCTTGCTAAGGAGTTTGAGATGAAGGACTTTGGCCTCCTTCATTATTTCCTGGGATTGGAAATCTGGTAGTGCCAGTGATGGACTATTTGTTTCTCAGGGTAAGTATGCTCGGGAGATACTGGAGAAGTTCAACATGCATTGCTACAAGCCTGTTGATACTCCTCTTCTTGGAGGTTGGAGGAAGGAGGATGCCACTTCGGCAGAAGAAGTGGATGCCACTGTTTATCGACAGTTGGTGGGGTTGCTTATGTATCTGGTCAATGCACGACCCGATATATGCTATGCTGTTAACCAGCTTTCACAAGCGATGGTTAAGCCAACCAAACTCTTCTGGAAGGCAGGCAAGCACGTATTGCATTATTTGAGAGGCACAGCGGGATATGGATTGTGGTACAGACAGGAGGATGAGGTGAAGCTATGTGGCTTCACGGATGCAGATTGGGCAGGGAGCCCAACGGACAGAAAGAGCACATCAGGAGGGGTCTTCAGTATCGGGTCGACAACAGTTTCTTGGTACAGCAGGAAGCAGAGATCCGTGGCACTCAGTTCAGCAGAGGCCGAGTATATGGCAACAAGTTTGGCTGCATGCGAGGCTATATGGATGAGGAAGATCCTGGTCGGTTTGTTCGGTTCTCACTTGGAGCCTACTGTGATTTACTGTGATAACCAGAGTTGCATTAAACTCTCGGTTAATCCTGTATTTCATGATAGATCTAAGCACATTGACATCAGGTACCATCATATCAGAGATTGTGTGCAGTGGAGAATCATGTTACTTTCATACATTCCAACGGAGGATCAAGATGCTGATATCTTGACGAAGGCGCTCACCAGGAGCAAATTCGAATACCGCCGAGGAAGGATAGGGGTTGATGATAATCCATATCTTGTTGAGAGGGAGTGTTGAGAATGCAACAAGATGATGGAGCTTAGTGGAAAGGAGTCGCCTTCACTAAGTGGGCCCACAGGGTATTTTTGGCGCAAAGTCTATTTTTAGACTATGTCTATTTTTAGACATATGGATCATGGTCTATGAGTTGCAGTATGTTATTTATGGATGATTGGTCATGTTGGGAAAAATATATGGACTTCTATTTTTGGATCACAGCGGAGTGATCAGAGTCTATTTTTAGACTGCCAGTTCAAAAATAGAAAAGTCAAATATTATTGTCTCATAATAATATTTGGACTATAAACATTATCTTATCCTCTTGGAGCACTTCAGTTTGAGCTACAGATGTGGAAAATGCAGCTGTCAGAAGGAAATACGCTTTCTTTGTGGGTCAGTTGAGCTATTGCATGCAGGACTTCAGTTAGAACTCAAGCAGTTGAGTTTGGTGGAGTTGAATGTGGAGTTGATGGAGTTGTGTTCAGTTTGACTTGGTTAAACTAGTTGTATTTAGTCTAACTGCAAATAGACTAGTGATGAATGATGTGAATTAATTGATTAAATTAATTCACTAATTATTAACTCATAAAGCAACTAAAGAATACATCAGTTAACTCAGTTGCATGTCAGTGCATGTACAGTTCAGTGGAGACAGGTGTTAGAGGTTGAGATTACTATCAGTTGTGACTATAGTTGTGCATGAGATCTTGCACAATCAATGGGATTGAGTTATGCCAATGAAGACTGCGGCAGTGTGGGCCAATACCAACAAATTATAGCCTATGCTCACGTGATTTTTCACTAGGCATTGTGCAGTAGAGGCAGGCAAAGCAGTGGAGGAGATTTGAACCTGTGACTTGTTCGGATCTGAGCTAGTTTTGTGTGTAACAGGTGGAGATAGTATTGAGTACTTGTGAGGAGTATTGTACTATGTATTGTTACATGTTCTCAATCATTAATATACAGATAATGTGGGGTTTTTAGCTGTAAGCTTTCCCCGGCTTACATACTATGTTAATGTGTGCATGCGATTGATGTTTCATTGTTTTTCATGCTGCTAAATTGATGATCAACGTAGAGGAGGTTATGTATTATGCATGTATTCCGCAATAGTGTATAATCAGGATAATCTCTGTGAATAAGTGTCATATTATTCAAAATTTCTACAACAAGAGAAAGGATTCCTACATAGAGAGGTGAAGCAGACAACTCCACCGGGGTACTGTCCAGGCCTATTGGGAGCGGATCAACAATAGAGATGAAAAAATATACTCTGAAAATCTTAAGCTCGCAAGCTAAATTACCCTTCCAAATTTGAAACACTATGTTTTGGCTGAATCTGATGATGTGTTCAACTGAGAAGGTACAAAGGGGACCATGTATGTTATTGGGGTAAGTGGGAAGGCCAAGGTAATTTGCACAATGAATCAATACTTCCTAAATAACCAAGGCCTTGCATGGAAGGAGTTAACCAAAACAAAGAAGCTGGATTCTACTAGTGTGTCGCTAAGTGTTGTAGCATCTGCAACACCCTCCCAAATTTCGGCCTACATTCAAATTTTGGAGCATACTATAGATCCTATGATCGATCGTTCCTTAGTCACTTATTGGTAAGCTTATGATTTCAAGCTCCCTTCCCAACTCTCAAGAGCCATTCGCGCTTTCAACTTTATATAGCATGTGTCATCTTCGGGCATGGGGATTATCGCTTGTCATGCAAAGGGAAGTTTGTTTTGCTTCAAGGGGAAATATTTGTGAAAATAGTTTGTTCTCATCATATAGACATGTTTTGCACTCATTTCCAAAGTTTCACGCACTATTTCATAAGTGTTTCCTTTATCCTCATAAAGTCTATCATTGGAGTCACACTTGTCGTAAGTTGCCACAAAGGTTGTTGCATTAAGAGAATTATGTTTTCAGATGTTTTAGATGGTCTATGTTGTATCACTAAGTGTTCAAGTGTGTGATCGTAGTCAAGTTCTATCACTGTTCACCTCGGTTCCACTGATCCCACACTTAGCCAAATTCTAGAGTATTCCTAGCAACCTAGCCTCATCTTGCTTTACTGAACTGTGCACTTCACATCTACAACCCTCAAGGTTTTTCCTTTCCTGTTGGGACTGCACAATGTACATAAAACCCAAACTCCCTTGGCATCTAAAACTAAGCAGTGGCTTCCCCCAATGTCCTTCCCTCAACCAAAACCCACTGTCTCCAGAAACTATGCATTTATATTCTTTAAGCATCTCATCTACCCAGTCCACCTTGCCTCTTGAAACTGTGTAGATTTATCCTACTAGGGCGTTAACAACCACTGCCTGCTTAAACTGTGCAGTTCTGTCTCCTAGTGGCCTCTGCACAATTCTTTCCTATAGTGAGGATTGTGCAGAAATTTCCCTTAGTCTAGCCTGAGTTGCGCACTGTGTAGTCTAGGTGATCAAGCTTGACCCTTGACTGCTTGAGCTGTGCAATCACATAGTCACTAGGCCTTCTCCCCTGTCCTATCACTCAGTCTTGACAAATTTTATGATTCCAAGTGCAACATTTTAGACTAGGGGTTTATCAGACTAATGTCGTCTTGTCATGAGTGGAGTACAAATACAAGAATTATACCAAGCTATGGCAAGATGATGAAGAAGAAGGACATTAGATTAAACTCAAGGAACTGAGGAGAAAATATAGTTATTAGATAAGAAGACCAAGGAAACAAGGGTATGATAGAAGACCAGGACCGCATAAGGACTTCATTTGATGCATAACCCTTTGGAGGGTAGGTATGCAAAACAAAGCACATCTTTTTGAACAACACCTCTTTGTGTAGGATGAAGGGTTGCTTATCATTGTCATATCATTATGTCTTCAATGACGTGTATGGTTGCAAGCATTGGAAGCCATTCCATGTGTTTCCTCTAAGTATCCTTCTCCCTTTTGCTTGTTGGATCAATTATCATATTTTGACATGTTTGGCTATTATGTCATGTTTGCGAACCTTTTTCAGTGACCTTGAAGGTTGGTCTTTATGTATATGAGTTGTACTAGCCATGTAAACACCTGTCACACACATACACAATGTCTGAGCGTTGTCACACAAGTGTCATCATGGTCATCCTAAAGTCTATCTCAAGTGTCTCACTTGTCGTTTATTGTCATGAGACAATCGCTCAAAGGGTATGCTTTGTTTGTTGTCCCGGTGGTCTATGTTGTCGTGTCGTCGAAGTATACTAAGTGTGGGATCACAGTTCAAGTTCATCACAAGTCCATCTTCCTCTCGCACTTAGCCGTTTTCAGAAAATCTTCCCGACCGAGCAACTGAGCTTCACCAGGCCTCGACTAAGCTGTGCAATGCTCAGTCTCAACCCTCAATGATGTGACCTTACTGACTAGAACTACGCAGTCACTGTCGTCCAAGGCAGTTGCACTGCACAATTTTAGAGTTCAGAAACCTTCCTTGACTCCAAGAATTGTGCAACAGTCCCTTCCAGTTTGGCATGAATTACGCATTTGTCACTTTCAGTCCTCAATATTTTCCCTTGCTTGTTGAAATCCCACAGTGTGTAGAGATCCCAATCTCCCTTGGCCTAGAGAACTACGTAGAGGTGTCCCCAAATGTACTCCATTAGCTAGAGTTCAATGTCCTCAAGAATTGCACAGTTTTCGCTTCCATTCCTCTCTGCTACCCAATCCTCCTTGCCTCTTAAAACTGTGCAAAATTGACCTCCCTTGGCCTCACCTTGTACCAACAATTGCTGACCTGAACTGCGCAATCTTGTCTCCGAGTGTCCACTGCGAAATTTTTCTCCTCAGTGAGGACTGTGCTCAAAAGTTCCTCAGTCAAGCCTGAGCTGTGCTCTACGTAGTCTCAATGATCAAACTCTCTCCCTACCAACTAGAACTGCACAATGCACAATGACTGAGCCCTGTCTCCTAGCATGTGACTTGTCCCAAGCTCAGGCCATGGATGATAATGCACCATCTTATAATAGGGAGTTGTCTAATTAATGTCTTCCTGTCATGAGTGAATTGCAGGAACAAGTACACTCTCAAGTCATGGTGAGATGATGAAGAAGGAAAAGTATGAGGGAAGCATGCATTGAGACTCACATGTAGCTAAACCTATCGAGAGAAAGAAAAGGACACAAGTTTGAAACCACCTCCCAAGACCAAAGATCATTGAATACCCCGCTTCATCAAGCTATGAGGAGGAGAAGAGAGAGCACACCCAATAACACATATATCACTCACCAACAACATCGACTTGACATTTCCACCTCAGCAAGCCAGTCCATGTCAGCAATGTCATGTCAAGTTAGAGAAAGATTTCAGCGAAAATCACATGGAATGTCAAATGACATTCCATGTGATTTTCGCCGAAATCTTTCTCTAACTTAATATGGATCACAGAAGCCTAAACTCTATTAATGTCATGTCAAGTCGCGTCAAGAGTGGTCACATGCCACATCACTATTATGGGCCATGTTGTAAATCAAATGTATTGTAAAGTGAAAGTCCAATGGACACATAACAATATGAAGAGTCATGTAAGTAGAAAAGTCACAGGAAGTTGAACAATCATGAGGGTAGTCAAAGAGTGACAAGGGGAAGCATCACCCTTGGTTATATATCCCCTCATTGTATCAGCAACATAATTTCACCTTGGCTCCTCCCGCAAGGCATAGAGAGTTTCAGTCAGTTCTTTGAGGAGCAAGGAGTGGCTCCAATGTCCCACTACTGGGGCTAGTGTTATATGATGTGAACATGTGTCTTGGAACTTTTTCTTAATATAGAAGCCTTTTTAGGCCATCACTTTTCCATGTATGACTTATGGATGTTTGTAAGACTATTATGTGAGCATTTATATTTCATGTTTGTTTCAAATGTACTAAGATAGTTGAATTATTTCAGTTGTTTTAGTGCTTATCTTGTTGGGAATGTGTTGTAATGGTTGTCACTATTGTCTCATCCTTGTCGACTATTTCGCAGGATACTAGACAAACCTTTACCCGCTCATCAGTTGTAACGACCGTCACATCCGATGTGGACTACTCTGCTAGATGGTAGACAGACTTTCCTTGTTCATTGGTTGTAACAATTGTCGCATCCGTTGTGGACTATTCTGCTGGATGTTGGACAAGACTTTCTGGTTCACGTGTGTCTCTTACTGGGTGGTACTATTACCTCTCACTTAGAGGCTCACTTTTACCCCCCCTTTGCAGTAAGAGAACCTTGACACAGTTGTGTTGCACACTCACCAGGCACACTCACCTTATTGTTCGAAGATATTATTACACCACTCTCATGTGCTGACAGTTAGAGCCAAGGTAGATCTTTAAGGATTTGGAAACCGGGCCTTTATATCAGATGGGAATCCTACACCAAATGGTGTGAGGTTTGATTGGGACTTCATATCGAGAGGATCCCCTTGGTTGACGTATTTCCAGCATCGCTAACAGATCCTTGACCAAAAACCCCTCCAAGACCAAGTTAAATTTCTCCTTTGAAGAGTTTTCTTTTAGTAAAGCCAACCCAAGTCAATCTAGCTTCACAACTGCTGCAATTCTTTGCTTTGACCTCAACTTCAGAACTGCAACTGGGATTGCGATTTTTGGTTACTGCAGAAACCCTAATTTTTGCACGTGTGGAAAAATAAGGTATTTTTACTCTCTTTTTCTCCTTTGCTTGGATGGCTTCTTCTCCTAGGAAACTCAACTTGCAATGGAGACTTCCTGAGAGACAAATATTGACTTCCTTGGGTGACTGTAATTCAATACTTTTACAACATAAGGTAGCCTAAATTTTTCATACATGTGAAGTGAATAGCCTAAAAAAAAATCCTTAAAAATCTTAAGTTTCCTCTTCCTTAGATTCTCCTTCCCTTTGCTAGGTATCCTTTTCTCTTCTTGTGCTTCCACGAATTTTTATTTATGTACTTTGCAAATGAGGTTGAGTCCTATATATATAGTCTTCTTGTTGCATCTTGTAGGCCGAATTGTCACTGTCCTTAGGCCGACTTGTCTCTGGTGAAGACCGACTTGTTGCTTGCACATTGACTAGGTCTTGGAGGGTTTTTTATTCAATTTTTTACTCAAATACATTTTATTTACAATATGTAACATGCCCAAGAGGGTGTTTTATACATGAAAGTGACTCAACTGACTTGTAATCTTAATGACAAGCCTTAGAAGCAATCAATGGGTGCTTGACCTATAGATAAATTTCCCTTGAGCATGAAACCCATGCCTTAAGGATAGCAATAATAATTTTTATTTTTCTCTTATAGATAAAATCATGATTACATATGTCATTATGAAGATTGAACCTAGTTACATATTTCAACAATCCCTCTTAACTAGGGAGGTATTCATAATCCATATAAGGTACTTGGACATTCTCAAACTGAAGAATTCTCATAAGAAGAGTCGGATTGGTAAGCCATATCATAAGCTACTTCCTTAGGTTATGCTAGAGCATCTCATCATACCAACCAACATTGTCACATATCAAGGCCTTGACTAACAACTCTATCTCTCCACAAGATTAAAGAACAATGTTGGTCAGGCCAATAACTGATAGACACCATCATCATTCTCTCTCAAGGCACATACCCCACCCGAGTGTTCATAGGGTATGTCCCTTTAGGAAAATTCCTATATTGGAATAACCATCCAAAAAAATTCCTCTTTAACTACTCTTGCCTATTGGATGGCCTACCAAATCCTTAAATAGCATCGAAATCAATCTTAGATGCTTACCCAATCCTCCATTCTTTCTTCAGAACATGAAGACAAGAATGACGTGTTTATCTCTCCCTCTCAACTAGGGAAGATATATTCATTCCTATAAAAGGAATATACCGAAGCTCCCTCTTAACTAGCGATTTTCCCAAGCTCCATCTTAATTAGGGGCTTGTTTCCAACAACAACTCTCTTCTCTTTAGTGGAGCTACTACCATATGCTCTTAGGGATCCTTCTTTCAATGTCATGAATTTCATTTTCATCATTATGAAGCCTTCATCTTCTAGGTTTTTCTACATAGGGCATTGACCATCCATCACTTTCCTTCAACAAACCATAGTGTTGAACCAGTAGTCATGTCATTCTTCTTTTTCAATGAAAAGTGATCTTCTAATCCACATCTGACTTTCCTTCGTACAACTACCTCTTCCAAGTCATGTTTCTTTTAGGGTCTTCCATCCATTCCCATGAGAACTAGTGTAGGTGACATCTACAACTCTCTTTCTGTAGCCCTGTATCAACCCAACTAGATGTTGTTCAAAAATTTAAAATGAACATTAAATCAAAATTACCTTTTATGATGGCCTTCATCATGAAATCTGCTTGCTTGCAACATCAACATCCTGCACATTCATAAACGCATATCCAAGAATCTAAATTTCAAGGGTGTCCTTTCTTTATAGACTTTATCAAGGTCTTCATATCTTCTATATGGATATGTCCTAGCCAATTCTTCTAGTCATCAGATTTTTATCACTTATCTTATCTTATGTGACTATAGTTGCATATTTCACGAATTCTTCTTCCTTTATTCACATATTGTTCCCCAGGAAATTCTATACATAGTTCCTTTATCTTTTCAACCACCTCATATTCCATATGAGGACATATTATGTTGATTTCAGCTTATCAATATGTGAACTAGTTCAAGACATATGTATTTATGCATCTTTCTAAAGGAAGAGAGCCTTCTTCTTCGATCATGCTCATGAGATAGAGCATTTGACCATGCTATCTGCAACTATATGATGACATGACTTAATTTATCAAATATATACATACCTCTTTTCTCCTTCTGGTCGACTTCCTTCGACAACTTTCTTTCCTTGCTTGAAAGTACTTCAACCATCTTGACATGCTACACTCCTTTGCCACCATACCATCCTCTTTCTAAACCACAGATCCCACACAAGGTGGAATGTAGACTATCAACAATATACTTGCTTCTTCCAAGTGGAGGTGAATCTTCTTATAAATATTATAGTGAAGGATCTCTATGATCCTTATTCTATAAACACTCCTTAACAATGATGATGTATGATGATCTTTCTATCTTCTACCATGCTAGAAGAATTTATTCCAACCATATATATACCTTTTTCATGTTTTCAATGAGGTTATCATGAGCTACTTCCTATCTATCATGTTGAATGCTACAATCATGTGGAATTCTATTTCATTTATCCTTTCAAGCTTCTATAATGGTGTCATGAGATCTTGCTTCAATTATATGCTTCTAATATGATGCATCCCATCATACTTACAATGCTTCATACCATGATATCCATCTTTTACATAACTGAAAATAACTAAGCGAAGGAGATTATCTTAGTCATAGTAGATATATTTCACTTCTTCCTTCTTTGATTTATTCTTCTCAAATCCTTCCACTTCTTTGATGACATGGGCTTCATTCCTTTCTTTCCTTTTCTTGTTGTCCTTCTTGAGTTTCTGATAATCTCTCTTGAAACACCCATATTCCTGACATCCATAACATTGGATATTTGACATATAAATCTTCTTCTTTTTCTCAGGACCAAACTTCCTAAATTTTCCTTTTCTTCCTAGCCATGGAAACAAATGATTGAACTTGTTCATTTGATCCCACATCACTCTTTGCTTTTAACCTAGTTTCTTCAATCTTACACAATGACCAAATTTCACTAAACGGGGTGGCTTCCTTCTTTCCATAGATGCTTGATACAAAGTTGCCCCATTCATCAGGCAGTGCATTAAGCATAATGGTGGTCATTTATTTGTCAGACATTATTTCCCCTAAATCTTATAGTTGGTATATTATTTGTGACACCCTCATAATATATGAGGATATCCCTTTTTCCTTTAATACCTTCATTCTGTATAACTCAATTCTCAAAGATATAACTTCTCTTATAGTGCTTACGAAGAACAATTCTACCAACTTATCATAGATTTCTTTTGAATTCTCTAGCTTTGGTACATTAGGGATGAGGGAATCCTTGAATGATTCTATAAAGATTAATTGAGCCCTTATTTCCCCTTTCATGTATTTTTCTAGAGCTTGAGCTTATTATTTAGGTGGTTTGTCTATTGAACCCTTAACATGCCCAATAATTGAACATTCTCTGAGGATCAAATTTGTCCTCTTCTTCCATGCAAGAAAAATTGATGACCCAACCAATTTATTTATCTCCTTGTAAAATGATGTCATTTTGATAGTAGATTGAATCATAGATACGAGGATACTTAATTGTCAAGTTAAGATGCTCCTTTGATGGTAATATCTTCAACATGATGCTTTTCTTGATTTTGATGATAGTTAATGATGATAACTTCCTTGAAGATGACAATACTTCTTCTAGATATGTCCTTCAAATATGCTTATGTTGTGATCCTTTCTTCAAAGAGAGGGAGATCACCTTGATTATTTTGATGATGATGATGATGACACTGCTTCTTCCAGCTCCCTTTTGATGTAGAGACTTCAAGACACTTCAATGTGTCGTCCTTCTTTCTTTGAGTGGAGGCGGGGTCCTTCATTAGGGGATTTTTTAAGGTCTAAAATGGGCCTCCTAAGAAAAATGTACAACCAAAATAAAATTTATAAGAACCAATAGGATTCAAGATGATGATGTCAACCATGGGGGATGATTCACCATTTTTGGAGTAAAAAAGTACAAAGATTAAAAAATAATAAAATAATAAAACTACTTTTTGAACTCGTATTTTCAACTTATCTCCCTAAGTTTTTACTCAAATTTCGAGCGGGAGTACTCGTTGGATGCAAAATTTAATTCCTCATCCAAGGAGTACCCATGTTGCATACTTTCGATGGACCCTACTACATGAAAAATGAGAAATACATGAAAAAACGTGATTGCAATCACATTTTTCATGTAGAAGGGTCCATCGAAAGTATGCAACATGGGTACTCCTTGGATGAGGAATCACATTTTGCATCCAACAAGTGTTTCCGCTTGAAATTTGAGTAAACCCATATGGAGATAAGTTGAAAATAAGAGTTGAAAAAATAGTTTCTTTTTTCCCTCTAAAATTTGTTGATGTAATCTAATCTTATTTTATTATTTCCACTATTATTTTATAATTTCCTTAGGAGGCCCATTTTAGACCTCAAAAATCCCTTAATGGAGGTCTTCTTTGACATTCCTTGTGCTCAACCCTTGTGTATTCATTCTTGATGATTCAATGTCCTCTTTGATGCCTTGGCCTTTCTTGATAATTATTTTGATGGTTCTTCTACACGCTGCCTTTCCCTTTCCTGTCACCTTAGCTCTCATACCATGTTGAGAAGTCTAGGGGCAACATATTAGATGATTTCTCTTACCCTGATAACTGCTTGTGATGTATTTTTACTTAACTTAATTAGTTTCTTATTTCACTTGATTAAAATTAGTGTTATTATCATCAAACAACTACGAAACCATAAAGAACAATGAGATAAGAGGACACAAGATATAAACGATCAGCCAAGGCCAAAGCCTCTCCTCTTGAGAGGAAAACCCACAAGAATTCTTCTCTTCTTAAAGAACTTCAAATGACAAATTCCAAGACCTATGAACCTTGACCCAAAACCCCTCCAAGACAAACTCAAACTTATCCTTTGAATAACTTTCTTCTAGGAAAGTCAACCCAAGTCAATCCATCTTCACAACCACTGCAACTCTGCTTTGAACTCAATTTCAGACCCGCAACTGGGACTACAATTTTCGGCTATTGCAAATAATTTATGCACATGTGGAAGAATGGTGTATTTTTACTCTCTTTTTCTCCTTTGCTTGGGATGGATTATTCTCCCGGGAAACTCGATTTGCAATGGAGACTTCTTGAGAGACAAATATTGACTTCCTTGTGTGACTGTAATTCAATACTTTTACAACATAAGATAGCCCTAAATATCTCACATGTGTGAAGTGAATAGCCCAAAAACAATCCTTAAAAAATTTGCTTTCCTCTTCCTTATATTCTCCTTCCCTTTGCTAGGTATCCTTTTATCTTCTTGTACTTCCACGAATTTTTATTTATTTACTTTAAAAATGAGGTTGAGTCCTATATATATAGTCTTCTTGTTGCATCTTATAGGTTGAATTGTCATTTTCCTTAGGCCAACTTGTATCTGGTGAAGGCCGACTTGTTTCTTGCACATTAACTAGGTCTTGGAGGGTTTTTTTTAATTCTATTTTTGACTCAAATAATTTTTATTTACAATATGTAACATGCCCAAGAGGGTATTTTATACATGAAAATGACTCAATTGACTTGTAGACTTAATGAAAAGCCCTAAAAGCACTCAATGGGTGTTTGACCTATAAATAAATTTCCCTTGAGCAAGAAACCCATGCCTCAAGAATAACAATAACGATTTTTATTTTCTCTTATCAGATACATAAAATCATGATTACATATGTCATTATGAAGACCAAACCTAGTTACATATTTCAACATCTTTGTCTCCCTCTTAGTCATCGAGGAATTGGAAGGATATTGTGTATCACTATGTGATTGTGAGTGAGGCCACTTAATTTCGATTGAGTGAATACACCAACATAATCCCCAATTAAACAAGAAAAGAATTGTTTGGTACCTTCGATAATGACATTGGATTCATGTTTATTTTCCTCCTTTTTCTCAATTATACATACATAATCATTTTTCGTTATATCTATATATATATATATATATATATACACACACATACTAGAAGCTTTCTTTAAAAAAGACAATAAAACACAGGTATATGATAAGCTATGCACAATATATCATCTCATGATATATGGAGTTTATTGTATCTCACTTTTTAACAAGGTGTAATGTCCCTTCCTAAATTATTTTGTATCAGGATTAATCTCTACATTTTGAGGCCAATTTTGGAGGTCATGGGGCCCATTTAATTTTATTAGGAAGTTAGACTTAGTAGAAGTTATTTCAGCATGGTTAAGTTATATGTGGGGGCCACCCACATTATGAAAATACACATTCCCTAGTTCTATTTGCATGGAGGGGAAATCGATGGTTGAGTGAGGGACCCACAATGGGGGGAAAATGGAGGGAAAAATTCTCCACAAAATCTATATAAGGAAGGAAGCTCTTCTCATTTCATCATATTTTGACATATTGAACTCAATCTTAGTTGCTCGAGCTGCTTAGCCAAGTTACTGTGCTGTTTAGCACACGAGTTTCTTCGAGCGGAGATCTCAACCCTTGCTTCAGTGCAATTCGAGTGCCAACCCTAGGAGGGAGTTCTTCTTCATTTTAGTTCATAGTAGCGACAGGGAGACGAGTTACAACAAGCTATAGTTGAGTTCCAGCAATAAGGAAACAAGTTACAACAACTGTAGTCGAGTTCCAACAATACCGGAAGTAACAACTGTAGAAATTTTTAATAATATGACACATATTCACAGAGATTATCCCGATTATACACTATTGTAGAATACATGCATAATACATAACCTCCTCTATGTTGATCATCAATTTAGTAGCATCAATAACAATGAAACATCAATAGCATGCACACATTAACACAATATGTAACCCGGGGAAAGCTTACAGCTGAAAACCCCACACTATCTGTATATTAATGATTGAGAACATGTAACATTACATAGTACACTACTCCTCACAAGTACTCAATACTATCTCCACCTGTTTCACACAATACAGCTCAGATCTGATCTCCAAATCTCCTCCGTTGCTTGCCTGCCTCCACTGCACAATCCTACAAGAGAATGAATGAATCCAAACTCGTTCCAAGTTCTATTTACCTTGGGAAAATCACTCACATTGGAAATCACATGAGCACAAGCTATATCACTAGGCATATGCAATTCTCATGGGCATACTCAATCCTTTGATTGTGCAAAATCTCATGCACAACTATAGTCACCACTGATAGCAATCTCAACCTCTAACACCTGTCTCCACTGAACTGTACATGCACTGAGTTAACTGATGTATTCTTCAGTTGCATTATGAGTTAATAATTAGTGAATTAATTAATAACTAATTCACACAACTCATCACTTAGTCTATTGGCCAGTTAGACTAAATACAACTAGTTCAACTAAGTCAAACTGAACACAACTCCATTAACTACTCATCCAACTCCATAGAACTCAACCACATGAGTTCTAACTGATGTCTTGCATGCAATAGCTCAAATGACCCACAAATAAAGTGTATTTCCTTCTGACAGCTGCATGTGCCACATCTGTAGCTCAAACTGAAGTGCTCCAAGAGGATAAGATAAAGTTTATAGTCCAAATATTATTATGAGACAATAATATTTGACTTTTCTATTTTTGACTAGCAGTCTAAAAATAGACTCTGATCACTCCTGCTGTGATCCAAAAATAGAAGTCCATCTATTTTTCCCAACATGACCAATCATCCATAAACAACATCCTGCAACTCATAGACGATGATCCATATGTCTAAAACTAGACATAGTCTAAAAATAGACTTTGCGCCATAATTTGCCTGCGGGCCCACTTAGTGAAGGCGACTCCTTTCCACTAAGCTCCATCATCTTGTTGCATTCTCAACAAGCATTTCTTGTTGCACACTTTTCAACACTACCTCTCAACAAGAAAGGTTTCCTCTCAAACCCGATCCTGTAACTCTGGAATGTTCTGCATGCAACACATCTGCCCGGTCCACTTTGCTCCAAAAACACTTGGAACAAAAACACTCCCAACTGATCACTCTATTGGGCTAGGAACATACCCTGATGCTGAAGCTCTACCTGCTACTGACAAGTGCTCCCTCTCTGACATCTGCGCTACTGCAACATCTCCATGCATCTTGCACCATTGCACACCTCTCTGTGCCACCTAGCACTATGCAAAACACTTGTGCCTCTAGCATTGCTGCAGCCTGCATGCTATGCACTGTCCTGGGATTCCCTGCACTGCCGCTCTCTCTGCCACTCCATCCGCATCTGTCTCTACCCAATCAGTCAGTTCCTGCTACTACACATTGGGGCTCCCGTAGCAAGGTCTCATCCAAGAGGTTGGGTACCTCAAGGATCCTGCCCCTCCTCCTTGGGACGATCACTCTATATCGCCACACCTCCTACCTGGAGGTATGGATGCATGTGATCCCTCTGTCCACCTGGATTGAAGTTTCCCCCTACTGGAGGTCTTTGCATGAGTAGATGTCTCTACTCGATCTCCTCTCAGCTCCCCCTGTTGTGGCTGCTCCACAACCTCCTGAAGCTGCTGCACCAATCGTGGCTCCTCCACAATCGTTTGAGACTTCTTCTGGCTCTGCATGTTGAGAGGTAATATACGCTCCCTCTCAACCACCAAGTCTTCATCAGTTGCCTCACTGCTCAAGGCTTTGCATGCATCTTGAACCTCAAGAGCATACAGGTTCTTGACTCGTGAACCAATCTGCTTCACTTGTCTAGTGATGATGTGTCTAAGGAAAACCTTTCCCTCACTGAAGACTACATCATAGCCTCTGTCTTCCAGCATTGCGATCGACACCAAGTTTCTCTTCAGTCCTGGTACATACTTGACATTAGTCAAGGTAAGGTGAGCTCCACGCTCCCTCTAAAAAATAACTGTGCCTACACCTGAGACGCTATACTTCTCGTCATTACCCATCGCTATGAGTATTTGGAGATCTTTCTCCTCCAAAGTACTGAACAAACTTTTATCACCGGTCATGTGGAAAGAAGCTCCACTGTCAAGAAACCAACCACTTCCCATCATGGATGAAACCATGCATGCGAAGAGTGTGAAATCCAACTCAAACTGTGAAGCAAGTGCCTCACCTTCAGATCCTTGCCTAGATCCCTTCTTGGACTTCTTCTTTGGGCAATTAGTAGCATAATGGCCCAACTCATGACAATGAAAGCATCTCACCTTCAACTTGTCAACCTTCTTCCCATCATTGGAAGAACTGGATTCGGAAAGAGAACCCTTCTCCTTCCCCTTCTTCACCTTACTTGTTAAGGCACAGTTCTCCTCATCATGCATGCATGAAGAACTGTCTCTGGTGCTTCGTCTGATCTCCTCCTGCACAAGATCCGACCAAAGTCTCTCCCATCCTGGCAATTTCTCCCTTCCATTCACCGAGTCCTAGTAGCTATGCCAACTCTTAGGAAGGCCAAGGAGTGCTAGACTCACCATATCCTCATCCTCAACAGTTACCCCCACACTTCCCATCTCATCCCGGCATTGGGTGAACTTCGTGAGATACTGGGGCATACTGTCTCCATTCTCACACCTAATGTTTCTGAGTTTATCCTTGAGTGCCAACTTCCTCTGGTTGCTCTTGCTTTGGAATAATTCTGTCAACATTTTCCACATCAAATATGGAGAAGCCTTTCCATGGAGGCTGGACACAATGTGATCCCTCACGCCCTCCAACAGAATCCTTCGACACTTTGCTATCTTCTTTTGCCAATCCCTGACTTGAGCAGCATCAGTAGGTTTTGGGACATCCGCATCTATGAACTCCTTCAACCCATTATCATCTAACACTGCCTCCATCCTGTCCTTCCATGCAATATAGTTCGAGCTGCCTTCAAGGGCATACTCCAATCGCAATCCGTTGAAAGACATTTCAACTTTGACACCAAGAAAACACTGTTGCGAATTCAGATTCCACCAACTCAAAAAACTCAACCGCTTCTGATCTAAAATTTGTGAGAACAAAGTATTTCTCATACAGAGATCGACTGTATGGGCATTCACTGAATATCTCACCTTCCAAAAGAAGGATGAATCCATAGGCTACCTGGCCCGATCACAGACTCTGCCTGAAGAAATAAAATGTAAACACTTTCTGAATAATAGATCTGATGATCAATACAACACTGATATCATGTAGAACTTCTTCTACAAATCAGCTCACTCTGATACCATGTAGAAATTTTGAATAATATGACACATATTCACAGAGATTATCCCGATTATACACTATTGTGAAATACATGCATAATACATAACCTCCTCTACGTTGATCATCAATTTTGCAGCATCAATAACAATGAAACATCAACAGCATGCACACATTAACACAGTATGTAACCCGGGGAAAGCTTACAGCTGAAAACCCCACACTATCTGTATATTAATGATTGAGAACATGTAACATTACATAGTACAATACTCCTCACAAGTACTCAGTACTATCTCCACCTGTTACACACAATACAACTCAGATCTGATCTCCAAATCTCCTCCGCTGCTTGCCTGCCTCCACTGCACAATCCTGCAAGAGAATGATTGAATCCAAACTCGTTCCAAGTTCTATTTACCTTGGGAAAATCACTCACACTGGAAATCACGTGAGCACAAGCTATATCACTGGGCATATGCAATTCTCATGGGCATACTCAATCCTTTGATTGTGCAAAATCTCATGCACAACTATAGTCACAACTGATAGCAATCTCAACCTCTAACACCTGTCTCCACTGAACTGTACATGCACTGAGTTAACTGATGTATGCTTTAGTTGCATTATGAGTTAATAATTAGTGAATTAATTAATAACTAATTCACACAACTCATCACTTAGTCTATTGGCCAGTTAGACTAAATACAACTAGTTCAACTAAGTCAAACTGAACACAACTCCATTAACTGCTCATCCAACTCCACAGAACTCAACCACATGAGTTCTAACTGATGTCCTGCATGCAATAGCTCAACTGACCAACAAAGAAAGTGTATTTCCTTCTGATAGCTGCATGTGCCACATTTGTAGGTCAAACTGAAGTGCTCCAAGAGGATAAGATAAAGTTTATAGTCCAAATATTATTATGAGACAATAATATTTGACTTTTCTATTTTTGACTAGCAGTATAAAAATAGACTCTGATCACTCTTGCTGTGATCCAAAAATAGAAGTCCATCTATTTTTCCCAACATGACCAATCATCCATAAACAACATCCTGCAACTCATAGACCATGATCCATATGTCTAAAAATAGACTTTGCGCCATAATTTGCCTGTGGGCCCACTTAGTGAAGGCGACTCCTTTCCACTAAGCTCCATCATCTTGTTGCATTCTCAACAAGCATTTCTTGTTGCACACTTTTCAACAACAACAAGGAGGTTGAGCTACAACCATAGGGAAAGGAGTAGCAGGAGGGCCTAGTTACAACAACAGGAAAATAGTAGCAAGGAGGCTGAGTTCCAACAACACGGAGAGTAGCAGAAGCGTAGAGAAAGGAGAGTAACAACAATGCAAAACAGGGAGAGTAATAGCAATGCAGGGACTACGCAACCATTGGAGTGAGATTTGTTGGGGCAACATTATCCCGGGGATTTGGAGCTGGGGAGATGGGAGATCATTTGGAGGGCCATTTGAGGAGGATTGCTGGAGCTGGGAGTGCATAGATTGACAAGATCAGTCACAACAACACAATTTGTATTTGGAGGAGGGCCAAACTGCGAAGGGTCAATTTTTGAAGGTTAGAACCAAGGGAAACTCTTTTTGGGTTTTTGGCAAGGAGTATGCTCCTAATTTTATAGAATTATCTGGGCAGATCTGAGGTGTCAAACATGGGTCCCAACTCAGCTAGCAGCTAGAGGAGCTAGGGGGAATTTGGGCCAAAATTCTGAGGTCAAAATTTGGCCAATTCCTTCGTGCGTTATTATGGGTTTCTTGCATAGAGGCTGGGATTAATTTCCTAGGATTTTCTGAGAAACAGGGAAGGCTCTAACAATAGATCATTTCAAGCAGCAACACCTTTCTTGGCAGTAACCACACAACTCTTGGGCCTGATTACCAACAGATTTGAGGAGGGTGTTCCATTGTTCATTTTGGGTTTTTCTAGCTTGCTTAGAGAAAGCCTAGGTGCACACATTCCAACACCTTGTTGTACACCTCTTCCCATTTAATAAAATGATTAGACAACACAATTTGGTTTCCAATTTAGTGGTCTGATAGTCTAATTTAATTTTATGGCATTGTTTTTATTGTTTGCTTTGCATAGCACTATTTTTTCTAGTTTGGAACATTACAATGGTATTAGAGCATGATCTTGTCCCAGCTGTGGTAAATTAGCCAGAAGATCATGGAAGCTTTGGGTATGAGTGAACAGTGACAGGTGAAACTAGAGACAAACCCATGTCTCAAGGGAAATCCAGTATGCAGAAATTCTGGGGTAGAATTCATTGGGACAATGAGAGGTTGGCCCAGTTGAGAAGGGCGACAGACCAAACCCATACTCACCCTTACAACAGAGATGTTGGAGGTGAGTAGGTTGTGGGGGTGCAACCATCTGCATTATGTGGGGAAAGCCGACTAGATTAGGGCACCAAATCTCCTGAAAAGGAGCAAGCAGGACAGAGACTATTAGAGGGTGAGACCACGGGGTGCTTTTACTAGTGGAGACCTAGATTTAGATATCAGGAGCCTAAGGAGGAGGTTGAGCATGATGCTGAGAGCCCACAGGATGATGAGGAGCACATCAATATACATGGTGTGGTGCAAGAGTCACCTTTATCAGAGACCTCTTTGATAGCCCTAGTTGACACCTTGGTGGAGAGGATAGAGCCTACACACATAGAGCCATCGGTTGAGGGGGTGCCACCCATGGACGAGATGCCAACAATTACTGAGGTATCTGGAGCTGTGACCAAGTTTACAGGTGATAGATGCCCATGACAGTTCCATCAGTTTCAGGTTGACCTTCTAGAATTACAAAGAAAGGTCGCGTTAGTGTGAGGCTATTCTAGGCTTTTGAAACAAACACAGAGTAGGTTGGTCCAAACTTAGTGAGAATGGAATAGATAAGGCTACCATCTTATTTCTTAACCTTAACACCTTCCAAAAGAAGTCTAAGGGTCTTGAACTTCGACAAAAAATATTCAACGGAAGAAAAGTTATTTGGGTCCAACATAAGCAACTCATTTTTGAGTTGATGGGCTCTAATTTCATTTTTAATTCCAAAAACTTTATTGAGTTGTTTCATTGCTTCATCAGGGGTATCAAATCTGCGATATGGAATCTAAGGTCTGAAGAAATAGACATCACTATGAACCCACGTGCTTGATCTTGCCTATTTTCACATTTGGTTTGCTTATCTTCATCTTTAGGTTTAGACTCTTGGCCTGAGACTATTCTATAAATACCTTTACTTCTAAGTAAATCCTCCATGTAGGACACCCATTGGAAGTAGTTGGTGCTGTCAAGAATAACTTGGCATGGACTTTCCATTTTAACAGAAACTAAAGCTGTAGATGCTGAAATTAAGTGTTCCAATGGAAAGATCTCGAAAAATTAGGCCGATTAAAAAAAATGGCTTTCGGATGAAGAAGTTATGGCTTTTTGAAGAAAAGTTGTTGAAGATGCCGACGAAGCACGTGAATGTTCGGAAGTGAATGATAATGTTATATTTTAAAAAAATTCTCCCCATTTTCCAAACTTAATCTAATTAGCTCACTTTAAAAAAGATTTTATGTGACCCACTTTTATAAATAAGTAAAAGTCACTTTTACAATGGTACTTTATGAGCTACCCACTAAATTGTAAATTAAATAAAAGATAAAGTGTCTTTATAATTATAAGTGACTCACTTTTTATAATGGGTGAGAACACTTTTACATAAAGTAACTTTAAAACATAAGTTACATGTATTTTTTGAAAAAGTAACTCAACAAAAAGAAAGACTTGAACCCAAGACCTCTATTCTCATAAAGTAACTTTGGACCAAGTGACTAGGTTAAAAGGTTGATAATTTTTGGAAAAGAGGAATGGTTTTTTTTTTTTTTTTTGCAAGGCACTGAAGCTTTGGAGTACATGCTTACTTGAAAAAGACCTTTTGCCTACAAAATAAAAACCACACAACCCAACACAGACATGCAAAAAAACCAAACCTTATGGCTTGAAGTAAGCTTTCGTCGAAAACTAAATATTGTCCTCAATTTTTCTGATTTTATGAGATCACACTAAGGCGCGACAGAAAAGAGCATACGCATGAGAAAAATCCTTCCTTTCTATTTCTGATTTGCCCAGATTGTACAGAGTCGTGGGGAAAAGAGAATACGCATAAATGAAAGGTATAGATCCGGTAATAAAAAACAGAGAGATAAATAAACCAAAATAAACAGAGAGATAAATAACTAAAACTGCAAATAAGGATTGTATACCTCTAGATCTTAAAAATGACGTAGCTAGGGCTACCATAAACCTTTTCGTGTAAAAAGAAAGGGGTTCCTCACTAGAACAGATGCTCCGAACACAATAGAGTAGTGCTCTCAGCTGAAAGTGGTAAACAATAGTAGATCTAGGAAACGACATTCAGATACAGTTGTACCAGCTTCGGATTTGGATCACCAACGGATGCGGCCCTCAAATAGCTCTAATACCATGTAGGAACTTACAGGGTAAGTTCCTTAGATAGAACACCAAAGGACATCATTCGCAAACAAATCACAGATCAGTACACCAATATTCTTGATGTGGTTAAAACCCTCAAAGAGGGAAACAGTCCATGGCCCGATCCAATGTGGCCACTTCAGGCAATTTATTAATGTAAAAGAAAGAAAATTTACATAAGCTTCTCTCATGAATTATCACCTTACAAATGACCCTCCATGCTCTTTATATGGAGATCATGGACCAATCAAGTGTTAAGTCACGGGTCAAGTGTCGGTAATATCTAGGAGAGAATGAACCGTCAGATCACTTCATGTCTAGAACATATCGTGACCGTCGGATTGTAAGTTACAAAAGTACATAGTAAAGAAACACACTTTACTTAACTCTACACTAGACCAAGTTATACTTAACTATTTACTATGTGTCGGAATATCCTAACAAGTTGGTTCTCAGAGGTTCAATTTTGAATATCAACATAGCAGGATTTCTTCAGAGCTGAGAAGATGCCCTTCAACGGACTAAGGCTAGAGTATGCCTTGGAAGGCACCTCAAATTTTGTTGCATGGAAGGATTGCATGGAGGCAGAATTGGATGGCAATGGACTGCTAGTATACATCAATATATATGTTGCACCACCACCAGAATATGATTCCCATATTCGTGATCAGTGGAAGAAAGATGTAGCAAAAGTGAGGAAAATCATATTGGAGGGAGTACGAGATCACATTATCTCAAATCTCCATGGAAGAGAAACTTCGTTTGCGATGTGGAAAGAACTGATAAAATTGTTTGAGAGTAATAGTGACCATAGGAAGCTGGTGCTCAAAAATAAACTTCAAAGTATCAAGATTCAAAAGAATGACACAATTCCACAGTATCGGAGAAAGTTTACACACTGTCGTGATGAACTTGGCGGGCTTAGTGTTAATGTCCCTGAAGAAGACTTGGTAAGCCTAACCCTTCTAGGGCTTCCTAATATATGCCACAACTATCAAGATTTAGTGAACGAGAGGGAGAAACTACTGAATCTGGAGCGCCTATGGTCTGATTTGGTACATGAGGAAATAAGGCAGAATACTAGAGATGGCCTTCATCTAAGGGCGATGTTGAAGAAAAAATTGCATTGGATGGAAAGACAAAGAAGGGAAGAGGGAATAATCCCAATCCAAACCAGTATCCAGTCAAAGGGGCAAGAAGAAAGATTTTTCAAAAATTAAATGCTTCCATTGTCATGAATTCAGGCACTATGCCATGAATGTTGGGTTGTGTTGTATTCTTTCCACGACTGGTTACCCTAGTTAACCGGGGGGTTAGACGGGGGATGGAAGCCTCCCCTGTACGGGGGGTTTGAGGGGGGCAATTAGCCCCCCTGTATGGGGTTCGGGGCAATACCCTGGGGAATTTTTTTTTGGACCCTATATTAGGTTGGGTAGACCTACCTATGGTTTTGTGCATGGTTTTCGCACATGGTTTTGGACGCGATGGTTTTCGGTCCATGGTTTTGGACGCGATGGTTTTTGGTCCATGTTATTGGATGCTTCAGCATGTATGAATATGTATTATAACATTGAAGAGAACATAATGAAAAATCAAGCTGGTAGTCTCGGTTTTGGGATCCAGGGGAAAATCTTTGTGTATATGTGTTTTATGTGTTATGCTCTCGCATTTTTTATTTTCTGTGTTTTAGAATTGGTGTGCAGGTAATTTCTATATGGAGTTAAAACCTACATTTGGTATCACAACTGTTTTGGCTTCAAGGGGATGCCTTTGTTGTTGAGGGGTTTCACTCAGGCCTATGGTTGACCCTGTTCAGTGGGAGATCTACAGGATTGATTCTAGTGGTGAAAGAAGATGGCGAGCAATGGAAAGATAAACATCAAGAAATTTAATGGTTAGAGTTTTGAGTTGTGGAAACTCAAGATGGGGGATCTGTTGGTGGATAAAGATCAGTGGATCATGGTAGATCCTGGTACTAAACCAACGAGAGTGTTCGATGAATAATGGAAGAAGTTGGATCAGAAGGCAAAGAGCACAATATGATTGTGTGTCTCAGATTCAGTATTATTGAATGTATCAGGGGAAGCTACGACGAAGGCTTTGTGGGACAAGTTAGGGAATTTGTGCTAATCAAAGTCTCTGGTGAATAAATTGTTCCTAAGGAAAAATATGTATAACCAGAAGATGAAAGATGGAGATTTGGTGACAGAGCATCTGAAAGCATTTAATACTGTGGTAAGTCAGTTATTGTATATTAATATTAAAATTTCAGATGAAGATAAGTGCATTAGTTTGTTGTGTTCTCTACCAGATTCGTGGGATAGTTTGGTTATTGTAATAGGTAGTAATGCAGCTACCTTGCAGTTTGATGAAATAGTCTCATCCCTGCTGACGGAGGAGATGAGACGGAAAAATATGGAGAGCCAGAATGGTGATGCCTTGTCTGTACGAGGACAGTCCTAGAACAAAAACAAAAATAAGTCATCGAGTGGGAGATCTAAATCTAGAGGGAGATCTAAATCTCCAAGAAAACTTGTAAAGGTGGTGTGCTGGAAATGCGGAAATGAAGGGCACTACAAAAGGGACTGTAAATCTAAAGCTCTTGACAAAGGAAAGGGATCTGATGATGTTCCTTCCGCAGAGGCGAAAATGACCTTAGATGAAGGTGGGGATGTGTACTTGGCTTCTTCAAGTACATATGTAGATCATGAGGCATGGTTGATTGACTCAAGTGCATCCTTTCACTTCGCTCCCCATAGAGAGTGGTTCTGTGAGTATGAGAAATATGATGGTGGTGATGTATTCTTAGAGGATGATAGGAAGGCTAGAATCGTTGGTCATGGAAACATAAAGTTGAAGTTGCAAGGTGGAAGGGTTATAACACTTTCGGGTGTTTTGCATATTCCTGCATTAGCCAAAAATCTTATTTCTATAAGCAAGTTGGATGATGCAGGTGTAAAAATAGTGTTCGAGAAAGATACCTGCAAGATGGTTCAGGGAGCATTGGTATTGATGCGGGGAGTTCAAATTGGAACTCTGTACAAGCTGTAAGGTAGCACTATTGTTGATGGGTGCAACAGTTCTGTGGTTCCTGAAAGTGGAGCAGAAAATCTAGTGGTCTTTGGAGAAAATACCATGCTATGGCATCAAAGGCTTGGACATATTGGAAAGAAGGGCCTTCGAATATTTCATGGTAAAGGTATGGTAGAAGGTATGACTAATAGCTCTCTCGATTTTTATTTCTATGAAAATTGTGTATATGGGAAGTAGAATCAGGTGAGTTTCGCCTTTGGTGGTAAGAGGGCAAAACATATATTAGAGCTTCTGCACAGTGATGTGTTTGGACCTATGAAAGTTCCATCACTGGGTAAGTCTGTGTACTATGTATCATTTATAGATGACTTCTCAAGGAATACATGGATATATTTTTTTAAGAATAAATCTGAAGTCTTTGACAAGTTTAAAGAATTTAAGGCTCTGGTGGAAAACCAAACATAGAAGAAGATAAAGGTGTTGAGGTCAGATAATGGTGGAGATTTTTGCAGCAAGGAATTTGAAGAATTATGTAAGAAGTGTGGTATAGCACGATAGAAGACTACTCCATACACACTTGAGCAAAATGGAGTTGCAAAAAGAATGAACAGGACATTGATGGAAAGGGCAAGAAGCATGCTCAATGGTGTTAGGTTAGGATAGGAATTCTGGGCAGAGGCGGTGGAGACAACATGTTATCTGGTCAATAGATCACCTTCATCAGCGTTGGAGGATAAGATTCCATAAGAGGTATGGATTGATAAGAAACCCTCTCTTTCATATCTAAGGGTATTTGGATGTGATGCGTATGTACATGTTCCAAAGGAGAAAAGAACCAAGTTGGATGGTAAATCTGAAAAGTGCATCTTTATTGGGTATAAGGATGGTTTAAAGGGTTATAAGCTTTGGAACCCATTAACAAGAAAGGTTGTGTACAACCGAGATGTTGTGTTTAGAGAGGTGAAATACGTTATTAAACATGAAGTCCTATCAAAGGAAATTGAGAAGATAGAGTTTGAGCTTAAGGAGGAAGAATCAGACTCTACAGCAGAAGAGGAATCAGAAGATGAAGAGCCACAAACTCCGGGTGTGAGAAGATCGGTCCGAGAAAGAAGGCAGCCATAAAGGTATAGTCCATCTACTTTCTATTCAAATTTTGCTTTATCTATTACTGATGATGATCTCAGAACTGTGAAGGAAGCAGTAGATTCATAGGATGGCAAACTCTAGAAAGAGGCCATGGTTGATGAAATGGCATCTTTGCACAAAAATGAGGCTTGGGAGCTGGTGGAGTTGCCGGCTGGAAGGAAACCCATTGGAAGCAAATGGGTGTTCAAGAAGAAGACAAATGCAGAAGGAAAGGTGGAGAAATACAAAGCTCGGTTGGTAGCAAAAGGTTATTCCCAAGTACCGGGAATTGATTTTGGTGATAATTTTTCTCTTGTTGCCAAGGTAGCTTCTATTAGATTACTGTTATCTGTTGCAGTTGCTTTTGATTTTGAGGTAGAACAGATGGATGTGAAGACAAAATTTCTTCATGGGGATCTGGAAGAGGAGATCTACATGAAGCAACCTGAAGGATTTGTAGTGAAGTGTAAGAAAGAACTTGTATGAAAGTTAAAGAAGTCTCTGTATGGGATAAAACAGTCACCAAGGATGTGGTATCAGAAATTTGATACATTTATACGGGGACTTGGCTTCACCAAAAGCAAAGCAGATCACTGTTTTTATTTTAAATTCATTGGTGACCATGTTATTTATCTAGTCTTGTATGTGGATGATATGTTGTTGGTTGGAAATGAAAAAGAAATTATCTAGGATTTGAAGACCCAATTGTTCTCCAAATTCGACATGAAATATCTTGGTGCTGCAAACTATATTTTGGGCATGGAAATTAAAAGAGATCGAGCAAAGAGGAAGCTTTGGTTAAACCCTAGGAAGTATGTCAATACAATATTGCAGAGGTTTAATATGCAGGATAATAATCCAGTGAAGGATCCTATTCTTGTAGGTGTAAAGTTAACTGCTGAACAGTGTCCCAAGACATAAGAAGAGGAAGAGGACATGTCCTGTGTTCCATGTGCAAGTGCAGTCAGTAGCCTGATGTATGTGATGGTTTGTACTAGAATAGACATTGCACATGCAGTGGGAGTATTGAGCAGGTTTATGTCAAAACTAGGGAAGGAGCATTGGACAACAGTGAAGCGGGTTTTCAGGTATTTGCGTGGCACTAGTGATTATGGTTTGTGCTACCAAGGAAGACAAGATTGGACAAAGTTTTGGATATTTGTGGCTTTGTTGATGCAGACTGGGCTGGAGATCTGGATAAGAGAATATCTACAAGTGGGTATGTGTTTAACCTATTTGGAGGTGTAGTCAGTTGGATGAGTAAGAAACAATCTGTAGTGGCACTGTCAACTACAGAGGTAGAATACATGACGGCCACTCATGCAAGCAAGGAAGCAGTTTGGTTGCAAAGATTGTGTTCAAGTATGGGGTTAGTACATGGAGCTATAAGGATAGACTGTGACAGCCAAAGTGCAATTATTTTGGCAAAGAACCTTGCTTATCATTCAAAGACAAAGCACATTGATGTTCAATATCACTTTGAGAGGGATATGATAGAAGACAAGGTGTTGCTGGAAAAGGTGGACACTTTGAAGAATACTGCAGATGCATTGACAAAATCTGTGAGCCCTGAGAAGTTCTCTTGGTGTAGAGAAACAATGGGCATTTCAGGGTTGGATAAATGACTAAGTTCTCCTGTGGCCCCCTATGGAAAGAAAACAACAAGTGGGAGAATGTTGGGTTGTGTTATATTCTTTCCAAGACTAGCTACCCTAGTTGACCGGGGGGTTAGAGGGGGGGAAGAGCACCCCCTTCATTGCACCGATTGCGCAGTGGGGGGGGGGGCGCGGCAGCCCCCCCTATACAGGGGGTTTGAGGAATTTTTCTTTTGGACCCTATATCAGGTTTGGCGGACCTACCTATGGTTTTGTGCATGGTTTTTGCACATGGTTCTGGACGTGATGGTTTTGGACGTGATGGTTTTTGGTCCATGGTATTGGATGCTTCGACATGTATACATATGTATTGTAACATTGAAAGGAACATAATGAAAAATCAATTTTGTAGTCCCGATTTTGGGATCCAGGGGAAAATATCTATGTATATGTGTTTTTTGTGTTATGCTCTCGCATTGTTTATTTTTTGTGTTTTAGAATTTGTATGCAGGTAATTTCTGTATGGGGTTAAAACCTACATTTGGTGTCCACACAAGAAGAAAAGCAAGAAGACCGCAGGAGGAGAAATGGGTGAAGCCTTGGCTTTACAATTTGAGCTTGAATTTACCCTCATTCCATGCATGGAAAACACAGTGATGGGGAGTGTGTGGTACTTGGACTCAGGTGCCTCATTCCACATAATAAGGAATAGAGAATTTTTCAGTAACCTGGAGAAAAATACTTGCAAATGCACATTGATATGGGGGATGACGAAAGGTACAATGTGACCAGGATTGGTACAGTCACCTTTCAAAGGGAGTCAAGCTCCCCCCTTAGGCTCAAGGATGTCATGTTCATCCCGGCCCTAAAGAAAAATCTCATCTATTGCAGTTTTGGAAGATCGTGGTTATGATGTGATCTTTAGCAAAGTAAAGGCATTCCTAAGACACATATCCATGGGACAAGTGAAGCAGATCGTGGTTCTTGTGAAGAACATGTACAAGTTAGATGTGGAGGATTGTGTTGCATTTAGCGCAAAGGTGAAGAAGGTGTAAAGCCACGATGTCGGTGAACTTTGGCATAGAGGACTTGGCCATTTTCAACATGAAGCTTTGAAGATCATGCAACAGATAACCACGGGCCTTTCGAAAGGAGAACTTGAGAAACATGATGTACTTTGGGAAGTACACAAATTCCACTTTGCATGATTGGGACAACAAAGCACATGCAATCCTGGAAATGATCCACTCGGATGTTTGTGGACCTTTCTTGACAGCCTCCACTTCTAGGCACAAATATTTTTTCATTTTTATTGATGACTTCTCATGGAAGTGTTGGATCTTATTCATGTGGAAGAAGGATGAGACATTCTCCAAGTTCATAGAATTCAAGGCACTAGTTGAGAAAGAAATAGGAAATAAGGTGAAGGCTCTCAAAAGTGATAATGGAGGTGAGTATTTGTCGAATGAATTTAAAAAAATTGTGCAAAAGAAGGAATTCAACTAGAGTTTCCCAACACCCCACAACCCATAGCAGAATGGGGTGCCTAACAGAAAGAATCATAGCATTGTGGGAGTAGTGAGGGCAATGTTACATGACCAAGGCCTACCTCTACAATTGTGGGTTAAGGCATGCAACACAAAAGTCTATTTGTAGAACCAAAATCCTTGTCGGATTTTGGGAATGATTATACCGAAGGAGGATTTATCAGGGAGGAAGTTGGGTGTGTCACACTTCAGAATTTTTGGAGCCTCTGTTTACTTCCATATCTCCAAAGATACAAGGAAGAAGCTAGATCCAAAAAACAAAATTGGGGGTATTTGTGGGTTACACAAAAAATCCCCACAACTACTGTGTGTACTTGCCATCCCTTAGAATGACACTGTGTGAAGGGATGTAAAATTTGATGAGGAGAAAGCAATGTGTTGCTCTCTTGAGAGAGAGATTTAGATCTCGCCAGAAGAGGATCTTTTAGTTCCAAAGGAGGAGTCTCAAGAAGTTGTGGAGTAGACACAAATTAAGGAGCAGAGAGTCGAGACAACCACTCAAGCATAACCATCCAGAGAAGGTAGAAAAAGGACCAAGGAAGCTGAGATACTTATGCAAGATGCGAGGGAGAATGTGGGTTCTCCTTCAAATTAGCGTAGGCAGAGAAGGTCACTAGATCGATACACTGGTTACGTGGATCTAATGATTGAGTTTGTAGAGACTAAGCCATACTCTTTTGAGAAAGCAGTAGAGAAACCTATTTGGGTTGATGAAATGGTGTAGGAGTACAAATCCATTGGAAAGAATAGTGTTTGGGAAGTGGTCCCAAGACCAGCAAATAAATCAGTTGTGGGTTCGAGATGGATCTTCAAGGTAAAGCATGCAACATACGAAAGCATAGAAAAGTAAAAGGCTAGATTTGTGGCCAAGGGGTACTCTAAAGTTGAGGGGATTGACTATGAGGAGACCTTCACTCTTGTAGCAAGGTATTCATCCATCAGATCAATTCTTGATCTGACTGTGCAGATGGGGTGGAATATCCACTAGATGGATGTGAAAACAACATTCCTCAATGGAGTTCTTGAGGAGGAGGTGTATATTGAGCAACCAGAAGGCTTCAAGACTTTTGATTAAGAGTCTCATGTGTGAAGAATTAAGTGAGTTTTGTACGGTCTCAAGCAAGCACCTCATGCTTGGTACACTAAGATCAGTGGCTATCTCATAAGTTTTGGCTTCACTAAAAGTGAAGCGGATGCAAACCTCTATCATATTTTTGTATAAGGTAAATTATTGATTATTGTCTTATATGTTGATGATTTGATTTTAACTGGTGATGAACAACTGATCAGATCTTGCAAGGAGGACCTTGCAAGAGAGTTTTAAATAAAGGACATGGGTCTCATTCACTACTTCCTCAGATTGAAAGTATGACAAGGCAATGGGGATCTATTTTCTTCTCATGGAAAGTATCCCAATGAGATACTAATTCAGAGGTTCCACATGGATTGTTGCAAACCCATGGGGACACCTCTAGCAACAAATTCGAGGAAAGAGGATGCCACTTCAGGTGAGGAAGTGGATGCTACTATTTACCGGTAGTTGGTGGGTTCACTAATGTATCTTGTGAACACAACCAGATATGTGCTATGTAGTCAACCAAATGAGCCAAGCTATGGTTAGGCCAACCAAATTATTTTTGAGGGAAGCTAAGCATGTTCTATAGTACCTCAGAGGCACTACCCAGTTTGTACTATTGTACATATGGACAGAGGGAGTGAAGCTGTGTGGCTTCACTGTTGTAGATTGGGTGGGGATTCCATCACATTGAAAGAGTGCATCAGGTGGATTTTTTAGTGTTGGGACCACAATTGTTTCTTGGTACAACATGAAGTAAAGATCTGTGGTGCTTAGCTTGGCAGAAGCAGAATACATGGATGCAAGTCAAGCAACATGTGAGGAGATCTGGATGAGAAAGATATTTGTTGGATTGTTTGGGCAGATGTTGGATCCAACTGTGATCTATTGTGATAACTAGAGTTGCATCAATCTCTCTGAAAATATTGTTTTTCACAATCGATCCAAGCATATAAATATCTAGTATAACTATTTACGGGATTGTGTGTGGAGGTGGATAGTGTTGTTGTAGTACATTCCGATACAGGAACACGATGCTAACATTTTGAAAAAGGCCTTGTTAAGATGAAAGTTCGAGTTCCACATGTGCAGGAGAGGGGTGGTTGATAATCCCTTTCTTGTTGAGAGGGAGTGTTGAAAAATGCCACAAGAAATTCTCAATTTGATTTTTCCTTAATTAAATTTAGAAAAAATTGAATTTCCACATCAGCAAACAACTTGGACGATGTTAACTTGTGTGACATGGCTTGTGACACCCAGTTTACTCAGTAAATTAGAGTTGGAGGAGTTAGAATTCATTTAAGAATATGTGATTTCTAATTTGTAGCAGTCAAGGTCAGTTATCTAAGGTTGTTTTCGGTTAAACTAGTTCCAACTGTTGGAGGAACTAGTGGAGGGTCAAGTTGTGAAGTGGCACTTCAGTCAAACTCAGTGAAAATCTAGTTAATTGATCAATCAACCCAAAACAGCTAATGCATGTAGAGAATTCAAGTTCCTCAGGCCAGGTGGAGATTGCAAGGAAATGTAACATTAGTTGTAGACTAGTCTTGAGTGTACAGGTGTTTCATGTAGTCAGATGATGATCCAGGTGGATATTGGTGGCCCTAAACAACGTTTTTTGGGAAATATGGGAGAAACATGGATCCATGGACCAATGTTTATCTTCCCAAAGTTGTAGTCCTCGGATAGATCTTTCTAATGAGCTATTGTGCACGTCAAACGGAGATCGTATGCCAAAGATACGACCCCGGGAATTTGATGACCAATTTACCTGAAACGGGGCCCACAATTTGGCGTTTCATCTCCTAGGGTTAGGTTTTTGGATTTTTAGGGTTTTCCATTGTTTCTAAACAATAAATAGGTCTTCGAGCCTCATTGTAACACAGTTTAGAGGCATTTAGCTGCCACATCTCTTCGTAGAGATAAGCTACCATCGCCCTAGCTGGTTTATTTCCATTTATGTTTGTAAGCATATTTCAGTATTTTACATTAATGAAATGAAGTATTATTTCTGCTACATCTTTGTGTTTATGGTTATCTCTATAATTTGTTGTGTTCCTATTTAAATTCGGATCAGTGGTATGAGAGCAGTATGCTTTTTCTCTGTTTTTCTTTGCATGTCCCCAATGAGGTCAGGATATAAGGAGTTAGGGCTTGAACTGGTCGAACCTTTGCAAGACTAGCCTCACAAATCCTGATGGCATCCCATGGCGGATGAAAAGAAAGATGAGGGGGCAAGAGATCCTATCAAAATCTTTCTCGAAGAATCCCTCAAGCGGCAAAGGAACCCGATGAGGGAAAACTTTGCCCAGATCCTTCAGCGGCTACCTAGGGGCGACGCATCGGCTTCCAAAAGCTACTCTGGAAACGCCACACTGTTTAAGGTACAAGTTAATTTTGAAATCCCCATATTCGAGGGTCAGATAGATGCAAATGCCGTCGATAAATGGTTAAATCTGCTATAGGGTTATGTTTCTGTTCATGATTTTTCCAGTCGGGAAAAGATTATTTTCATTCTTCTCAAAGCAGCCCCCCACGTTAAGCATTGGTGGGAAACCTACTGCGAGCAGAAGGATGAAAGTACAGGCTCAATATTTTCAGCCGCATCCACTTGGAATTCATTCTGGGATGCCATCAAGGAGCAATAATACCTTGTCGAAAGCTATGAAGATCAATACATAAAGTGGACCACCTTCCGGTAGGGAAGGGACCAAGACGTGCCAAAGTTTACCAATATTTTCCCTACCCTTCGCACAAAGTTGGGTATCAAGGATTCAGAGCAGCATTTGGTACTCAAATACCACGACTGCCTGCACAAGTACATCCAGGAAGAAATAGAACCCTTGAACATCTCCTCGCTCGGCACGACATACCAATATGCCGTCAAGGTCGAGCAAAAGTTTAAACAGAAGAAGCGAGACTTTGGATCTGCAAATCTGAAGCAAGGGAAAGGTGCCCCCAAACTACAAAACAGAGGACAAAGCCAAGGCAGGGCGACCGAAGACAACTTGCTAAAGCTGCAAGCAAAGAACAATGCCGCGGAGCCGAAAAAGGACATGGGAAAATGGTGTGAGTTCCATAAGATCTCCACTCACAACACAAGTGAGTGTCGGGCCAAGCAGTCACTGATGGTTGAGCTAAAGGTTTCAGAATCAGATGCATGTTCTGACTCTGAGTCAGAATCCGACAAGGGGAATGACAAAGGGAAGAAAATTATCGATGCGGAGCCCAATGCCACCATTTCCACCATGAAGATCCAGAAGGAGGAGCCCGAAGATCCAGAGGAGGAGGAGTGTCTCTTCCACTCCTAGATGTGGGTAAAGGGCTCCCCGCTACAGTTCATTCTCGACAGTGGGAGCCAAAAGAACCTCATTTCGGTAGAGGTCGTGAAGCGGCTAGGCTTACAAACCACAACACATCCACAACCGTACACCATCGGGTTGCTTCACCAAGGACGAGATATTTGCATGAGCCAGCAGTGTCACCTTCCATACAACGTCAAGCCCTTCACGGATGAGGTATTGTGTGACATTGCTCCCCTTGAATTTTGTGATGTATTATTAGGACAACCATACTTGTGGAAGCGACATGCTGTGTATGAATCAAGGCCCCGTGTTGTTATTGTTACTTTGGGAAAGAATTTGTACAGGATACCGGAGGTAGCATTGCCTACTGCCATCTCTTTGGTTACTGCAAAACAATACAGTAACATCATTTCCAAAACCAGGAAATTTGTTTTCCTGATGATACACCCTCAAGGAAAAAAGAATATGGTGGCCGCAACCTCCAAACAGGGCCCCTTCACACAACAACTATAGATGGACAAGGTCGTGAAGGAGTACGATGACAACTTCACCTCCCCCGCAGGGGTTCCTCTGCACTGTCAGGTCAAGCACTCCATTAATCTGGCCCTAGGTGCACCGCTGCCAATGGGCCAAACTATCGACGCTCCGTTCTGGAGAACGATGAAATCAAGAGGTAGATTCAGGAGTTGCTGCAGAAAGGTCACATTTGTACGAGTCCATCGCCCTGTGGGAGCCGAACTGTGTTGGTATAGAAGAAGGATGGGACTTGGAGACTCTGTATTGACTATCGGGCGCTGAACAAGGTCACTGTCCATAATAGGTACCGGATCCCACAGATTGATGACCTCCTAGACCAATTGAAGGGGGAAAATATTTTAGCAAGATTGATTTGAAGTCAGGATATCACCAGGTACCAATTGAACCCTCCGATATGTGGAAGACTGCCTTCAAAGCCAAGGAGGGTCTTTTCGAATGGTTGGTTATGCCTTTCGGATTGACCAATGCTTCGGAAACCTTCCTGAGGCTAATGGATGACATCTTTCGGCCATTCACCAACTCATTTGTAGTGGTATATGTTAGCGCTTGAAATTTCACCTCAGGCTGAGAAAGGCAAACTCCAAGGCAACATCAAACCACTTAGCCTCGTAGCTAGCCCTACGGGGCAGGAGAGGGCTCTCTCCGGTTTATCTCGGTAAAGATCTTCAATGGGCGAGATAACCAATAGGGAAACACTGATTTTAGGCTAGTAAACTGATCAAGAGGTTTGATTTGGGATTTTTAGGTTTTTGGTGGAAAATTGGGGAATGGCAATTTCGGGTGCGGGGATTGGACACAGTTTTTGCAGGGGGTTCTTTGGGGCAAGGTAGGAGACAGTATTGATGCCTTTGATAGAGGTGGATGGATGAGAATGACCGGTGAGGAGTTAAGGAGAGCAAGCAATAACCTTGAATTCTCCTTAAACAGTTGAAAACATTGATATTAAGCAAATTTAAAAGCAGAGCATGGAAATCATGAATTCTACTTTAACACTTCATTTGCCTAATTTGCAGAAGGAAAAGTAAGAAGATGAATCAAATAACAAACTTACAAGTACAAAGAGAAACACACCATCAATACATGTAACCACAGGAATCCCAAAAAGGACTGCAAAACCCTGGTCTTTCTTCCTTTGCCAAAATTGTAGAGATACAATGAATAATACAAAAGAGCTTTCTACCTCAAGAGTCCAACCATGAAAATGATCAAGAAAGTACATAATATAGGCAATCTAACATCTTTCCTTGCCTCTAGGGGTCGAGCTCATCCTTCTAGGAGCTGTTTCAACTAATTCTAAACTGAGCACTAAAATCTAGGCAGTCAAAACAACTTGCCTCTATAAGCTAGGAAACCAATTCATTCATTAAATGTTTGCTATTTCATGAATGAATCTTCTAGAATAGGTAAATAAGTGTCATATCAACATGAAAATACATTAATTACATCAAAGAGGGTGAAAAATCCCATCCCAAGTCAAAACTGGCCAAAGCTGGGAGAATTCCTGAGCTGTAGGTGAAAAATTATGAAAATTGCCTGATAGGTCGCGCCCTAATCCTGATAGGTCGTGCTTCTTTGGAGCTCCGTTTGAGGCACTTCTAGGTGTCCAAATGAGGCAAAAGTTGGTTTTTTGGAAAGTTCTGTATGTCTACTTTCCAACCCAACTGGAATTTCTGAATTTGGTGGCCATTTGCCCCTCCAAAATTGCAATCTCCCAAGATTGCTCCCTGTTTGTCAAAAAGGTGGCAGAAAGTCAATTTTTGCATGTTTTTTGACCTTCTGGAGGCTCAAAACTTGATGAAATCTCTTGGTAATTGCTGAGCAAGTGTATCTTTGCATGAAAAGTCCAGAAATGCTGAGTTTTCCCAAAATGAAGTTGCCCATCGAATAGGTCGCGCGACCTATCAAGGAGAAAAACCTGTTTTTTGCCCAAAAATTCATAAGTGACCAAAAATGCTCAATTTTTTTTGAAATTTGTGCTGTAGTGAGGTCATTTAATATCATGCTCCTTCAAGGAAGCCTCAGCCAAGATGTGAAGGGGATCGGGCCTTTTTCGTCGTTTTAGTGCCTTGGCCAACCTCCTTGGATCTGGCGATTGCAATTTTGACATTTCTCTAAAACCATGACACCTGTGCAAAAAGTGAAGGAGGTTTTTCTTCTTTGGCATGTTATGGACAAAAACCTCTCTCAGTTTTCCAAAATTCATCTTTGATTGCTCTAAAACGGCTTTTGAGTGAAACTTATCCCGATGTGTGGAACAAGGGATTTTGTCGAAATGAAGCGAAATGAAGGGGATAAGAGGCTTCTAAATTCTTGGGGAAATTTTTGGAAGTAGGGAGGGATGTTAGGAAGCAGGGGAAAGTGGAATCTCAGAGATTGAGTGAGGGGAAGGGGTCCAAAAGGGCAAAACACAGGCCCAACCTAGAAAGTTGCCAGGTTGTAGCTAGAAACTAGGGTTTGTGCGAAAATGAGGAATTTGGGAAATCTCAGTGATGGGAAGCATTTGGTAAGGTACTTTAAGGATAGGGGAAGGTGTATGAACATTAGGATACAAGTTTTGCTGATGATTTGACCATTCAAGAGAAATTGCCTTCAAAACCCTAGGAGAGGGAAATGACCTTGCCTGGGCGCAACTGAAGCATGAACAAGGTGTAAAATGACTCATTAGACACTGACATGATAATGAAAACCCTATGAATGATGATAGACTCAGCTGAATGATGACATGGACCGACATTTGGGCAACTTTGAAAAGAGTGAGAGCAAACCCTAGACCTAATGCCTAGTGACCAAATTTTGCTTGAAGACTCACTGAAATGACAAAATTTTGACCTTGACACTTCAAAATCACTTTGTAAGAGCATATTTGATCACTGGAGGAAGGCTGGAAAGACTGACACTTACATTGGCTCCAATGGGGATGGTAGCTCCTTGGAGGTGCCAAGAACCTCAGACCTCTGGGAGAGCAGACCAGTGCTTTCAACCATTGGGCGATGGAGTCCATTATTTCGGAAAATGACACAAGACTTTGACTCATTTATTGACTGAAACCTGACTCAAGCCGACACAATTATGAAACCAACGTGACTGAAAACTGACTCATAAATGACTCATGACTGACTTAACGAAAACAAGAACTTACAAAGCTTATTGAAGAGCAACAGTCCATCAAGATTTGAAATCATGATGACAACCACCTGTGTTTCTTACAAGACAATATACCATCAAACTATTTCAAAATGCCAATGCAACCAATCAAGCAGATGCCTTCTTGATTGATTCTTCTTATCAGATCTTCTAGTCAACAATACAAACCTATAACTGAGCATCCAAAAACATAGCGACCATGATCTCCTTCATCACTGAACACTGCAATAAACACTATCACTGCTGGCTGCAACAAAGTTGCTAGAGGATCGTGAAAAACATGAAGATTTGCCACTGCCACCTCCTGCTGAAAGAACAAAGTGTCTTTTGCTTCAAATTCTGATCTGCCTTCATCATGTGCTTTGGTAAAAGTATGCTCATGGGCTTCAAAAAACTCTGAACAAATGGATGGGCAGATCTCTTCTTGGAAAGGCATTTCAGCACATGAAACATATGAAGAATCTGAAAGGTAATCCTGTATGCTATGATCTTCGGTAGTCTGACAATATGGTAGGTCATTCTCATATGATATGACAGCCAGATTCTCATTACATTCATCAATCATGAGAAAAGAAATTTTAGATGTTTCGTGAAACCCAACACTAACATTTCTATCAGCTATCATAGATTCATCCAGAGAAACCTTTTCACTTACTTGAACGAAGATCTTGTCTTGTTTTTCACAGAGGCAATGAACTACCTCCTCATGAAGATCTAGTGTTGGTGAAATGAGAGCATTTAGGTCTGCTACTCCATTTTCTTCATTTGAGGTAGCCGCGACAATACAACTTTCTTTTATGAGATCCGGAACAACATGTTTTGCCTCATCACAATTTATCTCTCGATCTGATTTATCATCATCACTTTTTGAGATTGGAACATTACTTTCCTACGTTACCTGCATGCTGTCTTCTTCTGTGGACAGATCTGAAACAACATTTGCTCTTTCCTCATTTTCAACCATATGGAAATCTTCAGCCTGCTGATCTTGACAAGTATCCTCTAAGATTTCTGTGTGCTGCTGAAATGGATTCTCATACAGAGCCTCCATAATCTCAACGTCCATAAAATTATCATCTTCATAATATTTCTCAAGGCTTTCAATAAAACTATAAGCATGCTTGCAACAGTCTTGAACTAAATTTAATGATGGATAAGAGTCCTTATATCGTTCAATGAACATAGCATGAAAATCCTTTAAATAGTAAATACAAGCAGGCGGCAAACTTTCATACCAGGATTGGGCTTCACCTTCCAGGGAGGCCAGGAATATCTTCATCAAGCAATCTTCAGGAAAATCAACCTTCAACTTGCGAATATGCATGTGAAATCTAACTAGATGTAAAGCAGCATCCTTCTTACCATCATCATTAAATATAGGCAGATTCCTTGACCAATCTACCTTCGGAATTTTATTTGGAAAACCAGGGATGTGATCTCGGCTCAAGGGAGCATATCTTCTTGCGATCCAATCCATCTTGAAAAGCTCAAAGCTACTGATCTCTCTGCAGTGAAGTCACCATGAAGCATTGATCTCTGGAGTTTTCAGTGAAGGAGTCGCCAGTGAATGATTTCAGCCTTGTCAGTGTCTGATCGTTTTCCACTATCAACAATCAGATCTGAACTTGATACATGTACTGGGGTAAAATGCAAATGAAGTGCTGTATTCACAAGCTCACGGAGATTGACTGAAGCAGCGTTTATCTACTTCCGCTTATGCAAAGCAAAAGCGTTTCGAAGGCTACCTGGCATAACTTCAGGCTCCGTCTAAGACTTATGAAACAAACAAATCAACCCACAAACAAGCTTGTTCTCCCCAGTATGGTCGCCAATATGTTAGCGCTTGAAATTTCACCTCAGGCTGAGAAAGGCAAACTCCAAGGCAACATCAAACCACTTAGCATCGTAGCTAGCCCTACGGGGCAGGAGAGGGCTCTCTCCGGTTTATCTCGGTAAAGATCTTCAATGGGCGAGATAACCAATAGGGAAACACTGATTTTAGGCTAGTAAACTGATCAAGAGGTTTGATTTGGGATTTTTAGGTTTTTGGTGGAAAATTGGGGAATGACAATTTCGGGTGCGGGGATTGGACACAGTTTTTGCAGGGGGTTCTTTGGGGCAAGGTAGGAGACAATATTGATGCCTTTGATAGAGGTGGATGGATGAGAATGACCGGTGAGGAGTTAAGGAGAGCAAGCAATAACCTTGAATTCTCCTTAAACAGTTGAAAACATTGATATTAAGAAAATTTAAAAGCAGAGCATGGAAATCATGAATTCTACTTTAACACTTCATTTGCCTAATTTGCAGAAGGAAAAGTAAGAAGATGAATCACATAAAAAACTTACAAGTACAAAGAGAAACACACCATCAATACATGTAACCACAGGAATCCCAAAAAGGACTGCAAAACCCTGGTCTTTCTTCCTTTGCCAAAATTGCAGAGATACAATGAATAATACAAAAGAGCTTTCTACCTCAAGAGTCCAACCATGAAAATGATCAAGAAAGTACATAATATAGGCAATCTAACATCTTTCCTTGCCTCTAGGGGTCGAGCTCATCCTTCTAGGAGCTGTTTCAACTAATTCTAAACTGAGCACTAAAATCTAGGCAGTCAAAACAACTTGCCTCTATAAGCTAGGAAACCAATTCATTCATTAAATGTTTGCTATTTCATGAATGAATCTTCTAGAATAGGTAAATAAGTGTCATATCAACATGAAAATACATTAATTACATCAAAGAGGGTGAAAAATCCCATCCCAATTCAAAACTGGCCAAAGCTGGGCGAATTCCTGAGCTGTAGGTGAAAAATTATGAAAATTGCCTGATAGGTCGCGCCCTAATCCTGATAGGTCACGCTTCTTTGGAGCTCCGTTTGAGGCACTTCCAGGTGTCCAAACGAGGCAAAAGTGGGCTTGTTGGAAAGGTATGGATGTCTACTTTCCAACCCAACTAGAATTTCTAAATTTGGTGGCCATTTGCCCCTCCAAAATTGCAATCCCCCAAGACTGCTCCCTGTTTGTCAAAAAGGTGGCAGAAAGTCAAATTTTGCATGTTTTTTGACCTTCTGGAGGCTCAAAACTTGATGAAATCTCTTGGTAATTTCTGAGAAAGTGTATCTTTGCATGAAAAATCCAGAAATGCTGAGTTTTCCCAAAATGAAGTTGCCCATCGAATAGGTCGCGCGACCTATCAAGGAGAAAAACCTGTTTTTTGCCCAAAAATTCATAAGTGACCAAAAATGCTCAATTTTTTTTGAAATTTGTGCTGTAGTGAGGTCATTTAATATCATGCTCCTTCAAGGAAGCCTCAGCCAAGATGTGAAGGGGATCGTGCCTTTTTCGTCGTTTTAGTGCCTTGGCCAACCTCCTTGGATCTAGCGATTGCAATTTTGACATTTCTCTAAAATCATGACACCTGTGCAAAACGTGAAGGAGGTTTTTCTTCTTTGGCATGTTATGGACAAAAACCTCTCTCAGTTTTCCAAAATTCATCTTTGATTGCTCTGAAATGACTTTTGAGTGAAACTTATCCCGATGTGTGGAACAAGGGATTTTGTCGAAATGAAGCGAAATGAAGGGGATAAGAGGCTTCTAAATTCTTGGGGAAATTTTTGGAAGTAGGGAGGGATGTTAGGAAGCAGGGGAAAGTGGAATCTCAGAGATTGAGTGAGGGGAAGGGGTCAAAAAGGGCAAAACACAGGCCCAACCTAGAAAGTTGCCAGGTTGTAGCTAGAAACTAGGGTTTGTGCGAAAATGAGGAATTTGGGAAATCTCAGTGATGGGAAGAATTTGGTAAGGTACTTTAAGGATAGAGGAAGGTGTATGAACATCAGGATACAAGTTTTGCTGATGATTTGACCATTCAAGAGAAATTTCCTTCAAAACCCTAGGAGAGGGAAATGACCTTGCCTGGGCGCAACTGAAGCATGAACAAGGTGTAAAATGACTCATTAGACACTGACATGATAATGAAAACCATATGAATGATGATAGACTCAGCTGAATGATGACATGGACCGACATTTGGGCAACTTTGAAAAGAGTGAGAGCAAACCCTAGACCTAATGCCTAGTGACCAAATTTTGCTTGAAGACTCACTGAAATGACAAAATTTTGACCTTGACACTTCAAAATCACTTTGTAAGAGCATATTTGATCACTGGAGGAAGGCTGGAAAGATTGACACTAACAGTATACTTGGATGACATCCTGATCTTCAGCCAGAGTTGGGAAGAACACCTCCACCGCATCCGACAGTTCTCCAAACACTGCGGTAACACAAGTTATGTGCCAATTTGGAGAAATGCACTTTTGGAATGACCCCGGTTTAGTATCTGGGATACATTATTGATGAAAAAAGGGTGCATGTGGATCCAGCCAAGATCCAAGTCATTCAGGATTGACCATCTCCAACCACTTTGATAGAGCTCCGCAACTTTCTAGGTCTTGCCAACTTCTACCGCAGGTTCGTGTTGGGATTTTCTCATATCTCTTGGCCCTTGAGTCAAGTCACCAAGGGAGGAGCGAAAGCAAAATTCTTTTGGTATGAATCTCAACAGAAGGCATTCATAGATTTGAAAGATCGCCTCTGCTCGACACCAGTGCTCACATTACTAGACTTGCAACAACCATTTGAGGTCGAGACAGATGCCTCTGACTATGCTATTGGGGCAATCCTTACTCAACACGGGTATCGAGTGGCATATCACAGTGAGACACTTTCAGACACAGTTCATAAGTATCCCACTTATGACAAAGAGATGTATTCCATTGTGCAGGCCTGCCGACAATGGAAACATTACATTTTGGGGAAGGAAACGGTCATCCACACAAACCACCGACTCCTGTAGTGCATACAGACCCAAGGGAAATTGCAGAATGATTGCCATGAGAAGTTGTCCACATACCTGCAATAGTTCCATTTGAATATCAAGTATAAGAAGGACAACACCAATAATGTTGTAGATTGCCTCAATCGACCACCGATCATGGAATTAACCACCGTGCTCAATTCTTGTGGGCACGAGACTTCTGATTGGCCACTTCTCTACAAAAGAAACTTAGAATTTGGCCACACATACCAGACACTCTTGGAGGGTCAGCATGTTCCAGATTTTCACCTCTAAGATGCCCTATTATGCCACTTGGGTCACCTCTGTGTTCTTTTAAGCGAGCGTGCCAAGATGTTTTGGGAAGCACACTATAGTCGGGCTGCTAGGCATTTCGGGGTCGAGAAAATGGTGGTAGTACTATAGAAGTATTTCTATTGGCCAAATCTTTGACAGGATGTCGGGAAGTACATCAGATCATGCACTGCCTGTGCCATTGCCAAACCGACCATCAAGAAGCAAGGCCTCTATACCCCACTGCCTTCCCCGAGTTGACCTTGGGAATCCATCTTCATGGATTACATGTCAGGCCTTCCTTCCACTAAGCATGGAAATGACTGTGTTTTTGTGGTCATCGATAGGTTCTCGAAGATGGCCATTATGGCAGCGTGCAAGAAAAATATCACAACAGAAGCCATCGCTAAACTATTATTTGAATGAGTGTGGGTACACTTTGGGATACCATAATCTATCATCTCAGATCGGGACAACAGGTTCCTCAATACATTTTGGTCTAGTCTCTGGTCGATGCTGGACACCAAACTCACTAAGTCCACAACCTTCCATCCTCAAACTGATGGCCAGACAAAGGTTGTCAACAGGATGATCATACACATTCTGCGCATGTACAACTCAAAGCATCCACGCACATGGGACGAGAGCCTCCCCTATGTTCAACACAGCTACAACCGGGCTCTCCACAACTTGACTGGCCACAACCCTTTTCAGGTGGGGTTGGGATTCTAGCCACTATGTCCCATTGATGTGGCCATGCCATTTGCAGCTACTCACGCAGATTCGGCTCATGTCCAGTCCGAAACAGATAAGGAAAATAGCTTCATTGAGCACATCCAACATATTCGCTAGCCGGTCCATGAAATTTTGGATAAATCAAATGCCAAGTACAAGCAGCAACATGATCAACATCGAGTGCCACACAAGTTTCAGGTGGGTGACAAAGTCTGGTTGCATTTGCAAAAGGAATGCCTTATTGGAGCCTATCGGAAACTCAGACCACTCTGATATGGCCCCTACACCATTACCAAGGCTGTGGGAGACAATGAATTTGAGTTCAACGTTCCCCCATTCCTTGGCATGCACCTAGTGTTCAATGTGGACCGCCTTCAGCCATGCTTTCCACCATTACTAGACACATTCAACATTGCAGAACAACTCACACCCACATAGTTAAATCCGGATTGCATGGAACAAGATGCAACTGATCGGATCATGGACACACAGATCAAGCACAATCACCAAAAAAATATCCAACTATATCGAGTTGTCAAAGCAGGCCAACTCCTTCACCAGAGCAAGTGGCTCACTAGGGACCAAGTTCAGCAAAAGTTTCCCCATCTCATAGAGGAACTCAACGCAATGGGGACCATTGCTTCCTAAGGGAGGAGGAATGATCTAGGTGGATATTGCTGGCCACCTGCCAAGTCCACTTGGACCCCCACCATTGTTTCTTTCAATTTTTCAGTTTCCTTAATTGTAGCACAATTTATTATTTTTAGCAGTTTTTTGGGTCCTAAGCTTTCGTAGTCATTTTGAGGCCCTAAACGATGTTTTTTGGGAAATATGGGAGAAAGATGGATCCATGGACTAAAGTTTCTCTTCCCAAAGTTGTAGTCCTTGGATAGATCTTTCTAACAAGCTATTGTGCGTGTCAAATGGAGATTGTATGCCAAAGATATGACCCCAGCAAGTTGATGTACCAATTTACCCGAAACAGGGCCCACAATTTGGCGTTTCATCTCCTAGGGTTAGGTTTTTGGATGTTTATGGTTTTCCATTGTTTCTTAACAATAAATAGGCCTTCGAGCCTCATTGTAACATAGTTCAGAGGCATGTAGCCACCACATCTCTTCGCAGAAATAAGCTACCATCGCCCTAACTGGTTTATTTCCATTTTTGTTTGTAAGCATATTTCAGTATTTTACATTAATGAAATGAAGTATTATTTCCGCTGCATCTTTGTGTTTATGGTTATCTCTATAATTTGTTGTGTTCCTATTTAAACCCAGATTGAATGACCAGCCTAAAGGAATTTCTCAATCAATTTGAGGAATTTCCTAAATAATAGGGGCTCAATTCCTTAAGGAACAACACAAGAAAATAGGAGCTCAAGCCAAGGTAGAAATTTACTAAGTCTATGTCAGAGGCCTTTAGTAAGTAGAGAGATAGCTTGTGCACTTGCAGGGTGAGCTCAGTTGAGCAAAGAAATTGTAATACATCTCTATTCTTCTGATTTAATGCAAACAAGCATTGGGTTTTTTAGCAGTTTACTTTCCCCGGGAATAATACTTGTTGCATGTGTGTGATTTCTTATTACATGTCTAAAAATTTTGTTCTAAATTGTGAATGAATGTCTAGAGATCAATAGAGTAGTTTTGTGCCTTGTGATTTTGATAAAAACTTCATGAGCAGTTGCAAATATACAACCTAATTTCTACATATTATTTCTGCTACATTACTATTGAGTTTTTCTTTGTGTAATTATTCAATGATATCAGTGGCTTGAGAAATAATGTTTGAAAATCATTAGTAAGTAATTATTAGAGCATAAAATTGTATTCTATTGCACTTGCCATAGAATTTCAACATGGAATAAGAACTTTGTTGAAGATCAACCATATAACCAACCTCAAATTTCAATATTTAACAACTAGTACAAATTATGGATCTCTTATCGAGATGGTGCCCAATCTTAGAGTAGAAGACAGGTTGGATGGTGCTATGAATTTTAGATCTTCTAAGACTAGGATGCTCCCTGTCTTGGATGAAAATGAGATTCAAAATTACATGAAGGAAAGTGTCTCAGAACCTAAATATGCTGAGGAGAAAGACAAGGATAAGAAATATAAAGCAAAGGCTAAGAAGGATCTTTGAAATATCAGGTTCTTCAAATGTCATACATTTGGTCACTATGCCTCCTGGTGTCCTTAGAAGAAAAGGAAGGGAAAGTAGCATGCATCAACAACTGATGTTCTTGATGATGATGAGCATCTACCATAGAAGAAGACAAAGGAATCTAAACTTGATGAGATTACAGATGAAATTTATAAGGAATATTTATATTATAGATAGTAGTGATATTTGGTTGTTGAAAAATGGTGCTTCTAGGCACATGACCCGTTCACAAGATTGTCTCTTAGATTTGATAGAGGAGGATTCAAAATTGTAGGTGGAACTTGGAGATAATGCCAACTATGCAATAAAAGTAGTTGGGACAATATCGTCTTAGTTGGAGTCTGGAGATTCTATACACATAAGAGATGTTTCATTTGTACCAGCATTGAAGAAGAACTTGCTCTCTATTTCAGCATTGGAAGATGGAGTTTATAGAGTTGCATTTGTTGATGGTCAGGTTCTTGTATGGCCTAAGGGCTCGAGCATAGACTCAACGACAATGATTGGTGTGTTAGGGTCCTATATTATAGGGATCTTAGTCATTTAAGGATTTCTATGCACTTGAGGTCAATTTGTAAATTCCAATCTTGATTTCATGAGTATTATGGTTTAAAGGGGTCTTTTGTGAATGAGAAGTCTAAGGTTTAGGATTAAGTCTCATGAAAAGGTTTTAAGATTGAAAGAGGCCTATTTGGTCAAGGCAAAGTTTAGTGTCATGAGAGATCATCATAAAAAGGGTAATCATAAGGGGTAATTGGTCATGTCATGAAATATTTGGTCATCATGAGTTTGTTATGCTGAGTCATGTCAGTTATAGGGATTAGTTATGGTCAGTCATGTCATGCTACCATTATTTCAAAAACACCACTTATCCATATTTCACATCTAGAAGTGGGTCATCATTACTTTAAAAGAAGATCCTAGAAGTGTATGAAGGTTTCAAAAGTTCCTTTTCACTTTCATTTCAATCATTTGAAACTATCATCTGCTCTGAAACACTTTGGAGGACGAGAAGAGGAATGCTGCTATTTTCCATTGAAGCTGCTGCAAAAGTTGGAGTTTGTTGTGTTTCTGTTGTGAGGGGTAATTTTCAAAGATGGAGGTTTTCAGCTTAAGAAAAGGTTTTTAAACAGGTTTCCAATGTTGTATGGGTTGTCTTCCACCTTCCCAACATGTTCAAAAGTCCAAAAGATGGCTGAAAGCATGGTAACCAATGAGTTATTGTGCTTCTTGCTGCGCAACTGTCAGAAGCATTAGGGTTTAATTAAAAATCATTTTTTTGGCATTATTTTTGTGTGTGGGAACTTAAAAGAGGTTTAAAAGGGTGGAAAAATCATCAATCATCCATTTTGCTCAGCCAAAGTTCAAGCATGTGATTAAAGCCATGCAAAGACAACTCGTTGCGCAAGTGCACTGCGCAAACTTATCTTCACCATTTCTCTTAAACCCTGTACCCATTTTCCCTGAAATTTCTACAGTAGATGCATGGGGTTGAGATGAGTAAACTCAGTTAATTTCAGCCCAAAATTCTTCAAGGTTTTCAAGAAACAAGATACTGTCACCTACAACCATTTTTGGATTTTCTCAAAATCCGTGAGTCAGATTTGGCTCATTTTTTTTGTGGAGAAACGTTATGATGATATTAATCTGCTAACAAAAGATCATATCAATATGATTCACCATTTAGGAGATACTAAAAAAATACCAGTCATAAGGGAGGTGTTGCACACGTTTGCTGTGAATTTGGTAGCAAAAGGGAGATGGTGGTTTGAAGCTAGGTTTTTAGTTTTGGGGTTATTTCATAGGTTCATAATCTTCACAGGGACATTCCAAGATGACCCATCAGTTATATTTTTTCAGAGATAGACCGGAAGTATGCAGAACTTGAAAAGTTGCAAAAGTTGCTACGAAACTAGAATATTTGCAACAGATACCGCGTTCTTGAGACAATCCGCATTTTGACTTGTAAATTTGAGTTTTTGGGTTCCAAAAGTTGTTTTAATCATGATGTTAGGTGTCATAGATCCTTAGGATGGTATGGTTAATTGTTTTTTATGAATATTCCAATTTTAATGATATATCAAGCTAAAAACTACAGTAGCTAATTAGTTCCTAATTTTCAGCAAAGTAGGTGATAGTTCAATATATATAGATGATGAATGGTTTTCCTTTGAGGAATTTGACCTTGCTAGGTGGCAGTGGAATATATTTGATGTATATAATATGTAAAAGGCATAGTAAAGGGTTGTTGGTCAGATTGGAGAAGAAGAGACTTGTGTATGCTGTATTTTTTTCTGAATATTTACGAGTGAATGAAAGACAGAGGTGATTTGCAGGGATTCATGTGTCAGATATTGATGGTGTTGTGCTTCTTTCATGTTGTAAGTTTTCCTTATGTTATTTTCATATCTTAGTTGTATGTATTCATGCTTGGTTGAACCTGAACTTATCTCAGAATTCATCTAAAAGGTGCTTTGTTTTAGTTTACCAAGTGATCTATGTTTTCTTCTTAAAACAACATTTAGAATTTATCTACATTTTGATACTCTATGTGTTGTTTCACCTTTTCTCACACTCACCCTCCTACAACAAATTAATTTGATTCCATCACCAAGACTGCCTACCTTGCCCCTATAGAAGATCCTTTCTCTCTTCATCTTATCACTAGACAAATAATCAACTTAACATGACTCCATGCTCAATGGACCTGTCTCCTTTTCTACCAACAAATATTTGAGAATCATACCCTATTGAGCACTATAACTAGCCTAAGATCAGAAAAATATTCAGTCAACTAATTGACTGAGAAAACCCTAGTGAAAGAGCCCTCTCCAAGTCTAGAAGGGCTAAATCCTAGCCTAAAAGTGGTTTGAGGTTACCTTTTTAATCCTTTCTTAGCTTAAAGGAAATTATAGAGTGCTAACATGGTGTTCGAGAGGGAAGATCATACATATAGTTAGGACATCCATCGTAGACATTAGTAGATGATAACATCTATTTAAATGAGCTATAGCATCAGAGATTTGATCACCTACATTACATGGCATTGCAAGCATTGAGGAGGATGGTTATAGATATTTTAGAGATTTAGATAGAGCATGAGGTTGTTTGCAAGGGTTGTTCACTTGGCAAGAATGTCGGGGGATCTTTTTTGAGCAGTGATAGTAGGTCTAAGGGGATATTGGATCTAATGCATTCAAATATATGTGGGTTGGTGACAATATAATCTTTGGGTGGCTTCTTGTATTATGTGACATTCATTGATAATTTCTCCCAGAAGACATGGATCTACTTCATGAAGACCAAGGATGAGGTCTTCAGTAGGTTCCAAGAGTTCAAGGCTCAGATAGAGAACTTAACAAGAAGAAATATTAAGGTTTTGAGGTCAGATAATGGAGGAGAGTATACTTCCAGGGACTTTAGTGATTTTTGCAAGGAGGCAGGGATTAAGAAGGAGTGGATAGTTCCTTACGACACTCAGAAGAATGGGGTCGCATAAAGGAAGAACATGTCCATCATGGAAGTTATCAAGGTGATCATTGATGACTAGGATTTACCCATGTTCTTATGGGAAGAGGCATCCAACACGACCATTTATGTTCAGAACAAGAATCCTCATTGGATATTGGAGTACAAGACCCCTAAGGAGTCATTAATAGGAGTGAAGCCAGAGGTTGGTAATTTGAGGATCTTTGGTTGTCCAGTATACATCCATGTGCCCAAGGAGAAGAGGAAGAAGTTAGAAGATTCTAGGAAGAAAGGTACTTTTGTGGGATACAACGAGACTTCGAAGGCCTACAGGATCAACATTTACAACATCAGATTCATGTTAGTTAGGATGTCACTTTTGATGAGGAGGTAGCCTTTTGGAGGTCTAGAGAATTACATATGGAGACTGAGAGTGAGGAACAAGAGGCTTTGAAGAATGTAGGTACAAATCCCTTTGGTATATTTGTTTATCCTTTAGATTATGAGGAGTCAGTAGAGACAATAGAGCCAATGGACCCACCTAGAGATGTTGCAGTGACCGACACGGCTTCGTGACACTTTGTAGGATGCAAAGAGGCATGAAGCTCCCACTAGTACTTTTATGGAGAACAAATGACCAAAAAGGTTCTCAAGTTATATGACATCAATGAGCCAGATCATTGATTATGATCCTTCCAAGGAGGTAGCAGTCCAGTAGGTTTAGATGGATTCCATGATGGATGATTATCAATCCATCATGAAGAATGATGTGTGGGATATAATTCCAAGACTAGAGGGGAATTCAGTAGTGACTTCTAAGAGGATCTATAAGATCAAGCATGCAACAGATGACAACATTGAGAAGTACAAAGCAAGGTTTGTGGCAAGGAGTTCTCCCAAAAAGAGGGAGTGGAGTATGAGGATATGTTTTCTCCTGTCACCAAGTACACTTTAATCAGGACTATTTTTTCTCTTGATTTAGTTATGGGTTGGAGGTTACATCATATGGAAGTAAAGACCACATTCCTCAACATGTGATTAAGGAGGAAGTGTACCTAGAGAAACCTAAGGACTTTGTGATACATGGAAAGGAGTCCCATGTCTACAGATTGAAGAAGGATTTGTACAAACTCAAGTAGGCACCTAGGGCATGGTATTCTAGGATTGATGGATACTTAATGAGCTTGTACTTCACCAAGATGGTTGTTGATGTTGATCCCTTTATCTTGGTGTTATATGTTGATTTGTTCCTCATTGTGGCAAAAAGGCTCATTGTTGGGTGCAAGTGGGAGTTTGGTTTGGAGTTTGAGATGAAGGATGTTGGCTTGATTCATTATTTCTTAGGATTGGAGGTGTGGTAGAGACCTAGTGAGATCTTCCTTGGACAAGGGAAGTACACAATTTATATCTTGATGAGATTTTGCATGATGGACCGCAAGTCCATGGCTACACCTATGGTGACAAATCTAAAGAAGGTAAGTGATTCTAATTTGAATTTAGATTTGATGAATCCCATAATGTACAGGCAATTGATTAGATCCTTGATGTACTTGGTTAACATAGGCTAGATATTTACTTTGCAATGAACACCCTGAGCCAATTTATGGTTGAACCGAGGCATGTACATTGGGTTGCAACGAAGCATGTGTTGAGGTATCTGCATGGTACAGTTGGATATGATCTTAGGTGGTGAAGTGAGCCTGAAAGGATATACTAATTTTGGTTGTGTCGGGAGTGTAGTGGATAGAAAGAGAACATTATATCATGGTTTAGAAAGAAGTTGACTTACGTTGCACTCAGTATAACAAAAGCAAAGTATATCGTAGCCAGTACCACAAGCCAGGAAGAAGTATGGATTCGTAAGCTACTTGATCACATGTTAGAGACGACCTTGATATATTGTGATAATAAAAGTTGTGTTAAGCTTTTAGAGAATCCAATATTTCATGACAGGTCGAAGAACATGGAGTTCAAATGTCACTTCATTCGAGACATGGTGCAAAAGGAGTAATAAAGCTTTAGTACATATCCACAAACGAGCAGATTGTGGGCATTCTCACCAAGCATCTGTATAGGGGGTGTTTGTATACTTCAAAGATAAGCTTGGCATGATGTAGAATGTCTCCATCGCTTAGAGGGAGTGTTGATGTTTTTGCAACATTGGGTAGACATTCTCTCATGGGGTCATGTTAATTTGACTAGGGGAGAATGAAACATTCACCCATGGGGCCATGTTGATTTGGTTAGGGGTGAATGGCCCAAGGGCACTCTTTATCCCATGGGACCATGTTAATTTGGCTAGGGGAGGCCCATGATGCTCACATTATGCTGTAGGATATAGTGATCTATTTTTTATAGATTGGGTTTGAATTGTTTATTGATTAAGGATTTTCACCTAACAATGGGGTAAATTTTTTTAGTCTAATGCTGAGTTGTGATGTAGGCTACATAAGTGAGAGGGTTTCTTGTGATGAGGTGCCCCTTGATGGGTCTCCACTCAACATTAGAGCTTTATGTAAATAAGCAAGCATGTGAGAGGCAAACAATCAACAAATTTGAGCTTAATTTATCTTTTCTATTGGAGGAGAAATTTAGCCAAGGAGAAATCCATTGTTGGAGATCATATTTATCTTTTATTCACCATTATCTCTCTTTTGGAGGCCACATGTGTGATGAAGTTGACCAATTTGACCAACTGAGTTCATTGTAACTAGATCGAGTTTTGACCAGTTAAATGTGTCATACATAAAGCACAATTTGACCAAATTTGTTCGCGCATGTGAGTTGACTGCAACTACACTACACAGTTTTCTACACTCGCACATGCATATCATTGACTGCTGACCACAAGTTTGAACCCAGGCTTTGACTAGGGCTAAAGTTTGATCACAAAGAAGTTTGACCAAGCCATTGACTAGTGTTGATATATGATGTCTTGACTAGTTTTATTAGTAGTTGATTGACCAGGTTTGACTGGTATTTTGACGTGTATATTTGTTCATATTTCTAAACAAATTTATATTTTGAAAACCTTTCTGAAAGACAATTTTCCTTCAAGAAAAGATTGTTGGGTTTTCTCCCACGGTTGGGTTTCCCAGGTGAAAAATATTGTGTCTATTGTGCATGGTTGTATTTCTATGATCTTTACCATTTCCACTGCATTTACTATTGATATTTTTGTGTAATTATTCAATGATATTAGTGGCTTAAGAAATATTGTTTGAAAATAATTAGGAATTCATTATCAAAGCAGAAAATTGTATTCTACTGCACTTGCCATAGAATTTCAACACTAAGATCGATGAGAATTGATAAATCATGGTTGGTTCGTAAGAACGACATGTGAAGGGTTCTCCTTAGGTATGTCAACACAAGAAAGAACATACTTAAATCACAATAGATATACCACCGTTAGTATACATAAAGGAAAACTTATGGAAATAGAGGGGCTTTGTGAGATTATGTGTGGTCAAACTCTTGCATATATAATACACCCTCACTTTTTAAAGAACCCATGCATTGAAATGAACCATTTAAGATATCTCTTCCATGATTTGTCATAAAAACCAAAACTTGTGTTCAATACCTAATCATCCATTCTTTGTAAGTGAATAATAATGGAAACTTATTCAAAGAGTTGGTCCTATGCTAAGATAATCTTGTGGTGGTTATTATTGCTTGTAGTGGTTTTTCCAATGAAGCCACTTAATGTGGTTTGGAGACCGCATGTGGCTCTTGAGATCCATATGTCCTCTCATGAGTTTAATAGATGGGTGGTAGTGGAAATGGTATGTAGTTATATGCAAGAATGAGCATTCATTCTTCTCACCCCATCTTGGGATTTAAAAAAGGGTACATAGGGTGGGATTTGACCCACTTATTTATGTATAGGTAATGAGATAATTTAATATAATATTTTCAACCACTACCTCAATACTATCTTAATAGGTTTTATGGCTTTAACCCAACGCAATGGTAAAAAAATCATAGTTTTTCACCATTAAGACCAAGTATCTTAAACTCTAGCCCAACCATATAAATGATTTGGCTCCTAAATATAAATAGGCATCGATACATCGTAAACATGAAATGGCTTAAATTAAAAAAGTCATTAAACAAACTAATTTATAAATTTATGATTATTATTATTTATTATGAAAAAAATTAATATATAAGTTAAACATACATACATATGAAAAAACATGAAATAAGATTCTTATTCATGGAGATTTACCCCCTCTTTAAAATGGATATTCTTAACCTGTAAATAAAATTGGTTACAATACCATGGGACAATAATGTGACTCATCAACACCACATCCTCAAAAAACCATAACTAATTTCCTATGATACTTGTGCATATGACATTTTCTTCATTAATCAATTTAATTAAAAGAGAAAAAATGGTATAGCTACTTTAGAGATAAATGTTAACCTTTGATTTGTGTATATTGCTAAGAATATTTTAAAATATTCCATGGAGATTAAATCCCTACCACCCATCTAATAATCATTTGTAATTAAATTAAAATTTGGAAGACATTTTTCAAAATTGACATGTCGAAATAATAAAAAGAAAATAGGATAAACATTCATGCTAAAAAAAAAAATCCTTGATGGGGGAGTTGAACGACGTGATTACAAGCCTTGAAGGACTGCGTGGGGATTGATGATGAGCATGTGGATGCAGGTAAGAAGGGCTGCCCCCAGGCCTTCTCCAAGTACCTTGAGATCAGGGGCATTGAACCTTTAGCGTGTGAAACATTCGTTCGAAGGGTACGTTGTAGGTGGTGGCGTCAAGGGAGCGTTCATGGCCAGGGAGGAGGCTCATTATAACCCGGACAAGGCCTGACTCAATTTCGAAATCCTGCATGGTGAATGGTGTTGTTACGACTCTGGGTGTGTGAGGTTGGAGAGGGAAATTGCTAAGTTGCGAGCGCGACTGGTGTGGGAAAGGTGGTGGATTTATCGTCGACGGTTTGTCCAACTCCCGTGAGGGTATATCCTGGTGAAGTATTGGTTAATCCTGCACATACATTTAGTGGGTCAGAGTAGTTGATGAGATAATTCATTTATCTTGGAGCAACGGTGGTTCAACAGAGGATGGGGAATTCTTCTGTCGAGCAATTGGGGTAGGGTGGTGCATGTTCGGGTGTGGAGAGACTCTATTTTTGGTGCCCTCACTATTAGCGTGATTTCATCCTGGTGGCATAGTGTGTCGTGGGTAGAAGACTGGGTGGTGGGAAACATTTTCCCCTTATGCGTCAATGATTTTGTGTTGCTGGTGGTGAGATTGAGTGCCCAACATCTCAGCTTGGATAGTAGGCAGACAATTTTGGTGGTGGAAGAAGGGAAGCCCTCCATTGCACTTTCGGTAAATGTTTTCTGATGGATTGGAATGAGGCCAACACCTCACATTTCACACAGGTTGTCCTGTCGAAGCCTAATTCAGAAGATCCTGTGGGTGGTGAGAGCCTATCCCTGATGGCCTTGACATCCAGTGGAAAATATACAAGACGCGGTGGTTTTAGGGCTAGATGTCTTCACTTGTCAGATTCAACAGGCCATGGGGGAGGAACATATGGCAGAAATTGCAAGGATGGTTCAGAGGTTCAGGGAGGCAGAGGCTCGGGAATTTCAATTGGTGGTCAAGGTAGCCACACCATGAGAGGCCAACATCGAGGAGGGTCTTCTCGTTGTGGAGGAGGACAAAGTTAGGGGGTGGCACGCCGTGGAGGAAGGGAGCAACAACATACCTGCAACATGGATCATTGTCGGGACCTCATCCAAAAAATTATGGATAGATTGGCTACCGTAGAGTGTGTGAGGCAGGAGGAACATGTAGAGCTTATCACAACACTGAACAAGATGCACTATTTTTAGTGCCATACCCGGGAACATGTGGTGGTGGTCTGGCGCAACCAGAATCTACTCTCTGAGAAAGTTGAAAAGCTGGAGGCCTGGATGGCCCATTTCGAAGAGCATGTGCAATGCGCCTTCCACCCTCCTCTACCTCCTGGAACAACCCCAGACAACCCAACCTCCATCACTTCTGACGATTGATATGATATTATGTGTTTTATGTATCTTGCCTGTCTTCTGATGCTTCAAGACCTTTCAATTGTGGTCTTTGTTACTTTCTGTTGTTTTGTTTTACTGTCACTTGCTACTAGTAGTAGTCAACAAACCTAGTCGGGGTGAGACTACCTGCATTTTTGTTAATGATGTACACTTTTTTTAAGAATGAATAGAAGACAAATTTACAAAAAAAAATATTTATTAAAAAAAATCCTTAACAATAAAAACCTATATATATATATATATGCTAAACTTTTAGTTTTATTTTGTTTTGTTTTGTTATAATTTGAAAAATCATATTTCTATTATTTTAATTAAATAATTTAAATTATATAGTGGAAAGTATATTTTGTATTTTTTAAAAATATTTTATTTTTGATATTTTAAATTTATATAATTTTATCCTTTTAGTCCTTATTTACTTTTCAATATTATTGAAAAAACTATTTTTCAAACATTAGGGATCACTTCCTTCCAGTTCAACCTAGGTAGAACCACCAGAAGGGATCACTTCGTGCTAGTTCAATCATGGAACCTGACTCAAGAGTGTTAATAGAATTGAACCTTTGACATCTCAATAGCAAGGTCCTTTTAATGATGGGGACTAGGCCAATTGAGGTAACCCTGATTCTAGTGTGTAGTGATATTTTATTCCTAAGCTTTGTAGAAAAAAAATCCTTGAAAATAACTCATATTCAAGTAATAACATATTTACCATCAATTACTTTCCACCATAATTTAAGCAAATCTTTAAATAAATATACTTACCAAGAGTTCCTTCCCACTATTATTTGTGTTTTTGTCAACACTTACATAAGAGTAAAACTGTAAATATATAGACTTACTAATGGTTACTACCTACCAAAATTTATGTCGCTCATAAGCAATTGATTTATTCCATTTCACATCTCAATTTATTAGTTCTTGCCAAAGTAAGACTATAGAATTCAGTTTGCTTATTGACCACTATTAATTTAGCATTGACCAATGTAAGTTATAAATTCTTATGTAATTTTTCCCATAGCATCTTTTCTAACTTGAGTGGCAGGGACAAAACTTCCTTTTAACACTTGTTATATTTTGAAACTAATACAATTGTAATGAAAAACATAAGGTCATCATATAGTGTATATTGTTGAGGTGCAAACAATCTAATGGAAATGTCAGAATTAAAAGATAAATAAAATGTTATTAATAATAAAATAAAATAGTAATTTGACACATTTAATATTTTAATTTTAATTTAAAACTTAGTATAATTTTTCATTATTTAAATTGCATTTTTGAATGCATAATTGGATACAATGCCTTAGAGGGCGAGTTGACAGAGCGACATTAAGGAAAAAACCCTAGCTATTTCGACATGGTTTGTTCCTCCCTTCTCATTTTTGTCACGTTGCCCTTCCCTTGCAGGTGATGCTTCTAGTTTGTGGCACCATTTTCACAGTGCGTTGGTTGAGTTTTCACGTTTTCGTGGTTTTTTATGGTGTTAATTTGTTTGATTTCTGTCTATCGTGTTGTTGCCTAGTCCACTATGGAAGATTCAAGGGGGGAGGGGGATTGGGAAGTCACTCTACTGCTCGACTCTCTTTTGTGCCTTTTCTTGCTAGGGTTTTTGATGTGGACATTTCGAGTGGTCTTTTTTGTAGCGGGTTATGATTCCATGGGAAGTTTTCTTTTGTTTTGTGTTAGGAGATTCCGACACATAGAAAATAATTAAGTATATCTTGGTCTAATGTATAATTAGGTAAAGTGTGTTTCTTTAGTATGTACTTTTTGTAGCTTACAATCCGACGATCACAATATGTTATAGTCATGAAGTGATCTGATGGTTCATTCTCTCCTCAATATTACCGATACTTGATCCATAACTTAACACCCGATTGGTCCATGATCTCTATTTAAAGAGAATGGAGGGTCATTTGTTTGTGACCATTTATGAGTGAAGCCTATGTAAATTTTCTTTCTTTTTATTAATCATATTGCTTGAAGTGGTTGCCTTGGCTCAGGCCATGGACTATTTCCCTCTTTGAGGGTTTTAACCATGCCAAGAATACAGGTGTACTAATATGTGATCTGTTTGTGAGCGGTGTCGTTTGGTGTTCAATCTAAGGAATTTACCCCGTAAATTCCTACATGGTATTAGAGCCATTCGAGGGCCGCATTCGTTGGTGATCCAAATCCGATGCTGGTACAACTACATCCGACCATCGTTTCATAGATCTATTGTTTCTGACTGCTTTTGTGTCGAGAGGACTGCTCTATTATGTTAAGAGCATCTGTTCCAGTGAGGAACCCCTTTCATTTCACACGAAAAGGTTTCCAATAGCCCTAGCTACTTCATTTTTAAGATCTAGAGGTATATAGTATTTATTTGCAGTTATAGTTATTTATCTCTTTGCTTATTTCAGTTTATAGTGATATATAAAATTTTTATTTCTGGATCTATACCTTTCATTTTTGCGTATTCTCCTTTCCCTGCGACTCTATGTTATTTAGGCAAACTAGAAACTGAAAGAAAGGATTTTTCTCATGCGTATTCTCTTTTTCGTCGTGCCTTAGTGTGATCTCAGAAAATCAAGAACAATGAGGGAAATATGTAGTTTCTGGGGAACTAACCCCAAATCATTTTTTAAGCCATAAGACTTGGATACTTTTGCTTGTTTGTTTTGTTTGTGTGGTTGTTTTTTTGTTTTGTAGGCAAAAATGGGTTTTTCAAGTAAGCACGCAACCTTAAGCTTTGTTGAAAAAAATAAAAAACCCTCTTCCTACTTTATAACAATAGCATCTTTGAACTAGCTCATTTGGTCTAAAGTTACTTTATGAGAATAGAGGTCTTGGGTTCAAGTCTTTTTTTTTTTGAGTTACTTTTTCAAAAAGCACATGTAAATTACTTTTTAAAGTTACTTTATGTAAAAGTGTTCTCACCCATTATAAAAAGTGAGTCACTTATAATTCTAAAGTCATTTTATCTTTTATTTAAGTTATAATTTAGTGGATAGTTCATAAAGTACCATTGTAAAAGTGACGTTCACCTATTTATAAAAGTGGGTCAAATAAAGTAATCCTTTTAAAGTGAACTAATTATATTAAGTTTGGAAATGGGGGAATTTTTTTTAAAATAACATTATCATCAACTTCCCAACATTCACGTGGTTCGTTGGTATCTTCAATAATTTTTCTTCAAAAAGCCATAACTTCTTCATCGAGAAGCCGATTTCAGAGCCGTTTTTTTGAATCGGCCTACTTTTTCAAGATATTTCCATTGAAACACCTAGTTTCAACATATACAACTTAATTTTCTTTTAAATTGAAAGTCCACGCCTAGTTATTCTTGATAACACCAACTATTTCCAATGGCTATCCTACATGGTGGATTTACTTAGAAGTAAAGGTCTTTATAGAATAACCTCATGCCAAGAGTCTAAACCTCAATATGAAGATAAGCTAGCCAAATGGGAAAATAAGCAAGATAAAGAACGTGGGTTGATAGGGATGTCTATTTCTCGAGACCTTAGATTCCATATCATAGAAATTTATACCCCCAATGAAGCAATGAAAAAGCTCAGTACTATTTTTTGAATTAAAAATGAAATTAGAGCCCATCAAATCGAAAATGAGTTGCTTACTTTGGAACCTGTTGAAGGCCCCAAAAATCGGGTCGACAACAAGGGGGATACCCACCCAGTCCGGACCTTGGTTGGCAGCTCCTTATCCGTTTGGTATAGCGGGTCCGACTGGGGATAATGGGACCAGTTTCCCAATCTAAGGGGTGTGTGTGTGTGTAGAGTTGAATGATGCTGATCTAGGAGTATTTTAAGCTAATTTAATTCAAACTTCTAAACTAACTCTATGCTATTGTAATCTAATAAAGGAAAAAAAACACATCTAATCTACACTAACCCGGGGTATATTTCTTCTATTATGCGATCTAAAAAGATTTCGAACAATAACTGGTAATAAAGATCATTCAGCTATCATAAGAATAGAAATCAATTAAGATAAACCATTCTACATAAAAAGTTAGGCAAAACAGTTGTGAACAGCATATCGCATAATAAGTTATTCATATATCAAGCACAAATAAATGACTCCACCGTACAAAAGTGCCAAATGGTAACCCACACATTCATGCATTAACATATAAACAACTGAAAACTGCATATCGCTTTAAGAATATGAACAGAAACAGGTCAAGAGATAAAAGTACCATTTATGACTGTTTCCACTCATAAGCTTCAAGCAATAACGATTTATCTCTACTTGTTCTAACATCTACTAAGAGTACAAAAGTGCAACATCAGTAGCAGACATTAAATGCAAACATTGATAAATCTCGATCCATCCATTCACCAAAAACCCCCTCCGAGGGTGCAAAAGTGCATGTTCTGAGGACAAGTTTTTTGACAAATTTCCGGACCCTTCTCCAAATGCATGAGAAGGGTTTAAATACTGCTAACTAATTAATCTTAATTACATAAATTTAGGACACGGTTTCAAATGACCGCCCTTCTACTAAAGCAAATTATTTCTAAAAATTGAATCTAATTTCTAACCGTTTCTGTATTTTCTCCTTAGTGCTGTAAGTAATGCAACATTCGCCTGGGAAGAGTCGGCTGGTTGTCTTCTCCTTTCGTTTGAGTTACGAAAATAGAAACAACAAGAGCTGGCACCGCTTTTTGACAAACTGGAAGATATTTTCCTCTGGCTTGGTGTATTCGCTGTGTGTATACTTGGTAATATCCCAAATTTCTCTCAAACTGATTGTGCTGTTGCTATTTCGGTTTCCGGCCTGGCGAATGACTGAGCAAGTTAGGGACTTTGCTCTCTGAACAATTTTCTGTATTGAAAACTGCTTCCGTTCTTTGTTCCAGGCTTTTCTGGTGCGTTTTCCTCCTTTAGCGTTTTTCTTTTTGCTTTACCCAGTCTAAGCTTCAGGATCTTTTGAAAACATGCTGCTTTTGTGCGCCTTTGACTCTGAGTCTTGGATAGTCTATTTCCATCAGTCTCTGTTGAGTGATACTCTGGAATCCGCGGTCCTACTGCATGCGACATCCATTTGCGAAGGCATTTCTTCTCTGTTCTCTGAGTATTGACGCTTTCCTCTTTTCCTTAGATGTTTCCTGCACATTGATTTATATTAGTTGCTGTCTTATAGTTTACGCAAAGGAAAAGAGTAACGACGAAAAGATTGACATGAAAGCTTTAAGCTCTAATGAATGCATAATCATGACACTCATAATGAACCGACTCTTCAAAAAACACAACACAATCCTTCTCGGATACTTTGGCGTACAATCATTAATTTCTTTTTAAGGTGCGCGCCCAATTTTGGTCTGCAGACAGTTTTCCTTGAACGCTGTGCCGAGGAGCCTTTGCGATGAGTGATTTCTGCGACTCGCATCGCAGTGTCGAGGATTGCGTCGTTTAAGATGTGTCATCGCAGGATTTGATGATCGCATTCATCGCAGATCACAATATCGCAGATCGCAAATATCGCAGATCGCAATATCGCAGATCGCGATATCGCAAATCGCACTTAATTATAATCATTGTGTGCTGCTTATGCGATGTTGCGATATGCGACGTCGCATATCGGCCGTCGGCGATTCCTTAAGCTTTTTATTTAAGAGAGCTTCACAATATAAGCGATGCGATGAATTTCGCGTCGCTTCCTCGCAGCTCATTATGCGCATAGGAAAACGTCTCGTTCTCTTCTTGCGATGCGATATAGCTTTAGGGAGTCAAAATACAGAGTTTTGATAAAAAGTTTTTTGGATTTTTTGTTAAGGGTCCCCATTTGCTTGGTGTTATTGCTAATACCAATCAAAGAGGGGGGGTGTTGGTGACCACAACAATGGCGATTCACTGTGAAGAACCAGTTATCTCTGTTTTTCTATTGAATTTCAACTTCCGAAGCAGAAAGATTTTCATATATCTAAATTTTGTTATGGACAGATAGAGTATATTATGCCTTATCCTAGCATTGATACTTCGTCTCAACCTTTTCATATTCCAATCGTTTGTTTCCTCAGGCTTAGTTCTTGTATTCACACCAGACACTACTTGGTCTTTTAAAGATAAAATAAGGTCTTCTCTGCGCGCTGGCCTTTTAAAATATGCTCATTTGTCGTAGGTAGAGCCTCTGCTGCCCGCAAGCGTCCATAGCCTCGACAGGGTTACCTGTTACCCAGCAATGATCCTTTATCCTGCTTGAGGTTATTTACAACATTTCAGAGGAAAACCCCTTCTTGACACTTTTTCCTTTTTTATTCTCTAAAGAACAATGTCTTGGTTTGGTGGCCAAATTATGACACAGTCATTCACTTGATTTACACTTTTGCTGAACAAGCTGGCTCGTGATGAGACCCCTTGTCTTTTGATTGCAACAATCTTGAGTCGTTGCCCTGTTTTGGTAGACAGTATTGGCAAAGTCAGCAAGTTATAATATCTGTGATCATGATAAGCTGGCTCGTGATGAGACCTCTTATTCTTTGAGACATAGTGTTTTCTCGGATTGTTCTTCTGAATGCTGCGATTTCCTTTAGCAGGGAGGAAGTCATTGTTTTTCCTTAAGAAAGCTCTGGACGACAATAATAGAGTTTGAAAACAGCAGCTTTACAGAGAATATTTATTTTATTATTGATACCTTTCATTGTGCTGATATAAAACAATTTTTTACCAAAGGTTGCTTTCATCAAATTTTTGAAGTTGAAACTAGCATCATGTCTAGGCTAAAGTTAACTCTACCTATCAATAATAAAAATCAGATCTTTCGAAAATTTTTGCTACTTGTACAAGCGAAAAGCTCAAAATCTGATAGAGAATTGGTGTCTTTTTCATGAACCCTTTTAGTGACCATCTACAACTGGTTTTATTTATAAGAAAGAGAAAACAAATAAAAACTAAAACTATCCTACAAAAATAGAAGAGTGATCTTCTATGGAAAATATTTTTTAAGAATCTGTCCATTAACAGGCAAAGAATCTCTTCTACCTGCTAAATCCTGCAACACAAACGTCGATGGGCCTATGACTTCTACAATCTGAAAAGGGCCAAGCCACAGTTTATGAAATTTCGTATGTTTTCCCTTTTCTTCATGAGCCTTATCCCATTTCAAAACTAAATCTCCCATCTGAAAATTTTTTCTGGTCATTATGCTTGAGTCAAAAGAGGATTTTATCAGCGATTGTGATGAGAATGGGTTCTCTTAGCTTGTTCTCGTCGTTCTTCTAATTTAATTATTTTCATTTGTCTTAGTTGTATGGAGGAGGTGGATACCTCATCGATGTGTTGTACTAAAGACAAAGAGGGAATGACTAAGTGGGTTGGAAGAACCACTTCTTTTCCATAAACTAAATTAAAGGGAGAAGTGCCGATTGAAGCTTTCTTCGTTATTCTATTTGCCCATAAAGCATTTACCAACGCTTTGTGCCAATTATTTTGGTTTTGGTCGACTGTTCTTTTAATAATTCTAATCAGGTTTTTGTTTGTTGATTCAGCCAATCCATTACCTTGCAGATAGTAGTTGGCCGAATATTTCAGTTTGAACCCTCTTTTAAGTGCAAACTCAGTCATTGTATTTCCAGAAAAGTATGAAGCATTATCAAATACTAAGGCCGTTGGCAATCCAAACCTAGTGATTATAAATTGATTTATGAATTCAATAATGTTTTCAGAATTAGCTGTCTTGAGAGAAACTGCTTCTACCCATTTAGTAAAATAATCTGTTGCCGTGAGGATGTACCTATGCTGCTTAGAAGAGTGAGGAACGATCTCACATATTATGTCCAAGCCCCACTGGCTGAATGGTTGCTCGATGTTTACCGGCTGTAGTGGCATGGATAGTTTCATTTGTTTCCCTGCAGCAGTCTGGCAGACTTGGCATTTCCTCACGTAACTGTGTGAGTCTTTGAACAGTGTGGGCCAATAATATCCTGCAAGTAAGATTTTATGTGCAGTAGCATCTCCAGCATAGTGTCTGCCTACTGGTCCATCGTGGAGTTCCTGCAAAACCTTTTCGGCTTCAGTTTTCTCAAGACACCTAAGAAGCACAGAATCGTAATTTCTTTTAAACAGAACATCATTTATGAGCTAGTATTGTTTAGCTTTCAACCTCAGAGCTCTTTTCTTGGTGTGATCCAGGTGTGATGGAGCATACCCATTCTTAAGATAATAAATGGTGTCAGCATATAATGATTCTGCATCGTTTAGGCTTACCTCATACGTATGTACCTCGTCAGATGAATTCTCAGGAATTTGCGATGCTCCAGCCAACATTTTGCAGAAGCCTTGGCCTCTTACAATGTTTGCTGGTTTGATCTCAAGATCGTATTCTTGTAAAGCGGTGATCCAATTTGCTCTTTTTTTGCCCACATCCTTCTGTATCAGAAGGTTTCTTACCGCTGGAAACGGTATTGACTTTAGATATGGGCTTTAAGTAAGAAAGGTCCGAAATATTTGATTGCTTTGAAAACAGCATACGCCTGTTTCTCTACGTCGGAATAGTTGAGTTCAACACCTTGTAAATTCGAGCTAAAAAATGCGATTGGAGCTTCCGCTTTCTCTTGATTTGTTTGAGTTAGAATCGCGGCATAAGATTTCTCTGAGGCAAATGTGTATAAGATAAAAGATTCTGAAAAATTCGGGGTTGCTAAAGATGGAGCGTTAATGATGGCTTGTTTTATCAAGTTGAATGCTTCATGCTCATCTTGACCCCATTTAAAATTTGAATTCTTTTTGATCATATTTTGCAAAGGAGAAACAATACGTGAGAAATATGGGACAAATATCTTCACAAAATTAATTTGACCAAGGAAATATTGCATGGCTTTTTTGTTATGAGGCATGGATATTTCAGAAATTTCTTTGATTCTATCAGGTTCAATGTGAATGCCAGATTTTGACACTATGAATCCTAGAAGTTTTCCTTCACTTAATGCGAAAAAAGATTTCTTCGGGTTAAGTGAAATCCCATACCTTAAACATCGTTGAAAGATTTGTTTCAAGTCTTTGAGATGGTCGCTTCGCTTCTTGGAGTACACTGTTATATCATCCAAGTAAATCACTACAGATTTATTGACTAAACCTTTGAATGCGATGTCCATGGCTCTCTGAAATGTAGCGCCGGAATTGATCAAACCAAATGGCATCTTCCGATATGCGTATGTGCCCCATTTAGTTCGGAATGTGGTTTTTAGCTGATCATCGGGATGCACCAGCACTTGATTGTATCCTGAAAATCCATCCAAAAAAGACATTAATTCTGAGCCTGCTACTGCCTGTAATATCTGCTCCATAGGTGGGAGGGGAAAATTGTCCTTTTGACAGGCTTTGTTGAGATTTCGGAAATCAATACAAATTCGAATATCTCCGTTTTTCTTTCTAACAGGTACCATATTAGAGACCCATTTGGAATGTCTGACGGGGAAGATTATTCTGGCTCTCAACAACTTATTTAGCTCAGTTTTTATCTGATTTTCTAAATTGGGGTGGATTTTTCTGAGCTTCTGTTGGACAGGTTTTTCATTTTCAATCATCGGGATAGTGTGTTGAATGATAGAAGTGTCGTATGTTTTCAACTCATCGTAGTTCCAGGCAAAAACATGTCTGTATTGTCTCAAAAGACGGATGTATGCTAATTTCTCTTCAGGTGCTAGGCCGTGGCCTAGATTAACGTTTTGTGGTTTCTCATCGGTTCCTAGGTTTACTAAATCGTAGTTCAGAGTCGAACTGTAAAGTTTAGCATTGGTAGACCTTTTAAACCGACTTTTCAAATCATATAAGTCTTCTAACTTAACCACTGACCTAGGTATAGCATTATCAGTGCTATGCTGTTGTATTTGGTGATCGTGATGGTCTTCGTCAATTATTTGATTTGAGTAGGATCCTTCAGAAGTGAGGAAATTTACAATGTCTGGATCGTCATTGAATACTCTCCAGTTTGTAATGTTGTCAGGGATGGACGGTCTAAAAATTAATTCTATTGAGAATCTATCTGGACTAAAATCTTCGGAGGGAATAAGTCTAGAGGCTACGTTAGCTAACAGGTCTGCGCTCGCATTTTGGAGTCTTGGGATTGACGAAATATTGAATGCTATGAAATGTGTAGTCAGATCTTGAACTAAAGATTGATAGTGCTTCAAATGACTTGATAGGCAATGTATGGTGTTACGTACCTGTTTGACGAAAATCTCAGAGTCTCCGAAGACTTGAAGGTACTTAACGTTCAACCCGATTGCTTTGTATAGGCCTTGCACCAAGGCCTCGTATTCCGCTGTATTGTTTGTGCAATCGAATTCAAGTCTGCATGTAAGCATGGTCTTATTTCTGTCTGGGCTAATCAGAATGCATCCTGATCCTGCTCCCTCGTTAGATTTGGAGCCATCAAAATATAATTTCCAAAACAACGATGTATTTACAGAGTTATCTAAAAAATTAACACACTTCGAATCATCAGTTTGGGAAAAATTTTCGACTTGGGACAAAACTGAATTTTCTAAGTAAGGTGAGGTATGAGCATTAAAATTGCCGAGGAAAGAATCTACCGAGTAGTTTCCTATGATACTGCTGTTGTATGCTATTGCTTCATTTTCTCCCTCCAATTCTGTCACTATGTACTTTTGGTGTAACTCTCGTTCAACCTTTATTTGATTCGGTTTACCATTGTAGGGTAACCACATGCACGACCAGTCAGTTGAGAAGTATCCATGGAGTTTTTCGGACCAATCCCTGCTAAGAATTAAGCCATAGAATTCAGGGATATCAGCTACTAGAATGTCAATAACCCGACACACCTTCGGGTTAGATGACAATCTTATGGTCACTTGATTAAGTTCACCAATCACTTCGACTTGGGATCGATCAAGCTGAACTATGCGCACTGTGGATTTTTGCGGTTGAACATTCAACTTGGCACATATTGATCTGGGTAAAATATTCGTTGGAGCACCAGAATCTACCAAACAATTGTGCACGTTTTTGTTGAAAATTTCATAAGTGAGAAGAAAAGGGGGAGTGTGAGACCTTGATCTCCCTCCAATCAAGGCGATGTCATTTGGGTCAATCTTATTGATCGCGTTGGTTGGAGGTATTCCTGTGTTGTGGGAAGCTACAACTGTAGGCAAAGATGTAGTAGGCACGACATGTAATTCTTTCATCATTATCTTCTGTTGATGTTTCAATTTGCTCAACTCATAAAGAGTGATATTAGCCCTAGTCTTTTTCATGTCATCAATAATGTTATACTCCATTTCATCCGACACAATCAGTGTTCTTGATGGAGGTGTTTGATCTGGTTGGACTGGGCTAGATTGAGTTGCCTTAGCGGTTGTTTTCTTTGTTGCGACTTTATCTTTTGCTGCAGGGCTTGCGCCCTTCTGCTTAGGGGTAGTTTGGGGAGGATCAAGTTGATTTTTGCTTCGTGTACTAACCAGAAATGCTTCTTGATCTTCTTCTTGTGGGAGGATGAAATCCCACATTCCTTTTAGTTCCACAACTTCTTCGTCATCGGTTTGCCCTTCAGTGGTATTCTCTTCTTCTTCTTCTTCTTCGGATTCGACGTTTGAGATAGCGTTGGGTGGTTTCACCTCCATTGAAGGATTTCTTTTAAAATCTCTGTAGGGCTTTCTCGAAGAAGTTTCTGCTACTTGTTTTTTTATGTCAATCATCTCATTGGACATGGTTTTTAACACTTTTTGTAATCCTTCCAAATTGAAAGGATCTTTCGATTGTTTCTTCTTGGGGTCTTCCTTGTAGGAGACTTTCTTAGATTTGCGTTCCTCTATCGCAAATCTTTTTTCTAGGGCCACTACGCATTTTTCTACTGCTATCGCCTCTGTCAAGTTTTCAACTAAGGTTGTCTTATTTTCCCTATCCACGAAGATTGCCAAGTTCGATGGTAAGGCCGTAATATACCATTCACATCTCACTTCTTCGCTGGGCTGGGAAGCAGCAGGAATTTTGTTGAGGATCTTATTGAACCGTAAGTTAAAGTCTTTGATGGGTTCTCTAGCCTCGGCTTTAAGATTGGATAGGTCATTTATTAACGTCACCGTTGATCTGTCATTGCCAAATTTGGTAAGGAATTGACTTTGAAAAATGTCCCAACTTGTGATAGACCCGAAAGGTAATGAAAAGTACCATGACCCGGCTGTTCCTTGCATTGTGTAGGGAAAAAGCTGGACGACAGCATCCTCGTTGGTAACTCCGTTGAGATTAACAGAAAGCATGAAATTATTGATATGTTCTTCAACTAGCATGCCTGCTTTTGGATTGAATTTGGGTAGCCATTTCTCAGGATGGGCCGGTATTGGGCTCAGAGGTGGAGGCATTAAAACTGCCCCAGGATTGTTCCATGGAGACTGGGCCATCGTTGAGCTGCTAGTGAATGCAAGTGCAGAGGATGATCCCTGATGCTGGGAAGATGAAGGTATTATGATCTTTGATGATTGAAGAGGAGGGGTTGTGGAAGATGGATGAATGGTTTGAAATGAAGACGTGGGTGGCTGACTTCGCGGTGAGGGAGTTGAGATGGACGACGTAGATGAAAGAGTCTCACTGTCAGACTCTGGTGGTGTTTTCCTTGCTCTTTTCCTGGTGGGAAGAGGGAATTCAGTTGGCTGGATGCCAAATTTTTCACTCTTTAATCTGGTCAGAGGATGAGCAGGATTGTACTGCGAAGTCACGCTGCTTTGAGATTTATCAGACCTCTGAGAAAAGATAGAGAATCCCTGGAGTTTGCGAATCAGAGTTTGAACTTCAGGGGGTTCAATGATAGATTGGTCTGAAATATTAGGGTATGTAGCAGCGGTTGATACCCGAGCGACTTCTGACTCTGGATTTAATCGTACTGGAGAAGTCGGGGGAGTTGGTGAGGGCGATTTACTCTCAGAATGGTATTTAGATTTTGATTTAGATGCCATTCATAGTTCAGGCCCTCCTTCTAGCGCCAAATATGTTGAAGGCCCCGAAAATCGGGTCGACAACAAGGGGGATACCCACCCGGTCCGGACCTTGGTTGGCAGCTCCTTATCCGTTTGGTATAGCGGGTCCGACTGGGGATAATGGGACCAGTTTCCCAATCTAAGGGGTGTGTGTGTGTGTAGAGTTGAATGATGCTGATCTAGGAGTATTTTAAGCTAATTTAATTCAAACTTCTAAACTAACTCTATGCTATTGTAATCTAATAAAGGAAAAACAACACATCTAATCTACACTAACCCGGGGTATATTTCTTCTATTATGCGATCTAAAAAGATTTCGAACAATAACTGGTAATAAAGATCATTCAGCTATCATAAGAATAGAAATCAATTAAGATAAACCATTCTGCATAAAAAGTTAGGCAAAACAGTTGTGAACAACATATCGCATAATAATTTATTCATATATCAAGCACAAATAAATGACTCCACCATACAGAAGTGCCAAATGGTAACCCACACATTCATGCATTAACATATAAACAACTGAAAACTGCATATCGCTTTAAGAATATTAACAGAAACAGGTCAAGAGATAAAAGTACCATTTATGACTGTTTCCACTCATAAGCTTCAAGCAATAATGATTCATCTCTACTTGTTCTAACATCAGTAGCAGACATTAAATGCAAACATTGATAAATCTCGATCCATCCATTCACCAAAAACCCCCTCCGAGGGTGCAAAAGTGCATGTTCTGAGGACAAGTTTTTTGACAAATTTCCGGACCCTTCTCCAAATGCCTGAGAAGGGTTTAAATACTGCTAACTAATTAATCTTAATTACATAAATTTAGGACACGGTTTCAAATGACCGCCCTTCTACTAAAGCAAATTATTTCTAAAAATTGAATCTAATTTCTAACCATTTCTGTATTTGCTCCTTAGTGCTGTAAGTAATGCAACATTCGCCTGGGAAGAGTCGGCTGGTTGTCTTCTCCTTTCGTTTGAGTTACGAAAATAGAAACAACAAGAGCTTGCACCGCTTTCTGACAAACTGGAAGATATTTTCCTCTGGCTTGGTGTATTCGCTGTGTGTATACTTGGTAATATCCCAAATTTCTGTCAAACTGATTGTGCTGTTGCTATTTCGGTTTCCGGCCTGGCGAATGATTGAGAAAGTTAGGGACTTTGCTCTCTGAACAATTTTCTGTATTGAAAACTGCTTCCGTTCTTTGTTCCAGGCTTTTCTGGTGCGTTTTCCTCCTTTAGCGTTTTTCTTTTTGCTTTACCTAGTTTAAGCTTCAGGATCTTTTGAAAACATGCTGCTTTTGTGCGCCTTTGACTCTGAGTCTTGGATAGTCTATTTCCATCAGTCTCTATTGAGTGATACTCTGGAATCCGCGGTCCTGCTGCATGCGGCATCCGTTTGCGAAGGCATTTCTTCTCTGTTCTCCGAGTATTGATGCTTTCCCCTTTTCCTTAGATGTTTCCTGCACATTGATTTACACAAAGGAAAAGAGTAACGACGAAAAGATTGACATGAAAACTTTAAGCTCTAATGAATGCATAATCATGACACTCATAATGAACTAACTCTTCGAAAAACACAACACAATCCTTCTCGGATACTTTGGCGTACAATCATTAATTTCTTTTTAAGGTGCGCGCCCAATTTTGGTCTGCAGACAGCTTTCCTTGAACGCTGTGCCGAGGAACCTTTGCGATGAGTGATTTCTGCGACTCGCATCGCAGTGTCGAGGATTGCGTCGTTTAAGATGTGTCATCGCAGGATTTGATGATCGCATTCATCGCAGATCGCAAATATCGCAGATCGCAATATCGCAGATCGCAATATCGCAGATCGCGCTTAATTATAATCATTGTGTGCTGCTTATGCGATGTTGCGATATGCGACGTCGCATATCGGCCGTCGGCGATTCCTTAAGCTTTTTATTTAAGAGAGCTTCACAATATAAGCGATGCGATGAATTTCGCGTCGCTTCTTCGCAGCTCATTATGCGCATAGGAAAACGTCTCGTTCTCTTCTCGCGATGCGATATAGCTTTAGGGAGTCAAAATACAGAGTTTTGATAAAAAGTTTTTTGGATTTTTTGTTAAGGGTCCCCATTTGCTTGGTGTTATTGCTAATACCAATCAAAGAGGGGGGGTGTTGGTGACCACAACAGAACCCAATAATTTTTCTTCCATTGAATATTTTTTGTCCAAGTTCAAGACCCTTAGACTTCTCTTGGAAGGTGTTAAGGTTAAGAAGGAATATGGTAGCCTTATCTATTCCATTCTTACTAAGTTAGGACCAGCCTACTCTGTGTTTGTTTCCACCTTCCATTCTACTAGAGAATCCTTTATTTCTCAAGGACAAGACTACAAGTCCCCCTCTTTTGATGCCTTTTGTGATTCTTTAATAAGAGAACAAGAAAAACTCTTACATCTTGATCTTCTTAATACTGGAAACTCTTCTAAGAAAGCCTTAGTAGCCCAAAAACAACCAAGTTCAAAGAATCCTAAGAAGCAACATCCTAAAAAGAATGGTCCTAAACCAAATAAGGGTCCTAAGCAATTTCAGTCTCAAAATGAAAAATCAACTCAACAAAATGATAAGGCAAATAAAAACAAAGGGAAGAAGACTGATAGACATTGCAACTTTTGTAATTGTGATGGCCACTTAGAATCAAACGCTTTAAGAAGATGGAACCTTGGAAGCATTAATGGAGAAGCATAACATCCATTTGGAACACTCTTCAATTTCAAATTCATCTCCAGGAATAAAACTTTCTGTAGGTGGTTGTCAAGCATCTCGGTTTGGTTATGCACTAAATGTATCTTCTTCTACTCATTTGTCATGAGAGGCTCATTGATTCTGGAGATTCTTATCACATGTCCAAAAACAAAGCCATGTTTTCTTCTTTAAATGGTTTTGACACCAAAAATATATATGTTGGTGATGATAGATCTCTTAGTGTTGTAGGGACTGAAACTATTGATCTAGACAATGGTCAATTTAATGATGTATTATGTGTTCCTCCCTTATCCTGCAACCTTTTATCTATATATCAGATAACTCATTTAGGTGAAGGTAAAACTGTTTAATTTTCACCTCATGATGTTCTAATTAAGGACCTAAGAGATCCTAGACATATTTTAGCTACTGGCGTTGCTGATGATTCTACAAGGTTGTATAATTTTGACAACTTTGGGTCATCAACTCTTCCCTCAGTATTTGTTGCTCATAATGATGAAGTGAGCAAAATTTGGCATGAACGATTTGGTCACTTAAACTCTCGCTCCCTTCAAAATCTATGTAAAGAAAATATGGTGACAGGTCTTCCTATGGTATCTTGCAAAGATGGTATTTGTTCTAGATGTGTACTCAGAAACATCATCGGCATATTTTTGAAAAACATGCTTCTTGGCATACCTCAACCCCTTTACAACTTTTTCATAGTGATTTATGTGGTCCACTTATAGTCGTTTCATTCTATGGCTACAAGTATTTCTTAACTTCCATTGATGATTTCTCTAGACGCAGTTGGGTATACTTCTTAAAACTCAAGAGTGAAGTCTTTAACATGTTCTTGGCCTTTAAGGTATTTGTTGAGAAATAATATGGACATCAAATACTTAAGCTAAGATCTAATAATGGCAGAGAATATATTAACAATAAATTCATCAACTTTTGCACTGATCATAGCATTCAATTGCAACATACTGTTCCATTTACTCTACAACAAAATGGTGTAACTGAAAGGAATAATCACACCTTAAAGGAAATGCCTAATTCTATGCTTCAATCTAAAGGACGTAGTCTTAATTTTTGTGCAAAAGCAATTAACTGTGCAAATTACATATTAAATCACACTCCTACTAAGGTTTTAAAGAATATCACTCCAGAACAAGCATGGAGCTCAATTAAACCAGATGTTAGTCACTTTCGTGTTTTTGGAAGTGAAGCATGGGCCCATATTCCGGATGAGAAACATAAAGCCTTAGAACCTAAGAGTGAAAAAATTATTTTTGTTGGATATTCTAAAGATGTCAAAGGATATAGACTTCTTCAACCTAAATCCAAAAATATAATCATTAGAAGAGATGTAAAGTTTGATGAAAATATAACAAACTATGATCCTAGTTTGGTGGATGTGCCACCTCTCTCTATCTCTTCTACTTCTGAAAATATTCCTTTTTCAAATAATGACAGCGAGGATGACAATCGTCCTCCACCTTCTTGGGATCTTCCTTCAACTCCTCAACTTCCAAAATGGGTCTGCGCTACTCGGGATGCAACAGGTGCTCTTAAAGGTGATCTTATAGATCAAAATCGTACACGTTCTCAGTTCGATAGAGCCTCTTCTTTATTGACTCAAGTTTCAACGAACTATGATCCTGACACCTTTGCAGAAGTTTCAGGCCATCCATATTGGGATGCAACTATCAATGATGAATATCATTCATTATTGGAAAATGATACATGGACCTTGTTCCTCTTCCAAAGGGATGAAAACTTGTTAGATGAAAATGGGTTTACAGAACCAAGTTTGGACCAGATGGAAAAGTTGATAAGCATAAAGCTCGTCTTGTTGCTAAGGATTTTTCACAAGTTGAAGGCATTGACTATTCTAAAACCTTCTCCCCTGTTGCCAAAATGAACTCTATCTGCCTTGTTCTTTCCCTTGCTACCTCTTTCAAATGGGAAGTCCATCAGATGGATGTTAAATCCACCTTCTTTCATGGGGACTTGCATGAAGAAATATATATGGAACAACCTCCTGGCTTTATACAAAAAGACTCTAGTATGCCAGCTTAAGATATCCCTTTATTGTCTCAAACAAGGCCCTTGGGTTTGGTATGCCAAAATGGATAACTTTCTTTTAGATACTCGCTTTTCTAGGTGTCATTTTGACAACATTGTCTACACCAAGAAAGTGGTTAAGTCCTTAATCATTCTTTTTATTTATGTTGATGATCTTATATTTACTGGTAGTGATACCAACATTATAAATCATGTAAAGTCTAGCCTTAAAAAGAAGTTTGAAATGACAGACTTAGGACACTTGCATTATTTTCTTGGTCTTCAAGTCTTGAAATCCAAAGATGGTATTTCCCTTTCTCAGTCCAAGTATGCCTTTGATATTCTACGCCACTTTCACATGGAAGACTGTAAGCCAGCCCCCCCTCCCTTTTAGTCTGGAGTCAAACTTTCAGTCACTTGTACTTCCCCTAAAGATGATGCTACCTTATACCGTTGGCTTGTTGGAAAACTCTAGTATCTGACCCAAACCCATCCTGACCTTTCCTTTGTTGTTGGCCTTGTTGCTTGGTTTATGCACAAAAGACATGAAATTCATTGGAAAGTAGCTAAAAGTATACTTCGTTATGTTTGGGGTACAGTTCAGTTTAGGATTCATTACAGTACAGAAGCATCTCTTCTATTGGTCGGTTTCATTGATTCTGATTGGGCTGGTGACCCTGATGATCAGAAGTCTACTGTAGGTTATGTATTCACTCTTGGTTATGGACTTGTTACATGGGTTTGCAAGAAACAAAGTGCCATTTCTCTTTCTTCAGCAAAAGTAAAGTATCGTGGCACCGTTTAGGTTAGTAAGGAAGCCCTTTGTCTTCGTTAGATCCTGTTAGAGTTTGGTGTTCAGTAGCAACATCCAACTACACTTTGGTGTGATAATCAAGGTGCCATTCAACTATGCAAAGATCCAGTCCAACATCAACGCAAAAAACACATTGAACTACACATGAACTTCATAAAAAATCTCATTCATGACCATGTTCTTGAAGTGCAATATTGTTCAACCAATGATCAAGTTGCAAACATCTTTACAAAGGCTCTCACAAAGGTGAAGTTTTCTAAACTTTGATTTATGGTTGGAGTTCAGGAAGTTGTCATTATAGGGGGATATGCTCTAATGCCTCCTTCCTTTTCCTATTGTGTCATCTTTGTACATTCTTCAATCCTAACCCAAGTTGTTCTTAAGAGGGGATGTTAGGATATTTCGACACATAGGAAATAATTAAGTATAACTTGGTCTAGCGTATAGTTAGGTAAAGTGTATTTCTTTAGTATTTACTTGTTGTAACTTACAATCCGACAGTCACGATATGTTCTAGACATGAATTGATCTGACGCTTCATTCTCTCCTTGGTATCACTGATACTTGATCTGTGGCTTAACACTTGATTGGTCCATGATCTCTATTTAAAGAGAATGGAGGGTCATTTGTATGTGACCGTTTATGAGAGAATCTTATGTAAATTTTCTTCCTTTTTATTAATAATATTTCCTGAAGTGGCTGCATTGGCTTAGGTCGTGGACTATTTCCCTCTTTGAGTTTTTTAACCACGTCAGGAATATTGGTGTATTGATCCGTGATCTGTTTGTGAGCGGTGTCCTTTGGTGTTCAATCTAAGGAACTTACCCTGTAAATTCCTACATTTTTCAAAAACTTTATGTTTTCGTCAATGTCACTGACATTGTCTCTAGATTAACTTATGCTCATATGTTTTCGAAGAGTCGCACCATGTCCTGTTATCACCTCAGTCTATGCTTTATCTGGTCTTGACTTCATAGCTTGTTGCATGGTTTCCACTAGGTTTCTCTCAGGGCTTACCGACCCAATTTTTATTTTCCCCGAGGCCTAGTTATAGGTCTCATTTTTGAGTTAGCTGGGATGCTTGTGCCCAATTTTTTTCTTATTTTTAGGTCTTTATACCATGATTTTAACCCTTTTTTGTCGCGTGGGTTTTTTTGCCCTATTTTCTAATTTTTGTCTAATATGCTAGATGTTGGCAGGATTTTTGTGTATTTTATTGCCTCCTATTTGGGATTCCTACAGGCCTGCATGCCCTAATGTTTTATTTGGTCAAGCTTGCATGCCTAGTTTTTTTAAAAACTCTTTGCTTTGTGGTTTGAGGCTGATTGATCCTAGGGTTTCATTACCTGAACTTTTTTCATCAGATGAATGCCTCTTGTATTAGTCATGTTTTTGCTTAGTATTGCATACACACATGGTGTGTATACATAATGTAATTTTTATTCCCTATTTACATAATAAAAATTATGATTTTTTTCTATAGAAAAAAATGGATACAATGCCTTGAAAGTTCCCTTTGACACTTCTATAGACTACACAATTAAACTTGCAATTCCAATAAATCTTTGTTATATTTTAGTCAAAATTGGCCAAAAAATATACGTGTAAATGGCCAAAATGTAAAATAGTAAGACTAATTGAAATGTTTTAAAATGTTTTTTAATGTACCTTCCATAGTGGATTATTTTATTTATGATGCACATTATTTTTTTCAATTAATATTTTTCAATGTCATATATCAATTTTATATTAAGAATTGAATGAATTATGCTATTGGAATTTCCCTCTTTTCTTTTCCTCATAAAAAATAGTAATTTTATTCCTTTGAAACAAAATAACATTCTACATATATGCTTCTAGAAGTGTATTCACTTGGATCTGCCCAGATTCCCCAGTGGAAACGAAAAACTCATCGACTATCTTGTCCTTTATAGGACCGAAAAATTAGGAAACTCCAAATAGAACCCATAAAATATATAGTCCCGAGATAGTATATATCCCAACCGAGAGGTATGTACCTCCAAATAAAGCCAAAAAAATAGATATAGTCATTGGATGGCATATATCCCAACAATCTACCATTCATATAGATATATAAGTAAAAGTTTCAACAAAAATTTTAAACATGATTGCTCAAATATCCTCATCAATGTATGGAAGATGATAGTACTGCAAGTGTTCATCTCCTATGAACTTGTTGATGTGCTAGGGTCCTCGAGCCATGTGCATACCTTCTTTAGATAAGTGGTCCATTGTAGTATTCTACTCCCTGTAAATACGTGAGCAACAGATGAAAGGAAATGAATTTATGATTTGTAAAAGGTCACCTAAAACAGGAACACGAAGCAAATTTTGGCATTATTGTTGTTCATTCACCGGTTTTACAACTAGAAGAGAATCCCCAAAGACTTTTATCTCACCACATCCCTTGTCTTTTATAAACATCAAAAGTGATTTAAGTGACAAGAGTTCATCAAGGTTGTTGGTTCCCCTTTGCATGGAAGAAATTATTTTTGGTATATATATATATATATATATATATATATATATATATATATATATATATATATATATATATATATATATATATATATATATATATATATATATATATATATATATATAAAAGAGAAAAAACCCCCTCTGCTAATTTGGCTTTTCCTTTAGGATGCACCATCAAAGTATGCCCAAGGAAAGGATTGGTCAAGTCTCTCTACTATGATATGACATGGCTCTTTGTTGGCTTGAGGTTGGGGGAAGAAAGAAAGAATTGATAACCATTTTGTTGCATTTTTTTTGGACGGAGGAAGGAATCTTGAAAAATGAATTTTTTACGAGCTATCCAAATGCCCCATGATACAATCAATGGGAGAGCTTTAAAATTTTATGTATAAGGTATTTTGAACCATACCTTCCAACACTCTTCCAGATTTGGGCCTTCCCATTTGCAAGCAGTTCCTAGGGAAGCTTGACATAAGTTCCAAAACTGTACTGAGTAGGGGAAATCAAGAAAAATATGTTGAATTGAATCTTCATTTACTTTGCACAAGTAGCACCAACCCAACCCAACTTTAAATCTCTTTTTCACAATATCCTAGGTGGGAACATTATTTCATAAAATGCACATCATAAAAAATTCATGCCTTTAGTGAACACTTTACTTTCCATATGGATTTCCACCACCAGGTCACTTCTTCATGTTGTAGGTCTAGATTGAGATTAGTATAACCAAGTTTAGGTGAGCATGTGCTTGATGGGGAATGAATCCAAACAATTTCATCCTCTAATTTTGATAAGTGGACATGAGACATCTGAAGAAATATCACATATCTATTCCATTCCTCAATCTAATTTCCTTTCAAGCCCAAATCTCTTGCCGAGAGCCAACCTTGTTGCCATAAATTTGTATGTTGAGGTTGGCCAATGTGACAGAGTGTTGTGTACCCTCTTTCCTGGAGCATATTTATAGTTCGCTGATATAATTTGAAAGAATTCCCACATCCTGTCCAAGAATCAACCCCAATTATGACCTTCATTGATCTCCAAATTTCCAAGCCAATACCGAGTTAATGAGATCGAAAGAGTTTAGGACAACTTTCCATCCAATAGAAACATTTGACCAGGATTGTACTGAGAGGTGAATCCAATCCTAGAGGGAAAGAAGAGAAATATATTTCTAGGTGACCACTTGAGTCCATAAGTTGTCTAAGGAGATCAATCTCCATACATATTTTGTTGTTAAAGCTGATGAGAAGTGAAATTTATTTTTCAGTCCCAACCACCTAGGAGCTTGGGTAAAGAAATGAGCTGCCATCTGACCCACGAAATCAAAAAATGACCTTTGTGGCCTACCTAAAACATATTCTCCTTGATTTCAAGAGTTCCTTTAGTAATCCAGGCAAGAAATATCTAATAGAATGGAATTGCCTCTAAGACAAATTTTACAAGTATGAGACAACCTTCCCTTGATAGTCACTTGAAGCTCCAAATTTTTAACCTTTGATCTAATTTGACCAAAAACCAATTTTAGTCTTCATGCTTGTATTCATAGGTTTCAAGCAGAACCTAAAATATTTCAGACCTTCCTCAAAGCCCCACATTTCAAAAGGGAACAAACTTATGAGGTGTGTCATCTTACCATTTGTTAGATTTTGACAAGATATTGTGGACAACATATCATTTATTTTCATATCAGTGGTTTTTTCAAATAGGGTTAATATTTCAAACAATTTTTCAACATCCTGACAAGATCCATCATATAAAATGAGAATATCATCTATGAAAAGTAAATGGGATATATCAAGACCTTGAGATATATTCACTCCTTTTAAGTCACCTTGACCTTTTGTAGTAGATATTAATTTATTGAGTCCCTCGGCGGCAAGAAGTAAAAAGAGTGAAGATAAGGGGCAACCTTGTCTTAGTCCCCATTGTTGTGGGGAAAAATGCCTATGCAGGACGATCCTATCCACCTAAGGTGTGACAGTGCCTTAGCAACAAACAGAGACAACTATTCTGGTTTCTTCCTTTATGAAATGTGAAAGAGGAGAGATAGATGGACTTACCGGTGTCTTCCGTTTGTCCCTCGATCTAGATCCTCTTCTCTTTGGGTGTTCACAGCTACTTGCCTCCTCGCTCGCCCAAGAGAACAGCTACTTGATTTCTGCGAGATCACAAGAGAACAGCTACTTGCGACAAGAGAACAACTACTTGCGACAAGAGAAGAACACAACAAAAAGGCAGATAATCATATTCATAAATGATTCAGGATTAGAAATAAATCAAATACACTAATGCAATCATACATCAAGATACATCAGTATATAGGAGAAAACCAAGATAGCTTTATTGATAAATAACAAGGTTCAGGAAGAGATACAACCCAGAGGGCTCCAATCCAGCATCTCCTTCCCAGCAGAATGGAATTCCTATCTTCACCTCCCTTCAAAGCATTAAGCACCCAATGATTCCAATCTCAAACCAACAGCAATTCTTTGCAATAACAAAATTCCAGCCTCCAGATCTCATGGAGGAGAGATCCATATATAGATGTTTTGGAGAGAGGATGAGTCAGCTTGAGATCTGACTAGTGTCCTCTCCCTCTGTTAGTTCTTAATTCCACTTGGAGGTTCTTGCTTCCACTTGGAGATTTGGAACCTCTTACTCATCACCAGTCGAATTCCCTGAGGCAAGTGTCATTTTGGAAGCTTCCTGGGTTCTGACACCTTGAGGAATGAGCCTGCCACATGTCCAATCTCGCTCAGCGCAGGTAGCCAGTGTTGGAGTTGACATTCAGCGCAGGTAGCCAGTGGAGCCATTGACATTCAGCGCAGATGGTCAGTGGAGCAGTTGACATGATCCTGAATTGACTTGTTTTTGAGCAGTTTCAGGTGGAGAACTTCTGTGAATTGCTGTGGTTTGTTAGCCTTGTTCCTCTAGGGGTAGGAACAACATGTTTAGGGACTTTGGATCCCTTAGATTATGGACATTTCATGCTCCATGCTGTAAGGCACAAAAATGTCTATAACAGTTGCCCCCTAAAGTATGAGGCCGTTTATCGGGTGAAATGCTTTATCCAAGAGGGTCCGAAGTTCATCCATTTGCTGGGAGGAGACCTGTAATAAGATATAATACAATACATTATTTTTTATACTGCTTTCATGATCTAGCTGAGGCGGGCATTCCCATGCTCAGCTTTATAAATTCATTTTTTGTACATAGAACAGACAATCGTCTGATGGTAGACTGATAATTTTGGTGAAATTATCATCCTTTGAGTAGGATGATCGTCTGCTGCAAGGATGTACATGTCAAAATGTCTTTATCTTTCCTGAATATATATCGCAGCCCGGATGGATGAAACTAGATCCGAGGTCTTCAAACTCGTTCGATCTTCACTCTAAGTACAAGTCGATCCATGTGAGAATTGTTCTGAAGTCGAACATGGAAAGACATCGCTTGATTACCGGTCAATGAGGTAAACCGTTAACAAGCGCGAGAGGAATCACCAATAATGATAATGACCCTCAAGGTACTGCAGTACAATTCACGTGGTGTGAATAAAGGACTTGGCGTCGAACACCAAGCAAAATCTTCTGGTCGAAGGTCATTGATGTATACCTGTCGCCAGAAGTGAGAAACTTGCCATTGAGGCATGCAAGCTTCAAAGTACTGAAGGGGTTGTTCCTAGATCAACTTCTTGGATAATGAGCTGATGTCGACAAGAAGCGATCCGTCAAAGGAGGGCCTTAATGAATCCCACATCAGTGACACGGAACGGAGCTAATGATTTTAATGGAGGTGAAAACGATCTGTGACATATGATTCAGGGTGGCGGTCATGAATGGATGAAGGATAATGTATGGCAGTGGATGGGACCCGGTTGACTCTTTCTGAACGACTTCTCTTGAACATATGGTGACACTGATGCGATGGATTGGTAGCATTACCCCAAATATGGATGGTATGGCGAGACCATGGTGATGTGACCGGTGAATGAAACAACCCAACCCGATTGTGGTACGGAGGAAAAGTGTCATGTTCAAGAGCGACTTGCTACCATCAAAGTTTTCTTGAGTTTCTCCCAATTTTTCCCCAGTCATTGCTGACCAGTACCTCTTTATTTTTGTCAAGCTTGAGGAGGATAACATATGCTTGTTCTATAACCTGCCCTTCGGGCAAGCCCATCGCTATGTTTTAACGAGCCTAGCGATGGTGAAACTCGTTCTCGTCTAAAGACAAGTTTGTCGCTATTTAGTGATTTTAACGAGTCTAACGACAAGGATAACTCGGTCCTTTTCATTTTTAGAGAGTCTGAAAAAGGTACATAAAGTTAACTCCAAAAGTCCTTTTTCGTCATCTAATCCCTTAAGTCCGAAAAAGTATAAAACAATACAGAAGGGATGAATTTTCGATAGTTTTAACGAGCCGAACAAAACAAGCGCTCGATATTTTTGTGCAATAATCCCTTAGGTCCAAAAAGATTAAAATCTAGAGGAGGGATAGCATTTCCTGTCGCTTTAACGAGCTGGAAGGCCAAAACTCGACAATCTTTTCATATTTTACGAGTCAGATGAAAAGAGCTTAAAGAAGACTCGTCTTTTGAGGAACGAGTGATGAACAGGGTTAGCAGCTGATTCCAGGTACAGGTTGGAATTTTCCAATCACGGCAGTGTCACAAGGATGGCTAGGTGAAATCACTCTTCGCAGCTGTTCCTCAAAATGGGTAAACAATCATATGGAGGTGAACGATCGGCCAAATGAAAAGTGGAGGTGACGGTGCAAACACGACCAAGGCTTTAATGGTTGATAAAGTTACATACACAATGGTTATTTACTGGGATAGGTTCATTTTTTAACGAGCTTGAACGCGGAAAAACACTGCTCAAACTTATGTTTATTTTTTAACGAGCATGAACTATGCGCTAAAACTGCTCGGATCTTGCGTTTATTTTTTAACGAGCATGAACTTTGTGCTAAAACTGCTCGATTCTTGCGTTTATTTTTTAACGAGCATGAACTTTGTGCTAAAACTGCTCGATAACAAATTAACATGCCCCCAGCATAATAACGCAAATCGGGGCGCATGCATATTGGTCACTATTTAAGCATAGTAACGCTTGAGGTACAACCCATTACAAGGTTGCGCTAGTGGAATTCCGTCATAATCCATTAACTCGTAGGCTCCTTTTGCTAACACTCGTTTAACAATATAGGGGCCCATCCATAAAGAATTAAATTTACCTACTCCCAATTTGTCGGATTCTTGGTCGTAAAGCAAGACCAAGTCACCTTCTGAGAAGACACGGGGTTTGACATTTTTGTCGAACTGCGCCTTGACGCGTTTCTTATGGGCTTCGTTAGCCAAAGCGGCATCACGATGGGTTTCATCCAATTGGATTAATTCCAAGAAACGTGCCTCTTCTTCTGAAGTTCCGGGGAGGAGATCAATTGCGAGTTTAAGAGACGAAATTTCACACTGGACTGGTAAGACTGCCTCCAGGCCATACACCAGTTGGAAAGGTGTGAACCCAGTCGCATTCTTTACCGATGTTCGGTAAGCCCACAAGGCTGAGTACAGGATTAGGTGCCACCTTCTTTTGTGAACCCCGATCATCCTTTGCAACATACACTTCAGGACCTTGTTGATCGCTTCAACTTGTCCGTTGGCTTACGGATAATACGGAGTAGAGCTGTCGTGAGATAGCCCTAGCTTGGCAGCTAATTCAACCATCATGTGATTGCAAAAATGCGATCCATGATCTGTAACTATGGCTTGTGGTACGCCGAACCTGACGACTACATGATTGAAAAAGAAAAGGGCAGCTGTTTCACCAGTGTTATCCAATGTAGGCATCGCCTCGGCCCATTTGGTAAAATAGTCAACGGCGACTATAATATACCCATGCCCCCCGGTCGAGGTGGGGTTACATTGCATGAAATCGATGCCCCATTTGGCGAAAGGCCCAACAAAAACTATTGGCTGTAAAGGTGCGGGTGGTCTTCTGGTTTTGCTATCAAAAATTTGACAAGCATGGCAACTTCTGACTGCGATTATGCAATCTTTGAACATGGTTGGCCAGAAGTATCCTGCTCGTAAGATTTCTTGTGCTGTTGCATATCCAGATTGATGCCCCCCTGTTGTGGTCACCAACAACCCCCCCCTTCTTTGTTTGATATTAGCAATAACACCAAGCAAAGGGGGGACCCTGAACATAAAATCCAAAAATATTTTTGTTAAAGTTTTTGTATTTTTCTCCCTAAAGCTTGATCGCATCGCGAAGAGAGAGTGAAGCGCTTCCTAAAACGCGAAAAGCAAAGCTGCGAAGAAGCGACGCGAAGTTCATCGCGTCGCATGCATTCAAAATGCTCTTAAGGAGAAAACCTTAAGAAACCACCGACCGCTGATATGCGACATCGCACATCGCAAGCGTCGCATGAAGCAGCATAAGCAATTGAGTGAAACATGCGATATTAGTGATCTGCGATCTGCGATATTAGCAATCTGCGATATCTGCGATCTACGATAGCACTTAGTGACGTCGCAGCCCTCGATACTACGATACCAATCGCAGAAAAGACTCATCGCAAGAATTCTCCGACATACACGGTAGACCCAAAATTGAACGCGCGCCTTGAGGGAAATTAATAATCGCATGCTTGAGTATCCAGGAATGATTGCATCACATTTATCGAAGAGTCAAGTCATGATGAATGTCAGAAATACGCATTCATTAGAATTTAATGCTTTCATGTCAATCTTTTCATCATTTCCCTTCTTCCTTGCGTAAACTGTAAGATATGCGACTGATATAAATCTATATGCAGGAAACATCTAAGGAAAAGGGAAGAGCGCCAATAAAACAACAGAGAGAAGATGCCTCCGCAAATGGATGCCGCATGCAGCAGAACCGCGGATTCCAGAGTATCACCCAACAGGCACTGATGAAAATAGACTATCCAAGACTCAGAGTCAAGGGCACACAAAAGCAGCGTGTTTACAAAAGATCCTGAAGCTCAGACTTGGTAAAGCAGAGAAAGAAGCGCAAGAGAAGGAAGACGCTCCAGGAAAGCCTGGAACAAAGAACGGAAACAATTCTCGAAACAGGGGATTGTCCATACAGCGCGACTCCTAACTCATTGAGTCATTCGCACGACTGGAAACCGAAATAGCAACAGCAAAATCAGTTCGAAAAGAAACTGGGTTGTACTAAGTGTGCGCACAGCGAATACACCCAGCCAGAGAAAGGTTTTCGAAAATATCTTCTAGTCTGTCAGAAAGAGGTGCCAGCTCTTGTCATTTCTAATTATCAAGCTCGAACAAAAGGAAAGGACAACCAGCCGACTCTTTCAGGGCGAACATCGCATTGCTTACAACACTAAAGAACAGATACAGAAACTGTTAGAAATTAGATTTGATTTTTAGAAATAAATTTGCTTTTAGTAAAAGGGCGGTCATTTGAAGCCGTTCCCTAAATTTGTGTAATTAAGATTAATTAGTTAGTAGTATTTAACCCTTCTCATGGCATTTGGAGAAGGGTCCGAAAATCTGTCAAAAAACTTATCCTCAGAACATGCACTTCTGCACCCTCGGAGGAGGTTTTTGATGAATGGATGGATCGAGATTTATTTATGTTTGCATTTTAATGTCTGTTACTGATGTTGCACTTCTGTACTCTTAGCAGATATTAGAACAAGTAGAAATAAATCGTTATTGCTTGAAGTTTATTAGTGAAATCAGTCATAAATGGTACTTTTATCTCTTGGCTAATTTCTGCTTATATTCTTAGAGTGATATGCAGCTGAGTTCTTTATATGTTAATGTATGAATGTGTGTATTACCATTTGGCACTTCTGTACGGTGGAGTCATTTGTTTATGCTTGACATATGAATAACTAATTATGCGATATGCTGTTCACAACTGTTTTGCCTAACTTCTTATGCAGAATGGTTTATCTTCATTGATTTATATTCTTATAATAGCTGAATGATCTTTATTACCAGCTATTGTTCGAAATCTTTTTAGATCGCATAATAGAAGAAAATACCCCGGGTTAGCGTAGACTAGATGTATTATTTTTCCATTAGATTACAATAGCATAGAGTTAGTTTAGAAGTTAGAATTAAATTAGCTTAAAAACACCCTTAGATCAATACCATCAAACTCTACACACACGAACACCCCTCACATTGGGAAACTGGTCCCATTACCCCCAGTCGGACCCGCTACTCCAAACGGGCAAGGAGCCGCCAACCAGGTTCCGGACCGGGTGGGTATCCCCCTTGTTGTCGACCCGATTTCGGGGCCCTCAACATTTCTGGCGCTAGAAGGAGGGCCAGAGCTATGAATGGCACATAAATCAAAATCTAAACACCATTCTAAGAGCAAATCACCCTCACCAACTCCCCCGACTTCCCCGGTACGGTTAAACCCGGAACCAGAAGTCGCTCGGGTATCCACCGCTGCCATACACCCTAATACATCAGACCATCTTATCATTGATCCCCCTGAGATTCGAACTTTGATTCATAAACTCCAGGGATTCTCTATTTTTACTCAGAAGTCTGATAAATCTAAAGGCAGCGCGACTTCGCAGTACAATCCTGCTCATCCCCTGACCAGATTGAAGAGTGAAAAGTTTGGCGTCCAGCCAACTGAAATTCCTCTCCCCACTAGGAAAAGAGCAAGGAAAGCACTTCCAGAGTCTGACAGAGAGACTCTCTCATCTACTTCGTCCATTTCAACTCCCTCACCGCGAAGTCAACCACCCACATCCTCACCTCAAATCACTCATCCATCTTCCACAACCCTTCCTCCACAATCATCGAAGATCATAAGATCTCCATCTTCTCAGCATCAGAGATCATCTTCTGCACTTGTATCAACTCGCAGCTCAACGATGGCCCAGTCTCCATGGAACAATCCAGGGGCGGTCTTAATGCCTCCACCCCTGAGCCCTATACCGGCCCATCCTGAGAAATGGCTGCCTAAGTTCAATCCAGAAGCAGGCATGTTAGCCGAAGAACATATCAATAATTTCATGCTTTCTGTTAATCTTAACGGAGTTACTAACGAAGACGCTGTTGTCTGGCTTTTCCCTTATACAATGCAAGGAACAGCCGGGTCGTGGTACTTTTCGTTACCTTCCGGATCCATCACAAGCTAGGACATTTTTCAAAGTCAGTTCCTCACCAAGTTTGGTGACGACATGTCCACGGCGACATTGATCAATGACCTATCTAATCTGAAAGCTGAGGCTAGAGAACCCATTAAGGACTTTAACTTACGGTTCAATAAGATCCTCAACAAAATCCCCGCTGCTTCACAACCCAGCGAGGAAGTAAGATGTGAATGGTATATCACGGCCCTACCATCTAACTTGGCCATCTTCGTAGATAGGGCAAGCAAGACAACCTTAGTTGAAAACTTAACTGAGGCGTTAGCAGTGGAAAAACGCGTAGTAGCCCTTGAAAAGAGATCCGCCATTGAAGAATGTAAATCTAAGAAGATCTCTTTCAAAGAAGACACCAAGAAGAAGCAAACGAAAGATCCTTTCGATATGGAAGGATTACAGAAGGTATTAAAGGCCATGTCAAATGAGATGATTGACATTAGAAAACAAGTAGCAGAAACGTCTTCAAGAAAGCCTTTCAGGACTTTTAAAAGAAGCCCTCCCATGGAGACGAAGTCACCCAACGTTGTCTCTAACGTTGAATCTGAAGAAGAAGAAGAAGAGAATATCGTCGAGACATAGACCGATGATGAAGAACTGGTGGAACTGCAAGGAATGTGGGATTTCATCCTCCCACAAGAAGAGGATCAAGAAGCATTTCCGGTTAGTACACGAAGCAAAAATCAGCTTGATCCTCCCCAAACTACCCCAAAACCAAAGGGCGCAAGCCCTGCAACAAGAGATAAGGTCGCAATAAAGAAGACAACTGCTAAAGCGACCCAATTTAGCCCAGTCCAATCGGACCAATCGCCTCCATCAAGAACACTGATAGTGTCGGATGAAATGGAATATAACATCATCAATGACATGAAAAAGACCAGGGCTAATATCACTCTGTACGAGTTGAGCAAATTGAAGCATCAACAGAAAATAATGATGAAAGAACTGCATGCCGTGCCTACTACACCTCTACCTACAGCTGTAGCTTCCCACAATCTGGGAAGGCCTCCAACCAACACGATCAACAAGATTGATCCAAATGACATCGCCTTGATTGGAGGAAGATCAAGATCTCATACTCCTCCTTTTCTTCTCACATATGAAATCTTCAATAAAAACGTGCACAATTGCTTGATCGACTCTGGTGCTTCAACGAATATTTTACCCAGATCAATATGTGCCAAATTGAATGTGCAACCTCAAAAATCCGCAGTACGTATAGTTCAACTTGATCGATCCCAAGTCGAAGTGATAGGTGAACTTAATCAGGTGACCATAAGATTGTCGTCTAACCCAAAAGTGTGTCAGGTTATCGACATTCTAGTAGCTGATATCCTTGAGTTCTATGGTTTGATTCTTAGCAGGGATTGGTCGGAGAAGCTCCACTGATATTTCTCAACCGACTGGTCGCACATGTGGTTACCATACAATGGTAAACCAAATCAGATAAAGGTTGAGCGAGAGTTGCACCAAAAATACATAGTGACGGATTTGGAAGGAGAGAATGAGGCAATAGCATACAACAACAGCATCATAGGCAACTACTCAGTAGATTCTTTCCTCGGAAACTTCAATGCTCACATATCACCTTACTTAGAGAATTCAGTTTTGTCCCAAGTAGAAAACTTTTCCCAAACTAATGACTCAAAATGTTTTAGTTTTCTAGATAATTCTGTAAATACGTCTTTATTTTGGAAATTGTATTTTGATGGCTCTAAATCCAATGAGGGGGCAGGAGCAGGATGCGTTCTGATTAGCCCGGATGGGAACAAAATTATGCTCACATGCAGACTTGAGTTCGATTGCACGAACAACACAGCGGAGTACGAAGCCTTGGTTCAAGGCCTATACAAAGCAATCGGATTGAACGTTAAGTATCTTCAGGTCTTTGGAGATTCTGAGATCGTCGTAAAACAGGTACGTAACACCATACATTGCCTGTCTAGTCATTTAAAGCACTATCAATCGTTAGTTCAAGATCTCACTGCACATTTCATAGCATTCAACATCTCGTCAATTCCAAGGATTCAAAACGCGAGCGCAGACCTGTTAGCTAACGTAGCCTCTAGACTGATTCCCTCCAAAGATTTTAGCCCAGATAGATTCTCGATAGAATTAATTTTTAAGCCATCCATCCCTGACAACATCACCAACTGGAGAGTGTTCAATGACGATCCAGACATCGTAAGTTTCCTCACCTCCGAAGGATCCTACTCAAACCAGATAATTGACGAAGACTGTCATGATCACCAAATACAACAAAGTAGCACTGATAATGCTATACCCAAATCGGTGGTCAAATTAGAAGACTTATATGATTTGAAAAGTCGGTTCAAAAGGTCGGCTAATGCCAAGCTTTACAGTTCAACTCTGAACTACGAATCAGTCAACCTAGGAACTGACGAGAAGCCGCAAAACGTTAATCTAGGCCAGGGCCTAGCCCCTGAAGAAAAATCAGCATATATCCGCCTTCTAAGACAGTACAAAAACGTTTTTGCCTGGAATTACGATGAGCTGAAGACTTACAACACTTCTATCATTCAGCACACTATCCCTATGATTGACAACGAGAAACCTGTCCAGCAGAAGCTCAGAAAAATCCACCCCAACTTGGAAAATCAGATAAAGACTGAGCTGAATAAGTTGTTGAGAGCCAGAATAATCTTCCCGGTCAGACATTCCAAATGGGTATCCAATATGGTACCTGTTAGGAAGAAAAACGGAGATATTAGAATCTGTATCGACTTCCGGAATCTCAACAAAGCCTGCCAGAAAGACAATTTTCCCCTCCCACCTATGGAGCAGATATTACAGGCAGTAGCAGGCTCAGAGTTAATGTCTTTTCTGGATGGATTTTCAGGATATAATCAAGTGCTGGTACACCCCGATGATCAGTTGAAAACCACCTTCTGAACTAAATGGGCTACCTACGCATATCGAAAGATGCCATTCGGTCTGATCAATGCCGGCGCTACCTTTCAGAGAGCCATGGACATTGCATTTAAAGGTTTAGTCAACAAGTCGGTAGTGATTTACCTGGACGATATAACGGTGTACTCCAAGAACCGAAACGACCATCTCAAAGATTTAAAACAAATCTTTCAAAGATGTTTAAGGTATGGGATCTCGCTTAACCCGAAAAAATCTTTTTTCGCATTAAGTGAAGGGAAATTGCTAGGATTCATAGTGTCAAAGTCTGGTATTCACATTGAACCCGACAGAATCAAAGAAATTTCCAAGATATCCATGCCCCATAACAAAAAGACCATGCAATATTTCCTAGGACAGATCAATTTTGTGAAAAGGTTTGTCCCGGATTTTTCACGTATTATTTCTCCTTTACAGAAAATGATAAAAAAGAATTCAAACTTTAAATGGGGCCTAGACGAGCATGAGGCGTTCAACTTGATTAAACAAGCCATCATCAACGCTCCATCTTTGGCAACCCCAAATTTTTCAGAACCTTTTGTCTTATACACGTTTGCCTCAGAAAAATCCTATGCTGCGATTTTAACTCAAGCCAATCAAGAAAAGGTAGAAGCTCCAATCGCATTCTTTAGCTCGAACTTACAAGGTGCTGAACTCAATTATTCTGACGTAGAGAAATAGGCATATGCCGTTTTTAAAGCAATCAAATATTTCAGACCCTTCTTGCTAAAGGCCCATACCAAAGTCATAGTACCGTTTCCAGCGGTAAGAAACCTCCTGATACAGAAGGATGTGGGAGAGAAGAGAGCGAATTGGATCACCGCCTTACAAGAATACGACCTTGAGATCAAGCCGGCACACATCGTAAGAGGTCAAGGCTTCTGCAAGATGTTAGCTGGAGCATCGCAAATTCCTGAGAACTCGTCTGAAGAGGTACACACGTATGAGGTAAGCCTAAACGATGCAGAATCATTATATGCTGACACCATTTATTTTCTTAAGAACGGGTATGCTCCATTTCACCTGGATCACACCAAGAAGAGAGCCCTGAGATTGAAAGATAAACAATACCAGCTCATAAATGATGTCCTGTTTAAAAGAAATTATGATTCTGTGTTTCTTAGATGTCTTGAGAAAACTGAAGCCGAAAAGGTTTTGCAGGAACTCCACGATGGACCAGCGGGTGGCCACTATGCTGGAGAAGCCACCGCACATAAAATCTTACGTGCAGGATATTACTGGCCCACGTTGTTCAAAGACTCATACAATCACGTAAGGAAATGCCAAGTCTGCCAGACTGCTGCAGGGAAACAAAAGAAGTCATCCATGCCACTGCAGCCGGTCAACATCGAGCAGCCATTCAGTCAATGGGGTCTGGACATAATAGGTGAGATCGTTCCTCACTCTTCTAAACAACATAGGTATATCCTCACAGGAACTGACTATTTTACCAAATGGGTAGAGGCAGTTCCTCTCAAGACAGCTAATTCTGAAAACATTATTGAATTCATAGATTAGTTTATCATCACTAGGTTTGGATTGCCAACGGCCTTAATTTTTGATAATGCATCATATTTTTCTGGAAATACCATGACTGAGTTTGCGCTCAAAAGAGGGTTCAAACTGAAGTATTCTGCCAACTACTATCCGCAAGGTAATGGGTTGGCTGAATCGACAAACAAGAACCTAATCAGGATTATTAAAAAGACAATTGACCAAAACCAAAAGAATTGGCACAAAGCACTGGTAAACGCCTTATGGGCAGATAGAATTACAAAGAAAGCCTCTATCGGCACTTCTCCCTTTAATTTAGTTTACGGGAGAGAAGCAGTTCTCCCTACTCACTTAGTCATTCCCTCTTTGTCCTTAGTACAATACATTGATGAAGTACCTACTTCCTCCTTACAATTAAGACAAATGGAAATAATCGAACTGGAAGAACGACGAGAACAGGCTAAGAAAACCCATGCTCACCACCAGGCGCTAATAAAATCCTCTTTCGACTCAAACATCATGACCAGAAAAAACTTTCAGATGGGAGATTTAGTTTTAAAATGGGATAAGGCACATGAAGAAAAGGGCAAACATACGAAATTCCAGAAGCTGTGGCTTGGTCCTTTTCAGATTGTAGAAGTCATAGGCCCGTCGACTTTTGTGTTGCAGGACTTAACAGGTAGAAAAGATTCTCTGCCTGTGAATGGACAAATTCTCAAAATGTATTTCCCTTAGAAGAGAATTCTTCTAATTTTTGTAGGATAGATTTATTTTTAGTTTTATTTTAATTTTGTTTTTCTCTTTTTATGAATAAACCGGTTGTAAATGATCATTTAAAAAGGATTCATGAAAAGAGCACGCCAATTCTCTATCAGATTTTGATTTCGCTTGTACAAATAGCAAAATTTTTGAAAAATCTGAATTTTATTATTAACAAATAGAGTTAACTTCACCTTGATTACGATATTAGTTTCAACCTCAAAAAACTTTGACGAAAGCAACCTTTGGTAAAGAATTGTTTTGTATCAGCACAATGAAAGGTATCATCAATAATAAAATGGGTATTCTCTGCAAAACTGTTGTTTTCAAAAACTCTATTATTTTCGTCCAGAGCTTTCTTAAGGAAAAACATTGACTTCCTCCCTGCTAAAAGGGAATTGCAGCATTCAGAGAAATAATCCAAGCAAAACACTATATCTCAAGGAATAAGAGGTCTCATCACGAGCCGGCTTATCACAATCACAGATATTATAACTTGCTGACTTTGCCAAATACTGTCTATCAAAACAGGGCAACGACTTAAGATTGTTGCAATCAAAAGACAAGAGGTCTCATCACGAGCCGGCTTGTTCAGCAAAAGTGTAAATCAAGTGAGTGACTGTGTCATAATTTGGCCACCAAACCAAGACATTGTTCTTTAGAGAATTAAAAAAGGAAAAGTGTGTCAAAAAGGATTTTTCTCTGGACTGTTGCGATTAACCTCAAGCAGGAAAAAGGATCATTGCTGGATAAAATGGTAACCCTGTCGAGGCTATGGACGCTTGCGGGCAGCAGAGGCTCTACCTACGACAAATGAGCATACTTTTAAGCCGGTACGCAGAGAAGACCTTATTTTATCTTTAATCAAGACCAAGTAATGTCTGGTGCGAATGCAAGAAAAAACCTGAGGAAGCAATCAATTGGGATGGAAAAAAGGTTGAGACAAAGTATCGTTGACGAGGTGAGGGGTAATCTACTCTATCTGTTCATAACAAAATTTAGACATATAAGAATTTTGCTGTTTCGGAAGTGAACGGTCAATAGAAAAGCAGAGATAACTGGTTCTTCACAGTGAATCGCCATTGTTGTGGTCACCAACAACCCCCCCCTTCTTTGTTTGATATTAGCAATAACACCAAGCAAAGGGGGGACCCTGAACATAAAATCCAAAAATATTTTTGTTAAAGTTTTTGTATTTTTCTCCCTAAAGCTTGATCGCATCGCGAAGAGAGAGTGAAGCGCTTCCTAAAACGCGAAAAGCAAAGCTGCGAAGAAGCGACGCGAAGTTCATCGCGTCGCATGCATTCAAAACGCTCTTAAGGAGAAAACCTTAAGAAACCACCGACCGCCGATATGCGACATCGCACATCGCAAGCGTCGCATGAAGCAGCATAAGCAATTGAATGAAATATGCGATATTAGCGATCTGCGATCTGCGATCTGCGATATCTGCGATAGCACTTAATGACGTCGCAGCCCTCGATACTACGATACCAATCGCAGAAAAGACTCATCGCAAGAATTCTCCGACATACACGGTAGACCCAAAATTGAACGCGCGCCTTAAGGGAAATTAATAACCGCATGCTTGAGTATCCAGGAATGATTGCATCGCATTTATCGAAGAGTCAAGTCATGATGAATGTCAGAAATACGCATTCATTAGAATTTAATGCTTTCATGTCAATCTTTTCATCATTTCCCTTCTTCTTTGCGTAAACTGCAAGACATGCCACTGATATAAATCTATATGCAGGAAACATCTAAGGAAAAGGGAAGAGCGCCAATAAAACAACAGAGAGAAGATGCCTCCGCAAATGGATGCCGCATGCAGCAGAACCGCGGATTCCAGAGTATCACCCAATAGGCACTGATGAAAATAGACTATCCAAGACTCAGAGTCAAGGGCACACAAAAGCAGCGTGTTTACAAAAGATCCTGAAGCTCAGACTTGGTAAAGCAGAGAAAGAAGCGCAAGAGAAGGAAGACGCTCCAGGAAAGCCTGGAACAAAGAAAGGAAACAATTCTTGAAACAGGGGATTGTCCATACAGCGCGACTCCTAACTCATTGAGTCATTCGCATGACTGGAAACCGAAATAGCAACAGCAAAATCAGTTCGAAAAGAAACTGGGTTGTACTAAGTGTGCGCACAGCGAATACACCCAGCCAGAGAAAGGTTTTCGAAAATATCTTCTGGTATGTCAGAAAGAGGTGCCAGCTCTTGTCATTTCTAATTATCAAGCTCGAACAAAAGGAAAGGACAACCAGCCGACTCTTTCAGGGCGAACATCGCATTGCTTACAACACTAAAGAACAGATACAAAAACGGTTAGAAATTAGATTTGATTTTTAGAAATAAATTTGCTTTTAGTAAAAGGGCGGTCATTTGAAGCCGTTCCCTAAATTTGTGTAATTAAGATTAATTAGTTAGTAGTATTTAACCCTTCTCATGGAATTTGGAGAAGGGTCCGGAAATCTGTCAAAAAAACTTATCCTCAGAACATGCACTTCTGCACCCTTGGAGGAGGTTTTTGATAAATGGATGGATCGAGATTTATTTATGTTTGCATTTTAATGTCTGTTACTGATGTTGCACTTCTGTACTCTTAGCAGATATTAGAACAAGTAGAAATAAATCGTTATTGCTTGAAGTTTATTAGTGAAATCAGTCATAAATGGTACTTTTATCTCTTGGCTAATTTCTGCTTATATTCTTAGAGTGATATGCAGCTGAGTTCTTTATATGTTAATGTATGAATGTGTGTATTACCATTTGGCACTTCTGTACGGTGGAGTCATTTGTTTATGCTTGACATATGAATAACTAATTATGCGATATGTTGTTCACAACTGTTTTGCCTAACTTCTTATGCAGAATGGTTTATCTTCATTGATTTATATTCTTATAATAGCTGAATGATCTTTATTACCAGCTATTGTTCGAAATATTTTTAGATCGCATAATAGAAGAAAATACCCCGGGTTAGCGTAGACTAGATGTATTATTTTTCCATTAGATTACAATAGCATAGAGTTAGTTTAGAAGTTAGAATTAAATTAGCTTAAAAACACCCTTAGATCAATACCATCAAACTCTACACACACGAACACCCCTCACATTGGGAAACTGGTCCCATTACCCCCAGTCGGACCCGCTACTCCAAACGGGCAAGGAGCCGCCAACCAGGTTCCGGACCGGGTGGGTATCCCCCTTGTTGTCGACCTGATTTCGGGGCCCTCAACACCCCCACAGGCGCCTGAATGACACTCATTCAGGGCTTTTTCGGCCTCCTCATGGGTAAGGCACCTCCTCAGAACTGTATCGATGCCACGACGGTAAAGCGTATCACCGACGATCATGTAGCCTTTAGCTTGGTATCGCATACGTTTCTGTTCAGAGTGAGAGGTGTTAGGCCTGAACTTTTGGTTTGGAGATAAATTATGATATCTCCATACCATTCATTGCTTGCAGATATCAGAAACAAACTCTCGTCCACGATTGATTCTTCGGAGGTTTCATCGTTGGACGACGATGGGAGATCGCACAATAATTCTGCGAAAACTAGAGCTTTCTTTGATTTGGATTTTACAAATTCCAGATCAAACTCTTGAAGGATCGCTATCCATTTTGAATATTTGTCCCCCAGCAACTGTCGCGACAGTATATAAGTCATGGGGTTGCAATATGATAAAATGGTAGTTTTCCGAAAGAGGACATAATGTCGAAATCTTTGAATCGCTTGAACAGCTGCAAGCGCTAGTTTTTCCACATAAGAATACTTGTTTTCTGTATCATTTAAGTTCTTACTTAAATAATATATAGGATGTTCAATTCCATCGACTTCTTGAACTAAAACCATCGCAATGGTCGAATCCACTGCAGCCAGATACAGGTTAAAATCTCTTTGATAGTCCGGGGCGTACATTAATGATGCTCTTACTAGAGAATCTTTTAGAGCGTCAAAGGAGGCTTGCGCTACCTGATCCCAGACAAAAGGTACATCCTTTTTCAAAATATCAGTATAACCTTTAGCAAGTTCTGCGTAATTTGGAATGAACCTCCTCGGAAAGTTTGCTTTCCCTTGGAGTTTCTGAATCTGAAGCAAATTTGAAGGTGGAGGCAAATTAATGATTGCCTGAACCTTGCAAGGGTCGAGACGAATCCCATCCTTAGAGACTACAAAGCCAAGTAAACAACCAGAACCGACGCAAAACACACATTTGTGCGGATTGAGTCTTATCTTGTAGTGTCGGCAACGTAGAAATATCGCTCTTAGATGCTGCGGATGATCAGTCCGCCTTCGCGAATGAGCCGGAAGGTCATTGAGATATTGTTGAACGATGTTCTTGATGTCATGGAAGGCATAATTCATTGCCCTCTGAAACGTTGCCCCTGCGTTCTTTAAACCAAAGGGTAATTTTCGATAAGCGAATGTGCCCCACGGACAAATAAATGCAGTCTTTGACTGGTCCTGTGGGCGGATATTTATTTGATTATACCCGGAAAATCCATCCATAAATGAAAAGATTTCACAACCGGCGCATTCATCAATTATCTGGTCGATGAAGGGTGTAGGGTAGTTGTCCTTCGGACAAGCTTGGTTTACATTCCTATAGTCGACGCACACTCTAATCGTCCCTTGTTTCTTCATAACAGGGACAATATTCGATACCCAATCGGTTAGAGGAACCGGGTAGATGAAACCAGCATGGAGGAGCTTTTCAACTTCTGCTTTAATGGCAGCGGCTTTCTTGGGGTGCACCTGCCGAAGCCGTTGTCTTATTGGTTTGACATCAGGATACATCTTGATTTCATGTTCAACAATACTCGAGTCAATGCCTGGAATTTCATCGTATGACCAAGCAAAGACATCTCTGAACTCGCGAAAAAGAGCGTTATATATTTCCAGTTCTGAAGGGGAACAACCTTTGCCGACATAAATATTCTCTACAACATTTGGTTTAGTCGAGATATTTATGGCTATAGTCTCTTCAATATTGGATAAGTTTCGCTCGGAATCCACCGTATTTACAGTATTTGATAGGAATTCAAAGACTGAAGGGTGATAGAGGTCATGTTGAGTATCTTCTTCATATTCTGGAAGAAGGGAACGATGGTGGTGATCATTCCATGGTGCCCCCTCAATCAACATTGATTGTAAGATCCCTTCGTTAGTCCCATGCACTTTCGAACAAGGATCTAATGAGGTACCATATTCTCTAGACCTATCTACTCAAACGCTTGACGAGCGTTGATTTGGGTTCACCTCCCATGCCCGAAACATTGATTGCTACAATATTTCTATTGGGCTTGGGGGCAAAACCATTGCATGATCCATGTCGATATCATGTTCTGCGACCTTCATGGAAGATATCATGTTGCAGGTTGCTACTAATGCTATATTTCCTATATAGATGGGAGGTGGAAGCGCGAAAGTTCCCATCAATGTGGGGTCTTTCAGTAGGCCTACTCCGATATCTTGAAGCGAATGGTTGCTTTCATGGATCATGGGAATGCTTCCTGTAACTTGTGAACCATTAGGGAGGAAGTTCTGTTGGTCGACGACCGTAATCCCTCCTTGAAAAGGGAACGCGATCTTCCTAAAATAAGTCGACATGACAGCTGCCATGGCATATATCCATGGTCTTCCCAGTAGGATGTTGTAGTCAAGATTCCCATCGATGACTTCAACATCTATTTCCACTGTTTTTCCCCCTAGTTCAACCTTCAAGTTATTTAGGATACCGTACGGGGTGTACGTCCTTCCGTCGAATGCTTTTAATGTTGTCGATGATCGCGACAAGGTTGGAGACCCTAGAGTTTTCCAGCAACTCATCGACATGATACATGTAGATGCCCCCTCATCAATAATTGTTCGGTGAACAGTTTTGTTGAGGGCTTTCACTTGAATAAGGAAAGCTAGTTGAGCTGGCAACTGAGGATCGTATCCTTTGTGGTCGAAGGATACAAGATTGGAATCCTTAGGATCAACCCCACCAATAGCCGATAACAACGCCTGCCTTTGGGATGGGCAATTTTGTAGTACCTCAAGAGTCGACATAGCGGATGGCGATTGGGCCAAATCTTCCACTATGTTATAATGCTGCGCCGCTCTGGCGCGAGGATTAAATGTCGACTTGTGTACTACTCCCTTCGGCGGTTTTATTGTTAATTCAGGAATGATGGGTGGTACAACTTCTGTCGAAGTTGTTGCCGAACTACTTGGTTGATCTTTACCTTTTTCGTTCGACAGCGGAGGATTCCCGTAATCTTTGTTCCTTGTCGAAATTAAAGCATCATTTTGTTGCTTGGAGATTGACAACATTAGCACTTGCGACAGGGAAGCATTACCACTATCAACCAGATTTTGACCTGGATTGGGAAACGGATCAGTTAACACAGCTGAGGTTTTCGGACTCTTAAAGAATCTTTTAATCTCGGCTCTGTACGGACAATTGGTTGTCCGATGATCCTCATCACATATTTGACATGGATAATTCAGTTTCCCTTTTCCAGGAGGGTTTGAAGAAGTTTTCTCAGGGGATGACTCACCCTGTTTCTTCTTCTTCCCTTTGTTTTGCTTCTTCTTGCTTCCTGGTTGATTGGTTTCTTTGCCTTTATCTCTTGATACGGCATTTACTTCCGAAGCAAGAATTTCTTCTTTTGCATTTTGATCAGAAGTCTTACGGGCTTTCTTAGACGAAGCCTTTGTCGACTTTGCGTTTGCTGTGCCAATCACACCGTCGCCGGCATGAGAGTCACTATTTGATTTAGGAGGAGGAGGAATTGAAAATTCCAGTCTAGGGGCGTCAGGTATTTTGTCGTAGAGCGTGCCATACTGAGTATATACTAAGTCTAGATACTGTGCACGAGCAATAACTTGCTCCTCCGTTACGACTCCCCCCTTGGCCACATATTCCGTTATGGCAGGAAGTAACGACTTTATAAACCATTCAGCTAATAGCTGATCGGGAACGTAAGTCTTTACCATCCTGCGATGACGACGCCACTCATGTATATGATCGGATATATGGGTGGCTGTCGTCTGCTTGAAGTTGGTTAAGATTTCCGTTCCTGTTTCATACCTTATTGGTAATTGAAAATGGGTTAAGAAAGTCGTGGCTAGGGAACTGAAATTGTCGAAAGAGGCTCTAGGTAATTCAATATACCATTTGGCCGCTGGACCCGTCAATGTCCTCTGAAAAAGGCGAAGCCTTATCGAATCATCGTTCAAGGTGTTCGACGAACACCATAGATGAAAAGTCATCACGTGATTCGACGGGTCTTCACCTGGATTTCCATTGAATTTAGGAATGTCCGATGGAAGCTTGTGAGGAATCGCTGGCCACCAAGGGGCGTAAGCAATTGGATCGTTCGTTAATCGGTGTAAATCCGGTAATTCTAAAGTTGCCACGAATGGTAACTGTTGATTCAGGTTAGGTGAGGCGTACCCAGGATACGATGGAATCGCCTGAGCAGTAGGCCTTTGCATACCAGCATAATGTAATTGATGTTGGTATGACTGATACGGTTGGTGGACTTGACCACTGTAAAGTGGTTGGTTTTGACCGTTTTGAATATACGGTTGTCCACTGTTCGCAAAGATCTGCTGCTCAGAACCTTGGTACACTTGCTGGAATTGTGGTTGTTGGTATTGCACCAGCCATGGTTGTGAAGCCATGTTTTGCTGCGCTATACTAACCGTCGGACCAAGATGTGGGGTAATTGTACCTGTTTGGACCTGTGTCGCCCCACCAGTTGGCGATTGTGGTTGTGTCACCAGGTCAAGGGGCTGTTGCATTACAACCTGAGAAATCTGAGGTTGACATACAACAGGCATCGTTTGAACTTGTGACACTGTTACAATAGCTGGTGTTGTCGGGATGTTCGACATAGGTACACATTGTTGCATAGAATACACAACTCTTGGTTGTTGGGGTAGCATAGGTACCCAACCACTTGTCGTAACTCCAGTATAACCTGAATACTGTTGAGAACTGCCATATGGATATCCTCCCGGAGGGGGTAATGAAAGGGCATACTGCCCCCCATATGGTAGCATTCCGGAACTCAAGGGTATTGTTTGCCCTTGGGGACTGGATGGCCCAAATTGACCTCCATAGGGATCAATCTGTCGAGTCTCAACATAAGAGTTACCAGATATTATTCTGGAGGAACAAACTGGAACAGACCACACTGTCGAAATAGTCCCTGGGTGGACTCCTTCTAGCGGTTGCGAGCTAGTTGGGACAGATGGTACGCCGACAAACATCGTCGGAGTGACGGCAGGGAGTTCTGCTGTCGCTGTGTCGTTCGACACAGTCCTAGATGTTGACAATTGCTCAGACATTTTGAGTCTATCCAATAAATTGCCTAACGATTCAACAGGAACTTCCACTGGTGATAGACTAACTTCTGATGTAGAAGGAAAAAGAGTGACCCCTACTCCAAAATGGGTTGGAGTACTTGCTTGCAGATCCTCTACAATTTCCTCTATCGCAATCAAACCAGGTGGAAGAGGAAGACCGTCAGGTCCGTAAAATATTTCTGGTGCCGAAGAAGGGGTTGAATCGACAGCGACAGTTGTTTGAGGAACAAGACTCTCTGGAGCGGTTACAGACGGAACTGGTTTAGTGATGCAAGTATTTGTTCTCAGACTAGGATCAGTGTCACTGTCCCTCTGTGGCTGTTGAACTTCTTCAATAGAGGCAGGGTTTCCAGAAATGTTTGGAGTAACCGGAATCTCAGATGTTGTCGGAACACTTGTTCTAACTTTGATAGGAGATTTCGAACCGGTTAAACGAGTTCGCTTTGTCCGTACTGTTTTCGATTCCGGAGACAAAGACGGTTGACTCGTAAGCCTCCGCGAACGACGGGGTTTCAATTGACTTTCTTCCACGATTGCGGATTACTCGATCAACTAAAATACAAAAGGGGAAAGTGTGTTTCCGAATTGAATGAATTTATTAGACGCTTTAGACACAACTTGCTTTTTCACTTTTAAAGAGTCGAGAAAAAGCTAAAGATGACTCTAGTCTCCTTCGATGTTTTAACGAGCCCGAAGTGACAAATGCTCGGATGGACTTTTTCTGTTATAGAGTCTGAAAAAGGCCAAAAGAAACTGCTCTGGAGTTCTAGGCAGAGGGTGTGCCAAACTTTTCGCAAAACCGCAGAATACTTTTTAAGGTACGGGCGGTCGATCTTCGTGAATGCTGTGTTCACCGCATTGCGATCAGTAGGGCAGCCGACACGGCTTCCTAAGGATAAAGGATATATGCCTATAGGGGTCTCCCAATATATACGCGACGGTACGTGGGAGCACAATCCGTACTAGCGCTATCGTCCCTCAGGAGGAATCACCCACCTTCCACGAGATCGACAGTCACTAGGCTTAATGACGCCGGAACACGTCTCTAGCCTAGACCTCTATGTTGTGCGTTATGTTGCAAAGCGTTGTTAGGTTCATTCAGTTTATTTTAAGTTGATCTTTTTAGAAGTTTGCCTTTCAGGATCACCACGAGATGTATGGTACAATTCCTAAATGCAGTCTAAGATGATAAGCAAGCTTTATTATCTTTTCAACTTTGAAAATCCTAGCTACTAAGGGAAAAGAAAGACACCATCTTTTCTCAAAGAGCAATCAGCACACTCTAATGCACTTTTTCCTAAATCAAGCATGCAAACTATCAAAATGCAAATGCACAATGCAGGTGTTTGTTTTCTGCTTTCTTAGTATTGATGCCTACAAAGAAAGCTTTTTGTACAACTTTGAATTTGCTTTTAAATGACAAATGCAAACAAGTTTACTTTTTCGAAATCAACAAGGGTAGAAGAGATTACAATCACTTTGCGACTTTCGAAATGAATACTCGTTTCGACACTCAAAAGAGACAAACTCAAACCAATAAGCAAAAGCAAATGTATAATCAACTTTAAACAACCAATGAACTCTCTCCTAAGATCACAGTCAATCTGATCTGAATCAAGGGCTACAGGATGATTATTTCACTCATGCAAAGGAAAACTGTAAATGATGCCACAAACACATAAAAAAATTCACAGTCTTTTTGTACAAAAGGAGGCGGAATCTAAGCAAAGAAAAGGAGTTATCAGACTGGTACCTATGCTGGTTACAGGCTGCAAAAAACAGAGATCAAAACAGGGCAACAGAGAGCAGAGAACCCCAGCTGCACAAGGCTAAACTGGTTCAGCGCAACCTCAACACTGTGGGTTTGACATTCAGCGCAGGTAGCCTTCACGGGACCTGCGTTGAAATGCAGACTGCCTTCACAGCAGTTGCGCTGAAGGAGAAACTCTCGTTTCTCACTGGGTTCTGGGTCACAGATTGCTCAAAAATCAACGGTTTCAGGCCAAATCAGAAACACAAGCAAGGTACAATCAAAGGGATGCTTTGAGGGGGTAATAAGATCTATCACAAAGGATAATCAAATCATTTGTGAGTCCATTGTTCAGATCATAGACAAAATCCAATGAAGGATCAAGGCAGCAACTGTCTACTTTGCAGAAGCAATTCGATTGTTGCTGTTGAGTCTATGAGGTAAAAAATGATAGAAACACAAATAAAATGACTAAAACATTGATCCCCAGTGGATTCGCCAATTTGTTGTGGGGAAAAATGCCTATGCAGGACGATCCTATCCACCTAAGGTGTGACAGTGCCTTAGCAAAAAACAGAGACAGCTATTCTGGTTTCTTCCTTTATGAAATGTGAAAGAGGATAGATAGATGGACTTACCGGTGTCTTCCGTTTGTCCCTCGATCTAGATCCTCTTCTCTTTGGGTGTTCATAGCTACTTGCCTCCTCGCTCGCCCAAGAGAACAACTACTTGATTTCTGCGAGATCACAAGAGAACAACTACTTGCGACAAGAGAACAACTACTTGCGACAAGAGAAGAACACAACACAAAGGCATATATTCATATTCATAAATGATTCAGGATTAGAAATAAAACAAATACACTAATGCAATCATACATCAAGATACATCAGTATATATGAGAAAACCAAGATAGCTTTATTGATAAATAACAAGGTTCAGGAAGAGATACAACCTAGAGGGCTCCAATCTAGCATCTCCTTCCCAGCAGAATGGAATTCCTATCTTCACCTCCCTTCAAAGCATTAAGCACCCAATGATTCCAATCTCAAACCAACAACAATTCTTTGCAATAACAAAATTCCAGCCTCCAGATCTCATGGAGGAGAGATCCATATATAGATGTTTTGGAGAGAGGATGAGTCAGCTTGAGATCTGACTAGTGTCCTCTCCCTCTGTTAGTTCTTGATTCCACTTGGAGGTTCTTGCTTCCACTTGGAGATTTGGAACCTCTTACTCATCACCAGTCGAATTCCCTGAGGCAAGTGTCATTTTGGAAGCTTCCTGGGTTCTGACACCTTGAGGAATGAGCCTGCCACATTTCCAATCTCGCTCAGCGCAGGTAGCCAGTGTTGGAGTTGACATTCAGCGCAGGTAGCCAGTGGAGCCATTGACATTCAGCGCAGATGGTTAGTGGAGCAGTTGACATGATCCTGAATTGACTTGTTTTTGAGCAGTTTCAGGTGGAGAACTTCTGTGAATTGCTATGGTTTTTTAGCCTTGTTCCTCTAGGGGTAGGAACAACATGTTTAGGGACTTTGGATCCCTTAGATTATGGACATTTCATGCTCCATGCTGTAAGACACAAAAATGTCTATAACACCCATTACGTGTGAAAAAAGGATGTTGCTGAGCCATTGATCAACATCGTGAATGAGGCAGTTTTTATGCAGCTCGTGATCCAATTTACAAATGTAGGGGGGAAACCAATCTAAGTATAAGAAAGATGTAGGCCTATCTGAATTGATTGAAAGCCTTTAAAAAATAATTTTTTATCACTACCCCTTTCAACTTGTGAATTATAATATGAAAACCTTCTTGGGCAACCTCAATTTCCTTGTGAATCTGTCTCCCATGTGAAAAGCCAAATTGTTCCTTTGAAATGGACCCTGAGAGAAAACACTTCATTCCTCTGGCAATAACTTTTGCAATTTCCTTATAAATGTTGTTGCATAAGGAGATGGGAAAAAAAGATAAAGGTTAGGGGATTTTCAACCTTGGGGATGAGAGCGATAAAGGTGGAATTGAAAGCTACCAAAATTCTACTTAATTCTTTGGAATCATTTACCACTATGAGGATATTAGCGCCAATCAACTAAAACAAGGTTGAAAAAGCTTCTACCGCCCACCCATCCAAACCAGGTATTTTGTATTTCTAGAAGTTGGAAAGAACTTCTTTTATTTCATCCATGGTGATCTCAGATAATAAGCAATCATGAGAAATTAGTCAGTTACGACTACCTCTCATGGAAATGGTCATACGTTTGAATGACTTACTTAACGCAGTTGAATCCCAAAAATGATATCTAATATAATGCACTGCGTAAATCCCCCATACTTAATAAGCAATCATGTTCATCCTCATTTACAAACATGGGAAACAATTGAATAACCTGGAAAACCTCTACAATTGGATTGTATTAAGCCTCCCTAAACAAAATTTGGAAATGTTCCTTCCCCAACTTCAATAGGCCTTCAAAGGAGGAGATCTCCTTGCCTTCTTGGTTGAAAGAGGAATAATTTTTTAATATAGTGAAAGATCATTGGAAACTCTATCACCCCTTAGTTGAACTAACTGCAACCTCTCAATTTGACCTAAATCTTCATAATATACAATCTTGCGTAAGTGTATGGGCCAAAAAAAGTATGGAGAAAGAAGTAGAAGATCTCCTAAAAGTGGAGCACAAACTCAGAATCCTATTAGAGACAGAAGAGGAGGGTTTCTCCTCTAAGGAATCTAGGGATTCTCTGTTATCACTAGAGGAAAGGAGAAGAGGCATTCTCGAATCTAGAGAAGCAACCCGAAGACTCAAAATTCGAGCAGTATGGCTAGAATGTGGGGATGAAAATTCAAAGTTCTTCCATACCTATGTTTTTTTTTCTAAGTAAAACTATTCTATTAATATGGAACAAAATATGATTACATTGAGGCTCAGGCCTCAACAGTACTGAACATCATCTATCAAAAAATATCTCGACTGCCCCATCGTTGGGGAAACCAGTCCGTGAAGGCAAAAAGAACCCACATATGGGTTATCAGTTTTAAACCAGAAAATATCAAAACATGGCAAAATAACCAGGAAAGTTTTAACAGAACAAATCATTTCAGAAAAGAACCAGTCAGCAGAAGAAACACCCAGTTGGCAGAAGGGTGACACCTGGCTGCCAAGTGTCATCACTTAAGGTCGTCTCGGGGGGGCACCTCCTCGATGAGGCATGCGTACTGATACCACTCATCCTCCTCCTCCGACGCGCCAGTTTGAGGCCCACGAGCGGGTTGAATGCCACCAGAGCTGCCTGCAGCTGCATGTGGCCTGGACGTGTCTCCCACTCTGCCTCCAGGTGTCTATGTGTCTCCAAATCTACCTTCCGCAGCATGCTGACCGCCACCCAGTTCCTCGTCCATCGGTTGCTTGCCTGAGTCGTGGGCGCTCCTGATCCTGTGAGCAGCCCGCTGCTGCGCCCTAGTGTTCTCCGGCGGAGCATCCTGCAGATCGTTTTCCTCAGAGAAAACGATGGTGACAGTGGCTATAATGACAGGTCTATTCAGGGTGCTGTGGAAGCAAAATTGTGTCGTATGAGGAGCAGGGTGAGGGGGAGAGGAAAATTGGTTGTATGGACAACGACGTCTCTCTGGCTAGCACCTTGGAGCTGTGCGCGTCCTCGGCCACTGCGGGTATCAGGATACCTGCCAGAGAAGGTGCCATAAGGATTGGGAATGTCAGGGGAAGGGGAGGGGGAGGCAGAGTTAGGGCTGGGTGTCGCAGGAGGGCGGACGCCACCACCACAACATCCCCCTCTTCTGCTACGCATTCGGTGTCGTATGCGAGCCATGGCAGAATTCAAAGCAGAGCTATCAGTGGGGGAATTGGCTAAATGACTGAGCAGAGGATGAGCGAGGGAAGGCTGGGCTGATGTCAAATTGCAGAGCCTGGTGTGGGAGAAATGATACCCATTACCAAGGTCTACATAGCTGAGTAACCAACAACGACTCCCAGTAACAGTGCGAGAACAAGGCTCCGTTGCCTGAGATGGGCATAAGCTATGGAGCGGGGGGGAAAAGAGCAGCATTAAGGTTTGTGGAATCCATTGCTATGTGAATGATGGGTAAATCTTGACTAGATTACCCATTTAATGAAACCTGCAGGCTGCCATGAATTTTTTTCAGGCTGGCATGGGAGGGAACGCAGGTGGCCATGTGGCCCGTCGATATTGAGGGCTCTGTAAGTCAAGGAGGAGAGACGTGCTTCCAAATTTTCCAAGAGTAGGTGCCAAGATGAGTGCTTCAGAGCCGTATCAGTCATGGGAGCTCCCAGGTATTTGGAAGGGAGAGCGGCTATCGAGAATCCAAGGATACGAGCTATTGAAGATTGAGTGATAGGAGGGGTATGAAAGAAATTTTTTTTTGGATTTAGCCTTATTTATGCTAGCTCCAGAGGCATCCGAGAACTCAGTCAAAAGGGATTTTAATTTAAGAGCTTCCTGGACCGAAGGATGGCCAAACAACATGTTATCATCCATGAATTGTTGGTGGGTAAAAGCAGGGGAGTTAGGAAAGGAGAGGCCTCTTAATTGCTGGGAGTGAAGAGCTTCTTTGATGTTTCTTCCAAGCCCTTCCGCCATCATGATGAACAGAAAAGGGGATAGGGGATTGCCTTGTCGGATTCCTCTGGAGGGATGAAAAGGGGTGGAGGGGATACCATTGACCAGAATGGAGAAGAAGGTGGAAGTTATGAGACTCATGACCCATCTAACCCAAGGAGGGGAGAAACCAAAGGCAATCAACATCTTTTGAATATAATTCCAGCTTAAACTATCAAAAGCTTTAGAGAGATCAATTTTAAGAAGCATACCTGCTTTTTTGGACTGCTTCAAGGAATGAATAATCTCGTGAGTGAGAATGATGCCATCCGTGATTTGCTGGCCTTCCACATAGCCTGATTGCTCTGGCGATATGAGTAATGGTAGCAGTAGTTTTAGTCGCGAGGCAATAACTTTGGAAACTATTTTGTAAATGACATTACAAAGAGCTATAGGCCTGAATTTATCAGGAGTCTGAGATTGCGCTTCCTTGGGGATGAGGGCAATGAAGGTTGCATTCATGGAGGGAAGCATCCATCTATTAGTCCTGGATTCCTCAGCGACCTGCCAGACCTCCTCTTTAATTAGATCCCAATAGTTATGGAAGAAGTTGGAAGTAAAGCCATCAGGGCCAGGCGCTTTTCCTTCTTTTAATTGTCGCATTGCATGCTCCACCTCCTGTAAAGAAATTGGCCTGAGGAGGAGCTGATTGTGTTCCTCTGTTATGATTTTTGGGATATTCTTGGTTATCTTCTCTATGGCTGGCTTTCTATCTATCTGAGGTTCTTGGTGAACCTGCTTGAAATAGGTAAGAAGTTCTTGTTCTATATCCTCATGTTTTTCCAATCGTTCTCCTTGCCGATTCTGGATGTGAGTGATGTTGTTGTGCATTCTTCTCTGAATAGTAGTGCGATGAAAAAATTTTGTGTTTCTTTCGCCCTCCTTAAGCCATCTAACTCTTGATTTTTTCTTCCATGGTATTTCCTCTTACTTTGCTCTTTCTGATATTTGTGTCTGAAGGTGTTTTTCCTGCTCTGAGAGTGCCTATGATATTCCTTCCGTGATGATCCTCTGCTGTAGTCGTGTCATTTCTTGATCTAGAGCATTTTGTGCTTGGAAGATGTTGCCAAAGGTGAGTTGATTCCATTGTTTGATGTTGTTTTTGAGATTTTTGAGTTTTTTCTGGAATTGATACATTTTTGAGCCATCTGGGGGTTTGAAGCTTTTCCAAACCGTATTTATCAGGTTATTGAAGTCTGGATGCGTCAGCCAGAATGCTTCAAAGCGGAAAGGCCGACGTGTAGTGTTTCCTGGTCTTTTCCATTGGAGCGATATTGGCCAGTGATCTGAGCTTGTGAGAGGCAAGATTGAAGTCGAGAAGTCTCCTCCAAGATTGATTACATTGTCGGAGAGCAAGAATCTATCCAATCGAGAGGATATATGATGTGTACCTGCTCGTGTGTTATTCCAAATATAGATTCCATTGTTAAATGGCATATCGATGAGCCAGTTGTTTTGTATGAAGTTTTTTAAATGAATGCATTCATTGTCCAGTTTGGTCCTACATCCTCTCTTTTCTTCCAGCTTTGTTATCATATTGAAATCTCCTCCTATGATCAAGAGTGGATGCGTTTTGTCGGAGTTGATCAAGGATAAAGTGTTCAGTATATCGATCTTATGAATTACCTCCTGGGGGAAGTAGACATTGGTTAGGTGACCATGCACATTTGTCCCTGTAATATGGAAGGTAGCTTGAATGAAGTGATTAATCACATGAATGTTAGTAAGCGTGATGGTTCATTCATCCTAAACTATTGCTAGGCCTCGTGAAGCTCCCGAGGCATCCACTGCTACTGCTTTACTGCCTGGCCATGCTTTTGCAAGGGTTTGGTCCAGTGTTGTAGAGTTACATTTGGTTTCTTGCATGAAGAAGACTTGGGGTTTCTCTTGCTGAATCATGTTTTTTATCAATCTGTATTTCCCGGGGCTATTGAGCCCTCTAATATTCCATGAAGTTAGCTTCATGATGTACTATTGGGTAGGGGGTTGTAATACTTTGTAAGCTTGGAATATCTTCCCGATTCCACCAGCATTTCCCCAATGCGGATGGTTCGTTGGAGATCCATTTTCCTTCCTCTCTTTTTATTGTCTTTAGGAATGTTTTTGCCATCCCATTGACTTCCAGGCTGAATGTCGAGGGTTCTTTGCTGTTGTGCTCTGGAAATGATAACTTCCAGGTTTTCCAGCTGTCTTTCTGGGATCTTGTCATAATCTTTTGTCTTGCAAGCTTGTTCTAACCCAAGTATCTCATGATCTCCAATATCTATGCTTTCAGGCTCCTCTTCCATGTGCTGGGTTTCAGGCTCCTCTTCCAGGCATCTCCCTCTTATTACGAAATAAATAATTTTTCTTCCTTTTGATTACTTCTTCTTTCTTTGCATTGAAATATTTTACTATGATCAACATTGAAGTTCATATTGAAATAAATTCGTTAAAGTGGATATTCAAATAGTTTGTTTATGTTATCTACCGAAATATATATATTTTTAAATTATGTTTTTTTTCCTTGGAAAATATCACAACATTTCACTAAAATATGAAAAATTTACATTATGTAGATGCATTTTCCGCATTCTCAAAATCTGTCTGAGAAGCAAAGTTCCAAAAAGTTTGATCTCTTCCTAGCTAGTGATAAAAAAAACATGAATGTGCACAATATAAAGTATTGGAGTGTATATGAATATCTGAAACATACATATAAACATACAAGTGTAGCTTTGGAAAGTCTAGACAAGAGTAAATCCAAAAAAAATAACACAATTAATAAACATGATAGTGTTATTTGTGTTTCTATGCTTCAAGTCATCCTTTCGTGAAAGGACGATGATAATATTATTGTGCCTCTTCACCTAGTTGTTTTGTGATCTTCAAAATTTCCATAGCATGCTCAGATCCTTCCTTATGTTAGCGCTCGAAATCTGCCTCAGGCTGAGGAAGGCAAAACTCGAGGCAACATCAAACCAAGCTCAGCCTCGTAGCTAGCCCTACGAGGACAGGAGAGGGCTCTCTCCGGTCAATCTCGGCGAAAGGTAATCAAAGAAGCTTGAGATGACTGAATTGATGACTAATTTTAGGCTAGGTATGAAGTACAAGGACTATGGAATTGATTTTTTGAAGTTTTGTTGAATTCAAGGGAAAGGCAATTTTGGGTGTGGGGATGAGGCATAGCTTTTGCAGAGGTCTACTTGGGGTAAGATAGGCGATTGATTTGATGCCTTTAAAATGATTGAATGAATAGACCTGACAGGTGAGGAGCTAAGGAGAGCAAGGAAGTCTCAAGGATTCTCCTTAAATTGAAGAAAACATGGAAAATTAAACAAATTTAAAGGCAGAGCATAACAAATTTATGGATTCTACCTTAACACTTCATTTGTTTAATTGCAGAAGATTAAATAAGGAAAGTGGTACACATACACAACTTACAAGTACTGAGATAAACACACCATCAACACATAAGGCCACATGAATCCCAAATAGTGCTGCAAAACCCTGGTCTCTCCCTTGCCAAAAATGCAGATAAGATATGTACAATAGTGTATCAAGCTATTCCCAAGAGTCCAACCCTGAAAATGAATAAGAAAATACATAACATAGGCAAGCTAACACGTTCCCTTGCCTTTAGGGGTCGAGCTCATCATCCTAGGAGCTGTTTCAACCAATTCTAAACAAAGCACTACAATCTAGGCAGTCAAAACAACTTGCCTCTATAAGATAGGAAACCAATTCATTCATTAAATTTTTGCTATTTTATGAATGAATCATATAGAATAGGTAAATAAGTGTCAAGTAAACATAAATTTCCATTAATTACATCAAGAAGGGTGAAAAATCCCATCACAAGTCAAAACTGGTCAAACTGGCTACGTTTCCTGAGCTGAAGATGAAAATTGTGCCAAAAAACCCTGATGCGCTGCGTGCCTTTCCACCTGCATTTGGGGCACTTCCCGGCATCCAAATTGAGCTTATGTTGGCTTGTTGGAAAGCCCTAGATGTCTACTTTCCAACCCAAGTAGAATTTTCCAATTTGATGTCCATTTTCCCCTCCAAAAGTGCATTCTCCCAAGGTTGCTTCCTGTGTGTCCAAAAAGGGGTAGTGAGGTCATTTTTTGCATGTTTTTTTGACCTTTTGGGGACCCAAACCTTGATGAAATGCCTTGACAATAGCTGAGCAGGTATATTTCATCATTAAAAATCCAAAAATGCAAACCATTTGTGATTTGGACCTCTCAATCTTATCGGTCGCGCGCTGCGCGCTACGCGTTGAGCCAAAAAACCTGTTTTTTAGAGCCAAAAATTCAAAATTGACAAAATTTCTTCCAAATTCCTTGAAATTTGGGCTGGGGGTCCCCAATCAAGTACCATGTTCAGCCAAAGAGGCTTCGGCCAAAATCCGAAGACTATCAAGCTCCTTTTGTCTTTTTTTCTTCTTGGCCGCTTTCTTCAATTTTTCCTTAAGACTCCTAATTCGCGCTTTGCAAACTAGGTTCCGGAGCTTGTAATGCATAGCCATGTGTTTTAATAATGCATTGTCTCTATTGGCCTTTTTCATATTTTCCTCCAATTAGATGTTGACCCTCTCGAGATTAGCCTCTCGATCCTCATTTACCTGTTGCTCTAGAGAGGTGAACTCATTTCTCTATGTTGGGCAGCTTGGCGATTCTCACGGATGTTCTGTAGCTCTATGATCATGTGCTGGTCCTTAAGTTGTTTATTCTGTTGCTCTAGATACCTGATATATTGGGTCTTCTCTGATTCTGAAGCTGTCTCATCATGAATAGTAACAAAACCGGATGCCTCACCTGAAGGCCCCTCGTCATGCTTTGGCTTCTTGCCCTTATCCTGTACCTGCAGTGCTGCTGTCGAAAGTGAGGCCCCTTCCACACGAGGTGGAGATAACACTCGCTGTGCTGATGAAGTCAATGAGACCCCTTCCACCTCGATTGGAGATAGTACTCGTCGTGTAGATGAAAATAATGCCCTGTGACCTCACTGGTATGTCACATATGGAGGAGCACTTATATGCTCAGTCTCGGGAATGTCTGGCTGGTGTGAAGGTCCTCCCTCATCATGAACTATCTCGGGAGGTGGCTGTAATGGTGCAAAGTAATCACGGGAGATGAAATCTTCCCAAGTAATGCCCTGCTGTGCCAACTGATGCATCACTACAATTTTTATCAATGCATAATGATAGATGCTCTTATGCTGATGTGCAGGGCTCTTCCTTTGTACTAAAGGCACCATCCTTTCTATGTTGCGACACATAAAAAACGGAATGTTCATCATACGTACCCTTGTAAAATGCATCAACAAACAGACATGGTACGCATAGAGACGTGAGAATCTGCCCTCGCAACTGAAATATCGAATGATGAGTTTCATCAATGGTGCATACTCATCCCTTAGGAATCTGAAAGGAAAAACTGCAGTCAAGTGTCTTATATACCCGGGCTTGATATATGGCTCATAGTGGAATCTGTCTAACTGCTGGCGTTTACTCCATTCCTCCCCTACATTTGGTATCCCAGTGGCCTGAGCAATAATCTCGGGTGACAAGGTGAAATTCACTCCGGCAAGGTTTACATGACCATCCTGCAAATGTAGAACAAATAAACGGACTAGTTCCCGATGATGCTGGATTTGTGAGATCTGCTCACAGTATTCAAAACATGATTGATACCGAAAAAGGTCCATTGAGAGTGGACAAGCTTGCAATTGAGCCAAAGAAGTAGGCTCCTCCCTGACATGCTGACCACCTTTGCCACCTTTGTGATACCTCCTTGGCACATTTACCTCTGGTGTAGAATCACTATCATAATCCTGCTCATAAGCTGACTCAGTCTCTGACATGTTCTTTAAAAACAAGGTAGCTCGAATATATATATGCTGATATACAACTGTGTGCAAAATTGACTGTAGACTTTTTCTTTTTCTCAAAATGTTGTGACCAAGGGGACACAAATATACAAGGGAATTGTTAAGAAAGGGAAAACATTAGGGAAATAGGGACAATGGAAATAAAACAAGGAATTTAGGGAAGGGAAGGGGCATGGAAATCTTGAAGTTTTAGGGTTTGGGATGAGGTAGGGTAGGGAAAATATGTTTGTAGTAGAAGGGAGGGGTTAGGATTTGAGGGAGGATAGTGTAGGGTTTTATGAGGAATTATTGGGGAAAATATTGGTGAATATAGGGGGTGGGAAACAAAGGAAATAGGAAAACCTTGGCAACATTTATTTTTGAAAACCCTACAACAATCTTGGCATTTAAATCCTTACAACAAACTAATGGACAAGGAGGGTTTTTACACTTGGTTTTTCATGGCAAATATAGCATAATTTCTTTACATAAACCTTTCAAAACCAAGAATGAGCCGTGGATAAAGCCTACCTGTGATTTGATGCATGAGAAGAGGTGTTTGAGTGTGTTTTGGACAAAGTCTGGGCATAAACTCCAATGCGCCGCGCGCCTCACCCAACGCATCGCGTGCTCCTGATGCGCCTCACGCGTATAAAATAGCACTGAAAGTTGTCGCCTGATGTGCCGCGCGCCACTGATGCGTCGCGCGCCCAACCTGATAACAGACCTAGCTTCTTCATGGTGACTAGCTGTTGGTGATGATATTTCCCTAGCCCTAGGGCTAAGTCTTGTTTCAACTCTAAAACCAGACATAAATAGAAAAGCAGACCATTCTCTATCTACCTTCTGAAGTTCATGCAAGACAATTAATTTGATTAAGCCATGATGGAACAATGATGTTTCACAAGCTTCTTTCTTCAACTGTATTTTATCAGACATCTTGCCTAAGCTTCGAAACAGATAGAAAGGTAAGTCTAGAGATATTATTCCAGTGAAATGTAATAAGAGCTTGAAATGATAAGAATACACCTTGTGGTATCTTCCTTCGCAGGTAAAATACCTTTGTATGCATGAGAGTAAGTTGGCAAATGAGTCTTTGACATAACTCCTGGGCACTGCTTTAGTTAAATCCGAGTCTATAAATTTTGGCTTCAGGAATATCTTGCAGGGTGCCATCTCAAACTTGAAATTCTTAAACCATCTCTCCTGACCTCTAGGAATCTCTGTGACTAAAGATATGACCTCAGGAGAAACTGGTAATTCCAACATTCCAACCTTTGTATTCAAACCTGTGAAATTGAGAGAAAATTCCTTGCTTACTTGGCTGTGACCTCCTTGTAGTTTTTCGCAGAACCTCCAGCAGCCTACTTTTTTGAAGGCTTTTTCAACTTCTTTATCCCTTGTGAGAGCATCCAAGCCTTTAGGCTCAGTTCTCAAACACCGGCCTGATATATGATTCTTCTTCTCTTCAGACATTTCTTCTTTGAAATCCCTGTAAAGGAAACCTGGAAGAAACTGCCCTTTGAGTTTAAGAGCTGCCTCACTTGAAGTGGATGAAGAGATGCCTCGCTTGAAGTGGATGAAGAGCTGTAGAAGAATTCTGGTCTATGCTCACCCTGGGCTTGCTAACTCGACCTTAAGGAAAGCATCAAGCATTTCTCATGCATGAAAATGACACGAAAATGACCAGGACCAATTCACCCTTACCTTTTCTTTTTTGAAATTTGAAATGAGTGCGGACAAATGACTCCTAACGAATCTAATGATGAATGTGAATGGCTGCATGTGATAAGCAAGGTTCATGGACTGACACCTGATGATGAAACATTAACGGATTTTGGTGGATTTGACAGCTAGACAAGATTTGGCACGAATCCCCGATTTTGTAGCGCATCCAATGTAAATTCGGGGTTTTGCGCTACGAAAACTCCTAACTATGAATCCCCGATTTCATAGTGCATGTAGTGTATTTTCAGAGTTTTGCACTATGAAAACTCCTAGATAGTTTCGTAGCGCGTTCAAACTTTAAAATGACCAAATACATGACACCTTTAGAATGATGTGGGATCCATAATGAGTAAAACCAGGTTGTTGACCTTTATTTGATAATGGAAAACGACACTTTGACTCCATGACTTGGACTCTAAACAGAACATAAAAAAGACTTGACCATGACTAACATAAAAACTTGGAACCATACTAGTTGTCCAAAATTTTTAGAACTTTTTCAGTGATAACATTGCTCATGTTCAATTAAGCTTCCACAAAGTTTATGGTATATGTAGATCTAGTATTATGCTTTAGTACATTGCACATATCAATTTGATCTGCAGGTGAAATTTCTACACGATATCAGTGAGCTAGCTAATTTGTAGAGAAAATTCTACATGGTATTAGAGCACAGGTGATCAAGGAAGAACAATATTCAAGAAGGGAGAAGTTGAAGTTTGTGGTTTCTGAATATTGAATTGAGTTCGTATCACATCTATTTCACCGATAGCGTTCTATGGTTTGAGACTCGAATATGCCTTTGATGGTAGTTCAAATTATATAGCCTGGAAGGATCACATGGAGGCAGTATTAGAAGATAATGGTCTAAAGAACTTCATTGATCAAGAAGTCTAGAAGCTGCCTGATGCTACTCAACTGGTGGAATGGAAAAAGTGTGTGGCTAGAGCAAGGAGAATCCTTCTGGAAGGAGTTCGAGATCACATTGTCTCGAGCCTCCATGGGAAGGAGACTCCATTTTCAATGTGGAAAACATTGAAAGATCTTTATCAGAATAGCAGTGATCAGAGGAAGCTGGCACTGAAGGACAAACTTCGAAAGATCACGTGTGAAATAATGACACGATCTCTATGTATCTGAACAAGCTCACCTCATGCAGGGATGAGCTTGGAAGTGTAGGGATCATGACAGCTGATGATGACATGGTGAGTCTTGCACCCCTTGGTCTTCCTAAGAGCTAGAATAGCTACCAGGACTCGGTTAATGCAAGAGAGAAACTGCCAAATTGGGAACGACTTTGGTTGGATTTGATGCAGGAGGAGATAAGAAGAAGCACCAGAGATGGTTCTTCATCCATGGAGGATGAAGAAAACTGTGCCTTAGCAAGTAAGGCGAAGAAGGGGAAGAAGGTTTCTCTTTCCGAATCCAATTCTTCCCATGGTGGGAAGAAGTTTGAAAAATCAAAAGTGCGATGCTTTCATTTCCATGAGGTGGGCCATTTTGTTACAAATTATCCACTGAGGAAATCCAAGAAGGGATCCGGGGAAGGATCTGAAGGTGAGGCACTTGCTTCATAGTTCAATTTGGATTTCACACTCTTCGCATGCATGGTTTCGTCCATGGTGGGAAGTGGTTGGATTCTTAACAGTGGAGCTTCTTTCCACATGACCGACGATAAGAGTTTGTTCAGTACTTTGGAGGAGAAAGATCTCCAGATGCTCATAGCGATGGGTAATGATGAAAAGTATAGTGTCTCAGGTGTAGGCACGGTTATTTTTCAGAGGGAGCATGGATCTCGCCTTACCTTGACCAATGTCAAGTATGTACCAGGACTGAAGAGAAACTTGGTGTCAATCACGATGCTGGAAGACAGAGGCTATGATGTAGTCTTCAGTAAGGGAAAGGTTTTCCTTAGACACATCACCACTAGATAGGTGAAGCAAATCAGTTCACGGGTCAAGAACCTGTATGCTCTTGAGGTTCAAGATGCATGCAAAGCCTTGAGCAGCAAGGCAACTGATGGAGACTTGGTGGTTGAGAGGGAGAGTATATTACCTCTCAACATGCAGTGCTAGAAGAAGTCTCAGACAATTGTGGAGAAGCCACGATTGGTGCAACAGCTTCAGGAGGTTGTGGAGCAGCCACAACAGGAGAAGCTGAGAGGAGATCGAGTAGAGACATCTACTCATATGGAGACCTCCAATAGGGTAAACTTCGAGCCAGGTGGGTAGAGGGATCACATGCAGTCATACCTCCAGGTAGGAGGTGGGATGATGTGGAGTGATCGTCCCAAGGAGGAGGGGCAAGATCCTTGAAGTACCCAACCTCTTTGATTCGACTTTGCTACAGGAGACCCAATGAGGAGTAGCAGAACTGACTGATTGGGTAGAGACAGATGCAGATGGAGCGGCAGAGAGAGCTACAGTGCAGGGAATCCCATGACAATGCAGAGCTAGCACGCTATAGCACAAGTGTGTTGCACCAGTGCAGGTTAGCATAGAGAGGTGTGCAATGTTGCGAGATGCATGGAGATGTTGCAGTGGCGTAGAGGTCAGAGAGGGAGCACTTGTCAGCAACAAGTAGAGCTTTAGCATCAGAGTTAGTTTCTAGCCCAACCGAGAGGTCAGTTGGGAGCTCTTTTGTTCCAAGAGTTGTTGGAGCAACCACACTTGGTAGAAATGTTGCTTGTAGAACATTCCAAAGGTATAGGATTGGGTTCGAGAGGAAGCCTTTCTTATTGAGAGGGAGTGTTGAAAATGGCAACAAGAAATTGCTAAAAATAGAAGTGCTAAAAATAGCAGTTTGGGTACCAATGTTGGATTGGGCAAAAAGGAATGAAAAATAGCAGTTTAGTGTGGATTCCTATTTTAGTTAGTCCCTGGACTAGAGATAGGAAGTGAAATTCGAATTTGATATTAACAGCAGTTTGTAAATTAATTAAATAATTCAGTTTGAGTTAATTAGTTAAGGAAAATCAAACTTGAAGTCTATGTGAGCACATGCAACAGTTTATCTATTAATTGAGGAATTTATCCATCAGTTAAAGAGATAAGGATAAGTTGTAATATTGAGTTGTAATTAGTTGGCTCAGTTAACTGAGTCAAGTCTAGTTAGATTAATTTAACGGTTTGTTAAATTAATGAGAGTTCAGTTAGTTAATGCTTGCATGTATGTAACTACTGTATTTCAGATAGCTGAGTATTCACTCATGGATAACTCATGCATGTCAGTTCAGACAGAGACCCAGTTGAGATCAAATGGAGGGATGGTGTACTATCAGTGGCTAGGATATTCCTTGGTGAATATTCCTTTCATGCAGAAGGAATAGTATTCCTTGAGGATTGCGTAGTTGGACCTAAGGTTATAGCAGGTATGATGTGGCCAATTCACACATGTTATGACATTGGACCCCAATCAAAACTGTGCAAGGAAATAGGAGCTTGGAGGACTTGTGGAGCCTATATATATAGGCCTAGATAGTCCATGAGCTACATCATCAGAGTACAGAGAGAGCAGGATAGCTTTTGAGCTGATTCTTTTTGTATGTTGTTAAGGATTTCCACTTGATTGATAATACATAGATGGGATTTTAGGTTGGTGCTTTCCCCAGGTTATATCTTCTGTGTTATGGTTGATTATTTCTCATTCTCAGTTATATTTGTTCATGCTTGATGTTGCTCATGTGTTGAAAATTGGCAACAAGAAATTGCTAAAAATAGCACTGCTAAAAATAGCAGTTTGGGTAACAGTGCTGGATTGGGCAACAAGGAATGAAAAATGGAAGTGCTAAAAATAGAAGTTCTATTTTTAGCAGCGCGGTGTGGATTCCTATTTTAGTCAGTCCCTGGACTAGAAATAGGAAGTAAAATTTGAATTTGTTCTTACCAACAGTTTGAATATTAATTAATTAATTTAGTTTGAGTTAATTAGTTAAGGAAAATCAAACTTGAAGTCTTTGTGAAAACATGCAATAATTTCTCCACTGATTGGGGAATGTGTCCTTGATTTGCTCCACTGATTGAGGAATTAAGGATGAGTTCTATATTGAGAGGATCGGTTGACTTATTTTAACTTAGTCAAGTCTAGTTAGATTAATTTAACAAGTTGTTAAATTAATGAGAATCAGTTTGTTGATGCTTGCATGGATGTGACAACTGGTATTTTCAGATAACTGAGTATTCACTCATGGATAATTGATGCATGTTAGTTCAGACAGAGACCAAGTTGAGATCAGATGAGGGACAGTATACTATCAGTTGCTAGGATATTCCTAGTGAATATTCCTTTCATGAGGAAGGAATATTATTCCTTCTAGTACTGCGTAGTTGGACCTAAGGTGACAACAAGTATGATTTGGGCCAATTCACACATGTTATGTAATTGGACCCCAATCAAAACTGCGCAAGGAAATAGGAGCTTGGAGGACTTGTGGAGCCTATATATACAGGCCTAGATAGTCCATGAGCTACATCATCAGAGTACAAAGAGAGCAGGATAGCTTTTGAGCTGATTCTTTTTGTATGTTGTTGAGGATTTCCACTTGATTGATAATACAGAGATGGGGTTTTAGGCTGGTGCTTTCCCCAGGTTATATCTTCTGTGTTATGGTTGATTACTTCTCATTCTCAGTTATATCTGTTCATGCTTGATGTTGCTCATGTTCAATTAAGCTTCCGCAAAGTTTATGGTAGATGTAGATCTAGTATTATGCTTTAGTACATTGCATATATCAGTTTGATTTGCAGGTGAAATTTCTACATGATATCAGTGAGCTAGCTGATTTGTAGAGAAAATTCTACATGGTATCAGAGCACAGGTGATCAAGGAAGAACAATATACAAGAAGGAAGAAGTTTGTGGTTTCTAGATATAGATATCGAGTTCTTATCACATTTCATATTTCATCAATGGCGTTCTATGGTTTGAGGCTTGAGTATGCACTGGATGGCAGCTCAAACTATATAGCCTGGAAGGATCACATGGAGGCAGTATTAGAGGATAATGGGGTGAAGGACTTCATTAATCAAGAAGTCCCCAAGCCCTCAAGATCTAATGCCCAAGAGTTGGCGGAATGGAGGAAGTGTGTGGCTAGAGCTAGGAGAATCATCCTGGAAGGAGTTTGAGATCACATAGTCTCGAGCCTCTATGGGAAGGAGACTCCATTTTCGATGTGGAAAACATTGAAAGATCTTTATCAGAACAATAATGATCATAAGAAGCTGGCACTGAAGGACAAACTTCGAAAGATCAAGTGTGAAAAGGGCGACACGATATTTATGTATCTAACCAAGCTCACCACATGCAGGGATGAACTTGTAAGTGTAGGAGTTGTGATAGCTTATGATGACATGGTGAGTCTTGCACTCCTCGGACTTCCTAAGAGCTGGAATAGCTACCAGGACTCGGTTAATGGAAGAGAGAAACTTCCAAATTGGGAACGACTATGGTCGGATTTGATGCAGGAGGAGATCAGGCAGAGCACCAGAGACGGTTCTTCATCCATGGAGGATGAAGATAACTGTACCTTAGCGAGTAAGGTGAAGAAGGAAAAGGAGAAGGTTTCTCTTTCCGAGTCCAGTTCTTCCCATGGTGGGAAGAGGTTTGACAAATCGAAAGTGTGATGCTTTGGTTGTCATGAGGTGGGCCATTTTGTTACAAATTGTCCACTGAGGAAATCCAAGAAGGGATCTGGGGAAGGATCTAAAGGTGAGGCACTTGCTTCACAGTTCGAGTTGGATTTCACACTCTTCGCATGCATAGTTTCATCCATGGTGGGAAGTGGTTGGTTTCTTGACAGTGGAGCTTCTTTCCACATGACCGGCGACAAGAGTTTGTTCAGTACTTTGGAGGAGAAAGATCTCTAGATACTCATAGCGACGCATAATGATGAAAAGTATAGTGTCTCAGGTGTAGGCACGGTTATTTTTCAGAGGGAGCATGGAGCTCGCCTTACCTTGTCTGATGTGAAGTATGTACCAGGACTGAAGAGAAACTTGGTGTCGATCGCAATGCTGGAAGACAGAGGCTATGATGTAGTCTTCAATAAGGGAAAGGTTTTCCTTAGACACATCATCACTAGACAGGTGAAGTAGATCGGTTCACGGGTCAAGAACCTGTATGCTCTTGAGGTTCAAGATGCATACAAAGCCTTGAGTAGCAAGGCAACTGATGGAGACTTGGTGGTTGAGAGGAAGGGTATATTACCTCTCAACATGCAACACCAAAAGAAGTCTCAGATGATTGTGGAGGAGCCACAATTGGTGAAGCAACTTCAGGAGGTTGTGGAGCAACTGCAACTAGAGAAGTTGAGAGGAGATCAAGTAGAGACATCTACTCATGCAGAGACCTCCAGTAGGGTGAAATTTTAAGCCAGGTGGAAAGAGGGATCACATGCATCCATACCTCCAGGTGGGATGTGGGGCGATGTGGAGTGATCGTCCCACGGAGGCTGAAATAGGGGCAAGATCCTTGAGGTACCCAACCTATTTGATTCGACTTTGCTATAGGAGCACTGACGAGGAGTAGCAGGAATGACTGATTGGGTAGAGACAAATGTCGATGGAGCAGCAGAGAGAGCTACAGTGCAGGGAATCCCAGGACAACGCAGAGCATGCAGGCTGTAGCAATGCGAGAGGCACAAGTGTGTTGCACAGTGCTGGGTAGCACAAAGAAGGGTGCAAGGGTGTGAGATGCATGGAGATGTTGCAATAGCATAGAGGTCAAAGAGGGAGCACTTGTCAGCAACAGGTAGAGCTTCAACATCAGAGTATGTTTCTAGCCCAATAGAGAGGTCAGTTGGGAGTTTTTTTTGTTCCGAGAGTTGTTGGAGCAACCACACTTGATACATGTGTTGCATGCAGAACATTCCAGAGGTACAGGATCGGGTTCGAGAGGAATCCTTTCTTGTTGAGAGGGAATGTTGAAAATTGGCAACAAGAAATTGCTAAAAATAACACTGCTAAAAATAACAGTTTGGGTACTAGTGCTGGATTGGGCAACAGGGAATGAAAAATGGAAGTGCTAAAAATAGAAGTTCTATTTTTAGTAGTGCAGTGTGGATTCCTATTTTAGTCAGTCCCTTGACTAGAAATAGGAAGTAGAATTCGAATTTGGTCTTACCAGTAGTTCGAATATTAATTAATTAATTCAGTTTGAGTTAATTAGTTAAAGAAAATCAAACTTGAAGTCTTTGTGAGAATATGCAATAATTTCTCCACTGATTGGGGAATGTGTCCTTGATTTGCTCCACTTATTGAGGAATTAAGGATGAGTTCTATATTGAGAGGATCAGTTGACTTAGTTTAACTTAGTTAAGTCGAGTTAGATTAATTTAACAAGTTGTTAAATCAATGAGAATCAGTTTGTTGATGCTTGCATGCATGTGACAACTGGTATTTTCAGATAACTGAGTATTCAATCATGGAGAACTGATGCATGTTAGTTCAAACAGAGACCCAGTTGAGATCAGATGAGGGACAGTGTACTATCAGTTGCTAGGATATTCCTAGTGAATATTCCTTGCACGAGGAAGGAATATTATTCCTTCTAGTACTGCGTAGTTGGACCTGAGGTGACAGCAGGTATGATTTGGGCCAATTCACACATGTTATGTAATTGGACCCCAATCAAAACTGCGCATGGAAATAGGATTTTGGAGGACTTGTGGAGCCTATATATACATGCCTAGATAGTCCATGAGCTACATCATCAGAGTACAGAGAGAGCAGGATAGCTTTTGACTTGATTCTTTTTGTATGTTGTTGATGATTTCCACTTGATTGATAATACAGAGATGGGGTTTTAGGTTGGTGCTTTCCCCAGGTTATATCTTCTGTGTTATGGTTGATTACTTCTCATTCTTAGTTATATCTGTTCATGCTTGATGTTGCTCATGTTCAATTAAGCTTCCACAAAGTTTATGGTAGATGCAGATCTAGTATTATGCTTTAGTACATTGCATATATTAGTTTGATCTACAAGTGAAATTTCTACATGATATCAGTGAGCTAGCTGATTTGTAGAGAAAATTCTACATCATGTTCGATTAAGCTTCTGCAAAGTTTATGATAGATGTAGATCTAGTATTATGCTTTAGTACATTGCATATATCAGTTTAATCTACAGGTGAAATTTCTACATGATATCAGTGAGCTAGCTGATTTGTAGAGAAAATTCTACAAATTCTGGTTCAGATCCTTAATCTACTGAACTGACTCCTAAATGTCCTCTAAGTCCACTTCTAACTCTAGTTAATCCCTAAGAATCCTCTCTAGTTCCTTGAATAATGAAACTACCTTAAGAGTTATAATTGACTTCTAACTCTCTCATCATTATTAACCACTCGTGTTCTCCTTCATTCGAGAGCATTTACAATTATCTAATTAATACCTATCCTACTCACTCAAAAGCCTAAATATTACATTAATTCAACACCTAGGAATCCAACTTCCTTCAAACACATGACCCCCCTATGTCTACTAAAATACAATGATTTTCTCTTGGGTTGAATGCTCATGCATCATGTTGTTACTCCTCCATGTTGTTACTCCTCTGGTGTTGTTACCCATGGTGATGGTGATTTTTTCTAAGTACTCTGGTGTTGTTACTCCTCTGGTGTTGTTACTCCTCCAATGTTGTTACTCCATCGTGAATTCGTCAAGTACCTCGGTGCGATTACTCCTCCAGTGTTGTTACTCCGTGGTGATTTTGGCTAAGTGTTCAATCAGTGTTGTTACTCTTCAGGTGTTGTTACTCCCTCGATGTTGTTACTCTCCCAATGTTGTTACTCCTCTGTTGTCGTTACTCCGCCAAGGTAAGTCACCAGGTACATCCCCAATAAACTTTGTGGATTTGAATTGATAATTCATTTGACATGACTCGATATGGCCGAGGATAGTCATCCCTTAGTTGGGGGGAGGTACTATAATTAATGAAAAAGATGCCATAATTAAATTACAATAATGACTTGTTATTATCATTATTGAACCTTGTGCTAAGTGCGTACACTCCACGATTTCCACCATACTTCAGATGGTTACCCATATACATCGGGACTTGAATTTAGTACTATTGTAATAATGAACGACACTTTCCAATGCTGTGAAGTAATTACCACAATTACCACTCATTATTACCATTATCCGCCATGGATTTTTCCATATTTCATTGTTACCCTCCCAGATTTCACTCTCACTGCACCCCATCACTATCAAAACTATCTCAATGCAAATCTACCTTTCGGCACTCCTCCTCGGCAGTGTGATGTCACTCCAAAGTGTTGCTACAAAGTCGTTACAGAAGGGGTGTGCAGGGTGTGAGACATGAACCAAAAAGCACAGAGCAGGTTCAACACAATGCAACTGTTTGGCAAGTCTTCTTAGATGCAGGATGACATGTGTATTTTGAGAGGCTACAAGGATTTGACGAAGCTATCACAATTGAATTTGCATTAAACCTGGAAGGAAATCAGTCCAGAGTTCGTGGGTTGGATATTTCTGTCACGGAAGAATTTATTTCGATTGTTAGCAGGTTGCAGTGAGGAGGTCAGAAATGGTTCTCTCGGAAGTCTCCTCTGCTACAGTTTCAGGAATTATTTTTGTAGGTTGGGGAGACAATGGTATAGAAAGGAAGGGAGTATGATTGTAAAACTCTGCCATACCCATGGGCTGAGGTGGTGTATTTTATTATGAAGTATGTCACCTGCGAAGGTCGGTTTCTACACTATTTAAATACCATTTCAAACTCCTTGCATGCCTTCGGTTTCGACATGTGCAGGTTCATTCTTTAGACATGGCATACTTTCTATGGAGCAGCCTTCACTTAATGGCACAGTTTTCCCACCAGTCTCGACAACCATTAGTGGTTCTCACAAATCAAGTGTTGGTTAGATTATTGGTGGTGCATGCTCTATCTTGAACATTCGTGGCTTGGCCACAATTCATCGAGCTAGCGGAGGAAGAACTAGCGGGTATGTTGCCTGTAAGGGAGGAGGAAGAAGAATTAGCAATGGAACAAGAGGCCACATATGATGTTGTTATTGCGTCACCTGTTGGCCCAATAGAAATAGACACAATGGCGATAGAAGAGAGTGTAGTCGACGCTGCTCCATCAGAACCAACGTCGATTGCCAATTTAAGAGGAGAATCACCACCCTTGGATGCAATTACAGGTGGTGCTAACACACAAGAACCAGCATCACCTGTCCAAGCAATTGAAGAACCTTTGCTTGAAAATGTAGGTGGTTCTGACACACATGAACCAACACCACCTGTTCAAGTAGTTGGAGAACCTTTGGTTGAAAATGTAGGTGGTGTTGACACACAAGAACTAGCACCACCTGTCCAAGTAGTTGAAGAACCTTTGGTTGAAAATGTAGGTGGTGCTGACACACAAGAACCAACACCACCTGTCTAAGCAGTTGAAGAACCTTTGGATGGAAATGTAGGTGGTGCTGCCACACAAGAACCAACACCACCTGCTCAAATGAATGTCGAACCTTTGGAAGAAATAAGGGCTGCAATCGACACTTCTCCACAAGAACCAGTGTCGGTAGCTGGGAATAAGGACAATTTGGAAGAATCACAGGCAGAAGGAGAAAAAGGGAGCATAGAACAGTCGTGAACATAGAATAAGAAGAAGGAGGGCCTGCGTCAACATGCATTAAGAGAATGGAAATTGATGAAATTATTCCTCGCTCTCCTTTTCTTGCTTCTTTGCCAAAAGGGGCAAGGAAATTTCGCTCCCGTAGACGCATGGAAAAAGAAAAATCTTCTCCCCTGATCCTAAAATTTGTTGGGACTGTTAGAGGCATCATTATCGACACTGTTACTCAAAAACCAGTGTTGACTGGTGAACAAATTGAGCTAATTTAAGGGTAGGTGGTCGACACTACCACACAAGAACCAGTGCTGACCAAAGGACAAAATGAAGAAGTGATGGCCGATACTACTTTTACAGAACCATTAACATCATCATGGTCTACTTAATTTAAATCTACAAAATCACTGACCTTATCAATATGCTGCTTAGCAGTAACTTCTCCTGTACCATCATATTGGGGAAGCCTTTAACCATAATTAAGAGGCAAATCATGAAGTTGAGCGGGCAAAATGAGAGGGGCATATCTTGTTGCCATGACTACTACCTGAGTAGTTGGGTGACTAGTGGATGGTGTGACAGAAACAAAAAATGATGGAAAAGCTGGATGAATATATGTTGAAATAGACGATGAAGGACCCCAAAATGATGTGAAGACAGAACCATAAATTGAACTGGCTTGTAAAGGGCCTATTTTTTGAGACAACACTGTCTTTTTAGTAGTTTTCTAGACTTTATTAACCAAACTTTTCAGTTTACTAAACTGTTGAAGAATATTTCAAATAAACTCTTTTTCTGTAAGTGGGGTATAAGGACTAACAACATATAAATCCACTAGTATTTCAGGAATACAGGAGCAGGATCTGGTTTTAGACAAAGAAACTTGAGAATCAATTTCTGGTAAAGAGACAAATATCCTAAGAGGGATATTACTTGAATTTCCACCACAATCATCTCCTTCCTAATTAATGTTTCAGGATCACAAACAACCATAGGGGGATTTGGATCAGGATTCTGGCTGGTATACCTCCTAGAGGCTAGATCTTCTCATATAAATTTGCGTGCAACTAATTTGTCACAAGTTTTCACAATCATAAGAGCTATGTAATTAATTCTTGAAGTCAAATGACAATACAAGGAATTTAGCCATTATTCCTTGATAATTGATCAACTGTAGCACCTATTTTGAAAATCCACTAATTTTTTTAACATCTTATAGTTCAAATTGCACACAACAAGCAATAGCATTTGAAGTCCAATAACAAAACATTACGAGCAATAATAATGTAATAAAATACTTTTACTTAGATACACAAATACTTTGTATCGTCCATGGGACCAAGAATTAAAAAAGAAACACCACTTGCATAATATCCTTTACATTCCTTATTCCAGAGATGCCTCAACTTGCAATAGGTTTTAGTGGCATTTTGAATCATTCTTAATACAACTAGTATTTTTTGTGTTAGTAAACTCAACAAGCTATATAAAACACTGAAATCTTCATAATACATTGTGTCTTATGCTCTCTCTTTCTTTCTTTCTTCTCCTTTTTTTTTGAATATAGGAAGATGTATCATGAAGTGCAATGTATCTTCATCTTCTTGTTTACAAAGTGAACATAGGCATTCTTTTATATTCTTCTATATATTTTTTTCCATATCCTTCTTTTTAGTACTAAGTAATAATAGATTAACTTAAATTAACAAAGTAAATGTTTTCCTTGTAATTAGAGATTTTATTTTTTTGAAATATTAACCTTAAGTTGATAAAATCTCATTCTTTTATCTTCACTAACCTTTTTTTTACACTAATGTAAAATAACCTATATTTATTCAACTATTTTTTTCTTTCCAATTTTCTTATTTTTATTGTATCTTCTGATCATTATACTCACTCTTATTTGAAAATACATTGTATCGTTACATTCATGTATGTCCATAATCATAACCACATCTAGCTAAAAGCAACTTAATTATGTGATTTTGAATACATAAAATGGATTCGGCCTAAAAGATTCACACACTCAAATGATGCCAATTACACAACTCAATTTTACCATTTTAAAGAATAACTACCAGATTTAGAGTAAAATTGAGTGAAAAAATGCCAAAAAGACCAAAATATCCACTATGCTCCACCATAGCATCAACTTTAAAAAAAAATAGTCTATTCACTAAACATTTTTACCTTTACAGTGAAATAAATATTTTCACAAGACTGTCATTTTTTATTATTTATTATTTTTTATTATTTTCGCAATCGCTTTAATATGGTGTTTAAGTATGACAAGCAGAGTTGAAGACATTTCACAATCGTCATATTTCTTTGGTACTGGAAGACCAACCTGGTCCTACCATCATGACATTTCCTTTTGCTTTTTTCTTTAATGAGAGAGTTGATAGCATGCAACAAAGTTTTGAAAAATTCTCACTTTCTTCCTTTTTATGAATTCACCATGATTTCCCTTTTTAAATGTTTTTCAATACATCCACAAGATTTCTTCACATGGTAGAATCCTTATGCACAACTTTTTCTAATTGTAGATGTCTACCTACTTTCTTGTTCACCATTACCCAGCGACACATCTCTTTTTCTACATCTCCTTTTTCTCTGGCTTTTCAATTATTTTTTTCAAAAATTTACTTTTATTTTCACTAATATATTTCAATATTTATTTTAAATAAAATCTCTATCTATATCAATTATACTAAAAGTAACCATAATTACAAAATTTCATATTTATTAAAAATTATGTATTTTTATTAATATTTAATATAAAGGTGTAGAAAATATATAGCAAAAAAATCTTAATATCCACATTTAAAATAAAAAAATAGAACTCTTTACTTATATTTAATATAAAACGATATATATATATATATATATATATATATATATATATATATAAAACTCTTAATATCCACATTTAAAATAAAAAATAGAACCCTTTACTTATAAAAAACAAAATGTAAAAATTTATTTGTGTAACTCTTTGTTAACTAGATTTATCAAGAGTAAATAGGGATCAAGTCCCTCAAAGTATAAAGTTTTTTGAGTTGAAAAAACTAGACATGGAGAGGCTAGATATGGTCCCTTGAGATAATAGAAAAGGTGGGAGATAACAACTATGAACCATATCTACCACCATACATGCACATCTACTTAGTGGTCAATGTAGAGAATCCGAAACTCTATGAGCTTTTCATGTTGGATCAAGAAGAGGAACATGTTGATTGTGTGTTTTTTTATAAGTTTGTGATCTAACTTGTAGTATGTTATGATGTTGTAATGTGAAAAATCAAATGAAGAACCAATTATAGAATAGATTAACATATTTTCAAATTGGTGGTTCTTGATGCATACGGTGACACAATAACATATCAATAATTTGATTATGTATAATCTGTTATAAGTTGGTGGCATTGTGTGGAGCCAGGAACATCATCTTATAGGTTAATTTGATTATTTGTTTAAGAGGTCATCTTGTATAATTGACTTCTGAATACATTCAGTACTGAGACTGCCTTCCTAGATAACTAGGGAAGACAATGGAAGACCATGTGTTCAACAGATGGAGGTGTGTCCATAGGATGGTTCAGTATCAAAACTAACTCGTCGTGCTCTAGGAGGCCAAGAAGCGTCAATTCTACAAAGCCTATGACCCAATATAGCTTAGACGCACAAAGAACAATTCTACACACAAAAATAAAATTTACTCACATAAACACTCCACAAATCACACTAACCCTAATCTATGTACATAGTGATAAAACTCAAGACTCTCTCATCTTCCTGGCCCTCCCTTTAGGGATTCAAGCTAGTACATACTCTGATACCATGTTAGAAAAATGGAGAGAGCGATCAGAGAGAGATTGATTCCACACAACAAATCACACTTGATATTATTTATCACATCAGTTACAAATATATAGGGCATAACACACTGACTTCGACACATCTAGATCATGACTCCAATTCATAATAGAAGAATCAACAAGACGCCTCGGAACTCACAATGAAAACTACACATGACATGGAAGCATTACTTCCAACAAAGAGTGGATAGAGAGAGAGAGAGAGAGAAAACATATAGAGTTTGTGCATTATAGCATCTCATGGGCCACAAGTCTCACTCCTTTGTACTTGCATCCATTTCTATTTGGAGAAAGACAGAGCAACGTAGAGAGAAACACAGCCTCACCTTCCAACTAGGTTTTCTCATGTAAGGGCTTCCCATATCATATCTTGTGCTCATTTTGGTTTGTGAGTTTTAATTTTTTGTGCTCTATTTTTCATATTTTATCTATTGCATGCATAAACATAACACAATAATTAAGGAATCTAGAAACCTAAGGATAAATTAACCCTCATAGTGTAGATTTCAGATTTTGAAATATATATTAGTGGATCTATATTTAAGTCACTCAGATCTATGAGGTTTTCATGTTGTAAACCTAGACCTACATTAGATTTGGCTACTGGTCACTCAGATTTGCAAGATTTGCTTGCTATATACCTAGATCTGCACTATATCTATCTATTGGAAACTCATATCTATAAGATTTGCCTACTGTAAATCTATATATGTAGTTGCAACCTTTAAATTTGTTTTTTTAACCTTTAGATCTATTGTAGTAACCTCCATATATGCTGCAATAACCTTAATATATGTGAAGTTACCAATTTTGTTATAAGGATTTTTTTCCTAATCTAAGATCTGGTATTCCCGGGTGAGATGATTGCTACAGACTATAGGTAGATAAGAAAGTAGACTTTACCACAGATAAATTCTTATACATGAAATGTAAAAATGATCTAGGTGGATCCTTGAACGCCCAAAAATTGAAAATCTCAAAATTCCTTGTAAATGGATCTGTTCTGTAGAGCTTGAAATTTTGAATCCAATGCAACTTGAACGGGCTCAAACCGTTTTGGTATGTGAAAGTTATTGCAAGTCAAATTTAAGGGTTGATTGGAAAAATGTCAAAATGAAAGTTTGACTTCATGTGGTAGTATGTACTACTAACGTCAGCGTGACATCAACATGGTGATGTGGCAGCATGAGAGGTTGCCATGTGTCACTCATTTTTGGCGTTTTTGGACTGCTAAATGGACCAATAAATTTTTCCATGTGGCATTCGTATGGATGACGTGGCACTATACAGATGTGACATGTGTATGATAATGTTAGCATTGAATGGAAAGGGTTGATCAACCAGTGGATGAAAATTGGCAGTATGGTACTAATGTGGATGATGACTGTGTTGTACCTGTAGGCAAGTGGACCAATCGTAGGAAGTCATGTGGTGCTAACATCATCAAGTGACTAGGCATATGGTTTTCACATGGGCCAATCATAGGCCACCACATGGGCCAATTAGAGGGTGCCCGTGGCCTTATGAGAGGCTGCCAAATGGCCCATCGAATTAGACAAAAATTTATGAGACCAACCTCAATAGGGACCGATTGCTTGACCTCTCATATAACAATCTGTTGACATACTGTTACAACATGCCATGAGTCTTAACATACAAAGGGCGCAACCCATATTTATTGTTTAACGATTCGCTGGTTAGCAGTAGTGGACGAGTCGGCGGGCGCATTAACTAGCTTAGCCCACAACTATATTACATGTAATGTGAACCCGCGGAATAGAGGCAACGTTGAGTTGGCCATGACCCTTGGTCCCGTAACTGTGCGTGGGAATAAAGGGTGAGGGCCAACAAAATTAATTTTTTTTCTAATATATATTAAAAACCAACAAAACTACTAGTGGGTGGGGACGATCGAACCCTTACTTGCAATATAATAGGCCACATTCCTAACTAGTCAGGCTAGGCCCATTTTGTTGAATGGGATGTGAGACCAGAGGTTTTTGTAGCACATTTTAAAGTGCCTTTTGGAAAATTGAGGATAACTTGGTCATCCTAAGGCCTTTTTGAGCACAAGAAAAGCCTAGACAGGGGTTTTTAGCTCTTCTGAACATGATGGTAGAGTAAGTTTTGTAGTTTGAGGTTCATATATGGATGTTTTGAGCAAGTCATCGACAGAGGCATAATGGTGTCTAACCATTAACCTGTTCATCCTCTAGTGAAAAAGAGGAAGGAGTTGTTGTACAAAGGAACAAAGAGTTTCCATTTTATGTAAAGTTTGTAATCAGTGGATTTGTACCTTTGCATGCAAGGACATAATTTTGCCATTGTACTTTTTTATAGATGCCTTTTGAGACAAGAATTCCAGAGAGAGGACCTAGATGGCTTGAGAAAAAAATATTTGAGTATATACTCAAAAGACTCGAAATTTTGCAAGGAATTCATCTATGGATGTCTTTTTTCTCATTTGAGTGATCAATTTTTAGTTTATCTTCAAATGGTGCAAGTCGAGATAAGGTAGTAGTAACACTTCATTGGAAATTGTTCTTGTATATAGTTTTTTATCTCATATTCATGAGATAATGTTGAGTATGTTTTGAATCCGAGCAGGAGATTCATGGACCTAATGCTATGTTTGTGAGCGTGCACAGTTTATGTTTATTTGTATTGTTGTAGAAATTACTCTAAGTGAAAGTTCTTTGTAGGAGAGACATCGACACTCATCAAGAGAGTGCTTTCTTGAGTTGATTTGATGAAGTCATACTTGATATTCCAAGTATTTGTTGGTGAGACTCTGCCAAAAAGAGACCATTCATACAGTTAGGGGAGCTTGTGATTCTTGATTATTCTTGCAGAAGCTATTTGTGAAAGGGCACTATGAAACATTTGATGAGTCACACATGGACAATCATCCTTGATAGATCATCTCTCGGGAGCAACTCTATTGAAGAAAACGATACCTTACTCATCCAATGGACTATTGTTGAGGATCTCTTCCGTTTGATCGCTAAGAAAATATTATTTCTTGAGCTAGAGATTTTATGCAGATGGGTTGAGTTGGTTCATCACATGAAGAAATGTAGACACATCTATCATGGACCACATTTCCAGAAGGAAGAGCACCATGACAAGGGGAGTGACATAACTATGAATAACTACTATTGATAAGAAGTAGCTTGACAAGGGGAGTACTTGGGCACCCCATTTGCCATTGATGTCAAAGGGGGAGAGAATGTTGGAAGGGAAAGAATATTTTCATCAATGACAAAGGGGGAGATTGTTAATGAAGTTTTCATTTATGTCAATATGGTATCCTCAAATATGGATAAAACCTTAATTATGTCCTAACCGTAATGGCCTAAAAATCCTAAAAATGATGCCCTAAGTATTTTTGATGAAGCCCTAGGATCATGACTAGCCGTTCTGAAGCATACTAGAAAACTATAATATATGATTGCAAATCCTAAGTGCCAAAGAGAAAACCCTAGCATTATTAAAGATGATACCCTTGCCCTAAACCGTAGCTATCTCATGAACAAAATTTGGCCAACAAATCCTAACATGAAAACCCTAATCTAAAATCTCTTTCTTAAAAAACTCTAGGATTCCCTAATACATAAGCCAATTAAATCACATATAATTCTAAGCCCTAAATTCCTAAATCTCTAAAACCATATGCCAAATTCATAAATTATAACCATAATTATAAAAATATATACAAGATAATAACAAGCAAAAGAAAAATTTATAAATGAAAATAAAATGCATATAAAATACTTACTTATATATGTGAACGCTTCACCAATCTATACGTAATTTTCTCATCCTATTAGTCACATAATGGACGTTGCATACAAGTAATTGGACTTCACATAATGGATGTTGCATAACAAAATATTTCCAAAACAATGCATTACACCAAATCACCGATGAACAAATTACACGTTTGACACTAGATGTATAAGTTGAACGTATTACATGTTTAATATTAGTCGGCTCCACTAATTTGTAAGTGAGCTTGCTTCAATCTCAGGTCGGTTTGTCCTTCATTGGTGACGATTCCATTTTTCAAAGTCGTATTAATATAAAATGTATCGATATAGTTTGGAGATAGTTCTTGGTCAAAAATTAAAAAGGAGAAGTCTATAGCTTGTGAACTTAGAACAAAGATACAAAGGGAAAAGCTAGAACATAGAGCCAAGATCATTCGGTTGTGATACGCACTGGAAAATAAATGAAGTAATAGTTTGGTGAAGAAGTAACATTTTCGGTGAAAATAATGACAGGAAGACAGAAAGTTAATGTGAGTTCACATCTCGTGAACTGAAGAGGTTGAGAAGACACTGTTTGGCTTAATTTGGTGTTGGGTTATTTCTAATGCTCAAACAAAAAGGAAAAAGTGAAACTAAACATCATACCACCTATAGCACTTCAGATTTGGGTGGCTCCATACCTCAGAATTGTTGAGTATAGACCTCGATTTGTTGTATATACTAGTGACATGTCCAGACTTGTAGCTCAGTGCATTAACTCGTGTTGAGAAGCTCGGATCTAAAGGTTGTTAATCCGTGGAGAATCACAAGTATAAAATTGTGGTGGCTCGGACTCTTTTCAAGAGCTACAGAAATAGGTTGAAGTAGTGTGTGGACCTCAAGAACAAGTATGTGGTTCTATTAACAATGATTTGGGTTGGGAAGAAGGCTACAAAGGCTTAACACTTATATCCTCGGACAAACCTATACAGTGAATGTGGAACTGAGATTGCAGACACGTGGATGCAACAAGTCGTGGAAGAACCTTATAGAATTGTGTAGATCTGTAGTGGGTATTTGGTGAGTTGTCTTGAAGATAACATTGAAGACCATGATGCGTCATTGATGTCATCATGAGGTGACTTGGAGAATTTTCTTGGGTACAATTAAGAGAAGTGGTGACACCTTCATGTGAAGAACAAGGTTGTCATTGATGATGTGACGTGGAGACTAAGTGAAGGCATAGTTGAAGATTGAAAGGGCTTGTTGAAGAAGACATTGGGAGCTATGAAGAATAACCAAATACATCTTAACCAGGTAAAGTGAGAGTTAGATCCCAATAGGTTGGAGCCTTGAAAAGACAAGGTTGGTGCCTTGGAGGATAGGGTTGAAGGCCTAAAGGATCAGAGTCCTCAAGAAACCTAGTCGAAACCTGAACCATATATAGGGTTGGTGCCCCAAAATTGACAAGGTTGGAACCTTGGAAGTCCAAGTCGGTGCTTGGAAAAATACAAGTTGGAGCCTGGGAGATTGAAGATTGGAGCCTTCATCTAGGGTTGGAGCCTTGGAAGTCCAAGTTGGTGCTTGGAAAAATACAAGTTGGAGCCTAGGAGATTGATGATTGGAGCCTTCATCTAGGGTTGGAGCGTTATATTATTATTGTACTTGATTTAGTGTAAAGAAGAAATTAATAAATGTATTTATTCTATTATTTTTCATTTTGTGTTCTAAATATAAGTGATCTAACTGGTAAAAGTAACAATTGAAAAGAAATATTTATTCACCCCCTTCTCAGTATTTCCAACAGTCCCATCTCGATGTGCATCTGGGAATATTTCTCCTCCAAGTCACTAAAAAATTCTTTGTTCCCCTTCATGTGGAATGAGGCACCACTATCTAGATGCCACACACACCCCATCACTGTGCTTCCATGCATGCAATGAGGGTGAAGTCCAACTCTAATTGTGAAGCTAAAGCTTCATCTACCACTCCTCCTAAGGGCTTCTTGCATGCGTTGTTGTGTAGACACTTAGTTGCATAGTTACCAACTTCAAGATAGTGAAAGCACTTGATTTTGGACAAGTATTTCTTCTTTCCCCCTTGACCAAATTCTCCTTTCGATTGGGATTTCTTCTCTTTCCCTTTCTTTGCTTTTCCATCCAAGGCACAGTTCTCCTCATCCTCACACTTGGATGAAGTCTCGTCTCTGTTGTTCTACCTTATTTCTTCTTGCACCAAATCAGACCATAGGCATTCCCAATTTGGTAGCTTCTCCCTTCCATTCACTGAATCCTGGTAGTTGTGCCAGCTCTTGGGAAGGCCTAGAAGTGTTAGGTTTTCCATAGCATCTTCTACAATTGTAACACCAACACTACCAAGTTCATCATGACATTGTGTGAATCTACTCAACTATTGTGGTATTGTGTCACTCTTTTGCGTCTTGATATTTCAAAGCTTATCCTTGAGTGTTAGCTTCCTGTCGTCACTACTATTCTGGAACAAATCTGTCAATGTTTGCCACATTGCATATGAAGTCTCTTTCCCGTGGATATTAGAGACAATATGGTCTCTTACTCCTTCCAATACGATCCTCCTCACCTTGGATACACACTTCTTCCCTTCTGTTATAATCTACGCATCAGTTGTTGTCAGTTTCAGGATATGATTATAAACAAATTCCTTCAACCCATTATCTTCTAGTACTGCCTCCGTGCAGTCCTTCTAAGCAACATAATTCGGGCTTCCCTCAAGGGTATACTTGAGTCTTAGTCCATAGAAATCTATCCTGCTAGCTCTAAGAAATTGACCTTGCAAAGTCGATCCTCTTGTAATGACAACTTCGAATTATCTTCTCTACTATTAATCTTTCTATGATACCATGTAGAAATTTAATGTAGATTCAAAAATGCTCATGTAATTTACTAAAACAGAAGACTCAAATCTACTCTAGTCATCTGCAGAAATCAATTCACGACCGAGAATAAAAATCATAAACATGCATCAAGATTCAACAACCACACACAAATATTTATCTAGGGGAATGAAACTGCTCAAAACCCCTTCCTATCTTTATTTCATTAATCAAAGAATAGATATGAATACACATGCTTGCTCAGTCTTAGCACAACTTGCACCTATATAGTCTTTCTCTCTACTTCACTGGCTGAATCTGGCCAACACTTAACCAATTTTCTAGCCTACCAAACTCCTATTTCCTTGCCTTGTTCCTTGAGGAATTAAGCTCCTATTAATTAGGAAAATCCTCAATTGGAATTGCGCAATCCTTCTATGTTGATCCCCTGACTGCATGCACCACCTGTACACTTCGAAGTAGTCTACAAATGATAGTACAATGCCTTTGAATCTCTATCTCAACTTGGTAACTTGAATTCTCTGCATGCATTTTTTATTTTGGGCTGATTGATTAGTTAATTGGTTAATCACTCAGTGAGCTAAAGTTATACTTCCACACTTGGACCTTCCACTAGTTACTCTAGCCGTTAGAACTAGTTTAACTGACCATAACTTAATTTAACTAAAATAGATTGCTAGGAATCAGAAATCAATCATACTAAACTAAACTCAAGGTTCCCCTACTCGAATTAACTGAGTTAATAGCATGACAAGTGCCATGTCACCTCCGTTAACTACCTCCACGATTTTTTATGAAAATAGAAATTTGAATTTTAATATAGTTTGGCCAAGGCAAAGTCAAACTTAGATTTTCTTGTTGCATTTTCAACAACCTCTCGCATAACAATCTGTCGACTTACTATTACACTATGCCATGAGTCTTAACATATAAAGGGCACAAACCATATTTATTGTTTAACGATTCAGCGGTTAGGAGTAGTGAGCGAGATGATGGATGCACCCGGACGACATGACCCGTGATTATATTACATGTAATGTAACCTGACGCAATGGAGCGAGGGCATCGGGTGGGCCATGACCCCCAGTCCCATAATTGCATGCAGGAACCAAGGGCAACGGACAATGACCAGTTTTTTTTTTTAATATATATTAAAAACCAACGCAACTACCAGTAGGTGGGGAGGATTGAACCCTGGACCTGTTGTATAACAACCCATATGCCCAACCAGTCAGGCTAGGCCCATTTTGTTGAATGGGATGTGAGACTAGAGGTTTTTGTAGCACAATTTATAGTGCCTTTTGGACAAATGACGATAATTTGGTCATCCTAAGGCCTTTTTGAGCACAAGAAGAGCCTAGACAGGGGTTTTTGACTCTTCTGAGCATGACGGTAGAGTAAGTTTTTAATTTTGAGGCTCATAGATGGATGTTTTGAGCAAGTCATCCTCAGAGCCATAATGGTGTCTGACCATTAACCTATTCATCCTCTAGCGAAAAATATGAAGCAGATGTTGTACAAAGGCACAAATGGTTTTCATTTTATGCAAAGTTTGTAATCAGTGGATTTGTACCCTTGCACACAGACCTATAAGTTTTTCCATTGTACTTTTTTACACATGCCTTTTGAGATGAGAATTGCAGAGTGAGGGACTAGAGGGCCTAAGTAAAACATAGTTGAGTATATAATAAAAAATAATAAGGAATTATTTCTCATAAGTAATTCATCTACGGATGTTTGTTTTCTCATTTGAGTGAATGATGTTCAGTTGATCTTCAAATGGTGCAAGTCGAGATAACGTAGTATTGACACTTCATTGGAAAGTGTTCGTGTAGACAGTTTTTTTATCTCAGATTCATGAGATGATGGTGATGATGCTGAGTATCTTTTGAATCTGAGCAACTGATTCATGGAACTAATGTTATGTTTGTGAGCACGTCCAGTTTAAGTTTCTTTTTCTTGTTGTAGAGATGACTTTGAGTGAGAGTTCTTTGTAGGAGAGACATCACTAATCATCGAGAGAGTTATTTCTTGTTTTGACAAAGATATATATATATACTCATTATTCATTTGTTGCACTCAATAAACCGACCTCGTCATCATTGGAGTAGGGTCAGGACACGTACTCCATCATGGATGAACTATGTTATCATCTGGTTGTACTGATGTGCTTTTTCTTCTCTCTTACATCTCCTCAATTTGTCTTTGAGTATCACATGCTTCATGTATATCATTATGTTCATTTTCATTTACCTCTTCATGCTTGAACACTTTAGAATGAAGATAATTTATAGGATCCATTTTGAATGAATCTATTTAAGACTTTCACGATCAATTCATTCATTTTTGTTATGAATATTTGGAGGAGGACATTTATTGGAATTTTATGAAGGAGAAATTTGAGTATCTTGTTCAGATTTCTTAAAATCCACCTGATACTGAATCCATTTCAAATCTCTCAAATTGTTGTCCTGATGATGAGTAAGTCTTGTCAATGACAAATAAACATCTTCTAAAACACAAGTCAACTTTTCTCCTAATATTGTACCAACTACCAGTCTTGACTCTTAGAACTGCACAATTACTTGTCTCTGAAGACTGTGCAATCCATTGAGCTTTCCAACTGTTCAATATATTGACGATTAGAACTATTCAACCTTGAATATTGGCAGTCACTGAGCTTGCAAACTATAAAATATTTCCCTCGAAACTAGAACTGTGGAGTTCACTGAGTCAGTGGATTGTGCAACCCCTTGTTGTTGGGAACTGTGCAGTCCCTTCTGCCAGTAAGACTGCGTATTTTCCCGAAGTAAGCTAATGCACATCCCTAGAAAATAGGACGTGCATAATTAGTGTTTGACATGTGGCACTAACTTTCTATTCTAATATAGATGACAAGTGTCATTGCTCCCTTAATTTTAGGCATGTCTATCAGAAACCCTAACCCTAGCCCCATGAGGTGAAATCTATATAATAGAGGCTGTCAAAGCTCATTTTCACACTTAAATTTGAATCTCTAGCCTTCCTCACAAGATCAAGAAGATTTCAATATGGTTTTCACTTCTTTTCTGGTTAAGTTTCTCATGTGTCGCTTTTTGCTGATTTTTCTGTCACTTTTGTCACTTTTGCTTCTATGAGTGCTATTTTTCCCATTTCATTTCATGGTAGCTGGAATTTCTATAAATATTAGCTTGTACAAGTGTTGCTTAGATCTTTTGTTCAATTTTTACAAGTGTCACATCACCTTCTTACTTTTTTCTTAAGAGCAGTTATTGCTATAGGGGCTTTGTATACATGCTTGTTTTTCTTTTTACATGATCTTTTCTGGGTCATGATTTTCGCTAATCTAATATATCCTAAGGTCAATCTAGACTTGTTCTTGCTGTAACATCAGATCTCAATATCTCTCTCTCTCTCTCTCTCTCTCTCTCTCTCTCTCGTATACATGCTTGTTTTTCTTTTTACATGATCTTTTCTGGGCCATGATTTTCGCTAATCTAATATATCCTAAGGTCAATCTAGACTTGTTCTTGCTGCAACATCAGATCTCAAGATCTCTCTCTCTCTCTCTCTCTCTCGTATACATGCTTGTTTTTCTTTTTACATGATCTTTTCTCGGCCATGATTTTCGCTAATCTAATATATCCTAAGGTCAATCTAGACTTGTTCTTGCTGCAACATCAGATCTCAATCTCTCTCTCTCTCTCTCTCTCTCTCTCTCTCTCTCTCTCTCTCTCTATCTCTCTCTATTAGCTTGTACAAGTGTTGCTTAGATCTTTTGTTCAATTTTTACAAGTGTCACATCACCTTCTTACTTTTTTCTTAAGAGCAGTTATTGCTATAGGGGCTTTGTATACATGCTTGTTTTTCTTTTTACATGATCTTTTCTGGGCCATGATTTTCGCTAATCTAATATATCCTAAGGTCAATCTAGACTTGTTCTTGCTGCAACATCAGATCTCAAGATCTCGATCTCTCTCTCTCTCTCTCTCTCTCTCTCTCTCTCTCTCTCTCTCTCGTATACATGCTTGTTTTTCTTTTTACATGATCTTTTCTAGGCCATGATTTTCACTAATCTAATATATAAGGTCAATCTAGACTTGTTCTTGCTGCAACATCAGATCTCAAGATCTCGATCTCTCTCTCTCTCTCTCTCTCTCTCTCTCTCTCTCTCTCTCTCTCTCTCGCTCGCTCTCTCTCTCTCTCTCTCGCTCGCTCTCTCTCTCTCTCTCTCTCTCTCTCTCTCTCGCTCTCTCTCTCTCTCTCTCTCTCTCTCTCTCTCTCTCTCTCTCTCTCTCTCTCTCTCTCTCTCTCTCTCTCTCTCTCGCTCTCTCTCTCTCGCTCTCTCGCTCTCGCTCTCTCTCTCGCTCTCTCGCTCTCGCTCTCTCTCGCTCTCTCTCTCTCTCGCTCGCTCTCTCTCTCTCTCTCTCTCTCTCTCTCTCTCTCTCTCATACATCAGATATCGATCTCGATCTCTCGATCTCTCTCTCTCTCTCTCTCTCTCTCTCTCTCTCTCTCTCAATCTAGACTTGTTCACATCAGATCTCGATCTCTCTCTCTCTCTCTCTCTCTCTCTCTCTCAATCTAGACTTGTTCACATCAGATCTCTCTCTCTCTCTCTCTCTCTCTCTCTGTGCAATGCGTAGTCTCTTCCCTCTCCTTCCCAAATGAGATTGCACATTGCGCAGTCTCTCTCTCTCTCTCTCTCTCTCTCTCTCTCTCTCTCAGCCTTCGGCACTAAGACTGTGCAATGCGTAGTCTCTTCCCTCTCCTTCCCAAATGAGATTGCACATTGCGCAGTCTCAACTCTCAAGCTCCTCCCTTAACTGCTAGAATTGTACAACCCCTCTCTTCATAGCACATTGTGTAATCTCTAAGCTAAATTTGCCTCCTGTAGCTCAATAACTATGCAATCCTTCTTCTTTATCAGTCTTTTACCGGTTTATGTTTGATTAACGAATAAATTTTCTTGATACGACTTGTTTTCCATGAGTGCCTCTCTTGTTACAAGTATTAAAGGTCTTGAGCTCATCTCTTCAGTAGTTATCATCATGCCTCCCAAGATATCAACCTCAAAGGAAACAATAGAGAGCAGTATTTATTTGGTGGTGGAGAGTCATCAAATCATTATTCATATCCTTTCTGATACTCACCTCATCATTGAAAAGGACTTAGAAATCAATTGGCACATGGTCAAGGATGCAATTACCGCTAAGTTATACCCAATAGATCTAGATGATAGAGAAGTGTATATCAATGTACAATGATCAACTTTCCAAAAGGAAACTTGCAGGTTCTCATTTCTCCCTTATGCAGATATCATCAAATGGATCCTGCAAGGCCTGGATATTAAGAGCATGATACTCAGCAGTGTCAGTAAATGACAACTTGCTTCCTATTTGAATCAATGTCTTCAATGGATGGATGATTTGCCTCACCCAGAGGAGTACATTGATTCACACTTCTATGTTGTTACAAGTTATCTGAACACCAAGGAAGTAATCAAGACTTGGGTGAAAGATCCATCTATGTTTTTCCAGACACCCAACAAGACTTATAAGACTAGATCTCTCTGGACAGTGTTTCAATAGATGATAGGAATATGTTTCAGGATTTATGGATAGAAGGACACTTAATCCTTTCTTCAAGGATGGGTTTACATGTTGCACCAAATCATTGCATATGGGAAAGTATTCAATTGGTCTGACCTTTTAGCTCAATAACTAAGAATCAAATTAAACCAGGACAAGAATCCATCAAAGGGTAAGAAAGCAAGGTTATATAAGTATGTTGATCTGTTGGATGATGTTGTGCTCGAAATTATTTTCCTGGTATAAGCCGGAATTGGACATCTAGAGAGCCTCTTCTCCATATATATTGCAAATCGTTGGCAGTATGCAGTTACAAAGGAGTTATCATCAAGTTGGCTAATCATTTCTTCACATTTTTGTACTGACTAATATTTGAAGAAGAAACCCCTTGCACGTCTCAAGAGGCAATGAATTCAATATCAAATATTGTCAATTTGTTTGCCTCACCAGATGGCACTTACATCAGGGTGTTTGGTTGCCAAAGACCATCTCATTTGTTTCTGAGGTATGCCACAAATCATTTTTTCATGCAAGAGCTTACTTATCACCTTTCCACAGGGTTGTCAGCAATATTGTAGAGCAAGAAGAAAGTACCTTGGCCCACCTTTCCTCTATAATTGGGATCTTACATAATCAAGAACCTGGAGGCTACAGAAGCTAAAGTCACAAAGTTGGAAAGTTGCAGGTTTGGTACTATAGATTACCATTAATATGATCCCAAGGGAATTTGCAGGAAACACTGTGCCAAGTTGCATTTTTCTTGGTCGTGCAGGAACATCATTAGGTCAAATGAGGAAAATATCATGAATTGTTATAATGCCTCTACGCCCCACACACTAGGTGAATAGGCAAGCCCTTCCCACGCATCTCCAAAGCATGACATCACTCCGGAAGAAAAGAATTCATAAGAGCACAATATAATTAGCATAAAATATAAAAGGAAAGTCACTCATAGTCCAACAAAAGAACAACGCCACAAATTCAAGACAGATCCATCTGTCGTGAAAGCGGCTATGGTGGGAGAGAAGAAGAGGAAGAAACAACAAGAAGAGCATGAGAAAAAAGAAGAATAAGAGAAGGAGAGGCAGGAAGAAGAGAAAATATTGAAGGAAGAACATGAGAAGAAATGTAGATGTAGGAAGAAAGTGAGCTTCGAGCAGCTACACTAATGAAAGGGATGCAACAATATAGTTTGGTTCCCATCACTCGTCTAAAACACACACACTACCCTAGCTTTGCTTTAAGAAATCAAAATAATGGTAGACACAAAACACTTGTCTTTCCTTGAGATATGATGGTAAACCCTACAAATAACTTCATTTTAATGTAATGTATCATTAAACATGTGAATGATCACTTACAATTCTTATGAAAAGTGGTCACAAGTTGTCACAATTGTAATCTCTATGTAATAAATTTTTTAAGTCAAATGACAAATTCATGTTAATGTAATGTATCATTAAATGTGTGAATGATCACTGAAATTCTTGTGAAAAGTGGCCACAAGTTGTCGCAATCATAAGAGCTATGTAAATAATTCTTGAAATCAAATGATAATACAAGGAATTTAACCATTATCCCTTGATAATTATTCAACTGTAGCACCTATTTTGAAAATTCACTATTTGTTTTTAACATCTTATAGTTCAAATTGAACACAACAAACAATAGCATTGGAAGTCCAATAACAAAGCATTATGAGCATTAAGAATGGAATAAAATACTTTTACTTACATACAAAAATAATTTGTACCATCCATGGGACCAAGAATTAAAAAATAAACACCACTTGCATAATGTACTTTACATTCCTTATTCCAAAGATGCCTCAACTTGTCATAGGTTTTAGTGGTGTTTTGAATCATTCTTAATATAACTAGTATTTTTTGTGTTAGTAAACTCAACAAGATATATAAAACACTGAAATCTTCATAATGTATTGTGTCTTACTCTCTATCTTTCTTTCTTTCTTCTCTCTCTCTTTTCTTGTATACATGAGGATGTATCATCAAGTGCACCTTATATTCATCTTCTTGTTTACAAAGTGAACATAGGCATTCTTCTATATTCTTATATATATATTTTTCCATATCCTTCTTTTTAGTACTAAGTAATAATAGCTTAACTTTTTTTTTTTTTCAAAGGTGGAAAAACCTATCAAACTCAGTTTGTCAAACCAACAGTGAGGACAGCCATCTCTGCTGCTATCCGCAAATGTCAGTTGACACATCACTGTTATCAAGGAAAACCACGCCACCTGAAATAACCCGCTGGTGGTCCGTAAGGGAGCAGGCTTTCACTCCTGCCAGATGCCTCTGGGTCTTGGGCCGTTAACCTGTTTCCTTACGTCCGAGGAAGACGAGCTCTTAGCCAAGCAGAAGCAGTTTTAGGGCATACTATAATAGCTTAACTTAAATTAACAAAGTAAATGTTTTCCTTGTAATTAGAGATTTTATTTTTTTGAAATATTAACCTTAAATTGATAAAACCTCATTCTCTTATCAAGTTAGTATCATACTTCTTTACTAACCTTTTTTTACACTAATTTAAAATAACATGTGTTTTATTCAACTATTTTTTTTCCAATTTTCTTATTTTTATTGTATCTTCTAATCATTATACTCACCCTTATTTGAAAATAAATTGTATCCATAAATTCATGTATATCCATAACCATAACCGCATCTAGCTAAATACAACTTAATTATATTAAAAAAAACCATGGAAATTATCACAATTATGATAGGTATAAGCCCATACTCAAATAATCTAGTCATTCATCTAACTAATTGACAGACACAACCTAAGTAATTGATATTTTATTTTTTCCATTGGAAATAGGTGATATAATTTTGAGTGAGAATGTAATTTTTTGTTGTTTAAAATGTGATTTTGAATGGGGGTGGCGATGCCATTAGTCGAATGGGTCCAACTAGGAGCTCAACGATGCCACTTCAACTTGTTGAGGTGTCGTATGACTCCTGTCCTCCGCCTGCAGACATCTATCATGTATATGTGGTGACCGGTTCAACCAGTTTAGGGCACGTTAGGTTAACCTGATGGTCACTTGTTAGAGTCTTCATTCAATCGTTGCTTTATTTTGTTCAGACGTGTTTCTTGTGCATTTTTGGTCTCGGGGACTTCTGTAGCATTGCTGCAATACCGCTCACAGCCATACATGTCCTTGGCGCTGTAGATAGTGGGTTATGGGGTATTTCTGATGCTTGTTCGAGAGGTTGTGAGGTTGTTATCTGGAGTTTGGTCTGGTTTATTAGCCTGTTTTTTCTTCCCTGTATGGTGTATTGGCTGGGGTATTCGCCTGTGTTCATCCCTATGGAAGGTTTAGCTCGAGTCGATATTGGTTATCGTTGTTTCATGCTCCAAAGGGTTCTATCAGGTAAAAGAGTAAGTTTCTGAGATACACTGGAGAATTTTTCTTGTTTTATGCAAATTTTTGGATGTCTAACCCCATGGCAGGCCTATATTATAGGTCACTGTGTGATTTGTAGTTGGAGCTATGGTTTATGGAGCACCTTTGGTTCCTGTGTCGCGCTGGCATGGACGAAGCCGATGAAATGAGACTTAAAAGGTAGGACACTGTCCTACCAGCCTATATCTACCTGTGTTTTTAAACACATTTAACAGGGTGGTTTATTGTGCCTTTGTTCATCTTATCTTCTTGTGTGTTTGAACACTTTCAGTTGTGTTGGTTTTGTATAATTTGTGGGTATTGTGTAAATTGTGGGGTTTGAAGCATGAATACTCTATGTGTCGAGTCATTTGTGCAACAAAAATGCCTTTTCGAGGACGATTTGTTGCATAATAGAGGAAGGCCAAATGCTTGTGATAATTTATTATGGTTGTTGTTTTGGTGTTTTGGTGTTCTGGTTGTGATAATTTATTCTGGTTGCGCGCTCAGTGCTGGGGTTTGGTGTATTATACTGCTATTTATGTGAGAATAGGGTTTGATCTCGTGTGTCTCTTTGGAGCCATATTTCTTCCAATGGAGTCACCAAGTGAATCTTTTAAGTCAATCCTGTGTAGCTTCACAACTTCAAACACATAATACAACCATTCTCCCCAAGGAAATTCTTCCTTTATGCATCCCTGGTAATGACGCCATTTATGATGTTGTAGTAATTTCTTTTATTCTCTCCTAGAGGTATCCTCGGCTACAAGAGTCACCAAGGCATCTTATAACTTTGTTATAATTTCAACTTAGCCTTAAATCCTACTATCTAGAGGACAATAGCTAATATTTTAAGTATGTGCTTGAATTCACTCTCAGGGGTAAAGTAATTCAACTTCGAATCTCTTAAGAATAAAGGAATCTAGTAAATCATGGTCTTGATTGAAAATTTGTAAGTAAACAGGGTTAAATATCTTTTCAATAACTTTAAACATGTGGAATTAATCCATGATATATCATATATCTTATTGTTTTCATGAAAGTATGAAAAATTTATAGAATATAATTGAAAATAAGCAAGGCACAAATGTGTTGTCATTTTGGTGTTTTGGTGTTCAGGTTGTCATAATTTATTCTGTTTGTGCGCTCAATTTTGGAGTTTCATGTATTATACTATTCTATATGTGATGAGGGTTATTGTCACTTATTTTAATATTGACATGGGCAATGTGTAGTATTTCTGTTTATGGTTGGCATACTTTCTCATGAAGATGTCAGTCAAGCCTTAGGTGGCAAAGCCAGTTATTGTAAAATATTATGTAAAATGCTCATATCATCCTAGATCTCTGGTCTTATCTAGATCTTTCAAGTTGGTCCGCTGACATTGTGGTCGGATCTGGTGGTGCATTCCAGTTTCTTGGTGCTGTTGGTGTTGCTAATTGGCCTGGCTATGATCTTGTTAAGATTGTTTGGGCGATTTTTTTCTTTTCAAGTTGATATGATACTAGTTTGCAGTTGATTTCGTGTGGTTATGTTGGCATATTTTTTCAGTGATTTAGAGTTTTGGGTCTTTGTGATGGAGGGTATGGTGGGCACAAGTTATCAGTAGTTTGGATTATGATTAGTACTTGATTAGATTATGATTATGTTACCAATGTAATTGAGAGTATAATAATTTTTGTTAACATTTGTTAGCAGTTGTTAGCAATAAAATACATTTAACATGTTAGCAGTTGTCAGCAGTATAATACATTTAAATTGTTAGCAGTTGTCACCACTATAATACATTTAAATTGTTAGCAGTAAAATGTTGTTAGATTGTTTATTTGTTTGTTAGATTTAAATTTTAAAACTACCTAAATACATGCAATTTTCTTCACTGTCTTTAGTCCCTTCCTCCCTCCTTTCAATTCGGGTAATGTCATCTCTCCCCTGATGGTTTAAATTATTGCCCTGTGAGTTGTATATTTGTGGTGCTAGAGAAAGGTTTGGAAGTCTCTCTATTTTTTCATGGCCCAAAAATTATGTGACAAAGAGATATAACCACCATATGTGATTACAACAAAGAAAAGTGCTTGCAAATTCATTGGAGAAGGTGCTTACAATTAGCTTTAGGGCTTTAGATTTTAGTATTTTACCTTATTTCCCCATAAAGGTAAAATTAATGCATCCACACATGCTTGTATGTTGTTGTATGGAACTGGGTGATTCAAACTAGGAAATATGGTTAGCAATAAGATGCCTAAAAATGTTGTTGTTACTGACTCCTAACAAAACCATAAACTAAAGCTTCCAAGGAAAACATTAAACTAAATGATTCAATGCTTTAGAGTTAGTGATTTTATCTAAATAAGAGAGAAGAATTTGATGATTGAAAAAAGCATAAAAATCTCACATCGAAATAAAAATAATTTTCAGATTAGAATTCAAATTCAAGTTCAACATAGTTCATATTCTTGAATTCAGTTTATCTAACTTTGATTAAATTATCCCAACAGAGCTCAATTACCTACAGATCATATTATCCCAACAAAGTTCAAATTCTTGAATTCAGTTCATCTACCTTTGTTCCTTGATCATCACAATGACCTGTTGGACATTAGATAAACTGACACTCCCCGTGTGTTTCACGAAATGGACTAACCGCCTCTCGTGGATCCTTATCTTTGGTGATGTGATCATTGACTAACACTTGCCGGTTTTGGTCTAACGAAAATTGTGATTCCAAACAAGTGGTATCAGAGCGTAGGTTACGAGTTCGATACGCACTCGGCTCGCTTTGGCGGAGAGATTGTTGGACATTGGATAAACCAACACTCCTGCATGTTTCGTGACATAGACTAACCACCTCTCAAGGATCCTTATCTCTAGTGATGCGATAGTTGACTAACACCTACAGGTTTTGGTCTAACGACAACCGTGATTCCCAACATGACCATTAACAAACATTCTCAAATCAATTCAAACTATATGTAACTGTGTAGAAGAGAATGGTATTTTTTATCATTTGCAATACTCAATCTAATGAACTAGATAATCCTTAAATGTGTAGAAGTGTAGCTTATACTATTAAAACAATCAACATATTTCATCCTTATAAAATTTACATTGAGATGTGGTTACAAAAATTATGTCATGCCACCCCTATGTTTGATGGCCTCCATTTCCTAAATTGCCCAAAATTGTTGAGTTGCCTGCCTAACCCAAGTATTGTGGACTACCCAAGATTGGTTGATTAGGATGTGCCTGAATGTTTCCATATGCTTGACTCCAATTTCCTCCTTGTAGCCATGGAGGGACTAAGTAGCCCAAGTGTCCACTTGTGTTACTAACCCCAACACTGAGTGCAGGTGTCATATAAACACAGTTAGGATTTAAACCTGCACTAGTAGGGGTATAAGAGGTGGGCATAACCCTTGGATGATAGCGAGGGACTATGATGTTAATCAGGTCTTAGTATGATGGTGTGTGCTCTGCAATGTGGTCCAGCATGTTGGACATCATCCTATTTGCCTCAAATTGGCTTGGACCATAGTCTTCCCTGCTTGTCACCCCTCCTCCTTTTTCCAACACCTGTTGAACCTTTCTTGCCTCCCTCTCTTGCCTTGCTAATGGTTTTTGATGTTCCTTATCTTCCCTTGTTTTTTGTCTTTCCAGCCTTTCCTTTGCTCGAACTTATGCTACTGCAATCCTTGCAACTCTCTTTTCCTTGGCCAAATCCTTCTTTCTCTTTTTAGATTCCTAAATTTCGTTTTTTTTTACATTCAGACTCAAAAAATAACTTCATATAATCCTCATATGTGAGCAACTATGAACTCCTCCCCAAACGAAGAGAATATGATGTTGAGTGCCTTGATGAGGCCTCCAATCTCTCTACTGGTATCTTTTGGAATGCACCAAGTATTCTTTGCTTTGATGTCCCATGCTCCTCAGGACCTAACACTTGGATTTCAACCTCTAGGATAACTTATTGGCCCCCATTTTTGTCTTCTTTAGGTATTTCATGCTGAATATGCTCCTCTTTTAGTGATCCATTGTCCAAAAAGTAATGAACAATTTTGGTGTTCAACTCTAATGGTTGTGAAGGTATGCCCATGCTTTCCTTATTGGTGGTAGACACATTATGTGTGTTGATATGCATCATGGCCTCTCCCAACCATGATGGTGGGCTTACTTGGGTTTGCATGCTTAATTTCTCATTGTTTAATCATGTTGCATTATCATTTGAAATCAAGTTTGCATTTTCATTCACTTGATCAACTGCCTCATATGGAATATCAAATGAAGAATTGGTCGATGGTTCAATGGGTGTGACAACCTCCATGATATTTACAATTGGTTCATGATTGAACTGTGTCTCACTCACATGTTCATCATCATCACCATAGAAGTGCCCTTCAAAAAGGGACAGTATACCTTCAGAAACATCAACATCTTCTTTACCATCAACATGGTATTGTAAGTTCTCTACTTCTTGAACTTCCACATCAAATGCTTGGATATAACCAGTATCATGCATAAGAGCATCAACATTAAGTAGCCATATACTAGTCCTCCTAAATCCAGCCTTGATATTAGAAGTTGTGAGAGCCCTTTTAAATTCTTTACTTGCAATCTCAGTTAGCTCAAACCTCTTTACTTCCACCCCAGGATTCTTTGCCATCCACGAAGCTCACTCGACCCTGAAATAGTTCTTGAAAGGCCCAAACATGCTGTGAATCAAGGGATTACAATCTGTGAGTGGTATAAGCCGACAATGTTAATAGGTCAATGCCCAAATGTTTGGCCTCCTCAATTGTCTGCACAACCATGTGGCCTCCATGGCCATCTAAAATTAGTAGGTGTCTATTTTTAAACTAGACACTACCTGGTACAAATGCAGCAAAGTGATAAAGCCAATTCAGGAATAGTTCCTTTGTCATCCATGCATGGCGATGTCCAACCATGCATGCCCCTGGTTCACAATTATGTATATAGTTTTTTAGTTGTGTTTTACCTTTGAATAAATAAAATCCTAGGATTGAAGAACCAATTTCATTGACACAACAAAGAATAGTGATCCACTCCCTGCTCTTAGGAAAAATCTTAGGTACATTTTTGCTCCCTCTCTTGGCAATTACTCACATACCACAATTCCTTCCTTCCTGTAAGAATGTTTCATCATAGTTCCATATATGGTCTGGGGCATATGAGTGTTGCTTATATCTAGCAGAAAGAGTGTTATCGAACTTGGACACAATTGCATGCATACATTTAAAGCCGTGTCTCTATCAAGGCCCTCAGTTATACTTAGCACAAGGCCTGAATGCCTTTTTTTAAACCCACTTCACCATGATTTACCAGGAAACCCATATTTGAATGGGTTTGGCCTCCCCTAACAGATTTGAGCCATGGTGGATTTAAGTTGTATAAGCTCTAACCCATGTCCCAATTGGACCATCTCCTTACACCACTCAACCACCTCTTCCTCCTCCTATTTCGTCACAACTCTAACAAGCCCTCTACACTTTGTATTAGTCAACCCATTTATGCAATAATGTATGTTAGAGGTACCAATTGAATATCCCTTAAACTTGTTGTCATCAATTTGAGCTAGCATGTCTTGCTTTGTCTAGCATCTGATGGCACTGATTTTCTTTGCTGAACTTGTAGTTGAAATTTCTAAGTCTGACACATCAGAAATCCCTACTACATTATCTGGTTTATTATCTCCTACATGTTCTCTCCATTAACAAGATATTTATAAATATAAATACTAAAATAAACATGAATGAAGCCTCAACAAATATACAGATCAACAACTGAAATAACTAAGACAATCTCACAAGGGACACCGTTAGTTTTGGACAATCGTCCCTAGAAAAACCCAATGCAGGAAAACCGGTACAACAAATATGAGGGTTTATTTATTATTCAGTTTCTGAATACAACTAAGGTACCATCAATGGCTCACCCTTCAGAGAATTTCTTTGGCATAAGTACCTCTCCCCGGAGACACATATTCTAGCTGATCAGCAACTGGATGATTGATCCCACAACAACTTTGATAGTTCCTTAGCTAGAAAGTGAAAGCTTATCCAAGCTTCTCTCTGGAACTGCGTCATCGTCCAGGGACTGCATCACCATTTTTCTACTTTGCGTCTGCCTCTCGGATCCTAGTCTACCCATGAAAAATCTCTTAGTTCTGCCTCTTCAGCCCAACGTCAGCTCTGCTAGCCTCGGCACAGCCTCTACTACCTCTGCGTCAGCCTCTTGGCCCTCTACATCCTCTACGCTGGCCCACTTAACCCTTGCATCAGTGTTGGTTGCATCTGCGTCAACCTTCCAAGGCTTTGTGTTGTATCTCTAACACTTTCTCTACCTCTCTGATATGTATTCTCAACCTTCTGTCAAACTGCCCCCCGCTGTAAGAGATCACTAACTCGATTTCTCAGCAAACCCTGCCCCATAAAATCGAATTCTTGATCAAATTGGTGTATCTCCAATTGACCCTCAAGCCTTCTCTTATACTTTTCCCATTGACAATTCAATGGCCAAGATTAAGTCCCTAATCAACGACTAAGAGTAGATTTGGCTTGATCCTCATTATTTAGAACTTTCTCACCTATATTATATTAATACACATTAATATTTTAATTTTCCTATGTTTAGACTTAGGGTTAAATTAAAAATATTAATTATTTTAATATCTCTCCATCCGGGTGGAATTTCCCAAAACGATTTATGGGTCTTGGAGATCTCATGTGCCTTAGCCTCTCCACCAATTTTTAGGGCTAGAGCACATCTGATGCTACCAAAATCCAACACTCCCTCTTAGTGAGGAATGTGCTCTAGCAATGCTTCACTATAGAAATGTCACACTGATTTTCTGCATCGAAACCTGTGTTGATGCTTGGCCTGCTGCCTCACATCCTCTGCATTGCTGCTCCATGTACTACTACCCATGACACTACCACTGCCACTGCTACATATGTATTGGAACTCCCTCTCAATATGCTGCCCATGCTGCCCCTAGCACTGCCACTGCTAATTGCTGCACTTCAACTCAGTTACCAAGAATTAGGTACCTGACTTCCCCCAAATACTCACATCTTAGGCAATCTAGAAGCCCTGTGATGTTTAAGTTGCCTCTATTACTAACCAGTGCTACCTCAGCTGCTATTGTGCTACTACAAACACCTATGTGCCTCTCGCACTACTCCAACCTCTCTTGCATTGCTACAGACTTTTGTACTCTAGCCTTGCCTTGCTGCTCCACCACACTTTGTTTCACCCAACATTTGTCATCATGCTACTGTCATTAAGGGCTCCCGTAGCCGGATGTGATCCAAGAGTTTGGGCACCTGAAGGATCCTGCCCCTAGCATGTAGTCCTCCTGACTACAACTTGATATCACCCCACCTCTTCTCTAGAGGTGCATAAGCACTCATGACACAATCATCATTAGTCTCAACCTCTTTTTCCACCTTAGCTGGAACTGCCTTTGAATCAGAACCCTCTTCCTTATTTTTCTTCCTGGGACACTAGGTTGCATAATGTCCCAGCTCCCCACAATGGAAGCACTTAACCTTGGATATGTCCTTCTTGTTCCTCTTTCCTGCCACAAATGCTAGAGCTACATCCTCCTCCTCCTCTTTCTTGATTTGACCTCCCTTGCCACTACTCCCTACCTCGGTCATCCTCCTGATCTCTTCTTGGCGAAGAGCTCCCCACATCTCCTCCCAACCGGGAAGAGTAGCCCTATCCAAAATACTTTGGACAAATGTCTCCCACTCCTCGAAGACTACATTCAGGGCAGTCCTGACCATAAATTCTAGATCCGATGTAAACCTCACGGAAGTAAGCTGGTCATAAATCTCCTGCAACCTAAGAAGGAATGGATATATTTTCTCTCCCTTATGCATCATATATGACCATAGCTGATTCTCCAATAGCATCTCCCGATGTATAGAAGAGCCCTAGCATAAGGAGGTCAGGGTGTCCCACATCTCCTTTGTTGTGTTCTTTTCAGCAATATGTGGTATGACATGATCTTTGACCCTGTCTAGGATCATGCACTTCACCCTCGCCATTGCATCCTCATACTTCTTTTTCTTAGCTGGGTCAACTAGGATAACCATGGTTTTCAAGGCATAGTCCATGATGCGATTTCGATCCAGGACTTCCAAGATCTTGGCCTTCCAGATGACAAAGTTGGAAGCCCCATCCAACCTATCCTGATCCCTTATTCTATTCACTGTCATTTCAGCTCGTCTTCTAGACTCCCTCTAAGTCTTGATTTTCCTTTTGGAAATCCTCTCCAATCCTCCTTGCAACTACAACTCAGATCTAGATTCCTTCGCTAGAAATCCATCATGGTAGTGACTACCTCTTCCTTGGTCTCACCTCCTTAGACACTATTTTGCTTCGACAGAAATAGTGTCCCACCATCTCCTCAAATTACAATCTGCCCAGAGCTCCCCAAGCCTCAAAAACTGAAGAAACTGAGCCTTTCACGCTCTGCACAATCCCGACAAAGGTTCTTCTGCTCCTAGCCATAGCATCGATCCTTCCTGGCTGAGAAAGATGATTGGGAAATGCATAGGATTGATATGCCCCTCTCTACCTCTATGTTGGCCCTCCTCCTGGCTCGAAATGATGACGCAGGCTCTACGTCACTTCTTCTCTTACTTCTTCTGCTCTGTAACAACGCTTTCTCTCGGGACATCTGTTACTGCTGCAAATTTCAGATTTTTGTTGGTGCCTTTAGACCTCTTGTGATATATAATGCTCTAATACCATGTTGAAATTTCTAAGTCTAACACATCAGAAATCCCTAGTGTATTATCTGGTTTATTATCTCCTACTTTTTCTCTCCATTAACAAGTTATTTATAAATATAAATACAGAAATAAACACAATTGCAGCCTCAACACATATACCGATCAACACCGTTATTTTTGGACAATCGTCCTTGGAAAAACCCAATGTGGGAAAACCGGTACAATAGATATGAGGGTTTTATTATTATGTAGTTTCTAAATATAACTAGGGTGCCAGAAATGGCTCATCCTTCAAAGAATTTACTTGGCAGAAGTACCTCTCCTCGGAGATAGATATTCTAACTTATCAACAACCAGATGATTGATCCCATAACAACTTCGGCATTTCCTTAGCTAGACAGTGAAAGATGATCCAAGATTCTCTCTGGAACTACGTCACCCTTTTTCTGCTTTGTGTCTGATTCTCAATTCCCAATCTGTCCCAAAATAAATCCCTCAACATTGCCTCTTCAGCCCAACATCAGCTTTGGTAGCCTCTACTACCTCTGCGTCAACCTCTTTTCCCTTTGCGTCTTCTATGCTGGCCCACTTAGCCTCTGCGTCAGCCTTCCAAGGCTCTGCACTCTCTCTCTTGCACTTTCTTTACCTCTCTGATATGTATTCTCATCCTTTTTTCAAACCGCCCCTCACTGCAACACGTCACTAACTCGATTTCTCAGCAAACCCTGCCCCAAAAAATCAAATTCTTGATCAACTTGGTGTATCTCCAACTGACCCTCAAGCCTCCTCTTATACTTTTCTAGTTGACGATTTAATGGCCGAGATTAAGTCCCTAATCAATGGCTAAGATTATATTTGGCTCGATCCTCGTTATTTAGAACTTTCTCACCTATATTATATTAATACACATAAATATTTTAATTTTCCTAAGTTTAGACTTAGGGTCGCATTAAAAATATTAATTATTTTAATTCTCTCCATCCAGGTGGAATTTCCCCAAACGATTTTTGGCTCTTGGATATCTCGTGTGCCTTAGCCACTCCACCAATTTTCATGGCTAGAGCACATCCAATGCTACCAAAAATCAACACTTTCACCTTGCACTATGGTTAATGGTGGGATAGAATGATCTACCACCATAGTTTCCTTTTCAATGACATTACTGGCCGCATTGGGAGAATTCACATCAACCCCCTATCCTCATATGATGAACTAGATTGCAGTTGGGCCCCCCTCACCCCTCACCTCCTCCTGTGCCATTTGTTAGGGTCCTACAATTTATAGGATCTCAAGGTGATTGAATATCTCACATTTTGCAGATTTCATATTGTTCATAGATCTCAATATTCAATTGATTTCCAAGAAAAAAAAAGAGGGTATTTAAAAAAAAGAGGAAAAGAAAACAATAAAATAAAATGAAAATAAAGAAAATAAAACCCCAAATATTGTTCAATTCATACAATCTAAGCATGTTGGAAAAAAATTCAATTTCTGTTGAGAAGGTAGAAAATAAAGATATGCCAAACAGTTTAAGATTGGAAAATCAATAGCTAGGTAGAAATGAAATTGGTTCAACTTCTCATTCTAGATCAATAGGAGAAATAAGTGATAGAGTAGGTTAGAAAAAAAAAGAAGTGAAAAAGGGGTCTGCAAGTCCAAATGCACCCTACAAAAAAAAGGACATGAAAAATTCCTTTAATGTTTTATGACATAGTTCATGTGTTTTTCCTATTGTTAAGAAAAAATAAAAATTAAAAAGGTTAGGGGTCTTATACATTACTCCTAACTTTATCCTATACTCCGCCCCCTTTTCATTTTCCTACCCCACCATTCACATGCTCATCACATCAATATTACCCACCCCGCACCTTTCATCAAATCCTCGCAATCTATATTTGATCCAATGGCCCACATGAGTTTCCGGTCCCCCCTCACCCTCTGAACGTTAATGCCAGGGGGGTCCAAAATCAGTGGTTTCATACCACTTATGTGTCACGCTGTCGTGATTTCGCACCCCCCCCCCCCCCCCCACTCATTCCACTTACCACTTCGTAGGCCCTCTGAAAAGTGGTTTTTTTTTTTCCAATAAACCACCCCTCCATTGTGATTGTTCACCAATCTCGTTGCTCTACGATGCCGCTCTGTGCCTTCCGCCTATCACCTCCATTCCCGTGCTATACCATTTCACATTCAATTCGCTAGACTGTTAGCCAACGGACCCGCGCCACTTTAGGCCACTCCAACAGGGATTCTCTGAAACTACAAATGCATCATCTCACTCATTTACCGAGTTTTGAATATGTTCTCTTTTGCTTACAGGAGAAGGTGAAGGCTTGCTCAGGCATACACAGTGAAACAATAACACAGTTGCAGAAAGTTGCACTTCTCTACGTTTAGCAGACATCCCCCTTCTTGAATCCCATTTTCTATTCATCCCCTTTCTATTTTCCCTCTCTGAGTTCCCTCTTCTTCTCATTCCTTTTCTATTACAGTTCACCTGCAAATTCAAAAAAAAGTCCAGGTTTAAAAATTTGCAGAAGACAGCCATGCCACCGAAGAGGAAAGAACAAGAGCTATTCAATCCAATGGTGCACCCACCAGTGGACTTGGACCATATCCCACTTGCAGACAAAGACTTCAAAATACATGAAACAATATCAGAATTCAATCTCTTTGACATCTACTGTTGGTGGGAGGACAAATTTGTTGATGAAATGGATGATATAGGACTCTGGGATACAAATTACCTTTCTATATTTTTCCCAAAACCCATAGCTGCCCAGAATTGATCAAAAAATGCCAGTCATGCTATAACCCACAACAAAGGGAAGTAATACCCCCACCAGAAGACATAGTGTTTACCATTGATGCTAAATCTATAATGTAGATGATGCAAGCTCCTATCATTGAAGGAGCCTCTCCTTTTTCCCATGAAATCCTTAGTGAAATGTAACAGAGACTAGACTTTGCCAAAAGAGCTAAAACCCTAGAACTCTTCATGACTGAATAGACTCCACTTCCTAGAAAAAATCCTCCATATTCCTCCTCTGCTTTCCCTGATAGAACCAAGCATATAGCCACTATACTTTCATATCTACTAGGCTATTATTCAGATCAGTGGCTTGATGAGGCCATAATAGGTTTCATGTCCATATTGGCATCTGATACAAATCCCTCTATCTTGTTTAATTTCAGTCAATTCCTGGAAAATTCCATCCATGAGAAATTCATAAATTTCACCACAGAGGAAGTGTTTCAGTATTCTTTAGTATTAGTGTACATGTTTGTTTATTTTCAGGCAAACAGATTTCAATTTGCAATGACCAAGTTGAATGAAGAAGGAGAACCCTAATCTATCATCTTCTAGACAACCCTAATAATGAAGGATCAGAGGAACTTCACATACAAAACATTCATAGAGATGTTTGTCCATCCAACTGTGAGCCTCCTCAGTGGAACAGCAGAACCTAGAATAACTAAAGAAATTAAAAGGATTATGTAGCTGATAGATCAAGCAAGAATAGGAGATTGGTACTTGTACAAAAACTACACAGAATTGAGGGTATATGGGTTTGAATTGGCCCCTTACAAGCTACAAAAGTTCCTCCTCGTGAGGATCTTTTCACTTGAGTATATTAGGCAGATGATCAATGCAGATGAAGTACATTTTGTAGCAGTGAAGAAGAAGTCTCAATTTAGGATCAAATCCCAGATTGGCCCTTTTATTTGCAACAACATGGCAGCAGGTGGGGAGGCTGACAAGAAATTGAAAGAAATGAAATTCACTCACAGCTTCACATGGTCCTATGACCCATGGGGCATCATCTCTAAGAAAAGGGTGGAGAACAAATCAACACCTTACATTCACACTCACAGGCCTAAAATAGAAAAATTTATGAACCAGATTGAGTGGATGCTTGAAACTCTGCAAGAAGCTGAGGAACAAATGCTTTCTTCTTCAAGAGCACAAACTCCTGGGTAGCAAAAAAGGAAGAGTAGAGAGGACAGACTAGACAAGGGTAAGGAACATGAAAAATAAGCAATTGGTAAAATACCAAGAGAAGATCAGTCACCAGGCACTGATACTTCTATGAAAGAGTTCAAATTGAAATTTAGGAAAAGGGTGAGGATACACATGGATATAGGTAAGGAATCACCACAACAAATAGTCATTAATCTCAATGATATTCCTCTTTCATCTCCAGCAAGAGGTCAATCTTTTCCTACCACTCCAATCTCAGAAAGGCAACAAACTCTCCAAGTTTCCACATCTACCAATGTAGTAGGACAAAAGGAGGAGACCATCTTTGATACTTTCAGAGAGATAAAGATCAGAAATGAGATGTTGAAAAAGATTACTTATGCTCAATTTTGGAAGAAAAGTTGTACTTCTCAAGGCAAGATTCTATCAGCTTTTGATTCAGAAAAATGAAAAATGCATATGGCATTCCTTGAGGCACAAACAGTAAAGCCTAAAACTTCAACTGATTATAAACAATCTTCTTTTGAGTTTGATGCCAAAAATGTTTATCCTATTGATCAGTTGCAAATGCATAAGAAAACAGGTGAGATGATTTCATCCAATCTAACAAGTATCTCCATGAATTTGTTTAAAATGCAGGTAGCTTTATCAAACACTCGATCTCATCTGAAGATGGAAAAGATTTCATCTCAATCAAAAGATAATAGGATCAAGTCCTTGGAAGACCTAGAGATGAAAATTGGATATGGCCCATCAGATGTGAAAGCAACAGAAGAAATTATTAATAAGAAGGAGATGGATATAGTAGCCTTGAAGAGACAGCTCAAAATTCCTGCCACGCATGATCCATTGACCAAAGAAATAGAGGAAATAGAGAGTCAAAAGTTAGAAATGATGAAATTGATTATGGAGCAGTCACTCCAAATAAGACAAATGGAAATAGAGATGGAGAAGATGGTACAAGAGAAGGAAAAAGTAGCACAATTGATGGAGGCTCTTCCTCTTACCATTGTTCCTATAGCTACTCCAACAACTACTACTACAGAGACAGGAAGAAGTACAGAATAGCTAGCCAGATCCATGGAGAGCATGAATATTCAAACAGAGGAAATCAAGAGACTTGAAACTCAAGTCAATGTTGTGCAGGACCATATTAAAAGAACTGAAAGTGCACATTCAACAGAAATGTAGAGGGAAAGAACATTATTGAAAAATTGCAGAAATCTAAAAAGGAATCATCAATTGGAAACACTTTAGGAGGGGTGAAGGAAATTATATGGAACAATATCATTAATGTCATGAATGAGATTTGGCCCAACATCCAAATTATATTTGAACATAAGGAGCTAGTTGAAAAAACTAAGGAAAATATTTCAACTACTAACCTAGAGCTCGGAAACATGCCAAACAGCCAATAGAATCATCAAATTTTTGAATTCAAAGAACATGTATGAGCTTGAAGAGCTGGGATTAGCAGACAGGACAGGGACCATCTTACAAGTGGAAAAGGTATTAACAAAAAAGAACTTGACTATACAACTTGAGGAGAAATTTCAGAATTTGGAGCTGACAGCGAACATATTTTTTAACAGAATTGAGCCTTTAACGCAAAAGGGTCTTCCTTCTCTGTTTTTCATTAATGACAAACTCATGACTAGAGAAGATTATGTCAAGAGGCTAAAAGACATAGCAAAGGATGTTGTCAATCTCTCTAATATCAGAGGTAGCATAACAGGAAAAGCAATGTTGGAGGCTATCAACAATCCAATCTATATTGAACATGAATTGAAGCACGTTTTTACAGTAAAGCCCACTTTTGCAAAGTACACTGAAGTAGATGAGGTATACCGCAGGTTGATCAAAGTCAAAATCCCAGATGAAGATCAATGGAGTGACTTGTGTGACTACCAAGAGGAACAATACAAGCAGGACTGAAGGAACAATGCAGAGCTGAGTCAGCACCCAGTCGAGTCAGCAAAGCCAACGTACCACATTAAAGATAAGCCAAATCAGCCACTACAACATAATTAATTACCCAGCAACGACATTCAGAAAAAAGGGACCAGATTTCCAATTTACCACATCATGGCCACTTCATGGTTACATTAGTCAAATTTTAGTTTTGTTGTAATTAATAACAAACTTCTAAGTGTATACGGCAATTGTTGTAGATTTTAGTTAAATACTTCATGCATTGGAAGTATTAGGGGTTGGACCCTTGTAATTGAAATACTTTTTGTTTTGAAGAATTGTAATTTTGTAGCCAGAGCATTGATAATAAATATTGTTTGCAAGACACTTGAGCTATTTTTATCTGGTGATTTTTTTCTTTCTGTGTTAAATATTTTGTTGTTTTCTACAGTATGCATCATTTAAATCTTGTGGTAAAACAGAAAGTTTAGAATAATATATGATGTTAGAGCACTTTATTTCTGTCTTTGTTTACCATATATATGTTTTCCTCTGAAGTCTGGTTAAAAAATACTTAATTACTTTTTAACCACTACTGATTTCACCATTATGTCATTTCATTCCTTATTGTGCTTTAAAGATCTAGTAGAAATAGTTAGCTAGCCTTGTGAATGCTCTGAAAAATTTGATGCTGCAATCCAGCTGTTGACTCCATAGCCCAATGGAAAAGGTTTAAACAAGATCTACCCCAACCAACCAATCAATCAATTAATCACTCTTTTATCTATATAACTAGCCTAAAATATTAAAATACTAAGAAGAAAAATCAAAATCTCAAATATCAGAGAGAGCCCTCTCTGAGTCTAAGATGGCTAGATCCTAGACTCCAAAGTCGTTTGATGTGTCCTTTATGATCATTTTTCTTGCCAATATTAAAAATCATAGAGCGATAACACCATGTACGATTTGCAATAGAAACTTTTGGCATGGCTACAACAACCTGCAGAGTTACCACGATATTCTGATTTTTAAAAACTATATTAGAAAACAAGTCAATTCATTGGCCTTTTCAATCAATGAGAAACAACAATGAGTGCTTTATCTATATATTGTAACTTCAGCCTTACGTTTCCTTAACGTGAGCCTTATAGGTGACTAAATACATCTAGGATCTGGAACTCATAATTAGAATGGTTTTCACACTTAAAATTTCATAATACAAGACGCTTGTGATAATTAAATTCACACAAAAAATAAGAAATATAGAAAGAAACGGTGAGGATTCACACATAAAATTTATTTCTAGATTTCTCTTGCATGGTTGTGGGCTTTATTTGATTGATTTTTCTAGGCTGTGAGGATCTTCTAATGTATGCTACATGTTATTGATGATTGGAGTGTATTTTTTCAATCACTTGTAAGCTTACTTCTCCTCAACAGTGACCTGTTGCAAATTGTAGAAAAATATCAGGTCTGAAGCATTACTATTATAGTAGTTTGATATTGAATTGCAGGGATTGGATTTGAGGTTACAGTGGCATTGACCATTTCTTGCATTTTAACTTCTTTATTGATTCTTAGATGATTATTTTTGTTATCCAAATATTTAATCAATATCTTAATCTGCTCGCAATCAGTGTTAATAGTTGACTTTCCTTTTCAGCTTTAAACCATGACTTCGGTTTTTTTCGTCCTTTTTCTTTTTGTAAAAACTTTCACATAACACAATTTCTTTAACCCAACTATTTTTCTATGTCCTAAAATCATTTTTCTTGGCATTCATTTTATCTATTTGCAATATTTTTCTTTTGGCATTGAAATTGGTTAGTAAACTAGGTTTATTTTATTGAACTATCTAGGTTGTGAGGATCTTCTAAGGCCTGCTACATGTTAATGATGATTGGAGTGTATTTTTTCAATCATTTGTAAGCTTACTTCTCCTCAACAGTGACCTATTGCAGACTGTTGGAAAAATATCAATTTTGAAGCATTGTTATTATAGTATTCTGATATTGAATTGCAAGTGTCGGATTTGAGGTTACATTGACATTGAAATTGGTTACTAAATTGGGTTGTTGGAAAGCTTGGGGTTTCTAACTAGTATTAGCATTCTGAGTGTTCTTGGGATGCTCCACTTATTTCAGTTCTTCTCTAATTGGAATATCTAGTCTTTTCAATCCACACATAAAAATTCTTTCTAGATTTCTCTTGCATTGTTGTGGGATTTATTTGATTGACCCATCTAGGCTGTGAGGATCTTCTAAGGTCTGTTGCATTTTATTGATGATTAGAGTGTATCATTTCAATCACTTGTAAACTTACTTCTCCTCAACAGTGACCTATTGTAGACTGTCGAAAAATATAAGGTCTAAAGCATTGTTATTATAGTAGTCCGATATTGAATTTCTGGGGTGGGATTTGAAGTTACAGTGGCATTGAAATTGGTTACTAAAGAGGGTTGTTGGTAAGTTCAAGGTTTCTAACTAATATTAGCATTCTGAGTGTTCTTGGGCTACTCCACTTATTTCAGTTCTTCTCTAAATGGAATAGATAGTCTTTTCAATTCACACATAAAAAATATTTCTAGATTGCTCTTGCATGGTTGTGGGCTTTATGTGATTGACATGTCTAGGTTGTGAGGATATTCTAAGGTCTTCTTCATGTTATTGATGATTGGAGTGTATTGTTTCAATCACTTGTAAACTTACTTCTCCTCAACAATGACCTATTGCAGACTGTCGAAAAATTTAAAGTCTGAAGCATTGCTATTATAGTAGCCTGATATTGAATTGCAGGGGTCAGATTTGAGGTTACAATGGCATTGAAATTGGTTACTACACTGGGTTGCTCTACTTATTTCAATTCTTCTCTAATTGGAATAGATAGTATTTTCAAATAATAGGCCTTTAGTGCTTCCTCTCCTCTATAAGTTTGTTCTACCCGGTTATGTGCATCCCTTCTTGCATTTCCAGACACCCTTGTTGCCCTTTCCCTTCTCAAATTTGGTGCATTCAATCTTTGTCGTAGCTCATATTTATTTCACATCCGCCATGATGTTATTACACACCATTATGAGCTGGGTAAGTGACAGGTTAAAGGGATGGTCATCATTTAAGTACATTTCTTCTTCCTCCCCATCATGAGCATACCAGTTCAATCAAGGGAAATAAAGTCATCTGCTACCTCTACATTATCATCATGATTAAATAGCATTTTAATGTCTATGGGTCGATCTGTAGGATCTTAAACACCTTGCTTTTAATATTCCTCATAACGAAATAAGTGATTATTTGTTGCATCTCATTTTTCTAATTCCTTGTAGTGTCTCTCTTCCAATTTTGTAGTCATCTCGTCTTAATTTGATAATCTAATAGTTAAAAGAGAATTTCTAATAAGCATATACAAGTGATAAATAGACATTGGTGTCATTATTCATTTAAAAAATCTTCTTTAATCGGATCTTGTGATATGTTTAACAAGTGATATTGGCTATAATGGCTTTAATTTACCCTTGTTTCTCAACAAAAATAAAATTATTCAACAAAAATGATAAAATCATTCAACAAAAACAGACATGTAAGTCTCTAGTAGCTAATGAATAGCATGAATGTAACATTGTGCACACACTTTGTTTGTATGTCTCCAACAACTGATGAATATAATGAATCTAATAGTGTGCACACACTCTGTTTGCATGTCTCCAACAGCTGATGAATAGAATGAATGTAACAGTGTCTGAACACTGTGATTGTATGTCTCCAACAACTAATGATTAGAATGAATGTTTCAAATGAAAATCAGTAAGAGTTGACGTTTTATAGTTTTTTAATCTAGAATTTAATTGGTAGGGAGGATTGGCATGGATTGCCATCTCCCAAATTCAAATGTATGTTCTCGATTGATTTTTACATAATCAAATGGCTAATAATCTGATGCAGGAGCATTCAGCTCAGAAGAATCATTATATTTCAGTAGACATAGGGGGGTCTTGTGTTTTAAGGAAGTTGGTTTCCTAAGTGTTGAATTAATTTAATTAATAAGATTTTGAGTGATTTTAATGAGAATAGGAATTAATTAAGAATAGTGAGGCATATTTGTAAATGTTCTCGAATGTTGGAGAACATGAGAGATTCAGGATAGTTGAGAGATTTGAGAATCAGTTGTAAATCTTAGATTAGGAGTTGGTTTCCTGATTTGTGGATTAAAGAGGATCCTTAGGTATAAAGATGATATTTTAGGATTTTATTGAGAAGTTTATGGATCTATGATCTAGGTGGATGTTGGTGGCCACCCACCTATCCCACTTGGACCCCCACAACTGTCTCTGTCAGTATTTCAGTTTCCTTATTTGTAGCACAATTTACTATTTTTAGCAGTTTTTCGGGTCCTGAACTTCCGGAGCCGTTTTGAGGCCCTAAACAACGTTTTTTGGGAAATCTGGGAGCAACATGGGTCTATGGATAGATGTTATGCTTCCAAAAGTTATATTTCTCAGATAGATCTTTCTAACGAGCTATTGTACACGTCAAACGGAGATCGTGTGCCAAAGTTACGACCCCAGGAAGTAGATGTACCAATTTACCCAAAACGAGGCCCACAGTTTGGCGTTTCATCTTCTAGGGTTAGGTTTTTCGATGTTTAGTGTTTTCCATTGTTTCTCAAAAAATAAATAGGCCTCGAGCATCATTGTAACACAGTTCAGAGGCATGTAGCTGCCACATCTCTTCTTAGAGATAAGCTACCATCACCCTAGCTGGTTTATTTCCATTTCTGTTTGTAAGCATATTTCAGTATTTTACATTAATGAAATGAAGTATTATTTCACTGCATCATTGTGTTTATGGTTATCTTTGTAATTTATTGCATTCATGTTTAAATTTGGATCAGTGGTATCAGAGTGGTCTGCTTTTTCTCTGTTTTTCTTTGCATGTCCCCAACAAGGTTGGGATATAAGGAGTTAGGGCTTGAATTGGTTGAACCTTTGCAAGACCAGCCTTGGAAATCCTGACGGCCTCCCATGGTGGATGAAAAGAAAGATGAGGGGGCAGGAGATCCTATCAAAATATTTCTCGAAGAATCCCTCGAGCGACAAAGGAACACAATGATGGACAACTTTGCCCAGATCCTTTAGTAGCTACCCAGAGGCGACACATCGGCTTCTAACAACTACTCTGGAAATGCCACGCCCTTTAAGGTACAAGTTAATTTTGAAATACCCATATTCAAGGGTCAGATAGATGAAGATGTCATAGATAAATGGTTAAATTTGCTAGAGGGTTATTTTTCTATTCATGAATTTTCGAGTGAGGAAAAGATTGTTTTTGCTCTTCTCAAAGCAGCCCCCCACGTCAAGGACTAGTGGGAAACCTACTGCGAACAGAAGGATGAAAGTATGGACTCACTGTTGTCAGCCACACCCACTTGGAATTCCTTCCGGGATGCCATCAAGGAGCAGTACTACCCTGTCAAAAGCTATTAGGAGAAATACATAAAGTGGACCACGCTGCGACAGGGATGGGACCAAGATGTGCCAGATTTCACAAACATTTTCATACCCTTCGCACACAGTTGGGTATCAAAGATTCTGAGCTGCATCCGGTACTCAAATACTGTGGTTACCTACATAGATACATCCAGGAAGAGATGGAGTTCCTGAACATCTCCTCGCTCGGCACGGCGTATTGATATGATGTCAAAATCGAGAAAAAGTTCAAATAGAAGAAGCGAGACTTTGGATTTGTGAATCTGGAGACCAAAGGACAAAGCCAAGGCGAGGTGACCCAAGACAAACCGTCAAAGCCGCGAGAAAAGAACAACACCACGAAGTCGAAGAAGGACACAGGAAAGTGGTGTGAGTTCCACAAGAGCCCCACTTACAACACAAGTGAGTGTCGGACCAAGCAGTCGCTGGTGGCCGAGTTGAAGGGTTCAAAATCAGATGCATGTTCTGACAATGAGTTAGAACCCAAGAAGTGGAATGGCAAAGGGAAGAAGATCATTGATGCAGAGCCCAGTATCACTGTTGCCACCACCAAGATCCAGAAGAATGAGCCTGAAGATCCAGAGGAGGGGGAGCATATTTTCCACTCACAGATGTGGGAAGGGTTTTCCGCTACAATTCATTGTCGACTGTGGCAGCCAAAAGAACCTCATTTCAACAGAGGTCGTGAAGTGGTTGGGCCTACCGACTACACCACACCCATAGCCGTACAGTATCGGGTGGCTTCAACAAGGACAAGATCTCTGAGTTCGCCAACAATGCCGCCTTCCCTACAGCATCAAGCCCTTCATAGATGAGGTATTGTGTGATGTTGCACCTCTGGATGTTTGTGATGTACTATTTGGCCAGCCATACTTATGGAGGTGACATGCTATGTATGAGCCAAGGCCTCGCATTGTTATTATTACTTTGGGTAAGTCATTATACAGGATATCGGAGGTAGCCCCACCTATTGCCACCTCTTTGATCTCTGCTAATAAATGCAACAAGATCGTCTCCCAGACTAGGAAATTCATTTTGTCTGGTTCGCTCCCAAAGTAAGGGGAAGATCTTAGCCACATCCATGACCCCCACGAAGGTTTCCTCCACACAGCAGCAACAGCAGCAAAGGGATACGGTCATGATAGAACACAAGAACAATTTCTCCTCACCCACAGGGGTACCACACAAGTTTCAGGTGGGCAACAAAGTTTGGTTGTATCCGCAGAAAGAACGCCTGACAAGAGCCCATCAGAAGCATAGACCACTCTGACATGGTCCTTACAGCATTACCAAGGCTGTGGGAAACAATTATTTGCGGCACAAAATTCCTTCATTCATTTGCTTGCACCGAGTGTTCAATGTTGAACGCCCTCAACCATGCTTCCCACCATTACTGGACACATCAGAGATTACTGAACAACTCACTAGGGACCAAGCTAAGCAGATGGAGGAACTCAATACAATGGGGACCATTACTTCCTAAGGGGAGAGGAATGATCTAGGTGGATGTTGCTGGCCACCCACCTATCCCACTTGGACCCCCACAACTGTCTCTGTCAGTTTTTCAGTTTCCTTATTTGTAGCACAATTTACTATTTTTAGCAGTTTTTCAGGTCCTGAACTTCTAGAGCCATTTTGAGGCCCGAAATGACGTTTTCTGGGAAATATGGGAGCAACATGGGTCGCTGGATTGATGTTTCTCTTCCCAAAGTTATAGTTCTCGGATAGATCTTTCTAACGAGCTATTGTATGCGTCAAACAGAGATCAGGTGACAAAGTTACGACCCCGGGAGGTTGATGTACCAATTTACCCAAAACAAGGCCCACAGTTTGGTGTTTCATCTTCTAGGGTTAGGTTTTTAGATGTTTAGGGTTTTCCATTGTTTCTAAACAATAAATAGGCCTTTGAGCCTCATTGTAACACAATTCAGAGGCATGTGGCTGCCACATCTCTTCTCATAGATAAGCTACCATCGCCCTAGCTGGTTTATTTCCATTTTTGTTTGTAAGCATATTTCAATATTTTACATTAATGAAATGAAGTATTATTTCCACTGCATCTTTGTGTTTATGGTTATCTCTATAATTTGTTGCGTTCTTGTTTAAATCTGGATCAATCTAAACCAGGAATTGGTTATAGAATCCTTTTGTATAAATGTAAGCCTAAAAGGCATAGTCAACTTAGATAGTTAGAGGTTGTGGGTTAGAGGTTTGATTGTAAGCCTACGGGCAGTTAGGAAAATAGAGGCCACTGATATAGAAGATCAGGCCAAGGAGAGAGTTCCTGTGTAAATACCTTTTTATTAATAAAAAAAACTTGATTCTGAGTTGTGTGTGTGTGTACGGAGTAATTTAGTTATAATTTGTGTGTGTATGGAGTAATTTAGTTATAATTTGTGTGTGAACTAGAGTAAGTTCTGTGTAACAGAGGTGGCAGGTGGAATGAGAGCATAACATAGAGAATAAGAATGATATGAAGGATCATAATGGATCGCTTGAATCCATTTAAAGGATCACAGTCGAGATTCAAGAGTAACTGTGTTAAGAGCATGCGGAGTTAAGCTCAGGAGGAAGTTGTGATGCAGGACATCTAAAGACCAAAAACCTAGAAGAAACCCGAACCCACAGAAGAACACTGAAGAAACGACATAAAAATGAAGTAAAGGGAAGAATGAGGAAGTGAAGTGTCGATGCATAGGAACCACTGGATCAACTAAATCAACATGCGAGATTGTTTGCGATAAGTGGCCAGGATTAAGTCGCGTAGAATGGAGTCAAGAAATGAACGGTAGAGATCAAACCCAAGTGCTTGCGAAAGGTGAATCATGGAAATTGATCTGGATAATTAGATCAACAGATCCATTATACCGGTAGATATTAATGGCCGAAGAAGAATGGCGAAGGAATAGATCTGGATCATCAGATCGACAGATCTATTAGATCGACGGTGATCAACAACTGCGGGGCTACGAGAGTACGGGTTTCCTTGGTCATGGCTAAAGTCCTGCACTCACTCTTAGCCATCGATCTCATTTTCAAACTTTTCAGTCACAGTCAACTGTGGGGGTTAAGCCATTTTTAATCCATGTGCTAGTTGGAGTCCCGCAAACCGTAGATTTGATGGCCTCTTATATCCAACGGATGTCGGGTCATAAAGTGATCGGGCATTAATTCCAAAAATGGACTCGAACATTTATAGGTCAAGGGTTTATATTCCTTATCAGCTCTGTAAGGGCGGTTAAACATCATGCAAGATTCCCGTCTGATATCACTGCTGACCATCGGATCAAGTGTGCCTTGATCAAACGGTGGGGAATCGCCGATAGTTTCACATCAAAATATTTCATGAGTGGATGAACCTTGAGAGAATGTGATTTGTGATGTCCGATGCTTGGTTGTATCATCAACCGTCGGATTGAAGGGTGAGATCAACGATGGAGATTGAAGCCGATAAGGCTTGGGCTTGAGCGGACCTGAGAAGTTTATCAACGCAAGTTAAGTGATTTGAATTCCGACGGATGAATGGGTTTAAGTGGCGATATGACACGACATCCGTTGATCTGATGGAATGAAATCAACGGTGGAGGCTGAATGTGATAAAGGTAGAGCATTGGAAAATGTGCAAAGGTCATGGATTGGTGGAAAGGTAAGGCTTACGTGTGTTTTATGTGTATTTCTATTATATAATAATTATAATAGAAATAAAGAGGATGAAGGTTTTATGGGTTAAGTTGAATATAACCAAAGTTAAAGAGTGGGGTTTGGTTAATATGCGTGGGGTATAGAATTAACCAAAGTTTATTAAAGGTTGAGTAAAGTACCACTCAAAGGTTAATTGAGGGTCAGACTTGGATGGTCAAAATTAACATTTCCGCATAAACTTAATTAAGAGCCTAAACCTTAATTTGTGAAGATTTTCACCATAGGTCAGGTGATTAAGGCCTAGGACGAGTGATATGTAAATTTATTTTCATAATGTGGGTATTGTCGGCTTAGCCCGACATCATTTGGTATTAGAGCAGCACAAAGAAATTTTGTGTGAAAATTTCTCTGAAGAGAATTTAGAACAGAGTTATGTTTTAAGATGTGTATGCAGGCAAGAGGAGATCAGATTCTAATCTGACAAGCAATAGGAACGCAGAGATAATATGTACCAGAACTTGCAGTTGCAAGGGAACAGAGGACAATCCATTCAAAGTGCAGGTGAATGGTAGAACAAGATCATGCATAGATTTTGAAGGTGAGATGATATGTTTTGTTTTAATTTAATTTGAAGATTGGAGAGTTGTGGTTTTCATATTGATGCATAGGTAGCATCATAAGAAGGTGAGAAGATTGCAGCAACCTAGAGCAAGGAGTGCTCAATTGGTTCCAAAGGAAAGAACTAGAGAGATGCCAAAACACTGACCTCAGAGGAGAGAAGCTTAATGAGGCATATGTAGCAAGAAGGAGACTTGTTACTGTAGAGGTATTGTTGCAGCTCACAAATGCAATTCCACAAAGGATGTGGGTAGAATTGTTAAGTAATGAAGGAAGCTGATAAAAATTTCTAAGTGAAAGAAGAGGTGGTCAGAGCCAAGTATTTCATTGTGATTGAAATACAAGAGGAGAGTTGTGTTATTAGAAGGTGCAGATGAGTTGAAGCCTAGAAGGAGTAGAGAAATGTGCTCAAAAGAGGTTCTAGAGATAGGGAACCAAGGGCTTGCCAAAAGACCAAGTACAGAGGAAAGCTTGGTGAGGTAAGTGGCAGTAGGGAGGACTTGCTTGATCCAAGTGGATATTGGTGGCCACCTGCCAAGTCCACTTGGACCCCCACCATTGTTTCTTTTAGCTTTTTAGTTTCCTTAATTGTAGCACAAGTTACTATTTTTAGAAGTTTTTCGGGTCCTAAATTTTCGGAGCCATTTTGAGGCCCTAAACGATGTTTTTTGGGAAAAATGGGAGCAACATGGGTCCATGGACCGATGTTGCTCTTCCCAAAGTTGTAGTTCTCGGATAGATATTTCTAACGAGATATTTTACGCATCAAACGGAGATCGTATGCCAATGTTACGACCTTGGGAAGTTGATGTACCAATTTACCCAAATGGGGCCCACAGTTTGCGTTTCATCTTCTAGGGTTAGGTTTTTGGATGTTTAGGGTTTTCCATTGTTTCTCAACAATAAATAGGCCTTCGAGCCTCATTGTAACATAGTTCAGAGGCATGTAGCCACCACATCTCTTCTCAGAGATAAGCTACCATCGCCCTAGCTGTTTATTTCCATTTTTGGTTTGTAAGCATATCTCAGTATTTTACATTAATGAAATGAAGTATTATTTCCACTGCATCTTTTTTTTTATGGTTATCTCTGTAATTTGTTGCATTCCTGTTTAAATTCAGATCAGTGGTATCAAAGCGGTCTGTTTTTTCTTTGTTTTTCTTTGCATGTCCCCAACGAGGTTGGGATATAAGGAGTTAGGGCTTGAACTGGTCGAACCTTTGCATGACCAACCTTGTAAAACCCGACGGCCTCCCATGGCGGATGAAAAGAAAGACGAGGGATCAGGATATCCTATCAAAATCTTGCTCGAAGAAGCCCTCGAGCGACAAAGGAACACGATGATGGACAACTTTGCCCAGGTCCTTCAACGACTACCTAGGGGCGACGCATTGGCTTCTCACAGCTACTTTGGAAATGCCACATTGTTTAAGGTACAAGTTAATTTTGAAATCCCTCAAATCGCAGAAAAAAGGACAAAGCCAAGGCGGGTTGGCCCAAGACAACCCGCCAAAGCTGCAAGCAAAGAACAACGTCGTGAAGCCGAAAAAGGACACGGGAAAATGGTGTGAGTTCCATAAGAGCTCCACTCACAACACAAGTGAGTGTTGGGCCAAGCAGTTATTGGTGGCTAAGCTAAAGGTTTCAGAACTAGATGCATGTTCTGACTCTAAGTTAGAACCCGACAAGGGGAATGACAAAGGGAAGTAGATTATCGATGCGGAGCCCAACGCTACCGTTGCCACCATGAAGATCCAGAAGGTGGAACCTGAAGATCCAGAGGAGGATGAGCGTCTCTTCCACTCCCAGATGTGGGTAAAGGGATCCCGCTACAGTTCATTATCGACAGCGGGAGACAAAAGGACCTCATTTCGGCAGAGGTCGTGAAGCTGCTGGGCTTACCAACCACAGCACATCCACAACCGTATACCATCGGGTGGCTTCACCAAGGACGGGATCTTCGCGTGAGCCAATAGTGTTGCCTTTCATACAACATCGAGCCCTTCATGGATGAGGTATTGTGACATTGCTCCCCTTGAAGTTTGTGATGTATTATTAGGACAACCATACTCGTGGAAGCGGCATGATGTGTATGAATCAAGGCCTCGTGCTGTTATTATTACTTTGGGAAATAAGTTGTACAGGATACCGGAGGTAGCACTGCCTACCACCATCTCTTTGGTTACTACAAAACAATGCAGTAAGCTCATTTCCAAAACCGGGAAATTTGTTTTCCTGATGATACACCCTCAAGGAAAGAAGAAGATAGTGGCCACGACCTCCAAACAAGGCCCCTCCACACGACAACTACAGATGGACAAGGTCATGGAGGAGTATGAGGACATCTTCACCTCCCCCGTAGGGGTTCCTCTGCATTGTCAAGTTAAGCACTCCATCGATCTGACCCCAGGTGCATTGCTGCCTAATGGACCAATCTATCGACACTCCATTCTGTAGAATGATGAAATCAAGAGGCAAATTTAGGAGCTGCTACAAAAAGGTCAAATCTGTCCGAGTTCATCACCCTGTGGGAGCCCGATCGTGTTGGTACAGAAGAAGGATGGGACTTGAAGACTCTGTATTGAATATCAGGCGCTGAACAAGATCACTGTCCATAATAGGTACCCGATCCCATGGATCAATGACCTCCTGGACCAACTGAAGGGGGAAAAATATTTTAGCAAGATTGATTTGAAGTCAGGATATCACTGGGTACCAATCGTACCCTCCAATGTGTGGAAGACTACCTTCAAAGCCAAGGAGGGCCTTTTCAAATGGTTGGTTATGCATTTCAGATTGACAAATGCTCCTACAAACTTCATGAGGGTAATGGATGACATCTTGCGTCCATTCACCAACTCATTTGTAGTGGTATACTTGGATGACATCCTGATCTTCAGCCAGAGTTGGGAAGAGCACCTCCACCACATCCGACAAGTTCTCCAAACACTGCAGTAACACAAGTTATGTGCCAATTTGGAGAAATGCACTTTTGGCATGACCCAGGTTCAATATCTGGATACATTATTGATGAACAGGGGGTGCATGTGGATCCAGCCAAGATCCAAGTCATTCAGGATTGGCCCTCTCCAACCACTCTAACGGAGCTCCGTAGCTTTCTAGGTCTTGCCAACTTCTATTGCAGGTTCATGTTGGGATTTTCTCATATCACTTGGCCCCTTAGTCAAGTCACCAAGGGAGGAGTGAAAGAAAAATTATTTTGGTCTGAATCTCAACAGAAGGCATTCACAGAGTTGAAAGACCACCTCTGCTCGGCACCAGTGCTCACATTGCCAGACTTGCAACAACCATTTGAGGTCGAGACAAATGCCTTTGACTATGCTATTAGGGCACTCCTTACTCAACATGGGCATCCAGAGGCATATCACAGTGAGACACTTTCAGACACAACTCGGAAGTATCCCACTTATGACAAAGAGATGTATTCCATTGTGTAGGCCTGCTGACAATGGAAACATTAGAAGGAAACGGTCATCCACACAGACCACTGACCCCTCCAGTTCATACAAACCCAAGGGAAATTATAGAATGATTGCCATCAGAAGTGGTCCACATACCTGCAACAGTTCCATTTAAATATCAAGTATAAGAAGGGCAGCACCAATAATGTTGCAGATTGCCTCAGTCGACCACTGATCATGTCATTAACCATCGTGCTCAACTCTTGTGGGCACGAGACTTTTGATTGGCCACTTCTCTACAAAAGTGACCCAGACTTTGGCCACACATACCAGACACTCTTGGAGGGTCAGCATGTTCCAGATTTTCACCTCCAGGATGCCTTGTTATGCCACCTGGGTCACCTTTTTGTTCCTTCAAGCAAGCATGCTAAGATGATTTGTGAAGCACACTACAGTCGGGCTACTGGGCATTTCGGGGTTGAGAAAATGGTGGCAGTACTACAGAAGTATTTCTACTAGCCGAATCTTTGACAGGATGTCGGGAAGTACATCAGATCATGCACTGCCTGCGCCATTGCCAAACCGACAGTCAAGAAGCAAGGCCTCTATACCCCGCTACCTACCTCTAGTCGACCTTGGGAATCCATCTCCATGGATTACATGTCAGGCCTTCCTTCCACTAAGCATGGAAACGACTGTGTTTTTGTGGTCGTTGACAGGTTCTCAAAGATGGCCATTATGGCGACCTGCAAGAAGAATATCACAGTAGAAGCCACTTGTTATAAACATATTTGGGTACTACAACCCCATCTTATATGTCGATAAACCAAGGGCTCTTTAACCCCTAAAAGTGTTGTTTCATACCCTAAAGAATCATAGTCAACTGATTACATCATTCCCCAAAAGTTCCACCTGAAAAACCACTCAGAACTGGCCAAAACTGGACCATACTGACTGCTCCACTATCAAGGTGTGATGCATACTGGCTCCTACACTAGCCAGGTGTGATGCATACTGAAGAGGCCTTCTGTGGGGTGCGATGAGTGAGAATGGACAAATGGCTAAGACAGTTTTCTAAGTGGATGCTCATGGAATCTTTTAGAAACTTCTCCTATGACACTTGCCTCTCTAAATTCGCCCAGGGATGAGTAAGAGATCAATGAAATCTCCAACTAGAACCAAGAACTATGAGTGGAATGACACTAATAAAAAACCCAGAGGTGACTCACACCCTTTACAGACATCTATAAATGGATCCCTCATCTGAGAGATCTATAGGAGGGAATTTTGTAATTTGTAAGGAAGTGCTAATAGTTTGTCTTTGAGAAGGAACATTGTACTATTGGGTGATCTTGCTTTTCATGAGGTGAAGAGGGCTTTGATGCTGGGAGGATGATGCTGGATCAGACAGCTGGGTTGTAATTCTCCCTTCTATTTTAATAAATTTCTTTGAGTTTTCCTCCATATAATCGTGTATTTGTGAATCTTGTCATTTGTGAATGCAATTGTATGTTCAATGTATTTCTGATTCTGCATTGTTTATGACATTATAGATCGAGATGCTTTGATGGTGTTTTGTTACTTTGTCTCTATAGGTATTCTCTAAAGTGGGACAAGTAGGAGAGGAGTTGCAAGCTCTATAAAGGGAGAGAGAAATCAAGCAAGGAGTCAAGCAGAAGATCTAGGTTGGTCCCCTTTGCTTCTCTCTTATCTATCATTCATAAAGGAAATTTCAAATTGCTTTGATTGTTTGTTTCTAAGATAGCTACCAATCTTAGTGGGACTAGCAGATTGAAAAGACACTAGTTTTCCTGGAAACAAAATGGTGACTCCACTAGGGAGCGAATAGTTTGTTTGTTTGTTATTGTTGTTTGCTTTATAAACTATAGACGGAGCCTGAAGTTAGCCAAATAGCTTTTGAACTGCTCTTGCTATGCAATTTAAAAGTAGGTGAATGTTGCTTCAGTCAATCTCCAGGTTAGTTTATGAACTGAACATCTAACTTACAAGCATTCTAAATGCCCTTGTGGTAGCTCAATAACCTCCTAAGATCATACCCCTAGACTTTGTTCTTTACTGTTCATAGTAGCTCAGCTTAAATCACTGAACTCAATTGCAAATTTGAGCAAAAACCCACCTCAATTCCGCTCCCTAGCCCATCGCACTGTCTATCACTGGAAGCCAGTATGCATTGCACCTCCCATGTGTAGCAGGTGAGATGCATCCCTATTTCTGTGAAGCATAGGTGCGATGACTAAGTAATATTATTTCTCTCTTTGAAATTTGGGTTTTTCCTCCTTGTTTTCAGCTCTATTCAGTTGTTTTGCTGCTTATGATCGGTATCTCATTACTAAAGCCTCCTTCCTTTACATAATTTAGCCTCCATTGATTAGGATTAGTAATGTTTTTATGTATTTTTCCATCATCTACAATCCTTTGTCAAAAGTAGCTTAATCAAACTGTCGTTTTGATGCAATAAAATGTCGTAACTGTCATTTTGAGTCAAAAAGAAGAGTGTCGTAAAGTCTTCCTCCTCTAGATAGTCAATTCTACTTTTGTCATTGTATTTGAATTGAATTGTTCATATTTGAAGTGTCGAAAGCAGTTTTCCATTCGAAATCGAAAAGTGTCATTTAGTCTTCCTTTCATTTTGAAAAGAAATTGTCGAAATGTCACTTTGAAGAAAATAGTTCAAATCTATACTTAGTTTTCCTTTTTGGCATTATTCACATTAAGGAAACGAAAAACAAATACATGCATTCATTTGCATTTAGACTGTGTGCGAAAGATGATTTAGGAAAAGTGCATTTAGTGTGTGCTCTTTGCTCCCTGTTTGAAAGAATCGTAATCTTCTTTCCTTAGTAGCTAGGATTTTCATTGCTAAAAGAAAACAACAATTGTTTATCATTTTAGATTGCATATTTAGGAATTTTACATCTACATCACGTGGTGAACCTTGAAAGACAAACTTCTAAACAAGATCAACCCTAAAATAAATTTCAATGGACTTAACAATGCTTTGGAACCTAACGCAACATTTAGAAGTCTAGGCTAGAGACGTGTTTCGGTGTCGTAAAATCTAGTAACTATCGTTTTCATCGAAGGTTGGGTGATTCCTCCTCTTTGATATGACAAGTGCTAGCACGGACTTGTGCTCCCCATACCATCGAGTATATATTGGGAGACCACAATAGGCTGATATCCTTTATCCATAGGAAGCCATGTCTGCCGCCCTATCGATCGCAATGCACTGAACACAACATTCAAGAAGATTGATTGTCGTACATAAGTCCTTGGTAATTTCTCTTTAATTTACCACCAAGGTGTATATTGCAGTTTTGTGATTGGTTTGGTAATCCCTCTGTCTAGATTTCCAAAGTAGTCACTTTCGTTCATTTTCGACTCCTTAAAAGAAAAGGTCCATCTGAGCACTTGTCACTTCAGGCTCATTAAAAATCAAAGGGGACTAGAATCATCTTTAGCTTTTTCTCGACTCTTAAAAATTGAAAAAGCAAAGTTGTGTCAAAGCATCATTAAAATTTATTAATTTGGAATAACATCCTTGTTCCTTCGTTGATCTTAGGTTGAGGTAATGGAGTCCACCAATTAAGGAATCCCTCTTGAGGGGAATCCTAGTCCATTTTCTTCTTGGGGAAACATTGGTGCTCCGTATATGGCCACATTGTCCCTTCCAAGAATCACAATTGGTCTGCTGGTATGGAAATTCTCAACCTCTGTCGTTCAAAATACCGAAATTCTTCAGCAATCGAATCAACAACCGATTGATACCGAAAGTGACCCCTCACCATCTACTTCGTTTGTTTCTCCCTCCCCTTCTTCCGCTTCGCTTGGTGAAAATAGTGATACTAGTAACCAAGTGGTTGAGAAGAAGAAGAAAGGGAAGGAGAAGAAGAAGTCAGTTAAGCAAGGGGGCAACAATGAATCATCTGGTGAAAATCCACACATTAAGTCTCCTAAATATCCTTGTTTAATTGGCAAAGGAAACCATTTTCATTGAGATTTTCCTTGCAATCCGTGGATCTTGAGAGAATGGTCTTCCCGTTCGCACCATCCGGTGTCATCAACCTCTGGCAATCATATTGAGAGCACACCATCAACTAGTGAAAATGAAGTTCCTGGACAGAAAGGAAAGGTCAAAATTCCATGTCAATTATGCGAAGGAGACCATCACTTTCCCCGTTGTCCTTTTCTGGATGAGGCTAAGAGAATCTTGCATAATTGTCCTGCTTCACCGTAGCGACTTCCACCTGGATACAAGAAACTCTCACCAAGTCCTTCGCTAGTTGAAAATCTAACTAACGTAACTCAATCGGTGGTAGGAACGCCTATCATTGAGAGTGAACCTTCTGAGTCCATACCATACCACAGTCATCAGGTCGAGATGGCAATCAACCCAGTCTTTTCTTCAAAAGGTCTACCTTCAGATGATACAATTTCCAAAGAGAATGAGAACGATATCGTTCAAATTATTTTTGTTAATACAGAGTCTGATGAACTTTGGGGCAATCCACCTGTTCCTTTACAACAAGAGGAAAATTCCCCTGTTCAAGGGGTTCATCTAGTTGTTTATTCGGTACCCCCGCCAAGCAGTCTAGTCATTTCCTTTGATTGGAATCAACTAGCAAGACCCCGCCTTCCATCTAATGTACCATTCCATATCATAGTACAAGTTTACAAAATGATCATGTCTGGCACTATCATAGATGAAGGGGCTTTAGTGAGAGTCCTTTCCTCAACTTCTTGGAAAGCACTTGGTTCACCATCGCTTATTCTTGTGACACAAAATTTGTCAGGCTTTATAAAAGGAACCAGTCGACCATTAGGGATCCTTCTGAAGTTGTCGATAACTTTGAAAAGGAAAATTGTTCACATGAATGTGATGGTAGTCCAAGGACCGTTAGATTTCAATTTACTCCTTGGACGTGACTATGTTTATAGCATGGAAGCTATTGTTTCCACACTCTTTCAAGTGATGTGTTTCCCACATGAAGGCAAAATGGTCCAACTTATCGACCAGCTTTCATTTCCCGGTTCAAACACAAAGCTAAGTCAAACATCATCCCTAAATGGTCTCTTTGCTTCAAGAGTGTCTCTTCAACCTTCATTCCATCCACCTAATTGTGGCAAGTAGTCTGGTGATTGTAACGAAGTTTAGGGGGCATGCACCCTTGTCCATCCAGACGAACCTAGGTGAAAAGATAGGTTTCCCTATAGATTATGTGATTGGAAGTGTAATCTCACACCATTCACTTTTGTCCACTCATTCCAGGGACAAAGCCAAGCAAGTGTTTTGGTCTAACTGCTGACAGAAACAATCCTGCCTAACCGCAGTGACTTCCATATGGTTACCTAGAGACTCTCCTTTTCTCAATGCCTGGGGGCATGCAAATCTTTTTATGCAAGCAAAAAATGACCAATTTCATTTTTTTAGCTTTTTAGCATTCTTATCTTTCTATCTTTTTAGTTCCAACTTCTTAGGTTAGATGATTGGTTCGGCAATGTCTGCACTATAGATGGACCAAAGGAAAGGTTTTGTCTAGACAGAAGATAAAACCATCCTACCTAACCTCAACAGTTCCTTAGCTTTTTAGTGTTTTTAGCTTTGTAGTTTGGTCATTTCTAGCCTACGTAAAAAGGCAATGAGCATATGTTATCGTAGAATTCAAGCTTTCAAAATGAGCTTACTAATGAGGGACATCTTTGACTGCAATGAGCAAGGTTCAAGCTCGTTAAAAAATAAAACCACCACTGAGCATAGTTTATCCTGATTCAAGCTCATTAAAAAATGAATCTACCCTCGGTAAATAACCTTTGTGATTGCCCTGCCATCAGCCTTTTGAACTTGGTTGTGTTCCTACCATCACCTCCATTCTTTTGGCTGATCATATGCTTCCACTTGATTATTTACCTTTTTGAGGAACAATTGTGACGAGTGGTCCTGTTAGCCACCCTCTCCACATCACCATGTTTTGAGAAGTTCCAAGCTTACCCAGAACCAGTTGCTACCCTAAAATTCCACTAGTTCCTAAAAAACGAGTCTCTTTTAAACTCTTTTTAGACTCGTTAAATATGAAAAGATTGTTGAGCTATTGGCCTTAACATCTCATTAGAGTAAAGGGAAGCACCATCCCTCCTGTACATTTTAATATTTTTGGACCTGAGGGGTCATCCCACAAAAAAGATCGAGCGCTTGTCTTTTTCGGCTTGCTAAAGCGATTGGAAAAGTCATCCCTTTTGTATTATTTTAATCTTTTTCGAACTCAAGCGATTATGTTACGAAAAAGAACTGCTGGAGTTTCCTTTTCGTCACTTTTCAAAATCTCTAAACATGAAAATGACTGAGATATCCTTGTCATTAAACTCGTTAAAACAATAGCAACAAACTTGTCCACCCAGACAAGAACGATTTTCACTATCGCTAGGCTCGCTAAAACATAGCGACAAGTTTGCCTGAAGGGCAAATTATAGAACAAGCATATGTTATCCTCCTCAAGCTTGACAAAAATAAAGAGGTACAGGTACTGGTCAACAATGACTAGGGAAAAGGGAAGAAAATTTGAAGAATTTTATTGGTAGCAGGTCGCTCTTGAACATGACACTTTCACTCCATCACCATGATTGAGTCGGGTTGGGTTATTCCATTCACCAGTCATATCACCATTGGTCCTCCATACCATGCATCTTTTGGGGTTAACAATACCAATCCATCTCAGTTTCACTGATATGTTCAAGAGAAGTCATTCAGAGAATTCACCATCCAGTTAAAACCTCATCCACTGCAATACCTTCACCCTCCATTTTTCATGACCGCCATTCCTGAACCTTGTATCATCAAATCGTTTTCACCTCTAGAAAATCATTTGCTTTGTTTCATGTCATAGATGTCGGATACATTAAGGCCCTCCTACGATGGCTCACTTCTTGTCGACATCATCTCATTATCCAAGAAGTTGACTTAGAAACAACCCTTTCAATACTTTGAAGCTTGCATGCCTCAATGGCAAGTTTATCACTTCCGGCGACAAGTTTACATCAATGGCCTTCGACCAAAAGATTTTGCATGGTGTTTGACATCAGATCATATATTCAAACCATGTGAATTGTACCATAGTACCTTGAGGGTCATTATCATTATCAGTGATTCCTCTCGCGTCTGTTAACAACTTACATTAGTGGCTAGTAATCAGGCGATGTCTTTCCATGTTCGACTTCAGGACATCTTTTCACATGGATTGACTTGTACATCAGGCAAAGATTGAACGAGTTTGAAGACCCCGTATCTAGTTTCATCCATCCAGGCTGTGATATATTCAAGAATATAAAGACATCAAATATACACAGAAGCTACATAGATGGTCATCCAAGCCAGGGATAATGACCCTTCATATGAAGAATCACCAGTATGCAACTGCAGACGATTATCTGTTCTATGTACATGAAAATGAATTTATAAAGCTGAGCATGGGAATTCCCGCCTCATCTAGATCATGAAAATAATATGATGATGATGTATTTTAGTGTATCTTATACAGGTCACCTTCCAGTTCAAATACCTCAGATCCTTATGATAAAGCATTTCACCCGACATCTAAAGATTTATGACTTCATGCTTTAGGGGGCAGCTTTTATAGACATATTTGGGCACTACAACCCCATCTTATATGTTAATAAACCAAGGGCTCTTTAACCCCTAAAAGTTTTGTTTCATACCCTAAAGAATCATAGTCAACTGATTACATCATTCCCCAAAAGTTCCACCTGAAAAATCACTCAGAACTAGCCAAAACTGGACCATACTGACTACTCCACTATCAAGGTGCGATGCATACTGGCTCCTACACTAGCCAGGTGCGATGCATACTGAAGAGGCATTTTGTGGGGTGTGATGAGTGAGAATGGACATGGTTGAGACAGTTTGCTAAGTGGATGCTCATGGAATATTTTAGAAACTTCTCCTATGACACTTGCCTCTCTGAATTTGCCCAGGGATGAGTAAGAGATCAATGAAATCTCCAACTAGAACTAAAAACTATGAGTGGAATGACACTAATAAAAAACCTAGAGCTGACTCACACCCTTTGCAGACATTTATAAATGGATCCCTCATCTAAGAGATCTAGAGGAGGGAATTTTGTAATTTGTAAGGAAGTGCTGATAGTTTCTCTTTGAGAAGGAACATTGTATTGTTGGGTGATCTTGCTTTTCATGAGATGAAGAGGGCTTTGATGCTGGGAGGATGATGCTGGATCAGACAGTTGGGTTGTAATTCTCCCTTTTATTTTAATAAAGTTCTTTGAGTTTTCCTCCATACAATCGTGTATTTGTGAATCTTGTCATTTGTGAATGCAATTGTATGTTCAATGTATTTCTGATTTTGCATTGTTTATGATATTATAGATCGAGATGCTTTGATGGTGTTTCGTTACTTTTTCTCTATAGGTGTTCTCTAAAGCAGGAAAAGTAGGAGAGGAGTTGCAAGCTCTATCAAGGGAGAGAGAAATCAAGCAAGGAGTCAAGCAAAAGATCCAGGTTGGTCCCCTTTGCTTCTCTCTTATCTATCATACATAATGGAAATCACAAATTGCTTTGATTTTTTGTTTCTAAGATAGCTACCAATCTTAGTGGGACTAGCATATCAAAAAGACACTAGTTTTCCTGAAAACACCACTGCTAAACTCTTCTTTGAACGAGTGTGGGTGCACTTTGGGATCCCACAGTCTATCATCTCAGATCGGGATAGCAGGTTCCTCAGTACATTTTGGTCCAGTCTCTGGTCGATGATAGACACCAAACTCACTAAGTCCACAACCTTCCATCCTCAAACTAATGGCCAGACAGAGGTTGTCAACAGGATGATTGTACACATTATATGCATGTACAACTCAAAGCATCCATGCACATGGGATGAGAGCCTTCCCTATGTTCAGTACAGCTACAACCAGGATCTCCACAACTCGACTGGCCACAACCCTTTTCAAGTGGGCTTAGGATTCCAGCCACTATGTCCCATTGTTGTGGCCATGCCATTTGCAACTACTCACGCAAAATCGGCTCATGTCCAGTCCGAAACAGATAAGGCAAACAGCTTCATTGAGCACATCCAACATATTTGCCAACAAGTCCATGACATTCTGGAGAAATCAAATTCCAAGTACAAGCAGGGACATGATCAACATCGGGTGCCACACAAGTTTCAAGTGGGTGACAAAGTTTGGTTGCATTTGCAAAAGGAACGCCTCACCGGAGCCTATCGGAAACTCAGACCATTCTGCTATGGTCCTTACATCATTACAAAGGCTATGGGAGACAACGAATTTGAGGTCAACATTCCCCCATTCCTTGGCTTGCATGCAGTGTTCAATGTGGACCGCCTTCGGCCATACTTTCCACCATTACTAGACACATCTGACATTGCAGAACATCTCACACCCACAGAGTTAAATCCAGATTGCATGGAACAAGTTGCAACTAATCGGATCATGGACACACAGATCAATCCCACTCGCTAGTAGAACATCCAATTGTATCGAGTTGTCAAAGCAGGCCAATTCCTTCACCAGGGCAAGTGGCTCACCAGGGACCAAGTTCAGCAGAAGTTTCCTCATCTCATGGAGGAACTCAATGCAATGGGGACCATTGCTTCCTAAGGGGGAGGAATGATCTAGGTGGATATTGGTGGCCACCCACCAAGTCCACTTGGACCCCCACCATTGTTTCTTTTAGCTTTTTAGTTTCCTTAATTGTAGCACAGTTTACTATTTTTAGAAGTTTTTCGGGTCCTAAACTTCTGGAGCCGTTTTGAGTCCCTAAACGACGTTTTTTGGGAAAACTGGGAGCAACATGGGTCTGTGGATCGATGTTGCTCTTCCCAAAGTTATATTTCTCAAATATATCTTTCTAACAAGATATTGTATGCGTCAAACAAAGATCGTATGCCAAAGTTACGACCCTGGGAAGTTTATGTACCAATTTACCCAAACGGGGCCCACAGTTTGGTTTCATCTTCTAGGGTTAGGTTTTTGGATGTTTAGGGTTTTCCATTGTTTCTAAACAATAAATAGGCCTTCGAGCCCCATTGTAACACAGTTCAGAGGCATGTAGCCACCTCATCTCTTCTCAGAGATAAGCTACCATCACCCTAGCTATTTATTTTCATTTTCGATTTGTAAGCATATTTCAGTATTTTATATTAATGAAATGAAGTATTATTTCCGCTGCATCTTTGTGTTTATGGTTATCTCTGTAATTTGTTGCATTCCTGTTTAAATCTGGATCATTGCTGTTGCAAAGGCTTTAATGCTGCTCATAGTGAGTGAGTGAAGAACTCATAGAGATGGAGAAGAAGATGACTACTGATAGTCATAGTAGAGGTTTTGAGGAAGACCACAACAGAATAAAAGTGATGAAGGAGGATGCCAAGGAAAATGGAAAGAGAATGAGTCAAGAGGAAATTGGCAAAGAGATTGCAGAGATAAAATTTCTACAGGACCTTCTCACAGAGATAAATGACACAGCAAGTTTGCAGAAATATGAACTGGTGGAAATTTTATTATATGGATGCAGATTTTACATAAAGATGTTTTCTTTATAGAGATTGACTGTCATTGCATTTACCGGACTTCCTACCGTCCGCAAGGAACAAGTATTACTGGAGGCTGCCTGGCAATAAACAGGCTCTGCCTCAGAAATTTCATAGACTCACAAACATACAAACTTTTCCTATTGGTTCAACCACTTTAGGTTCTCACCAGTGCCGAGCACACTGATGCACAGGCTTCCAAACCAAACCTATAAGACCTGAGTGAATATTTCGTGATGCAAGCAGATCAGACACTATGGTCCGCAGATGCAGAGCAGGAAAAATCACTTGACCCAAAACTCCAGACTCAAGACTCTTTCCAAACCCGAATGAATCTTACTTTGCAGCTATCTCTTATTTATAAGGCTGGAAGGGAACAAGCATCGGTGAATGGACTGTGTCCAGACTGATGACTCAGAAATAAAGTACTGGACAGACCTAGGCAAATCGCTGAAAGCAAGATTCGGGCGTAGGACAATATTGTCCTATGTTATCTCGTCCCTACTCTTTTTCAGAGAGCCTGAGGCATGTGGGGACCGAATCTTCATACATACAGTAATTTACACAGAGGATATTCATAGAAGAGAACCCTCGAAAGAATGAAATGACTAAAAAGACGACATATTGTAATTTACACAGAGGATATTCATAAAAGAGAACCCTCGAAAGACTGAAATGACTAAAAAGACGAGATATGCAAATCTCAAGACGTACAAAGTGGAGATTCCAGGACAAGGGAATCCACGAAAGCTCGTCCAGCACCATAGTCGGCTAGAAAGACATCAACCAAAGGTGTAATAATCAATTTGTGGGTAAGTGTAGTACTGGTAATTCCATCTTTCAATCAAGTAATTGGAATAATATTGTACCCACACTTCTTTTTCAGTTTCCCAAGTTGAATTATCATGAGGATCTGGTAAATCTAATTCATTAAGGTTCATGAATGGGTTTAATTCTGGATTAGCTTGTTGATGGAATTCTTCGTAGCTGGTACTCGGAATTATTTTCCTGCACTTGTAGTGATTCATTACGAACCACCTCACATGGCCACATCTTCTGACACCATTCAGAAAATCTGTACTGTTAATATTTACCACATCTCCTATTTTTTTATCCAAAACCAATGTCATCATCGTGCTGTTAGGACTGAAATTTGGTATTCTCAACAAGCCCATGGAGTATGGTTTCATGATAAGTGGGGATAAGCCATATTTCTCCCACCAATCCATGAACCATCCTGGAACAGGGTCATCTTCTTCCATGTTTTCTACTGGAGTATCTTCAAACAAAAAAGAAAACTGCAAGGAATAAAACATATTAGTGGAAAAATTCTGTAGATTCATTGCTGTGTAGAAAGCCTCTTGCTGCCGATCCAAATCATAATTTTCCCTGTGAAGATGATTGTCAAACCTTCTGAATGTTATGTGACAACTAGTGATCCTATTATCATCTTCATGATCTCTCTCAATTACATAGGCAATGCTCCCAATTTGCCTTAGATAATCCAGGGCTTCAAGAGCTTCATTATTTGCTTCATCTTGATGAGGATCTGTCCAAAGGAAATCAATGCCTGTCCTGTACATGACTTCTTTTATTGGTCGCCAATCTTCATCATGGTCTAGAAGACTTGTTTCCAAATCATATGAAATCCATCCAGACGAAGTCTCAATTTCTACAGTATCTTCATGTCTTCTAATGAAATTGCATTGCAGACTCATTATTGAATGTTCAGATAAAAACTCTCTGCTCAACATATCTGCAAAACTATTCTTATCTCCTTTGACAAATTCAATATCAAAGTTATATTGACTGAGTTGCATAATCCATCTTACCATAGCAGCGTCTTCAAAATCACATTTGTGAATGGCATATTTTAATGCTTGGCAATCTGTTTTGATGGTGAATTTGGTGTAGATGACAAAATCTCTGAATTTTTCTATTCCCAAACAAACTGCTTTAAGCTCTTTCTTCAGACTTGACCAATTCAATTGATTTTTGGCCCATAATCCATATGCATATTGACTTATCTCAATCTCATTTTTTCTGCTGGGGTTCTTTTGGCACAAGACTGCTCCCCAACCTTCATAACTAGCATCTGTCATAATGATTTTCTCCCATTCTTCTCTGATAGGGGAGAGAGGCTGAATATTTCTGACTTTCTCTTTTATTGCCCTGACTGCTTTTGTGCAGTCACCATTCCATGGAATTGGATCCTTCTGAAGCCTTTTATTCAACAATTTTCTTTCTTGTGCACAATGCTTCAGAAACTTAGAAATGTAATTCAGACTTCCCAAAAATCTTTGCAACTGTGTCTTATCCTTAATTTCATCAAGGAAGTGATCAACAAAATTTAAACTCCTTTGGATTACAGTATAGGATCCATACTGTATATTGTAACCCAAGAAGTCTATCATTGGCCGAAAGAACTTCATCTTGGATTCTGATAATACTATACCCATTTCTTTGACCCTGTGGAGAAAGATTTTCAAATGTTTAACATGGTTAGCAATATTATCAGAATGAATCAGTAAATCATCAATATACTTTTTCAAGAATTCCTCCATTCCTTCAAAAGTTTCATCCATTATTCTCTGGAAGGCTGAAGGAGCGTTAATTAGGCCGAATGGCATGATATTCCATTCATAATGTCCTTCAGGTACAGAGAATGTTGTCTTCCATTTGTCTTCCTCTTTGATTCGTACTTGCTAAAAACCAGATTTGAGATCAAATTTGGAGAATATTTTAGACTTTGATATCTGGGCAAGTATGGAGGATGGCTTTGGCAAAGGGTATGCATCATAATCAAAAATACTATTCAGAGGTTTGTAATTCACAACCAACCTTGGCTTTCCTCTGGCAATTTCAGCATGCTTATTAACATAGAATGCAAAACATGCTATGGGGCTCTTACTTTTCCTGATAAGCCCTTTCTTTAAGAGATCCTTTATTTCTTCTCTGCAAAGCTTCATCTGTTCTTCATTCATTGCCACTGCTTTGGATCTCCTTAATTTTCCGCTGAAGTCTTTTTTGAGAGGAAGCTCTACTTCCTGTTTCTTAATATGCCAAAAAGCATTTGGATCGTCCGAACAACACTCTTTGAATTTAGCAGTGAGATTTGTTATTTTAGAGGCATATTTTCCATTATCCAAATGTTCTTCTGTTTTAGTACTCCTCTTTTTACTTCCATTTTTGCCAGAAGATTTTCCATTCTCTCCAGTCTTTTAATCCTAATTGGAGAATTAGAATTAATAAATGGAAAAAAGACTTCTTTATTCTCAAGGCTGATAAAATATCCATACCTCTGGGTTTTTGTATCAAATTTTGCTCCATGCATGCTAAAATTCGGAAAAAATGGGGTCCCAAGGTACATTGCGCAATCTAGTCCTGGGACAACAAGACAAACCAAATGAACTCTGATCTTTTCTGTAAGCAGAACATCTATTTCTGCTTCATACTTAGTGGGGATATCACCACTTGCAGTAATCACCCTCGGACATGTTGGCCTTTGATGATGCATACCAACTACAGTATCACTTACAATATTTAACCTAGAACCAGTATCCATAAGAACTTTCCAGAACTCATACTGGTTTCCAATCTTTACCTTAATTTTGACAAAATACATGACATCTCTATTCATGCTATTACATCCAAAATCTGTTCTTGCCTTTTCCTCTTCTTCTCCTTCTTCCCGGCTGTACTGCTGCTGAACTTGTCCTGGATGATAAGTCCAGTTTTCTGTTTTTCCTGAAACAGGGCCTTGTGATGAAGAGGCAGGAGATGCCTATGCATTCAATATCCTTAGACTTAGTTCATTGTGTTTTTCAACACACAGTCTCCTGTTCTCCTTGATTGTTTTTCTCAATTCCTTAATTGCCTGATGAACTGCAGGCAAAGTCTGTGGCAGATCTTCTCCAAAATCTTCATTTCTAAACTGTTTGGTTAAGGCCTCTACTGAGAAAAGAGTAGCAGGAGGTACATACCCTTTATTTGGAGAATTCTTCAGATTAGAAGGTGTTTTCTTCAAATGTTCTGTTAGCAAAGATCTGTACATATCTTTCATCTGTGGATCAATAGCAGCCATCATCTGTGCAAAAATATTTTTGCTGGTCTCATCATAATCAGTTTTCATCATTCTGACTGCATTACATGTACAAACATCAGGATCATCACAGTCACAATATTTACATTCTGTACAGTGTGGGTCATTACAAAATTCTTCATCAGATGACTCTTCTGAATCAACAAAGTTAAAATCATTTTCAGACCCAGAATCAAAAGATACAAGCTCATCACAGCTGCTAGGAAGATCAAAAGAATTTATCTTTCCTTTCTTATTTCTATACTGAACTTTCTTTTTAGATGAATCCTTCTTTTTGTTTGGACAGTTTGGAGCTGTGTGGCCTTTTTTGTTACAATTGTAACAAATTATTTCTCTGTCTTTGGAAAACATTTTTGTATGCTTATAACGTTTTGCTTTGTAATGTTTTCCTTTTGGTTTTTCTTGGGAAATCTGGTAATTCTTTTTGAAATGTCTTTTCTTTCTTCTCTTATGCCCCTCGGAATTTCCAGTTTTACCAAGGTGCCATTGCTTACAGAGTTGCTAGTAACCATGAGGCTTTTTAGGATTAGTAGCTGCTCTAACAATCTTCATTTGTGAACATAATTCAACAATGATAGCCTTTACAGCCTGTCTGATTATACCAAATTTATAATCACCAACCTTCCCTGGTAATTTATTGACAATAGCAGAAGAAACCCATTGGGGAAGGGATGCAACAAAAATTTCTTTCCATTTTGGCTCAAGAATGAGATCTAGAGTCAATGTGTGCAATCTGTGAAGGAATTCATTAAAGTATTCATCAAAGTGCTGCATATTATGCAATTTCATGGCCAGCAGAGTAATGGTCGTAATATCATTGGTTATTTGGGGGAAACCAATGAAATTGACAGTAATTGCATAGAGGAGTTTTCCTATCATATTGCTGACAGGCATATGAGTAACAGGGTCCATGTGAGTAGTGCCATCCTCATTTAAGACAACAACTTGTTCCCAATCTGCATGGAGGCTTGGCTCTTTCAATGTCTCAGCTTTTAGACAAGAATCTAATGTTCCCTCAAATCCTCCAATTATTCTTCTTGTAGCATTAGTAGGACCTATGTCATCTACAAGATAAGTCCTATAACAAACAAGCATGGAATGTAAAACATACATGATTTCAGCCTTAGTGAAATTGTCAATATTCCATGAGTAAGTAGAATTTGCAGACCAATCCTTATGATATTCATATTTCATAAGGTCTCTGCGATCAGGAGCAGGGTTCCAAGTAGTCTCCCATATTGATCTGGAAGATGTAGCATTGACCTGATCTTTATCATCATCAGATTGTTCTTGGTCTGTCACAGAGAAGTTATTGATACAGATTTCAAGATCTTCAATTTGTGGTTCTGCTTCTATCTTGTGAAGACTCATGTCAAATAGTGATGCTTCTATCTTATGAATACTTGTATCAAAAATTTCTTCTTCATCTTTAGTGGATGAATCTTCAAACATGAAATTAGAGGATTCTGGCTTGCTTGATTCTTCAGTTTCTTTGGATTGTTTTATGGCAGGATGTGGGCTAAAGAAACTGGGATTTGAAAACAAAGAATATGGATGAGAGGAAGTAGGTGGTGGAAAGGTTATAGAACTGGGTGTCCTGATGAGGCTTTCCACAGAAGGAGTAATAGAATATGGAACATAAGTCTTGGGTTCTGAAAATATAGTTGCAGATTTATAAGCTTCGACCCTAGGCTTCTTTTTCAGGGATTCTATCCCTTGAGATACTTCCCAAACTTGTTTTTTGACAATATCTAGGGAATTACTGATCTTCACTATTTCTTTTCCATGAGCAGAGGTAGCTTCATGGGTCTTTTTTTCTGTCTGTCCTGTCTGTAAAGATAATCTCTCAAGACTCTTAGCAAGAGCCTTATCATTTTCTGCTAGAGTAGTTACACTGCTATTCAGACAAACTGTATTATAATCTTGTTTTCTCATAACACTTTCAAGCATGGTCTTCATTTCAGAATTAGCAGTTTCAATACTCTCAAATTTAGAACTGACAAATTTCACAATACTAGATAGAGCTAAATTAGTCCAATTAGTAGCAGCAACAACATCTCTTGCTACTAGGTTAGGATCATCAGCATGATATGGAAGCAATTTGTACAATTTTCCATCTTGACTTCTTATCACAAAATTTTTCCAAGGGGGAAACTCTGTGTCTGTTCCAAAAGGCTTCCGTGAAGGAGTTCCCACTTGTGTTTATTTGGAGTTCCAGTCCGTATCATGTTTACTTGGAGCTGGGAACAAATCTTTCTTAGTCATTTTTCTCCTTCAATTTGAACAGTAATAAGAGAAAAACATGGGCTTTCAAAGGAGGAGGAATTACTATAGGATTTTCTTTCAGCTTTTCTTCTACAAATTTCTCTGGATCCTTGATTCTCTTTTGCTTTGCTTGGTTTCTGAATTGTTTCATCAAAGATTGTTCTATTATATTTGCAGAAGGGTAATACCATTCATAGAATGATATCCACTGATTTTCTGCCTTCATCCATTATTTCCATTTCTCAACATTCTGTTTGTTGAAGGCAGGGCGATCATCTCTTGGAAGAAGCATTACTTCTTCGAAGTACAAATGTTATTTTTCATGTGTAAACATATCCCAATTGAACATTTTCTTTTTCCATTGATCTTCTGGATCATATGGACTGATACCTTTAAAAATATTTAAAAAGGCAACTATCTCTGAATCAGAAGGGATTTCTACATGCTTTGGAATCCTATCAATAGGATTTCTTCTGTATTCAGGAATAGGTGAAGAATCAACATAGCCCAAACCATAAGTGGAAGAACTAGAAACTGTATGTACAAGTAGTTCTTCTTGTGGGTTAAAGAATACCACTTTTTTGTAGCTTTCCTCGGAGGAATCAGACGGAGGAGTGAATCTGATCATATTGATCCTATGACGGTCTGATGACTCACTATGTGGTGTAGGCGGCTCTGAGGAGAATTGGCAAAATGTTTTTTAGCAGTGTGGATGATCACAGACTGAGCTGAATGGCTGAGATGGGTTTGGTTGTGAAAATAATCTTCTGATGGAATCATATACTGCTTGGTCAATTACAAATTGCGGAGGTGCAGAGCTTTGAGCAGGATGTAATTGGCTAATTGTGGTTGGGACTGCAGAGACAGAAACAGAGGGTCCACCATGCTGAACTGAGTTGACTCTGGGAAATCTTGTGGTAACTTTACCGTCAATCTCAGTAATGATTGACTGTGCTGCAACAACAGGTTTTTTTATGGGTTTTCCCCAATTTGTTACCCAGTCGTCAGGAGGACACAAATCATTGCGAGAAACATAGACTGGTGCTACAAGATTACAGGATGAGTCAAACTGGATGAGAGTGACTCGGCCTTCATCTTTGTCAGGGGTGTGTAATACAACAGGAATTGTGGTATTATAAAATCGGACACAAGTAATATAAAAGATGGCCAAATTTTTTGATTTTGTTTTGAAGTTTTCATATCCTACAGTCTGAATACCTAATGTTAAGCATTGCAGGACATTTGGGTCATCTAATGCAACAGAAAAGTCTGGAAAAACATCATATTGTACAGGGCCTTCAGCAAGGCTTGTCTCAATGCCACCTATCATGGCTTGTGTAAATGTAGTCCATCGATTATCAAATAGGGCTGAGAATACATAGGCTTTTTGGCCTTTTCTATGCAACGCATTCAGTCCTATCCTCACCATCCCCAGATGGGCGTACTGATAACCAGCTTTGAGGGCTGCTTTGATATGTTTGGCCTCTAAGAGAGAGATGGTCAACATAGCATTCAATGTTAAATCAGCTTTAATGGATTTTTCTTTGATTTTTATCTGGCTGAGGGCACGGAAATTAAAAGAGGAAAGTCCTCGATAAACATCCTGAGGAGAGACTGGTGGAAGTTTCCAGTTTACAGTTGGGTCTGTTTCTTCTTGCTCAATTATTGCAGAATTACCAGAAGTAGATTCAGATCGACATAAACCTTCTAAACCAGATCTTAGTTCCTCTTCAGTCTTTATAGATTTAAAATGCTTTGTTCCAAATATTCCCATAGACTCAGAAGATTTAGCAGATGAATTTCTAGATGCATCCATTGTAGATTTAAGAAAGATAAATACCCGTTCAAAGACTTGCAGAAAATAATGAAAGCAGAATTGCAGCTTTCTTCTGAAGGAGAAATTGCGGCTTCTTCGTGTACCGAAGTACGAATTCTCATCCAATGTCTTCAACACCCTCCAACACCAACACCGGCAACAACGGGCTCAAACGCTATTCAGGACTCAAGCGAATTCGTGATCCACTCAAACAATATCTCACAACAAAATATCATCTCAACAATACTTGGCTCTGATACCATTTCTACAGGACCTTCTCACAGAGATAAATGACACAACAAGCTTGCATAAATATGAACTAGTGTAAATTTTATTATATGGATGCAGATTTTACATAAAGATGTTTTCTTTACAGAGATTTATTGTCATTGCAAGAACAACTCGATGCATTAAGGAGGATACTGGAGGAAAGCGGGAGACACGGTTGGGTCTTGAGGAAAAGGACAATAAATTGGCATAAGTTACAGAGAAGGCTACAACAAAGGCAAGTAAAGTGGTTGATGGAAAAACTCAGAGAGGCTGAGTTGGAAATGGAAGTGTCCATCGATGAACCAGAGCAGGGTGAAGTTCTGGGTGAAGAAGAAGGAATTATTGATGGTTTTCTGAACTATTGGACAAATGCAGACCAGTAGGAGAATGTAAAACCTTATATTGTTGAATCTAATAATTTTGATGTGATTACATGTTTTACAGAGGATGAGCAATCTTTTGAAGCTGTCAAAAGTATGGAAGAGTATCTTTCAGAAGATAAAAACTTTGATGTGAAGAATGATTGAGAATGTCTCTTTAATGAGAAAATAAGTGAATTATTGTAGCAGAAAGAATTTAGTAATACATTTATGTTTGAAGCTGTGACAACACAAGAAAAATTTCTTATGAAAGGAGTTGAAATTTAGTCTGAAGAACTAATATGTGAAGCAACAGTTGAGACTGTTGAACCTTGTAATTTTCAAACCGCTAATTTGTGTATAAATTCAGGAATCATAAGTAATGATGAAGTACTTATGAAGTGTCACAGAGAAATTGAATTGCTGGAGTACTTGCTGGGAAATCCAGACTATGACAGTATGATTGCATAGGAAGGAGTTCACTATAGTGGACAAGATCAGAAAGACATCATTAGAGCAGATGATGTGGAGGGGAGACTAACTGATAGTCTTGAGAGTACATTAGAGAATTCTTTAAAGAGGTTGAATCAGCATATTGATGTGCTGATAGAAGAGGAGAAATCAAAGTAGCATACTGAAGTGTTTCCAAAGGAAGAAGAGGCACTAAGGCCTTATGTTTTTTATTTTAATAATTGTTTTAAGTGCAGGTTTAGTTGCAGATGCTAGAGGAAATTTGGCACAGATGAGCAGCCAAGTAACGATAGTAGAAAAGGATTCTGTGGAAGAATTTAATCCATGGAACAGAGATGTTCAATTGCTGTAGAGAATGCTGGACAGTCAGGATTCAATGCAAAAAGAGATAATCATGAAAGAGGGTAAGGATGAAAGGGAGGCAGTGAGAATGAGAGAAAAATTAAGAATAAGCGAAAAAAGAGTAAGAGTAAGAATTTGACAACTTCAAAGAGAAGAACAACAGTTTGAAGAGTTAGTGAATAACAGCAACAACCTGAAACAAAGAGAAAGAGGTAACAGTAAGTGGCAGAGTATGGACCAGCCCAAGGATGTGTTGGAGATCGAGATTGAAGAATTATGGCAATTGATGATGAAATAGTCCAGGATGAGGGAAATGATAGCAGGAATGATGATCAATCGGAACTTCAACCTAATTGACAAGGAGAGGAAGATGAAACAGAAGACAATAGACATACAACAGCAGCAAAGGTGCAGAGAATTCAGACAACTACAAACTAAAGTTTGGGACCCTGGAGGTTTTCTATCAACATATGAAGACACATGATTAGGAGATCATGAATGTTTTCTACTTTGGGTGTCTGATGCAGGAGCATTCAGCTCAGAAGAATAATTGTATTTTAGTAGACATAGGGGGGTATTTTGTTTTAAGGAAGTTGGTTTCCTAAGTGTTGAATTAATTGAATTATTAAGGTTTTGAGTGATTTTAATGAGAATAGGAATTAAGTATAGTGAGGCATATTTGTAATGTTCTCGAATGTTGGAGAACATGAGAGATTCAAGATAGTTGAGAGATTTGAGAATTAGTTGTAAATCTTAAATTAGTAGTTGCTTTCTTGATTTGTGGATTAAAGAGGATCCTTAGGGATAAAGATGAGATTTTAGGATTTTGTTGAGAAGTTTATGGATCTAAACCAAGAATTGGTTATAGAATCCTTTTATATAAATGTAAGCCTAAAAGGCATAGTCAATTTAGATAGTTAGAGGTAGTGGGTTATAGAATTGATTGTAAGCCTACGGGTAGTTAGGAAAATAGAGGCCACTGATAGAGAAGATTAGGCCAAGGAGAGAGTTCCTGTGTAAATACCTGTTTATTAATACAAACAACTCGATTCTAAGTTTGTGTGTGTATGGAGTAATTTAGTTATAATCTGTGTGTGAACTAGAGTAACTTTTGTGTAACATAGGTTGCAGGTGGAATGCGAGCATAACACAGAGAAGAAGAATGACATGAAGGATCGTAATGGATCACTTGAATCCATTCGAAGGATCACAGTCGAGATTCAAAATTTAGTGTGCTAAGAGCATGTGGAGTTAAGCTCAAGAGGAAGTTGCGATGCAGGACATCTAAAGACCGAAAACCTGGAAGAAACCTGAGCCCACAGAAGAACACTAAAGAAACGGCATAAAAACAAAGTAAAGGGAAGAATGAAGAAGTGAAGTGTCGATGCATAGGATCCATTGGATCAACTAGATCAACGGACAAGATTGTTTGCGATAAGTGGCTAGGATTAAGTTGCGTAGAATGGAGTCAAGAAATGAACGAAAAAGATCAAACCCAAGTGCTTGCGAAAGGTGAATTGCGGAAATTGATCTAGATAATCAGATCAACAGATCCGTTATATCGACAGATAGTAATGGCGAAGGAATAGATATGGATCGTCAAATCAACAGATCTATTAAATCAATGGTGATCAACAAAAGCAGGGGTAGGAGAGTACGGGTTTCCTTGATCATGGCTGAAGTCCCGCACTCGCTCTTAGCCGCCGATCTCATTTTCAAACTTTTTGGTCACAATCAACTGCGGGGGTTAAGCAATTTTTAATCCACGTGATGGTTGGAGTCCCGCAAGCCATAGATTTGATGGCCTCTTATATCCAACAGATATCGGGTCATAAAGTGATCGGGATTTAATTCCAAAAATAGACCCGAACATTTATAGGTCAAGGGTTTATATTCCTTATCGGCTCTATAAGGGCGGTTAAACGTTATGCAAGATTCCCATTCGATATCGCTGCTGATCGTTGGATCAAGTGTACCTTGATCAAACGGTGGGGAATCGCCGATAGTTTCGCATCGTAATATCTCATGAGTGGATGAACCTTGAGAAAATGCGATTTTGCGATGTGTGATGCTTGGGTGTATCATCAACCGTGGGATTAAAGGGTGAGATCAATGGAGGAGATTGAAGCTGATAAGGCTTGGGCTTGAGCGGACCTGAGAAGTTTATCAATACGATTTAAGTAATTTGAGTTCCAGTGGATGAATGGGTTTAAGTGGCGATACGACGCGACAGCCGTTGATCTGATGGAGTGAAATCAATAGTGGAAGTTGAATGCGATAAAGGTAGAGCATTGGAAAATGTGCAAAGGTAGTGGATTGGCAGAAAGGTAAGGCTTACGTGTGTTTTATGTGTATTTCTATTATATAAGAATTATAATAGAAATAAAGCAGATAAAGGTTTTATGGGTTAAGTTGAATATAACCAAAGTTAAAGAGTGAGGTTTGGTTAATATGCGTGGGGTATAGAATTAACCAAAGTTTATTGAAGGTTGAATAAAGTACCACTGAAAGGTTAATTGAGGTCAGACTTGGATGGTCAAAAGTAACGTTTTTGCATAAAATTAATTAAGAGCCTAAACCTTAATTTGTGAAGATTTTCACCATAGATTAGGTGATTAAGGCTTGGGACCAGTGATATGCAATTTTATTTGCATAATGTGGATATTGTCGGCTTAGCACGGTGTCATAATCTCTCATTGTTGATCCTTCTGCTTTCTTGTGTTTAATTCCTGAATTGGAAATGTTGGTGTGTTTAATACTTGCATTAAAAGGGTTGGGGTCATTTATTGCATCCTCTGAACTAATTCTTGAATTGAATGTTGTCATTTATTATCTTTCATAGGTTGAATGGTTAAACACACATGTAGATATGGATGACACACATTTCACCTATTCTTTTGTAGGTATTACTGAGCAATAGGATGTGTTGCTCCAATGGAAATCAGTGGGTGGTTGTTTAATGGGATAGGTGTACTCATGGATAGAATTCAATGGAATTTTTTGTAGTGCATTTTGACTTAATTGGTAATTCAGAGTTGGAGATACTTGGGATATTATGTCTTGTCAACTTTTGATGTTAAGGTTTGGTGTTTGATAGTTGTTGGTCCAATGAATATATGGGCCCATTTAGGACATATTGATATAACTTATATAACTTAATATAAGTTATATTGTGTCCTGAAGGTGAACCACATGTGTTGGTTCGAAACACATCGACCAAAATCTTCAATGTGACTTCTTCTGAAAAAATATTTATACATTTTAATATAAATTATTTATGTGCATGTATTTTATGGTTTATGATTATTTTTTGATGGATGTGTGGAACTAGTACTATAACTAGTACTGGTCCCTGCACAACAATAGAAGGCTCTCCCCTACATACAATGGATTCAACCTCTGAAAAGATGCACACACCAATTACACAACTCAAATTTACCATTTCAAAGAATAACTACCAGATTTAGATTAAAATTGAGTGAAAAAATGCCAAAAAGGACCAAAATATCCATTATGCTCCACCATACCATGAATTTAAAAAAAAATAGTATATTCACTAAACATTTTTACCTTTACAGCTAGAATAAATATTTTCATAAAATTGTGATTTTTTATTATTTAAAATATGCTTTTAATATATAAATTATTTTAACACTAAAACAATTTCATGACACTAAAATTATGTAATTTACAAAGTTAAAACATTCCAAAAAATCCAGCAAAAATCAACCTAAAGATATACTAAAAGGCCAAAAAAGTGGTTTTGAAATTACACTGTATACCCAAGGCACACCGCAGTTGAAGGTCCCACAACAAAGCGTTACAAAATTCGTACAACCCCACTCTACACGCCACAAATTCGTCTCGATGGTAGATTTTTTGTCGGACTCTGTAAAAAAATTCAAAAAATCAGAATGTTGGAGCATTTGAATCGGTTTTTGATGGTGAAAATGGATTTAGCACCACCAAGAACCTGGAACACCCAAAACCCTAATGTTTGACAACTCTAACCCATATTTTCAAATATTTCTGCCCGATTCTATCATAATCCCTCAGGACATTCCATTATTTTCTAAGCTAATTTGTGAATTCTTTAAACTAAGTTATTCCAATTTATTTCCCACTCTGAAGAATCCAACAGACAAAAGATAAGCACACGAGTGACTCTAAACAACATTTACTCCATGTGAAAAGTGGGCCTTACTTGTCACTATTAAAAGTCAAAGAAAAAATCATTACATGTATTGAATTCTTTTGAATATTGATGGATCCACCTTACCAACTATTTTGAAAATCTACTTTTGTTTTCTTCATCTTTTTTACTTGTGGTATCTAGGTTTCAAAAACCTACCACAATTGAAAAATCAAGTATTGAATTCTTATGTCCACACTCTCCCATTCCCACTTGAGCAATTCCAAAATCCGACAACATTGACATCCCCATGAGAAAATCGAAATTAGTCTATCTTCCACCATGAGAAAATCAAAGTTAGGGTGTCTTCCACTGTTATAGCTCCAAATCTCACTCTTGATGTTTGTGATCCTACATTTATGGCCTAGGGCAACCCCTCCTTCCAAACCTAGTCCAAATACTTAAAAAACAGTGTTTTACTCCCTATACGCGACATTGCCCTGAGCTAAACATGTGTGTACGTGGGTCTATGTATACCCAACCCACGTATATGTCTTAAAACACTTAAAAAAATTAAAACTCCTTAATTTTGGGCAGAGATCACGGGTTTTACCTTTTGATTACCTATTAGTGCCCATGGTCCAACTGTTCCCAACCAATTCCCAACTAAAAAACTACTTTGGGAGAAGTATAAAAAGGCTTCAATGGGAAGGCCTAAAGGGGGAGAGAATAGAGAGAAAAATCACTATGTTGAGATTATCCTTGATCAGGTCTAAAGATCCTTGTGCATCCAACACTTCCCCCTTTACAGGAAACCCTTGTTTCCTTGAGTTATGATGTCTTTTCACTAGTTGAGATATCCTTGTGTGAGTCATGGAAGGAGCCTTTTGAAGACTTGGGATTGGACGAATCCGGAGGACGGTTCCGCTTGGAGCCTTCAAGAGGAAGATTTAGGTGATATCATTCCTTACTTTGTTTTAGTTATCTGCAATAAAGAAAAATTTGTCTTATTCCCGGAATCAATCTTCTTCATGCTTATGATGTTGTTGTTATGGTTTGCATATGAATAGTTATTTCCATGTATAACTAACCACCTTTCAATATGTTATGAAGTTGATTTCTATATGATACTTGGTCCATATATTGCTATGCTTCTTTGAATTGGTTTTTTTGTAGGTCTAAGGATCGAGGGAAACTCCAAGAGGGTTTGGACCTTGGCTGGATCTACCCAAACGAAGGACCCCCAGGTGCACGTCTCTTCGTGTAGTTTTCTTATTTAAGTATCATGGCTGTGTGGAATTCTTGTCTTTTACTATAGACAACCCTCGCTCTGCTAGGGTGTTGACCCAAAACCCTAGGGGACTTTGTCCCTCAACATCCACCATGAGAAAATGTTGTATAAACATGAAAGAAAGTTGGCCATCAATAACCACCTTTTTATTAAAATAGTAAATAGAGGTTATCCTTCGCAATCACTCTGATATGACATTTAAGTATGATAAGGAGAGTTGACATGACAACACGATGCTATTTGATTCGTTTTACTCAACAAAACGCTACACAATATGTTGGAAATAATACTGAGAGGGGGGGGTGAATCAGTATTATCAGATCAATCAAACTTTTTCAATGCTCAGAATCATATACACTACTTCAGTTAAGTGAACCAGCGTGTACACGCTACTGTGACTAAATAAAACAGCGTATAAGAAGAAAACTCATAATTTAGTCAGCTTATTCTTCAGTTAAGTGCATCAGGACATTATTCACCATATTAACAGTAAACAGGTGCAGTATAACAGAACAGATCAAAAGTCACACACATGAACACCAAGATATAAGGTGGAAACCCAATGTGGGTGAAAACCACCTGCTGCAAGTTGTCTCTATCTTTCTTTAATATGAAACTTCAGTTTACAATCTTTTTGTACTGGTGCAGCCTTATACCAGTACGCAGGCTACAACCTGCAGAAGGCTACAACCTTCTCTCGTTCTCCAAACTTCCTTGGAAGGGAGCTCCAACCCCCCTTTTCTCTTGTACTAGCTAAGATACTAGTACGTAGGTGCTGACCTACAATCTTCTTTCTTTCAGGTATCACCTTTCATACATTTTCAGACTAGATATTCCTGAAGCACAACATTACAATCTGTAGACCCCAATTCATTCAACTTCCACAACAGATCATTGAAGCATAAAACAACCAATACTAGTATTATCAAACTTTGAATCACTGAACCACTGAACCTTGTCAATCACCAGATACCAGAACACAGAGCAATCTACAGAACTCTGGAGTAACAGTCAGATCCAACTGCAAACCCAAAAATCAAGCTTTAAGAGATATACGCTACTTCAATGAGCTAAACCCGCGTATACACGCGCTTTTACCTAAGCCAACCTGCGTACAGATCTAAAAATAAATTCTCTCAACTGGCAGCTGTACCAGACATCAGTTAGACCCAGAACATAATATTGCGACAGTATGCAGATCTAGAAATACGCATAATCAACCATATCATAATAGTGCATTTCAAACCATTAGATCCCGATTTATCCTTAGATCTAGTCTTCCATCAACCGATGTGATTTCTCCTTAGCTCATATCAAGCAACCCAGACCCTGCATATCAGATCTCTTTCTCTTTTAGATATTCAAGCCTTGTCGAAAGATGATTTTGCCTAATGATCTTCTTCTCCTTATATAGCCTTAGGCCTTGCTCAATACCAAGAGCCAAAACCATAGTAACACAATACCATCAACTTCAAAACTAGGGATCGACACGCCCGTCGAGACACAATGGTCCAAAACCATAGGCACAACTTCCAAGGACTAACCGCCATGGACCAAAGGTACTTTTCCACATACACGCTCTTTTGCTGAAGCCAACTAGCGTGTACACGCGACTTGGGCTTAACGAACCTGCGTATATGAACTTCCTTGGCATGTTGTACTAAGATCTATCTTCTGATTAAGTTGCCATCACCTGTACCAACCTCTGAGCACCTGTACCAACCTCTGAGTGAGTTGCCATCAAGGACAACACTTGAATCATAATGCCAACAATCTCCCCCTTTGGACTTGATGGCAACCACCACACCAAGTCACTCTCCCCCTTTGACATCAAGGGCAAAGGGCTGTGCTCCCCCTGAGGACATGCTGATACCTCTGCTTGGCTGTGCTGACTCATGCTCCCCCTGACAGTAGGCCAGATCTGCAAAAGATGTTCTTCAACAAGAACCAAGACTTATACACCATAAGGGACCTTCCTATCACCAAAAGACTCAATACATACATCCATACTCCCTACCAAGAGGGGACATATCAGAAACAACCAATTATATTACACCATTCATCCCAGGCATAGTGGGGAAACCAACATAGGCCGTTACATGACCTTGACACCATAAAAGAGATATCACAAGAGAGATACATGACATAGAGACAACAGATCTAGACCAAGACTTATGAAATTCACCAGCAGCATATGATAAACATCTTTTTAGATCAGCAACCAGGATTTCTTTCTGAGCTCCTTTTCCTGAAATCAACAACCAAAACATCTGAATGCCAACAATGCTTTATGAGACTTTTAAGCTGCTCCCCCTGAACCTGTGCCTGATGCACCCCCTGAAACCGTGCCTGAAGAATTCTGACATACCCATTGCTGTTCAGAATTCCAGAGTTTGCCCTTGCTGTTCAGAACTTCATATACGCGATTTCTCCTGCATGAAACAGCGTATGGACGCGGATATAATCTCTGCAACAAGCGTACACCATACACGCGACTTTCCCAGCATAAATCCGCGTGTATACGCGTATATACCTTTCGTAACTTGCGTATACCAACTTTTCTGTAGAACAAACAAGCTTCAACAGCAGGATGAAGCATCAACTACTCCCAGCTTTTGTCTGAGATATTCAAAAGTTTCCCTGGGCAGTGGTTTTGTGAGAATATCAGCAACTTGTTCCTTAGAAGGAACATACTCCAACTTGACCTTCTGCTCAAGCACTTGTTCCCGAAGAAAATGGTACTTGATTGGTATGTGCTTGGTCTTTGAGTGCATGACTGGATTCTTTGAAATGCTGATTGCACTTGTATTATCACATAAGATAGAGACGGGTGGAGTGCAAGTGATTTGAAAGTCCTGCAAGGTCTGCATCATCCAAAGAAGTTGTGTGCAACAAGATGCTGCAGCCACATATTCTGCTTCAGCTGTAGATAAGGCAATCGAACTCTGTTTCTTGCTGAACCAAGATACTAATCTGGAACCCATGAAGAAAGCACCACCACTTGTGCTTTTCCTATCATCCACACTTCCAGCCCAATCTGCATCTGTGTAAGCATGAAGAGTGAGATCTGTATTTCTAGGATACCATAAGCCATAGTTTTGGGTCCCTTGAAGATATTTGAAGATTCTTTTGACTGCCTGAAGATGAGTTTCCTTTGGGTTGGCTTGAAATCTTCCAACCATTCCTACTGCATGTGTAATATCTGGTCGAGTACCTGTCAAATAAAGCAAACTCCCAATCATGGATCTATAAGTGGGTTGGTGAACTGCTGCTGATTCATCATTTGCACTGAGGCTGCATCCTGTAACCATGGGTGTACATACTGGCTTTGACTCTTCCATGCCATACTTCTTCAAGATCTGCTTGAGGTATTTGGTTTGAGACAAGAAGATACCTCCTTCATTTTGTTGGATTTGCAATCCAAGAAAATATGTCAATTCTCCAAGAAGTGACATTTCGAATTCTTTCTGCATAACCAAGGCAAAGTTTTGACTCATAGTCTCTTCATTGCTGCCAAAAATAATATCATCTACATAAACAACAAGAATTAGCAATTTGTTATTTTCAACTTTTATATAGAGATTGCTATCTGCTGATCCTTTTGAAAAGCCTTGTTGGTGAAGATATTTGTCCAACCGATAGTACCAAGCCCTTGGAGCTTGTTTGAGTCCATAGAGTGCCTTTTTCAATCTGCATACAAGGTTTGGATCATTCCCAAGAATGAAACCATCTGGCTGCTCAATATATACTTCTTCTTCTAAGTCTCCATTCAGGAAGGCTGATTTCACGTCCATTTGAAATACCTTGAAGTTTTGAAAGCTTGAGAGAGCAAGGAACATTCGGATGGCCTCAAGTCTTGCCACAGGAGCAAAGGTCTCTTCAAAATCTATTCCTTCTTGCTGTGCATACCCTTTACAAACAAGTCTGGCCTTGTTTCTAATTACTTCTCCATTTTCATTTAATTTATTCTTGAAGACCCATTTTGTTCCTATTACATTCTTATCTTTTGGTCTAGGAACTAATTCCCAAGTGTTGTTCTTTTCGATTTGCTCAAGTTCTTCATCCATTGCTTTGACCCAACATTCATCTTTGCATGCCTCTTTCACATTTTGTGGTTCAGTGGAGGAGAGTAATGCCAAGTAGCTTGAAGCTTCTGCAAGTGTCCTTCTTGTTTGTACTCCTGCTTCTTTCTGCCCCACAATCTGAGTTTCTGGATGATTCTTTTGAACATATCTGGATGGAGTCTTCTCTTCTATTCTTGTCTGCTCCTCTGGTTCTTCTTGAGATTCTTCTTCTTCTTGAGGTTCTTCTTCTTCATCATTTCGCCTTTGAGAGTAACCTTCATCTTCTTCAATGTCTTCATGATGAACTTGCCTAGGAATATATCCCTTCTCATCAACCACTATATCAATACTGTCAACAATTCTGCCAAGTCTTTTATTGTAGCACTTGTATGCTTTGCTATGTGGAGAATAACCAAGAAGAATGCCCTCATCTGCTCTAGGTTCAAGTTTGCCAAGTTGCTCATCAGTATTCTTAATATAACATTTGCTCCCAAAGATTTTGAAGTGCTTCACGGAAGGAGTTTTACCACTCCAAAGCTCATGAGGTGTTTGAGTGCTGTTTACTCGGACATTTGTTTTGTTAAGAATAATAACAGCAGCATGTGCAGCTTCACCCCAGAAGGTTGCAGGAGTACCTGATTCATCGAGCATAGCACGAGCCATTTGTTGGATAGTTTTGTTCATTCTTTCCACAACCCCATTTTGCTGAGGAGTTCTAGCTGTAGAGAATTCTCTTCTTATCCCATGTTCATCGCAGAAATCGAAAAATTCATTTGATGTGAACTCCCCACCTCTGTCAGATCTGAGGCACTTAATTTTGTGTCCTGATTCATTTTCAACCAATGCTTTGAAGGATTTGAATTTTTCGAATGCTTCATCTTTGTGCTTCATAAGCCCTAACCAAACAAACCTTGAGAAATCATCAATGAATAATATCAGATATTCTTCTCCTCGAGGTGTCCTTTTCCTAAATGGACCACATACATCTGTATGGACTAGCTCAAGAGGCAAGCTAGCTGATCCTTCCTTCTCTGGAAAGTTAGTTCTGGTTTGCTTTCCAAACTGACAAGATTTGCATATGGTGTTGTCTGGAATTTTGATATCTGGAAGATCGCGAACTGCCTGATATTTGCATGCTTTCCTTATTTGTGAGAAGCTTAGATGTCCCAACCTTCGATGCCATAACCAGTGCTCTTCATCCTTGCTAAGATAGCATTGTTGTTGTCCTTCTTCAAATATGTACAGATTATTTGGAGTTCTTTTGCCTTTGAGAACTGTTTTACCTGTATCAAGATCACGAACAAGACATCCATTCGATCTGAAAATAACCTCGGTTTTTTGATCACACATCTGGCTGACACTTAGTAGATTATGCTTCAATCCATCAACATACAAAACATTTCCAGCCTTGACCTTTTCTTTCAAAGGAGCAATACCTTTTCCTTTTATAGTTGCAGGAGTATCATTTCCAAAAGAAACTTTCTTTCCCTTTTCTAAAGTAGAATAAGATTCAAGTTTTTCTTTATCACCTGTCATATGTTTCGAACATCCACTGTCAATGTACCATAGATTTTCCTGTCCTTCTGCATAAAATGCTATCCCACATCTTTCTGTTTGAGGTTCCTTTATTCTCCATGTTTTGGTGCTTGTGGCTTGTTCCTTTTTCTCCTGAAACCTGCTCCTGCATTCAGAGTCTTCATGACCAAAATTATTGCAAATAGAACATTCAACTTCATTTTCAAGAACCGAAAAGTTGTTATAGGTCCTTTTTGTAATCCCTGTCATACTTCTTTGTTTTTGAGCTTCCCTAGTCATGATTGTTTTATATGCAACACATTGAGCTGCTTTGTGACCAAAGTTATGGCAAGAAAAGCATTGTCCATTGAAGAAGCTTCTGCGGTTATTGAATCTACCAGCCAACTGATTGTAATTTCTATTTTCATCTATTCTTGAGCCAAACTGAGAAGATTTTACCTGTGGTTGGTTGTAGCTTTTGTTCACCCTTAAGAAGGATTGTCCCTGATAGTTTCTGTTTGTAATTCGTCCCTGCTTTACCTGATTATCTTCATTTTTCTTCTGCTCATTTCTTCTTGCTGCATCAAGATAACTTTTTGAGGTGGATGCTTGAGAGGTTTCTCCATTATAGCCCAAACCTGTCTTGTTTAGAGGAGACCGCTGCACATTGATAATCTCATCCAAAGTTTCAGATCCTTTGACAAACTTAAGATTAATAGCTTTTGTTTTCTCAATTTCTTTTCTGAGACCAACAATTTCACCTTCTAGTTTTTCAAGATGTTTTTCCTTTTCATCAATTTGAAATTGCAAAGTATCAATGATCACATTCTTTTCTTCTATGCATCTCTTGAGTCTAGTAATTTCATTATAGAGATTATCCACATCTACAGCATCCTCATAATCATCATCTTCAAATGCCATTAACAGCTTATATTTATTACCTTGTTCATCTTCATCACTGTTTGATAAGCCATCACTATCTTCATGGGTGTAGTAGCTTTTCTTATTTGCACTTTGTTTCTTGTTCCATCTAGCAGGTTCTTTTCCTTTATCCTTATAAGGACATTTTGCAGCATAATGACCTACTCTTCCACAAGCAAAGCATTTGAAAGGTAGCTTACCTCTGAACCTTCCAGAACCCCTTTGAAGATTTCTGACAAAATTTGATTCTTCTTCCTCTTCTTCTGGAACATGGCTTGCTTCATAGTAATATTCTTTTCCTGATGCCTTAAAAGCAGCTTCCCTTCTGTCTGATGGACCTCCCTTTCTCATTTCATAAGCAGTTAGAATTCCATGTAGCTGAGACATAGTGAGAACACGGAGATTTTCTTTTTCTTCTATTGCAGATACTTTAGATTCAAACTTGGGGGATAATGATCTTAGAATCTTTTGAACTACTATAGTCTCTTTTATTTCTTCACCCAAATTTTTCATACAATTAACAATCTCATCTACCCGAAGAAAATAATTAGCCACACTTTCATCATTATACATCTTGAGAGTCTCATATTGAATCTTGAGAGTTTGAAGTTTAGCTTGTTTTACCTGTTCATCTCCTTCATAACTAGTGACCATTTTGTCCCATATCTCTTTTGCTGATTTGAAGTGCATGACCTTCATGAATTCTGTTTGGGATATACTTCCTAATAGAGTACTGACTGCTTTTGCATTTGTTTCATACTACTTTTTCTCAGCTGGATCTGTAGGAGTAGCTGAAGGAAAAGCATAGCCTGTTTCTACAATGTTCCAAACTTCTGTACCAAGAGATTGAAGATATGCAGTAACTCTTACCTTCCAATAATTGAAATTTGTCCCATCAAAAATCGGTGGCCTGATTGATGCTTCTTTCTCGTAGTTGCTCATGATGAATGATCTACCTTCAAGCGATCAAGCTTCTCTGAAGGACCTGCTCTGATACCAATTGTTGGAAATAATACTGAGAGGGGGGGGTGAATCAGTATTATCAGATCAATCAAACTTTTTCAATGCTCAGAATCATATACGCTACTTCAGTTAAGTGAACCAGCGTGTACACGCTACTGTGACTAAATAAAATAGCGTATAAGAAGAAAACTCATAATTTAGTCAGCTTATTCTTCAGTTAAGTGCATCAGGACATTATTCACCATATTAACAGTAAACAGGTGCAGTATAACAGAACAGATCAAAAGTCACACACATGAGCACCAAGATATAAGGTGGAAACCCAATGTGGGTGAAAACCACCTGCTGCAAGTTGTCTCTATCTTTCTTTAATATGAAACTTCAGTTTACAATCTTTTTGTACTGGTGCAGCCTTATACCAGTACGCAGGCTACAACCTGCAGAAGGCTACAACCTTCTCTCGTTCTCCAAACTTCCTTGGAAGGGAGCTCCAACCCCCCTTTGCTCTTGTACTAGCTAAGATACTAGTACGTAGGTGCTGACCTACAATCTTCTTTCTTTCAGGTACCACCTTTCATACATTTTCAGACTGGATATTCCTGAAGCACAACATTACAATCTGTAGACCCCAATTCATTCAACTTCCACAACAGATCATTGAAGCATAAAACAACCAATACTAGTATTATCAAACTTTGAATCACTGAACCACTGAACCTTGTCAATCACCAGATACCAGAACACAGAGCAATCTACAGAACTCTGCAGTAACAGTCAGATCCAACTGCAAACCCAAAAATCAAGCTTTAAGAGATATACGCTACTTCAATGAGCTAAACCCGCGTATACACGCGCTTTTACCTAAGCCAACCTGCGTACAGATCTAAAAATAAATTCTCTCAACTGGCAGCTGTACCAGACATCAGTTAGACCCAGAACATAATATTGCGACAGTATGCAGATCTAGAAATACGCATAATCAACCATATCATAATAGTGCATTTCAAACCATTAGATCCCGATTTATCCTTAGATCTAGTCTTCCATCAACCGATGTGATTTCTCCTTAGCTCATATCAAGCAACCCAGACCCTGCATATCAGATCTCTTTCTCTTTTAGATATTCAAGCCTTGTCGAAAGATGATTTTGCCTAATGATCTTCTTCTCCTTATATAGCCTTAGGCCTTGCTCAATACCAAGAGCCAAAACCATAGTAACACAATACCATCAACTTCAAAACTAGGGATCGACACGCCCGTCGAGACACAATGGTCCGAAACCATAGGCACAACTTCCAAGGACTAACCGCCATGGACCAAAGGTACTTTTCCACATACACGCTCTTTTGCTGAAGCCAACTAGCGTGTACACGTGACTTGGGCTTAACGAACCTGCGTATATGAACTTCCTTGGCATGCTGTACTAAGATCTGTCTTCTGATTAAGTTGCCATCACCTGTACCAACCTCTGAGCACCTGTACCAACCTCTGAGTGAGTTGCCATCAAGGACAACACTTGAATCATAATGCCAACACAATAATCATATTTCTTTAGTAGTGGAAGACCACTTGGTCCTACCATCATGACATTTACTCATTTTTTTTTCTTTAGTGAGATGGTACAAAAAATTCGATAACGTGCAACAAATTTTTGGAAATTTCTCAATTTATTTCATTTCATGAATTCATGATGATTTCCCCTTTAAAAAAAATTCATTTCATCGACAAGATTACTTCACATGGTAGAATATCTATACACAATTTTTTCTAATTGTAGATGTCTGCCTACTTTCTTGTTCACCATTGTCAAGCATCACATCTCTTTTTCTACTTATCCTTTTTCTCTGGCCTGTTAGCAATCCATGATTTCCTTTTAGGTTGAAGGAAAAAGGATCACAGAGGTGACCACAAACCTCTTTTGGTTGATAGACTGATTTTCTTCAACCGTAGTGGGCTCCCTAACTTGTAAAACTTAGAGATAAGAAACTTTGAATCATTAATTCTAGTGGAGACCAAATTTGAAAAGGGAATTTGAAATATTTGGTTGAAGTGTGAATGGTTGAAGAGGATGGAAATATGTGATCAATTTCACTTGCTACCCACTTTAATTATGAAAGTGAAAACCAATATCATCCACAAAGGCTTGTAAAGAATAAACTTTGGACAAGAGAAATGTGTTGTAGTATAGAGGAGAAGACGAATTTTTTTTTTCTTCCTTGCAGATAACAATAGTGCTTATACATAAGAAACAAATTGAACAAAAGTAGCAACATGCACGGGTATGAAATATTCCATTTGCGATTGAAATACGGACACAACTATTTCAGAGAAGTTTAAATTGAATTCCAACCCACTAAAATCAGTATACCCATAAAACAAGAAATTATAGAGAAGAGCTAACTGAATAACTGATAAATAGACAAAACAAACTCCAAAGTGTCATATCATAAGTATCCTTGCAGACAATAATTGGTAAACCCTCAATTCATAAGCATTCTATTCATAAAAATTGATCACAATCACATAATCTCTGATAATCAATTTGCAGTAACGTTGAACCAACAACAACCTATTTCATATGTATTTACATGTTTAAATAGACCTTAGAAAAAACATAATAAGTGTTTAGATTCTCTGGATCACTGATCCAAACAGTGGATCGATCCAAAAACAAACAGAGGAGAGTTGTTGTTTTAAGTCCTTTTCCTCAAAAATAAAAAACATAAAAGTGTCTTTGGCTTTATCTTAATACAAAAACTAAAACTTTGTAAAAGCAATCCTATCTTCGAAGAACATCATCATGAAATGAAACAACACAAAAAAGAAGAAAAGTTGATTGTTCACTGTGCAATGGCTGCATAGCAGCTGCGCAGAAACTATGATGCCACTTTTTTCTTCCAAAGATGGCACGTGGTTGGCAACTGAATATCTGAGTTGGCTGCCACATCTACTCCATGTTCATACCTTTAAACCCTGACAACTGGAATCTTCCCAATACTTGTGCAAGTGTGTAGGCAGGGCCTGCACAACAACTATGTAGTGCATTTTTCAAAAATGCCTCTTAAGTGCCCTCCAGTCTTAAAAAACACCACCATGCTACTATAAGCTGCTCCAAACATCAGAATCATACCATTATACTTATCAAAACAACATCTGCAACTTGAATTTGAGACAAAAAACAAAATTTCAGACTTCAGACAAGGACCTATTACCTCCTCTTCCTTTTGGTAGAGGTCTTGCTAGCAGAAGCTTGGGTCTTTGAACCTTGAGGTGTGGGATCATTTTACTCAATGGGCACTAGCATAGTAGGTTTGGCTTCAAACATAGCCTTAGATCTCAGTCTTGGGACTCTTCCAGGTGAAGGTGGTTTGGCTAGCAACTTGTACTTCTTAACCAATCCCCATGCCTCATCTAAACTCTTTTTCCTACTCCTCAACTTTGCATTCAATACTAGGTTCCTAACATAGAGGTTTTTACAATGTCTTCTTACAGGAATGGACCATTTCACAAAATCTTCACCTCCGTTGAGGGCTCTGGATGCCTCATGAACTTCTGTGTCATAGTTCTCAAGAAAATGTTTCACCGATCTCTTATAGTTCTGATTCTCTTACCTGGACTTCTTAACCTACTCCTGACTTTCCTCATTCTCTTCTAGGAATCCTTTATATTCCTTCCATTGATCAAAATGTGGATTACAAGGTGCTTTAGCCACCTTTTTCATCTATTGCACATAACTAAGTTTTGACTTGGCTGCTCTAGTTGTGGACCCACTAGACTCCACTCCAATCTCTTTAGCCTATTTAGAAAATGAGACATGTTTAATTTTACCCTTAGAAATAGTTTTAGGAGGTGTCTCTGCCTTTTCAAATGCTAGTTGGGCTGCTTCTTTCAAGTCTCTGTTTTTCTTCTTCAGGAATGTTATCTTCATCTGATATTTGAAAAGGGCTTCTTTCATCTTGGCCATCTTAGGGTCTTCTTCCTCATACTGTATGGTATATTTCTCATATTGTATTGGGTCTTCTTCTTGTTCAAACTGGATTGGTTCATCTTGCTTCGCTTCTTCTTCTTTATTGTCCTCTTACTTTTCTTCTTGTTTATCTTCTGATATTTCAACAACTACCTGAGGGCCTATCCCCTTCACATTCTTCCTGTCCCTTGAACTAGCCCTAAGCCTCATCACGAACCCTTCATTCTTGATTTTTTTGTTGGGTTGTGTTATATTCTTTCCACGACTAGCCACGTAGTTAACCAGGGGGTTAGAGGGGGGGCGAAGCCCCCCTTCGTTGCGACAATTGTGCGGCGAGGGGGTTACAGGGGGTTTGAGTGGGGCGGGTAGCCCCACCTCTACAGGGTCCAGGGCAGCGCCCCCAAGAAAACTTTTTTGGACCTTATATTAGGTTGGGCAGACCTACCTATGGTTTTGTGCATGGTTTTCGCACATGTTTTTGGACACAATGGTTTTCGGTCCATGGTTTTGACATGATGGTTTTCGGTCCATGGTATTGGATGCTTTGGCATGTATAAATATGTATTGTAACATTGAAAGGAATATAATGAAAAATCAAGTTGGTAGTCCCGGTTTTGGGATTTAGGGAAAAATCTCTGTATATATGTGCTTTATGTGTTATGCTCTCACATTGTTTATTTTCTGTGTTTTAGAATTCGTATGTAGGTAATTTATGTATGGGGTTAAAACCTACATTTGGTATCAGAGTTGTTTTGGCTTCAAGGGGACACCTTTGTTGCTGAGGGGTTTCACTCGGACCTGTGGTAGACTCTGTTTAGTGGGAGATCAGCGGGATCGATTCTGGTGGTGAAAGAAGATGGCGAGGAGTCGAAAGATAGATATTGATAAATTTAATGGTCAGAGTTTTGAGTTATGGAAACTCAAGATGGAGGATCTGTTGGTGGATAAAGATTAGTGGATCAAAGTAGATCCAGGTACTAAACCAACAGGAGTGTTCGATGAATAATGGAAAAAGTTGGATCGAAAGGAAAAGATCACAATACGATTGTGTGTCTTAGATTCAGTATTGCTGAATGTATCAGGGGAAGCTACAACGAAGGCTTTGTGGGACAAGTTAGGGACTTTGTACCAATCTAAGTCTTTGGTCAGTAAATTGTTCCTACAGAAAAAGCTGTATAACCTGAGGATGAAAGATGGAGACTCAGTGACAGAGCATCTGAATGCATTGAATATTGTGGTAAGTCAGTTAATGTCTGTTGATATTAAAATTTCAGATGAAGATAAGTGCATTAGTTTGTTGTGTTATCTACCAGATTCGTGGGATATTCTAGTTATTGCAATAGGTAGGAATGCAACTGCCTTGTAGTTTGATGAAATAGTCTCATCCTTGCTGACAGAGGATATGAGATGGAAAAATATGGAGAGCCAGAATGGTGATGCCTTATCTGTACGAGGACAGTCCTAGAACATAAACAAAAATAAGTCATTGAATGGGAGATCTAAATCTCCAGGAAAACCTGTAAAGGTGGTGTGCTGGAAATGCAGAAAGGAAGGGCACTACAAAAGGGACTGTAAATCTAAATCTCCTAACAAAGGAAATGGATTTGATGATGCTCCTTCCGCAGAGGTGAAAACCACCTCAAATGAAGGTGGGGATGTGTTCTTGGCTTCTTCAAGTACACATGTAGATCATGAGGCATGGTTGATTCACTCAGGTGCATCCTTTCACTTCACTCCCCATAGAGAGTGGTTCTGAGAGTATGAGAAATATGATGGCGGTGATGTCTTCTTAGGGGATGATAGGAAGGTTGGAATCATTGGTCGCAGAAAAGTAAAGTTGAAGTTGCAAGGTGGAAGGGTTAGAACACTTCCGAGTGTTCTGCATATTCCTGCATTGGCCAGAAATCTGATTTACGTAAGCAAACTGGATGATGCAAGTGTAAAAATAGTGTTCGAGAAGGATACCTGCAAGATGGTTCGGGGAGAACTGGTATTGATGATGGGAGTTCGGATTGGAACTCTGTACAAGCTACAAGGTAGCATTGTTGTTGATGGGTGCAACAGTTCTGTGGTTCCTAAAAGTGGAGCAGAAAATCTAGTGGTCTCTAGAGAGAAGACCATGTTGTGGCATTAAAGGCTTGGACATATTGGAGAGAAGGGCCTTTGAATACTTCATGGTAAAGGTATGGTAGAAGGTATGAGTAATAGCTCTCTGGATTTTGATTTCTGTGAAAATTGTGTATATGGGAAGCAAAATCAGGTGAGTTTCCCCTCTGGTGGTAAGAGGGCGAAACAGATATTAGAGCTTGTGCATAGTGATGTGTTTGGACTTGTGAAGGTTCCATCACTGGGTAAGTCTGTGTACTATGTATCATTTATAGATGACTTCTCAAGGAATACATGGATATATTTCCTTAAGAAGAAATCTGAAGTCTTTGACAGGTTTAAAAAATTTAAGGCTCTGGGGAAAACCAGACAGAGAAGAAGATAAAGGTGTTGAGGTCAGATAACGGTGGAGAGTTTTGTAGCAGGGAATTTGAAGAATTTTGTAAGAAGTGAGGTATAGCATGGCAAAAGACTACTCCATACACACCTGAGCAAAATGGCGTTGCAGAAAGAATGAACAAAATGTTGATGGAAAGGGAAATAAGCATGCTCAATGGTGTTGGGTTAGGACAAGAATTCTGGGCAAAAGCGGTGGAGACAGCATGTTACCTGGTCAATAGATCACCTTCATCAACATTGGAGGATAAGACTCGACAGGAGGCATGGACCGGTAAGAAACCCTCTCTTTCACATCTGAGGGTATTTGGATGTGATGCATATGTACATGTTCCAATTGAGAAAAGAATCAAGTTGGATAGTAAATCTGAAAAGTGCATCTTTATTGGGTATAAGGATGGTTTAAAGGGTTATAAACTTTGGAACCCAGTAACAAGGAAAGTTGTGTACAACTGAGATGTGGTGTTCAGAGAGGTGAAAGACGTTATTAGACATAAAGTCCCATCAAAGGAACCTGACAAGATAGAGTTTGAGCTAAAGGAGGAATAATCAGACTCTACAGCAGAAGAGGAACCATAAGATGAAGAGCCACAAACTCCAGGTGTGAGAAGATTAGTTTGAGAAAGAAGGTAGCCATAAAGGTATAGTACATCTGCTTTTTGTTCAAATTTTTCTTTATCTATTATTGATGATGATCCCAGAACTGTGAAGGAAGTAGTAGATTCAGAGGATGGCAAACTCTGGAAAGAGGCCATGGTTGATTAAACGACATCTTTGCACAAAAATGAGGCATGGGATCTGGTAGAGTTGCCAGCTGGAAGGAAACCCAATGGCAGCAAATGAGTGTTCAAGAAGAAGACAAATGCAGAAGGAAAGGTGGATAAATACAAAGCTCGATTGGTAGCAAAAGGTTATTCCCAGGTGTCAGGAATTGATTTTGGTGATATCTTTTCTCATGTTGTCAAGGTAGCTTCTATTAGATTACTTTTATCTGTTGTTGCTGCTTTTGATTTTGAGGTAGAAAAGATGGATGTGAAGACAACATTTCTTCCCGAGGATCTGGAAGAAGAGATCTACATGAAGCAACCTGAAGGCTTTGCAGTGAAGGGTAAGAAAGAACTGGTATGCAAGTTAGAGAATTCTCTGTATGGGTTAAAACAATCACTAAGGATGTGGTATCAGAAATTTGATACATTTATACAGGGACTTGGCTTCACTAGAAGAATTGCAAATCACTATGTGTATTTTAAATTAATTGGTGACTGTGTTATTTATCTGGTCTTGTATGTGGATGATATGTTGCTGGTTGGAAATGACAAAGAAATTATCAAGGATTTGAAGTCCCTATTTTCCCTCAAATTCGACATGAAAGATCTTGGTGTTGCAAGCTATATTTTGGGCATGGGAATTAAAAGAGATCGGGCAAAAAGGAAGCTCTGGTTAAACTAGAGGAAGTATGTTGAGACAATACTGCAGAGGTTTAATATGCAGGATAGTAAACCGGTGAAGGTTCCTATTCCTGTAGGTGTAAATTTATCTGTCGTACAGTGTCCCAAGACACAAGAAGAGGAAGAGGACATGTCTCGTGTTCCATATGCAAGTGTAGTCGGTAGTCTGATGTATGCAATGGTCTGTACTAGACCAAACATTGCACATGCAGTGGGAGTATTGAGTAGTTTTATGTCAAAACCAAGGAAGGAGCATTGGATAACAATGAAGCGGGTTTTCAGGTATTTGTGTGGCACTAGTGATTATGGTTTGTGCTACCAAGGAAGACCAGGATTGGACAGAGTTTTGGATATTCGTGGCATTTTTGATGTTGACTGGGCTGGAGATCTAGATCAAGGAATATCTACAAGTGGGTATGTGTTTAACCTATCTGGAGGTGCAGTCAATTGGATGATTAAGAAACAATATGTAATGGCACTATCAACTATAGAGGCTAAATACATGGCAGCCACTCATGCAAGCAAGGAAGCATTTTGGTTGTAGAGATTATGTTCAAGTATGGGGTTAGTGCAGGGAGCTATAAGGATAGACTGTGATAAGCAAAGTGTAATTTTCTTGGCAAAGAACCCTGCTTACCATTCAAAGACAAAGCACATTGATGTTTAGTATCACTTTGTGAGGGATATGATAGAAGAAAAAAAAGTGTTGCTGGTAAAAGTGGACACTTTGAAGAATACTATAGTTGCATTGACAAAATCTATGAGCTTTGAGAAGTTATCTTGGTGTAGAGAAACAATGGGCATTTCAGGGTTAGATAAATGACTAAGCTCTCCTGTGGCCCCCTATGGAAAAAAAATAACAAGTGGGAGAATGTTGGGTTGTGTTATATTCTTTCCACGACTAGCCCACATAGTTAATCGGGGGGTTAGAGGGAGGGCGGAGCCCCCCCTTTGTTGTGCAATGGGGGGTTATGGGGGAGCGGAAGCCCCCTTTGTCCAAGGGTTTGAGGGGGATGGGTAGCCCCCAACACCCTGGGGAAATTTTTTTTGGACCCTATATTAGGTTGGGCGGACCTACCTATGGTTTTGTGCATGGTTTTCGCATATGGTTTTGGACGCGATGGTATTCGGTCCATGGTTTTGGATGTGATGGTTTTTGGTGCATGGTTTTGGACGAAATGGTTTTCGATCCATGGTATTGGATGCTTCGGCATGTATAAATATGTATTGTAACATTGAAAGGAATATAATGAAAAATCAAGCTGGTAGTCCGGTTTTGGGATCCAGGGAAATCTCTGTGTATATGTGTTTTATGTGTTATGCTCTCGCATTGTTTATTTTCTGTGTTTTAGAATTTGTATGCAGGTAATTTCTATACAGAGTTAAACATGTTTCTTCTACCTTAACCTGAAACTTGGTGGTCTAAGATGATGCCACCTGAACCTTGGTTTCTTGAGTTTTCTCTTTGCCTTTCGAAATCTGGTTCTTACCCTGCTTTCTAAGTTTACTTGTGGACTTTTTGTTGGGTTTTTCATCCTTTACTTCAACTATATTGGTCTCTTTCACTATGTGGGTAATCTTCTTCCCATGTGTTTCATGGAGCTCTTCCTCCTCACAAATGTTTAGTGATGAAGACTATGTATGACGTAGTAAACCAGTGCTAAGTAGAAATTAAAACCAATGAATCTTCCTCTTATCAACTGCAAACATGACCAAACTTTTAATGAGGGAGGAATGGAAAATATTGGACATATGGTTATCTTTCTGCATCTGAACTTTTATTTCCATCCTTTCCAAACTTTTGAATAAGAAGAAGGGTATGTTCATAGGTTTTTTTTTCTGTGAAGTTCCATAGAAGTCTCAAATGACGCTGGTACACCCTGTTGAATCTACCCTCACATGTGAAATACCTATGGATCACTTTCAAAAGCTCATTGTAATGGTCCTGGAGGTAGATGGTGGGGAAATTTGTAGCAAACTTATCATTGAACTCAAGCTTGACAAACTATTTAAAAGCTTAAATATCAAGCTCATCACCTTTGAACCATTTTTCACCTACTGTGTGGAGGCTTGTGGCATCTGCAATTAGTTTTTTTTTGTGACAATGATTTCCACATCCCCTAACTTCACTCTGTTATCATGGAGGGTCAAGGCAGAGAAGCTAGCCAATCTTGTATTATGACCCATTTGCAGGACTTTCTGACAGAATGGAATGCAACCAGAATTCTCGAAAGTGACTCTATTGGCATGTATAGGTCAGAGAGTGAAAGCGTGTACAGGTCAGAGAGTGAAAGACTCGACAATTGTGACAATGCAAACTTCACTAAATAGCAGTATTAGACAATGATGACAAAGTAGGTTTCTAATGTTCAAGGTGAGTGGGAAGGCACCCAATTAAACTTTACAATTTACCTTGACCATTCAACATTGCATTATGGCTACATTTCTCATTAATAAAACACGACTTCAAGCTAGAAATTTGACTGTACGTGTGGTTGACATGCAGGGTGTGCGTAGTGAAGTTTTTTAAAGAAAATGCAACAAGAGCTTTACTATGCTTAATCAAAGTGTTGAACAATAAATTCATAGACTAGGTAACTGAATCCTACCTCCCATAATGTTGAGACTGATTTGTGTGAGCTTTGGTAGATTAGGGACACTGTGCAATGGTTGCGTAGTGCTCTGCATAGAAACAACGCAACACAATTTCTGAAATTCATTGTAATTTTCCTTCAATGTGTAACTCGTCTTCAGATCTCCTACACAATGAACCAATACATTCGCCTATGATCAAAAACAATGAAAATGGTGGCCTCGTGGAGTGATTTGAAAATCATTCCTAATCTTTGTTGATGTAATTAAACATGGTGTTTAATCGATGCTCCACCTGAAAAATAAATAAATAAAAATAAATAAATAAATAAAAATAAAATAAAAATAGATAAATAAATAAATAAAAATAAAATAAATAAATAGATAAAAATAAAAATAAAATAATAATAATAAAATAAATAAATAAATAAAAATAAAAATAAAAAAATAAAATAAAATAAAATAAAATAAAAATAAAAATAAAATAAATAAATAAATAAAATAAATAAATAAAAATAAATAAATAAATAAATAAAAATAAAAATAAAATAAAAAATCATATTTGAATTTGGGAGTGTGACAGGATCTGGGAAAATGATGTGGGTAAGATGATCAAAGTTTGTGTCTGGTCTATGTGGGTGAGGTTCACTCATCAACACAATGATGCTTTAGTAAGGGAATTTAGGCCTAGGGTAAAAACGGACTTAGGATAAAAGGGGATTTAGGCCTAAAATAGGAATAAGGGATAACATGACTATTTAGGAATAGGAAAAAGTTTGAAAGAATAAGGGGATAAGGGAATAGGATAATTAGGGCTACCAAAGAAAATAGGGAATAGGAAATGAGGGAAAGAAATGATTTTACAAAAGGGAGAAAAATTGTGACATTTGTGACCATGTTGCTTTAAACATCATCCCTTTGATTGTAAACATATGTTCAGGTGAACACCCTAATAAACCCTCTAAACCCTGACTCAAAAATCATAATGACACCTCTGAAAAACTCAAACACCCCCTTCCCATTAATGATTAAAAATTTTATGACCAAGTTCATGATGACTTTCCAAGCAATAGCTGGTCGAACTCATGACAGTGAAAATGCTTATGAATTTGACCTTTTCCATGACAACAAAATTATTTTCGAAGAAATTTGGCTATTAATAAACTAACTGACTCTAACATTGGCTCCATTGGGGATGGAAGCCTCCCTGTGAGGTGCCAAGAATGACACCACAAACTAGAAGCCTATCCATTGGGCAATAGAAATAATGTACAAAACTAATAAAAGACTGACAAATCTAGAAACACTTACTGATCAGACTAACTAAAAAAGAGTGCATAACTGACAGACTCTAATTTGAAAAACTGACTTATTTATGGCAACAGAAAGCCATGACCTTATGGCCTTCACCTCAAGCTTCAAATCCCAACTACTACCCACACTTAAATTATTCAACTGTAAAGCAATATATATAATGACATCATATTGAAACAGTGAAATTATGTGAGAAAGTTCTTCAACAACCTTCAATTTACAGGACCTACTCCAAGTGGTTCATCAGATGAATCCTCAAGTAGATAAGTGTTCTTTCTCATGAATGTAGTAATCTTAAATGGTCCCTTCCACATATTTTTGAACTTTACATGTTTTCCCTTGTCTTCATTCTGAGCATCCCACTTTAATACCATATCTCCAATTTGAAAATTAGTTGCCTTTGTTCTTCGATCATAATTTATTTTTATTTTGTCTTCTCCCAACTGTGTGTTTTTTAACACCTTTTCTTTGGACTGTTGCATTTGAATCATTTGGCCAATCCTTCCCTGCATTTCATTTGGTTCTACCTCAACCTCCTGTAATAGTTTCATGATTGGAACTCCCAATGAAGAAGGAAAAAGTGCATTTGTCCCATAGACCAGCTTAAAACGAGACATTCCTATTGAATTCTTGGTACTTCCACGATCTACCCACAGTGTGTGAATCAACTTTTTATGCCAACTCTTCTTATTCTCCTACAACAACTTCTTGATAATGTTGACTAGACTTTTATTAGATGACTCAGCCAAGCCATTACCTTGAGGATAATAGGTTGTTTATAGAATGATGTTGTATTTATGGAAAAATTATATCATCTTCTTTTACTTAAAGGAAACATCATTATTTGTGATAATTTTTTGTGGACAACCAAAATGAGACAAAATGTTACCTTCCAAAAATTGAATGATCACCGTGTCGGTACCTTGTCTGGTGGGGACTGCTTCAATCCACTTGGTAATATAGTTTGTTGTCTTCAATATCCACATGTGTTGTCCAGATGAAGTGGGATGAATTTCACCAATAAACTCGAGTCCCCATTGCTGAAATGGTGAATCAATTGCTATCGGCTTCAGGGTTAGAGGGAGAAACTTTTTTCTGCCTTCAAACATCTGACATTCCCAATAGCTGGCCACCTTTTTATAAACATCAACAATAAAACTAGGCCAATAAAGGCTAGCTCTTAGGATCTTGTTCGTTGTGGTTTTCCAATACAAATTCCCACCACAATCTCCTTTATGGAACTCCTCCATTACTACTTGAGCCTCGTCTTCTAACAAAAAATTGATCAACATTCCATCAGGATCCTTCCAATATAAGAGCTGATCAATAATGCAGAATTTTACTGTCTTCAATTTTAGAAAGCGAGCTTTATTTTTAGGCCATTCTGGAGGTGCTTGTAAATGTTGCAACACATATAAAATATCAGCATACCATGGTGAGGAAGAAAAATTTTCTGACACTTGTTGGGTAGTATTTGAGAGTTCGTCTTCTGTCAGGATAGATAAGGAATTGATTTGAAGTGACTGCAGATTTGATTCAGCTAACATTTGAGCCAAGCCTTTCCCTTTAATCAATTTTGTTGGCTTGATCTCAATGTGATATTCAAGTATGGAAGCGATCCACTTACCCCTTCTCCCATCTAGATCACTCTGAGTCAAAATTTTTTGGATTGCAACACTAGGCATATAAGCCACAACATGGGAATGCAAAATATATACCCGAGAATCCTTCAAAGCCTTGAAAAGAGAAAATGTTTGTTTCTCCACTATATCATATTTGAGTGCAGCATCTCTAAGCACCTTGATGAAAAATGAAATGGGTTGTTCAACTCCCTATTGATTTTTTTGTAATGGGACAACAACAATACTTTGCTTAGAAGCGAAATAAAATACTATGAATTCTCGTGTATAAGCTGGACTGGCCAACGTCGGAACATGGGACAATGTTTCCTTAACTTCACTTAAAAATTTCTTGTTGTCTTCACCCCATTTCGCCTCACTGACCCGCTTTAACATGTCTGTAATTTTTCTCAAAATTTCGGCGAGATTCAGAATGAATCTCCTCAAAAAATTAATTTTTCCCAAAAAGGACTAAATCTCCATTTTACTCCTAGGAATCTCCATTTTCTGAATTGTTGCAACTCTATTAGGATCTATTTTGATGCCATCTTTCGAAATGATATGACCTAACAATTTTCCTTCCTCCGATCCAAACAATGATTTCTTGGGGTTTAATGAAAATTCGTAATTCCTACACTTCTCAAAAACTTCTCTTAAGTGCTACAAATGATCATCATCAAATTGTGAATAAACAGTAATATCATCAAGGTATATGACAAGAAACTTATATTTTTCTTCTGCAAAATCTATATCCATAGCTCATTGAAATGTTTCCCCTACATTCATCAGACCGAATGACATCTTGGCATATTTGAAAGTCCCCCAAGGTGTGGTGAAGGCAGTCTTATCTTGGTCTTCTAGGTGAACCAAAATATGGTTATACCCCAAAAAACCATCTAGCAAGGAAATTCTTTTTGCACCGATTACCTTCTGAAGAACATGGTCCATATTTGGCAGTAGATAGTTTTCCTTGAGTGACACCCTGTTCAAATTCTTGAAATCTACACATAATTTTATCTCTACTATCTTCTTTTTTATTGGTACCAAGCTAGATAAGCAATCGAAAAAAAGAAGAGGTACTATAATGTCGACATCAAACAAATTCCTTACCTCCTTTTCAATCAGGGCAAAAATAACTGGATTTGTCCTTCACAGCTTCTCTTGAATGGTTTTTGATCTGCTTTGACTGATATTGTATGTTAAATAATGTCTTTGTTATACACCTTTAAGTCCTTGTATCCTCAGGAAAACACATCAAAAAATTCAGTCATCAATTCCAAACATGGTTTCTTCATTTCTGGACTCAAAATCTTAGACAACTTTATAATTTTTGGGTGTTTTGTTGTACCTATATTGCATTCTTCAACTCCTTCTCCTACAGGTGCTAGTTTTGGCCTCTTTGCCACATCATTATGGTCAAACAGTTTCTCCAAAGGTACAAGTCCTCTTGGAAGGACGTTGTCTTTGAGCTGTAATATCTTTAACTCAGTACCCTGTTTATCTAACTCTTCTTTCAACTTATTAATAAAATTCCCTCTATCTACATCTTCCCATCTGCCATCCCTTTCTTTCATTTTGGAAATTCCCTCCTTCATTAGAAAAAATTTCTCCAACTGCTTGTCATTTTCGGAGACTTGCCAGTGCTTCATATTGTCTAGGACAGCAAGCCTATGTCTGAATTCTACCTTGTATTTCGCTTTAACACTACTCAGAATGTCAAAATCAGAGGCGAAGTGGCCAATGTATCAACAACAACATTATCCTTTCTTGGAACAACTGAAAAACTGTAGTCAACAAAATTTTGCAAATAATCTAGTACAACATTACGATAAGCACGCATCCAAGGGTGTTTTGCTTGATATTCACATTTAACCTATCTAACAACCAACTTAGAATATCCATAAACAACTATTCTTCGAGCTCCTATTTTCTTCAAATTTCGTAAAACCAAAATGAGAGCTTCATATTCCACTACATTATTAGTACAATAAAAAACTAACTTGTATGAGCATATCTCTTACTTACAAACTTCTGGGTTAACTATCCATATCCCTGCACCAACACCTTCTTTGCTTCCTACCCGATCGAAATGCATAGTCCAAACACAAGGTTTTTTCTGCTATTTTTTTCCTATTTCAGCCTTCAAACTCTCAGTTTTCCATGGACACTTTGGCTTCTCTATTCCTCACTTTTGTTTTTCTCCTGTCCCTCCATTCCATGATTGTTTTCTTCATAATTTTCCTTGTTATTTGCTTCTTTTCTAATGTCTAGAACAACTGATTTTATTCTATTGTCTTGTTCTGATTCTTTTCCCAAAATTTCTAAATTCTGAGCGTTGTCCCTTTCCTCTTCTACATCTGAAACATTCTCTTCATCATTTGGACAACCCGAATTGAATAACACAAATGAGTCCAAATTAGAATGAACAACCTGCAATGGATGACTCACTGGTTTATCCTTACTACTGATCAGGTATTGCATGAGTAGTTCTCGGTATAACTTGCTTGACTGACCTCTGAAAACTGAAACTGTGATGTAGGACATGTTTGTTTGCAATTCCCCGTGCAATTTCACCATCCAAGATCTAGATAAAAGCATACCATACCTGGGAGGTATATCTGCTACCACAAAATACATAACCATACATTTTGAAGGAATTTGAGTTGAGGACACCACCAAATCCTTAATTAATCCTAGACACTTCACCTTACCAGAATCAAATGAATAGAGGTCCTTGTATGGTATTGTAATATCTAGGCCTAACCTCTCCATGATCACTTTCGGCATTAGATTATGTGAGGCTCCAGAGTCCAGCATAACATTATGTAGTATTTGCTCATGCACATTCCAACTGACATAAAAAGGAGTAACATCCCCATCTTGCTCTTTGTAATCAATCTTTGGTCCAAAGATCATAGTTGGATTATCATCTGCTATATTAACTATATCATAGGATTTGTCTACTCTAAGTGCCTTTAAAATATGAGATCTATATTGGTCATTTCTTACCAATTCACCAAGAGGAATAGAGATTTTTAATTTACCAATTTCAGCTTCAAGATTAAAAGGATTTGATACCATTTCAATCTCTTTATGGGCAGCTTCCTTCTTTTCTGCAGCATCTTTGGATGTATCTTCTTTCCTCTGCAAGATAGTGATAGGAGGCTCCTTCCTTTGGGCACTTGTACTAGGGGCATCCTTATTCACATTGTTGGCTACCATTTCTTTGTTTGTTGTGCTGTTGATTGGTATTTCTTTTTTCATTGCATTATTTCCCACAATTTTGTTCCTCAAATTATATTGTTGTTGCACTTGCATGATGGAATTTTGATATCCCTTCCAGGGAAAATTTAGGAACCCCCCCTAAATTTATATGTATAATAAATGGGCGAATTTCCATGGTATATAGGAAAAATGGAAGGCGATTTTATCAATAATGTAATATGTATATATTATTTTTTGGCGAATCTCTCACTAAGCATGGTAAATATTTTACTCAATTATAAAATCTTGTAAGATCTTGGCGAGTCTTTCACTAAATAATAAAACTTTGTAAAGTCCTAGTGAATCTTAGCATTGTGAACTCTTAGAGAATTTTTTGAAAAAGTATAAAACCATATATGACAAGAGCCACATGGTGGCAATATCACTATTTTTTTTTTTTCACATTTCCACGACATGGAACTTGTTTATAAAATTATAAAAAAGCCAACCAAGTCCCTTGTAATATGCGGGTAATCTTATAACAGAGTCTGATACCTCTACTATGCTTGTCTTCATTCAAGTGTCATAGCTGCTATACTTAACACTGTGAATCGCAACTCTCTCAGAACTCAACTCTATAGTGTAATTAAAACATTTGGAAATTGAATCTAATAACTCTATAAAAAGGATTAGTGAAATAGAAGCTTTTGTGAATGAGCCCACTAACTATCACTGCTAAACAATCAATCTAGACTATGAAGTATTCCATCTTAATCACAATTGTGCTCACGATCAAGGGAGTGCGACCACTTGGCCTGATATAATGGCCATCATAGCTTCCAATAATCAACAACCACCTTGCAAGGACATCCTAGCTCATGTCTCATGAATTTTATTCATCAATCTTAACTGATATAAATCTTATAAAGATAATATTAGAATCCTCTCCGGATTCACTGTTAATACAAGGGTAAAGGAAATTTTCTAGCTCAAGGCACTAGCCAATACCAAATTTGGTATTTGTGACCCCTTTATGGGGATGCACCTACCCTGCCTCGTTGGGTTTCTTCCTTGTAACATAGTTCAAGGATCACAATACTTTCCAATCTTCCTACTCCATTAGACACACTTTATATGCTATACATAGTGAATGGAAAAGAAGCATTATAGAACACACAATTTCACAGAAGGAAGAAAATTCTTAGCTAGTTCAATATCAAAATCTTAACCACTAATTAATAAAGAATAACAAGTAGTGTAATGAATTGTTCCGAGTTATTTATTTACAAGCTGTAAAGAATGTAGTGGAATGGAAAATATTACTTAGGCAACCCTTCAATATTTTCTACTAATATGTTTGTGCATGTACATATGAAATTAAGAGCATTGTTGAATACAAAGTTTCCTTTTCTCTTGCCTCCATTTTGACAAATCAATGTGAAATCAGTGTCACTTTGAATCTCCTTTCCCGTGTGAATGTTTTGATAAATCAATGTGAAATCAAAGTCACTTTGAATTTCCTTTCCTGTGAGGGATCACATCCACAGTTGATTAGTACAAGATAATCTACTATATATTATGTTCAAGAAATTGATTGCAATCTATAGTGGAAACGAGACCTCAATTCTTATTTTGAATTTGAATATCTCAGGACAACATAAGAGATAAAAATGCATATGGCCTTAGTAGCTAGAAAACAATCACTCCATCATTACAAGACCACCTAGATTTTGGCACTTAATCTAAATAATGGCACTAGTTGCAGTGCTTATTTGCATTAAGACCATGGAAAAGCAACAACAATGTTTCAAAGCACACTTACTGGAAAAGTTGTAACGTTATGAGAATATTTAATGATAGCATCTAAACCTTGTAGCTTTGGTGGGGAAACTAGGGAACCCAAATCTTGGAAGATATCTCATACCAAATCTGAGAAAAAAATCAAAAAGGGAAAAAATCAAAATCTATAGATCAAGCAATGCATTGTTTACAAATCAAATACAATTCCTTTAACTAACAGTGAAATTGTGGTGATATATTTAAATATTTAGTAAGAGGGGAACTTCAAACCATGGAATATTGCCTTTTGCATTACTTATCATCCCTCAGTGACTGAGATTACAAATCAATACTTATGGAAAGATTGTAAGAAATTCCATGAAATGGTAAAGAATAACCTCTATTTTCAAGCAATAAAATCAAGACATTGTTACATCAAGAGCCATAATTGATACATAATCAATGAATCAAGTCCTTGTATGGCACAGGCTTGTTTCACAACCTCTATTTTCTCAATAACAAAATCAAGACATTGTATGTGGTTATTACCAAAAGGAAACTGCTTTCTAATTTGGAAGAGGATCTTATCAAAAGACATGTATTTATTCAAAGCTACAAAGCCTAATGGGTTACTGAAAAATAAGTTGGAATATGTGATCATGATACTTCAATTGAAAAAATATGCTTTCCTTTTAGAAACATTAGAGTTATACAATGTTTTTTGAAAGCATTAGAATTTGAAATTGGGCCTTTCTATCAAGACAAATTTTCATTAACAGAATGTACTTTCCTACCTGAAACGTTGTAGAAAGAAAAACTTGAAAAGCATAAGAGAACTTAGCATAATGTACTTTCTTTCCTTCCTTAACATTCTTAAAGAGTTGAGGTTCCCCAAGTCATCAGGTAACTTTCGAAGGAAATGACAGTTAGTAATAGTCCAATTCACAACTAAAGATGTGTCACAAATACGAGGGGGCATCTCCTCCAAATCACAAAAGTGCTCCAGGTTAAAATCTAGCATTATTGGAAGCTTAATGCTCGACTGGGTGTTATTGAACCCAGACATTTTTCCAATCTTCACTAAAAGCTTAAAGATAGCTTCTCTAAGTTCTACATGACTTTACTGTGCTCTTGAAGTGGGGGCACATGCAGCCTCTCCAAGTGAATAGTCTTAAACTAAGTGAAGATAAGGTCAATAGATCATTCAGTGTGGATCTCTTTAACCCATAATTGAATACTATGACTCTCTTGAACCGATAATTGAATACTATTAGGACTTTCAAATTTTTCATGGAACTCAAAAATGTTGGAAGAAAATATTTTCTTCCAGAAAAGAGTAAAACTAAAGCCTCTGCTTGAGGACAATTGATGTCACACCACTAATACTTCTCCATGGAATCTGTATAGGTAAACCACAAATGCAGAATTCCATTAGAATATTGTGTTTATTGAATACACAAATGAAATCATTGCATTTCTTTCAAATATCTTTGGAAATCAAAATTACCAAAATTACATATCGATAACCTAGTGGGTGTAGGATAAAATTCACCTGGGTCATTCACAGAAAGCATGAGAAAAAACCTAATACTATATATAAAACTAAGAAAAATTCAAATTCATCACTTCTAGGGATCTCGTAACCACCTTGCCAATACACAAGTATGTTCCTATTTGTGGTTAGAAAAATTACCCAAATTACAATGTGTTTACTCTAGCCTATGTTGGAAAGTTATAGAAGGATGACTAGTGCAATCAATCCATTCCTTTTAGCCCTGGATTTGTTTCAGTTTAAAACAGAAGTATACAAATATACTTGTCCAATGTCTATGCTTTAACCATTCACCTTAAGATGTTTTTACAATATAATTTCCTAAGTCTATTTAATATCTTCATTATCATAAAACCAACCTATATCCATCTTAACTCCACATCTACCACTCTTAGGGGGGATGAAATCTATTTATCCCTCTAAGCACTTGGTAGACCCAGAATTAAGATGGATCTAAGATGATATAATTTCCCCTTTAAATAATATATGCTCACATGAATACCATGGTATTACCATGGGTCAATACCACGAGTTATCATAAACCTGGAGCTTAAAAATTACTATTAGTAATTTATAAAAATTAATAAAATTAATAGTTGATTTTTATTTTATTTTTTATTTTAACCAAGCTAAAATGTTTAACATACATAAAATTACAACATCCATTTTTACTCTTGATCCACCAAGCCCCGAGAGGGTCAAATATTAATTCACTCTATGCTAGTTTGCATATCATGATATTTGATACCCCTCGAGGGTTAGTAGATCTAAGTAAAGATGGATCGGGTCAATACCATGTGCCATTTTGGTGAATACCATGGGTCAATACCATGTGCCATTTTTATTTTTATTAATACTAATATTAGGGTTAATAATATTTTTTTGCATGGTATTAATAATAATCTAGCCCATGGTATTTGTCCCATAGTATTTTGCCGATAGGTTTCACCTAAATATAACACATTTTTTTAGTGTTCCTAAATATAAGGTGACTTATGGAGTAAATATAAAAAAAATGTTTTATTTGTTTACCATACCTCTCGTTTATTTATATTTTTATTAATTTACCATACCTCTTTTACAAATATGGTATTTGGCCCATAGGATTCACTTAAATAAAACCTCTTTTTTGAGCCTTCATAAATAGAAAGAGGGTTATGGACTAAATATAAAAAGAGGTTTTATTTATTTACCATACGTCTAGTTTATTTATATTTTTAGTTATTTACCATACCTTTTGAGTAAGTATAAAAAGACGTTTTATTTATTTGCCATACCTCCACTTTACTTATATTTTTATTTGTTTACACCCTTGCATGTATATAAGGTGACTTATGGAGTAAATATAAAAAATGTTTTATTTATTTACCATAGCTCTCATTTTTTACGCCGTAAGGCGTTTCCCTCTGAAATGAACTCCCCCAAATGCCTTTCTGTCTTAATCGTAGCCGTTAGATCTTTTGTTAGACGATTGAACAAAAATCAGCCGTCTAATTTAATAAAAAATGTTTTAAAACATTAAAAAACACCTTAAAAAAACGTAATGCTATTAGTTATCGAACCGTTTACCCTAACCACGTTATCGAACCCATCCTGCGCGTGGATATCCGCGTTTGATGCAGAGTAGGGCGGGGGTGTTGAGGAGGGCGCAGGCGGAGTCGCTCCAGAGGAGGGCGGGGACCTGCAGTGAAGGGTTCGTGCAGAGGACGGCGTAAAAATGATGACGAGGCCTGCAGAGGAGGCTGCATGAGGGCAAGAATCGATCCCTGGACCTGATGACAGTGGCGTCGCGCGGAGCTTCAGAGTGTATTTGTTTTGAATACACTTCGTCAAACTGCTAATAGATCAGAAGCTGATCTGCTATTGGTTTTAGACTGGTAGCGCAGAGTAAACGCATTTGATTCAGTAAAATTGTTTGTTAATGCTTGTTATTCATGCAGGTCACTTTATTTCAGTGTCTTATGTGATTGCTTCCATTGATATTTACAGATTTGGGTTTTGGATTCATCCCCAAGTTGTTGATAGAATTGCAGACTGTCACAGGGGAAAGTTGTTATAGTTTTGCTTGATTTGTGATACATGGGTCTTCTTCTCTGTGGCACCCATTGGGTTTATAAGGTTGTCTTGTTATTGTGAATGGAATTTCTGTTTATGCCTAGCCAGGCTTCATGACACTGTATTGAAAGAGTACATGTTGTTATAGTTTTGCTTGATCTATGATACATGGGTCATCTTCTTTGTGGCACCGATTGGGTTTGTAAGGTAGTCTTGTTATTGAGAATGGAATTTTTGTTTATGTCTAGCCGGGCTTCATGACACTGTATTGACAGGGTGCAGTTTTTTCTTGATAGTTTACAGATTTGGGTTTTGAGTTTAATCTCAACTTGTTGAAAGAACTGCAGATGGTCAGGTTGGGATAGTTTTGCTTTATTTGCATACAAGGGTGTTCTGTTTTTTATTTTAGGGTGGACGGGGCACCCATGTCACATAGATTCAGAAGGTTGTGTTGTCCAAGATGTTTACTGGGAACGGAATTTCTATTTAAGAGTAGCCAAGGTTCGTTACACTGTTTTGGATCAGTATACTTTGGCGTCTTTGCCTCCATTAAATGTATCAGTATAGAGCTTGGACAGGCCTGATGTGACCTGACTTGAATAATCTGTAACAGAGTATGGTTTCTAGTCTGATTGGGGAAAGTACTCTGTGACAGAGTATGGTTTCTGTCTGATTGGGGAAAGTTCAGTTCTCTTGGCTGATTGAGTTTTTCCCTTATTGCCTTGAGTAGTCGATTAGGAAACTCAGGGAGCATTCGGGAGACTGCAGAAGTAGGAGGTTCATGCATTGGGCATAGGAAAGAGCTTAACAATTTATGTAGTTTAATGGTGTACTACTTTTAAAAGCTTCTGAGAGGAGAATATGATAGGACAAAACCATCAATAACTTGTTTTCAGACAGTGCAGACTCCCCAATCCACATTGAGAATGTCAGTGACCTAGCTCTAAATCAAAATATCAAAAACATTCATTCGGATGTGGTTTACAGAACAAGGATGGCAATATTTACAGGTAATCTCATTACTCCGATTATATTTTTTTATTTTCAGTCTGAGTTATCCTGTTTCTATTGTTTGAAATCACGGATTTTGCAACAAAATGGGTAGCATGGCCCTGGTCGTATGGAATATATATAATATGATATTCATATGTTTATAAGATTGTTATGGTAGATGAAATTTGTCAAGAACTTCTACAAATTTTTTATTAATTGTCTTGCATTGAATTGATTTATCAACCCAGATCTCTGGAACAACTTTTGTGGCACCCCAAATGCATTGTCCCCTGCTCAACGCTGTGGAGAGAACTACAGTTTACCCCTATCTCTCTACTCTGAATTACTACACACGTTCCATTTGACCTCATGCAGCAAACATGCTCTGATCACATTCATACATTTAGTCTTCTTGCTGACATTCTGGTCCATCGTTCTCATCAAGTGGGTAAGGCGGACGAGCATACTGAGAAATGTGAAACCTCAAAAGCCATTTTGCACATGTGTTGCAGTGATAAATATTATTTTGGGTGCGATTAATTTGGGATTGGGGATTTGGCTTTTACAAGAGAAATTGGGAAATGGGTTTGATTTAACTCCCTTGCACGAATGGTTTGTACTTTTAGTGCAAGGATTGGCATGGTTTACACTCGGATTAACAGTAACGAGTGGGCTAACGTGGTCTGTAACGACATTTGTGCGTGTTTGGTGGATTGTGTCATTTTTGCTCGGAACAGTGGATTGTGTTTCAACTGGACTGAATTTCATCAATGACAGAGAGCTTCCCTATGGCACTATTCTCTCCCTTGTTTCATGGCCAGCATGTTGCTTGATGCTCATTTGTGCTGCGAAAAAGGATTTGAAGAGTTCAGAGGATGATCTTCTGTCAGAACCCTTTCTAGGCAGGGATTACTGAAATCATGGGTATCTCAACTCCAGCGAGAGGTTTTCTGAGGAAGATTAGATAAAATTGAGGTTAAATTCCATTGTAACTCTTTTTGCCAAGGCAGGATTCTTCAGCAGGATAACATTTTGGTGGTTGAATTCTCTTTTTTCCAAAGGAAAGAAGAAGCCTCTAGAAGAAGATCATTTGCCTTGTGTGTGTGGAGATGATCAAACAAAGAATAATTATACAACATTTATAGAAGAAATGTTGAGGCAAAAACAGAAAAACCCATTTGGCACTCCATCAGTTTTCTGGGCTTTGGTTTGCTGTCACTGGAAAAATCTGGCAAGGACTGGGTTCTATGCTTTTCTCAAAATACTTACTCTGTCTTCTGGACCACTTGTTTTGAATGCTTTTATTGGATTTTCAGAAGGTAGACAGTCATTCAAATATGAAGGATTTGTTTTGGCAGGAACACTCTTTATTGCCAAGACCATAGAGTCCATATCTCAAAGGCAATGGTATTTTGGCACTAGACGGATTGGTCTGCAAATGCGCTCTTCACTCGTTGCAGCAATTTATCAGAAACAACTAAAGCTGTCCAATGAAGCTAAACAGGTACATACAGCCGGAGAAATCATGAATTATATGGCGGTAGATGCTTATCGTATTGGCGAACTTCCTTTCTGGTTTCATCAGACTTGGACAACAGTACTCCAGCTTATATTTGCTTTAGGCATCCTCTTCCATGCAATTGGATGGGCCACACTTTCGGCCTTGGCAGTTATCATCATTACCGTTCTTTTTAACTCTCCATTGGCAAAGTTACAACATAAGTTTCAAACTGAACTCATGTCAGCCCAGGATCAGCGGTTAAGGGCTACCACAGAAGCTCTGGTGCATATGAAAGTACTGAAATTGCATGCATGGGAGGAACGCTTCAAAGAAAGTATTGAGAAGCTGCACAAGGTAGAGTTCAAATGTCTATCTGTGGTTCAGTTTCAGAAAGCCTATAATTTGTTGTTGTTTTGGTCATCTCCCATTTTGGTTTCGACTGTAACGTTTATAACCTGCTATTTTTTTAAAATTCCTCTTACTCCAAGCAACGTTTTCACGTTCATAGCCACTTTGCGCCTTGTTCAAGAACCAATTCGACTAATGCCTGATGTAATTGTTGTTATCATTCAAGAAAATGTCTCATTAAGTCGTATCATCAAATTTCTTGAGGCTGCTGAATTACAGGATCGGGTGGTTGAGCGTGTATTTCTTCAAAACTCTGACCACTCTCTTCTTATCAGTTCTGCAACACTAAGTTGGGATTCCAATTCATCAAAGCCCGCATTGAGAAACATAAACTCTTACTCCAAGCAACGTTTTCACGTTCATAGCCACTTTGCGCCTTGTTCAAGAACCAATTCGACTAATGCCTGATGTAATTGCTGTTATCATTCAAGCAAAGGTCTCATTAAGTCGTATCATCAAATTTCTTGAGGCTGCTGAATTACAGGATCGGGTGGTTGAGCGTGTATTTCTTCAGAACTCTGACCACTCTCTTCTTATCAGTTCTGCAACACTAAGTTGGGATTCCAGTTCATCAAAGCCCGCATTGAGAAACATAAATATGGAGGTTAAACATGGCCAAAAATTGGCAATTTGTGGAGAAGTTGGATCTGGAAAATCAACTCTTTTAGCTGCAATACTTGGAGAAGTACCAAAGTTAAGGGGCAGTGTGAGTATGAATTATTTACCTCCTTACCTTAACATTGTCAACCATTTAAATTGATTGATTCTCTTTCTTATTGTTCTCAACCCTGCCTCTGCAGTTGCAAGTCTATGGCACCCTCGCATATGTTTCTCAGACTGCATGGATTCAAACTGGAACAGTACGAAACAACATATTATTTGGGCGTCCCATGGATGAGCAGAAATATCAGGAAGTTATCCTCAAGTCTTCGCTGGATAAAGACCTCCAGAATCTTCCCTTCGGTGATCAGACTGAAATAGGAGAAAGAGGTGTCAATCTCAGCGGTGGCCAGAAACAACGGATACAGCTTGCCCATGCCTTATATCAAGATTCTGATATTTATCTATTGGATGATCCTTTCAGTGCTGTTGATGCTCATACAGCTACTAGCCTGCTTAAGGTTAATATGGCGATTTCCTTCTAATATAAAGGTTTTTAAAGTTATTATGTAGCTGTTACTAATTTGCTTGTTGCACCTTTATACAGCAATGATTTTCATTTTCTTTAGCTTCCGCAGATCCTATTAATCACGGATTTTGATGTGTAGGAATACATAATGGGAGCACTGTCAAACAAGACAGTAATCCTTGTAACACACCAAGTTGATTTTCTCCCGGCATTTGATGCTATTCTGGTTAGTAAACAGTTGTCCTAGCCATGTGGAAGCTGTTTGTTTGCTTGTATACAACATTTTGACGAAGTTTTTTAACAGATTGCACATAATTATAACTCCTGTAATTTTAACATATCTAATGCTCATAGCTTTGGCAATTTTTCTTTGAATTTCTACACTAAAGTTTCTCTCTTTTGTAGTTGATGGTAGATGGGGAGATTCATCAAACTGGGAAATATCAGGAACTGTTGGTCTCGAGTGAGGTATTTAGGGAGCTTGTGAATGCACACAAGAATACTGTTGGTTCCAATGAATCAGCAGCCACGATGCCATCCACAAAAGATGAACCGATTAATGACGAGAGAGAAATTCAAAGGAGCAAATCACAGAAAGAACGACTGATTTCAAATAGAGCTCCCAAGGGGGATCAGCTAGTTAAAAGGGAAGAGAAGGAAGTTGGGGACACTGGTTTGAAGCCATATATTGACTATTTGAAATAGAATAAAGGTTTCTTATATTGTTCTTGTGCTGGTCTCGGTCATCTTATATTTCTGATTGGGCAGATTTCAGGAAATATTTGGATGGCTGCAAAGGTGCAAAGTCTTCAAGTCAGTGTATTAAGTTTAATAACAGTGTACTCAGCCATTGGGTTCACATCTATATTGTTCTTATTCCTTCGGTCATTGCTTTGTGTTATTTGGGGGCTTGAGGCATCAAAGTCCTTCTTTTCTGAGCTTCTGAGTTCTTTATTCCGAGCACCAATGGCATTTTTTGATGCAACTCCATTGGGAAGAGTTCTGAGCAGAGTAAGTATTTTATGTAATCACCATGGGCTTCCTTCTTTTCTTTTCGCTCCTTAAAACAAAAAGTGAAATTTGATGTACATCAGGGTAGTAAACTACTGACATTTATCTTCCCCACCTCCTTTTTCAGGTTTCTTCAGATTTCAGCATTCTCGATGTAGACATTCCTTTCTCTTTTGTCTTTGCCATGTCGTCTACCATGAATGCTTATAGCAGTCTTGGAGTTGTGGCTGTTGTAACATGGCAAGTTTTGTTTGTAGCCATTCCAATGATTTATTTGACCTTTCAACTCCAGGTAAAACGCCACTTCACGCAAGTTTCTTGAGAAGACTCTGTACTTCACTATGAATATTGTGAGAGAAGCTATAATTGATTTTTTGTTTGTTCAATTTAATCAGAAATACTATTTTGCCTCTGCTAAAGAACTGATGAGACTGAATGGTACAACGAAATCACCTATTGCAAATCATTTTGGCGAGTCCATAGCAGGAACAATGACCATTAGGGCTTTCAAGGTTGAGGATCAGTTCTTAAAGAAGAACTTAGACCTTATTGATAAAAATTCGAACCCCTTTTTTCTACAGTTTCTCGGCAAATGAATGGTTGATTCAGCGTCTAGAGATGTTAAGTGCAACTGTTCTTTGCTCCTCTGCTCTTGCTATGGTTCTACTCCCAAAGGGCAGCTTCAATCCTGGTATGAACGATGAAACTAAGGGTCATCTGTGGGAGATATCTGCTGTTACTGGATGCTTTTATGTATACGATGATGATGCCTAACATTTGAACTGGTGCAGGTTTTGTTGGGATGGCACTATCATATGGTCTGTCATTGAACATGTCATTGGTTTCCAGTATTCACATCCAATGTACACTTGCAAACTACATTGTTTCTGTAGAACGCATCAAACAGTACATGCACATTCCTAGTGAGGCACCAACTGTTATAGAAGATTGCAGACCACCAGATAGTTGGCCCTCGCATGGGAAGGTGGAATTGCAAGACTTGAAGGTACCTGAGTTGTGCATTCCAACAAGATGAATGTGTTAACATTTATTTTTTTAACTAAAATTTGAATGGTTTATGATGTTTGCAGTCGAATATATTTTGATATGTGTGCAGATTAGATATATATCCAACAGCACCCTTGTTTTACGGGGCATTACATGTACATTTGAGGGAGGGCAAAAGATTGGCATTGTTGGGCGAACAGGAAGTGGGAAGACCACTCTCATTAGTGCTATTTTTAGATCAGTGGAACCTGCAGGGGGTAGAATCCTTATAGATGGTTTGGCTACTACCTCTATTGGGCTTCATGATTTGCGGTCACACCTTGGGATTATTCCTCAAGAACCAACTCTTTTTCGAGGAACTGTTCACTTCAACTTGGATCCATTATCTGAGCACTCAGATTTGACAATTTGGGAAGTATGTAAATGCTATTCAACATAACATCTCATTGAATTTATCATATGTGGGATGACAATAGTAAATAATTCTTTGAATTTATTTTCTTTCTTTATTAAGGTTATGAACGATTGTCAACTTGGAGACATTGTAAGAGGGAAGGTGGATGGCCTAGATGGACCAGGTAAATTTTGTTTTAAATATATATTTTTAAATGTCATGGAATTCTTTGACATGAGGCCAAGAATTTGGCTGTTAGATTTGCAAGTTTTTCGTGGCACTAAAAGATCAATAAAATGTAGTGGGGGACGATGGAGAGAATTGGAGTGTAGGACAAAGACAATTATTTTGTTTCAGACGTGCATTGCTAAGGAAAAGTCGAATCCTTGTTCTAGACGAAGCAACAACATCAATAGACAATGCTAAGATGCCATTATCCAGACAATAATTAGAAAGGAATTTGCATATTGCATTGTAATTACCGTTGCACACAGGATACCGAATATTATGGACAGTGACATGGTGGTTGCCATCAGTGATGGTAAGGCCCTGTAATTGTATCTTATCTCTGTGTTGTATGCATGGATTGGTTTCAACTGAATTTGTTGTAGTTGAGGAAATGGACAGTAGTGAAAGTGAGTCTATTCGTTTCTAACTAATTTGAATGCTTTTGATTTGAATTCATGCAGGTGAGATGGTGGAGTGTGATCATCCATTGAAGCTGGTGGAAAGGGAAGGATTGTTATTTGGAAGGCTTGTGATAGAGTATTGGTCCCACACATCAAATGTTCTTCTTCATGCAACAAGCACTAAATGAATAACTTTTCCGTCTCTCTGCCCAGATCATGAGATCTTTGGTCGATGCTTTAACTCTTGCATGAAGGGCTAATTGTAGCATTGGTGACCTTATTGTTCAATTGATGTATTCTTGTGTTAGATAAGATCTCATTGTAACAACGATCAAAATGACGGGTCTACGAAAATCTGGGAGGCCAGTTGTTTAAAATTAGCTCATCTGTTGTTGCAACCTGAATTTTCGTTCATAAAAAAATACTTTGAACAATGTGTTTTTGTGCACAAGGGCCTGAAAAATTCTCTGTTGAAATTTCTAAGTCTAACCTGTTAGAAATTCTTCCTGCACTATCTGGTTTATTTCACCTACTTGTTTAAATTTTTAACAAGTTATTTAACCATATAAATACTGAAAATAAACACAAATGCAGTCTCAACCATCTAAAAATCATCAACAGAAAGAATAGACAAACACACAAGTGACACCATTATTTTTGGACAATCTTCCCCGGAAAAACCCAACTTGGGAAAACTGGTGCAGCAGTTCTGAGGGTTTTATTACTAAGCAATGCTTCTTGAGTACAACTAGGGTGCCAAACTGGCTCACTCAACAGAGAAATCAATCTGGCAACCATACCTCTATTCGGAAGTAGATATTCAGCAATTCTGCTCCATGAAAATCTCTTTGACGCTTCTCAGAAGCCCTGAGTCAGCCCTCCTGGCCTCTGCATCACTCAAAATCCCCTTGTGTTAGCCTTCTGCTGTTCTGTGCTGGCTCTCTGGCCCTCTGCATCATCCACACAGGCCCTGCGAGCCTCTGTGCAGTCACTCTGGCCCTCTGCGTGGCTCCTGCTAGCTCTGCGTAGCCTCCTTTGCTTTTGTCCTGGTCCTTTGGCACTATCTCTGCCTCTCTGCTATGCACTCATTGCCCCTCGCTGCAACTCAGATTACTTGTTCGAATTTTCTCAGCAAACCCTGGTCCAGAAAATCAAACTGACTAATAAATCTTGGTATATCTCCAACTGACCCTCAAGCCTCCTCTTATACTTTTTATGTCAAGTTTTCAACGGCCGAGATGAAATCTCTAATCAATGGTTAAGATTAGATTGGGCTTGATCCATGTCTTTTAGAACATTCTCACGCAATTTTATATTAATACCCATTAATATTTTAATTTTTCTAAGTTTAGACTTAGGAACTCCATTAAAACTATTAATTATTTTAATATCTTTCTAACCGGGTGGAATTTCCCCAAACCAATTCTTGGTCTTGGAGATCTCATGTGTTTCAGCCTCTCCACCAATTTTCATGGCTAGAGCACATCCGATGCTACCCCAAATCAACAGTTCCTTCTATTATGATGCAAGTTTGGAAATGGTTCACCTATTTGAACCAAAATGGGTCTTGATGGATTGATTACTGTTGGGATTTGAAATAAAGTAGATGCAAGTTCTTTTCCCACCTTTCAATAGACTGTTATTGTCTGTATGGAATGGATGAATGCTCTATTTTATTATTTATGTGGAATGGATAAGGGGTCTTTTACCCTCTCTCAATGATGTTATGAAACTTAAGTTCTCTAATTATTTATGAGAATCATAGGTTATGCATTCAAGATGACGATGTGAGAACCCATGAGGTGTAGATCAATTAGTTTGCATGGGATTTAGTTCCCAACAAGTCACAAGTTCAAACCTCATGGGGAGCGCTTGAGGATGGAGGCCACTTTGGGGGAATTAAACTTCCGAAGGGACATCCAGGCTCAGCCAAGTCCCGCACTTGTATCTTGGTGATAAGCATCCCATTGTGGGTGCATCAATCTTCTTCCATCCAATAAATGGGCTAGCCTAGGGCTAGGCTTAGCATAGCCAAAAATAAAAGAAGATGAGGATGTGAGAATCGTAAGTTATGCATCTAAGATGATGTAGCTTTGTCTTAAACTACATTGGTTTTTAATTGGTGAAGACTGCATTCTGTTTAGCAAAGCATTTGTGACTGCTTGTGTCAATTTCATAGAGTTTGATCTGTATGGAAATAGACACAATTTTTATTGTTCAAACATCTTCATTCTATTATTTTGAATACACTTTTTCAAACTGCTAACAGTTTTAAGGTGAACAAAAATCAAAGTACTCCAGGTTGCTTAGTATGCCTAGCATAGTAGTTTTCTTTGTTTACATGTATTTCCATGATTTGGCAGACATTTATGTTGCACTGGTTGTGAATTGTTAATGGTTTCGGATGTGGATTAGGATTAAATAGCTCTTTTTTGAGGAAATGTAATGGTATGCTGGATTGCATTTGAAATATTTGTTTGGTGAGGCTTAGTTTGATGTTGAATTTGTGTATCTTTGGATCTCAAAATCTGGAACTATCTTATGTTAGGTTTGTATTATAAACAATGACTGAAAAACTTCATTCACCTATTTTTTATGCATGTCATGACGTGGGTGTCGTTTGGTATTATGTTGTGATCCATGACTTGTATAATGTGCTAACCAGGGGTTGCTTTAGCATGGTAAATGTGTGGCTGACACATACAATGCTTGCTATTTTGTTTTGACTATTTTACTTGTCCTCTGGAAGGAACTTGCAAAAGAAGAATGGAGATCAAGATGGGAAGACTAGCTCTACAATTTAAAGCAGAGAGCTAATGTTAGAGATGCGGGTCAAGCATCATCTTGGGGTGCCAGGATGCGCCAGCAGAACTATTCAACTTCCAATTGATCAATTTGCTAGCTTTTCTAGATGCACTTATCATACAACAGACAAAGTGAAGAGAGGCTCTGTAACCAGGAGAAGCTGCATCAGCTTTAGACCTTTTCTATTGTGGCCTGCCCTGTTTATACTTACCCTGTTGCACTGTATGCTTGTAGATATGCAAGTTAATAACTGAGAATACTTTGAAATTGGTTTCAAAGTATGAGTTTAGTGAATGTCATGTTCTAAAGCTTATTGTGTCCATTCTATTTAGATATATCTGAGGCTAAGGATGTGTTGACCCTTTAGCCTTTAGGTGAAGGCTTATCATCCAAAGATCATATTGTATCTACACTTTCATTGTTATCATAAATATACAGTTTCAATAAGATCAATAATTTTCATAATGGAGCAATGCCAACGGATTTGGGACTTTATAACCTGAATTTTAGTAATTACCTTTGCTGATTTGATACGTCGGGTCTTAGTCCATCCAAACCAACTTACAATTTTAGTTATAACTTTACAATTTTCCTTGGAATGTAAATGAATGGAATGTCAACTAAAGCAGGAGGCTTACGGGACTGTACTAAAGTTTTCTTGGTTGCTTCCTTAAAGACTATATGTTATATAAGAATCACAAATTGACAGAATGAGTTCAACCAGACCAGGAGGCTTGTAGTACTGCATTGAACTTTTATGCTTGCGTCATTTTAGACAATATATGTCATATAAGCATCACAAATTGATAGAATGAACTACTGGTAATGGAGTTGAATTAGACATGCGGGTTACATTTACTTTGATATAATAAACTTCTTGTGTACTGGTGTTTAGATATGATTTGATGTGCTACTAGTGTAAGAGTGGTTATTGTCATTGTAAGTAAGGTGATTATACCAGCAAATTTTTTATTAACTCGGCAGCAAGTGTGGCCTCCCCTTGTATGGGAATAATACAATGAAATGTTGCTGACTATCACCATTGAGAACAACCCACAGCTATATCATCAATTATTCTTAATACATACACATTTTTCTTGTAATTTTGCCCAGCCCACCATAGAATTTATGTGCATGTTGAAGGTGGCTGCTTATTTCAAATTGGGGAACTTGGCTTAAAATTATGAGTTCCAAACTTAAATCCTATTTCAATGAGCTGGCTACACATCTAATTTGTTGAACTTCAACCTTGGGAACTAAACGGATGCTGACTCTTTTTGCTGTGTCGTTTGTTTCTTCTTTCTAAATGATGATGTGCCCAACCACATACTAGCACTTACAGTAATATATTCATCCAAATTTGTCATACGTTTGCATATTTTGTGCACTGTATGGGCTGCAATAGCTTTATAATTTTTGTGCTCTTTAGACATTCTTGCAAGGGGAATGTGATGGCCCTTTTATTTTTGTACTCGTAGACACTCTTGGTAGTGCCAAATGGTACTTTGAAATATTGTTGTTATAAAATAATAGCTACATTGCACAAGCATCTAGAATGCCGGAACATTGGGAAGGTGGATATGATTGTTTATAACATCAAAGTTTCTTCACATTGCACAAGTATCTAGAATACAGGAACATTGGGAATGTGGATATGAGGGTTTAGAACATTAAAGTTCCTTCCAAATTTACAAGAAACGTTAGGTTGGGAGTGGCAATACTATAAATTAAATAATTATGAAAAAATATTCTGAATCACAATACATCTTATAGTGAGTGGTGCATTGATATATCATATTTCAATTTATAAAATGTTTGAAGGTATTACTTACCAATGTTCAGATTACATTCATACCCTGTTTGAAGGTATTACTCACCAATGTTCAGTTTACATTCATACTCTGTTTGAAGGTATTACTTACCAATGTTCAGATTACATTCATACGCTGTTTGAAGGTATTACTTACCAATGTTCAGATACATTCATGATAGATGAATGTAATCCACGTATATTTGGTTAAATTCAAAACTGACTGAAATATAATGCCAATATTGGAATGTTATGCTTCTTATAAATGCGTATACTCTACTATTTATTTCAATCAAAATGTGGGCTATTTCTGAACTATTTTGTCTCCTAGGAATGCTTCAGATTTTAGTATTTAAATTTTATTTCAATCAAATGCCTCCTATCTGTTGGAAATGCAATATGGTATATACTATAGTATATCAGACTTTACTATGTTAGTATACTGAACTATTCAACAAGTTACAATGTCTTCAACAAGTTACAATGTCGTATCGTTTCTTTCACCTCTTCCATTACAATATAATAGTATTTTCTAATAACACCTTAAATAGGTAGCATATGGAAAAATTACATCTCGGAAGAGGTACAAAAACATGTTCACATAAACAAAAGCAACTACATGGATAATGGATAACCTCTACATGACATTACTATTATTTACCAAATAGCCATATTCGAATACACATAACTAATCATTTCAAGTATAACTCATTATTCATCCACCCTAGCTTTAACCAATGTCCATTCACATGTTGCTATTTCTCCACACACTAATATTATTTACAAAATACCCATATTCAAAATACACATAACTATTACTTTCAACTCTAACTCATTATCATCCACCCTTTTTTTCAACAATGTCCATTCACATGTCACTATTCTTTCACAAACTATTATTATTTACAAAATATCCATTTTCAGAATACACATAAGTAACTATTGCAATTGTAACTCATTATCATCCACCCTTGCTTTCAACAATGTCCATTCACATGTCCCTATTCTTCCCCACTCTATACATGTCCTTATTCTTCCCCACTCTATGCTATTCTTCACCACTCTATGCCTTACGGCATTTCCTTTGCAACATAAGGTGAAAATGCTAGTTTATATTTTTATTAATTTACCATACCTCTTTTATAAATATGGTATTTGGCCCATAGGATTCACTTAAATAAAACCTATTCTTGAAAATTAGGGCGAATGGAAGGTTTTAACTCCTAATTTCAAGGGCTAAATTTACCTTTTTTACCCTCTCCCTTAAAATAAGGTGGGCTATTTGAGGTGATTTGTAAAAATGTACTATGATACAAAATATTCACCCACTAAAAATTTAAAACCCCTTGATTTCGCAAAAGGGCGAACATTCGCCCCTAAAATTTTCCATGATCCCTTCCTATACTCCTCAGATTCAGTCATCAACAGATCATTTTGAGAATGAGAAAGTAGCAACTGTTCATCCTCTGCCTCAAAAATTTCAAGCAGCTCCTGCTCTTCATCTTCTTTAGTCTGATACATATCTTGTTGCATGTTGGTGGCTAGATTTTCATACTTTTACTCACCCTTTTACCCTGTTCTTTTTATCCATTTTACGCCAATAATGGTTAATCGATATCTTAAAACACACAGGTATACCTCTTCTCATGTCTTTATGGATTATTGATCAACGAAGCAAAGTCATAGGGGATTATAACCTAAGCAGCTTGCTAATTTAGCTATTTCTACCGATTTGAAGGAAGAATGACTAGGATCATGATTCATCGAATGATACTGTCAAAGTTGGCAGCGATATCCTTGAACATTGGCTACAATAGTGAATCAATCTCTTGATTGGCATGATAATATCTTTTACATTCTTTTTCGTTCTGAAAACCACCATGTAATTAAAGGTAGACAACGTCATAATTCTAGGAACTGTATTATTGATAAAAATGTATAAAGTAGGGTTGTGGGCTATGAAAGCTATCGCTATTAAGAGTCATTAAAGTTACAGGAGAAATACTCTAAATCTGATTCTGTAACAACATACTTGTAATATTTCTTTAATTAATGACAGTTTGATCTTTTGAGCATATTGTGATTCATTGATCTCACCACAACCTTGATCACGGAGTTGGGGTCACTCTCCTCACCAAATGTTGTTGGATTAGATCTGTGTTCAGGTTTATTTCCATGAGTTTAGTGTTGTTGTGAATGTTTATTAGTGTGTGCTTTGAGTCCTAATTGTTGTTACAATTATTACTTGTTGTTACTCTTATTTGTTGTTACAGTTATTTCTTGTTGTTACACATTGATGAATTTATAATTAATGCTCAATGCTGGGTAGGGAAACTGTGGCCTGCACATAAAATGCATGATAGCCTTGAAATAACTAGTATAACCCTGAGTTGACAATTAAATGTGGATTGTGTGAATTGAATCATTCATACTTGAACACCAACATTTTGGCACCATTGTTAGGGAGGATATCAAAGGCGTGAAAGTACGAATAATGTTGACCATAGGACTGATCTCTCATCCTAGCGAAGGAAGCTTACACCTTGCTCCAAGTCCTGAGTATTAGATCGTTTGGTTGTTTGGTTTCTTAATTTTTTCAGGATTATTCTCTTGTCCTGGGGAAGGAAGTTTTTATCACCTTGCTCGAGGTCTGGAGCTTTAGGTTTCTTTTTTTAGCTTTCATAAGCACTGCTCTCTCATCCTGGGAAGGGTACTTTTATTTTTTGCCGTGTTTTAGGTCCTGAGCTTAATTTTTTTTATTTGTTTCTTTCTCTCTTGTTTTCTTTAGGGGCCACTCTCTCGTCCTGGGGAGGGAATTTCTTATCCGACTCCAAGTCTTGAGCTTTTAATTTGCTTGAATGTTTCCCTTTTTAAAAGGGATTGATTTAGGCAGAATAAATTACATCTAAGAGATCATCTCAAGGGTTGAGTCTGTAGCATCATCACAAGCTTCCATTCGGGTAAGATCTCATACAAGATCTAGATGAAAATCAATTTCACAACCAAAACCTCCCCCAATAGCATAAGTGCAAGCCAGGGAAGAAGACATAGCAAGTAGAGGATCTAAGGAACTGCATATTGCAAGTTCAAAGCAAGAATATTTGAGGTAATTCTTTGCACCATTTGATCAAGGGAGTGTTGTTAAAAAACTTCAAACACCTCTTATAGAACAACTAGAGTCAGAACCTATTGAGATTCCAATTGGGTATTGGCAGATATTCATGGCTCCTGCAACTTCTTCCCAATTAGAGATAACAAAGGTGATGTGCCTATGAAGCCTATTATTTTAACAACACTACCTAATTTCCATGGTCTTTCTTCCGAGGATCTGAACACATTCCTTTTTGAATTCGACATTTTTTTTCGGGGTATGATTATATTTTTTATGCATAGAAATTGAAGATATTCCCCTCTACTTTGAAGGGAACAACCTTGAGATGGTTTATGGGTTTAGGGGGAAAATCTATTGCTACATGGGATGATATGAAGACGATTTTCCTTGAGAAATATCAAGACTACTACAAATCCTGAGATGTAAAGGAAGAAATTTTTAAGATTATGCTGAAAGAGGATGATAAAATGGAAGATTTTGTGGAACATTTTCAATATACTTTGCAGAGATCAGGCCACAGTGACCTGGATAAGAATATATTTAAGATCATCTTTCTCAAAGTACTGAGGGAGGAATCGATGGAGCTATTGAACGTAGTAGAGAAAGGAGATATATCAAAGGAATAATTTGATACCATCTATGAATTATGCATGAAGTGTTCAAGAGGGGCTGCGAGACAGAGGTAGGGAGTCCAAACTCTTAAAACATCCAGCGGTGGTGTTACAAAGGTTGAAATTGGGAATCTGCTGGACAACCTGAGAACCGGTATCCTAAGCACACTATCATCGCAGCTAGACGTGTTGCAGGCAAAACAGAAGCAAATGGAAGCAGAGAAGGCTATGTCTATTTTCTGCCCTCAATGCAGGAAGAAGCATCCATTGAAGGAATGTCCATTAAATTCTGTGGAGACTTGTGCAATATGTGAGCAGAGCCATTACCCTAGCACTTGTCTGTCTCTTCCTGGATTGAAGGCAATATTTCAAGGAACAAATGAAGAAGCATATCATCTTTACTTTATGGTATCAAGGAAATCATGGCAACCACAACCGCCGAACATGAGTCAAGGCATGCCCCAAGACCTGTCTCAGTATTTTAATAATATGAATTTTGGTTAGCAGTCTGTACCCTTTCCACCTTCTTGACTGCAATATTACCAATATCCAATGCCCTGACACCCATGGTACCCTCAATCTAGTCCAAATTTGTCATGGTCCCAGAATTGGTGTGGACCTCCTCCTCCTCCTTCAGGACAATTCTCCCAACCTATGCCACAACAATGGCGAAAGCTACCTGTTAATGCAATCACTAGTAATCGTCCTCTTTGTCCTCAACTATTTTTCCAATCCAATCCAAATCCAAATAATTGAGGGGCTCAATAGGTTGAGTCACTCAACCTCCCTTCATATAGTATCACCACCATGGAATGTAATGAATTAAATCTTCAATTTGGTCGGGTGGTCAATACTCGGAATTCACCAATAATTGTTGAACATACTGATGATGAAGTCTCAGAACTAGAACATAGAACAAAAGGGGATGAGCCAACACAGATTCCTATAAAGAAACAAACCCCTTGACAAACTATTGTTACTAAAGGATGTCAGACTGATCCACCTTATCTAGAAAGATTATCTTTGAGCAAACAATTCCTCATCCTGAATTTATCCTTTTAGGGGAATTGCAGAATTTATTCGTTAAAAATTCTGATACTTCAGGCTATGAAGGATGTACCGATTTATGCTAAGGAAATTAAATAATATCGTACTAAGAAACCTGGCAGAAAACCAAAGGACCCACTTACTAATCATGGCATGGGTAAATTATGAGATATAATGTTGGGGAAATTTGTACATGTCAAATATAGGGATCTTGGGAACCCGATTCTGACAGTACAGATTGATGGGGTGGATATTCGAAATGTATTGATAGATTTGGGGGTAGTGATTGATGTTATAACCTCTACAACCATGATTACCTTGGGTTTGTGAAACCTTAAACCAACTCCCACTGTCCTTGAATTAGTAGATTAGTCTACTACAAGACCAGTAGGGAAGCTGGAAGATATCACTATTTCAGTAGACTCATGGTAGTAAGTCATTGACCTTTTGGTTTTACATACCTAATCCCCAACTAGTGGGCATCCCTTGATTTTAGGAAGACCTTGGCTCGCAACCGCAGATGCTTACATTGGGTGTTGGTATAGAAACATGGTAATATCCAATGTGGAAGTCACAAATAATCTTATCCTTTACCCCCCTGCAGAACCAAGTTCATCAAATGAACTCGGATTTACCTTGATATAGAAGTCTCTACCTACCAAAGAGCCTGAATCTAGGAATGCAGAAGTTATACCTCTTAGGGTCCTATAATTTTTATAGAATTGTTTGATTATAGCTAATCATTATTATGTTTGAGATGTTGTAAATAATATTTCCTCCTGCAAATGATTTCCAAAGCGGTACCAAGTAATAAGATTTAGGGAGATTTTTGCATATAGATGTTTGGATAAGACTGTGGGTATTTTCATCCGAAAGAGCTCAAAAGTAGATTTTCAACCATACTTCATGCACTCAAATTCAATTCCTGGATCAAAGGAAAGAGCAAGTTGAAGTCTGCACCAGAATGCACATAAGAAGGCATAAGTGAGAAATCATATATTTTGAATTATTAAAATTAATTCCAAAAATAAATGAATAAATATAAACTCTATAAAAACTTGAAAAATCCTTTATTCATTATAAATCCAAAAGTCAAGGCTATGGCCCACCCCACACTCATGCATTAATTCCCCCCAACGTTAAAGGCATCCAGATGTGTGCATATTATAATCCATGGTTATGAATATGTTTTGGACCCCCAAATTCCCCCAACGTTAAAGGCATTGAGATGTGTGTCCAAATTCCCCCAACATTAAAGGCATTGAGATGTGTGCATATTATAATCCATGGTTATGAATATGTTTTGGACCAGCCCCTTCGACATTTAACCAAAGGGGAGTTCGAAAAGTGGTTTTCACTCTTACCGTCCTTTACAACTATCACCCTCACGTGATTTCAAACCCCCCTCCCCCTAAACCTCTTACTACCCACCCCACCTCCAAAATCCATTAATTGTATTGGTTTGACTTTTATAAATATGGCGGGAATGGAATTTCATGTGACCATGAAACCAATGTTGTGTGGATGGGAGGCTGAATGAAACAGATCAATCGAAACAAGATTTTTAGAGGAAATTGAGGGATGGAAAGCAAAGTTGGTGAAATGAAATGACAAGCAAAGGAGTAAAATAATTTTACAGCTACAGGAAAAAGAAATTTATGGATGCGGAAAATAAATACATGAGAGAAAATAAGAGGGAAAATTTTCAATAGTATGTTCATGAAAGTAATGTACAGGAGAGAAAAAATAAGGAGCTTCATGTAAACTAGTTTTACACATAAGAGGACAAGTCAAAATGAAAGTCAAAATAGAAATGTTTTACCAACCATGGATTTACAAAAAACAACACATGGTTTTGCAAATCCATCCAAATATTTACAGGAGTAAAAGGAGGAAGGTAAAAGGAGAAAGATGACATGGTTTTGAAAACAACACATGGGTTTCAAAACCCATGGGAAGAGAAACAATACATGGATTTAGAAAAAAACCCATGGATTTTTGAAACAGTATATGGATTCGAAAACATGATGGATTTATAAATCATTCTAATAAATACTTTGAATTATGAATTTCATTTAAATATTTGGAAATATCAATTTAAATATATTATTTAAATCCAAATATTTTGTGATAAAACAAAGTATTTAAAAGATGATGGATAAAACAATGCACATTACAACATCATGATAAACAGTGACAACATTGCATATTCAGCACAATAGTTTTAGAACAGAAGGAATAGAAAGACATCAAGGGTTGGTTTTTGAACAAAAGAACACTATTGTATATTGTTGAAGTATCAATGGATTTTCCAAGTAATACAGAAGCTCTTTCACAGGATTCTTGTGTCAAGTTGTTGGTGAAGTGCATATATCTGTCTTATGTGTTTATATTTCTCATTTCATAGCACATATTTGTTTTCCAAATCTGAATTATTCAAGAGATAAGTAAAAGGAAGAATTTGTTTAAATCTACACTCTGCACCCGGTTACGAGTAATTTCAATGTTTTCTTCTGATCTTTAAATATAGAATTCAGGTAACAATGCTCTATGTTTAAAGTGAATCTTAATTTGTTCTCCTTTCTCCATTTCATGGACTTTAAAGAATCCATTCAGTTTGGCTACCCTACCCTGTGAGATCTATTTGTAGACACTGCAATCAATCTGCATTTTATGTAATAGACTCCATAGCCCAATGGTAATCTAGTTATCAAAAAACCACTCAAATACAAATCAAACCTTAAACTTCATAACTAGCCTAATATTCAATCCAACAAAGTTAAATCTTACAGAGAGATCCCTCTCTGAAGTTTGCAAGGCTAGATCTCAACTTCCAAAGTTGGTTTGTGGTTACCTTGGTGATTTTCTTCTACAACCTCAAAAAATTACTGAGTGCTAATAAGACCCATCCTTACCATCAGCGAGGCTCTTTGTTTTAGTGCTGAAATGGAGGACGACACCATTAGCACCTTTCTCAGCAGTCCCGATTCCGTTTCTGAATCAACCTGTCAGTTGTTAGAAATTTTCATTAGTTGTAATGTTCAAGAAGATATTGAACCTGAAACAGAAGTAAAAAACATTCATGAAATTGTACCTCATATTAGTGTTCCTATAGAAATTGAACTAGGGAAAACATTGGTTATTAATCCTAACATTTCACACTCCTAGTACAGTGATGTGTGGTTTGACGGTAAGTCACATGGGCGAAGCCCGGGCAGACCGAAGTTCAAATCTCATTGAGTACAATGACCTGCTGTGGTGGCAGCTAGAGGGGCGGATTCCCCTTTCCCGTGAGTCTGCTCTTGCTAAAATCATAGGAACTTAGTATACCCGACTTGCAGGTGGTTGGTTATGCTCTTGGTGTTATAGTGGCAGCTATGAGGTTTGATCCTTGGTCTCCCATAGCTTAGGCCTGGCAGTTATCGATTCACCATGTGGTTAAAAAAAAAAACATTTCACACTCCCAATCCAAATAGCTGCTGAAAGTGCTTCTAGAGCATTTTCTTGGGAGTATAAAGATATGACATGAATCCCTACTGATTTATGTACTCATCATATATACATTAAAGAGGAATGTCAACCTGTTAGGAAGCCACAAAGAAGAATGAACCATGCCTTAAAAAACATTGTCAAAGATGAATTACAGAAGTTATTAGATGTGGGTTTTATTTATCCAATATCAGACATTCAATTTGTTTCCGCACTGGTCATTGTTCCTAATAAGAATGGAAAGTGGTGGATTTGTGTTGATATCAGGGAACTAAACAAAGCAACTCAGAAAGACCATTTTCCCTTACCCTTTATTGACCAAGTTCTTGATACATTAGCAGGGGAAGGAGTTTTTCTCCTTTCAGGACGGGTTTAGCAGATAAAATCAGATACAAATAGCTCTTGAGGATCGGGAAAAAACTACCTTCATATGCCCTTAGGGAACCTTTGCCTACCGTGTCCTTCCATTTGGCCTTTGTAACACACCTGCTACCTTTCAAAGGGAAATATTAGGAATTTTCTCTGATCTAGTTAATGATAGTGTTGAGATTTACGTGGACGACTTCACCCCATATGGGGATTCCTTTATAGAAACTTTGAAAAACCTAGAGAAAGTACTTGAAAGATGCAAGAAAACACATGTTTTTGTTAGTACAGTCAAATTTCATATGATGATGAAAGAAGGAATAGTGATGGGACACTTGCTTTCAGCTGCAGGAATTCAAGTTGATCCTGTGAAGGTAGAGGTAATATTAAAGTTTCCTATGCCTAAGACACCGACATAGGTATGCAACTTTATTGGTTATGCTAGCTATTATAGCCATTTCACATAAATTTTTTCTAAAATGGCATTCCCACTTTTTCAATTACTACTTAAGGATGCAGAATTTGTGTGGATTGGTGAATGTGAAGTAGCGTTTGTAGAAATCAAAGAACTAGTCTGCAAGGCTTCGATATTACATGGTTCTGAATGGAAGCTCCCGTTTCACATCTCTACTGATGCTTCTCAAACAACACTAGGGGCAGTTTTGGAGAAACATGAGGACAAGAAACCGTATGCAATTTACTATGTTAGCAAGAATTTGACCCTCGCTGAATTAAACTATACGGTAACTGAAAAGGAGTTCTTGGTTGTCATTTCTGTTATTAATAAATTTCAGCAATTTATCATAAAGTATCCTACTTTCATGCACATTGATCATACAACTATCAAGTATTTGATGAACAAACGAATAACCCCTGGTCATGTTATAAGATGGTTACTGTTAATTCAAGAATTTGATATTACCATTGTAGATAAACTAGGGAAAGATAATGTAGTTGCAGATTTCCTATCTAGGATGGATACTAGTGATGAAGGTACACCTGTAGAGGACAGTTTTCCAGATGAATTTTTTTTTGCAATTTATACTCACACTATGTGGTATGCAAATATTTCTAACTATATTGCGACAAGAAAGGTGCCTCAACACTTGCCTTACAGAGAATAGCGAAGGATTATCCATCATAGTGCTCCTTATTCATGGATGGAGGGATATCTCTTTTACACAGGATATGACCAGCAAATATGGTGTTTCATAAGTGTTGATGACATATATGATGTGTTGCAAGTTTCTCATGATGGCCCTTGTGGGGGAAATTTTACAGATAAGCGGACAGGTCATAAGGTGTTACAAATGAGATACTATTGGCCTTCTATTTTTCGTGATGCAAGGAAATATGTTAGAGGGTGAGATAGTTTCCAGCGGATGGGTCAGACTGGCCGGGCAGATGAAATGTCATTATAGCCCCAACTAGCTCTTGAGCCCTTTGAAAAATGGGCTATTGATTTTGTTGGTCCATTTAATCCACCTTCACAACAAAAAGTTCACATTCTGGTTTGCACGGATTACGTGACAAAGTGGGTAGAGGCCAAGGCTTTTGTGAAATCAATAGAACATGTTGTTTCAAACTCTTTATTTGAAGAGATTATTGCACGTACGAAGCCCCTAGCGAGAGAGTTTCAGATGGAGAGGCACAATTTACATCACATCTGATAGCAGGACTTATGAAAAAGTATGGAATCAAGCATAGGATAGCATCTCCATATCACCCTCAAGCGAATTGTCAAGTTGAAAGCACAAACAAGGTACTAAAGAATATTCTTACAAATACTGTAGTGAAACATCACCAGAATTGGGTTGAGAAGCTTCCTTAGACACTATGGGCATATTAAACAGCATGGCTGAACACAACAGGTTTTTCACCATACGAGATTGTATATGGGAAATCCCTTTTGTTTCTAGTGGAATTTGAAATTAAGATGCTCAGGGTAGCCCTTGAAGTAGGTCTAGATCTTTTAGAAGCCCAGAAACACTGACTGGAACTGTTGAATGAGTTGGATTAAATTTGTTTGGTATTTATCTAGAATATTGCTACAATCTAACAATAACAAACAAAATGGCGCAATAAATTCATTAAGAAAAAGGTATTTCAAACAGGAGATTGGGCATTGCTCTATGATTCTCAGTTCAAGGATTTTAAGGGAAAACTATGCTCGAGGTCGATGGGACCATATGAAGTTGACACGATGTTCGATAATGGCATTGTTATACATATAACAATTGATGAGGCCCATACTCCTCTTATCATGAATGGACACTGCCTCAGATTATATCACAGTCTAGCTTCAAGAGACTCCTCTGCACCCCTGATTAAAAAAAAAAAATCAAAATCAATAATATATATCTATATATCTAATATAATAAAATGTTGTTACTACCCTATCATTATTCTTCCTGTAGATATCTCACTGGTGTTGTTACTCCTCCAGTGTTGTTACTCTGATCGTGGAAATTTTGTATAAGTACTTCACTAGTGTTGTTACTCCTCAGGTGTTGTTATTCTGATCATGGAAATTTTGTCTAAGTACTTCACAGGTGTTGTTACTCTGATCATGGCAATTTTGTCTAAGTACTTCACTGGTGTTGTTACTCTGGTCATGGAAATTTTGTCTAAGTACTTCACTGGTGTTGTTACTCCTCTGGTGTTGTTACTCTGATCATGGCAATTTTGTCTAAGTACTTCACTGATGTTGTTACTCCTCCGATGTTGTTGCTATGATCGTGGTGGTTTTGTCTAAGTACTTCACTGGTGCTATTACTCCTCTAGTGTTGTTACTCCTCCATGTTGTTACTCCTATGGTGTTGTTACCCATGGCAATGGTGATTTTTTCTAAGTACTCTGGTGTTGTTACTCCTCTGGTGTTGTTACTCCTCTAGTGTTGTTGCTCTGTCGTGATTTCATCTAAGTACCTCGGTGTGGTTATTCCTTCGGTGTTATTACTTCGTGGTGATTTCGGCTAAGTGTTCAATCGGTGTTGTTACTCTTCAGGTGTTGTTACTCCCTCGATGTTGTTACTCCTCTATTGTCATTACTCCGCCAAGGTAAGTCACCAGGTATCCCTAATCAACTTTGTGGATTTTAATTGATAATTCACTTGACATGACTCGATATGGTCAAGGATGGTCATCCCTTAGTTGGGGGGAGGTACTATAATTAATGAAAAATATGCCATAATTAAATTACAATAATGACTTGTTATTATCATTATTGAACCTTGTGCTAAGTGCGTACACTCCACAATTTCCACCATACTTCACACGGTTATCCATATACATTGGGACTTGAATTTAGTACTATTGTAATAATGAACGACACTTTCCAACACTACAAAGTAATTACCACAAGTACCACTCATTATTACCATTATCCGCCATGGATTTTTCCATATTTCACCGTTACCCTCCCAGATTTCACTCTCACTGCACCTCATCACTATCACAACTCTCTCAATGCAAATCTACTTGTCGGCACTCCTCCTTGGTAGTGTGGTGTCACTCCAAAGTGTTGTTACGGAGTCATTGCGGAATGGATGTGCAGGTTGTGAGACATGAACTAGACAACACAGAGCAGGTTCGACGCAATGCAGATGTTTGACAAGTCTTCTTGGATGCATGATGGCATGTGTATTTTGAGAGGCTACAAGGATTTGACAAAGCTATCACAGTTGAATTTGTGTTAAACCTGGAAGGAAGTCAGTCCAAAGTTCGTGGGTTGGATATTTCTGTCACGGAAGAAGTTATTTCGATTGTTAGCAGGTTGCAGTGAGGAGGTCAAAAATGGTTCTCTCAGAAGTCTCCTCTGCTACAGTTTCAGGAATTGTTTTTGCAGGTTGGGGAGACAACGGTATAGAAAGGAAGGGAGTATGATTGTAAATCTCTGCCATACCCATGGGCTGAGGTGGTGTATTTTATTATGAGGTATGTCACCTGCGAAGGTCGGTTTTCTACACTATTTAAATACCATTTCAAACTCCTTGCATGGCTTCAGTTTCGGCATGTGCAGGTTCATTCTTTAGACATGACATACTTTCTATGGAGCAGCTTTCACTTAATGGCACAGTCTGCCCACTGGTCTCGACAACCATTAGCGGTTCTCACAAATCATGTGTTGGTTAGATTATTGGTGGTGCATGCTCTATCTCGAACCTTTGTGGCTTGGCCACAATTCACCAAGCTAGCGGAGGAAGAACTAGTGGGTATGTTGCCTACAAGGGAGGAGGAAGAAGAATTAGCAACGAAAGAAGAGGCCACAGATGATGTTGTTATAGCTTTGCCTGTTGGCCCAATAGAAATAGACACAATGGCGATAGAAGAGAGTGCAATCGACGCTGCTCCATCAGAACCAGCATCAATTGCCAATTTAAGAGGAGAATCACCACCCTTAGATGCAATTACAGGTGGTTCTAACACACAAGAACTATCATCACTTGTCCAAGCAATTGAAGAACCTTTTCTTGAAAATGTAGGTGGTTCTGACACACATGAACCAACACCACCTGTCCAAGCAGTTGAGGAACCTTTGGTTGAAAATGTAGGTGGTGTTGACACATAAGAACCAACACCACATGTCCAAGTAGTTGAAGAACCTTTGGTTGAAAATTTAGGTGGTGCTAACACACAAGAACCAACACCACCTGTCCAAGCAGTTGAAGAACCTTTGAATGGAAATGTCGGTGGTGTTGCCACATAAGAACCAACACCACCTACTCAAATGAATGTGGAACCTTTGGAAGAAACAAGGGCCACAATCAACACTACTCCATAAGAAGTAGTGTCGGTTGTTGGTCAGAAGGACAATTTGGAAGAAGCACCGGAAGAAGGAGAAAAAGGGAGCATAGAACAGTCGTGAACATAGAAGAAGGAGGAGGGCTTGCATCAATAGGCATTAAGAGAATGGAAATTGATGAAATTATTCGTCGCTCTCCTTTTCTTGCATCTTTGCCAAAAGGAGAAAGGAAATTTTGTTCCCCTAGATGCATGGAAAAAGAAAAAGCTTCTCCCCTGATCCAATTTTTTTTGGGACGGTTAGAGGGATCATTATCGACACTGTTACTAAAGAAATGAGTGTCGATTGGTGAACGAATTGAGCTAATTGAAGTGTAGGAGGTCGGCACTGCCACACAAGAACCAGTGCTGACCAAAGGACAAAATGAAGAAGCGATGGCCGATACTACTTCTACAGAACCATTAACATGAGCATGGTCTACTTCATCTAAATCTACAAAATCACTTACCTTATCAATATGTTGCTTAGCAGTAACTTCTCATGTACCATCATATTGGGGAAGCCTTTAACCATAATTAAGAGGCAAATCATGAAGTTGAGCAGGCAAAATGAAAGGGGCATATCTCGTTGCCATGACTACTACCTGAGTAGTTGGGTGACTAGCGGACGGTGTGACAGAAACAACAAATGATGGAAAAAATGGATGGATATATGTTGAAACAGACAATAAAGGACCCAGATATAATGTGAAGATAGAACCATAAATTGAACTGGCTTGTAAAGGGCCTGTTTTTTGAGACAAGGCTGTCTTTTTAGTACTTTTCTAGACTTTATTAACCAAACTTTTCAGTTTACTAAACTATTGAAGAACATTTCGACTGAACTCTTTTTCTGTAAATGGGATATAAGGACTAACAACATATAAATCCACTAGTATTTCGGGAATATAGGAGCAGGATTTGGTTTTAGACAAAGGAACTTGAGAATCAATTTCTGGTAAAGCGATAGATCTCCTAAGAGGGATATTACTTGCTTGACTTTCCACCACAATCCTCTCCTTCCTAAGTAATGTTTCAGGATCACAAACAACCATAGGGGGATTTGGATCAGGATTCTAGCTAGTATACCTCCTAGAGGCCAGATCTTCTAATATAAATTTGTGTGCAACTAATTTGTCACAAGTGTTCACAATCATAAGAGCTATGTAATTAATTCTTGAGTTCAAATGACAATACAAGGAATTTAGCCATTATTCCTTGATAATTGATCAACTGTAGCACCTATTTTGAAAATCCACTATTTTTTTTTAACATCTTATAGTTCAAATTGCACACAACAAGCAATAGCATTTGAAGTCCAATAACAAAGCATTACCAGCCATAAGAATGCAATAAAATACTTTTACTTAGAAACACAAATACTTTGTATTGTCCATGGGACCAAGAATTAAAAAAGAAACACCACTTGCATAATATCCTTTACATTCCTTATTCCAAAGATGCCTCAACTTGCAATAGGTTTTAGTGGCATTTTGAATCATTCTTAATTTAACTAGTATTTTTTGTGTTAGTAAACTCAACAAGCTATATAAAACACTGAAATCTTCATAATGCATTATGTCTTATGCTCTCTCTTTCTTTCTTTCTTCTCCTTTTTTTGCATATGGGAAGATGTATCATGAAGTGCAATGTATCTTCATCTTCTTGTTTACAAAGTGAACATAGGAATTCTTTTATATTCTTCTATATATATTTTTCCATATCCTTCTTTTTAGTACTATGTAATAATAGCTTAACTTAAATTAACAAAGTAGATGTTTCCTTGTAATTAGAGATTTTATATTTTTGAAATATTAACCTTAAGTTGATAAAATCTCATTCTCTTATCTTCACTAACCTTTCTTTTGCACTAATTTAAAATAACCTATATTTTTTTATTTCCAATTTTCTTATTTTTATTGTATCTTTAGATCATTATACTCACTCTTATTTGAAAATACATTGTATCATTACATTCATGTACGTCCATAATCATAACCACATCTAGCTAAATGCAACTTAATCAAGTGATTTTGAATACATAAAATGGATTCAGCCTAAAAGATTCACACACTCAAATGAGGCCAGTTACACAACTCAATTTTACTATTTTAAAGAATAACTTCCATATTTAGAGTAAAATTGAGTGAAAAAATGCCAAAAAGACCAAAATATCCCCTATGGTGGAACATAGCATCAACTTTAAAAAAAAGAGTCTATTCACTAAACATTTTTACCTTTACGGTGGAATAAATATTTTCACAAGATTGTGATTTTTTATTATTTAAAATATGCTTTTAATATATAAATAATTTTAACACTAAAACAATTTCACGACACTACAATTATGCAATTTATAAATTTTAAAATTAATTTTCAAAAAATCAACCTAAAGATATACTAGAAGGTCAAAAAAGTGGTATGGAAATTACACCATACAGCGGCCCAAGGGCAAGTTACAGTTAAAGTTCTGGCAACAAAGCATTACAAAAGTCTTGTTGCCCCACTCTGTGGCATTGTCTATAGAGGCCAACATTGTCTAAAGAGGCCACAAATTAGTCCGATGGTATCTTTTGTTGGCATTTGGTAAAAAATTTCAAAAAATCAAACTACTCGAGTGTTTGAATCATTTTTTGATGGTGAAAATAGATTAAGCACCATCAAGAACCCGGGGCACCCAAAACCCCAAAGTTTGACAACTATAACCCAAATTTTCAAAAATTTATACCATATTTTATCATAATCTTGCAAAAATTTCCATTATTTTCTAAATTAATTTGTGATTTCTTTAAACTACAATATTCCAATTTATTTCCTACTCTGAAGAATCCGAAAAAAGATAAACACAGGAGTTACACTTCACAACTTTTACTCCATGTGAAAAGTGGGAACAAAGCATTACATGTATTGAATTCTTTTGAATATCAATGGACATTTGAATAACTTCCTGGCAACCAGTGCATAATAACATAGCAGCCATGGGATGATGATGATGCCCCCGAACCAGATTTGACTGACAAGAGTACATAATGGCCGTCATTTGCAAAAGGCCCACCATCAAAAAATGTCGTATAAATGTGAAAGAAAGTGGTGGGCTCCAGTATTGCAGCAATGATGTTGTCACTCCTGGGACTCCCTTCTTTACTTTTATCAACCTGGTTGTTCGTAACGAACTTGGAAGCGACAGTGCTATATGCACAAGTACTAGCTCTTACTGCAGGCTGTCACTTGATCAGCTGGCACAAGTTTGCTAGGAGCTTTGTTGACACCTAATCCTCAACGGATGGGTGAACTGGAACGCGAACAGTCATCAAGAAGATGAACTGATCCGTCCCATTTATGTATATAAATGATAGTTAGCTAATGAATTATGCAATCAGTTTTTCTCTGCCCATTCTGGAGTTACCCTGGCCTGACATGGTATCAGAGCACAGGTCCCAGATTCCTTGTAACTCCTCTGGCCATAATGCCTCTGCCTGAACGTTTGCCTGGCACCTCTGCCTGAACGTTTCATTGGCGCCTCTGCCTGAACGTTTTCCATAATGCCTCTGTCCTGCATGTCATTGGGTCTCTGAGTATCAGTTAAGAGTCATTGATTGTAATGCGGCCCGTTCTCGCTCTCCTCCCTCTCCGTCTGCCGCTCTCCTCCCTCTCCGTCTGTCGTCTACCACTTGCGGAGTAGCAGTAGGTGAAACCAATTCTATGGCTGCAAATGGATTAGGTGTTTCACCGGAAGAGGATTTGGTTTGATCAACCTTCACGATTTTCCTGATTTCCATGACCTCCGAGATCTTACGTTACTGCAACCATGCCTGAATTGTTCAGATATTTACCGTGGAGAAGAGATAATTTGCATGCAAAGACTGGAAGCTAGCTTCCGACCAAAACGAAAAGATACCAAAATGCCAGTCCCGTGACTACAACCATGCTCAGATAGCCGTAACCCTTTTCCAAAGCTCTAGTGAACGAGCACCGACGAGACAACACATTTCCTTCTGCGAGGAGGTATAACGTGTCCCCAGCCTGGTAAGCCTCTGCCTGAGGTATTGCGACTTGGACATCACATGGTATCCATTCATTTTATTTATGTTCTGTGTATATAACATGGTGGTGAATATTGGAAAGGGCTCCAAGCATATAAAGATTGCACCAGAGTTCGATGGCCTCCAATGCTTTGAGACGCTCCAGTTGTCACGCAAACATTAAAAGAAAAGGAAGGGAAAAACAAAAGCAACTATCTTGCTTTTGATCTAACATGATTTCGTCTCTTTATATGAATGTGCATAGTTTTATGCTAATCTATCACGTTATCACAATTACTGAAATCTGATAGATTTGATCATCTTGGCCGCCTCTTTGCAAGGGACTGGTTTCTTGAAATCATCTTAGAATGCTCGGATAGGTCCACATAAAGATATTATGCTTATACTTGGAGCGGAAAGGATCGAGAGGGTCGTTTTCCATGCATTCTTGACACGAAGTTGCTGGGATAGTTGAAAGTGTTCAGTATTGTTCAAAACATTTGTATCATTCAAAAGCTTTATATATTGCGCTGCTTTCATAATAGTTTCGCATTTTTAATATATTGAAGTGATATATTAATAGAATGAAGTGATATATTCCATTGCACATTTTTCAAAACATAATAATATTGTAGTGATATAAGAAATGTTGATACTTCTATCAAACGTTAGAAGAAAATAAAGTGCATAAGGCTGTGGCATAAGGATTTTTTTAGCAAAAGTTTTTTTTATCAACAGAAGTTTTTAGCAGAGACATTCTTTTACAGAATGCATTCAATCATTTCTATGGTAGGAATAGTTCTCACTGGCAAGGAGAACTATTCAGAATGGTCTCGGATGGTAAAACACACCCTCATCTACAATGAGTTGTGGAAAGGAGTGTGTGTCGGAGAAGAAGACAAAGACCCTGTGCAGCCTACATTAGATAAAGAACTTGTCATTTGGGAAAACAAGAACAGCAAAGCCTATGCATTGATCGTAGCATCTGTAAATGAAGAAGTAAGTCGTCATATTTCATCCTATTCCACTGCCTTTGAAGCTTTACAAAAGCTGAAAGAACTCTATGATTCACATTCTGCACTTGAAGTTGTTCAGCTCATGATTAAACTCTTCACTCTTGAACTGAAAAATAATGATCCTCTTGCTCTTGCATCTGAAATAAAGTCTATAATGCATGATATTAAATCCACTAAGGTTGAGCTGGATATCTCTCTTATTGCCTTTCTCAAAGCACTCTATCCTACCTACTCCAATTATCTTGAGTCTTTACAAGCAAATGGAAATCTTAAAGACATAACCTTTGAGTCTCTTGTGAAAAAGTTTGCTGAAAGAGAGAAAGCCTTTGGAAAGAAGACAGTCCCTGAATCTTCTGAAGAGACTGTTTGCGTTGCTCATAAAGAAAAGCATCCTGCTCAAGATTCTACAAGAGGAAGAGGTGGACGAAGAGGAAGAGGAAGATACTTCAGAGGCAGGGGGGGCAGACATTCTCAAGCAGAAAAAGCAGATTTGCATTGCATTCACTGCAAACGAAATGGATCACATGATGCTTCTACATGCAAGATACCATGGGACAAAATTGAGCAGAGAAGAAATCAGCAGAAAGGTAAAACTTATGACACAGACAAAGGTAAAGCACCTGAATCTGCTCACTATATTGAGCACAATGTAACATTGGAGTAAATGAAGATTTGTTTAATGCTTCACTTGCTTCTTCGAAAAATCACTGGTTGCTTGATTCAGGAGCAACCTGTCATATGACTCATAGGAAAGATTTTTTTGAAGATTTCACTGATAATGTTGATGGAGCAGTATACTTTGCAGATCAGTCAAAAATCAAGCCATCAGGGCTTGGCAAAATCAGGCTTAAACTGCCTGGTCTTCCAGACTTTCTTCTGGATCATGTTCTATACCTCCCATAGCTCAAGAGAAACTTGCTGTCCCTGGTCCACATCCGCCAGCAAGGTCACTCCATTCACATGTTTGATGGAAAGCTTGAGGTAAGAAAGGCATCTGACCACTCACTTGTAATGAGGGGTATAGAAGAAGAAAGACTTCTTAAACTGCAAGGAACCTCTGCTCATGCACAACATTTCTCATTTATTTCTCATCATGAAGAAGGTACACTTCCGTCAAGTTTATTATGGCATGCTAGATTTGGACATTTAAACTATGATAGTCTCCGCTTGTTAAAGAAAAATGGTGTTGCTGGTTTGCCTACAATTCCTAGAAAACATAAGCAATGTGATGCTTGCATTCTAGGAAAGCATAGCAAACAGTCTTTTCATGATTCACATTCAAGAGCACATAGGAAGCTTGAACTCATTCATTCAGATTTATGTGGTCCAATGCCTGTTCCTTCTGTAAATGGAAATAAATATATCATGACATTTATTGATGATTACACCAGAATGTGTTGGGTTTATTTATTGAAGAACAAATCTGATGCTTTTCAAACATTCAAGAATTTTCATAAGTGGATTGAAAATGATGCACAATCTCATATTGGGTCTATTCGGACTGATAATGGAAAAGAATATACATCAAATGAATTTGAACACTATCTTCGCCAACATGGGATTAAACATCAAACAACTGTGCCTTATAATCCTCAACAGAATGGTGTAGCTGAAAGAATGAACAGAACAATTTTGAATATGGTACGATCCATGCTTTTCTTCAAAAATGTAAAGATAATGTTTTGGGCTGATGTTGTTCTATGTGTTGCATATATAAAGAATAGATGTCCATCTAGTGCTATAAGAAACAAGACTCCTTATGAATTGTGGTATGGACATGTTCCTTCGGTAAAACATCTCAGGATCTTTGGTTCCACCTGTTATGCTTTAATACCAAAGGTACATAGAAACAAACTTGGTGCTAGAAGTCGTAAGTGTATCTTCCTGGGGTATTCAAACACATCTAAAGCATACCGTCTCTATGATGAAGTAAATAAAAAGTTTGTTATATCTAGAGATGTCATTTTTCTTGAATCATCCAAATTTGACAGTGTTGTTGAGCGGCAACTTAATCGCTTGGATAGATTCACAAAACCAAAATCATTTCAAGAGTTTGATAATCAGATTCCACATCTTGAAGGGGGGATTCCTATACTAGAACAACATGTGGAATCTTCTTCTGAAGAACTATCTCCCCTGAATGAAACTCCAACAACGGATGATGCTTTAAGTGATGTAATTGATAGAATTGGGAGACTCAATCTTGATTCAGTCCCAACTCAATCAAGAGAGCAGCCTGGACCATCTCAGAAAGGTCCCCCAAAGTGGCTGACAAAGACACTTGAAAGTGTTCATCCTGATGAAATTGGAAAAACAAGAACCAGAAATACAAACCGACAAGATGGAGGTGATGTAGATAACTCTAATTCACCTGTTGATATGGATGTTACTTATGATTGTGAATTGAACTTGTCTACAGATTTTGAACTAACTTCCTTCAAAGAAGTTGCTTCTCATGATGAATGGAAAGAAGCGATGCAGAAGGAGTATGATGCCCTCATAAAAAATGGCACTTGGAAGCTGGTTGATCCTCCATTTGGAACCAAACCAATTGGCTGCAAGTGGGTCTACAAGAACAAGTACAAAGCTGATGGCTCACTTGACAAGCACAAAGCTAGGCTTGTGGAAAAAGGTTTTGCACAGAAAGAAGGGGTCGATTATGAGGAAACTTTTTCCCCCACAGCAAAATGGGCCACCATACGGACACTCTTTGCACTAGCTGCTCAGAACTGTTGGAAAGTCCATCAAATGGATGTAAAAACTGCATTCTTGAATGGAGATCTAAAAGAGAATGTTTTTATGTCCCAGCCTGAAGGATTTGCTGTGAAAGGACATGAACAAAAAGTATGAAAACTTGTGAAGTCCTTGTATGGCCTCAAACAAGCACCACGAGCCTAGTATGAAAAACTAACTGAGCATCTTCTGAAACTCAACTTCAAACATTTTGATCTTGATGATGCAACTTTATTTGTCAAGAAAGTTGGCAAAACAGTTGTATATCTTGTGGTATATGTAGATGATCTTTTAATGACAGGGAACAATGAAAGCTATATTTCATCCATAAAGAAAGAATTAGGAAAAAGTTTTGAAATGACTGATTTGGGCTATGTTCATTACTATCTTGGCATTGAAGTAACCCAACATCCAAAATCCATATTTCCTTCTCAAAAGAAATACATTGGAGATTTGTTAAACAGATTTGGCATGACAGAGTGCAATCCTCTTTCTACTCCAATGGAACAAAACTTTAAGCTCACATCTATTGAAGGAAAGGAATTTGAGGATGCAACAAAGTATAGACAGCTTGTAGGAAGTCTCATCTACCTCACTACTACCAGACCAGACATTTCATTTGCTGTTGGAATCCTCTCAAGGTTTATGTAAAAGCCTTGTGAGGGACATTGGTCTACTGCAAAAAGAGTTCTAAGGTACTTGAAGGGAACTCAAGACCTTGGAATCAAGTATACACAGGTGGACGACTTCAACTTGATTGGATACTCTGATTCAGACTTCGATGGAGACAAAGAAACTGGGGTATCTACTTCAGGATATGCTATGAGTCTTGGATCAGGAGCTATCTCCTGGAGATCACGCAAACAATCAGTACCAGCAGATTCCACAACAGAAGCAGAATATGTGGCAGCAGCTGAAGCAACGAAAGAAATTGTGTGGCTTAGGAAAGTTCTTGAAGATTTGCAGGTAAAACAAATACAATCAACTCCACTCATGATTGATAACACCTCTGCAATAAAGTTGGCCAAGAACCCAAAGTTCCATGATCGCACTAAGCACATCGATACTAAATATCATCTGATCCGACATCATGTTGAGGCCAAAACAATCCATCTCCGTCATTGTTCCACAAACGAGCAAATTGCAGACATCTTCACCAAAGCGCTTGGAAGAGAAAAGCTTGAAAGATTCAGAACGATGCTTGGACTCACCAACATCCCTTCAGATTAAGGGGGGGAATGTTGACACCTAATCCTCAATGAATGGGTGAACTGGAACGCGAACAGTCATCAAGAAGATGAATTGATCCGTCCCATTTATGTATATAAATGATAGTTAGCTAATGAATTATGCAATCAGTTTTTCTCTGCCCATTCTGGAGTTACCCTGGCCTGACAAGCTTAAGCCAACTTCTATGAGTTCTTAGAAGAAGCTTTTAGCTGTGATGGATGAAAACTAACTCAAAAGAGGCTAGTCTACTCACAAAAAGAAGCGAAAAGATGAAAGGAAATGCAAACCCTAGAAAACCCTAGTTTTACTGACTAACCCTATTGGTGCAAGAAAAGATATGAAAGCTACTGAAACGGATTCCATTGACTCTTGGAAAGGTAAAATGCATGTGTCTAAGCTACTTCTGAAGGAAAATATGAAAAAACATCTTTTTTGTATTTTTGAGTAATTTTGCAGAATGATTATGCATGTGTTTTAATTATTTTTGATTGTGTAGAGGTTGATTAGGGAAAGGAAATGGAGTGGGCACTTGCAAGAGGTTGGGAAAGTGAGAATAGGGCCTAAGGGGTCCCTAGCACCCTTCCAGAGAATTTCACAACGATCAGATCTCGAGAAACTGCTCACGTGAACTTCTACAGAAAGTCTGCAGGGGTTCTATAGGAAGTTCTCAGGAAGTTCTATAGGAACAGCCGAAAGAGGATTTTAGAGGTTTGATGGTGGAAAAATGGTGGGAAAGTAGAAATGAAGGGTGGATAAGGATTTTAAGGGGTCTAAGACCTGGTAACTGAAGCTAAGGAGTGATGAAGGTGGTTGGACTTGCTCAAGGATGGAGGGAGCAATGTTGCACAAGAATGTAGAAATTAGGGCAAATTGGGAAAGTGCGGCAAATGAAGGGAAGGAATCTTGGAGTAGGGGCTGGAATAGGTTGTATGATGGAGGAAGGGTAGGCAGGGATGTATTATAGGTGCTCTACACACTATTTTCCAAAACTGATCGAACAAAGACTAGAAAAACCAGAGATCTATCTATTTTGACCTAATCTGACCTAAAAACCAGAAACATGATGAACAGAAGTTTATAGACAAGAAATCATGCAAGATAGCTATGGAAACTAAGCAAGAACAGATCTAAACATGCAAGCACAACTGATATCAACTTTTCCAACTTAAAATCTAACACTAGCAATTGCATTGGAAGGCAAAAACAATGTTTTTGTGGCAGCAAGTATGCCTTGGTCTCAGCTCATGGTCCCAAGGAGGGAGAAATGAGATCAAGGACTACTTGATGGCCCTTTTTACAGATATTTTTTGTCACCAAAATGTCAAATCAACCTGAAGCAATAAAACTATCTTAACCGTAAAAAACAACCTAAGTAACAAAGCAAGATCTTAACCTAAATAACAGAAATTATTCTATGAATGCAAGAAAACACATAAAAGTACACAAAGGAGGTACTGGCACTTGGGTTGGGCCCAACCCCAAGAGCTACAGCCTCCTAAGAAAGCTCAGAGCTGGTGCAAAGCAAGATTCATCTTCATTAATCAAAGAATAACCATTACATCACAAAAATTGTCTACAAGAAGAAGCTCAAAACTGTGCTAATACAGAGCTGCATTAAAGTGCGAAAATAGACTAAAAAAATGACTAACCTAATGACTAAAATCTAACTAACGAAACTGAGGCCCTAAGCCTTCTTATTTATACAAATGGGGATCTCCAACACTCCTCCTAAAATCAAGGAACTTGGCTTCCTAGAACTGAAGATAACAGCAGTCCTACTTGACTTGCTTGGCTGCCCCTTGTGCTCCGAGTTTTTGATGGAGAATTTGAGGTAAGGGCTCATAAATGAAGGGGACACCCTCCTACAAATCCTCTCTCTTGTTCTTCCATGAATTTGGCTGCCAAATGTTCACCTTTGATTTTGTCTCAAAATTGACCAAAAATCTGCATAAAGCACACATTATACTTTTTGGCATAATGACTAACCCAATTCACTCTAATAGCATAAATATGATCAAAAACATGCAATAAAATAATGAGAATGGTGGATTAAGTTGAATTAAGAGGCAAAATGAGCCCATATAATTGCCCATTTTTGGGGCTCATCAGAAAGCTGGCGATCAATAACCACTTTTTTATTAAAATATAAAATAGAGGTTATCCTTCGCAATCACTCTGATATGACAAGGAGAGTTGATGTGACAACATGATTCTATTTGATTTGTTTTTCTCTGAAGAAAACTGCACAATCGTCATATTTCTTTGGTACTGGAAGACCAACCTCTTCCTTTTTTTCTTTAATGAGAGAGTTAATAGCATGCAACAAAGTTTTGAAAAAATTTCGCTTTCTTTTCTTTTATGAATTCACCCTGATTTCCCTTCTTAAATGTTTTCCAGTACATCCACGAGATTTCTTCCCATGGTAGAATCCTTATGCACAACTTTTTCTAATTGTAGATGCCTATCTACTTTCTTGTTCACCATTACCTAGTAGCACATCTCTTTTTCTATATCTCCTTTTCCTCTGGCCTTTCAATTATTTTTTTCAAAAATTTACTTTTATTTTCACTAAAATATTTCAATATTTATTTTAAATAAAATCTCTATATCAATTATACTAAAAGTAACCATAATTAAAAAATTTCATATTTCTTAAAAATTATATATTTTTATTAATATTTAATATAAAAAGGTGTAGAAAATATATAACAAACAAATCTTAATACCCACATTTAAAATAAAAAATAGAACTCTTTACTTATATTTAATATAAAATGATATAATATATATATATATATATAACAAAAAAACTCTTAATATCCACATTTAATATAAAAAATAGAACTATTTACTTATATTTAATATAAAAGGATGTATAACATATATATAACAAAAAGCTCTTAATATCCACATTTACAATAAAAAATAGAACCCTTTACTTATAAAAAACAAAATGTAAAAATTTCTTCGTGTAACTCTTTCTTCACTAGATTTATCAAGAGTAAATAGGGATCAATTTCCTCAAAGTATAAAGTTTTTTGAATTGAAAAAACTAGACATGAAGAGGCTAGATATGGTCCCTTGAGATACCAGAAAAGGTGGGAGATAACAACTATAAACCATATCTACCACCATACATGCACATCTACTTAGTGGTCACTGTAGAGAATCCGAAACTCTATGATCCTATCATGTTGGATCAAGAAGAGGAACAAGTCAACCTTCTTTAAAGGATGTGGCACCAAATTCTCAAGGATAGCTGACAAAGAATAATAAATATAGTTTTGAAAAAAAGGTCTAGGACTACAAGATAGGGGTAGCATGACCTTTGTGGCAATTGAGTTGAAAAAACAACTTCTAGGTAAGCCTAAAAGGTATAGCTGAGTGAAGGTAGAGGAAATTTCCCTCACATCATTAAATAAAAACTTTTGGGGACCAAAATCCTCCCAAAATGGGGATGTGTGATCTAGATTTGACCATTATATTATTTGACATCCATCTTGAGGCTTTGATGAACACGAAATTCTAAGGGTGCTTCATTTCAACCCCTAATGGCTCAAATCTCCTAAGCATGTGGGTTATGGACCCACAAAAGCTCCACTCTCCTCAATAAAATTTGCAGCACGAACTCATAACTTTCCGCTAAACCCCAAAGTTCATTTTCACCTTTGCCCAAAACCACTTATAGGCCCTCTTCTGCAAACAAATCACAACAAGAGCTCAAGCTCGGGTTTTCATTTTTTATTCACAATTGGTCTCGATTGGACCAATTGTGAATATGGACCATCCAAAGTATGTGTTGGAGATGGATATTGAAGAATTATGGCAATTGATGATGAAATAGTCCAGGATGAGGGAAATGACAACAAGAAGGATAATCAATCAGAACTTCAACCTAATTGACAAGGAGAGGAAGATGAAACAGAAGACAATAGACATATAGCAACAACAAAGGTGTAGAGAATTCAGACAACTACAAACTAAAGTTTCGGACCCTGGAGGTTTTCTATCAACATATGAAGACAAATGATTAGGAGATCATGAATGTTTTCTACTTTGGGAGTCTGATGCAGGAGCATTCAACTCAGAAGAATCATTGTATTTTAGTAGACATAGGGGGGTCTTGTGTTTTAAGGAAGTTGGTTTCCTAAGTGTTGAATTAATGTAATTATTAAGGTTTTGAGTGATTTTAATGAGAATAGGAATTAAGCATAGTGAGGCATATTTGTAAATGTTCTCGAATGTTGGAGAACATGAGAGATTCAGGATAGTTGAGAGATTTGAGAATCAGTTGTAAATCTTAGATTAGGAGTTGGTTTCCTGATTTGTGGATTAAAGAGGATCCTTAGGGATAAAGATGAGATTTTAGGATTTTGTTGAGAAGTTTATGGATTTAAACTAAGAATTGGTTATAGAATCCTTTTGTATAAATGTAAGCCTAAAAGGCATAGTCAAGTTAGATAGTTAGAGGTTGTGGGTTAGAGAATTGATTGTAAGCCTACGAGCGGTTAGGAAAATAGAGGCCACTAATATGGAAGATCAGGCCAAAGAGAGAGTTCCTATGTAAATACCTGTTTATTAATACAAATAACTCGATTATGAGTTTGTGTGTGTGCATGGAGTAATTTAGTTATAATCTGTGTGTTAACTAGAGTAAGTTCTATGTAAGAGAGGTTGCAGGTGGAATGAAAGCATAGCACAGAGAAGAAGAATGATATGAAGGATAGTAATGGATTGCTTGAATCCATTCGAAGGATCACAGTCGAGATTCAGTAGTGAGTGTGTTAAGAGAATGCGGAGTTAAGTTCAGGAGGAAGTTGTGATGCAGGACATCTAAAGACCGAAAACCTGGAAGAAACCCAAACCCACAGAAGAACAATGAAGAAACAGCATAAAAACAAAGTAAATGGAAGAATGAAGAAGTGAAGTGTCGATGCATAGGAGCCATTGGATCAACTAGATCAACGGATGAGATTGTTTTTGATAAGCAGCCAAGATTAAGTCGCGTAGAATGGAGTCAAGAAATGAACGACGGAGATCAAACCCAAGTGCTTGTGGAAGGTGAATCGCGGAAATTGATATGGATAATCAAATCAACAGATCCGTTAGATTGGCAGATATTAATGGTGGAGGAATAGATTTGGGTCGTCAGATTGACAGATCTATTAGATCAATGGTGATCAGCAACTACAGGGGTAGGAGAGTACGGGTATCCTTGACCGTGGCTGAAGTCCTGCACTCGCTCTTAGCTGTCGATCTCATTTTCAAACTTTTTGGTCACAATCAACTGTGGGGGTTAAGCCATTTTTAATCCGCGTGCTGGTTGGAGTCCCGCAGGCCGTAGATTTGATGGCCTCTTATATCCAATCAATATCGGGTCATAAAGTGATCGGGATTTAATTCCAAAAACAGAGCCGAACATTTATAGGTCAAGGGTTTATTCCTTATCGGCTCCGTAAGGGCGGTTAAATGTCATGCAAGATTCCCGTCCAATATCATTGTTGACCGTCAGATCAAGTCTGCCTTGATAAAACAGTGGGGAATCGCCGATAGTTTCGCATCGCAATATTTCATGAGTGGATGAACCTCGAGAAAATGCGATTTGTGATGTGCGATGCTCGGGTGTATCATCAACCGTCGGATTGAAGGGTGAGATCAACGGTGGAGATTGAAGCTGATAAGGCTTGGGCCTGAGCAGATCTGAGAAGTTTATCAACGCGTTTTAAGTGATTTGAGTTCCGGTGGATGAATGGGTTTAAGTGGTGATACGACGCGACAACCGTTGATTTGATGGAGTGAAATCAACAGTGGAGGCTGAATGCGATAAAGGTAGAGCATTGGAAAATGTTGAAAGGTCGTGGATTGGTGGAAAGGTAAGGCTTACATGTGTTTTATGTGTATTTCTATTATATAAGAATTATAATAGAAATAAAACAGATAAAGGTTTTATGGATTGAGTTGAATATAACCAAAGTTAAAGAGTGGGCTTTGGTTAATATGCATGGGGTATAGAATTAACCAAAGTTTATTGAAGGTTGAGTAAAGTACCACTCAAAGGTTAACTGAGGGTCAAACTTTGATTTTCAAAAGTAACATTTCTGCATAAACTTAATTAAGAGCCTAAACCTTAATTTGTGAAGATTTTCACCATAGATCAGGTGATTAAGGCTTGGGACCAGTGATATGCAATCTTATTTGCATAATGTGGGTATTGTCGGCTTAGCATGGCATCATAATCTATCATGGTTGATCCTTGTGCTTTCTTGTGTTTAATTCCTGAATTGAAAATGTTGGTGTGTTTAATACTTGAATTGAAAGGGTTGGTGTCATTTATTGCATCCTCTAAACTAATTCCTGAATTGAATGTTGTCATTTATTGTCTTTCATAGGTTGAATGGTTAAACACACATGTAGATATGGCTGACACACATTTCACCTATTCTTGTGTAGGTATTACTGAGCAATGGGATGTGTTGCTCCAGTGGAAATCAGTGGGTGGTTGTTTGATGGGATAGGTGTACTCATGGATAGAATTCAATGGAATGTTTTGTAGTGCATTTTGACTTAATTGGTAATTCAGAGTTGGAGGTACTTGGGACATTATGTCTTGTCAACTTGTGATGTTAAGGTTTGGTGTTTGACAGTTGTTGGTCCAATGAATATATGGGCCCATTTAGGACATAATTATATAACTTATATAACTTAATATAAGTTATATCGTGTCCTGAAGATGAACGACACTTGTTGGTTCGAAACACGTCGACCAAAATCTTCAATGTGACTTCTTCCGAAAAAATATTTATACATTTTAATATAAATTATTTATGTACATGTTTTTTATGGTTTATGATGATTTTTTGATGGATGTGTGGAACTAGTACTATAACTTGTACTGGTCCCTGCACAACAATAGAAGGCTCTCCCCTACATAAAATGGATTCAACCTCTGAAAAGATGCACACACAAATTACACAAATCAAATTTACCATTTCAAAGAATAACTACCAGATTTAGAGTAAAATTGAGTGAAAAAATGCCAAAAAAGACCAAAATATCCATTATGCTCCACCATACCATCAATTTAAAAAAAATAGTCTATTCACTAAACATTTTTAACTTTACAGCTGGAATAAATATTTTCATAAAATTGTGATTTTTTATTATTTAAAATATTCTTTTAATATATAAATTATTCTAACACTAAAACAATTTCATGACACTAAAATTATGCAATTTACAAAGTTAAAACTTTCCAAAAAATTTAGCAAAAATCAACCTAAAGATATACTACAAGGCCAAAAAAGTGGTTTTGAAATTACACTGTATACCCAAGGCACACCGCAGTTGAAGGTCCCACAACAAAGCATTACAAAAGTCTTACAACCCCACTCTAGATGCCACAAATTTGTCTCGATGGTAGATTTTTTGTTGAACTCTATAAAAAAATTCAAAAAATCAGAATGTTGGAGCATTTGAATCAGTTTTTTATGGTGAAAATGGATTCAGCACCACCAAGAACCTGGAGCACCCAAAACCCTAAAGTTTGACAAATCTAACCCATATTTTCAAAGATTTCTGCCCGATTCTATCATAATTTTCTAGGAATTTCCATTATTTTCTAAGCTAATTTGTGAATTCTTTAAACTAAGTTATTCCAATTTATTTCCCACTTTGAAGAATCCGATAGACAAAAGATAAGCACACGAGTGACTCTAAACAACTTTTACTCCATGTGAAAAGTGGGCCTTACTTGTCACTATTAAAAGTCAAAGAACAAAGCATTACATGTATTGAATTCTTTTGAATATCGATGGATCGACCCTACCAACTGTTTTGAAAATCTACTTTTGTTTTCTTCATTTTTTTTACTTGTGGTATCTAGGTTTCCAAAACCTACCACAATTGAAAAATCAAGTATTGAATTCTTATGTCCACACTCCCCCATTCCCACTTGACCAATTCCAAAATCCGACAACAGTGACATCCCCATGAGAAAATGGAAATTAGGCTATCTTCCACCATGAGAAAATTGAAATTAGGGTGTCTTCCACCATGAGAAAATGTTGTATAAATGTGAAAGAAAGTTGGCCATCAATAGCGACCTTTTTATTAAAATAGTAAATAGAGGTTATCCTTCACAATCACTCTGATATGATGTTTAAGTATGACAAGAAGAGTCGACGTGACAACACGATGCTATTTGATTTGTTTTACTCAGCAAAATGCTACACAATCATCATATTTTTTTGGTACTGGAAGACCACTTGGTCCTACCATCATGACATTTCCTCTCTTTTTTTCTTTAGTGAGATGGTACAAAAAAGTTGATAACATGAAACAAAGTTTTGAAAATTTCTCAATTTATTTCATTTCATGAATTCATGATGATTTCCCCTTTAAAAAAATTTCATTTCATCGACAAGATTTCTTCATATGGTAGAATATCTATACACAATTTTTTCTAATTGTAGATGTCTGCCTACTTTCTTGTTCACCATTATCGAGCATCACATCTATTTTTCTACTTCTCCTTTTTCTCTGGCCTGTTAGCACTACATGATTTCCTTTTAGGTTGAAGAAAAAAGGATCACAGAGGTGACCATAGACCTCTTTTGGTTGATACACTGATTTTCTTCAACCGTAGGGGGCTCCCTCACTTGAGAGATAAGAAACTTTGAATCATTAATTCTAGTGGAGACCAAATCTGAAAAGGGATTTTGAAATATTTTGCTGAAGTATGAATGGTTGAAGAGGATGGAAATATGTGATCAATATCACCTGATACCCACTTTAATTATGAAAGTGAAAACCAATATCATCCATAAAGGCTTGTAAAGAATAAACTTTGGACAAGAGAAATGTGTTGTAGTATAGAGGAGAAAAAGAAAAACATTTTTTTTCCTTGCAGATAACAATACTGCTTATACATAAGAAACAAATTGAACATAAGTAACAACATGCACAGGTATGAAATATTCCATTTTCAATTGAAATACAGACACAACTATTTTAGAGAAGTTTAAACTAAATTCCAACCCAACTAAAATCACTATACCCATAAAACAAGAAATTATAGAGAAGAGCTAACTGAATAACTGATAAATAGACAAAACAAACTCCAAAGTGTCATATCATAAGTATCCTTGCAAACAATAATTGGTAAACCCTCAATTCATAAGCATTCTATTCATAAAAATTGATCACAATGACATAATCTCTGATAACCAATTTGCAGTAACATTGAACCAACAACAACCTGTTTCATATGTATTTACATGTTTAAATAGACCATAGATAAAACATAATAAGTGTTTAGATTCTCTGGATCACTAAACCAAATAGTGGATCGATCCAAAAACAAACAGAGGAAAGTTGTTGTCTTAAGTCCTTTTCCTCAAAAACAAAAAACATAAAAGTGTCTTTGGCTTTATCTTAATACAAAAACTAAAACTTTGTAAAAGAAATCCTATCTTTGAAAAACATCATCATGAAATGAAACAACACAAAAAAAAGAAGAAAAGTTGATTGTTGACTGTGCAATGGTTGCATAGTAGCTGCGCGGAAACTATGATGCCCCTTTTTTCTTCCAAAGATATCACGTGGTTGCCAACTGAATATCTGAGTTGGCTGCCACATCTGCTCCATGTTCATACCTTTAAACCCTGACAAATGGCATTTTCCCAATACTCATGAAAGTGTGTAGGTAGGGCCTGCACAGCAACTGTGTAGCGCATTTTTCAAAAATGCCTCTTAAGTGTCCTCTAGTCTTAACAAAACACCACCATGCTACTATAAGCCGCTCCAAACATCAGAATCATACCATTATACTTATCAAAACAACATCTGCAACTTGAATTTGAGACAAAAAAACAAAATTTCCGACTTCAGACAAGGACCTATTACCTCCTCTTCCTTTTGGTAGAGGTCTTGCTCGTGGAAGCTTAGGTCTTTGAACCTTGAGGTGTGGGATCATCTTACTCAATGGGAACTAGCATAGTAGGTTTTGCTTCATACATAGCCTTAGATCTCAGTCTTGGCACTCTTCCAGGTGAAGGTGGTTTGGCTACCTCCTTGTACTTCTTAACCAGTTCCCATGCCTCATCTAAACTCTTTTTCCTACTCAACTTTGCATTCAATACTAGGTTCCTAACATAGAGGTTTTTACACTGTCTTCTTATAGGAATGGACCATTTCACAAAATCTTCACCTCTGATGAGGGCTCTGGATGCCTCATGAACCTCTGTGTCACAGTTATCAAGAACATGTTTCACAGATCTCTTATAATTCTGATTCTCTTACCTGAACTTCTTAACCTGCTCCTGACTTTCCTCATTCTCTTCTAGGAATCTCTTATATTCCTTCCATTGATCAAAATGTGGATTAATAGGTTCTTTAGCCACCTTTTTCATCTATTGCACATAACTAATTTTTGACTTGGCTACTCTAGTTGTGGGCCCACTAAACTCCACTCCAATCTCTTTATCCTATTCAAAAAATGAGACATGTTTAATTTTACCCTTGGAAATAGTTTTAGGAGGTGTCTCTGCCTTTTGAACTGCTAGTTGGGCTGCTTCTTTCAGGTCTCTGTTTTTCTTCTTCAGGAATTGTATCTTCATCGGATATTTGGAAAGGTCTTCTTTCATCTTGACCATCTTAGGGTCTTCTTCCTCATATTGTATGGTATATTTCTCATGTTGTATTAGGTCTTCTTCTTGTTCAAACTGGAGTGGTTCATCTTGCTTCGCTTCTTCTTCTTTATTGTCTTCTTGTTTATATTATGATATTTCAACAACTACCCGAGGGTCTGTCCCCTTCAAATTCTTGTTGTCCCTTGACCTAGTCCTAGGCCTCATCACGAACTCTTCATTCTTGATTGTTTTGTTGGGTTGTGTTATATTCTTTCCATGACTAGCCGCGTAGTTAACCAGGGGGTTAGAGGGGGGGCGGAGCCCCCCTTCATTGTGCCAATTGTGAAGTGGGGGAGTTACAGGGGGTTTGAGTGGGGCAGGTAGCCCCCCTCTACAGGGTCCGGGGCAGCACCCCCAGGAAAATTTTTTTGGACCCTATATTAGATTGGGCAGACCTACCTATGGTTTTGTGCATGCTTTTCGCACATGGTTTTGGACACGATGGTTTTCGGTCCATGGTTTTGGACACAATGGTTTTGAGCCCATGGTATTGGATGCTTCAGCATGTATAAATATGTATAGTAACATTGAAATGAATATAATGAAAAATCAAGCTGGTAGTCCTGGTTTTGGGATCTAGGGGAAAATCTTTGTGTATATGTGTTTTATGTGTTATGCTCTCACATTGTTTATTTTTTGTGTTTTAGAACTCATATGTAGGTAATTTATGTACGGGGTTAAAACCCACATTTGGTATCAGAGTTGTTTTGGCTTTAAGGGGATGCCTTTGTTGCTGAGGGGTTTCGCTCGGACCTGTGGTAGACCCTGTTTAGTGGGAGATCTGCGGGAACGATTCTGGTGGTGAAAGAAGATGGCGAGCAGTGGAAAGATAGAGATCGATAAATTTAATGGTCAAAGTTTTGAGTTATGGAAACTCAAGATGGAGGATCTGTTGGTGGACAAAGATCAGTGGATCATGGTAGATGCAGGTACTAAACCAACGGGAGTGTCCGATGAAGAATGAAAAAGTTGGATCGGAAGGAAAATATAACAATATGATTGTGTGTCTCAGATTCAGTATTGCTGAATGTATCAGGGGAAGCTACGGCGAAGGATTTGTGGGACAAGTTAGGGACTTTGTACCAACCTAAGTCTCTGGTCAATAAATTGTTCCTACGGAAAAAGTTGTATAAGCTGAGGATGAAAGATGGAGACTCAACGACAGAGCATATGAATGCATTTAATACTATGGTAAGTCAGTTATTGTCTGTTGATATTAAAATTTTAGATGAAGATAAGTGCATTAGTTTGTTGTGTTCTCTACCAGATTCGTGGGATAGTCTAGTTATTGCAATAGGTAGCAACGCAACTGCCTTGTAGTTTGATGAAATAGTCTCTTCCTTGCTGACGGAGGATATGAGATGGAAAAATATGGAGAGCTAGAACGGTGATGCCTTGTCTATATGAGGACGATCCCAGAACAAAAACAAAAATAAGTCATCGAGTGGGAGATCTAAATCTCTAGGAAAACCTGTAAAGGTGGTGTGCTAGAAATGCGAAAAGGAAGGGCACTACAAAAGGGACTGTAAATCTAAATCTCTTGAAAAAGGAAATGGATCTGATGATGCTCCTTCTGCAGAGGCAAAAACCACCTCAGATGAAGGTGGGGATGTGTACTTGGCTTCTTCAAGTACACATGTAGATCATAAGGCATGGTTGATTGACTCAGGTGCATCCTTTCACTTCACTCCCCATAGAGAGAGGTTCTGAGAGTATGAGAAATACGATGGCAGTGATGTCTTCTTAGGGGATGATAGGAAGGCTAGAATCATTGGTCGCAGAAAAGTAAAGTTGAAGTTGCAAGGTGGAAGGGTTAGAACACTTCTGGGTGTTCTGCATATTCCTGCATTGGCCAGAAATCTGATTTATATAAGCAAGCTGGATGATGCAAGTGTAAAAATAGTGTTCGAGAAGGATACCTGCAAGATGTTTTGGGGTGAACTGGTATTGATGATGGGAGTTTGGATTGGAACTCTGTATAGGCTGCAAGGTAGCATTTTTGTTGATGGGTGCAATAGTTCTGTGGTTCCTGAAAGTGGAGTAGAAAATCTAGTGGTCTCTGGAGAGAAAACCATGTTGTGGCATTAAAGGCTTGGACATATTGGAGAGAAGGGAATTTGAATACTTCATGGTAAATTTTTGGTAGAAGGTATGAGTAATAGCTCTTTGGATTTTGATTTCCGTGAAAATTGTGTATATGGGAAGCAGAATTGGGTGAGTTTCCCCTCTGGTGGTAAGAGGGTAAAACATATATTAGAGCTTGTGCATATTGATGTGTTTAGACATGTGAAGATTCCATCACTGGGTAAGTCTATGTACTATGTATCATTTATAGATGACTTCTTAAGGAATTCATCGATATATTTCCTTAAGAAGAAATCTAAATTCTTTGACAGGTTTAAAAAAGTTAAGGCTCTGGTGGAAAACCAAACAGAGAAGAAGATAAAGGTGTTGAGGTCAAATAACAGTGGACAGTTTTGCAGCAAGGAATTTGAAGAATTTTGAAAGAAGTGTGGTATAGCACGGCAAAAGACTACTCCATGCACACCTGAGCAAAATGGCGTTGCATAAAGAATGAACAAGATGTTGACGGAAAGGGCAAGAAGCATGCTCAATGGTGCCGGGTTAGGACAGGAATTCTGGGCAGAGGCAGTGGAGACATCATGTTACCTGGTCAATAGATCACCTTCATCACCATTGGAGGATAAGACTCCACAAGAGGTATGGACTGGTAAGAAACCCTCTCTTTCACATCTGAGGGTATTTGGATGTGATGCATATGTACATGTTCCAAAGGAGAAAAGAACCAAGTTGGATAGTAAATGTGAAAAGTGCATCTTTATTGGGTATAAGGATTGTTTAAAGGGTTATAAGATTTGGAACCCAGTAACAAGGAAAGTTGTGTACAATCGAGATGTGGTGTTCAGAGAGGTGAAAGATGTTACGAAATATGAAGTCCCATCAGAGGAACCTGAGAAGATAGAGTTTGAGCTAGAGGAGGAATAATCAGACTCTATAGAAGAAGAGGAACCATAAGATGAAGAGTCACAAACTCCAGGTGTGAGAAGATCAGTTCGAGAAAGAAGGTAGCCATAAAGGTATAGGCCATCTACTTTATGTTCAAATTTTGCTTTATCTATTACTGATGATGTTCCCAGAACTGTGAAGGAAGCAGTAGATTTAGAGGATGTCAAACTTTGGAAAGAGGCCATGGTTGATTAAATGGCATCTTTGCACAAAAATGAGGCATGGAATCTGGTGGTGTTGCCAGCTGGAAGGAAACCCATTGGTAGAAAATGGGTGTGTTAGGAAATTATATATTATGGAGCAATGGAACACATAAAATATTACAGAAATATAAACACAGAAAACGCATAAAACAAGAGAGACACAGATATACGTGGTTCACCCAGTTTGGGCTACGTCCACCCCGAACAGCCAGTCCTTCCTTTCTATTATCTAGCAAAATGAAGAGACACAACCTACAGAAAATCCACTGTAATATCCTTTGTTTTCTCTCACAGTCTCACCTCTCTGTTTCTCGCTCAGAGAATACACATCTATATCATAGCCTCAAATACAATGCCCTCATACAAAGAGAGGGGTTTCCTTCTCGGGAAAAAAACCCTAAACTAAACATAAGTTCTATCATCAGATCATCTGCCTAATGAACGACCCAGATTGACTAGAAATTACTATACTTTTACAAGGCAATTTTACATCTATTTTTGGCTTCAGGGGCGCTGCCCTCGAGCCCCCGCCGGGGGACTGTTGGCCCTGGACCCCCCAGATAGGGGGGATAGGCCCCCTCGGTCCCCCGCGGGGGGATAAGTCCCCCCCGCACCCCCCGCATGGACAGGTGTACAAACTTCCTGGGGTATACATCTGGCTGAAACAAAGACCTCTGAACCATCATGATCCACACACAACAATCTCCCACTTGGAGAATGATTGCAGCAACTCCACCGCTGCTTCATTTGCTGGACAATGACTCCTCTTTAGACTTGGTTGTTTCTCATCTTCATCGTCATCCTTGAAGACCAATTGAAACTGAGCATATTCTCAGTTTCTCCCTAGTTACAACTTTTGTTAGCATGTCTGCAGGATTCTTGCTAGTGTGTATCTTTTCCAGCTTCAACTCTCCATCTTCCAACACTGATCGTATGAAATGGTACTTGAGCTGTATGTGTTTAGTCCTAGAATGAAATGATGAGTTCTTTTCAAGATGAATGGCACTTTGGCTATCACTGTATAACGTGCCCATATCATGCTCCTTACCCAATTCACCCATAAACCTTTGTAACCAAATCATTTCTTTACTAGCCTTTGTAGCAGCAACATACTCTGCTTCTGTTGTTGAAAGCGCAACAACACTTTGGATTTTTGAAACCCAACTGAAATCTGTTACACCAATAGTAAATACATATCCTGTAGTGCTCCTCTTGTTATCTCTATCACCTGCCATATCTGCATCAACATATCCCTCTAGAGAAATGTTTGAACCACCAAAGCATAATGCTTGATTTGTGGTACCTTTCAAATATTTGAGAATCCATTTTACTGCCATCCAATGTTCCTTTCCTGGATTGTTCATGTACCTGCTTACAACTCCCACTGCATGTGCAATATCAGGCCTTGTGCAGACCATTGCATACATTAAGCTTCCAACTGCTGATGCATATGGAACTTTAGACATATAATCCATGTCTTCTTTGGTCTTTGGGCACATTTCCTTACTAAGTTTGAAATGGCTAGCAAAAGGTGTATTAACTGGTTTTGCATTGTGCATGTTAAATATTTTCAACACCTTTTGTATGTACTCATTCTGAGACAATGTTAATTTGCGATTTTTCCTGTCTCTAGTTATTCTCATACTAAGGATTTGTTTTGCAGCTCCCAAATCCTTCATTGCAAATGAATTTGCCAATTTTCTTTTGAGCACATTTATTTCCTGCATGTTAGACCCTGCAACAAGCATGTCATCTACATACAATAATAATATAATATAGCTGCCATCATTTTTCTTTTTCAGATAAACACAATGATCAGAGTGACATCTAGTATAACCTTGTTCAGACATAAACTTGTCAAATTTTAGATACCACTACCTTGGAGCCTGTTTTAAGCCATACAAGCTCTTCTTCAACCTGCACACTAGTTTCTCCTTCCCTTTCACCTCATATCCTTGTGGATGCTGCATATATATCTCTTCCTCCAAATCCCCATGGAGAAAGGCTGTCTTTACATCTAACTGCTCAAGATGCAAATCTTCAACTGCTACTAGACTTAAAATAGTTCTGATTGAAGTCATTTTAACAAAAGGAGAAAATATTTCATCAAAATCAATACCTTTCTTCTGTGCAAACCCCTTCACCACAAGTCTAGCTTTGTACCTCTGTTTTCCTCCATCTTCTTCCTTCAGCCTGATAACCCATTTATTCTTCAATGTAGTTTTTCCTGCAGGCAACCTGACTAAGTCCCAAGTTTGGTTATGCATTAAGGAGTCCATCTCTTCTTCCATGGTTGCCTCCCACTTCTTCCTGCTTTCAACCTGCATTGCTTCTTCATAACATTTGGGTTCACCAGAATCAGTCAACAATAAATAATATAATGAAGGAGAGTATCGTTCAGGGGGTCTACTTATCCTTGTAGATCTTCTAACACCATTTTTAGGTGTTTGGGGTGCCTGTTGCTATTGTGGTGGTTGTTTTTGTTGTGGTTGTTGATTATTATTATTTTCAGGCACCTTTACTTTTTCATTGATTTCATCAAGAACTACATATTCCTTGTTTTCTTTTTCTTGCTTCTTTTCCTGCAACTGATTCTTATATAAGACCTTTTCATTGAATATTACATCTCTGCTCCTAATGATTTTGTGATTTTCGTAATCATATAAGCGATAACCAAAATCATTAACACCATATCCAATAAAGGTACATTTTTTGACTTTGCCTCAAGCTTTGTTCTATTTTCTTTATCAATATGGACAAAGGCCTCACAACCAAAAGGCTTTAAAAAGGAGTAGTTTACCTTTTTACCTGTCCATGCTTCCTCTGGAACACCACCATCCAAGGAACTTGAAGGCCCTCTGTTTATTAGATAAACAACAGTATCTACAGCATCTGCCCAAAACTGTAAAGGCAAACCTGCATGCAATATCATCCACCTTGCACGCTCCATGATTGTTCTGTTCATCCTTTCTGACTCACCATTTTCTTGTTGTGTTCTTGGAACTATCTTCTCTCTATGAATTCCATGTTCTGAACAGTACCTATCAAACTCTTTGCTGCAATATTCACCTCCATTGTCTGATCTAAGACACTTCAATTTCTTTCCTGTCTCAATCTCAACCAAATATTTCCATTTTTTGAAAGTATCAAATACATCAGATTTATTCTTAATACAATATATCCAAGTTTTTCTAGTTGCATCATCAATAAAGGTAACATAATAACGAGAGCCGTCGAGAGATGATACCTGAGCAGGTCCCCATACATCTGTATGCACAAGCTCTAATTTTTCGCTCTTCTTTTCTTTCCCAACTCTGAGAAATCTAACTCTCTTCTGTTTTCCATAAATGCAATTCTCACAGAAGTCCAAATCAACATTCTTCAAACCCGGCAACAAATTCCTTGAGTGAAGAATCTTCATCCCCTTTTCACTCATGTGTCTGAGCCTATGATGCCATAATGCTGCATCTGCTCCTTTGGAAGTTAAAGCATTAACAGAGTTAGAAATACCATTGCATAAATACAATGTACCAACCTTATCACCTTTTTCTATTACCAGGGCTCCTTTGGTGACCTTCCAAGATTTATCTGTGAAAGTTGTCACACAACCTTCACCACCTAACTGCCCTGTTGAAATCATATTTTTCTTTAGATCTGGAACATGCCTTACCTCCTTTAGTAGCCATTGGTTTCCATTATGCTGTTTTACAAGAACCTTACCCATTCCAACAATTTTACAGGGTTTATCATCACCCAAACGAACTTGTCCAAAATCTCCTTGAACATAGTCATGAAAGTATTTCTTATCAAGTGTGGCATGGAATGAGGTCCCTGAATCTACCACCCAGGAATCAGTAATATTTTCGAAAGAAAGAATCAAAGCATATTGTAACACCTCACCTATCACATTTGCTTCATGATTGTTTTCTTGCTGTGCATCTCCTTCTTTTCCCTTCTGAGATCTACAGTCTTTCTTTAGGTGTCCTTTCTTTCCGCATTTCCAGCACACTATCCCCGATCTGGAATTGGGTCTTGCTTTCCTTGATTTACTGTGATATCCTGGGCTCTTTCCTCTTTCCATTTTTCTTCCCCTAGACTCTGTACTCAAATCATTACCCGATGTCTCACCGGAGCTTTTCCGTTGCATTTCCTTGCTAAGGATAGCACCAACAACATCATCAAACTTTAAAGTACTAGATCCAGAGACAGAGTTACTAATGGCCATTACTAAACCATTCCAACTTTCTGGCAATGAGCACAAGAATAAGAGAGCTCTAACTTCATCCTAAAAGTTTACCCCTACAGAGCTTAACTGACTTGTAACTGTATTAAAATCATTTAAATGATCTGCAATAGATCCACCATCTGACATCTTCATATTAAATAACTGTTTCATAAGAATACCTTGTTTGAGGCCGAGGGTTTTTCATATAGTTTCGACAACGTCTGAATCAAACCCTTTGTCGTTGTTTCCTTCAAAATGTTGAAGGCGACTGACATAGCGAGGCTCAACCGTATTGTTCCAAGTGCCTTCCTATCGAGAGGGTTCCATTCTTCATCTGTCATAGCCGTCAGCTTCTTTGTTTTTTCACTCAATGGTAGGTACAGATCTTTCTGATACAGATAATCTTCCATCTGCATCTTCCATAGCGAGAAGTTTTGGCCATTAAATTTCTCGACCCTAAACTTACCATCTTCTGCCATTGCTCCCACTCGAACGAGGAACCCTTCTTTCGTGTGATTTTATCAGCCAAATAGACCTTCGACTCTGATACTAGTTGTTAGGAAATTATATATTACAGAGCAATGGAACACATAAAATATTACATAAATATAAACACAGAAAACGCATAAAACAAGAGAGACACAGATATACGTGATTCACCCAGTTTGGGCTACGTCCACCCCGAACAGCCAGTCCTTCCTTTCTATTATCCAGCAAAATGAAGAGACACAACCTACAGTAAATCCACTGTAATATCCTTTGTTTTCTCTCACAGTGTCACCTCTCTGTTTCTCACTCAGAGAATACACATCTATATCACAGCCTCAAATACAATGGCCTCATACAAAGAGAGGGGTTCCCTTCTAGGGCAAAAAACCCTAAACTAAACATAAGTTCTACCGTCAGATCATCCGCCTAATGAACTGCCCAGATTGACTAGAAATTACTATACTTTTAAGTCCCCCCGCACCCCCCCGCGTGGAGGGGTGTACAAACTTCCTGGGGTATACATCTGGCTGAAACAAAGACCTGTGAACAATCATGCTCCACACACAACAGGGTGTTAAAGAAGAAGATAAATGTAGAAGGAAAGGTGGAGAAATACAAAGCTTGGTTGGTAGCAAAAGTTTATTCCCAGGTGGTGGGAATTGATTTTGGTGATATTATTTCTCCTGTTGCCAAGGTAGCTTCTATTATATTACTTTTATCTGTTGTTGCTGCTTTTGATTTTGAGGTAGAACAGATGGATGTGAAGACAACATTTCTTCATGGGGATCTAGAAGAAGAGATCTACATGAAGCAACCTGAAGGCTTTGCGGTGAAGGGTAAGAAAGAACTGGTATGCAAGTTATAGAAGTCTCTGTATGGGTTAAAATAGTCACTAAGGATGTGGTATCAAAAATTTGATACATTTATACGGGGACTTGGCTTCACTAGAAGCAAAGCAAATCACTGTATGTATTTTAAATTAATTGGTGACTGTGTTATTTATCTGCTCTTGTATGTGGATGATATGTTGCTGGTTGGAAATGACAAAGAAATTATCAAGGATTTGAAGACCTGATTTTCCCTCAAATTCGACATGAAAGATCTTGGTGCTGCAAACTATATTTTGGGCATGGAAATTAAAAGAGATCAGGCAAAGAAGAATCTCTGGTTAAACTAGAGGAAGTATGTCGAGACAATACTGCAGAGGTTTAATATGCAGGATAGTAATTCGGTGAAGGTTCTTATTCCTGTAGGTGTAAAATTATCTGCCGAACAGTGTCCCAAGACACAAGAAGAGGAAGAGGACATGTCCCATGTTCCTTATGCAAGTGCAGTCGGTAGTCTGATGTATGCAATGGTCTTTACTAGACCAGACATTACACATGCAGTGGGAGTATTGAGTAGTTTTATGTCAAAACCAAGGAAGGAGCATTGGAAAACAATGAATCGGGTTTTTAGGTATTTGTGTGGCACTAGTGATTATGGTTTGTGCTACCAAGGAAGACCAGGATTGGACAGAGTTTTGGATATTCGTGCCTTTGTTGATGCCAACTGGGCTGGAGATCTGAATCAGGGAATATCTACAAGTGGGTATGTGTTTAACCTATTTGGAGGTGCAATCAGTTGGATGAGTAAGAAACAATATGTAGTGGCACTATCAACTACAAAGGCTGAATACATGGCAGCCACTCATGCAAGCAACAAAGCATTTCGGTTGTAGAGATTGTGTTCAAGTATGGGGTTAGTGCAGGGAGCTATAAGGATAGACTGTGACAGGTAAAGTGAAATTTTCTTGGCAAAGAACCTTGCTTACCATTCAAAGACAAAGCACATTGATGTTCAGTATCACTTTGTGAGGGATATTATAGAAGACAAAAAAGTGTTGCTAGTAAAAGAGGACACTTTAAAGAATACTACAAATGCATTGACAAAATCTATGAGCTTTGAGAAGTTCTCTTGGTGTAGAGAAACAATGGGCGTTTCAAGGCTGGATAAATGACTAATCTCTCTTGTGGCCCCCTGTGGAAATAAAATAACAAGTGGGAGAATGTTGGGTTGTGTTATATTCTTTCCACGACTAGCCCACATAGTTAATCGGGGGGTTAGATGCGGGGCAGAGCCCCCGCTTTGTTGTGCAACGGGGGGGTTACAAGGGGGGTGGAAGCCCCCCCTATATAGGGGGTTTGAGGGGGTCGGGTAGCCCCCGACGCCCTGGGGAAATGTTTTTTGGACCCTATATTAGGTTGGGCAGACCTACCTATGGTTTTGTGCATGGTTTTCGCACATGGTTTTGGACGTGATGGTTTTCAGTCCATGGTTTTGGATGCGATGGTTTTCGATCCATGGTATTGGATGCTTCCACATGTATAAATATGTATTGTAACATTGAAAGGAATATAATGAAAAATCAAGCTGGTAGTCCTAGTTTTGGGATCCAGGGAAATCTCTGTGTATATGTGTTTTATGTGTTATGCTCTCGCATTGTTTATTTTATGTGTTTTAGAATTCGTATGCAGGTAATTTCTGTACGAGGTTAAAACCTACATGTTTCTTCTACCTTAACCTAAAACTTGGTGGTCTAAGATGATGCCACCTAAACCTTGGTTTCTTGAGTTTTCTCTTTTCCTTTCAAAATCTGGTTCTTACCCTGCTTTCCAAGTTTACCTGTGGATTTTTTGCTGGGTTTTTCATCCTTTACTTCAACTATATTGGTCTCTTTCACTATGTGGGTAATCGTCTTCCCATGTGTTTCATGGACCTCTTCCTCCTCACAAATGTTTAGTGATGAACACTATGTACGACATAGTAAACCAGTGCTAAGTAGAAATTCAAACCAATGAATCTTCCTCTTATCAACTGCAAACATGACCAAATTTTTAATGAGGGAGGAAAGGAAAATATTGGACATATGGTTATCTTTCTGCATCTAAACTTTTATTGCCATCCTTTCCAGACTTTTGAATAAGAAGAAGGGTATGTTCATAGGATTTTTTTCTGTGAAGTGCCATAGAAGTCTCAAATGATGATAGTACACCTTGTTGAATCTACCCTCACATGTGAAATACCTAGGGATCACTTTCAAAAGCTCATTGTAATGGTCTTGGAGGTAGATGGTGGGGAAACTTGTAGCAAACTTATCATTGAACTTAGGCTTGACAAACTATTTAAAAGCTTAAATATCAAGCTCATCACCTTTGAACCAATTTTCACTTGCTCTGGGAAGGCTTCTGGCATTTGCAATTAGTTTTTTTTGTGACAATGATTTCCACATTCCCTAACTTCACTCTGCTATCATGGATGGTCATGGCGAAGAAGCTAGCCAATCTTGTATTATGACCCATTTACTGGACTTTCTGATAGAATGGAATGCAACCGGAATTCTCGAAAGCGACTCTATTGGCGTGTACATGTCAGAGATTGAAAGCATGTACAAGTCAGAGAGTGAAAGGCTCGACAATTGTGACAATGAAAACTTCACTAAATAGCAGTATTAGACAGTGATGAGGAAGTGGGTTTCTAGTGTTCAAGGTGAGTGGGAAAGCACCCAATTACACTTTACAATTTACCTTGACCATTCAACATTGCATTATGGCTATGTTTCTCATTAGTAAAACACAAATTCAAGCTAGAAATTTGACTGTATGCATGGTTGACAGGCAGGGTGTGCGTAGTGAAGTTTTTTAAAGAAAATGAAACAAGAGCTTTACTATGCATATTCAAAGTGTTGAACAATAAATTCACAGACTAGGTAACTAAATCCTACCTCCCATAATGTTGAGACTAATTTGCATGAGCTCTGGTAGATTAGGGACACATTGCGCAATGGTTGCGTAGCGCTCTGCATAGAAACAACACAACACAATTTCTGAAATTCTTTGTAATTTGCCTTCAATGTGTAACTAGTCTTCAGATCTCCAACACAATGAACTGATACATTCGCCTATGAACAAAAGCCTGACTCAAAAATCATAATGACACCTCTCAAAAACTCAAGCACCCCCTTCCCATTAATGATTAAAAATTTTATGACCAAGTTCATGATGAATTTCTAGGCAGTAGCTGGTCAAACTCATGACAGTGAAAATGCTTATGAGTTTGACCTTTTCCATGACAGCAAAATTATTTTCAAAGAAATTTGGCTATTAATAAACTAACTGACTCTAACATTGGATCCATTGGGGATGGAAGCCTCCCTGTGAGGTGCCAAGAATGACACCGCAGACTAGAAGCCTATCCATTGGGCAATAGAAATAATGTACAAAACTAATAAAATACTCACAAATCTAGAAACATTTACTGATCGGACTAACTAAAAAAGACTGCATAACTGACAGACTCTAATTTAACAAAATGACTTATTTATGGCAACAGAAAGCCATGCCCTTATGGCCTTCACCTCATGCTTCAAATGCCAACTACTACTACCCACACTTTTATTATTCAACAGTAAAGAGATATATATAATGACATCATATTGAAACAGTGAAATTATATGAGAAAGTGCTTCAACAACCTTCCATTTACAGGACCTACTCCAAGTGGTTCATCAGATGAATCCTCAAGCAGATAAGCGTTCTTTCTCATGAATGCAGTAATATTAAATGGTCCCTTCCACATATTTTCAAACTTTACATGTTTTCCCTTGTCTTCATTCTGAGCATCCCACTTTAATACCATATCTCCAATTTGAACATCAGTTTCCTTTGTTCTTCTATCATAATTTATATTTATTTTGTCTTCTCTCAGTTGTGTCTTTTTTAACACCTTTTCTCTGGATTGTTGCATTTGAATCATTCGGCCAATCCTTCCCTGCATGTCATTTGGTTCTACCTCAACCTCCTGTAATAGTCTCATGAATGGAACTCCTAATGAAGAAGGAAAAAGTGCATTTGTCCCATAGTCCAGCTTAAAAGGAGACATTCCTATTGAATTTTTGGTACTTCCACGATCTACCCACAGTGCGTGAATCAACTTTTTATGCCAACTCTTCTTATTCTCCTACAACAACTTCTTGATAATGTTGACCAGACTTTTATTAGATGACTCAGCCAAGCCATTACCTTGAGGTTAATAGGTTGTTGACAAAACGATGTTGTATTTATGGAAAAATTATATCATCTTCTTTTACTTAAAGGAAACATCATTATTTGTGATAATTTTTTGTGGACAACCAAAATGAGAAAATTTTTTAACTTCCATAAATTGAATGATCACCGTGTCGTAGCTTGTCTGGTGGGGACTGCTTCAATCCACTTGTTAATATAGTTTGTTGTCTTTAATATCCACATGTGTTGTCCAAATGAAGTGGGATGAATTTCACCAATAAACTCGAGTCCCCATTGCTAAAATGGCGAATCAATTGCTATAGGCTTCAGGGGTAGAGGGAGAAACCTGTTTCTGCCTTCAAACATCGGACATTCCTAATAGCTGGCCACCTTTTTATAAACATCAGCAATAAAACTAGGCTCATAAAGGCTAGCTCTTAGGATCTTGTTCGTTGTGGTTTTACAATACAAGTTCCCACCACGATCTCCTTTGTAGAACTCCTCCATTACTACTTGAGCCTCGTCTTCTAACAAAAAATTGAGCAACATTCCATCAGGATCCTTCCAATATAAGAACTGATCAATAATGCAAAATTTTACTGCCTTCAATTTTAGAAAGCGAGCTTTAATTTTAGGCCATTCTGTAGGTGCTTGTAAATGTTGCTACACATATAAAATATCAGCATACCATGGTGAGGAATCAAACTTTTCCGACACTTGTTGGGTAGTATTTGAGAGTTCCTCTTCTGTCAGGATAGCCAAGGAATTGATTTGAAGTGGCTGCAGATTTGATTCAGCTAACATTTGAGCCAAGCCTTGCCCTTTAATCAATTTTGTTGGCTTGGTCTCGATGTCATATTCAAGTATGGAAGCGATCCACTTACCCCTTCTCCCATCTAGGTCACTCTGAGTCAAAATGTTTTGGATTGCAACACTAGGCATATAAACCACAACATGGGAATGCAAAATATATACTCGAAAATCCTTCAAAGCCTTGATAAGAGAAAATGTTTGTTTCTCCACTATATCATATTTGAGTGTAGCATCGCTAAGCACCCTATTGAAAAATGAAATGGGTTGTTCAACTCCCTGTCGACTTTTCTGTAACAGGACAACAACAATACTGTGCTCAGAAGCGAAAGAAAATACTATGAATTCTCGTGTATAATTTGGACTATCCAACGTGGGAACATGGGACAATGCTTCCTTAACTTCACTTAAAAATTTCTTGTTGTATTCACCGCATTTCACCTCATTGTCCCGCTTTAATATGTCTGTAATTTTTTGCAAAATTTCGGCAAGATTCAGAATGAATCTCCTCAAAAAATTAATTTTGCCCAAAAAGGACTGAATCTCCTTTTTACTCCTAGGAATCTCCATTTTCTGAATTGTTGCAACTCTATTAGGATCTATTTTGATGCCATCTTTCGAAATGATATGACCCAACAATTTTCCTTCCTCTGATCCAAACAATGATTTCTTGGGGTTTAATGAAATGTGGTAATCCTACACTTCTCAAAAACTTCTCTTAAGTGCTACAAATGATCATCATCAGACTATGAATAAACAGTAATACCATCAAGGTATATGACAAGAAACTTATATTTTTCCTCTGTAAAAGCTATATCCATAGCTCATTGAAATGTTTCCCCTACATTCATCAGACTGAACGACATCTTGGCATATTTGAAAGTCCCCCAAGGTGTGGTGAAGATAGTCTTATCTTGGTCTTCTGGGTGAACCAAAATCTGGTTATACCCCAAAAAACCATCTAGCTATACTGGTTATACTGGTAACAAGTTAGATAACCAATAGAAAAAAAGAAGAGGTACTATAATGTCGGCATCAAACAAATTCCTTACCTCCTTTTCAATCAGGGGAAAAATAATTGGATTTGTCCTTCATAGCTTCTCTTGAATGGTTTTTTATCTGCTTTGACTGATATTTTATGCTGAATAATGTCTTTGTTATACACCTTTAAGTCCTTGTATCCTCACGAAAACACATCAGAAAATTTAGTCATCAATTCCAAACATGTTTTCTTCATTTCTGGACTCAAAATTTTAGACAACTTTATAATTTTTGGGTGTTCTGTTGTACCAATATTGCATTCTTCAAGTCCTTCTCCTACAGGTGCTAGTTTTGGCCTTTTAGCCTCATCATTATGGTCAAACAATTTCTCCAAAGGTACAAGTCCTCTTGGAAGGACGTTGTCTTTGAGCTGTAATATCTTTAACTTAGTACCCTGTTTATCTAACTCTTCTTTCAAATTATTAATAAAATTCCCTTTATCTACATCTTCCCATCCGACATCGCTTTCCAATTTCATTTTGGAAAATCCCTCCTTCATTAGAAAAACATTCTCCAACTGTTTGTCATTTTTGGAGACTTTCCAATGCTTCATGTTATCTGGGACAACAAGCCTATGTCTGAATTCTACCTTGTATTTCTCTTTAACACTGCTCAGAATTTCAAAATCAGAGGCGAAGTGGCCAATGCATCCACAACAACATTATCCTTTGTTGGAACAACTAAAAAACTGTAGTCAACAAAATTTTGCAAATAATCTAGTACAACATTATGATAAGCACACACCAAGGATGTTTTGTTTGATATTCACCTTTAACCTATCTAACAACCAACTCAGAATATCCATAAACAACTATTCTTCTAGCTCCTAATTTCTTCAAATTTCGTAAAACCAAAATGAGAGCTTCACATTCCGCTACATTATTAGTACAATCAAAAACTAACTTGTATGAGCATATATCTTACTTACAAACTTCTGGGATGATTATCCATATCCCCGCACCAACACCTTCTTTGCTTCCTACCCGATCGAAATGCATAGTCCAAACACAAGGTTTTTCTGCTATTTTTTTCCTATTTCAACCTTCAAGCTCTCAGATTTCACATGGACACTTTGGCTTCTCTATTCCTCACTTTTGTTGTTCTCCTGTCCCTCCATTCCATGATTGTTTTCTTCATAATTTTCCTTGTTATTTGCTTCTTTTCTAATGTCTGGAACAATTGATTTTATTCTGTTGTCTTGTTCTAATTCTTTTCCCAAAATTTCTAAATTCTGAGCGCTGTCCCTTTCCTCTTCTACATCCGAAACAGTCTCTTCATCATTTGGACAACCCGAATTGAATAACACAAATGAGTCCAAATCAGAATGAAAAACGTGTAATGGATGACTCACTGGTTTATCCTTACTACTGATCATGTATTGCATTAGCAGTTCGTGGTATAACCTGCTTGATTGACCTTTGAAAACTGAAACTGTGATGTAGGACATGTCTGTTTGTAATTCCCCGTGCAATTTTGCCATCCAAGATCTAGACAAAAGCATACCATACCTGGGAGGTATATCCGCTACCACAAAATACATAACCATACATTTTGAAGGAATTTGAGTTGAGGACACCACTAAATCCTTAATTAATCCCAAACACTTCACCTTAATAGAATCAAATGAATAGAGGTCCTTGTATGGGATTGTAATATCTAGGCATAACCTCTCCATAATCACTTTCGGCATTAGATTATGTAAGCCTCTAGAGTCAAGCATAGCATTATGCAGTATTTGCTCATGCACATTCCAACTGACATAAAAAGGAGGAACATCCCCATCTTGCTCTTTGTAATCAATCTTTGGTCCAAAGATAGTAGTTGGATGATCATCCGCTATACTAACTATATCATAGGATTTGTCTACTCTAAGTGCCTTTAAAATATGAGATCTATATTGGTCATTTCTTAACAATTCACCAAGAGGAATAGAGATTTTTAATTTACCAATTTCAGCTTCAAGATTAAAAGGATTTGATACCTTGTCAATCTCTTTATGGGCAGCTTCCTTCTTTTTTGCAGCATCTTTGGATGTATCTTCTTTCCTCTGCAAGATAGTGATAGGAGGCTCGTTCCTTTGGGCACTTGTACTTGGGACATCCTTCCTTTGGGAACTTGTACTAGGGGCATCCTTATTCACATTGTTGGCTACCATTTCTGTGTTAGTTGTGTTGTTCATTGGTATTTCTTTTTTCACTGCATTGTTTCCCACAATTCTGTTCCTCAAATTATATTGTCGTTGAACTTGCATGATGGAATTTTGATATCCCTTCCTATACTCCTCGAATTCAGTCATCAACACATCATTTTGAGAATGAGCAAGTAGCAACTGTTCATCCTCTGCCTCAAAAAATTTCAAGCAGCTCCTTCTCTTCATCTTCTTTAGTCTAATACATATCTTGCTACATGTTGGTGGCTAGATTTGCATACTTTTACTCACCCTTTTACCTTGTTCTTTTTATCCATTTTACGTCAATAATGGTTAATCGATATCTTAAAATACACAGGTATACCTCTTGTCATGTCTTTATGGATTATTGGTCAATGAAGCATAGTCATAGGGTATTATTACCTAAGTGGCTTTCTAATTTAGCTATTTCTACCGATTTGAAGGAATAATGACTAGGACCATGATTCATTGAATGATACTGTCAAAGTTGGCAGCCACATCCTTGAACATTGGCTACAACGGTGAATCAATCTCTCGATTGACACGATACGATATTTTACATTCTTTTTCGTTTTGAAAACCACCATGTAATTAAAGGCAGACAACGTCGTAATTCTAGGAACTGTATTATTGATAAAATGTATAAAGTAGGGTTGCGGGCTATGAAAGCTATCGTTGTTAAGAGTCGTTAAAGTTACAGGAGAAATACTCTAACTCTGAGTCTGTAACAACATACTTGTAATATTTCTTTAATTAATTACAGTTTGATCTTCTAAGCATATTGTGATTCGTTGATCTCACCACAACCTTGATCATGGAGTTGGGGTCACTCTCCTCGCCAAATGCTGTTGGATTAGATGTGTGTTTAGGTTTATTTCCATAAGTTTAGTGTTGTTGTGAAAGTTTATTAGTGTGTGCTTTGAGTCCTAATTGTTGTTACTCTTATTGTTGTTACAATTATTACTTGTTGTTACTATTATTTGTTGTTACAGTTATTTCTTGTTGTTACACATTGACGAATTTATAATTAATGTTCAATGCTGGGTAGGGAAACTGTGGCCTGCACATAAAACACATGATAGCCTTGAAATAACTAGTATAACCCCGGGTTGACAATTAAATGTGGATTGCATGAATTGAATGATTCATACTTGAACACCAACATTTTGGCGCCATTGTTGGGGAGGTTATCAAAGGCGCGAAAGTACGAACAGTGTTGACCATAGGACTGATCTCTCATCCTAGCGAAGGAAGTTTACACCTTGCTCTAGGTCCTAAGTATTAGATTGTTTGGTTGTTTGGTTTCTTATTTTTTTTAGGATTATTCTCTTGTCGTGGGGAAGGAAGTTTTTATCACCTTGCTCGAGGTCTGGAGCTTTAGGTTTCTTCTTTTAGCTTTCATAAGTATTTCTCTCTCGTCTTGGGAAGGGAAGTTTTATTTTTCGTCATGTTTAAGGTCCTGAGCTTGATTTTTTTTTATTTCTTTATTTTCTCTCTTGTTTTCTTTAAGGGCTACTCTCTCGTCCTAGGGAGGGAATTTCTTATCCTACTCCAAGTCTCGAGCTTTTAATTTGATTGAATGTTTCCCTTTTTAAAAGGGGTTGATTTATGCAGAATAAATTACATCCAAGAGATCATCTCAAGGGTTGAGTCTAGAGCATCCTCACAAGCTTCCATTAGGGTAAGATCTCATACAAGATCTAGATGAAAATTAGTTTCACAACCAGAACCTCCCCCAATAGCATAAGTGCAATTCAAGGAAGAAGAAGTAGCAAGTATGGGATCTGAGGAACTGCATATTGCAAGTTCAAAGCCAGAATATTTGAGGTAATTCTTTGCACCATTTGATCAAGGGAGTGTTGTTAAACAACTTCAATCACCTGCTATAGAACAACCAGAGATAGAACCTATTGAGATTCCAATTGGGTATTGGCAGATATTCATGGCTCCTGCAACTTCTTGCCAATTAGAGATAACAAAGGTGATGCGCCTATGAAGCCTATTCTTTTAACAATACTACCTAATTTCCAAGGCCTTTCTTCTGAGGATCCGAACACATTCCTTTTTGAATTCGACATTTTTTTTCGGGGGTATGATTATATTTTTTATGCTTAGAAATTGAATATATTCCCCTCTACTTTGAAGGGAACAACTTTGAGATGGTTTATGGGTTTAGGGGGGAAATCTATTGCTACATGGGATGATATGAAGATGATTTTCCTCGAGAAATTTCAGGACTACTGCAAATCCTGAGATGTAAAGGAATAAATTTTTAAGATTATGCTGAAAGAGGATTAGAAAATGGAAGATTTTGTGGAACGTTTTCAATATAGTTTGCAAAGATCAGGCCACAGTGACCTGGATAAGAATATATTTAAGATCATCTTTCTCAAAGTACTGAGGGAGGAATCTCTAGACCTATTGAACGTAGTAGAGAAAGGAGATATATCAAAGGAATAATTTGATACCATCTCTGAATTATGCATCAAGTGTTCAGGAGGGGCTGCGAGACAGAGGTAAGGAGTCCAAACTCTCAAAACATCCAGTGGTGGAGTTACAAAGGCTAAAATTAGGAGTCTGTTGGACAACCATAGAACTAATATCCTAAGCACATTATCATCGCAACTAGACATGTTGCAGGCAAAAAGAAGCAGATGGAAGAAGAGAAGGCTATGTCTGTTTTCTTCCCTTAATGCACGAAGAAGCATCCATTGAAGGAATGTCCATTAAATTCTGTGGAGACTTGTGTGATATGTGAGCAGAGCCATTCCACTAGCACTTGTCTATCTCTTCCTGGATTGAAGGCAGTACTTCAGGGAACAAATGAAGAAGCATATCATCTTTACTTTATGGTATCAAGGAAACCATGGCAACCACGACCGCCGAACATGAGTCAAGGTATGCCCCAAGCCCCGTCTCAGTGTTTTAATAATATGAATTTTGGTCAGCAGTTTGTACCCTTTTCACCTTCTTGGCTGCAATATTACCAATATCCAATGCCCTGACACCCATGGTACCCTCAATCTAGTCCAAACTCGTCATGGTCCTACAATTGGCGTGGACCTCCTCCTCCTCCTTCAGGACAATTCTCCCAACCTATGCCACAACAACGGCTACAACTGCCTGCTAATGCACCCACCAGTAATCCTCCTCTTCGTCCTCAACTGTTTTTCCAATCCAATCCAAATCCAAATAATTGAGGGGCTCAACAGGTTGAGACACTCAACCACCCTTCATATAGTATCGCCACCATGGAATGTAATGAATTAAATTTTCTATTTGGTCAGGTGGTCAATACTCAGAATTCACCAATAATTATTGAGCATACTGATGATGAAGTCTCAGAACTAGAACATAGAACAATAGGGGATGAGCCAACATAGATTCCTATTAAGAAACAAACCCCTTGACAAACTATTGTTACTAAAGGATGTGAGACTGGTCCACCTTATCTGGAAAGATTATCTTTGAGCAAACAAAGTCCTCATCCTAAATTTGACCTTTTAGGGGAATTGCAGAATTTATTCGTTAAAATTCTGATACTTCAAGCTATGAAGGATGTACCGATTTATGCTAAGGAAATTAAATAATATTGTTCTAAGAAACCTGGTAGAAAACCAAGGACCCACTTACTAATCATGTCATGGGTAAATTATGAGATATAATGTTGGGGAAATTTGTACATGTCAAATACAGGGATCTTGGGAACCTGATTCTGACAGTACAAATTAATGGGATGGATATCCCAAATGTATTGATAGATTTGGGGGTAGTGATTAATGTTATAACCTCTACAACCATGATTACCTTGGGTCTGTGAAACCTTAAACCAACTCCCACTGTCCTAGAATTAGTAGATCAGTCTACTATAAGACCAGTAGGAAGCTGGAAGATATCACTATTTCGGTAGACTCATGGTAGTACGTCGTTGACCTTTTGGTTTTACATACCCAATCCCCAGCTAGTGGGCATCCCTTGATTTTAGGAAGACCTTGGCTCACAACCTCAGATGCTTACATTGGGTGTTGGTCTAGAAACATGGTAATATCCAATGGGGAAGTCACAAAGAATCTTATCCTTTACCCCCTGCAGAACCAAGTTCATCAAATAAACTCGGATTTACCTTGATATAGAAGAGTCTACCTACCAAAGAGCCTGAATCTAGGAATGAAGAAGTTATACCCCTTAGGGTCCTATAATTTTTATAGAATCGTTTGATTATAGCTAATCACTATTATGTTTGAGATGTTGTAAATAATATTTCCTCTCGCAAATTATTTCCAAAGCGGCACTAAGTACTAATATTTAGGGAGATTTTTGCATATAAATGTTTGGATCAGACTGCGGGTATTTTCATCAGAAAGAGCTCAAAAGTAGCTTTTAAACAGTACATCATGCATGGATCAAAGGCAAGAGCTAGTTGAAGTCTGCACCAGAAAGCACATAAGAAGGCATAAGCGAGAAATCATATATTTTGAATTATTAAAATTAATTCCAAAAATAAATGAATAAATATAAACTCTAAAAAACCATGAAAAATCCTTTATTCATTATAAATCCAAAAGTCAAGGCCTATGGCCCACCCCGCACTCATGCATTAATTCCCCCCAACGTTAAAGGCATCGAGATGTGTGCATATTATAATCCATGGTTATGAATATGTTTCGGACCAGCCCCTTCGACATTTAACCAAAGGGGAGTTCGAAAAGTGGTTTTCACTCTTACTGGCCTTTACAACTATCACCCTCACGTGATTTCAGAACCCCCTCCCCCTAAACCTCTTACTGCCTACCCCACCTCCAAAATCCATTAATTGTATTGGTTTGACTTTTATAAATATGGCGGGAATGGAATTTCATGTGATCACGAAACCAATGTTGTGTGGATGAGAGGTTGAATGAAAGAGATCAAGCAAAATTAGATTTTTAGAGGAAATTCAGGGATGGAAGGCAAAGTTGGTGAAATGAAATAATAGACTATTAGAGAATAGTTTGTAACTCAATTCCTTTTTTGAGATTTGATATTAGTTTAGCACAAGATCTCACGATTTTTTGTAAATTAATTTATAAATACTCCATCTAATCAAGGGTTGGTTTTTGAACAAAAGAACACTATTGTATATTGTTGAAGCATCAACAGATTTTCCAAGTAATAGAGAAGCTCTTTCACAGGATTCTTGTGTCAAGTTGTTGGTGAAGTGCTGTTAAACACACATGGACAGCAAAGACTAGGAAAGATAAATCAGTGAGTACATTTTTTTATTAACAATAGATATACATTTATAGTACAAATATGTGACTCTTGGGTTTCAGATCCCAAGGTCTCTTGGACTCCTTTTGTCCATTCGACTTCCACACTAACCCACTTAGGATTAGGTGTCCAACATTCCCCCCTTAATCCGAAGGGTTATGTATGAGTCCAAGAAAAGAGCTGTAATACAAAATGTGCAAAAAATGCATGACAGCACTAGGCTGAATGTGCTCTATGAAATGTTGGTATAAAGGGAAGTGGTTTAAGGATGACCACCAACACTGGAACGCTTAGTGCAGTTCCCGGAACTCTTCCAAAACTGGCAAGAAGCTGGAGTCTTCTGCTAGAGGAAGTGCTCCTATTGTTTTGAAGAGGGAAACCTTCAACCATGAAAGGGAGGCCTCACCTCACATAAAAGGTAAAAATTCAACCTGAAAAGGGAAGTCTCAACCTGTGATGGTTTAAGGATAACCAACAACTCTGGAATGCTTAATGCAATTCCTGGAACTCTTCCAAAACTGGCAAGAAGCTGGTGTCTTCTACTAGAGGAAGTGTTCTTAATCTGTGATGGTTTAAGGATGACCAACAACTCTGGAATGCTTAATGCAATTCCTGGAACTCTTCCAAAACTGGCAAGAAGCTGGTGTCTTATGCTAGAGGAAGTGTTCTCAATCTGTTCACGGGCATCTTTGTCTCTGGCTGCAACTCTGAAATTGGTGTGGCAGGTTGTGGCTCATGCTCGCTTGATGTGACTTTGAAGCTTGTAGATGACCATCATTTCCCCCCCTGTCAGATACAAGGTGAGAAGATGGAGAAAACTCAACTGCAAGACTGTTCAATACTCTGGAACAAGTTCTGACATGTGTTTGGAATATCTTCTTGGCTGTTGATGCACATTGCCAAGAAGCGATCCATCCAAGATGAATATTTTTTCTTGCAGGACGTTTGTTTCTGAAGCATCTGTGTGAAGAATGGCTGGTTTTATGACAGTGCTCACATGGATGAAGATCAAAACAGTGATCTTTCAGATGGCCAACTCGATCACAGTGTTGGCATTTTACGATCTGTTGTTTTTGTTGTTGTTGTTGTTGCTGTAGAAGAGGGGCAGAGTCTGGAACAGCTGAAGCTAAACTGTCATGAGGAGCAGCTGAACTGTCATGAATGAATCCAGCACTCTGAAACTGAATGGGCTTGGCATAGTCTGGAATATGAAAGGACAAGTCCTTGTCATATCCAAGACCAATTCTGTGCTTGTTGTGGACAAGATGTTCCCAAGGTCTGATGATGGGCTTGGGAAGTGCAGACTGAGTTTCTGCATCTGCATATACAACTGCTGCTTTATTTGAATGAACTGTACCATTATTAACATGCTGCTGATGGGTGGTTGTCTCAATGTTCTGAACAAAAACAGGTTCAGAATGGTGTCTATTTTGATGTAGCTCTTCTTGCTGTAGCTGTGATTCAAGCTGCAAAAAATCGATCTTTTCCTGTGCATTTTGTAAACATGTCTGAATTTTTGAGAGAGATCCTTTGCTGATTTGTAATGTGTCATCAACAGTAGATAATATCAGAGTTTTAAGGAACTGTAATACTTCATTGGTTCTGGCCATTTTTCCTTTAATGTCTGATTTACACCTTAAAAAAAAATGATCACTACTACTCAACACAGCAATATCCTTTATAAATGTCAGCAAATGATCAGTGTGCAAAAAGATTACAATCAGCTCACCAAAATCTTTATGCAGCAGTGGAATCAAGGAATCAATGCACTATAATGAGTTTTAAATACAATGCCACAATTGGGGCAGCAGCAACTGCAAACTTGTTTGGATCCTTCAAGTACTCCTTCACTTTCAAATCAACATCAGCAACATGTTCCCAAAATCCAGGTTCTTTAAAACGGACTAGTAACATGCATCTCAGCAATTTCACAACTGTACCATTGTTTTTTTTTAATGCTTCCACATGTAGTAATAGTCTCCAAATAAACTTATATTATCCAGTAGCAAATTCAGAGATTAAATGCAACGACCATTAAGTGATAGCTACTACATAATGGACTGTTCTCATTCAAAAACTTAACTTAAACAAAGAACAGATTGGAAGATAGAACCCGACAATTAAATGTCAGCGAATACAAATTAGTAGATATGCAATTATCAGTCCCCAAAATGGCACCTCAACATTTGTTTATGATGTACGCTGCCCAGGAAATGGAAGAATAGATTCCCTCTTCACCACAGTCCTTGTATCATCATCAAACCATACTCATTCAACTTCTGAGATAGCATACAGTCCCTTTAATGCGGCTACATCAATAACAGAAGGTGGAAACACGCAAAGAATACCGGTGACCTTGATGTCAAAAGGCTTACAACTAAGCCAAAAGAGGATCTTTATAATCAAAAGCCAAAAGAACTTGTATCTACTAGCATTCCTTCAAGTGTAACTACAGGATGCCTCTTGCCCTTCTCGGTTCACATACATGGAGAATAATTCAATTCAAACTCATTTTTTTTTTTTTTTTTTAATATAGTTTCCAATTACACCATAAGCCCACCATACTAATATATAATATGAATAGTGCATCCAACTCATCCAACATATTCAACCAACATGTCATATGAACATACCAGTCAATACAACCACCGCACCATGTTACGTTGCACCATACCACAGTTACGCTCACGGTCTTCAATTTAATGTTTCATACATAGTCAACGCTAAACACAGAGAGGGTACGTTGCAGGCTATTGTTTCAATGCTTCCAGTAGCAAGAATGTTTATAATTTCATCGCCGGACGTAGATGGAGGTGGACAACTTCACCATTAATGCTTGATGTTGAAGGATTGGAATCTTCTGCCGCTACAGCCAGGGAACACACTAAAATGTCAGAACATCCTACTTCTCTTCATCAAAATATTCAAGCTGAAAGAGTCCCATTGTTGGGATCAATATCTGCAACAGTTGCACAATCACTAATTCACAAAGTTGAAGAAATAGTGCCACCCAGATTAGTTAGTTTTCTAATAAGGGAACAAGACGAATTTTCAAGATCTTTGCCATCAGCTGTCAATATCAGAGCTGCCAGGTCTCTACCACTAGCACCAAGAACTAATAGATCAGATTCAACCAATACTCAGTGTAACTCGCAGTTCAACGATTTTCTGGACAACTAAGACCACCTTTCAAGGCACATTATACTTGTGGGTTCTCTTCTTCACAAGCATTTTATGTCCTCAAATAGCCATGGTCAGAGTAGGACTATAGACTATCGGTTTTGAAGCTCGCAATCTGGAGATCCGACTGGAATTCAAGTCACGCATGGCACACATAAGTCACATGTACACTCAAAGCAAGAGGCAGAGTTGCTAGCAGCATATAAGCCAGTAAACAATGCAACATATTTGATAGCCAATTTGAATCGAATAGAAGAGGTGACTCATGATGCTGTAGAGTCTTTTTAAGAACACAAATCGCATAGTCCTATATTATGAAGACATGTATAGACCGCCGCCTTCGATCACAAAACAATAAACAAATTGACCGACTGACTGGAGTTATTGAATTAAAGTGCACGCAACTCGAAACTTCAAACTCCCCTTCTCGCTCCTCCTCCTCAACATGCGGATGCCACTTCTGTCGCTGTAGGTTTAGACCTAATTTTGAATTTTCTCAACTATTACAATCTGCTTAATGCTAGCATATGGAGGCTTTGGGAAGATTGTATTACAATTGGTGGACTCTCTGTTCTTCCACAGGTTATGTGGTCGACTTTCGTCCCTTATCTACCTCAAAGCATTCTACCAGGGATTTTATCATTCTGAACTGAGCAATAATTAAAAACGCGCATTTAAAACAGCATCATTCAAAGCTTGGTTTTCTGCTAGAAACAGAAAGATATTTAGAATCTACAAACTCAGGCTCAATATCATATAGAAACCGAGATATAGTTGTCCAAACCCCTTTAGGTGTACCGGCAACATTCTCAAAGTAAAATATGGTGGTCCTGGAGCAAATTCGTTAACTTGTCTTTGACATTGTCCCCCAGGTTGTCCTAGAACTCCGTGTCAGGAAATGCCTCTTCACGCTTCCGCTGCGCAAGACCGTGAGCACCTTCAGTCACAATGCCTCCCGCTCCTTCTCACCGCAGCATAGACAACATCCCATTCGGTGGCTTTTCCTGGAATTTTTCCGGCACGTAGAAACTGACGACAAAGGAAGACTCGCAGAAGGGGCCTCTTGACGGAAAGATTTCTGTGAACACTGGGGCCGTCATCGGCATCTTGGCTTGTTCCGCATTCTGCCCTTGAATGTAATCAAACAGACTCAAGAATCCAGTTCTGGTAGCTTCTAAGAAGGAAATGTTTTTGATGGGAGGAACTGTGGATAGATATATATGGATTCCGAAGTTAATACTGTAGACTGGGCGTGTGAGCACTCTGGAAGAGTAACAAGGACACTTATGGTTTTTAAAAAACTCAGTGACTCATATCAACTCCTCGCTTAGGCATCAAAAGAGACTTCAACATATATTCGTTGCAACTTTTCCATGTTAGGCCAACTGCTTCATTCACCTAAAACGCATAGCTGACACGGTATCTCTGTATTAGAGCAGGCCGGACTGTATTAGAGCAGAAATGCAGAAATGCACAGTCCCTAGTATAGCGCAGGAGAATCTAAACGTCTATGAGGCCAGCAGCGTGAGAGAGGGCAGCGTTTAATGGGTAGTGACTGTGGAGGGGCAGTGGACTGACTCCTCAGGGATAGAATGCAGACAGCGCACAGTCTCACATTTATTACAATGCAGCCAACATATGGAGAATTCAACCATTTATGAAATAGCGTGGTCAGTCTGAGATAGCGTTACCAGCAAAAACGTACACAGTGACAGAGATAATGAAGACCACATCAGCGCTATTCAAGGCAGCTCAGACACAGAATTATGGGCAAAGGTGGAGGACTGACATGCACATAACAGGCCACAGAAAAACAAGCGGCTCTGATACCATGTTAAACACACATGGACAGCAAAGACTAGGAAAGATAAATCAGTGAGTACATTTTTTTATTAACAATAGATATACATTTATAGTACAAATATGTGACTCTTGGGTTTCAGATCCCAAGGTCTCTTGGACTCCTTTTGTCCATTCGACTTCCACACTAACCCACTTAGGATTAGGTGTCCAACAAGTGCATCTATCTGCCTTATGTGTTTATATTTCTCATTTCATAGCACATATTTGTTTTGAAAACTTGAATTATTCAAGAGATAAGTAAAGGGAAGAATTTGTTTAAATCTACACTCCTGGTTACGAATAATTTCAATGTTTTCTTCTGATCTTTAAATATAGAATTCAGGTAACAATGCTCTATATTTAAAGTGAATCTTAATCTATTCTCCATTTCACAGACTTTAAAGAATCCATTCAATTTGGCTACCCTACTCTGTGAGATCTATTTGTAGACACTGCAATCAATCTAAATTTTATGTAACAAACTCCATAGCCCAATGGTAATCTAGTTATCAACTAACCACTCAAATACAAAACAAACCTTAAACTTCATAACTAGCTTAATATTCAATCCAACAAAGTTAAATCTTACAGAGAGAGCCCTCTCTGAAGTTGGCAGGGCTAGATCTCATCTTCCAAAGTTGGTTTGCCATTACCTTGGTGATTTTCTTCTGCAACCTCAAAAAATTACTGAGTGCTAATAAGACCCATCCTTACCATCAACGAGGCTCTTTGTTTTAGCGATGAAATGGAGGACGACACCATTAGCACCTTTCTCAGTAGTCTTGATTCTGTTTCTGAATCAACTCGTCCGCTGTTAGCAATTTTCATGAGTTGTAATGTTCAGGAAGATATTGAACCTGAAACTGAAGTAAAAAACATTCTTGAAATTGTACCTCGTATTAGTGTTCTTATAGAAATTGAACCAGGGAAAACATTGATTATTAATCTTGAAATTTCACACTCCCAATCTGAACAGCTGCTGAAGTGCTTCTAGAGCATAAAGAAGCCTTTGCTTGGAAGTATACAGATATGAAAGGAATCCCTACTAATTTATGTACTCGTCATATATACAATAAAGAGGAATGTCAACCTATTAGGAAGCCACAAAGAAGAATGAATCATGCCTTAGAAAACATTGTCAAAGATGAATTACAGAAGTTATTAGATGTGAGTTTTATTTATCCAATATCGGACATTCAATGGATTTCCTCGCTGGTCATTGTTCCTAATAAGAATTGAAAGTGGTGGATTTGCGTTGATTACAGAGAATTAAACAACGCAACTCAGAAAGACCATTTTCCCTTACCCTTTATTGGCCAAGTTCTTGATACATTAGCAGGGGAAGGAGTTTTTCTCCTTTCAGGATGGGTTTAGCGGATACAATCAGATACAAATGGCTCTTGAGTATCAGGAAAAAACTACCTTCACATGCCCTTGGGGAACCTTTGCCTACCGAGTCCTTCCATTTGGCCTCTGTAACACACCTACTACCTTTCAAAGGGCAATATTAGGAATTTTCTCTGATCTAGTTAATGATAGTGTTGAGATTTACATGGACGACTTCACCCCATATGGGGATTCCTTTACAAAAACTTTGAAAAACGTAGAGAAAGTACTTGAAATATGTAAGAAAACACATGTTTCTCTTTGTACAGTCAAATTTCATATGATGATGAAAGAAGGAATAGTGATGGGACACTTTCTTTCAGCTGTAGGAATTCGAGTTGATCCTGTGAAGGTAGAGGTAATATTAAAATTTCCTACGCCTAAGACACCGACACAGGTACACAACTTTATTGGTTATGCTAGCTATTATAGGCATTTCATAGAATGTTTTTCTAAAATAGCATTCCCACTTTTTCAATTACTACCTAAGGATGCAGAATTTGTGTGGATTGGTGAATGTGAAGCAACTTTTGTAGAAATCAAAGAACTAGTCTACAAGGCTCCAATATTACATGGTCTTGAATGGAAGCTCCTGTTTCACATCTCTACTAATGCTTCTCAAACAGCAATAGGGGTGGTTTTGGGGAAACATGAGGACAAGAAGCCATATGAAATTTACTATGTCAGCAAGAATTTGACCCTTGCTGAATTAAACTATACCGTAACTGAAAAGGAGTTCTTGGTTTCCATTTATGTTATTAATAAATTTTGGCATTATATCACAAGGTATCCTACTTTCATGCACATTGATCATACAACTATCAGGTATTTGATGAACAAACAAATAACCCCTTGTCATGTTATAAGATGGTTACTGTTAATTCAAGAATTTGATATTACCATTGTAGATAAACCAGGGAAAGATAATGTAGTTGTATATTTCCTATCTAGGATGGATACTAGTGATGAAGGTACACCTGTAGAGGACAGTTTTCCAGATGAACATCTTTTTGCAATTTATACTCACACTACGTGGTATGCAAATATTTCTAACTATCTTGCTACAAGAAAGGTGCCTCAACACTTGCCTTACAAAGAATATCAAAGGATTATCCATCATAGTGCTCGTTATTCATGGATGGAGGGATATCTCTTTTACACAGGATATGACCATCAAATATGGCGTTGCATAAGTGGTGATGACATATATGATGTCTTGCAAGCTTCTCATGATGGCCCTTGTGGGGGAAATTTTACAGATAAGCGAACAGGTCATAAGGTGTTACAAATGGGATACTATTGGCCTTCTATTTTTCGTCATGCAAGGAAATATGTTAGAGGATGCGATAGTTTCTAGCGGATGGGTCAGAATGGTCGGGCAGATGAAATGTCGTTATAGCCCCAACTAGCTCTTGAGCCCTTTGAAAAATGGGCTATAGATTTCGTTGGGCCATTTAATCCACCTTCACAACAAAAAGTTCACATTCTAGTGTGTAAGGATTACATGACAAAGTGGGTAGAGGCCAATGCTATTGTGAAAGCAATAGAACATGTTGTTTCAAACTCTTTATTTGAAGAAATTATTGCACGTACGAAGCTCCTAGAGAGAGAGTTTCAGACGAAGAGGCACAATTTCCATCACATCTGATAGCAGGACTTATGAAAAAGTATGGAATCAAGCATAGGATAGCATCTCCATATCACCCTCAAGCGAATTGTCAATTTGAAAGCACAAACAAGGTACTAGAGAATATTCTTATAAATACTGTAGCGAACCATCGCCAGAATTGGGCTGAGAAGCTTCCTCAGGCACTGTGGGTGTATAAAACAACATGGCTGAACACAACAGGTTTTTCACCATATGAGCTTGTATATGGGAAATCCCCTTTGTTTCCAGTGGAATTTGAAATTATTACGCTCAGGATAGCCCTTGAAGTAGGTCTCGATCTTTCAGAAGCCCAGAAACACTGACTGGAACTGTTGAATGAGTTAGATTAAATTTGTTTGGTATTTATCCAAAATACTGCTGCAATCCAGCAGCAACAAACTAAATGGCACAATAAATTCATTAAGAAAAAGGTATTTCAAAGAGGAGATTGGGCATTGCTCTATGATTCTCGATTCAAGGATTTTAAGGGAAAACTCTACTCGAGGTGGATGGGACCATATGAGGTTGACACAATGTTCGATAATTGCACTATTATACTTATAACAATTGATGAGGCACATACTCCTCTTATCATGAATGGACATCACCTCAGATTATATCACCGTCCAGCCTCAAGAGACTCCTATGCACCCCTAATTTAAAAAAAAAAAAAAAAAAAAGCAAAATCAATAATATTTATCCATATATCTAATATAATAAAATGTTGTTACTACCCTATCATTATCTTTCCTATGGATATCCCACTGGTGTTGTTACTCCTTCGGTGTTGTTACTCTAATCATGGAAATTTTGTATAAGTACTTCACTAGTGTTGTTACGCCTCCGGTGTTGTTATTCTGATCATGGAAATTTTGTCTAAGTACTTCACAGGTGTTATTACTCTGATCATGGCAATTTTGTCTAAGTACTTCACTGGTGTTGTTACTCTGGTCATGGAAATTTTGTCTAAGTACTTCACTGGTGTTTTTACTCCTCCGGTGTTGCTACTCTGATCATGGCAATTTTGTCTAAGTACTTCACTGGTGTTGTTAATCCTCCGATGTTGTTACTATGATCATGGTGGTTTTGTCTAAGTACTTCACTGGTGCTATTACTCCTCTGGTTTTGTTACTCCTCTGGTGTTGTTACTCCTCCATGTTGTTACTCCTATGGTGTTGTTACCCATGGCGATGGTGATTTTTTCTAAGCACTCTAGTGTTGTTACTCCTCTGGTGTTACTACTCCTCCAGTGTTGTTACTCCATGGTGATTTCGGCTAAGTGTTTAATTGGTGTTGTTACTCTTCAGGTCCTATTACTCCCTCGATGTTGTTACTCCCCCGATGTTGTTACTCCTCTGTTGTCGTTACTCTGCCAAGGTAAGTCACCAGGTACATCTCCAATCAACTTTATGGATTTGAATTGATAATTCATTTGACATGACTCGATATGGCTGAGGACGGTCATCCCTTAGTTGGGGGGAGGTACTATAATTAATGAAAAAGATGCCATAATTAAATTACAATAATGACTTGTTATTATCATTATTGAACCTTGTGCTAAGTGTGTACACTCCATGATTTCCACCATACTTCACACGGTTACCCATATACATCGGGACTTGAATTTAGTACTATTGTAATAATGAACAACACTTTCCAATGCTACGAAGTAATTACCACTCATTATTACCATTATCCGCCATGGATTTTTCCATATTTCACTGTTACCCTCCCAGATTTCACTCTCACTGCACCCCATCACTATCACAACTCTCTCAATGCAAATCTACCTGTTGGCACTCCTCCTCGGCAGTGTGATGTCACTCCAAAGTGTTGTTACAGAGTTGTTGCAGAATGAGTGTGCAAGCTGTGAGACATGAACCAGAAAGCACAGAGCAGGTTCGACGCAATGCAGATGTTTGGCAAGTCTTCTTGGATGCAGGATGGCATGTGTATTTTGAGAGGCTACAAGGATTTGACGAAGCTATCATAGTTGAATTTTCATTAAACCTAGAAGGAAATCAATCCAGAGTTAGTGGGTTGGATATTTCTGTCATGGAGGAAGTTATTTCGATTGTTAGCAGGTTGCAGCGAGGAGGTCATAAATGGTTCTCTTGGAAGTCTCCTCTACTATAGTTTTAGGAATTGTTTTTGTAGGTTGGGGAGACAACATTCCAGAAAGGAAGGGAGTATGATTGTCAATCTCTACCATACCCATTGGCTGAGGTGGCGTATTTTATTATGAGGTATGTTACGTGTGAAGGTCAGTATTCTACACTATTTAAATACCATTTCAAACTCCTTGCATGTCTTTGGTTTCGACATGCGCAGGTTCATTCTTTAGACATGACATACTTTATATGGAGCAACATTCACTTAATGGCGCAGTCTGCCCACCGGTCTTGACAACCATTAGCGGTTCTTACAAATCATGTGTTAGTAAGATTATTGGTGGTGCATGCTCTGTCTCAAACCTTCATGCCTTGGACACAATTCACCGAGCTAGCGGAGGAAGAACTTGCGGGTATGTTGCCTGCAAGGGAGGAGGAAGAAGACTTAGCAGTAGAAGAAGAGGCCATAGACGATGTTGTTCTAGCGTCGTTTGTTGGCCCAATAGAAATAGACACAATGGTGATAGAAGAGAGTGTCGTCGACGCTGCTCCGTCAAAACCAGCGTCGATTGCCAATTTAAGAGGAGAATCACCACACTTGGATGCAATTACAGGTGGTGCTGACACACAAGAACAAACATCACCTGTCCAAGCAATTGAAGAACCTTTGGTTGAAAATGTAGGTGGTGCTGACACACATGAACCAACACCACCTGTCCAAGCAGTTGAATAACCTTTGGTTGAAAACGTAGGTGGTGCCGACACACAAGAACCAGCACCACCTGTCCAAGTAGTTGAAGAACCTTTGGTTGAAAATGTAGGTGGTGCTGACAGACAAGAACCAACACCACCTCTCCAAGTAGTTAAAGAACCTTTGGATGGAGATGTAGGTGGTGCTGCCACAAAATAACCAACACCACCTTCTCAAATGAATGTGGACCCTTTGGAAGAAACAAGGGCCGCAGTCGACACTGCTCCACAAGAACCAGTGTCGGTTGCTGGGCAGAAGGAAAATTTGGAAGAAGCACGGGCAGAAGGAGAAAAAGGAAGCATAGAACAGTCGTGAACATAGAAGAAGAAGGAGGGCCTGTGTCAACAAGCATTAAGAGAATGGAAATTGATGAAATTTTTCCTCTCTCTCCTTTTCTTGCATCTTTGCCAAAAGGGGCAAGGAAATTCCATTCTCCTAGATGCATGGAAAAAGAAAAATCTTCTCCCCTGATCCTAAAATTTGTTGGGACAGTTAGAGGCATCATTATGGACATTGTTACTCAAAAACCAGTGTCGACTAGTGAACGAATTGAGCTAATTGAAGGGTAGGTGGTTGACATTGCCACACAAGAACCAGCGTTGACCGAAGGACAAAATGAAGAAGCGATGTCCGGTACTACTTCTACAGAACCATTAACATCATTATGGTCTACTTCATCTAAATCTACAAAATCACTGACCTTATCAATACGTTGCTTAGCAGTAACTTCTCCTGTACCATCATATTGGAAGCCTTTAACCATAATTAAGAGGCAAATCATGAAGTTGAGCAGGAAAAATGAGAGGGGCATATCTCGATGCCATGACTACTACCTGAGTAGTTGGGTGACTAGCGGACGGTGTGACAGAAACAACAAATGATGGAAAAACTGGATGTATATATGTTGAAACAGACGATGAAGGACCCAAAAATGATGTGAAGACAGAACCATAAATTGAACTGGCTTGTAAAGGGCCTGTTTTTTGAGACAAGACTGTCTTTTTAGTAGTTTTCTAGACTTTATTAACTAAAATTTTCAGTTTACTAAACTGTTGAAGAATATTTCGACTGAACTCTTTTTCTGTAAGTGGGGTATAAGGACTAACAACATATAAATCCACTAGTATTTCGGCAATACAGGAGCAGAATCTGGTGTTAGACAAAGGAACTTGAGAATCAATTTCTGGTAAAGAGACAGATCTCCTAAGAGGGATATTACGTGCTTGACTTTCCACCACAATCCCCTCCTTCCTAAGTAATGTTTCAAGATCACAAACAACCATAGGGGGATTTGGATCAGGATTCTAGCTGGTATACCTCCTAGAGGCCAGATCTTCTAATATAAATTTGAGTGCAACTAATTTGTCACAAGTGTTCACAATCATAAGAGCCATGTAATTAATTCTTGAAGTCAAATGACAATACAAGGAATTTAGCCATTATTCCTTGATAATTGATCAACTGTAGCACCTATTTTGAAAATCCACTAATTTTTTTTAACATCTTATAGTTCAAATTGCACACAACGGGCAATAGCATTTGAAGTCCAATAACAAAGCATTACCAGCCATAAGAATGCAATAAAATACTTTTACTTAGAAACACAAATACTTTGTATCGTCCATGGGACCAATAATTAAAAAATAAACACCACTTGCATAATATCCTTTACATTCCTTATTCCAAAGATGCCTCAACTTGCAATAGGTTTTAGTGGCATTTTGAATCATTCTTAATATAACTAGTATTTTTTGTGTTAGTAAACTCAACAAGCTATATAAAACATTGAAATCTTCATAATGCATTGTGTCTTATGCTCTCTCTCTCTTTCTTTCTTCTCCCTTTTTTTTGTATATAGGAAGATGTATCATGAAGTGCAATGTATCTTCATCTTCTTGTTTACAAAGTGAACATAGGCATTCTTTTATATTCTTCTATATATATTTTTCCATATCCTTCTTTTTAGTATGAAGTAATAATAGCTTAACTTAAATTAACAAGGTAAATGTTTTCCTTGTAATTAGAGATTTTATTTTTTTGAAATATTAACCTTAAGTTGATAAAATCTCATTCTCTTATCTTCACTAACCTTTTTTTCACACTAATGTAAAATAACCTATATTTTATTCAACTATTTTTTTCTTTCCAATTTTCTTATTTTTGTTGTATCTTCTTATCATTATACTCAATCTTATTTGAAAATACATTGTATCATTACATTCATGTACGTCCATAATCATAACCACATCTAGCTAAATGCAACTTAATTATGTGATTTTGAATACATAAAATGGATTCAGCCTAAAAGATTCACACACTCAAATGAGTTACACAACTGAATTTTACCATTTTAAAGAATGACTACCAGATTTAGAGTAAAATTGAGTGAAAAAATGCCAAAAAGATCAAAATATCCACTATGCTCCACCATAGCATCAACTTTAAAAAAAATAGTCTATTCACTAAACATTTTTACCTTTACAATGGAATAAATATTTTCACAAGATTGTGATTTATATTATTTAAAATATGTTTTTAATATATAAATAATTTTTACACTAAAACAATTTCATGACACTACAATTATGCAATTTATAAATTTTAAACTTAATTTTCAAAAACTCAACCTAAAGATATACTAGAAGGTCAAAAAAGTGGTATGGAAATTACGCTGTTGTTTCCATACAACTGCCCAAGGGCAAGTTACAGTTGAAGGGCAAGTTACAGTTGAAGGTCCCGCAACAAAGCATTACAAAAGTCTTGCTGCCCCACTCTGTGGCATTGTCTATAGAGGCCAACGTTGTCTATGGAGGCCACAAATTAGTGCGATGGTATATTTTGTCGGTATTTGGTAAAAAAATTCAAAAAATCCAAGTGTTTGAATCATTTTTTTATGGTGGAAATAGATTAAGCACCATCAAGAACTGGGGCGCCCAAAACCCTAAAGTTTGACAGCTATAACCCAAATTTTCAAAAAATTTTACCATATTTTATCATAATTTTGCAAAAATTTCCATTATTTTCTAAGTTAATTTGTGATTTCTTTAAACTACAATATTCCAATTTATTTCGTACTCTGAAGAATCCAACAAAAGATAAAGAATCCGACAAAAGATAAAGACAACTTTTACTCCATGTGAAAAGTGGGAACAAAGCATTACATGTATTGATTTCTTTTGAATATCGATGGATCCACCTTATCAACTGTATGTAGACATTTGAATAACGTCCCGGCAACCAATGCATAATAACACAGCAGCCATGGGATGATGATGATGCCCCCGGACAAAGCATTAGATGTATTGAATTCTTTTGAATATCGATGGATCCACCTTATCAACTGTAAGTGCATAATAACACAGCAGGCATGGGATGATGATGATGCCGCCGGACAAGAGTACGTAATGGCCGTCATTTGCAAAAGGCCCACCGATAAAAGGAGAAATGGAAATTAGGCTCTCTTCCACCATCAGAAAATGCCGTATATAAAATATAAGGAGAGTCGACGTGAAAACACGATGCTATTTGATTTGTTTTACTATGAAGAACGCTGCACAATCGTGATATTTCTTTGGTACGGGAAGACCAACCTCTTTCTTACCCTCATGACATTTCCTCTTTTCTTTTTTCTTTAATGGGAGAGTTAGATCGCATGCAACAAAGTTTTGAAAAATTCTCACTTTCTTTTCTTTTATGAATTTATCATAATTTCTTTTTTTAAATATTTTTTAGTACATCCACAAGATTTTTTCACATATTTTTTCACATAGTAAAATCTTTATGCACAACTTTTTCTAATTGCAGATGTCTATCTACTTTCTTGTTCACCATTACGGAACAGCACATCTGTTTTTCTACATCTACATCTCCTTATTCTCTTGCTTTTCAATTATTTTTTTCAAAAATTTACTTTTATTTTCACTAAAATATTTCAATATTTCTTTTAAATAAACTCTCTATATCAATTATACTAAAAGTAACTATAATTAAAAAATTTCATATTTCTTAAAAATTATATATTTTTATTAATATTTAATATAAAAAAATTACAAAATATATAACAAAAAAATCTTAATATCCACATTTAAAATAAATAAAAAAACTCTTTCCTTATATTTAATATAAAACGATAGTCTTGACTCTTACCCACTGGTGTTAACCCGGGTGAGTTGTCTGTATTTAACCTGCCAAATATTTTCTTTGGCAAATAAAGACTTTGAGAGTTGAGTGGGTGAGAGGGACGTTGTTTGTTTTCAGAGAGGCTAACATCCTCTCCTCTCAACCCCAGAGAATTGCTGTCGGTGTTCATAAACTCCTCTCAACCCCACAGGATGCGATTAAGTAATTTCAATAAAGTTTATAAGCCTTCTTGTCATCTTGGCGCCCAACCCGCTCAATCCTCCAATTCATCCAATTTTAGATGTTTTGATTGAAGACGACCCCTAAAGATTCTTCGCCCAACTCGCTCAAACGTCCAATTTTAGCTGTCATTGAAGACGACCCCTAAAGATTCTTCGCCCAACTCGCTCAAACGTCCAATTCGTCCAATTTTAGATGCCATTGAAGACTGTTCACCCAACCCGTTCAACCGTCCAATTTTAATTTTAGATGAGATTGAAGAGGACCCATAAACATTCTTCCAAAGTTTTTCCCTGCGCCTTCTTCTCATCTCGGCGGTCCAAACTTCCAAAGTTTTTCCATCTCGTGGAAGACCAGCAGCCACCATATTGTCTTAATACACAGAAAAAAACACAAAAAATCTGCATCGCTTGTCGTAATAAAACTTCTAAAGTTTTTCCATCTCGTGGAAGACCAGCAGCCACCATATTGTCTTAATACACAGAAAAAACACAAAAAATCTGCATCGCTTATCGTAATAAAACTTCCAAAGTTTTTCCATCTCGTGGAAGACCAGCAGCCACCATATTGTCTTAATACACAGAAAAAACACAAAAAATCTGCATCGCTTGTCGTAATACAGAAAAAACACAAAAAATCTGCATCGCTTGCCGTAATAAAACTTCCAAAGTTTTTCCATCTCGTGGAAGACCAGCAGCCACCATATTGTCTTAATACACAGAAAAAACACAAAAACTCTGCATCGCTTGTCGTAATACAGAAAATCTGCGTGGCTTGGATGAGAAAATGGAGTCTTTCCCTTGTCGTAATACAGAAAATCTGCGTGGCTTGGATGAGAAAATGGAGTCTTTCCCTATTGTGATAATACACACGACAAAAGGTCACAAAATATGCATATCTTAGTTGATTCAAGATACGTTAGAAACAATTTCCTCGGGCCTTTTTCACATCTCGGCACCCTAATGATGTGATTGAACACGACCCCCAAAGCTTCCTCGCGCCTTTTTCGCATCTCGTGGAAGACCATCATGTTGTCGCAATACATACCAGAAAACACAAAGTCTGCATCTCTGAGTCTACAAATATTCACATAAGAAAATCACATTAACGATATTTTCGAATTTTGATAAAAGTATTGGTTGGACAAGAGCGCACTAGCATAATATCAATCAAAAGGCAATCTCTCCGCCCATCAAGTCCCTCAAAGTATAAAGCTTTTGAATTGAAAAAACTAGACATGGAGAGGTTAGATATGGTCCCTTGAGATACCAGAGAAGGTAGGAGATAACAACTATAAACCATATCTACCACCATACATGCACATTTACTTAGTGGTCAAAGTATTATTTTCATAAGTGGTTTCCTTATTGTACTCTCATAAGCCCAAATGTCTTGGTGCCTTTGGATGGGTCTGGATGGCTAGATGAATTTGAATAAATGGTCATATTCTTGGTTCTCATCTTTGCTTAACCCCCATATGGACGGATGACAAGATATCCATTGACCCATCGAAACTTGAACCAGGTCTTTCTACAATCCATCACTTCATACTTAAGTTTTCTCTTTATTATTAGGGAGCTGGACTAAGTTCCATATATCATTGGAAAGCTCTCTAAGAGGGTTATCCAACCAAGAAATTTTCATGGTCTTTTGAACAAGGTACCTATAGGAAAAATGCCTTCAAATATAAGCTACTTAGTAAGTAACCAAGACATCAATGACATCATAAGCTTAGCACATTACTAATATAATCAATAGGCTCCGCCTGAACTTGAGATCAATGGAAATAACTAGCAACACACTCATCAGATGATAATAAAATACTCCTTTAAAAACTTATTAATAATTTAACGAAAAAATTGTATCTTTGATTTAAAAATAAATAAAGAATGTTTGAGTATCTTTTTTATTTTCTCAAGGAAAAATATCATATATATTCATTTATTGAATGTGTACAATCTAATGTGTAATAAAATCATCAAAAAATGATTGGCTTTCACCATATATGTCTATGTCCATTTCATACTTCCCTTCAAACAAAAAAATAAAATTCCCTTTAACTTATATAATAGACTAATACTGTTAAAATGAATCAGAGAAAGGTCTCCATGGACTTTACCTCAAACCCATCACTAAATTCCCAAAGTCCAATAGATCTAGTAGGCAAATAAAGAGCCTATTTGGACAAAGCATCAACTTCCTCGTCTAATTCTTGGAGGATATGGTAGTAATAAATCGACTCAAAATATTGAGATGCCTATTGTGTATCATGCATAATACATTCTAAACTAACATTGCTAACTAAGGCTCTATGGATTGCACAATCAATGACCAATTTTGAATCACCATTATTTAAATATTTTTTTATCTCTTTTTTTTGTATGCTATTTCCCAGAGGAATGAAAGGGTTATGAACTTAGCCCCATTGTTGGATCATCTACCAAGGGAAAATGTATAGGACATAAAATGAAAGTGGTTGAAGTATAGTACAAAACCTACACCGTAGGTGGCCTTTACAGGGCCCATCGAAAAATCCCCATGGAATGTCAAAATCTAGTTCTAACATATGAGGCATCCTTGGATTTTTTTTTCTTTGGCTTAGACTTAAATTATTTTGCGAGGGAGATGATCTTAGTCTCACAGGATTCAAGAGAAAGATCAAATTCCTTAAAAGGGCTTGAATTACAACCTTTCCAACTACAATTGAAAGAATGCATGGCTAGTTGGTAAAGGATCTTACCAACTTATCCGATAACCAACATTTGATAGAATATGTAAGAACATAACCATCCTAGATAACTTTGGGATTGAATTCCCTCCAAATGAGATATATAATTTGAGATACATACCTACAGTGGACAAAAAAATCCAATGAGGATTCTTCCTAAAATTTACATAGAAGGCATCTGTTGGGCCCAATCCAACTATGCTTAATAAGTACATCCCGAGTTAAAAAATTTTGACTGAGATCCAACCCAGTAGTAAGTTTCACTTTGAATGGAGCATTGGATTTCCCAATTACCTTCCACCACCATAACTTCCAACCATCAAAGTTATCTTCAAACCAAGCTTTGCACCCCCAAATTTGTCGTGAATTCACCTATCTCTGGCTTAGTTGACCAAGAAATTGAGTTTGGAACATTATCCCTAAATGTGATGAAGTTTGAATCAAGAGACCAATGAAACAATCCGAGTTCGTCACAACATCTCCATTTAGGCCTGATGAGATGACTGACTTCCATCCACTTCTATCTCTGGGTTATGGAGATTAAGCCTTCACATCAATCACATAATAAATGTTCTTCTATCAAGTCACTTGTAGAAAGGGATCACGTTCCTTGACTTTGCAAGCTACTAGATTGAGTGAATTCAGAGAAGTGCTAGCTTTCAAATTTCAGTTCTTCGACTCTCATTGTTCCTTGTTTTTCCTATTCTCATCCTCAGCTTCCAACCTTACCTTGTTCTAGCAACAATGACCAGGAGAAGTAGCTGCTGCTCCTGTTTTTCTTGTTTTTCGGGGAGGAACACCCCTTCTCCCTCTGCCCTGCCAGATGCTTCTGCTGCAGCTGTTGACCCAAACGCTCCTTCTCCGACAGAAATGGTAGCAACAGGACATCATCTCCAAACCCCTCCATCATCGTCAACTTCTGGTGCCCAAGGCAAGAGTATCGAGCCGTCCTTTTCATCTTCTTCTGCACATCAAGACGCCTCTTGCGCTGTTGTTGTAAAGCAGGATGAGGTGGTGCCTTCTTCTCCATCAGGTGGTGCCTCTTCCATTCCATTAGCTCCACCATGTGCTGCCTCCTCCTCTTCCACCGTTCCAGAAACTGCTACCTCCTCCGCTTCTGCTATCTCCTCCGCTTCTTCCCGCGTTCCAACGGTGGCCATGGCGACAGATGATATTCGTCACTCCCAACAATCGGTTGCCTCCTCCTCTACTCAACCTGGAGAAGCCCACTCCTCTTCTCTTCAAGGGATGCCCTCCTCCTCTTCCACCGTTCCAGAAACTGCTACCTCCTCCGCTTCTTCCCGCGTTCCAACGGTGGCCACGGCGACAGATGATATTCATCACTCCCAACAATCGGTTGCCTCCTCCTCTACTCAACCTGGAGAAGCCCACTCCTCTTCTCTTCAAGGGATGCCCTCCTCCTCTTCCACCGTTCCAGAAACTGCTACCTCCTCCGCTTCTTCCCGCGTTCCAACGTTGGCCATGGCGACAGATGATATTCATCACTCCCAACAATCGGTTGCCTCCTCCTCTACTCAACCTGGAGAAGCCCACTCCTCTTCTATTACCAACACAAACAAAGATGCTGCTGGGCTTGAAGGAGACAATGTGGACGTGGATCTGGATGCCCTTATTGAGCGCATATCCGAACGCTTGCGACTCAAGGTAAAAGCGTATCGCTATAGATATTGTGTGATTTTTATATGGACATCATGACCTGCAGATTTATAAAACAGCGTGAATGAAATTCCGTTTCATTTTGTTCCAGGAAAGGGAAAAACCGCCACAAACAAAAGGGGCTCAACAATATTGGCCCACTACCACCAAAACATTCTTCAAATTAAAGAAGCTGATATCAGAGGGAATCAATGTCGTTGTGCGTAGTAAACTTGGACCTTCATCATTTGACAATGTTTTATTTACAAACCCTTTTATTCATATGCTCAAATTCTTCTTGTTTGTGTTGTGCATCCCCTAAATTTTTCTTGTATGTTTATTTCAGAAAAGTGTTATTCCCCGGGACGCGATCAAGACAGCTGTTGAAGGTCTGGGAACGGCACAGTTGGTTACTGCAGGTCTTCTTGTGGTAGAGAATATCTTGGAGAGGCTCGAAGAAGTTAAAGTCAATAAAGCTGAGTGCCTACGTCTTCTGAAGGAAATGTTTTTTCTGGCCAAAGTTGTCAGACAATTTAAAGAACGCCGTCAGTTGAATGAAGATGAAGGAATGCACAATCTAATCAAAGAGGCAACCGAATTGATAATTGAAGGCTGCACCAGGTGCTGTTATCAGATTGACTCGTCAAAATATTCCAAGTGAGTAAATCAACATTCTAATCTATTTATTTGTGTGACGGTTTATTTTGATATGCACATATAGCAGAGGCCCCCTGATGAAAGCCCCACAACTCTGTTATAAAAGCAAACAATCAAATACTCCAGAACCTGCAAATTAACCAAAACAAAGAACTCGATGTGAATATGCTATCTTCTGGGAAAGCAAATCTGTTACAATCTTTTTCAAACATACACATAAATAAGAGCCTGCAGCTGTAATAGGTTGTCTAAAAGTGGAAATAGAGAGGGTAATGCAGCTCTTAAAAGAGGTTTTCTTACCTAATTCATACAGCACATCTAATAAATTAAAGAGACAATGAGCAAAGAAACACTTCCAACAAGTTTTTCTGTGATAGTCCAAAGAAAGTATCATTCAACCCAGATCATAAGAATAGTTTATTCAATTCAGATCAGGAATTAGATACAACGCAAAAGGAAACTGAGCCTTTTTCTGTTAAGAAAGAGAGGCACTCTCTGTTTTTTCTCTCTTGAAATCAGTTATTCACCTTCGTTGCCATCTTCCCAACTGTTCACGAGTCAAATCTTTGATCTTAAATTTCAAATAAGTTTAATAAAAATTTTTTAAGGGGTAAGCAGGGTAATATTTGTATATTTTAAAAAATTTACATAAAATACAATCATGGAGGTTAGGGATAGTTTGTACCTCTTATTGCTCCTGGTTGTACCATATCTTGGATAAAGTGGTACCTGATATCTATATGCTTGGAGCGATCATGAAACACAGGATTCTCTGATAATCGGATCCCACTCTGGTTGTCGCATAGGATCACATGGTATCCAACACATGTCCAAACAACTCACTGAAGAGCTTCCTCAACTAGACAGCTTCATAGGAGGCCATACTAGCAGCTATGTATTCGGCCTCAACGGTGCTCAAGGCAACCGATTTCTTCTTCCTGCTCATCCAAGTTATCAAAGCAGAACCCAAAGAAAAATGACATCCATAAGTGCTCTTGTGATCCACCACACTGTCAGCCTAATCAGCATCAAAATAAACATGCAACCTCACATCTCCGGCAATGTATCTCAATCCATGAGTGATTGTGCCCCGAAGATATATCAGAAGATTCTTGGCACCAATCCAATGTATATGATGAGGCTCAACCATATATTGGCTCAATGTGTTAACTGCAAAACATATGTCTGGACAGGAGTTCACCAAGAACATCAATGCTCCTCTGAGTTAACAATACTCAGAAGCATTTCCCAATTCAGGTCTAGCAGCACTACCACATAACTTCTTAAAGTTAAGTTCCATCGGGGTAGTCACAGGCTTGCAGTCCACCATCCCAAATCTTTCCAATATCTTCACAACATATTTCCCTTGAGATAAGAAAATTTCACTTGGTTTTTGCAAGACCTCCAACCCTAAGAAGTAGTGCATCGATCCTAGGTCCTTCATCTTAAATTCATAAGCCAACTCCCTCTTACATTTGTGAATGAGAGGGTCTACACCTGTCAGAAAGAGGTCATCCAAATAAAGTACCAGAATGAGAGGTTTATCATTTTCAACCTTAAAGTAAAGGTTCGGATTGGCTTCACTTCTAGTGAATCTCATCTTCATCAGATAGTTATCGATCCTCTCATACCAAGCTTGGGGTGCTTGCTTCAATCCATAGAGAGCTTTCTTCAACCTGCATACATGAGATTCCCGGTCATGAACCTCAAACCCCTTGGGTTGTTCCACATAGACTTCCTCTTTGATCGAACCATGCAAGAAAGCGGTCTTGACATCCATCTAATGTAGGTTCCATCCTTGCGAGGAAGCAAGGGCTATGATCGAGCGAATGGTGGTGTATCGGGCAACAGGTGCAAATATCTCATCGTAATCTACACCTTCCTTTTGAGAGAAGCCTCGAGCAACAAAGCGAGCCTTGAACTTTTCTGCACTTCCATCAGCTCCATGCTGGATTTTGTAGAGCCACTTAGAGGTGACAACTGATTTGTCCTCGGGTCTAGGCACCACATCCCAGACATCATTCTTCATAATTGACTTGTATTCTTCATCCATAGCCTCCTTCCATACTTGTTGCTTCACGAATTCTTCAAATGATGAAGGCTCATTTTGAATAATAGTGCTCATGATGGTCAAGTATCCTTGATACCTGTTTGGTTTCTTGCTTTCACGGAAGGTCCCCCTTGGTGCAATATGTCTCTCGACATCTTCGAGAGTCTCCCTAAGCCATGAGGGTCTCCTCTTGGAGGAGGAGGGCTCTTGAGGAGGAGGATCAATAGGATCCATAGGTTCATCAACATCTGGCATTGTTTCATCTTCTTTTGCACCCTGTTTTTCGTTGTCAGCTTCTTTGTCCTTCCTTGGGATAGGAAGGTTGTTGATCTTCCTAAGGGCCATATCTTTGTCGAAGGTGACATCATGACTTATCTCAACTTCCCTTTGACCAACCACATAAATTCTATATCCCTTAGAATTTTCACTATAGCCCACAAAGATTCCTTTCTTCCCAGATGCACCCAATTTGCTTCTTTTCTCTTTCGGCACATGAAAATATACGGGACTTCCAAAAATTTTAAAATGAGAGACATCAGGTTTCTTACCAGTGAACATTTCTTCGAGAGTCTTGGAGTCCAATGCTTGATGAGGGCATTGGTTTTGAACATACACAACAGTATTTGCAACTTCATCCCATAGGAACTTCGGAAGCCCTTGATCATGAAGCATGGCACGAACAACTTCTACAATAGTGTGATTCTTCCTTTTAGCCACACCATTCTGCTCGGGAGTGTATGGTGTTGTAGTCTCCCTCTTAATGCCAGCTTCTCTGCAATAAGCTTGGAATTCATTGGATTCGTACTCGGTCCCATTATCAGTCCTCAATATCTTGATTTTCTTCTCGGATTGGTTTTCGATAAAGGCTTTGAAGTGTCAGAACTAGGTGAACACTTCATCCTTCTTCTTCAAGAAGTAGATCCAAGTTTTGCGAGAATAATCATCCGTAAAGGTGAGATAATATAAATATTCTCCCAAAGAGTTTACGAGCATCGTACCAGATATGTCAGAGTGGATCAACTGTAATATGTCTATGGTCTTGCTATTACTTGAGGGGAATGGCCCCCTTGTAAATTTTCCTTTGGCACATCCTTGATATACACCTTCATGCTCTACTTTGAATTCGGGCATACCTGTCACCATCTGTCTCACATTGGGTAGGGCCTTATAATGAAGATGGGCAAACATCTAGTGCCATAGTTCATATTGTAGAGATGTGTCGCAAGACATGGCTCCCAATGGACTTCCTCCAACTTGATACAAATTGTCAACCCTAAACACAAGATTAAAAGCATCGTTAAAATTTCTTTTCCAAACACGTACCTTTCCATCGATAAAAGCCACCTTGAATCCTTTATCTTCCATTGCTGAAATGGACACCAGGTTCTTCTTGAGATCGGGTACATATAGTACTTCTTGCAAATGAATAGTGTTACCTTGATTCAATTGAAGGGTAACATTCTCTACTCCCTTCATGAGATAGGTGGCATCGTCTCCAAGGATGATCTCCAAGTTTGTCTCCTTTTCTATCAGATTAGAGAGGGCTTCCTTGTATACGGTGAAGTGCCTTGAGGCACCACTATCAATCAGCCAATTTCCCAAAGTGTTCGGAGGAGAGGCAGTGGAGAGGGCCGATATAAGATAGTACTCTTTTTGCTTATTGTTAACAACATTGGATTCTTTATACCTAGAGTTCCTTGATCTCTTGGAGGGTCAACCATTTCCTTGATGTCCCACATTCCTTTTTCTCTTGCCATTGGACCTGCCATTCCTTTGATTGTTGTTGTTGAAGTTACCCCTGGAATGATTGTGATCATCATCATGTGATGTGTCCCTTCTATTTGGACACTCCCTTGCATAGTGGCCAAACTTATTGCAAACAACGCACTTGCCCTTCCTTCCTCCCTTAGATCCAGTCTTTCCATGGAAATGACCTTTAGACCCTGCATTATTTCTCCTTTTGGCATGAGTGGAGAATGCAGTGGGGTTGCTTCTAATAGAAGGCATTTCTTGCTCCACCATTCTTGTTTCTTCTTGAATGCATCTTGACATCAATTCTTCAAACCCTGGAATTCGATCATTGTTGAGTATAGTGGTTCTAAATACATACCACTCAAGTGGGAGTCCTCCAAGGGTGGTGAGAGTAAGTTCCCTGTCAGGAATGACTTCTCCAATCAAAAGTAGATCATTCTTGATCTCAGTGATCCTTAAGAAGTATGATTGAATATCCTCGTCCTTGCCCTTCTTAATATCTTTCAACTTATTCTTGAGAAATAGAATTTGATTAGCATTACTAACCTTGAACATGTTGATCAACATGTTGTAGATCTCCTTGGAGGTATTCAATTCGGAGATGTAGGCCACCAAACGCTTGTCAATGAAATCCCTAGTAATCTTCCTTGCTTTGAATTCATCGCTATTGTACCTGGTCTTTGCAATAGCTGGTGCATTTGAAGGAGGCTCAGGGATTTTACCCTACACATAATCCATCACTTCTTGTTCTTCCAAGGTCAAATCAAGAGACATTTTCCATCCATGATAGTTAGATTTATTATGGAGATTGTCTTCAGCCGGGAAGTAGGATGAGGAACCCATTGAGCCTTTTGTCCTTGTCCAACTGTCTTTGGTGATTTCTCTTTCACTCTTGCTTGGGATTTGTCTTCACCTCAGCTCTGATACCATGTTAATTTTAAGCAAAATGGTATTTTCTATGCTTTAGAGCAATTTTAATTCAATTTCTTTAATAGCCCAGTATCAATATTTAGATTAGCAATCACATCAACATGATAGTAAAATGTAGGTAGAACATAAATATAAACAATAGAAGACAAGCCAAGACAAGAGGACACAAGATGTGGCACCAGCCAGGGATAAACCCCAATGTGGGGAAACCCTTGATCAAATCTTCTTATAGTCTTCAATAGTTCAGCAGAGAGAGATAGTACAATTTACAAATTTGATATTTTGTAACAACAGTAAAAGAGCCCTAATGAGAAAAGTCAATGCCGGTCAAAAGGGAAGATTTGACCCTCAACAATTTGGTCAACTTCAGTCAACTTTGGCCTCCAAACAACAAGATGAATAAACCCTCAAAACAACCCAAAATAGTCCAGTCAAACCTGGTCAAACAACCAACTCTGCTGTCAGCCCTAGCTGCAGTGAATGCTGGTCAAAGTCAACATTTGATCTTGATTTCTGTGCCCAGAAATGCGGCCTGCCCAAACAGAAATATCTCACCCAAAAACGCAGTCAAACATGTCAATGCTACTGGTCAACGCATGGTCAAACTGTCCAAAAATTCGGTCTCCTGAAATTTCGGCCTCCTAAAATTTTGGATGTGTGGAGAGAGAGAGGCCCAGAAATCCGCACCCAATCAATGAAGAGAGAGAAAGAGAAGTGTGAAGATGAGTGTGTCCAAATGAGGCTAAGGCATCATGTATTTATAACAAACATTGAGGATGAATGGACGTGACTGTTGGGCTTCTGAGCCTACATAAGTTTGTTGGATGACCTTGACAATTTGTCCATAATGAAAATAAATTGATAACTTCATTTGTACATGTCAGAATCAGATGATCTCTTGACCAATCCTACACCTCTCGGAGAGAGGAATCCAAGAAAAATATCAGCTGCCATAAATAAGATGACCCATGTGGAGTTTGGCCCTAGTTTCCAATTTTAACATAATTCATACATCACATCTAATAAATTAAATAGACAAGGAGAAAAGAAACACTTCTAACAAGTTTTTGTTTGACACCTAATCCTCTATGGGTTGGTGTGGAATGTGAACAACCACTGGAGTCCAAGAGACCACTTGGAATATGAATACAAGGGTCACACCATGTACTATAAATGTATATCATGTCAATAATATATGAAATTCATTGTTCTATCATTTATGGTTGTTTACATTCCATGTGAGCCTAACATGGTATCAGAGCAGGCGAATTCCTGTCGTGCTCCAATTTGAGCCACTATTTTTTGTGGTCATTCTCTGTGAGTTTGTTTCCAGACCTAGGCATTATCTAGATTCTCTGAAATCTGCACCCGTTAGAACACAGGACCTAAATTTGGCTCTCTTCCCCACTAAATCCTGGTATATACGTTCTTTCTCTGTGTGTTAATTGAAGTTCAAGGTTTATATGTGAAGGTTACTCCTGCATTAAATTTCGTTTTATATGAGGGTCATATTTATATATGCGTTGAGATTATTGTGAGCACTGGTTCATGTCACTTTATGTTCATTATATCATATGGTTCATAGTTGGTTCATAGCTGCTCCAATCTGAGTTTGGTTTGGAATTGATTTATGGTCTCATCAAATTTAAGGCTCTGCCATCTAAGCCTATCTTTCTATTACCACCACCCAGGCTCTTTCCTTCAGCTACTTTTCCCATAGTGATTATCTTTAATTGCAGCCTTGAATTTTTCCTCTAGTAATGTCAAGCATTCCTTCTGAATACATAAGCGTACCTGGGCTGGAAAAGGCGTCTTCAAAGTCTTGAATGCATCAGTTTCAAATTCATATCCACTTAGGTATAAAACATTACGCCACCGATACCTCTTCCCACTGACCACTGTTAGGAGGCATCCTGAAAAGTTGGTTAAAGAAAAGCTTCCCTGCAATGGAGGTAACGCCGACCATTTGAAAAGCCCACAATTTCCTGTTGTCCTTGGATCACAAGGTACCATTCTCATCTTGATATACATGTATGGGGGGGGAATCTGAGGGTCTCATCTGTCCCCACTGAATTTCATCTCGCGCCTCCTCCAAAGATAACCTTTGAATTCCTTGTCCCTCGTGCATTGTTCAGCATCCAAGTCCAAGTCGCTATGCAGTCCAATGAGCTCATATTGAATCGTAGTTGGTTGCTCTTCTTCAACTAGTTGTGAGGTGGCATTCATTGATTCTTCATCATTACTCAAAAATTCTTCAGGGACCGATATCATCAGCTCAACATCATTAATGTTGCTGCTCATCACAATGCTACCATTGATCTAGTCTTTGAAAGAACGTTGATGTTTTAAAACTATAGGCGACCACTTGTGTTCATCATGAGATGAATCCGCGGGGTTTTTATCACAGTTCTGAGATGCCAACAATCTGTTTCCAGACATGTTGTCAAGCAACAATGTTGTGAGCAGAGAAAAGGCAACATGACCCCCATAATTTTAGAACACTACCACAGATAGGAGTCTGCAATCGTATCTTATGCCAGAATCAGTAGGTATAGCGCTTGCTACACATGTTATTCCAGAGGCATCATAAAAGTAACGGTTGTTGTGGTATTCACACCGGATGACAATGTTGCAGTTGAGAGGTTTTCAAGTCTCTGGTCTGGCAAGTGCCCATGCTGGAGCAGTTGAATTTGGAGGCTGATTCCATATATATCAATGGTCTTCAGTTAACGCCTGGTCCTCTGCAGGCATACCACAGTTGAGCGCCAGTCCTCTACCTGCATACCACAGTCCTCTGCCACCAGTCTATAATGTTGTGTTTTTAACTCTGGTATAACGCTCCACCTTCCATACACTATCATATGCGTTTTTAATATTCCATGCCTAAATGTTGTTGGTTAACATCTGGAGCTCCCATGTAATGAAGACTAATGTCTCTCCATGAATATTCTCTCTACTAAGAAAACCCAATGCCCAACATCTTTGTTTACTCCCTCTACGCCCATTGCATTCTTGTGTGTTAGTTGTGGGATCCTTCCACTCGGTCCTCTCCCTTGAACCTCGGCCCCTCGGCTCCAGTGTGAATTTTTGTAGCCAACTCGATCTCCAACCTCCCGAAGTCCATCGGACACTGTTTTCTCAGTGTGAAGCGCCATTGCTGCACAAAGACAGGGGAGAAAACAAGAAGATCTAAGGGAAAGCTGCGGATTTTGGCTAGACCTAAATGCAGATTACCACGACCTAAATAAAAATTAAAGAACCAGATGGAAGGGAGTGAAGTATGATCTATTTTCTCCAATCGAGTGTGTTTGTATCACTGTTGGTTTGATGGGGCCAACTTGCCTTGGGGGATCCCATGCCCAACAATCACTTTCAGGAAGCTTCAAAGAATTCTTAACCCCTCACCATGGATATGTTATATTTTCTATCATTAGAAAACACTGCATAGTAAGTAATGATAGTATCATTATCTCTTCTCGCAATCTTAGAGGTATAGTTGAAATTTTTCTTGGTGTGGGGTGCTATATTCAACATTTTAGTTTGATATTTTTGATTAAATCAATGACACATTTATTTTGAAGATCAATCCAAACTGAATAATATTCTCAATTTGTTTACATTGTAAACGGGTGCATTATCGGTTGAAGCCGACACCCTTCATTTCTTTAGCTTGAGTTGTTTGGAAAATGGCCAAAGTTTATGAATTATTAGAGTCCCTGGAAACTTTGATACAATATACTACAGGTGACACTATCAAAATCAGCAAAACCACTCTTGTTAACATTCAAATATGTTTGCAAAATGCACAAGAAAATATTGAGTTTTTGTAGTTGGAGTCTCAACTTAAGCAAGAAGAATTACAACAATGGATTCATCATTTTGAACCTGTTTCTATTCAGAACATTGAGACAGACTCCCATCAACACCAAGAATATAAAGTTGAGGTTGATTTAGTGCCCAGTTCCAGATCATATTTTCATGCAGATGTAGAAGTTCAGTCTGCCCGTCCCAAACCCATCATTAAACCTTGGGAAGAACTCATCAGCAATAAGCACAGAACATATCTTGGATATGATAAGGAAGTTTCCTTTTATATTCCAGATTACTCAAAGACCATCAAATTTTAGAGCGTTGGGTTTCTTCATGATGGTTCACCTTCAGTTGTTCCAGATTCTACTCCTCCACATTTGCAACCAAAAGTTGTTAAATGCCAACACTGTGACCGAGTTGGCTATATGAAAGATCACTGTTTTGATCTTCATCCATGTGAGCACTGTCATAAAATCACTCATTCTTCAAATAGATGCTACAAAAACAAGCCTCCTGCAAGAGATTCATCTTGGATGGATCTCTTCTTGGCAATGGGCTTCAACAACCAAGAAGATATTACAGTCATATGTCAGAACTTGTTCTAGAGTATTGAACAATATTGCAATTGAGTTTTCTCCATCATCTCACCTTGTATTTGACAAGGGGGGAAGTGATGGTCATCTACAAGCTTCAAAGCCACATCAAGCGAGCTTGAGCCACAACCTGCCATACCAGATTTAGAGTTGTAGCCAGCGACAAAGATGCCCATGAGCATGCCTTCGGCTGATGATCAACCTTAAACCATCTATTGCAGGCTTGAGACATCTCTTCAAAGAATTGAGGACACTTCCCCTAGCAGAAGACTTCAACTTCTTGCTAATTTTGGAAGAGTTCCAGGAATTGCATTAAGCATTCCAGAGTTGGTGGTCATCCTTAAACCATTGCAGGTTGTAGACCTCCCTGTTTCAGGTTGAAGGTCTCCCTCTCCAAAGAATTAGGGACACTTCCTCTTGCAGAATATTTTAGCTTCTTGCCAGACTTGGAAGAGTTCTGGGAACTGCACTAAGCATTCCAGTGTTGGTGGTCATCCTTAAACCACCTCCTTATACCAACATTTCAGAGAGCACATTCAGCCTAGTGCTCCCGTGCATTTTTGCACATTTTGTATTACAACTCTCTTCTTGGACTCATACATACCCCTTCAGATTAAGGGGGGAAATGTCGGACACCTAATCCTCTATGGGTTGGTGTGGAATGTGAACAACCACCGGAGTCCAAGAGATCGCTTGGAATATGAATCCAAGGGTCACACTATGTATTATAAATGTATATCGTGTCAATAATATATGCATTTCATTGTTCTATCATTTATGGTTGTTTACATTCCATGTGAGCCTAACAATTTTTCTGTAAGAGTCCAAAGAAAGTATCATTCAACCCACAACATAAGAATCATTTTTTCAATTCAGATCAGGAATTAGATACAACGCAAAAGGAAACAGAGCCTTTTTTTGTTCAGAAACAAAGGCTCTCTCTGTTTTTTCTCTCTTGAAATCAATTATTCACCTTCATTGTCATCTTCCCAACTGTTCACGAGTCAAATCTTTGATCTTAAATTTTAAATAAGTTTAATAAAAAAGAAATTAAGGGGTAAGCAGGGTAATATTTGTATATTTTCAAAATTTTACATAAAATACAATCATGGAGGTCAAGAGTAGTTTGTACCTCGAAGTTGCTTGTAGACAAAAAAATGTATATAATGAGGAGAAAATTAGGGAGACCATCAGCTCAAGAGGGAAGCTAGATGGTCTCCCAAAGAGGTATTAACCATAATGGTGATGGAATGACATTAAAGCAAAGTAAACATAATTGAAACTAAGTAGACAAGAGCAACTAAATGACATGTAAAATTGAGAAAATTGAGACTCTGAGAATGTCTATCTAGGGAATTTAGCATGCATGTTTGGGCTATTCCTTATCCTCATCGGTCTTGGTCTTGGTCTAGGTGAGATGCATTTTCTCCCTTGGAAACTTGCCTTGCCAAGCCTTTTACTTCCTAGCATGTTCCTATTGCTCCAGGTAGAGGAAGAGGTTGTCATATCCTTTAGGGAGACAAGAGGGATGCTCCAATTCCATGAATGCTTTCCCAATGTAGGAATCTACCTCCCTTCATGAGGGTTTTTCGTTGGTTATGCCCTCAATGCTAGACTGACTGGCTAAGTCTGTTGCCTGCCCTATTGGTTCCAGAGAGTTATGGGCGCTGACTGTCAGGCCATGTAGTAACTCTCCACAGGCAGAAAAAACTGATTCGTGTATATTCCATAGGTAACCCATTGTTATATACAATAGGGAGTGATTGTTCAGTTCATCTCCGGATGACTGTTCACCTTCCCAATTTATTTATTTACATAAAATTCCCAATCATGAAGATTAGGTGTCAACATTCCTCCCCTTAATCTGAAGGGATGTTGGTGAGTCCAAGCATCATTCTGAATCATTCAAGCTTTTCCCTTCCAAGTGCTTTGGTGAAGATGTCTGCAATTTGCTCATTTGTGGAACAATGACGGAGATGGATTGTTTTGGCCTCAACATGATGTCGAATCAGATGATATTTAGTATTGATATGCTTTGTTCGATCATGGAACTTTGGGTTCTTGGCCAACTTTATTGCAGAGGTGTTATCAATCATGAGTGGAGTTGATTGTACTTGTTTTACCTGCAAATCTTCAAGAATTTTCCTGAGCCACACAATTTCTTTCGTTGCTTTAGCTGCTGCCATGTATTCTGCTTCTGTTGTGGAATCTGCTGGAACTGATTGTTTGCGTGATCTCCAGGAGACAGCTCCTGATCCAAGACTCATAGCATATCCTGAAGTAGATACCCTAGTTTCTTTGTCTCCATCGAAGTCTGAATCAGAGTATCCAATCAAGCTGAAGTCGTCCACCTGTGTATACTTGATTCCAAGGTCTTGAGTTCCCTTCAAGTACCTTAGAACTCTTTTTGCAGCAGACCAATGTCCCTCACAAGGCTTTTGCATGAACCTGGAGAGGATTCCAATAGTAAATGAAATGTCTGGTCGGGTAGTAGTGAGGTAGATGAGACTTCCTACAAGCTGTCTATACTTTGTTGCATCCTCAAATTCCTTTCCTTCAATAGATGTGAGCTTTAAGTTTTGTTCCATTGGAGGAGAAAGAGGATTGCATTCTGTCATGCCAAATCTGTTTAACAAATCTCCAATGTATTTCTTTTGAGAAAGAAATATGGCTTTTGGATGTTGGGTTACTTCAATGCCAAGATAGTAATGAACATAGCCCAAATCAGTCATTTCAAAACTTTTCCCCAATTCCTTCTTTATGGATGCAATGTAGCTTTCATTGTTCCCTGTCATTAAAAGATCATCTACATATACCACAAGATACACAACTGTTTTGCCAACTTTCTTGACAAACAAAGTTGCATCATCAAGATCAAAATGATTGAAGTTGAGTTTCAGAAGATGCTCAGTTAGTTTTTCATACCAGGCTCGCGGTGCTTGTTTGAGGCCATACAAGGACTTCACAAGTTTGCATACTTTATGTTCATGTCCTTTCACAGCAAATCCTTCAGGCTGGGACATAAAAACATTCTCTTTTAGATCTCCATTCAAGAATGCAGTTTTTACATCCATTTGATGGACTTTCCAACTGTTCTGAGCTGCTAGTGCAAAGAGTGTCCGGATGGTGGCCCATTTTGCTGTGGGGGCAAAAGTTTCCTCATAATCGACCCCTTCCTTCTGTGCAAAACCTTTTTCCACAAGCCTAGCTTTGTGCTTGTCAAGTGAGCCATCAGCTTTGTACTTGTTCTTGTAGACCCACTTGCAGCCAATTGGTTTGGTTCCAAATGGAGGATCAACTAGCTTCCAAGTGCCATTCTTTATGAGAGCATCATACTCCTTTTGCATCGCTTCTTTCCATTCATCATGAGAAGCAGCTTCTTTGAAGGAAGTTGGTTCGAAATCTATAGACAAGTTCAATTCACAATCATAAGTAACCTCCATATCAACAGGTGAATTAGAGTCATCTACATCACCTCCATTTTGTCGGTTTGAATTTCTGGTTCCTGTTTTTCCAATTTCATCAAGATGAACACTTTCAAGTGTCTTTGTCAGCCACTTTGGGGGACCTTTCTGAGATGGTCCAGGCTGCTCTGTTGATTGAGTTGGGACTGAATCAAGATTGAGTCTCCCAATTATATCAATTACATCACTTAAAGCATCATCCGTTGTTGGAGTTTCATGCAGGGGAAATTGTTCTTCAGAAGAAGATTCCACATGTTTATCTAGTATAGGAATCCCCCCTTCAAGATGTGGAATCTGATTATCAAATTCTTGAAATGATTTCGTTCTTGCGAATCTATCCAAGCAATCAAGTTGCCGCTCAACAACATTGTCAGATTTGGATGATTCAAGAAAAATGACATCTCTAGATACAACAAACTTTTTATTTACTTCATCATAGAGGCGGTATGCTTTAGAGGTGTTTGAATACCCTAGGAAGATACACTTACGACTTCTAGCACCAAGTTTGTTTCTATGTACCTTTGGTATCAAAGCATAACAGGTGGAACCAAAGATCCTGAGATGTTTTATCGAAGGAACATGTCCATACCACAATTAATAAGGAGTCTTGTTTCTTATAGCATTAGATGGACATCTATTCTTTATATATGCAGCACATAGAACAGCATCAGCCCAAAAAATTATCTTTACATTTTTGAAGAAAAGCATGGACCGTACCATATTCAAGATTGTTCTATTCATTCTTTCAGCTACACCATTCTGTTGGGGATTATAAGGCACAGTTGTTTGATGTTTGATCCCATGTTGGCGAAGATAGTGTTCAAATTCATTTGATGTATATTCTTTTCCATTATCACTGTGAATAGACCCAATATGAGATTGTGCATCATTTTCAATCCATTTATGAAAATTCTTGAATGTTTGAAAAGCATCAGATTTGTTCTTCAATAAATAAACCCAACACATTCTGGTGTAATCATCAATAAATGTCATGATATATTTATTTCCATTTGCAGAAGGAACAGGCATTGGACCACATAAATCTGAATGAATGAGTTCAAGCTTCCTATGTGCTCTTGAATGTGAATCATGAAAAGACTGTTTGCTATGCTTTCCTAGAAAGCAAGCATCACATTGCTTATGTTTCCTAGGAATTGTAGGCAAACCAGCAACACCATTTTTCTTCAATAAGCGGAGACTGTCATAGTTTAAATGTCCAAATCTAGCATGCCATAATAAACTTGATGGAAGTGTACCTTCTTCATGATGAGTAATATATGAGAAATGTTGTGCATGACCAGAGGTTCCTTGCAGTTTTAGAAGTCTTTCTTCTTCTATTCCCCTCATGACAAGTGAGTGGTCAGATGCTTTTCTTACCTCAAGTTTGCCATCAAACATATGAATGGAGTGACCTTGCTGGCGGATGTGGACCAAGGACAACAAGTTTCTCTTGAGCTGTGGGAGATATATAACATGATCCAGAAGAAAGTCTGGAAGACCAGGCAGTTTAAGCCTGATTGTGCCAAGCCCTAATGGCTTGATTTTTGACTGATCTGCAAAGTATACTGCTCCATCAACATTGTCAGTGAAATCTTCAAAAAAATATTTTCTATGAGTCATATGACAGGTTGCTCCTGAATCAAGCAACCAATCATTTTTCGAAGAAGCAAGTGAAGCATTAAACAAATCTTCATTTACTCCAATGTTACATTGTGCCTCAATATAGTGAGCGGATTCAGGTGCTTTACCTTTGTCTGTATCATCAGTTTTACCTTTCTGCTGGTTTCTTTTCTGCTCAATTTTGTCCCATGGTAGCTTGCATGTAGAAGCATCATGTGATCCATTTCGTTTGCAGCGAATGCAATGCAGATCTGCCTTTTCTCCTTGAGAATGTCTGGCCCCCCTGCCTCTAAAGTATCTTCCTCTTCCTCTTCACCCACCTCTTCCTCTTGTAGAATCTTGAGCTGGATGCTTTTCTTTATGAGCAAGGCACACAGTCTCTTTAGAAGATTCAGGAGCTGTCTTCTTTCCAAAGGCTTTTCCTCTTTCAGCAAACTTTTTCACAAGAGAGTCAAAGGTTATATCTTTAAGATTTCCATTTGCTTGTAAAGACTCAAGATAATTGGAGTAGGTAGGATAGAGTGCCTTGAGAAAAGCAATAAGAGGGATATCCAACTCAACCTTAGTGGATTTAATATCATGCATTATAGACTTTACTTCAGATGCAAGAGCAAGAGGATCATTATTTTTCAGTTCAAGAGTGAAGAGTTTAATCATGAGCTGAACAACTTCAAGTGCAGAATGTGAGTCATAGAGTTCTTTCAGCGTTTGTAAAGCTTCAAAGGCAGTTGAATATGATGAAATATGGCGACTTACTTCTTCATTTATAGATGCTGTGATTAATGCATAGGCTTTGCTGTTCTTGTTTTCCCAAATGGCGAGCTCTTTGTCTGATGTAGGATGCACTGGGTCATTGTCTCCTTCTCCGACACACACTCCTTTCCACAACTCATTGAAGATGAGGGTGTGTTTTATCATCCGGGACCATTCAGGATAGTTCTCCTTGCTAGTGAGAACTATTCCTACCATAGAGATGATTGAATGCATTCTGTAAAAAATACTTCTGCTGATTAAAAAAAAAACTTTTGCTGATAAAAAGAACTTCTGCTGATAAAAAAACTTCTACTGATAAAAAACTTCTGCTGATAAAAAACTTCTGCTGATAAAAAAAACTTTCTGCTGATATACAATGAAGTTGTACTCAAAAGGGCAACTCTGCTGATTTCAAATTCTTTATGCACTCTGGTTTTTTTTAAATGTCTCCAAAATTTATAAAATATCCTCCCCTTTCATTTTCTTTTAGTGGGATTCCTTTTCTCGAGACAAGTGCAAAGAATAATGTTGAAAAAACATTTATGACCATGGCATCAAAGATAAAAAAAAAGGATGGAAAATCAGCCAACATTGAACACTGGCAAATCTGGCAGAGTGAATGTTGGTGGGAGTCAGCCTATTCCACCAAAGACCGGTTGTTGTTCATAGTTTCAAGTCTTGGAACTCAGGACTGTTAAGTAATTCTACATAATGTATGCTACTGCTGGTCAAGTAATTCTACATAATGTAGCGGCGATGTTATGGTTGCATCAGGTATTAGATGCTTGATGCCCAAGTTCAAACATAAAAAAAAACGATAAAGATAATGCAAATGCAAGGATAATGCAAACGATTTCAAACATCAAAACGATAATACCACTTTCCGTGAGCACTGAGAATTCAAAACTCAAAACGATAATACCACTTGCCGTTGATGGTAATTGAACAGGCGTTCGCAGGAAGGTAAAACGACAATCGCCGTTGTCGGGGATCGAACCCAGGTCACACTTGAGTACTGCCGTCGATGGCAATTGAACAGAGCGACAGTAGTGCTGGCATTCAGAGCTTGCAATATCCCGATGCTGGTGATGTACTTGCAAGTATGGACACGTATTCTTTTACAACTAGTCTCCTTCGTTGTATCAGCTTATCGAATCTACCATTCAACAGGAAGGACTATTGACGCTGATGGAACTTCATGTGGCCCTTCAAAATCGTCATAGAATAGCGTTCTCCTTCGTTGTATCAGCTTATCGAATCTACCATTCATGACAGTCATGGCCCTTCAAATGCACAACACACCACGGTAATTCAACGCACAGGTATATCGGCCTCAGCGTTAGGTAGACAACGTTCTGCGTGCCACCTTAACCAGAGAGGGCGAGGAAGAAATTATGGCATGGTCTGACTGCTCAGAGAGCGACAGAGGCAGAGGCAGAGTAGCGCTCTGGACAGAGGCAGTGGCAGAAATGATCAGGACAGAGGCAGTGGCAGAAATGATCAGGAGTTACAACTATTTTTAGAACTGGCTCTGATACCATGTCAGGCCAGGCAGTAACTCTCCAAAGGCAGAAAAAACTGATTCGTGTATATTCCATAGGTAACCCATTGTTATATACAATAGGGAGTGATTGTTCAGTTCATCTCCCGATGACTGTTCACCTTCCCAATTTATTTATTTACATAAAATTCCCAATCATGAAGATTAGGTGTCAACACTGACCACCTTTTGTTTCTTGGCTTTAGGTTTTGGGTGAGCCAAACTGGAGGCTCTTTTCTCCTGTTGGGAGGATTCCACCTCTTCAGACCTTCCATTCGAATTGGAGGATGTCAGAGGAGGGGTAGGAGCAAGAAAGGGAATTCCCATCGCTTTGGACATATTTATTGAGGTTGTGCTCATGTGAACCAAGAATGTGTTGAGTTTGAAAATTCCTTGACCGTAATTCCTACTGCAGCAACTGATGATATTACTCCTATTTATTAAATTCCTTTAAACAAATTACTTGCAGTTTCCTACGACAAATTTTGTAATACATACACTACAACCTTCACTTAATTAAATTATTATGCAGAAACAAGAGACTGAGCAAGAAAAAAAATACAACAAAAATGACACTGTTATTTTTGGACAAAAGTCCCCAGAAAAACCCAATGCGGGAAAATCGATGCAACAACTCAAAGGGTTTTTTTATTATTAAGAAGTAGTTCTGAATACAACTCTAGATTCCCTCCCAACAATCTAGTTACAGAGAAATAATCCGGTAAAAAAAAATAGTGAGATTCCCTCACTATACCTGACAATTCCGACTGTTTTGATCACTGAATCAACTGTCCCTGGCTAGAACTACGCTTCCCTTGCGCAGTAACTGTGTGGGCCTGTGTGGAGCTCTCTGAGGCTCTGTGTCAGTTCAACTGGGAAACGTCTTGCCTTCTGGAGTAGTTTCCAGCCCTCCCGGCTCAGAAATGTCAGCTCCTCTGTAAAACTCGGACTTCTGCATGGGTGACTGAGCTGCCTCTATGTGAGCCCTTTTGGCTCAATGTCAAGCTCTGCATGGGACCTTCTGGCTCAACATCAACCCCTATGGTGTCTCTCTGCCTCTCTCTGCTGGGTATCCTAGGCTTTGGAGAAGATACTCCAGCCCAACTATCCCTTCCCCTCAACTAAAAGAAATCTACTCGATCAGAATTTCCTCCTAAGAACTTCTCACTTCATAAATTCAATCTCTTGATCTCTCGGTGTGTTTTCCAAATGACCCTCAAGCTCCCTTAAATAATCTTCTCGTTGACATTCAACGACCCAAATTAGAAGCTAATCAATGGCTAAGATCATTTTAGCTTGATCATTGTCTTCTTCTAGAAGTTACACCCACAATTAGATTAATACCCATTAATATTTTTAATTTCCTAAGTTTAGACTTAGGGTCCCATTAAAAAATATTAATTATTTTAATAAAATTTCTCTGGGTTGAATTTACCAAAACTCTTTCTGGGTTCTTTGGAATACATGTTCCCAAGCCCCCCTACAAAATTTGATGCCTAGAGCACATCCGATGCTACCCAAAATCAACATTGAGTTCAACAATTTGGCCTTCGACTCTCTTCCTAGATTGTTACTTCTTGTAAGATCCCAAACAATTAAATTTCCAACAGATCTGGCACACTAGAATGTTCTAATAAAAATTCTTGCAATAAAAAAAATGAACACCAAAGGGATATGAAGATGCAACCTCTTATTTATATTAATAAATGAAAACAAGATACATGCTCAAACAAGACATACTATCAATAGCATGCACGACTACTCAACAACGACTACTCTAAGAGACTAAAGCCCACTTGTGAATCCTAGATGGATCCACCATACAAATGTCACCACAGGGTTTTCATCCTAGGATCAACTTAGAACTGGCCAAGTGAAGTTTTGAACAAAACACAATAAGATAGACAAACTCTCCATGATCCCATGTTTGTCCCTTATCCCTTTTATAGGCCTTATGGACTCTCCAAAAACCTTATTTTATTGTTTTCCTTCGAAAAACAAAGGAAAATACCATTGGCGAAGACCGCGGTAAATACCATGGGCAGATTCCGTCCACTTTGACCATATCAAGAAAGGGAATATTACAAATCCTCTCACCCAAAGATTGCTTTCCCTTAAGCAATCCACTTCTATCCACAACAAAAGCATATGTATACCAATACCAACATCCCATACAAACCTAAGTGCTATCCCATGCCTCTATGCTAAATGATCTTGAATGGATTCTTCGATCCCTAGATCCCAAACAATTATTTGACCAATCGTGCCCTCAATAGATTCACCTAGATCCCAATGCCACCTAAGTCCTGGGACCTGTGGGTTATGATACCATCTCAACCCTCCATCATTACGCATGCCTAAGGGCCCAAGCTGCAATATGCCCTTGGTTATGGGTATCCTCATAGGAATCTACCCATCAATAGAGTTCCAACTCATAATTTCTCGGCAATCCATCCCGTGTGAAGGATCTAATGCATGAATGTTTGCACATGGAATAAGTCTACTATGTTGACGTTGCCAGTTGCTCAACTCATGTTGCTCCACTCGGTCATCCAACATGATCCATTTGGATAATTTTTCCCTAATCTCCCCAATGTATAAAGGCAGGTTGGTAGTGTTGCGAGCTTTATCTATGTACTCCTGTAGAGGGCTGCTTTGGAATTCCTAACTGTATTCCTCTTGTAGCCTTGTGAGGGTCTTGAGAGATTCCTCTACACTAGACAACTTGGTCACTGACCCGACACATACCCCTATGAGCTCCTCAATTTTTCTATTTTCCTGTAAGATAATGTCTTGGGCTATCCAAACTCTCTGCTTCAACATCATAAGATGTGTCTTGAAATGCATGATCTTTCCCTTAAAGTTCTCTATTGGTGATTCTAATGCCCTGATGAATGTCTATATTCTTGTCTGCACCGAATGCCTAATGACCACAACTTCAACTTGAGCCTTTGATTGACTCTCTAGGAATGGTTCATTTTGCACATTATTTCATCATGCTGCTCCTAATGATCATGCTCATCATGTTGGTTCACTACTACTAGTTCCTTACTCAAATTTCCCTTGTCTCCTCCATCTATGAAGACAATATGTTGTTCATCCTCTCCAATTGTCGAACATAAATGCACTGGTGGACTACTATTTATACTTGACTGTTCATATTCTTTATGGACATCCCCCCTGGAGACCTATGGACTCAGCTGTATAGGAGTCTACCTCATCAATACCATTAGGTAGAATTTCCTCATATACTTCCAAATGCTTGTCATGCAAGTCTCCTTGAATAATATCGTGTTGCTACTCACCATCTTGAAAATGAATAGACCCAAATACAAAAGACTCCCCACGATCTAAAGGAATCTCCTCTTTTTCTATCTATGTTGCCTCCTTCCTATCACCTAGACATGAATGGTTAAAGGCCCAAGGTCCTTTGCAGATAAAGCATAGTCATATCCTCCTTAGTTCATCCTTTCTGCAGTTTTTTTTCTTGCCTCCATCAATCCTTCTCAACTCCTTCCTAGTCAGCACCCTTCTGAGAAATTTTATGTTTTTCCTGACCAACTTCTCAACTAGATCATAGGAAATTGGTGATACCTTTGGTTCCTTCCTCCAAATTGTCAGCAATTTGGATCTTAATATCTTGCTGATGTTAGCATCTCCTTCTAAGAATAGAGACCCAATATTTTGCATGCTTGTTTTGACACAATCTGGATGAGTTGATGTAATGCTGGTGTAAAATTCCTGGAACACTTGGAAGATTAAGTCCTCACATTCCAGACTCAACATGAATGTGCCAAAGCTGAATTCTGCCATGAGTTCTAAGATTTTGCACTGCTTCTGAAAGGTAGGAAGCATGATGTTGTTCAACCCTTGAAGGGATTCTACTATCAACTACAATATCTCTCTCATGATATCATTATTGTAAGGCAGTAGTGGTGATGTTAAAGCTATGATCCTGTTGAGATAAGAAGAAACTGTGAGCTGGGCCTCTTCACAAGGATATTCCCAGAGTTTGGGTTGTATTAATGCACGCAGGGATGGTTTGATAGCCCAACTAAGTTTCTTCCATTCTGGCTGCCCCACCCTGGACATACATGCGTCTAATTCCTCCAACTTATGAAGGTATATGACTAACTTTGTTTGTTGCAATTCAGATCCAAGTGCAGAGAGCTTAGCTCCTCTTCCATGTCCTTCCTTCACTTTCCATGGGTGCTTGGGCTGCTGAATGACATGGACTCTTTTTGAGAATGTTCTAATTCTTTGACCATCATTTTTGTCTAAGGAGGTATTGATGTGTAAAGGACCATATATTCTCACTAGTTCATCAAGAAGTTTTTGAGTGTTTTCCAAGGTCTCTTCAAGATGACTCATCTTCTCACATACCAAAGCAGGTAAATATAGGAAGATTATATCAACATTCTGTCAATCATTTTACTTCCAATTTAGCCCATAGACTTGTAAGATAATAGCTAGGAATAAAATGATTTTTCCACCTTTTATTCTTTTTCATAATAATATCCTATCAAATTTCAATATCTGAGATAAAATTCCCAGCAAATTTCACAACCTATTTTCCTACCAGTATTATATTCCTTATGGCCCTTGATACAGTTTGACTTCCTAGCTCATTTGGGATTTTCCACCATTACTTGAGTTCCTCCTTCCAATGCCAATGGACCTCCTCCATTCCTTCCATTCTCGAAGAATCTGTTACTTGATATTTGAACCCGAGCCACAAAGACTGGTCAATGTGGGTGTCTACTTAATCCCCTGCGCTGATGACTAAACACCCAACTTAAAGTCGTCTAGAAAAGTAATTAAATATTGGTATTGGTTCCTGTTAGTGTTAGTATCTTCACACTACCATCAGCAATCAAAATTGCTCTTTCTCGCATGCATATTAGGTGTCTCATTCAATCAGTTGCATTCCATTAGGTCATGGATCCACTGATGGTAGTGGTTTCATTTCAGTTTCCCTCATGTCATATATCCACTGGCTTGTTCAAACCAGTGTTTTACGAAACGGCCGGGTTGACTCCGAAACGGCCGTTTCGGTCCGTTTCCATTGCCAAAACTGTGACTCGGCCCATGACTCGGCTCAGCTGACCGAGTCAGCTATGACTCGGCCGAGTCATCCAATGACTCGGCCGAGTCATAGCTGACTCGGTCAACCCGGCCGGGTCCGTATTGACTCGGCCGAGTCAATGAATCCGTGGCTGGGCAGCATTAAACAGGTTTTTAAATCACTTTTTTGATGTTTTTTGTTAAAGGTAAATAGGGTTTGTGGATTCCAAAGGGTAATGGAATATTGTTAAATGCTTTTGGGGTCCATTTCCCCCTCCCAAACTCTATTTAAGACAGCCAAATGCTCTCATTTCACTCACAACAGTCTTATGCATTTGAGTGAGAGTCTTCTTTGAGAGTTAGTGAGCAGTTCTTGAGCTTGTTTTGGAGCAGCAGTGAGGAGTCTTGGAGGAGCATTGTAGCTGGAGTGAGGAGCTTCTTGGGCAGCCATTTGGAGCAGCAGTGAGGAGTCTTGGAGGAGCATTGTAGCTGGAGTGAGGAGCTTCTTGGGCAGCCAATTGGAGCAGCATTGAGGAGCTGATTCTTGGAGCAAGCTTGAGGAGGCAGTTTGTGCCTGGAGGTATTTTTTTCCACCTCTATAAATCTGTTTTTACTTAGTAAATTTTAGGTGCATATCAAGATAACTTAGAGAGTGTTTTTAGTCAAATAAATGAACATTGAATCAATTTTTTATTTTATTTTTCATTTTCAGATTGTTTTCCTAGTCAAAAAATGGCACCTAGAGCAAAAGATCCTGCTTGGGCATATGTTGAAATGGTTGATAGTGAGATGTGTTGCAAGTTTTGCCATAGGAAAATTAAGTCAGGTCCTGGGGGGATTCATAGGCTGAAACAACACTTGGCAGGGATTAAAGGCAATATTACTCCATGTCCCTCTGATCAAATTGGGGAGATTAGAAAGAATTTGCTGGAAAGCTTTGAAAAATTTAAAGAAGAAAAGACTAGGCAAAAAGAGATACAGGCTGAAATTGGGAGGAAGAGGGAGATACAAAGAATGATGGCTGCCAACCCCCACTATGAGTTTGAGGGTTCTTCCTCTATCCCTCAAACTGATGCATCAAACCCTTTCCGTTATGTTCCTCCCTCTTTTGCTTCTGTTCAAGATAAGGGAAAGGGTAGAATGAAGGGTGATGGGACTATCAAAAGTTTTTTCACTCACTCAGGCTCCTCTCCATCAGATGCACATGGTCCTGAAGTTAGTATTAGTAAAGGTCTTGCTCAGCCCACTTTAGATGACCATTGGAAGAAAGAATTGAGGGAGACTGCTTGTGACTACATAGCTAGATGGTGGTATGATGCTGATATCCCCTTTAATGCTGCTCGTTCACCATATTATGAGCCTATGTTTGAGGCCATACATGCTGCTGGAAAAGGCTTCAAAGGCCCTACTATGCAAGAGCTAAGGGGGTTTCGTTTGTAGAAAGAAATTCAATCAATTAATGAGTATTTGCAAGATTTCAAGGAATCATGGGCAAGAACAGGGTGTACCATCATGTCAGATGGATGGACTGATCAAAGAAACCGTACCATCATAAACTTTCTTGTCTTCTGCCCACAGGGAACCATGTTTTTAAAATCAGTTGATGCATATGATAAGGTAAAACATGGCCACTTGTTGTTTCAGCTATTGGATGAGGTTATTCAGGATGTGGGGGTGGCTAATGTTGTTCAAATCATCACAGACAATGCCTCTAACTATGTTCTTGCTGGTAGACTGTTAGAGGAAAAACACAAGACCATCTTTTGGACCCCATGCGCTGCACATTGCATAGACCTCATGCTTGAGGATATTGGAAAATTAGATTGGGTCAGAAACACTGTAGATAATGCCAAAAGCATAACAAAATTTATCTACAATCATACACTGGTTTTGAGTCTCATGAGGAAACACACTGGAGGCAAGGATATTATTAGGCCTGCCATCACTAGATTTGCTACACATTTTTTGACATTGCAATCTGTGCTTTCCCAACATAGAAACTTGCAAAAGATGTTTTCCAGTGATGAATGGAATCAAAGCAGTTGGTCTAACAAACCAGAAGGCAGAGAATTGGAAAGGAAAGTCCATGATGAAACTTTTTGGAGAAAGGCAGCAGAGATTGTGAAGCTTGCTGAGCCACTAGTTAAGGTGTTGCGGTTGGTGGATGGGGAAAGGTTGGCTATGGGCTTCATTTATGAGGCTATGGATCAAGCAAAGGAGCAAATAAAGACAGCATACAAGGATAGAGTGGCAAAGTATGGGCCCATTTGGGCAATCATTGATGAAAGATGGAACAATCAACTCCATCGCCCTATACATGCAGCTGGGTATTTTTTGAACCCACGGTATCATTATAAAGCTAAGGAGTCAGGAGCTTTGAGGGGGGAGGTCAGAGATGGACTGGTTGATTGCATTGAGCGCATGGTCCCATCGGAGTCTGATCAGCTGCTGATACATCAGCAGGTCACATCCTTCAGCAATGCAACAGGTACCTTTGGGAAGAACCTAGCAAAGATTGCAAGAGAAGCAGATGAGCCAGGTAAACAAAAATTTCAATTTTCAATTTCTTAATGGTTTTACGTTTTTTATTAAAGTTTGTTAAATCATTTATAATTTGAAAGTTAGATATAATTTGTAATTTTGTTGAGCTTCAGCCTTCATCTAACTCATAATTCATTACACTCCTATGTTTTTTGCAGCACAATGGTGGGAGGCCTTTGGTGGCCAGTGCCCTGAATTGCAAAGGTTTGCAATTCGTATTTTGAGTCAAACTTGCAGTGCATCTGGGTGTGAGCGCAATTGGTCTGTCTTTGAGACGATTCACACAAAGAAGAGAAACCGTTTGGAGCAAAAACGGTTGAATGATCTAGTTTTTGTCCAATACAACCTTCGGCTCAGACGGAACCAATTGTTGAACAAAAGACCTGATTCAGATCCCATTGTGTTGGAAGACATTGATCCAACATCAGATTGGGTAGTGGAGAGTCGTCTACCAGAGTTTGATCCTGATGAGGATCTTGATGAACTTGATCCACTGCAGCATGTTCAGTTGAATGCAGATCCCAATCCACCAGCCTCAGTCTCACAGCCAGCTAGTAGGACTCCAGTTGTAGGTGCTTCGCCTTCCTCTGCTCAGCCACGACAGAAGCGCAGCCGCATTTGTACTCTATCTCAGCTTGCATCTGCTGCACAGCCTAGTGGTACTGGCACCACTTCTACAGTTGCAGTTGGAGACGATGATGATGAGGAGGAGCCATGGGGCCCCTTGTCTGACTCTGATGATGATGATCCAGAGATTGGTCGAGATGATCTTGGCTCCTCTGGCAGTAGCTACTAGCCTCCTTGGTTATTTGTATTTTGTTTTGACTCTTGAGTCTTTGATCATGTATGACAGACTACAGTTGACTATGTATTTACTATTGCCATTGGGTACCATTTTGATATAATGGATTGGTTCATGAGCCTACTTTGATCATATGTTGTCCTCCATGTATATTATAATGTTGTGTGTTTGGAAACTTGAATGAAAATCTTTAAAATTATGTTTAAAATATTTAAAATTATGTTTTTTTATAAAAAAAATAAATATTTAATGTATTTTTTACAACGACCGAGTCATTGAAATCGAGCCGGCCGAGTCATTGCCGAGTCGGAGTCCGAGTCAGAGTCAATCCTCGGCCGAGTCCGAGTCTGAGTCCGAGTTGTAAAACATTGGTTCAAACCTTTTTTCAATCATCTCAGGTCATAATTGCAACTATCCTAACAGAGATTGACAAGGAGAGAGCCCTTTCCCGACCTGGTAGGGCTAGCTACCAGGTTAAGCATGGTTTGTAGTTACCCTAGGATTGCCTCCCTTCAGCCTGAGGTGGATCCAGGCTCTAACAGTTCCCATCAAAACACATGTGGAATAGGTGGTGATGAGTTTCATGTGTAGGAGAGATGCTACTATCCTCATATATCATCTTTCTTTGTTCACAAAGTGGATGTATAGTGCTGTCCCAATTTGATTTTTTGCGAGATTGAGGATGTCTGCAATTTGATCCCCTATTTGACTGGTGCCAGAACTTCCATGAATATACTACAAGGAATCGACCCTTTTTGTGATTTTTCTCATCACCTTGGGTAGTGTTATCTCTCGGTGTTCTAGATCAGGTCCGTTAACTGTGCACTTTTTGTCCACGACACACTCTTATGTTGCAAACAAACTGTCGTCATCCCAAGTGTGTCCACCTTGATCAATTACTTAGAGCTTGTTAAACATCGTTGGAAACCTTTAATCCAAGTAGGCATATATTGAGCAATATGGATGGAATCATTTTTAATTAAATGATAAATGGTTTGCAATAATTTTGAATATGCCAAAATCATAAACTACATCAGTTAGTTAACAATGTCACTACACCAACCAACAATGGTCAACCATGAATGGTCTAGATTTATTTAGCTCATTTGCACGTTGAGAGGGGATCAAGCTTGGTTATTCGACAACATGAATGAATGTCTAACACTTCCCTCACAAGTAAGTGGTTTATGAATGCTCCCTCCATTCTTTGCAACCCAATGCAACTGCCAACCCCTGATGGCTTCGACCTCTCTGCATGGCACTCCTGTGCACCTTGATTTACTACAAATGGCTCACGAACTTGTGATCTTCTCTCAGCTAAATGATGCACCCATCGCTCTTGGTTAGTAGACCTGCTGCTCAGATGATCACCGCCCACAGGGTAGTGACCACAACCCTTGCAATCCAATAAGATGTGGTTAGATATCACAATATCTTTGCCATGTACTGATCTGTCCTACCATGATCTCAATAGATGGTGTCCTACTTCTTAGTGATGTTCACGATTTTGCAAACATGTATGGTCTTAGTAATGACTTTCTCTCCCACGGATCTTCAATGAGGCACAAAGAACACACCTGAACTTCTGCTCCATGGCTTGGCTCTAGTTGGCTCATGTTCACGTAGAAATGAAAACAGGGTCGAGACCCTGGGTTCAGGCATAGGGGCCAACAAGGCTCCGTTGTAGTTTAACACAACACTGACATTTTCACCTTACCTGGAAAGGGTAAGGAGTCTCACCAGAGGCATGCCACAACTTTAGTTAGATGAGGATTAGAATCCAACATCAAGGAAAACCATATCAAAGAATAGAGAGCATATAACATAGAGTCATTCTACAAGGAAGTCGGATCACAACAAGTTGTATATGTTGTAACAGAAAGACTACTTAAACATGTGCATGCATAAAATTTTTAAAGAACCCGAATAACACACAGGTAACACATTATGATCCCAATAGCAGTCTTCCTCATTAATATGCAAGGTAAATACATTACATCAGGCTCAAGGCCTATTCCTCAACATCCATAACTCTAACAAGGTAGAATACAAGGTTATGAAAGGATAGGCACAAAGCTTCTCTCATCGCTCCACTACACAGGAAGAGTAGTATCCACCATAGCAGTCACGACATAACAACCAACCCTTCTCAGTTCTCCTTTTTGCCTTTTATCTTCTTCTTTCTTCTCTTTGCATGCCAGCCTGAACTTCCAGTTCATTCTTCCTTTCTCGATTGTCTTCATTCCTCAGCTTCCCTTGATCTTTTCTTGCTCGGTTGTATCTGCTTCTTCCCACCACCCCTCCGCAAATGCTTGTCTTTCACAAGTTCCTTCCCCTTTCCTCGATTGTTGTTTCCACATATCTTTAAAGACCATTTCCGCCACTTGTCACTAGCCTTTTGACTTCTCCAAAACTTCTCAATTTCTCCAAAAACAAAGGCCCCAATAGGTCCCGAGTCAATCTTTCTTTGGCATCGTCAGTGTTGTTGATGCTCTTGCTGGTGGTGTTGTTGCTGATGCTTCTGTTGGTGGTGTTGTTGCTTCTGTTGGCGCTGGTGGTGCTGCTTATTTCTCTAGTGCTTCCTCTTGGTTGGTCTCTTTAAATGAAGCCCCAATTTAGGGACAACCTGGCGGAATTGAGTGCAGTCATTGAACAATGTCTGCCAGACCTTTGTGATTGCAGCTGCCTGACTGAGGAATTCAGATGTTGCATTGGATGTCGGGTGGGTTGGTCGGGCATCAACAAGGAAGTCCAATGTGTTTCCATATCCTCGGTTAGTTGTTACAGTGTCTCTAGGTGTTCTTGAACTGGGGGACGAAGATCCTAGAGTATTTTCTTTGTCCTCGCTGATTCATCTTCGATATGTTAAATTCATTCCTCCAAAACGTCTATCTATGCCCTGAGTGTTTTCCTCTATTCTTTGTATTTAGTGTTCCTAGAATCGGTGATGAGCTCATTGACTCGGTCATGGAGTGGGTAGACTGGTTGGTTTTTCTTCGCAAGGCTTCCTGACCAGTCATGAACTTGTTGTAGGAGGGTGTAGGCATCATTTGCGACATTTACAATGGAATCCTTGAGGTGGTTGTGACGTTTATATTTTGTTCTATCTCATTGGCATATGTTGTTGTAGGGTCCGGCAATGCACTTCTTGTGGCTGCAAGGGTTTACTTGAGTTCCTGATTGGTAGAGATTAAGTCATGGCATGTAGTCTGGATATGGTTGCAACATTCGACCAGTGTGCAAATTGAAAAATGTTCTGGGGCATTAGTCACAACATCAGAAATGGAAGGCCACAGTACCTGGAATTTTGTGGGATCTTCTCTAGCTACCCCTGGAGTTGTTGTTTATCTTGGCAGAGCTGATCACGTTCGGCTATGAGGGAAACAATTTTTTGTTGTTGTTGCTCATGGTCGACAGTTAGATCATTGTGCAGCTGTTAAAATTGGCAACTAGGGCCAAACTCCATGTGGGTCATATTATTTATGGTAGCTGATATTTTTATTGGATCCCTCCCATTGAGAGGTGTAGGATTGATCTAAAGATCATTCGATTCTGATAAGTATTTATGAAGTTATGAATTTATTTATGTTATGGACAAATTGTTAAGTCGGCCAGCAACTTATGTAGGCTCAGAAGCCCAACAATCATGTCTATTCAACCTCTACGTTTTAGTATAAATAGAAGAGGACTTCAAGTCATTTCTACACACACTTGGATCTCTTCCTTTCTCTACTTGTCTTTGGGTTTTAGTAGGAATAGAGATCCTAAGGAAAAGTCGGAAAAGTCAGAACTGCAGGAAAAGTCAGAAAAGCTGGAACTTCCTGAAAAGCTGGAATAGCCGGAAACGCTGGAACTGCTGGAAAAGCAGAAATAGCCAGAAAAGCTGGAACTGTTGGAAAAGCCAAAAATTCGAAATTGCTGAAAAAGCTAAAACTGCCGGAAAAGTCGGAAACATCGGAAAAGCCGAAAATGCCGGAAACGCCGAAAAATCTGGAAATGCCAAAAAAGCCGGAAAAGCCAGAACTGCTGGAAAATCCGGAAACACTGGAAAATCTGGAAATACTGAAAAAGCAAGAAAAGCCGGAAAAACCGGAAATGCCAGAACTGTTGGAATTATCGGAAAAGCCGAAATTGCCAGAAAAGCCGGAACTACCGACAACTGCCAAAATAACCGGAGCATCTGTCTCCGAAGGAAGGCAGCATGATGTATGAAATCATGGGTAGCATAATAAGTAGCATGATGATATGAGCATGGGCAGCTTGATGATGAATAAGACCATGGAAGATGCAGCATGAAGATGAGAGCAACTCAGTCATCAAGGTTCAACACATGTGACAGTACAACAAGGTGTCACACGGTAATGTGTAGCAAATAGATGAGATGCAGCACTATGATAGGTGAACAAGTCACCTTAGAGAATCAATTGAAGCAATATGTCTTCAACTGATCTCATGCCGATATCAAAAGTCAAAGTGATTGACTTCTATTGTAAATGTACTATCTCTCTCACTTTCTCTACTGAACTTTGAAGAACATAAAAGAAGAATTGATCAAGGGTTTCCCCACATTGGGGTTTGTCCCTGGCTAGCGCCACATCTTGTGTCCTCTTGTCTTGGCTTGTCTTCTGTGATTTATATTTATGTTCTATCTGTAGTTTACTTTATGCTGATGTGATTGCTAATGTGGAAAAGAAATTGAAATAAATTTCTCTAGCATAGAACATACCTAAAATTAACATGGTATCGGAGCTGAGGTGAAGACAATGCCCAAGCAAGAGTGAAAGAGCAATCACCAAAGACAATAGGGACAAGACAAAAGGATCAATGGGTTCCACATCTCTCTTCTAAGTTCACAAAGGGTGAAGTTGAAGCAAAACATATTATCAAAATGGCGTAGCGGAAGTTTCTGATGGCCCATCTAAGGATCACTTCATTGGGAAGTTTGGATCTAAGGGTGGAAGGAATGGCGGATGCCTTGGTTGCAATAAGTTCAACCATTATGCGAAGGAGTGTCCGAAGGTAATGCAAGTCATCAAGGAAATGGTCGACTCTTTAAAGAAAGCAAGGAACCCTGAATCACTTTTATGTACCTGATCGCAAGAAGTACCTGGTGTCCATCTCGGAAATGGAAGTCAAAGGTTTCAGGGTGGCACTCATCGATGGAAAGGTATGTGTTTGGAAATAGAATTTTCAAAGATGTTTTTGAGTTCAGGGTTGTATCAAATTGCAGGAAGTCCACTGGGGACCATGTCCATTGTCACATAGCACCGAAGGTCTGTGAGTTAGATGGTGACAGGGATGTCTGAATTCAAAAGGAGGATGAAAGTACATGTCTGAGATGTACCTAAGGAAAATCTTACAAGGGGACCATTCCCCTCATGTAGCAGGTCCACAGGTTTGGAACAACCCAAGGGGTCTGAGATTGATAATCAGGAATCTCGCATATGCAGGTGGAAGAAAGCCCTCTATGGCTTGAAGCAAAACACCCCGGGCATAGTGTGAAAGGATCGATAGCTGTCTAATAAAGCTGAGATTCACTAGGATTGAAATGGATCCAAACCATCCGAAGGTTGTGGATGATAGAACTCTCATACCAGCACCTTATGAGGACGACCTACTTTTAACAGGTGCAGACCCTCTCATTTGCAGAAGTAAGAGGGAGTTGGATTCCAAATGTGGAATGGTGAACTGCAAGCCTGTGACTACCTCGAGGATCTTAACTTTCAGAAGTTATATGGTAGTGATGTCAGACCAGATTTGGGAAATGCCTCTGAATCTCATAAACTCATTCACGTTGATGTTCTTGGTGAACTTCTGTCCAGGCATATGTTTTGCAGTTAGCATGGTGAGCTCATATTTGGTTGAACCTCACTGGATTGGTGCCAAGAATCTTCTGAGATGTCTTCGGGGCACAATCTCTCATGGATTGAGATACACTGTCGGAAATATGAAACTGCATGATTATTCGAATGCTGATTGGGCAGGCAGTGTGGAGGATCAATAGAGCATTTATTAGTGCTATTTCTCTTTGGATTCTGCTTCGATATTATGGATGAGCAGGAAGAATAAGTCGGTTGTTATAAGCACCGTTGAGACCAGATACATATCTACGAGTATGATCTCGTATGAAGCTGCCTGTTTGGGGAAGCTCTTCAAGTGAGCTGTTTGTAGCATTGTGATTCTCTGTGACAACCAGAGGTGGGATTCAATTATTGAAGAATCTCGCATTCGATGATTTCTCCAGTAGATAGACATCAGATACTACCTTATCTGGGATATGTTAAGTCTATGAGCAAGGAAGCTTCATCGCTATGAGATGATGTACAGGTCGCTACACTTTGTCTAAGCCCTGGGGGAATATCAAATTTTTGATTTTCCCGAATGACTTGGAGTCATCAAGAGACCCTCATACAAGGGTCTTGCATGTTGTATACATTGAGCTCTAGGGGCTTGTGGTTCTTACTGGAGCAACATACGACCACAGGGTGACTCACCCTCCCCTGGTGGTGCGCATTGGGACAGGATGATTCGCTCTCCTGTGGACAGGATGATTCACTCTCCTGTGGACAAGATGATTCGCTCTCTTGTGGGACAAGATGATTCGCTCTCTTGTGGGACAAGATGATTTGCTCTCCTGTGGACAGGATGATTCGCTCTCCTGTGAACAAGATGATTCGCTCTCTTGTGGGACAAGATGATTCACTCTCTTGTGGGACAAGATGATTCGCTCTCCTGTGTAGCAGGATGATTAATTCTCCTGTGAGGTCTGGATGATGTGTTCTCCATGATGATTGTGTAGCAGGATGATTAATTCTCCTGTGAGGTCTAGATGATGTGTTCTCCATGACGATTGTGTAGCAGGATGATTAATTCTCCTGTGAGGTCTGGATGATGTGTTCTCCATGACGATTGTGTAGAAGGATGATTAGTTCTCCTGTGAGGTTTGGATGATGTGTTCTCCATGAAAATTGTGTAGCAGGATGATTAGTTCTCCTGTGAGGCCTGGATGATGTGTTCTCCATGGCGATTGTGTAGCAGGATGATTAGTTCTCCTGTGAGGATAAGATTGATTAAGTTCTCCTATCGAGGCATCCTACCCATGTAGTTTGGGACTCATGGGAAGTACCTCTCATCTGATCAATGAGCAGGGAAATGAGGATAGGGACCATAGTAGTACTGATGGATGCATCACTGTATCTACCGTACTCCTTATGCTAGGATGACCTTCATTGAACTAGGATCAATAATACTGGTCTGGGATCAGTGGTAGGAGTTGTACCCACTATGACACTGACTTCGGGTTGGTTGACGACTGGTCTGGGACCAGTGGTGCATACTCTGAGACTGACTCCAAGTCAGTAGAGTACTGGTCTGGGACTAGTGGTAGGATTTGTACCTACTATGACAATGACTTCAGGTCAGTTGAGGACTGGTCTGGGACCAGTGGTACGCACTTTGAGACTGACTTTGGGTCAGTGGAGAATGGTATGACACATTCTCGACCAATTCTTCTTCTTCATGGTTCAGCAGAGCTAAGTTGAGCAGAGCAGAGCCAGCAGAGTTGAGCAGAGTAGAGTAGAGCTAGCAGAGCTGAGTAGATCAGAGTAGACCCAGCAGAGCTGAGAAGAGTAGAGCAGAGCCAACAGAGCTGAGTAGAGCAGAGCTAGCAGAGCTGAGCAAAGCAGAGCAGAGCCAACAGAGCCAACAGAGCAGAACAGAGCCAACAGAGCTGAGTAGAGAAGTGCAGAGCTAGTAGAGTTGAGCAGAGCAGTGCAGGGCACTGATAGTAGAGATAGTACAGTTGGACATATGGATCAATAGATGGAGTTCTCCCTAGTTGAGAGGGAGTGTTAAAATTTGAAACTAGGGCCAAACTCCATGTGGGTCATATTATTTATCGAAGCTTATATTTTTATTGGATCCCTCTCATTGAGAGGTGTAGGATTTATCTAAATATCATCCAATTCTGATAAGTATTTATGAAGTTATGAATTTATTTATGTTATGGACAAATTGTTAAGTCGGCCAGCAACTTATGTAGGCTCAGAAGCCCAACAATCATGTCTATTCAACCTCTACATTTTAGTATAAATAGAAGAGAACTTCATGTCATTTATACACACACTTGGATCTCTTCCTCTCTCTACTTGTCTTTGGGTTTTAGTAGGAGGAGAGATCCTAAGGAAAAGCCGGAAAAGTCAGAAAAGCCGGAACTGTCGGAAAAGTCGGAAAAGCCAAAACTGCTAGAAAATTTAGAATAGCTGGAAAAACTGGAAAAGTTGGAACTGCCGAAAAAGCCAGAAAAGACTGAAAAGCTGGAAAAGCCGGAGAAGCTAGAACTGCCGGAAAAGCCATTACTGCCGGAAAAGCCGGAACTTCCAAAAAATTCGGAAACATTGGAAAAGCCAAAAAAGCTAGAAAAGCCAGAAAAGCCGAAAAAGCTGGAACTGCTGGAAAAGCCGAAAACGCCGAAAAAGCCAGAAATACCGGAAAAGCCAGAAAAGATGGAAAAGACGGAAAAGCGGGAAATGCCAGAAATGCTGGAAAATCCGGAACTTCCGGAAAAGCTAGAATTACCGGGAATTGCCGAAACAGAGGAAGCTTCTGTCTCCAAAGGAAGGCAGCATGATGTACGAGATCATGGGAAACATAATAAGTAGCATGATGATATGAGCATGGGTAGCATAATGATGCATGATGATATGAACATGGGCAGCATAATGATGAATGATATCATAAGCATGGGCAGCTTGATGATGAATAAGACCATGGAAGATGCAGCATGATGAGCAGCATGAAGATGAGAGCAGCTCAGTCATCAAGGTTCAGCACATGTGACAGTATAACAAGGTGTCACACGGTAATGTGTAGCAAATAGACGAGATGCAGCACTATGATAAGTGAACGAGTCACCTTAGAGAATCAATTGAAGCAATATGTCTTCAACTAATCTCATGCTGATATCAAAAGTCAAAGTGATTGACTTCTATTGTAAATGTACTATCTCTCTCACTTTCTCTGCTGAACTTTGAAGAACATAAAAGAAGAATTGATCAAGGGTTTCCCCACATTGGGGTTTGTCCCTGGCTAGCGCCACATCTTGTGTCCTCTTGTCTTGGCTTGTCTTATGCGATTTATATTTATGTTCTATCTGCAGTTTACTTTATGTTGATGTGGTTGCTAATGTGGAAAAGAAATTGAAATAAATTGCTCTAGCATAGAACATACCTAAAATTAGTAGCGCTGCGGCCTTTTGTGCGGCTTGCTGAATAAAGGTGAAGAATTGGGCTAAGGACCAACCCTGAAGATCATCCTGGTGCATAGTTGATGGATATGGGAACCGACTCTGCAAGGGTTCCCCACTGGTGATTGACTTTTCCGAGTGTATGTGGGGAGAGATGGCCTGTTGTGACGATTCAACCAATGGGGGAGTGATTTTTATGGAGACGGGGAGTGGTGTAACTGGAGGAAACATATGAAGTGGTAGTGACACTGGGTTGATAGTGGTGGTGAGTGACTGGGTAATGATGGGTCTTGTGCTTAGTAGTGGACCCGACTCTAGCAATAAATACATCATGGAAGCGGTGACGAGTTCTCTGTTGGGGACTTCTATGATGGATTGGATAACGGAATCAACTTAATTTTTCATCTTCGTGCCCAATAGTGTCCTAGAGGGTATAGTGTTTGAGAGGGTAGCGGATGTGGATGGAGTATGCGATGACGATTTGCATGAGCTAGATGTCACAACTAAAGTGGAGGGTGGAATTTATTCAATGATGGGCGAGGAAGTATTGGATTGGGGCTCTTCAATGGTGAGGTAGACAATGTGACTGGCCGGGGTCGATTTCTGCTTTTGGTCTCGACTGGAGGTTTTTTAGCTTTTGACTTACGGGGTTTTGGGATGGTGGGGTTGGACTGTGAATGAGGTCCTACTACCAACATTGCAACAACTAAAGGGGAAGTACTCAAAGGACCTTGTTGTATTAAACTTGAAACTCAGGAAATTTGGAAACTGAACCCGCTGAGATCCCCATGTTGGCGATGGTTTCTTTCAAGGAGCTCATTTGATTCTTCAACAGTTTTATGACTGGTTGTATCTCCTCCTTGGTGAGGCATTTCTTGGAATCCGCAACTACCTCTCCTGGTATTTCTTGAGGTACCATCCTGTCAAAGAAATATATGTGTTTACCTTCCCGAATCTCCCCTGCGATTCCTGGCAACGAACTGACCTCTATGTGGAAAGATTTAACTGATAACATAAACTTCTGAGGCCACATCTGGAAAGTATGGGTGTGAACGTAGTGTTGCCTCACCCAGGTGCTCCCATGACTAATACTGAAATAAATCTCTGTCGAATATTCATCAAGTAGGGACCTGGGAATCTGTTTCGCAGCCCTGATTACTGCCAACATTTTTATGTACCATCTACTAAACGAAGCCTCATTTATCTCCTTGTTGCTTGGGTCCCTCGAAGTTCTCTAAGGTGCGTACCTTAGGACCAAAGGCTAGTCTTCTGTGATGGAATCTATCACTCGACCCTCTGGTGGGAAATATTTTCACATTGCCATAGCAACAACAAGATAACCATAAATAAAATGGGTGGACCACTTGTAGACATCTTCACATGCTTCGAACATCTCCTGGAGGAGAAAAGCACACCAATTTAGCTGGGAGCCTACTGCGCAATGCTCTGTGACTGAAATCATATTCAACGTGCACTCATTCTTGGAGAAGTGACGCATCAACTTCCTCACAATAATGTAGCAAGTGAACTTGATTTTTGGGGAGTTGATCAAATCTACGCGTGCTCCCTTTCCTCCTCTCTTAGCATCATTCTTGGTGTAGCAGTCGTCATCCCCTGTCTTCTTCACTCTCTTGGAAGTCATATGGAATGCGGTTGAAACTGCGTCTCCTCTTGCTAACAACCTTGTGAGCTTTTGAATCTCTATTGCATGAATTGGGTATTCTTTGTTGAGCCAAAGTGATCCTCCATGCATTCTGCTGACCAATAACTTTGTACATTGCATCGCTGCTAGAGTCATCCCAAACACCAGTAAACTTCTCAAATTTAGTAAGGTGGACCATTGGATTCCTCTGAAATCAATTTTGACTTTGATTGTTTCACTCTCGTCTTCCTTTGTGACTAAATTTTTGTAGACATCGCGTTTCATGGTCGGAAATTGGAATGAGTTTGAAAGATCATTCTCAACTGGCCTGACCTTGTCATACTTTCCGTAAAGCGACTCCCTTACTCCAATTCTTTCATCCAACCCAAACTCTGGAACATATACAATTTTATTCGTCAGCTCAAAGCAACGCTAATAAATGCAAATTACAGGGGGCTGATATCTAATCCTAAAACAACAAAAATTAGAACCAAACTGCAAATGAAACGAATCTACCACCTTGGCTTCAGACTTTGAGGAATTCGACATTGCCATGAAAATTAAGTAGACCAACTCAACACGACATTTCTGATGAGACCTCCTAACTAATTACTACAACAAATTTCCCTATGCATACTCAATCGTGTTAATCCTACCATCGACTGAGTTGGACTTGACTCGAATGAAACAATTCTGGAAAAGGAAAGGTGGAGTTGATGGGTAATTATGTTATAGTGATGGAAGACATTTAGGAATTAATTATTGCTATAATGGGAAAGATTTAATGGGAATCTAGGTTGACACCAACATTATTGTCTAATTATTACATAAAGGACTCTTAACACGTGTGACCCCACCTCCCCCCCCAACCACAACCAGTTGTGGTGTGGTGGAATAATGTTAAAATTGGCAACTCGGGCCAAAATCCACATGGGTCATCTTTTTTCTGACCCCTGATATTTTTCTTGGATTCCTCTCTCTGAGAGGTGTAGGATTGATCTAAAGATCATCCCATTTTGACATGTACAAATTAAGTTGTGAATTTATTTTGATTATGGACAAATTGTCAAGATCGGCTAGCAAACTCATGTAGGTTTAGAAGCCCAACAATCACGTCTATTCATCCTCAATGTTTGCGTATAAATACATCACGCCTCATCCTCATTTGGACACACTTCACTTCTCACACACCTCTCTCTCCTCACATGATTGGGTATGGATTTCTGGGCAGCCTCTCCACACGTGCGAAGAAGAAGATAGTCATCTTCTGTTTTGGGCGTTGACCAACATTGACCAAATTTTAGGAAGGGTTTTGACCAGCATTGGCCTATTTGACTGTGTTTTTTTGAGGGAAATCTCTGTTTGGGTAGGCCGCATTTTTGGGCATAGAAATCGAGGCATTTCGTACTGTTTGACCAACGTTGACTGCAGAGAATTGACTGCAGGTTTGACTTTTGCATTGACCAAGTTTGAATGTGATTTTTGGGACTATTTTGGGATGATTCAGAGGACTATTGGAGGCCGAGTTGACTGGGTTTGACTGAGCTATTTTGGAGGTCAAATCTGCCCTGTTGACTAGCATTGACTTTTCTGGTTAGGGCTCTTTTGCTGCTGTTATAAATTATCAAAATTTGTAAATTGTACTATCTCTCTCTGCTGAACTATTGAAGACTAAAACATACCATTGTTGCCTAAACTTAACAGAACCGCAATTGGGACTGACTTGGCTGAATTTTTATTTGGAAATGTAAAGGACTGATTGATCAGAGGAAAAAAAAATTGACGGACGCGGCTAATGATGACACAAATGAATGACTCCTATCGACTCTTACCTACACCTACCTATGGTCTCCTTTTGGAGATCCCATCAATTCTGAGTAACATTGTTTGATTTTTGGAAAGGTTTCATGCATGCACTATTCACCCAACCTGGTAGAAATACCTCATCTAGTTGGGCAAGCTTGATTGCTCATGACTCCCTTACCTCCGCAACAACAAACTATCCTAACCAATGCATTTGTAGTTTTCCAATAAACTTCAAGAACTTGCTGTCGTATAGCAGAACATGCCCGCTGACTCTGAATGATTTCCTTTTAATATGTTGGTCATGCCATGTCTTCTCCCTTTGCTTCTCGACCATTTGGTGGAAATCTGCCATAAACCTTGCCTCATCGAGCTCCACGAGTTCATCTAGCCGCTCATGAATTGATTCCTCGTCTATCATATGAGTGGCCTGGGTAATGAAAAGGTTGTGAATAGAAAATTCAGCTGACACCATAGCTTCTCGTCTGTACACAAGATGGAAACGTGTATTCTTGTGTAACTGCTTCACAGTTGTCTGATATGTCCATAGAGTTTCTGGCACTCTCTCGTACTAATCATCCTAATTTGTTGAGCATATCTTGGTTAAACCCTTCTCCAATATCTTTTTGAAGGCTTCTACTGTACCATTGGCTTGGGGGTGGTTTGGGCTGCTTTTGTTGTTGAAAAATGTGCAACAAGAAATGTTAAATTTAGAATGTGCTAAAAATAGACCTACTAAAAATAGCATGTCTAAAAATAGCAGTTTGGCCAGTGAGGTCATTGGCCACATTGGGTGAGAGGTGAAACTACTAAAAATAGAAAGTTCTAAAAATAGCATTTTTGGGTCCCTTCCTATTTATAGCAGTCCCTAGTCTATCTATAGGAAGTAAAATTAATTTTGGTCTTAATAGCAGTTGGAAATACTAATTAATTAATTCAGTTGAGTTAATTAGTTAAGGAAATTCAAATTTGAAGTCTTTGTGAGCATGCATATGAGTTGTCCCACTGATTGAGGAATTTGTCCTTAATTTCCTCCATTGATTGAGGGAATAAGTATGAGTTCTATAATGAGAGAATCAGTTGACTTAGTTCTAACTAGTCAAGTCCAGTTAGATTATTATAACAAGTTGTTAAAATATTAAAATATAGTTTGTTAATGCTTGCATGCATGTGACAACTATTATTTTAGATAACTGAGAATTCGCTCATGGATAACTGTTGCATGTCAGTTCAGTCAAAGACCTAGTTGAGATCAGATGTGGGACAGTGTACTATTAGATGCTTGGATATTTCTAGTAAGTATTCCTTGCATGGAGAAGGATCTATTATAGAAGATTGGAGGACTTGTGGCCTATATATTGAGGCCTAGGTAGTCCATGATTTTCATCTTCTGATTGAAGATCATCAGAGTATAGAGAGAGCAAGATAGCTATTGAGTTGATTCTTTTTATATGTTGAAGAGGATTTCCACTTGATTGATAATACAATGTTGGGGTTTTATGCTGGTGCTTTCCCCTAGATATATCTTTTGTTATGTGTGATTGATTTCTCTTGATCAGTTATGCATGTTTCTACTTGATGTTGCTCATGAATTCAATTATTCTTCCGCTTAATGTTTTGTAGAAGTAGAACAAGTATTATGCTTTAGGACATTGCATATATCGGTTTGTTCTACAAGTGAAATTTCTACATGGTATCAGAGCACAGGTGATCGAGTAAGAACAGTATACTGTTAGGAGATTTCAAATTTTGAGTTTTGGGCTGAGAGTTTGCAGAGCAGATCTAAAAGTTTCTGTAAAAAAATTTTAGAAACAAATAGCAGATTTGGATTCCTTGCGGAAGAATACCCAAAATCAAAAAACAAATCAGCTGAATTGGAGTTCGGATGAGGGAGATATCGCTGATTTAAAATCAACTCTTTTTCCAGAAAATTTTGTGACGGCGGGAAAGTGGAAATAGATTGGTGTGCCAGCCAAGAACCTGTATGCACTTGAGGTACAAGATGCATGCAAAGCCTTAGGAGCAAGGAAAAGGTTAGATACTTGGTGGTTGAGAGGGAGAGTAAATTTCCTCTCAACATGCAGAGCCAGAAGAAGTCTTAGACAATTGTGGAGGAGCCATGATTGGTGCAGGAGGTTGTGGAGCAGCCACAACAGGGGAAGCTGAGAGGAGATCGAGTAGAGACATCTACTCATGCAGAGACCTCCAGTAGGGGGAAACTTCGAGCCAAGTAGGCAGGGGGATCACATGCAGCCATACCTCCAGGTAGGAGGTAGGGTGATATAGAGTGATCATCCTAAGGAGGAGGGGTAGGATCCTTGAGGTACCCAACCTCTTGGATGAGACTTTGCTACGGTAGCCCCGATGTGGAGTAGCAGGAATTGACTGATTAGGTAGAGATAGATGCGGATGGAGCGGCAGAGAGAGCTATAGTGTAGTGAATCCCAGGAAAACACATAGCTAGCAGGCTGCAGCAATGCGAGAGGCACAAGTGTTTTGCATAGTGCTAGGTGGCACAGAGTGGTGTGCAATGGTGTGAGATGCATGGAGATGTTGCAGTAGCGCAAATGTTAGAGAGGGAGCACTTGTCAGCAGTAGGTAGAGCTTCAGCATCAGAGTATGTTCCTAGCCAATAGAGTGGTCAGTTGGGAGTGTTTTTGTTCCAAGTGTTGTTGGAGCAAGTGGACTCGGTAGATGTGTTGCATGCAGAACATTCCAGAGTTACAGGATCGGGTTCGAGAGAAATCCTTTCTTGTTGAGAGGGAGTGTTGAAAAATGTGCAACAAGAAATGTTCAATTTAGAATGTGCTAAAAATAGACCTGCTAAAAATAGCATGTCTAAAATAGCAGTTTGGCCAGTGAGGTCATTGGCCACATTGGGTGAGAGGTGAAATTGCTAAAAATAGAAAGTTCTAAAAAGAGCATTTCTAGGTCCCTTCCTATTTATAACAGTCCATAGTCTTTCTATAGGAAGTAAAATCAATTTTGGTCTTAACAGCAGTTGGAAATATTAATTAATTAATTCAGTTGAGTTAATTAGTTAAGGAAATTCGAATTTGAAGTCTTTGTGAGCATGCACATGAGTTGTCCCACTGATTGAGGAATTTATCCTTAATTTCCTCCACTGATTGAGGGAATAAGTATGAGTTCTATAATGAGAGAATTAGTTGATTAGTTCTAACTAGTCAAGTCCAGTTAGATTATTTTAACAAGTTGTTAAAATAATAAAATATAGTTTGTTAATGCTTGCATGCATGTGACAAATATTATTTTAGATAACTAAGAATTCACTAATGGATAACTGTTGCATGTCATTTCTGTCAGAGACCCAGTTGAGATCAGATGTGGGACAATGTACTATCAAATGCTTGGATATTTCTAATAAGTATTCCTTGCATGGAGAAGGATCTATTATAGGAGATTGGAGGACTTGTGGCCTATATATTGAGGCCTAGGTAGTCCATGATTTTCATCTTCTGATTGAAGATCATCAAAGTATATAGAGAGCAGGATAGCTATTGAGCTTATTCTTTTTGTATGTTGAAGAGGATTTCCATTTGATTGATAATACAGTGTTGGGGTTTTATGCTGGTGGTTTCCCCTAGATATATCTTGTGTTATGTGTGATTGATTTATCTTGATCAGTTATGCATGTTTCTACTTGATGTTGCTCATGAATTCGATTATGCTTCCGCTTAATGTTTTGTAGAAGTAGAACAAGTATTATGCTCTAGGACATTGCATATATCGGTTTGTTCTACAGGTGAAATTTCTACATTTGTGGCATTTTATCACGAAATTTTGAAGTGAGGAAACCATTTCATTTATGAAGTGGGTCCCCTGATCACTAGTGAGATGCCTTGGGCACTCAAATCTAGATATGATATTCTCAAATATGAACCTGGTAGCAGTATCTGTAGTACAATCCTTTACCACTGTTGCTTCTGCCCATCTGGTGAGGTACTTTGTTGCAGTGATTATATACTTGGCATGAGCGTGATGTGCTGACAGATTGATAGGCCCAATGAAAATGACTGCCCATTTCTAAAATATCTACAGTGCATGTACTGGTTGCAATGGTATTTCATCTTGGTGTGAGGGCCTTCCAACCCTTTGGCACACATCGCAACCTCTGGCGTATTCTTTCGCATCTTTGAAAACCATTGGCCACCATAGTTCTACCTGCAACACTTTCCTTGTGGTAGTTTTTCCTCCAACTTGGCCACCCGCAACTCTTGAATGAAATTCCCATAGTACATCATGTCTCTCATGGTGAAGGACACATTTGCGCAACATGTGATCAAAGCCTAGTTTATACAGTTTCCCCGCTATCAATTGATAATCCACAATTCATACGACCATATGTCTCTTTTGTGTAGTTGTGTATTCATCTGGAAATTTTCCTGTAGCTAAGAAGGCTGCAATGTCTTCTAGGTAATATGGTACTACTTCAATCCAGAACATATCTGCGTCTAGTAGTTGATCATGCAGGGATCCTCCACTTTCTTCTGATTCCAACCGTGAGAGATGATCAGGTCCCACATTCAATCGTTTGGGCTTAACAATTACCTCAAAAGTGAATTCCTAGAATAACAACATGTTTAAAAGTGTAACTAGGTTTGGTCTTCATAATGACATGTAATTATGATTTTATGTAATGAGATGTAAAAGAGAAAAATAAAATTATTGTATTACTTGCTTCATGGGTTTCATGAGCTTGAGATTTTATTCTTGAGTTAAGACTCCCATTGAGAGTCTTTAGGAATTATTTGTCATCTAGTCATAAAATGTTAAGAGTCATTGTCATGTAATGAAGTCATGTTACACTTTGTAAAAGGTCAAACTTGTCTATGTAAAGTATCCTCCAAGACCTTGTCACTTATCCTCTTCAAGTCGGCCTACAACGATGGAAGAAATTACTAGAAGAAGTCAGCCTAACCACTTGTGATCATGTTAGCCTAAAGGACATGAGGAAATGTGTATATATAGCCACACCTGGCCTTACTTAGGAGCAGAAAAACTTGACAAGAAAAAGTTAAAAGAAGAGGACAAGTAGAAGTACGAAGAAGGGGTCAAGCAGAAGTGTGAAGAAGAGTTGGAGAAGTAGTGTGAAAAAGAGGCTACATAGAGAAGTGTGAAGAAAATAATCTTCTAGGCATAGCGAAGGAGGATTCCTCTGGGCATAGCGAAGAAGGTTTCTTCTGGGGTCAATGAAGAAGAGTTACTTCTGGGGATTACAAAGGAAGGTTTCTTTTAGGGTCAACAAAGAAAGGGTTCTTCTAGATAATTGTTCTGGGTAACTGAGATAGAGATCAAGACTAGAGACCAAGTTTCTCTAGAAGAATCAAGTAAGATCATAAAGACCGATATTCTCTAGGAGAAGTTGAGAAGATGCAGTGTGGAGAATAGAGACTGAGTTTCTCTAGAAGGAGTCGAGGAGAGCAGCTCGAGATCAAGAAGAAAGTCTAGAAAGGGAAGAGGTAGAGCATCAAGATTAGTGACAAGGTTCTTGAGACAATACTAGAATCAATGGTATTTTTCATGGTCTTGGTACTCATCAATTAAAGATCTAGAAGGAGAATTTTGATCGGGTTTTCCTCTCAAGAGGTGAGAGGTTTTGGCCCTGGCTATCAAGCATACATACTGTGTCACTTGTCTTTTATTGTGCATATTGGTAATTTTCTTGATGAGAAGAACACAATAATAACATAACAAAGAAAAGACTATAAGCTAAGAAGTAAAAGTATATCACAAGCAATTATCAAGTAGAGAAATCTTTTAACTATTCATGCCCTATATTTCTCAACATGGTATCAGATCTTAGGTGCTGAAGTTAAGAAGGGGCATTCAAGCAAGTAGACACACGAGAATCGAGCTTCAAAGAAGGATCAAAGCAAGCCAAATAACACCAAGCAAGAAATAAAGATCTACCAAAAGCCTAGATCGAAGAAATATACTCTAGCAAGAGTCTTGAAATTATCTTCAAGAAGGAAGCAGGAAGAAAGATCGAAACCCTAGAAGCACTTCCGAGATCATCACTCATACATCACCAAAGGAGTGGAAGCTCTTCAAATCTAAGGAAGCGTAGATCGAAAGGAAATCTTATCTTTATTAAAGCAAGGATCTCTTTTGGAAAAATATCATCCTAAAGAAGGCAGTCTTCCCTCATCGAAGTAAGAACCTTCTTAAAAAGGATCATCTGAAGCAACAAGTTTGTTGAAGATTATTTCTTCACAAATAAGTACCTTTTTCTTATAATCTAATCTAGTAAAAATGACTTCATGTTTCAAGGAGAACCATAAGCTGGTTGGGACATCAAATTTCTTTGTATGGAAAAAAGGGATAGACATAGTGTTAAAAATTTTCTGTTTCCCACCCCGGTTTTCAGTTTCACCTTATTTCTCCCATATAGTTAAATGCCCATTCCCATAGCCATACATTTAACAGACTGAAAAAATAAATATTGCTGAAAACACAAATTCTGGAAATTTTTTCAGAGTGCTGGAAATTGCAGAAATAAAAAATCAGCAATTAAAACAGCCATTAAAACACATTTAAACTCAGTGATTTTTGGTCAACTTGACCCTGGAAAAACCCCCTACAACTCTTGGGGAAAACCAGTTTGAGAGCTCTTCTTTATTTCTGGAAAATGCCTTTTACAGAGAAAATTTTTCAGCAAAAAAATCAGCAAAACAGAAATTTTCCAGCAAGCAAAACTTATCTGTTTTCAGCCCAAACGACAATCTGAAAAATGCTGGAAGAGCTGTACGGACCGTACGGATGTACGGACTGTACGGACGTACGGATGTACGGACCGTACGGACTGTACGGACTGTACGGACGGCCGTACGGACTTGTACGGACAGCCCTCGGAAAAAGTGCAGAAAATCGCCTCCTCGATATTCGTGCTGAAAAAATATTTTTTTTCACTATTTTGCTCACAAAACTGCCTTTTTCTGCTTGTTCTTTATGCTGTTCGGATTTGCTGAAGTGCTGCCTTGGTGTGTGTGCCAAACTGCTGCCTCTTTCTCCTCCTTGTCCAGAAATCTCCCTTGCTCTCTTGCTCTCCTTCTCCCAATCTGCTCATGAAAGAATGAATGATCTTTTTCCACCTTTTCCTCCCTTAACCCAACCCTAAATGACTTTTGGGTGATCCCTAAATCCAATGGCTGAAAAAAAATTTAGATCAATGGCTGAGATTAAATGCTCATTTAAATCTCACTTTCTATTTTTTAATTCACCCCACTTTAATAAAGACCCACTTAGTCATTTATTTCCAAAGTCACTTTTCCTTTCTAATTTTTCATTGACTTTATAAAGTCACTTTAAAATTAGACTTAGTAACTTTATCACTTAAAGTCACTTTCAAATTAGATTTAACTTTATAAAAATTATAAAGTTACTTTAGGAGAAAAATTAAATTCTTTTGGACACTTTTCCCTAGGCCAAAGATCAAAGCCTTAGGGAACCACCTGTCCTCCGGTACCAAATTTCAACACTCCCTCTTACCGAGGAAGGTGTTCCTCACCACACCCATCTTGTCTCTGAAGTAGACATGCTTGCCCCGTGGTAAGGCTTTGGTAAGAATATCTGCAACCTGCTCATCAGTGGAAATATACTCAAGCTTTACAGCTCCCTTCTGAACATGGTCTCTGATGAAATGATATCTGATCCCGATATGCTTTGACCTGTCATGAAATACTGGATTCTCCGTGAGTTTAATGCAACTCTGATTATCACAGTAAATCACTGAAGGTCTCAACGGCTGACCAAATAAGCCAAACAACATCTTGCGAAGCCAGATGGCCTCACAACTAGCTAGACTGGCTGCCATATACTCTGCTTCCGCTGAACTCAGTGCTACTGACTGCTGCTTCCGGCTGAACCATGACACTACTGCTGAACCCAACCCAAAACAACACCCTGAAGTGCTCTTCCTATCAGAAGCACAACCTGCCCAATCAGAATCAGTGTATCCTGCCAATCTCACTCCATCTCCCTGCCTGTAGTCCAGACCATAATCCACTGTCCCCTGCAAGTACCGCAAAATGTGTTTTGCAGCCACCCAGTGAACCTTCCTAGGCTCACACATAAACTGACTCATCGTGTTGACTGCAAAACAGATATCTGGTCTGGTGTTGACCAAATACATCAAGGAACCAATCAGCTGCCTGTACAATGTGGGATCCACCAACTCGGAATCCGAAGCATGAAGCTTCTTCCAGTTGGTGATCATCGGTGTCGACATGGGTCTACAATCCTCCATGTGGAATCTGCTAAGGATGTCCACAATATACTTCCCCTGCCCCAGGAAGAAATGCCCCTCCTCCTGCCACACCTCCAAACCCAAAAAGTAATGCATCAAGCCGATGTCCTTCATCTCAAACTCCGCTGCAAGATCTCTCTTACAGTGCTCTATGAGTCTCTCTGCACCTGTAATGATCAAGTCATCCACATACAGCACCAGAATGAGAGGCTCCTCACCAATCACAATAAAGTAAAGGTTCGGATCTGCCTCACTCTTTGTGAAACCCATCCCCTGCAAGTATGCATCTATCCTGGAGTACCAAGCTCTGGGAGCTTGCTTCAGGCCATAAAGGGCCTTCTTCAATCTGCACACATGGGACTCCTTCCCATGCACCTCAAAGCCCTGTGGCTGCTCAATGTACACCTCCTCCTGTATGAAGCCATTGAGAAATGCGGTCTTCACATCCATCTGGTGGATCTTCCAACCCATCTCTGCTGCTATCGATATAATGGAGCGGATCGAAGTATATCGAGCCACGGGAGCGAAGGTCTCCTCATAATCAACTCCCTCTACCTGGGAGAACCCTCTAGCCACAAACCTTGCTTTGAATTTCTCAATGCTGCCATCTGCAGCATGCTTTACCTTGTAAAGCCATCTGGAAGTAACCACGGATTTGCCCTCAGGCCTCGGCACCACCTCCCAAACATCATTCTTCATGATAGAAGAATACTCCTCCTGCATGGCCTCTCTCCAGACCTGCTGGCTAGCTGCCTCCTCATAGCTAGAAGGCTCAGAGTCAAGGATGTTGGTAACCATCGCCATATAGCTACAAAATCTCTCAGGTGGTCTACTCTCTCTGACCGGCCTCTTCGGCTCAGCAACAGATGTGGCATCTCTCAAGGTGTCCTGAAGCCACTTGGGCTTCCTCTTCCCTGAGCATGCTTCTCCCATAGGAGAATGAAACTCCTCCTCCTCATCCCCATCAGTAGCCTGAACTCCTGACTGTCTGTCTGCTGTCCTCCTGCCTGCACCTGAACCTGTAGAAGCTGAGGTACCGTGTGAACTGTCCATCAGTGGACTCCCTAGTGAACTGCTCTGTGAACTGCTCTGTATGCTGCCCGGAGCACCACCCCTCTGGCTCGGCGAGCCACTGCTCACTGATGGACCTGACATCCTCATAGATGTACCTCCGGATCCTCCTGATCCCTGCCCACTGGATCCCTGCGACTGACTCAACTGCTGCTGAGGGTCTGGCTGATCCAGATACTCTAACTCCCGTGACCTCCTAAAGGCCCTGTCCTCCTCGAACTTCACATCCCGTCTGACAACAACTTTCCTCTGTGCAGGAATGTAAATCCGAAAGGCCTTTGAGGTCTCACTGTAGCCCACAAAGATACCCTTCTCTGCGGTGGGCTCTAGTTTGGTCCTCTCCTCCTTGGGTATATAGGAGTATGTAATGCATCCAAGGATATGAAGATGACCAAGATCAGGCTTCTTCCCAAAGAAAGCCTCCTCCGGAGTCATGTGCCCCAAGGCACGATGCGGACTCCTGTTCTGCAAGTAAACAGCTGTGTTGCAGGCCTCTGCCCACAAGAACAATGGCAACCCCTGATCATATAACATGGCTTTGGCAGCCCCTATGATGGATCTGTTCTTCCTCTCCGCAACCCCGTTCTGCTGGGGGTTGTAAGGAACAGTGAACTCCCTCCTAATGCCTGCCTCTGCACAATAGTCAACAAACTCTCCAAGGGTGTACTCTCCTCCATTGTCCGACCTCAGGGACTTGATCTTTCGACCTGTCTGAGTCTCCACAAGAGCTCTGAACTCCTGAAACCGCTTGAAGACCTCACTCTTGGTCTTCAAGAAATAAATCCAGGTCCTCCTGGAGTGATCATCAATGAATAAGACATAGTACTCATATCCACTCAAGGAAACATGAGACATCCGACCGCTCACATCGGAATGAATCAAATCAAGTATCCCCGTCGCTCTGCTGTCACTGCTGGGAAAAGGGGATTTGGCAAACTTGCCCATCGCACAACCTCTGCAAGTATCATGGTGATCAGTACTGAAATCTGGCACACCTGTAGTGATCTCCCGCAATGTCCTCAAGGCTCCATGAGACATGTGCCCCATCCTGCGGTGCCAAATCTCACATAGCTCAGAACTGCTAGCTCTGCTGTCGGTACTACAGCTCAATGCCAAAGGGGGCTGGAATGCAAACTTGTACACCTTTGCATGGCGTACACCTATCACTCTAGCTGAATCAGCTGGAGAGCCCCTGGGATACATCAACACCTGTCCTTCCCTGAACAGTACCTCATATCCTCTGTCCTCCAACGCTGAGACGGATATGAGGTTCTTCCTCATCCCTGGCACATAAAGAACCTCTGACACCTTCAAGGGAGGTTTGGACTCCCTCTGAAATGTCACTGTCCCCACCCCGACTGCTCTAACAACTCTGTCATCACCGAGTACTACCTCAATATCAGTGCCACTCTCTGAAAGCTCTGAGAAGTACTCCCGGACTCCTGTCATGTGACGTGAAGCCCCACTGTCCACATACCAGATACCTGTAGATGCTCCGCTAATCGAGGGAAAAGCATGCTCCCTCTGAACCTGTGTGGCAGGTGATCCTGCACTAGAGGACTCACATGTAGTGAACGCAAACTCCCGGTCAAAACGACCTGCAAAGTCCTCAATCTCAGCTGACGCTGCCACATCCTGGGTCTTCCCCTTCTTCTTCTTCTTCTCCGGACACACAACTGCATAGTGTCCCATCTTCTGACAATTCCAACACTTCACTTTGGAATAGTCCTTTTGTGAGTTACCCTGTTTACCTTTACCTTTGCCTTTGCCTCCACCACCGCTTGTGGAAGCCTGCTTCTTCCCTTTGCCTTTCTTGCCTCCTGCCACCAGTGCTACGTCCTCATCCTGCTCAACTGGCTTGGCTGCCCCAAGCTGTCCTTTCCTGATCTCTGTCTGTATACAATCATCCCAAAACCTCTCCCATGTGGGAAGGGTCTCACGTGCACAAACCCCATCAGCAAAGTTCAACCATGAACGGGGGAGGCCATTCACTGCAATACGCACCAACTCAGTGGATGGAATGGCCTCTCCAATCGCTGCCAACTCATCTCTCACATTGGTAATCTTTGTGAGATATCCAGCTGCACTATCATTCCCCATCTTAATGTTCTTCAGCTTCTCCTTCAGGACCATCTTCCGGTTCTCATTGGTACTCTGGTAGAGATTGGACAATGCTGTCCACATCTCATGGGCATTGCTCTTTCCTCTCACATGAGGAATGCAATGGTCTTTGATTCCGTCTAGAATCAACCTCTTACCCTTGTTGTTCTTTCTATTATAAGCTGCCAACTGAGTAGCATCAGTAGGCACAACAACAGGGTGTTGTGCTGTATGCACCATGATATCCCAGACTTCTGCCTCCTCAAAGATACTCTGCATTCTCTCCTTCCAAACGCTGTAATTTGTATGCCCATCCAACCTATCCTCCACCCTCAATCCCAATGACATCTTGCTGTCCTAAAACTGAAAAATAGCACTGCTGTGGTAAAGATAAAACTGCTGTTTATGAAAAATCAGCTTGCTGGAATTTTCTGAGTGAAAAAATCAGCAGCTGTATTTTTTCTCTTTTGCTGTCCCAAACTGCCCTTCAGCACTCAGGCTCTGATACCATGTTAAAAATTTTCTGTTTCCCACCCCGGTTTTCAGTTTCACCTTATTTCTCCCATATAGTTAAATGCCCATTCCCATAGCCATACATTTAACAGACTGAAAAAATAAATATTGCTGAAAACACAAATTCTGGAAATTTTTTCAGAGTGCTGGAAATTGCAGAAATAAAAAATCAGCAATTAAAACAGCCATTAAAACACATTTAAACTCAGTGATTTTTGGTCAACTTGACCCTGGAAAAACCCCCTACAACTCTTGGGGAAAACCAGTTTGAGAGCTCTTCTTTATTTCTGGAAAATGCCTTTTACAGAGAAAATTTTTCAGCAAAAAAATCAGCAAAACAGAAATTTTCCAGCAAGCAAAACTTATCTGTTTTCAGCCCAAACGACAATCTGAAAAATGCTGGAAGAGCTGTACGGACCGTACGGATGTACGGACTGTACGGACGTACGGATGTACGGACCGTACGGACTGTACGGACTGTACGGACGGCCGTACGGACTTGTACGGACAGCCCTCGGAAAAAGTGCAGAAAATCGCCTCCTCGATATTCGTGCTGAAAAAATATTTTTTTTCACTATTTTGCTCACAAAACTGCCTTTTTCTGCTTGTTCTTTATGCTGTTCGGATTTGCTGAAGTGCTGCCTTGGTGTGTGTGCCAAACTGCTGCCTCTTTCTCCAAGCCATCCGAAGAACAAGCATTATCTGGATACACAGAAAGGGATCTAAAGGCTCAAAATATTCTTAAGGAATCTATCAAAGATTCTCTCATTTCCAATGTAGCTGAGTTGGAGAAATCTAAACAAATATATGATAAGCTGGTAGAACTTTTCTCTGAAATCACGATGAAAAGACCATATCACTTAGATCTGATCTATATAAATTAAAGGTGTCAAAGGATGAAGGGATATCATCATGCCTTTCAAATGTTAGTTTTTTGTAGCATCAAAGTTTCTCTAGCCTTGAAAATTGGTGGAGAGGCTAAGGCACATGATTTCTAAAGACCCCAGAAACCGTTTGGTGAAATTCCACGGAATTGTATTTTATTAAAATAATTAATAGTTTTAATGGGATCCATAAATCTAAACTTAGGGAAATTAAAATATTAATGGGTATTAATAAAAATATGGGTGAGAATGATATAGAAGGCGGATCAAGTCATGTTTTAATCTTAATCGTTGATTAGAGACTTAATCTTTGCCATTGAAGACTTAACAAGAAAAGTATAAAATGGAGGCTTGGGGTTCATTTGGAAACACACACAGAAATATTGAGGAAATCGATTTTCTGAGTTGAGAAGTTCTCAAGAGGGAAATCAAATGGGGACATCTTGCAGCTGAGGGGAAGTGAGAATCCGGGAGAAGGACTTTCCGGAGAATACAACCAAATAAGTAGAGAGAGATTGCAGAGAGGAAATGTAGTAGCCGGGAGAGCTGACGCAGAAAAGCTGTCTGTCACGGAGAATCTAGAACTGTCGGAACAACCGAAACTGTAGGGAACTGCTTGAACTGCTAGGAACTACCGAAACAGCTGGGAAATCTGACAGAGAGGCAACGTAGTAGTCAGGAGAGTTGACACAGAAAAGTTGCGTATCACACAGAATCCAGAATTGCCGGAACAACTGAAACTACCAGGAACTATTGGAATATCCGAGAGAGCTGACACAGAGGGCAGAGAAGGTGATGCAAGGCTGTCGCAGAGCCAACACAGAAATAGCTGGGGTTAGCCAGTCTTGTGTCGGATCAGCCGAAATTCTGCAGGATGAAGTGAGGTAAAAATCACTCAGATTTTCCACCAGTATTTTCTTTGTAAAGGATTGCTAGATGAGCATCCTAGATTTGTATTCAGATATTTCTCCTGCATAATAATAAACCCTTAGAACTGTTGCACTAGTTTTCCTGCATTGGGTTTTTCCGGGGACTATTGTGTCCAAAAATAAGTGTGTCCTATGTATCTTGGTCTTTGCTCTATTTTTTGTTCCATGAGATCAAATATTTAATTAGTGTAGGCTACAAAAGTAATTTTCTTTAGTATTCAGAAGAATAACTTGATGAATGTAATTTAAAATCAAGTAGGTGACGTAGATTCAGATTTGCTGCAGTAGGGGTTCCTTCAGAGTCTAGGAATTTTCACATCAAAAGCATCTCAAATAAAGGGTCAATTGCAGGATCTAGGAGAGATGGTACCTGATAAAGAAATGATCTTCGTTATTCTAAATGCATTGACAGATGAACAAGGTAACCTCATATCTACTAAGGAAGAGGAAGTTATCCCATTCATCAAATCATGGTATCTCTGCAAGGAAGAAGAATACAGGTTGAAGAGAGAAAGAAACAAAATATCAAATAGAAGGGATCAATTAGTAACAAAAGGAAAAGGGAAATTTGGAATGTTTGGTCCTTCAAAGAAAAAGAAGAACATGGCTAAGATAAGATGTTATGGATGTAAATAAATTGGGCACTGTAGAAGATATTTTCCTAAACATAATAAGGACAAGTGGGATAGGGAAGAATCCCATATTACAGAGGAAGTGAAAGAACCTGAGACAATGAAGCTTAAGAAGGAAGAAGCAAAATATCTCCATTATGACTGAGATGATCTTCTTCACTAGAAGGTACTTTCTATTTGTAATTTATGGATAGAAAACAATGTGAATAAGATAGGATGCATCAGATTAGAAAATAACATCATGATAGAAGCATTAGATATAATAGCTTGTCACAAATAATGTCTAGAAGAAATTCTATTGAGTACAAAGAATAAGAGCCCTTGGAAACCTCATTGAAATCTCAAATAATACTTATAGAAAGAAATAGAGGTCATCATCGTTTGGGATCATCGTACAATAATCAATGAAGAAACATATGCTGGGTGAGGATATGAAAGATCCTCAAGTTTCTTCGATGGAATCCTTATCAGAGGATTCACCGATCTAAAAAGAAAGCAAATGCTTCATCAAGAATTCCAAATCATGGAATTCAAGGGATGATGGTATGATGACATAACGAAGAAGCATGTCTAAAGGATAAAGTTATTTCATTCAAATGAAGCTGCTACAAGAATTCTGGATGGCAAGAATTATGAAAGCCACGTCATATGGTTGCAAATAATATGGATCACTATTTCCATCTTGGGAAACATGATCAAAAGAAGGGATCTCCTCCTCCGAAATATTGAAGCAAGTCTTAAGTCACACTAGATGAAATCGACATAATATGTTCTCATATGAATCATAAAGGAGCTGACTATAATTAAGGAACTCTGATTGGAAGCTCCTGAGAATGAAGTGTGTGAAAAGAAAGGAAGAGATCGTAAAATATGCAACAAAGGTAGAAGGCTTTCAACATCTGAGACCAAGAAAGAATTGACTGGAATATCTCCTAGAAAGGCATGAAGACTCTGATAAGAGTTGGAAAAGGATGGAGACCCTTGACAATGAATATCTTTGGGAAATGTGTCAACATGTATGCAAGATGCTGATACCTAAAGGAAGATGCCATGAAGAAAGACCATCATAAAGGTAATTTTTATTTAAGTGTTCATTTCTTATTTTTGAACTAATATCTTGATGGGCTTCTGTAGGAATTCCAAAGGGAAGATCTGTGGATGAATTCCAATAAGAACATATTGAAGGATATAAGATCCTTCCAGAAAATATGGCATAAAGAAAACAACATTACACGAAGCAAAGCTAAATGAAAAAATGAGGGATGACTTTCTGATGAAATAAGGACACGACTAACTCATGGATGAAAGCGATGGATGGTCTGTGCTGTATGTAGACGTCCCCAAAAGATGAAGGCTCCATGACAAAATAAATTTATGACATCAAAGAAAAGAGGATTTCTTCAAGCAGTTGCTTGTCCCAACATCTCCACCTGAGAAGCTATTGTAGGTCCCTAATTAAGAGGGAGCCTAGAAAGTTTCTTACTTGGAAGAAACTTGGAAATTCCTAAGCCAAGAGGGAGCTTAGGTACATTCCTTTTGTAGGAATGATTACATTCCTTTATTGGAAGATGTCCTCCCTATCTGAGAGGGAGAGATAGACACATCATTTTGGTCTTCACCTGGGAAGACACAATGGAGGATTGGGTAATTATTTGGCATCCGATACTCTTTGAGGATGAGATAGGGCATACAATAGGAGAGTAGTCGTGGAGGACTGATATTCTTTGAGGGCGGGCAGTTGATCAGGTGCTCAATATTTATCTCAAAAATCAAAGTTCTCATATTGGCGCGAAAACTATATGACTGTGTTTGTCTCGTCAAGACAATCGCAACACAATTTGTTTCACTAAAAACGGAGTCCGGATGAAGGAGAAAAGGCCTGTTGTTTGTTTTCTTAGATAACTTAAAAAAATGCAGAATAGGACAAAATGATGACATGGCAGTCTAGTCAGAAAGGGGAATCTTCTTCAGTTTTCGCCCAATGGGGCTATGACAAGTGTCACTTCAGGATTCGCCAATTTTATTGTCTGAAGGATAAACTACCTAATTGGCCTCGAAGGTGGAATTTGATTTTTTTAGTTATTTAATTACATATATAATTTTATTTTATATTATATGGTTTTTAAATATATATTATATTATATATATATATATATATATATATATATATATATATATATATATATATATATATATATATATATTTAATATTAATTCAAATCCTAAATCCGCATATCACATAAGTCCGAGCTATATAATTCAAGGCATCGAAATATTTAAGGCAATGTTATTATATAGCAAAATGTATATGGGATGGGCAGAGGGCGGGTCTAAACTCATGACCTCCCCCTCCCAAACTCCAGTGCAAACCATTGCACCAAGCACTGTGTTTGTTAAACAGTGGCATGATGTTTTATTTAAGCCATAGCAAATGCGGACGACGGGAGCGGAGGGAGCCAGCCCTGCGGGGCCAACCCCCACACCATATAACCATACGCTAAGACCATGGGCCAGCGCCAACCATAAGCGCTCTTAATGCACCCCTAATCACGTTTAAGCCTAATTAATCTGTAATTAAAGTTGGCGGCCTTTATGGCGAAGCCACCAAATCTGGAACCACCACCAAACTTGGCGGACTTAACTAGAGTCTCTCCAGATTTAACGGGGTTTCCTAGGAAAAACTTAAATGAAGCATATCTTGCTCAATATTCGACCAATTTTCGAAAACGAATAGTCAATTTTGGATGATTTATACATTCTAAACTCATTGGTATAGGTTTCAAATGCAATACAAGACTTCTACATGTGATTTTTCCATAGGGAAGTTGAGGGAAGCCTAGAGCCACCAGGGAAGGGGGTCATACTCAGAGCAACTAGAGTCAGTGTTCAGAGATCCAATAGTCATTTTTGGCTAATTTGGACATTTTGAACACATTGGTGCAGGTATCATGAGCCATAGAGCTTTGTAAATAACATTTTTTCCACATTGAGCTAATACAGAGGCCCAAGCCATGGAAGCTGGACCAAGGAGATGTAGCCCATGAGGGTGAACTCCTTCATCAAAACACTGTGTTAATGTGTCTCTTTGATGGTTTTCTACACTGTACATGTTTTTTGTTCATTATTAGTTTTTGAAGCTATTTTTCTCATGAATGTCTTGTTTAACTTAAGGAAATTTACCTATTTGTAAGCACCAACAAATAACAAAACCTCAGCACAAAAGGAAAGAAGCAAGCACATGTTTATAAATCTATAATTGTTATTAGCACAACAAAACTAATCATACAAAACAAGATCAACAATCTAAGATAAAAATAGTCCTCATGGAACACACCCTGAGTACCCAGGTAGGGGATGTTCCGAGAGAGACAATGATGAGAGTGTCTATTAATCATTGGTCTCGCCATCATTGAGCTTAGATCTTGTGGAGAGTTGGAGCTGCTAGTCAAGGCCTTGCTATGTAACAATGCTAGTTGATATGATGATATACAAATAAGTTACCAATTCGAATTCTTCTGTTGAGAAATTCTTCAGATTGAGAAAGTCCAAGTGCCATTATGAATACCTCCCAAGTTAAGAGGGCGTGTTGAAAAGAGTAACTAGGTTCGGTCTTCATAATGACATGTAATTATGATTTTATGTAATAAGATGTAAAAGAGAAAAATAAAATTATTGTATTACTTGTTTCATGGGTTTCATGAGCAAGAGATTTTATTCTTGAGTCAAGACTCCCATTGAGAGTCTTTAGGAATTATTTTTCATCTATTCATAAAATGTTAGAGTCATTGTAATGTAATGAAGTCATGTTAGAGTTTATAAAAGGTGAAACTTGTCTATGTAAAGTATCCTCCAAGACCTAGTCACTTATCCTCTTCAAGTCGGCCTACAACAATGGAAGAACTTGCTTGAAGAAGTCGGCCTAACCACTTATGATCATGTCGGCCTAAAGGACATGAGGAAAGGTGTATATATAGCCACACTCAACCTCACTTAGGAGCAAAAAAACTCTACAAGAAAAAGTGAAAAGAATAGGACAAGCAGAAGTATGAAGAAAAGGTCAAGCAGAAGTGCGAAGAAGAGGTGGATAAGTAGTGCGAAAAAGAGGCTACAAAGAGAAGTGTGAAGATCAGATTCTTCTGGGCATAGTGAAGGAGGATTTTTCTTGGCATAGCGAAGAAGGTATCTTTTGGGGTAAGTGAAGGAGAGTAACTTCTGGGGATTACAGAGGAAGGTTTCTTTTAGAGTCAGTGAAGAAAGGGTTCTTCTGGATGCTTGTTCTGGGTAACCAAGATAGAGATCAAGGCTAGAGATTGAGATTCTCTAGAGGAAGCAAGTAATATCATAGAGATCGAGATTCTCTAGGAGAAGTCGAGAAGAAGCAGTGTGAAAAATAGAGACCGAGTTTATCTAGAAGGAGCCAAGGAGAGTAGTTCGAGATCAAGAAGAAAGTCAAGAAAGGGAAGAGGCAGAGCATCAAGGTTAGTGACAAGGTTCTTGACTAGAGTTAAGGGTCTTTGTCATGGTCTTGGTACTCATCAATTGAAGATCTAGAAGAAGAATTTTGATCGGGTTTTCTTCTCAAGTGGTGAAAGGTTTTGGCCCTAGCTGTCAAGCCTACATACTATGTCACTTGTCTTTTATTTTGCATATTGGTAATTGTCTTGATGAAAATAACGCAATAATAACATAACAAAGAAAAGACTATAAGCTAAGAAGTAAAATTGTATCACAAAAAATTATCAAGTAGAGAAATATTTTAACTATTCATGCCCTAGATTTCTCAACACAACAGGCACCTACAAATTATTCCTTCAAGCACTGGTTTGCTCACTAAATATTTCAAAGCAGAATGGTCAGTAAAAAATTTAAATGGACCTCCCAACAAGTAGCATCTGAATTTTTGAAGTGAATATATCATCGCCAATGCCTCTCGCTCAGTCGTGGTATAGTTCTTTTCTGTTGTGGATAACTTTCTGCTGGCAAAACAAATTGGGTGGTCGAGGCTCCCTTCCCCTGGTTGAGCCAGAACAACTCCCAGAGCAATGCTTGATGCATCAATGTGGACATGGAACTATTTTTTCTACTCAGGGTAGACCATAATCAATGCACTTACTAATTTTTCTTTCAATATGTTGAGTGCAACTTGACACTCCTCCAACCATATAAATTGCTCAACCTTCCTCAGTAGTTTCTCCATCGGTGCTGTAATAGATGTGTAGTTGCGGATAAATCTCTTGTAGTACCCGGTATGTCCCAAAGTGGATTTAAGATGCTTTACACTTGCGGGTAGGTCCATATTCACTATCACTGTGACCTTAGCAGGATCGATGCACACTCCTTCTGTGCATACTATGTGGCCCAAAAGTGTGCCAAACAAGACTGCAAATATGCATTTCTTCAAATTAAATGATATTTGTAGCTGTCTACATCAGTCAAACACGATCCAGAGAAAACTGGAGTGTTTCTTTAGCAGTCTATATACCGTCTAGTCATCCATATAGACCTCTAGGAACCTGTGGATATAATCTCTAAAGGTGGCAATTACAATTCTCGAGAACACTGAAGGTGCATTCTTGAGATCGAATGGCATAACATGATAGGCATAGGATCCCCATTATGTAGTAAATTTAGTTTTCCTTTTATCCTCCTCGGCGATTCTAACTTGGTGATAGCCAGAAAATCTGTCTATAAAGGAGTAGGCTTCATTCCCCGCCACATTATCTAGAACTTCATAGGTCATGCACAAAAGCATTGTTCAAGCTACAGTAGTCCACATAGACTCATATTTATGTAACATCTTTCTTGTTTTGTATCACAATCAGACTCACCCATTCTGCCTCATCCACTAGAAATATAAGCCCTACTGCTAGCATTTTTTCTATCTCTTTCTTCACTTTCTCCTAAACTCTTGGGTTTAGTCTATAAGATCGATGCTTTACTATATTTTCATATGGTTTTATCACAATTTCCATCTCCCATATGTCTCCTTTAATTCCTTTCAGTTATGCAACTAACAAAGGGAACAAGTCCTCCATCAGGAGGTAGAAAATTTCTTTTGTAGTTTGTTCATCCCAATAACCTCCAATCGAGGATAGCTTTGGTTTTTCATCATTCTCGATGTTATGCTTCCACAAATTCAGTGGGAGTAAGTGTGGCACATCGATTACAGGTCCATCCTTGACTTCTCTTTCCCATTTTGTTTCGTGGAATGAAAAATGTCGTAATTCCTCCAGATCATCCTCACCCAACTCTTTGTCCACCTTTCCACAAGCCATTGCTTCATGATACCCTAAATTATAGATATGCTTGAAGGTATTCTATTTTATGCACCCATCCATTAGCTAACCCATTGTGAGTAGAATCCGCTTGACAACCTACAATGCCTCAGTTAGCCTCCTGTCGTTGTCTAAGAAACAAAAATTGCTGACAAACTGATCAACAAAACTATCCCAGTTCCCCATTTGTCTCCTTATTTATTCTTGTGCATACCAAGATTTTGTAAATGTTCCCAAGGTATGTATAAAACCATGCACCTAGGACTCCTTTAGAACTCCTTCCCACTTCCATCTTTCCTTACAAATTTTCAAATGTTGTCGAGGGTTAGAGTCCCCCATGTACGCCACTTGTTTGAATCTTACTTTCATGGCTATTTTGATCTTTTCCCATTCTTGGAGGTAGTTGTGGTGAACTCCCCACCATCTTACCAGTGTCTCTTGTAACGTGACATTTAGTATCGGTACTTTATGTTCTTCAATAACAGTTGCATCAATATTGTTGAGAAATGAATTTATTAAGTTTGTACCATTAAATATAGGGAAGCCTTTTACCTCAGTGCCTATGCAATTGACTCAAAAGATTGCGACACAACGTCCTATGTTGATCTCATAACCACTCTGCTTCCAATCATCCCAAGCAACCTCTGAGCCAACTTATGAATTTTGAATTCTCTGCCAGCTCATAGACCCTTCAGCCATTGGGTTAATGTAGTCCTCCCTTCTTGTTGTTGTTGGTTTGTATAGTTGATCTAACATCCCTGGCTCTTCTCTTTCATCTGTTGGTTCCATTAGTCTCAATCCCTGATATGGGTCTAGGGGCTGAATCACCCTAACCCCTTCTACGTTGAAAGTCATCAGTTCTTTCTTCAAGTCAATTATAGCATAGTTTTCAAATGCCCAGTCTATCCCGAGAAACATTGGGTATGGGTCCTTGTCTCCCACGATGTCTATTACTTCAAAATTGGAATGGGTCTTTACCACTGCTACATCCCCAACATCTGGTCATCGTTCACAATCTACAAAAATAATCTGAACCAGTCTTCGATGGGTTGGACTGTTACACACTGTGAAAATTCCAGGCTCTTAGCATTACGCAATTCTAGCTGCTCGTTCTTTAACCTTGTACCTCCAGTTAGATTGTCGAAAAATTTTGTGGCTTCCTTGTAATACTTCTTCTATTGCTCAAGGTCATATGATCGCTTTAGGGAGGCCAGTCTGATAATCATGGGTTGGCTCGTGGCTCCTTGATCAGCCCCAGTCCTTTTTCCTCCTCATGTAACTATATTAATATTTGATAGGGGGGATGCCTCTGATACCCTAGGTTATGCATTAATTAAATTCACTCCCCTCTATTGTTTCTACTCTTCCCATCTTGCACTTAGTTCCAGACATTCTTCTATTTTATGCACGTTGACCCTGCACTCAAAGCACTATGGTCTTCTTAGTAGTCGAAAATCCTACGCAACATGCCCTTCTTGATCACAGTTGCAACAACGAACTGGACATATGCCTCCTACCCTTCCTCCCCTTGTTCCTCCTCCTCCTCGCTCCCCTCAAGAAGTCTTGTTGACTTAGTAGGTTGAGCGGTCTAACCTATAAGCTAGAGAAACCAATGCCCTACACTAGTCGGTGTGGTGAGTTGTTGAAGCACATAATTCACAGTAATTTTTATTTGGAACATTGGAGTATTTTTGTAGTATCGAGCATAGAAAAGGGGTTGTCCATACCCCTTGCATACCTCACAGTACTCTGGTTGGTTGCTCCCAAGATACAAATCTTACAATCCTATTTGCGTGACTCTTGCTGCGGGTGTAGGCCCAGGTGCTCCTACTGGTGTAGACATGGTACTTGCGCCTCACAACCTTGGACATTTTGTAGCAACATGACCTTCCACTAAGAAGTTTGTACACCATACATTTGGGCGCACTAGGTGGGTTGGTTGTAGGTCCTTCAACTTCTCTGTAAGACTTGCAATTTAATGTTGGAGAACCAAAATAGGTGGATCATGTGATATCTCTCCCCCTGGTACTCATGCGGGTATCCTGCCATAACTTCGATCCGAGTTGCTTGCTCAAGATCATCTTGTAGTGTATCAATCTTTTGTTGTGTCAATGGTGTACAGGTGAGAGGAAATAATGCTTTGATAAATCACTCCCTTTGGTTATTTTGATCTATCGGGTAACTTAGTTTACGATTGCATCCTTAAATCTTTGGATCATCTCCCGTGTAGTCTCTCCCTCTCGCTAGTTTATCTCCGATAGCTCCGATAATCCTTGTTGATCAGTTTGTGGAAGTTTAAATTTTTGTACAAATTCTCTTTTAATGTCATTCACAGTTGGGTTATGGTGTAACTCTAACCATTTTATGAACCATCTCAAGGCCCTTTCCCTAAGTGTGGTCTAAAATTCGATTAACTTTACATTATCCAGCACTTGGTGGGCCTTCGAGACAGCCTCACATAGATACCAGTGTTGTTCTATGTCTTCGTTCAACCTACTAGAGAACTCAGGATACCTTGTGAATGATCTCACCATTTTTGACTGAGTGCATGCTAAGAGCACAAATCCTTGCAATCTAGGTTGCAAAGATCCTTGTAAACTCGTACCACTACTACTAGTTCCACTTCTACTAGTACTATCTTTGTAATTAACATGCACACTATGAACTCTTATAATTTTTTATTAACTTCGATAGGAACTTGTGAGGATTGTTATAGAGTACCAGGGGAAGGTTGGGGGAGGTGCTACCTAAGCTTCAGGGAGGTATATCATTGATTCCTTTGGAAGCATCATCTTCAACAAACAGTCTCTGTATAGCAAAATGCATGTCATCTTCTAGGCTTTCCTCCAAGACCACGTGGTCCTTTTCATCCAACATATCCATCTCCACTCGCGGGGGTGGGTCCCTATCACCTTCTAGACCCACTATAGTTGTGACTGTCTTCACCCCTCCTAGTAAGCTTCCTTCCATACTTTCTCCTTCTTCCAAATCTCTCAACACTGCTCCTACTTGGTGCAATCCCTTCTATCACCTTTTAATTGTCTGTATGGCCCTTTCTTGCCATTTCTCCACTATCCGTGCTCTCCTTTGCACTCTTATATCCCTGGCATTTCGTAATTCATCTGCGTCCATCCTCGTGACAATCTCATAGTTCCTCAGTAGAATCCCTCCCTTTAGGTCCTTCCCCTAGTACTAGGTGTTTACACTGCCATGCTCAGGTTTTGGAACACTAGCAAGCCCTATTCCACATTTAAAACCTTGATCCAAAGGCCAACCTATTTTAGCAGCTTCCCTCACAACCCTGATTGGAACACAACTTTAGCTTTCAAAAACGACTGATGGATTTCTACTGAAAATTCAATAATATAACCTTTCAACATGGTCTATACCCAGAAATATACTGCTCTTGTCAGATCTGTATCAAGATGATGTAGCACAGTGAGATCCACTTGAGTCCAGGTGCAATGAGATAGGTTTTGTTCACTGTACTTCCCTTTCACCTGCAATCTCTACAACCAATTGTAAATTTCTTCTAATAACTTGCACCAGAAGATCTCTTACTGATCGCTAGCTAGCTCCGAATATAGGATTTCCTCCTTCAACTTCCTAATAGTTTGTCGGTGGAGTTGAGCTTGCTGAGAAACAAACTAGTCCACTTGCTCATCCCACCAGTTTTTTAATTCGTTCTTAAAAATCGTTGATATTTCGAATCCCCTTTTTGAATTTTGGGTCCTAGCAACAGAACAATTAGTTGGCACAGAAATAACAACAGGGTCGAAACCTTGGGTTCAGGTGCAGGGGCTAACAAGGCTCCGCTATAGTCTAGCACAATGCTGACATTTTCACCATGCTTGGAAAGGGTAAGGAGTCTCACCCGAGGCGTGCTACAACCTTAGTTAGATGAGGGTTGGAATCCAACATCAAGGAAAATCATATCAAAGAATAGAGAGAAGAGAACATAGAGTCATTCTAAAAAGAAGTCAGATCACAACAGGCTGTATATGTTGTACCAGAAAAAATACTTAAACATGTGTATACATATAGATGTTAAAGAACCTGAATAATGCATAGGTAACACACTATGATCCCAATAGCAGTCTTCCTCATTAATATGTAAGGTAAGTACATCACATCAGGGTCAAGGCCTATTCATCAACATCCAGAAATCTAAAAAGGTAGAATACAAGGTTACGAAACGATAGACACAGAGTTTCTCTCATCACTCCACTACATAGGAGGAGAAATATCCACCATAACAGTCACGACACAACAAACAACCCTTATAGGTTCTCCTTCATGCCTTTTATCTTCTTCTTTCTTCTCTCTACGCACCAACCTGAACTGCCAATTCCTTCTCCATTGCTCGACTTTCTTCATTCCTCTGTTTCCCTTGCTCTTTTCCCACTCAACTATATTTGCTTGTTCCCGCCACCCGTATACAACTACTAGCCTTCCACAAGTTCCTTCCCTTTTCCCTGACTGTTGTTTCCACAACTCTCTAATGACCATTTCCACTACTTCTCACCACCCTTTTGACTTCTCCAAAACATCTTAATATCTCTGAAAACAAAGGCCCCAACAACTCACTAGATTTAGCAGATTAGCAACCTATTTCTAGTAGTTTACAATAATTTTGGGTAGCATACAACTGTCACTATGTCAGTCGATCTAAATTTTGACCAGATCAAATCCCTTAGAATTATAAGAGGGAGGTCAGAGTTATAAAAGATAAAACCATGCCCACCATACTCATTGATTTATTTCGAGCACATGGATGTAGAAACTATATCATTAGCTTTATCCCAATGCTAGGTCCCGTTGATCTCACTCAATGGGTTGGAAAAGGCACTTCTCGACCTTCAATCCATGGTGACTGTCGCCTACCCGATATATGAATAGTTTCAATGTTGAGTTAGGAATAAGACAGATGCTCTCCACACTGTATGTAGCCGCAAGAGATTGTAATTTTTATTTGTAACTCGAATATTGTTTCCCATTCTCGATCCAGTCACCATGACCAATTATCAAATGGTGTGGATCTACTTCCCAACAAATCCTCTGTCCTCTGAGATTCTATGATCGTGTGACCTCCTTCACCCATATGCATGCGCTCTCGACATGATTTCTCAACACAACATATTATGGATCTGACAGTCACCTTTTGTACCCCCCAAATGGAGTTAGCAAGATATCCAGTGCCCTTAAACCCTCTGTAAAGATAGATCAGGTCTTCAACCAGTGGTAGGAACACCTCAAAAATTAACTAAGAATAAGATTCCAACTTGGGTGATATCGAGTACCACCGAAGATGGAGGATGCTAGCTAGAGAGAGAAGAAATCCCACTGAAGTTATGACAAAATTTCCAATCTCACAAATTAAAACCCCTTAGGCTAGTAGGATGCACAACTCTGATACCACTGTAAGATCCCAAATAGTTAAATTCCAATAGATTTGGCACACTAGAGTGTTCTAATAAAAATTCTTGCAATAAAAACAACGAACACCAAAGGGATATGAAAATGCAACCTCTTGTTTATATTAACAATTGAAAACAAGATACATGCTCATACAAGACATACTGAAGTCCCTACCAATAGAATGTACGAATGCTCAACGATGACTACTCTAAGACATTGAAGCCCACTTGTGAATCCTGGATGGATCCACCACTCAAATGTCACCCCGGGGTTTTTGTCCTAGGACCAACCTAGAACTAGCCAAAACAAGGTTTTGATTTGATAAAAAAAAATGAGATGCTTAGAATGAAAAGAGTGCTTTGAAATGGATGACTTAGAGATATGATTATGGGTAGTGTTAGCCATGCGCTCTTTAAGACGAGCTTTGAATGAATGACCAATCTAGCCAATGTAATATTTCCCATAAGAACAAGGATTCTGGTAAACCCCTGAACCTTGCATTGAATCTGATTTATCCTTGGCTAACCAAAAACATTGCTTAAGGGTTTTTTGAGGTTTAAAGGAAGTTTTAATATTTCTCTTGAATAACATCTTAGAAATAAGATTTTTGGTACCTTTTATGTCTAAAAGGCTAATGAGATCATTAGGTGGAGAGGAGGAGGGATCTTTGGATCTAGGGTTATTGGAAACTCAAAAAAAATATTAATTTGAGAGGTTGAATAACCATTGGCTTTGAAAGCTTGGGTAATATGATATTTTATCTTATTTAGGAATTAAGAAGCATACATTTTGTAGGTCCGCGAGATTAGGGTTTTAAGAACAACTGACTTTTGGGAAGGGTGGTGATGGGATTGGGTGTAAAGATAGAATTTAGTATGGGTGTTTCTTCTATAATCTTGGTGGGAATGAGATCCATCGATAAGGTAGGTTACTAGGACATCTAAGAAGGGAAGGGAATTATCAGATTTGATCTCCATGGTGAGTTAAATATGAGGGGAAATGATGTTAAGGTGGGAAAGAAAGGCATGAAGTGCAAGAAGGCCATGGTACTAAATGACGAAGGTGTCATCTATGAATCAATACCAACATTTAGGTTTTTGATGTCAGGAGTTTAAGCCCAAGGTTTTAAAACATTCCATATAAATATTAACGATGATAGGGGATAAAGAGGAGCCCATAGTTGTACCTTCCATCTAATCATAATAGGATTTTTAAAAGAGAATAAAGTGGATGAGAGACAAAGATGAATGAGGTTAAGGGTTTCAGATTCAACAAGCTTAGATATCAAGTTGTTGGCTTTAGGAAAAAATATTTTAGTGAACAAAGAGACTACATAAAAACTAACCAAAAGGTCTTGTTTGTCAATTTGAATGTTCTTATTTTTTTGAATGAAATCAACCGAATCTTTGATAAATGAAGGGGTAGTTCCAACAAAGGGTTGGATTTTTTTGGCCAAATAATGGTCAATGGCATGGATAGGGGCTCTGATTGCACTAAAAATAGGTTGAAGGGGAACACTACATTTATAAATTTTGGGTTTCCCTTAAATATTGGGGTTTGGGGGGCGTTAATCTATTGTAGATCACTCTTTTCATTCTAAGCATCTCATTTGTTTAGATCAAATCAAAATATTAGCATATGTTCCTTTCCATAACTCTTGCTTTATTTGGGAAGCTCTTGAAACAGAAAATAACCCTCTTAATTTTAATAGAGAAGATGGTTTCAGGATAAGAAAATCATGGAAGCCTACCATCCATCATCTTATCAAATGATATTTATTATAATCCACCCTCCTTTTTTTCTTGATTTTTCTGGTTTTCAATCTCTCTTCCTTTCTCTGACTCCCCCTATCTTTCAATCCCCCACCACCATTTTTATTAATTTTCAAAGTTTTATCTCTCTTCCCTACCTTCCCTTTTTTATTTACACCTCTCTCATTCCCTAACTTATTGTACTTCTTTAAAACTTTTAAATCCCCCCATCTTTTCTATTCTCTAATTTGGCTCCTCCCTCTCTCTCATACCCTTTGTATCTATATTTTGTTCCCCTCCTCTTATTTTAGATTCAATTTTATTTCCCCTCCCCTATCTATCTATTTTTTGTCCCCCTCTTATTTTATATTAAATTTTAAATTTTAACTTTTTAATCTTTTTAATTTTTATGATTCCACCCACAATTTATTTAACCCCCATCGCCCTCGTTAGCCCACACTAACCGTCTTAATATTCTCTCCCCTCCCTATTTTTTGTCTTTTAGTATTATTTTATTCTTCGCCTCATTATTGGGTTCTTTAAGCCCTTTGTGTTAATTTGACATCTTAGTGAAAAATTCCAACCATGGGACTAGATTCCGCTTTTCAAGAGGACTGATTTTTACTATTGAAGCACTCAATTTGGACAAGGGAATGTGTACTTGTTACAGGGAAAAGTGTCTATGCAGAACTGCTAATCCCACTAAGGCTGGTAGCTACCTTAGAAACAAACAAAGTAAAACTACTTTCGGTTTCCTTTATGAGAGATAGATGAGAGAAGAATAAAGGAGACCAACCTCTGTCTTGCGCTTGGCTCCTTGCTCGATTCCTCTCTCTTCCGAATAGTCCTTTGCTACTTGCTTTCGTGTACACTCAGCTTCACAGATTACCTATAGAATCAAAGCAGCATAACACTATACGAGAACATAGATCTATTATCATAAACAATCTAGGATCAGATGTAAATTGACCATACAAATGCATAAAACATAAATCACACAAGAGTATGGAGGAAAACTTGAATAGCTTTATTGATAATCAAGAAAGAGCCAAGAGAGTTACAACCAATTGTTCTGACCCAGCATCATCCTCTCAGCAAGAAGCCCTTCTTCACCTCATGAAAAGCTTAGATCACCCAACACTATGATATTGCACCAATAAACCAGCAGCACTTCCTTACAAGATACAAAATTCCAGCCCCTGGATCTCTGGGATGAGGGATCCATATATAGATGTCTGCAAGGGAGGTGAGTCAGCTTTTGAGATTTGATTAGTGTCTTCCCTCTGATAGTTCTTGCTTCCACTTGGAGATTGATGATCTCTTACTCATCCCTGGTCGAATTCAGAGAGGCAAGTGTCACAGGAGAAGTTTCTGGAAGATTGCATGCTTCTCCACCTTGCGGATTGACACTGCCATTTGTCCTTTCTCGCCCATCGCACCCCATAGAAGGGATTTTTGAAATGCAACACACCTACTGTGTGTATTTAGGTGAGATGCAACGCACTTTGCCTATGGAGCAGGTGAAATGGTCCAGTTTTAACCAATTATGAGTAGTTTTTCAAGGAGAACTTCTGGGAGAAGCTGTAATCAGTTGACCTTGTTCTTTTAGGGGTTGGAACAACACCTTTAGGGACTTAGGAGCCCTTGGTTTATGGACATTTATGCTTGGGGTTGCAGTTCCAAAAAATGTCTATAACAGTTGCCCCCTAAAGCATGAAATCGTTAATATTTTTTGATGTCGGGTGAAATGCTTTATCATGAGGATCCGAAGTTCTTTCAAGCTGGAAGGAGACTTGTAATAAGATACAATACAATACATTATCTTCATAATATTTTCATGATCTAGTTGAGGCGGGCATTCCCATGCTCAGCTTTATAAATTCATTTTCATGTACATGAGACAGACAATCGTCTGAGTGTAGACTGATGATTCTGGTAGAGCCATCATCCCATAGATTGGATGATTATCTGTGCAACAATGATGTACATTTGATGTCTTTATTTTCCTGAATATATATCGCAGCCCGGATGGATGAAACTAGATCTGGGGTCTTCAATCTCGTTCGATCTTCACTCAAAGTAGAAGTCAATCCATGTCAGAGATGTTCTGGAGTCGAACATGGAAAGACATTGCTTGATTACCAGCCAATGATGTAAGCTGTTAACAGGCGTGAGAGGAATCACCGATAATGATGATGACCCTCAAGGTACTATAGTACAATTCACATGGTGTGAATAGAGGACTTGGCATCGAACACCACGCAAAATCTTTCGGTCGAAGGCCATTGATGTAAACTTGTCGCCGGAAGTGAGAAACTTGCCATTGAGGCATGCAAGCTTCAAAGTACTGAAAGGGGTATTCCTAGATCGACTTCTTGGATAATGAGCTGATGTTGACAAGAAGTGATCCGTCATAGGAGGGCCTTAATGAATCCCACATCAATGACACGGAATGGAGCAAATGATTTTAATGGAGGTGAAAACGATCTGGTGATATAAGGTTCAGGGTGGCGGTCATGAAAGAATGGAGCGTGAATGTATTGCAGCGGGCAAGACACAGGTGAATTCTCTGAGTGACTTCTCTTAAACATATCGGCGACACTGACATGATGGATTGGCAACATTAACCCCAAATGTGGATGGTGTGATGGGACCATGGTGATGTGACCGGTGAATGGAACAACCTAACCCGACTTGGATGCGGAGTGAAAGTGTCATGTTCAAGAGCGACTTGCTACCAACAAAGTTTCTTCAAGTTTTCTTCCCAATTTTTCCCCAGTCATTGCTGACCAGTACCTCTTTATTTTTGTCAAGCTTGAGGAGGATAACATATGCTTGTTTTATAATTTTCCCTTCGTGCAAACCCATCGCTATGTTTTAATGAGCCCAGCGATAGTGAAACTCGTTCTTGTCTGTTATGGACAAGTTTGTCGCTATTAGGTTTTAACGAGTTTAATGACAAAGATAACTCGGTCCTTTTCAATTTTAGAGAGTCTGAAAAGGGACGTAAAGGAAACTCCAAAAAATCCTTTTTCATCATCTAATCCCTTAGGTCCGAAAAAGTATAAAACAATACAGAAGGGATGAATTTTCGGTACTTTTAGCGAGCCGAAAAAAACAAGCGCTCGATCTTTTTGTGTAATGATCCCTCAGGTCCAAAATGATTAAAATCTAAAGGAGGGATAGCACTTCCGGTCACTTTAACGAGCTGGAGAGGCCAATGGCTTGGCAATCTTTTCATATTTTACGAGTCAATTGAAAAGAGCTTAAAGGAGACTCGTCTTTGAGGAACGAGTGATAAATTTGGGTAGCAGCTGATTCCAGGTAAGGTTTGGAATTTTCAAATCACGGCAGTGTTACAAGGATGGCTAATAGGATCACTCTTCGCAGTTGTTCCTCAAAAGGGGTAAACAATCAAGTGGAGGTGAATGATTGGCATGAGAACACGACCAAGGCTTCAAAGGCTGAAGTACTACATTCACGATGGTTATTTACCGGAAATTGGTTCATTTTTAATGAGCTTAAACGCTGGGGGAAACATTTGCTCATTGCTTATGCTTATTTTTTAACGAACATGAAGTCCGTGTTAAAACTGCTCGATCCAGTCGTGTAATAGGGATGTCTCATCTAAGATGCCATTTTTCCGAAGCTTAAACCTCGCTCTGGATCCTTTCTTTATGCAAGTTAGGAAACGACCAATCCTACGAGTTTAAAGGGTTAGAGGACCTACAAATTTAAAAAATAAATGGTCGCTCTTCGCTTGCATGCCAAAAGGTTTGCATGCCCCCAGGTATAAAATAGAGTTTGAAGGTTACCCCGCAATTTCGCAGACAAAACATTTGTTTTTCCAGTAAAGGCCTACCTCTTCCAAGTTACCAAAGATTGTTCTATCTGCACCGCAAACAAAACACTTCTTCGGCGATGTCTACCGAAATAGACAAAGGCAGGTGGCGCAGACGCCTCCACTCACATAACTTTGACGAGGGAAACTTATTCCAGTCTAACCCCCTTTTCCAATTATGGATGGGAGTGTCAGACTAGTCATTTATCTCTCGCGGAAACCTACCCTATACCTGAAGTTTTCCTGCCGAAGCAGACCAGGGTGCATGCCCCCTGGGTTTCAGTCATGTCCTCCGAATCACTCGCGCTCATCAGGAGGACGGACTGGGGATTGATGAGACATTCCTTGCGTGAAAAGACCATTCAGGGATGGTATATGACTATTTGCTATGCGTGAACCGGGGAATGAAAGTTGGTCTACGAGCTTGACCACTCTTCCTTCGTGTGGAAAACACATTACTCTAAAGAGTGATGAGACAATGGCTCCCATGCAATAAATATAGTCGCGTCCAAGGAGTAGATTATAATCCAGGGGTCCTTGGACTACCATTACGTTCATGTGAACGGTTTTCCCTCTCAATGTTATGGGCACCTTGGGAAGGATCCCTAACGGTCGACTGGTTCCTTTGTCAAAGCCTGTTAGATTTCTCATCTCAGGCAAAAGCGATGGCGAACCAAGCGCTTTCAAAGCAGTCGAGGAAAGGATACTCACAGAATCCCCTTCATCTATGATGGTACCGGCCATGACCATTCTATATATTTGAGTAATGATTCGAAATGGTACACTAGCCGGTAAAAGGGGTCTGCCTAGTTGATTCCAGTCGAAGGAGACAACTAGGTTGCTTGGAGGTGGGACCGAATAGATGGCCAGGTACGACTCTGATGAAATTCCTTCCTGCGGTAAAGGAATGGGTAAATTGCCCCCAAGTTCATCAGAGTCTATGCTTACGAAAAGAATTTGGATGGTGTCATCCTTCTTCTCTTCGGTGATTGTATCATCTGAAGACGGAACCTCTGAAGGCAAGACCAGTTTCACTACCGCCTCAACCTTTTGACTCTCGTCTGGTGTGGATTCAGATGGTTTTTCTTCAATGATAGATACTTCGGCCGACCACAAGGGCGTGCCAGCCAGATTTTCAACTAGTGACAGAATCGGCAAGAGTTTTTTTATATCCAGGAGGAAGTCGTAACGGTGAAATCGGACGATCGTCCAAAACTCATTTAGCCTCGTCTAAGAAGGGAAAATGGTGGACCGCATGATCTCCTTCGCACAGTTTACAAGGAAATTTATATTTTCCTTTTTGTCCTGGGGCTTCACTTTCACTAGTTGATGGTGTATTTTCAACATGATCATCAGAGGTTGACGACACCGGATTGTGCAAACGAGGAGACCAGTCCCTTAAGATTCGAGGGATGCAGGGGCAATCTCGATGAAAGTGGTCTCCTTTGCAAATGACACATGGCGATTTAGGCCTGGTCAGTGAAGTGTGTGGATTTTCGCTAGACGATACTTGGTTACCCCTTTTCGCCTTTGGCTCCTTCTTCTTCTTCTTCTCTTTCTTCTTCTTTTCCTTCTTCTTCTCAGGTACTTGATTTTGGGCTTTAACAGCTCCATTAAGCGAAGAGGAAGGAGGAGAGGAAGAGTTGGATGAAGTAGAAGGTTGGGGGGTAACTTTGGCATCGTCTAGTTGCTGACTCGATTGTTCAGGAATTGCGGTGTTCTAAACGACGGAGGTTGAGAAAAGCCATACGGGCAAGCCGATTGTCAATCCTGGAAGCGACAATGTGGCCATATAGGGTGCACCAACATCTCCCCAAGAGGAGAAGGGACTAGGATTTCCTCCAAGGGGAACTCCTTGGTTGGTGGACTCCATTTTCTTCAACCTAAGACCAACGTAGGAAAGGTGATGAATATTCCGTTTAAAATAAATTTTAGATGCTTTGACACAACTTGTTTTTTCAATTTTAAAGAGTCGAGAAAAAACAAAAGATGACTCTAGTCGCCTTCGATTTTTAATGAGCCTGAAGTGACAAGTGCTCAGATGGACCTTTTCCGTTAAGGAGTCTGAAAAGGAATGAAAGGGACTGCTCTGGAAATCTAGACAGAGGGATTACCAAACCAATCGCAAAACTGGAGAATACTTTTTACAGTACGACAGTCAATCTTCTCGAATGCTGTGTTCAGTGCATTGCGATCGATAGGGCGACAGACACGACTTCCTATGGATAAAGGATTAAGCCTATTGTGGTCTCCCAAAATATACTCAACGGTATGTGGGAGCACAAGTCCGTACTGGCACTTATCGTCTCAAAGTGGAGGAATCACCCAACCAACAGTGAAAACAATAGTTGCCAGGCTTTACAACGCCGGAATACGTCTCTAGCCTAGAATTCTAGATGTTGTGCGTTAGGTTCCAAAGCGTTGTTAGATTCATTAAATTTATTTTATAGTTGATCTTGCTTAAGAAATTTTCCTTTCAGGTTCACCGCGTGATGTATATGTACAATTCCTAAAATGCAATCTAAGATGACAAACAATCGTTTTATCTTCTTTATGCCATGAAAATCCTAGCTACTAAGGAAAGAGAGACAGTATTCTTTCAACAAAGAGCAAAGAGCACACACTATATGCATTGTCCTAAATCAAACCAATCAAACAGTCTAAATGCAAATGCACATGCATGTATTTGTTTTCAGCCTTCTTAATATGTGAATGATAAAAAGAATGCTAATGCACAAATCTGAATTATTTTCAAAGCGATAATTACTAACAAGCTTCTTTTCAAAATCAAAATGAAGACAATGACAACACTTTGCGATTTGGAAATGAAAACTTGCTTTTGACTCTAGGAAAACTACTAATTCAGATCCAATACAGGAGTAACAATGTAATCGACTATCAAGAACAATCAGATCTCTTCTATGAGTGAAAACGACACTTGCGACACTTTCAAATCAAGAAACGACAATACAATTACACTACTTCTTTGTAAAGGAGAACTGAAAATGACTCAAAAAATACATAAAAACATTTATAGTTCTTTGCACAATGGAGGCGGAATATCAGTAAGGAAATGGGTTTCAAACAGAGGTGTACTGACTACAGGCAGCAAAATTCATGAATAGAACTGAAAAGAATGAACACAGAAACCAAATTTTAGGAACAAGGCCTAGTCTGATCAGCGCACCTGTAACACAGTGAAACTGAAATGCAACGCACCTGCTACACTCGTGAAGTGCGCTGCATTTGAAGTTCACAGAACAGACAGTGCGCTGAACCAGGGACGAGACTTTGATTGGGTTCCGGGTCACAGTTTGCAGTTCAGTTCAGGGATTTTGGCCGAGCAAGTGGTAATTAGTAAACCAATCACACGGGTAGATCTAAGGAGGTTACTAGAGCCACCACGAGGGCAATTAGAAAGCTTGTAAATCAATTGTTTAATTCATAAAAAAAACCCAGAGATTGACTGAAGCAGCGTTGATCTACTTTGCAATTGCAAAGCAAGTGCAGTTCGAAGGCTAGCTGGCTTGACTTCAGGCTCCGTCTATAAGTTTATAAAGTAAACAAATGTAGATAAACAATCAATCTACTCGTTCCCCAGTGGAGTCGCCATTTTGTTATAAGAAAAAGTGTCTATGCAGAATTGCTAATCCCACTAAGGCTGGTAGCTACCTTAGAAACAAACAAAGTAAAACTACTTTCGTTTTCCTTTATGAGAGTTAGATGAGAGAAGAATAAAGGAGACCAACCTCTATCTTGCGCTTGGCTCCTTGCTCGATTCCTATCTCTTCCGAATAGTCCTTTTCTACTTGCTTTCTTGTACACCCAGCTTCACAGAGTACCTGTAGAATCAAAGAAGCATAACACTATACAAGAACATAGATCTATTATCATAAACAATCTAGGATCAGATGTAAATTGACCATACAAATGCATAAAACATAAATCACACAAGAGTATGGAGGAAAACTTGAATAGCTTTATTGATAATCAAGAAAGAGCCAAGAGAGTTACAACCAATTGTTCTGACCCAGCATCATCCTCTCAGCAAGAAGCCCTTCTTCACCTCATTAAAAGCTTAGATCACCAAACACTATGATATTGCACCAATAAACCGGCAGCACTTCCTTACAAGCTACAAAATTCCAGCCCCCTGGATCTCTGGGATGAGGGATCCATATATAGATGTCTGCAAGGGAGGTGAGTCAACTTTTGAGATTTGATTAGTGTCTTCCCTCTGATAGTTCTTGCTTCCACTTGGAAATTGATGATCTCTTACTCATCCCTGGTCGAATTCAGAGAGGCAAGTGTCACAGGAGAAGTTTCTTGAAGATTCCATGCTTCTCCACCTCGCGGATTAACATTGCCATTTGTCCTTTCTCGCCCATCGCACCCCATAGAAGGGATTTTCGAAATGCAACGCACCTACTGTGTGTATTTAGGTGAGATGCAATGCACTTTGCCTATGGAGCAGGTGAAATGGTCCAGTTTTGACCAGTTCTGAGTAGTTTTTCATTGAGAACTTCTAGGAGAAGCTGTAATCAGTTGACCTTGTTCTTTTAGGGGTTGGAAAAACACCTTTAGGGACTTAGGAGCCCTTGGTTTATGGACATTTATGCTTGGGGTTGCAGTGCCCAAAAATGTCTATAACAGTACTTATCAAGAAAATGTGATATATGCACATTTGGACAGGTCGGCCCTAACAAGAAATTTGTCACCCTTGGAAGCTTATAAATACAAGTGACATCAAGCTCATTTGGACATCACCAAGCATCATCTTCTTCTCTTCTTCATTGATTGGTTTACACATATTTAAGCTGGGTCGAGGAAAGAGGTTTGCATAGGTCTGAAAATATAGGGTCCGAAGCTCGCACGTGTTGTAGAGTTTTGGGTCACAACCGCAAGCTTCTCAAAGGAAATTTTTAGCTATAAGCACAGGCTAGCAAGTTCAAGGGTGTGGCTTGAAGGTCCCAGCCGCATGCACACCTCTTCCTCCATGCGGTTGGGATCTAGGGCTAAATTTGACATCTAACCATAGTTGACTGTAGTTGATCGTAGACTAGAAAAGTTGTCTCTGATATATATTGATTTCGGGAACATATTTCTGAATGTTAATGGGTTATTTTTCTAGATGATTTTGTATTGGGCTCATTGTACTCTTTGGTGAACATTTTATGACAATCTTATTGAAGGAAATGTAACTAGGTTCGATCTTCATAAATGTACTTTTGATATTTGTACTTATTCAAGAAAAGAAATATTATTTTTATAATATATGTCAATGGGTTTCTTGCTCATTAAAGTAGGTCTAGCACATGTTAAGTGCTATAGGTGAGTCAAATAGTCAAAAGGAAATTTTGAAGGCCTTAAGGGCATGTTACACCATGTATGAATATGTACTAAAGTCAAGAGAATACCTCCAAGCAAATTCAAGTCTCCTCCTATGCAAAGGCACCACCAAAGAAGCTCATTCAAGCATGTTACACCACCAAAGAAGCCATCCTAAGTAAGACAACAAGTCGGCCTACAAACTGTCTTCTAGTCATCCCAAAGGGAGGGACAATCCTCTATAGATAGAGGCTATCCACTCCACAATAATGCCATCCATCTCTTTGAAATCAACGAAGGTAGCCGAGAAAAAGGGTGAAGAAGGGATGAATAAAGGGTCTACAAGTATAGCGAAAAAGGAGGAAGAAATACCAAAGCCTTGGAAGTTTGTTCTAGGGCTAAAAGACAGTCACATGTGTGAAGAAGGAGAGGGTCTCTTTGCTGTCATAGAAACCCTCTATTACAGTCACAAAAACTTCATTATTTGGTATAAGAACATAAGCCTAAAGGGTCTCCAAGACAAGTGAAGGAAGGAGGAAGAAGGACGAAGTGAAGAGGATTGTTTCTAAGGCTAGAAATAGTCACACATGCGAATAAGAGGTCGATAAGTCTACGGGTATAACAACAGGATCAAACATTTCATGAATTAGTGTTGGTTGTGTTTGAAATTAGGCCTATCAGGCCTCCCAAGTCAAGCGAAGAAGCCTATATCTCTAGAAAAGGAAAAAGGACCCTAATTCTCTAGGGTACCTCCCACACGTGCGAGAATTAGGGCTGCATTGCTGTCACACTAAGCCTTCCACCATACACCAAGAAGGAACTCGGATGATCAAGAGAAGGAATGAGTATCCTTAGGTGAAGGATATCACTAAGTAAAAGTATCTCTTCTAGAATATCTACTTACAGTGGAAGGAAGAACGAAGTTCTAGAAGAAGGATGAAGTGCCGGGGAATGAAGTGCTAGAAGGAGGTAGACAAAGTGCCGGGGAAACATAGTGCATAGGAAAGGAAGGAGCTGACTTGTGCTTAGAGGTTCTTCTAGTTAAGGGTATAGGGTTTGGCATTGATCAAGAAAGAAGCTTCAATAAGAGAAAACTTATCGAAGGGTTTTCTTCTCAAGAGAAGAGAGTTTTTGGCCCTGGCAGAGAGCCAACATCTTGTGCTCTTGTTCTTATGTTTTGGTAGCAGTTTGATGAAGTACACACACATGCATTAATAATAAGAAGAAGAAGATTAAGCTAACACTAAAAAGTAACAAGACTCCACAAATTTTTATCAAGTAACAAAGAATCCTACTATACCTTATTGCCCTAGATTCTTTAACAAATCTAATAGAAGAAGATTTTTCAAAGGGTTTTCCCCTTGTGGGGATTTTCCCTGGTCTTTGACTAAACCTGGTGTCTCTTGTTGATGTGTTTGTTGTCTCCTTTATCATTGCTTTTATTGTTCTATCTTCAATTACTGTTGATGTTTGGAAGTATTAATTGTTATTGAAAAGATTGCTAATTGAAGAATTGAATTGGGCTAAAAGTAATTGAAACAACATAGAGTAGTGTGAAAATTAACATGGTTTCAGAGCTAAGGTGAAGGACAAGCCCAAAAGGAGACAAGCATTGAAGCAATCATCTTTGAAAAGTTTAAGGAGCCTATCTAATCAAGTCAATTTTGAAAAGTGTAATTAGGTTTCGTCTTCATAATGACATGTAATTATATGTAAAGAAATGTAAATAAGAAAAATGTAATTATTATGTTGACTTGCTTCAAGGGTTTCATGAGCAAGGGATTTTGGTTTTGAGTCAAAACTCCCATTGAGAGTCTTTAGGGTTTATTCATCTAGACATAAAAGAGTCATTTTCATGTAAATGAAATCATGTTACACTTTGTAATAGGTCAATATTATCTATGTAAAGTATCCTCCAAGAACTTGTCACCAAACCCCTTCAAGTCAGCCTACAAACCATGAAGAAACTGCAAGATGAAGTCAGCCTAAACTCAAGTTGTCAAGTCAACCTAAAGGACAACAAAGAAGGGTATAAATAACCCTACTCGGCCTCATTTGGAGACAAACAATTCAGACAAGCATTCACTAGAAAAGTGCGAAGAGAAGGCAAAAGAAAGAGGGCAAAAAGGAGAGTGAAGGAGCAGAAAATAGAAGTGCAAAGATTCTTCTGGGACATCATATTTTGGGTATAGAAAATATTCTTCTGCGAAGTGCGAAGTCTGGGTAGCAGATTCTTCTGGGAAGTGCAAAGTCTGGGCAACAGATTCTTCTGGGCAGTGCGAAGTCTGGGCAACAGATTCTTCTGGGAAGTGTGAAGTCTGGGCAGCAGATTATTCTGGGCAGTACGAAGTTAAGGTAGTGAAATTCTTCTGGGGCAGAAAGATAGAGACTCTACTAAGTGATCAAATTAGAGTCCGGGGTTCTCTCTAGAAGACCTAGAGACCAACATTCTTTAGGGAAGTTGTGAAGGTGCAATATAAGATATAGAGACTGAGTTTCTCTAGGAGGAAAGGAAAAGGAAGGAAGAGGCAGAAAATCAAGGTGGGTGACAAGGTTCTTGGGAGAATACAATAGTCAAGGGTTTGTGTCATGGTCTTGGTACTTATCAATTGAATATCTAGAAGAAGAATTTTATCAGGTTTTCCTCTCAAGTGGTGAGAGGTTTTGGCCCTGTATAGAGAAGCCTATATACTGCGTCACTTGTCTTTATTTATTGGTAATTGTCTTGATGAAAAGAACACACTAAGAAGATAATAAAGAAAGATCATAAGTTAAGAAGTAAAAACATATCATAAGCATTTATCAAGAGAAATTGTTAACATTGAATGCCCTAGATTTCTCAACAGTCAAGATGTCTTCCTCTTTATTCAAGGAACATAAGAAGTTGGGTGACTCATCTAACTTTGTTGCATGGAAGATTAGGTTGGATATCATATCTGATAACAATGATGTTTTGGAATACATTCAAGGAAAAGTACCCGAGCCTTTGGAAAATGCTTCTGCTACTGCCAAGAAAAATCACAAGAAAGGTGAGTCAAAAGAAAATCAAATTATAGCTAATGGTTCACAAGATAGTCTTCTTACATATGTTGAAAATTTGAGAAAGTCTAAGGAAATGTATGATAAAATAGATGGCATGTATGAAGTTAATAATTTGAATGAAATCATCTCCTTGAAAGATCAACTCAAAGACATGAATATGAAAAAAGGAGAGTTTGTGCAATCCTACATTATGAGGATATCTCATCTTAGAGATCAATTGCAAAGATTCGGGGAAACTGTGCCTGATAGGAAATTGGTGATTATAACTCTTAGAGGTCTCCCTCCCATTCAGGAAACATTCATTACTACCATAAGCAAAAAAAATGTCTTCTCATCATTTGATGAGATTGTTGGAAAGCTCAGTCAAGAAGAATCAAGGATGATATCAAGAGGAAGGATTCAAAAACATGAAGAGGGAGAGCCCGCTACATTCGTCACTCAAAACAAGAAGAGGAAAGGAAAATGAGGTCAATCAAATTCAAGAAAACCTCCTCCTTGAAATGCAAAGAGAAGGAATGATAGAGCGACATCTCACATTGAATACAATAATTGTCACAAGAAAGGTCATTATGCTCGAGATTGCCTCAAAAAGAACAAGGGTCCACGATACAACACTAGAAGCAACAACAACGGGTTTGATGATCGAAGAAGAAGAGATGACCAAAGGAATGATCACAATGGATGAGATTAAAGAAGAAGAAGAGATACTCTATGTTATCATGAAGAATATCGTCATCCTCAAAAGAAGTCAAGATTCTCTAGGTATGAAAGTAATGTAGGCAATCAATCTAAATATATTCTTATTTCTTCCCTTAATAGTTCCTCACCTTTGGATTCATGGGATAGTTGGTTGGTTGATAGTGGGGCCACTCATCATTTCTCTGGGTATAAGGAAGTTCTCTCTGATTTGGTAGAGAGGGAGTCAAATTTGAAAATTATTCTTGGAGAAAACTCCACTCATTCCATGAAAGGCTTTGGGTCCGTCAAATTCCTTTTGGAGTCTGGGAATCTGTTGTGCTCCATGATTTAATGTATGTGCTAGGATTGAAGAAGAATTTGGTATAAATATCTGCTTTGGAAGACAAAGGGATGAGGATTTCCTTCATCAGGGGAAATGTTCTTACTTGGCTTGTTGGATCACCCATGAGAGATGCATTTACATTGGGATAAATATTTGAAGGACTCTACAGAGTCACTGGAAGACCTCTTATAGCATTGGTCCATGATACTAATTATCTACGTAAGTTATGGCACCAAATATTGACACATTTACATTATGACGTTCTTTTGAAATTGAATAAATTGGTTTATGGTATTCCTAATTTTCAAGCCAACATGATGGATTATTTATAGTTTGTGCCAGTGGAAAGAAGACAAGGGGACCATTCCCCTCTAGTGAGAACAAGAAAAATGACATGCACCATCTCATTCATTCTAACATATGTTGATCCAGTGATAAAATTTTAACTCAAAATTAATGTGCCTAGAATGTTTCTAAATCAACATCAATTTAAAGTGTTCATTGTTCTGAATCCAACAATAATCATTTCATCTCAATGCGATATCGTATGCTCAAGTTATCGTGTTCTGATCGTTCGGCCCAATAGTTAAAAAATTAACAGGTTTTCTGATTGGGTGGCTGACTGGGCTACCATACTGCTGACATCATCAGTTGAATTGTAAGGTATGGACCAATGAGAGCATGCTAAGTGACAACCTTGTATTGGTCGAATTGGTTCATTTTTATTGCGTCATTTTGTGTGGTGGACCAATTAGGGTGTGCCACATGGCCCAACCAGAGATCGCCACATGGCACCCCACAGTGGGCCAAAATTTTGGAATGGGTCAGATAGGCTAGGCAGGATTCAAACCTGTGATCTTACATCCAGTAGCCTAGTACCTTGACAGTGCGCCACAAGGGTGATTCTTACCCCCATAAGGGTCTCAGACTTATTTATGGTTTATGAAGCACATATATGGAAGGAGGGGCTTGATGGTCAGCCCCGAACCCCGGTTGCCTGCTCTCCATATGACCATGGTTCAAAATGGTTGGGGCTTGGGGACCATCCCCGATCCCTAGTCACCAACCAACCACAACCACAGGCGCACTAGAGTAGAGCTCAATGAAAATGGGCTTAAGATTAGCCCTAGCCCCGGTCACAGGGACTTGCATATGACCTCGTCGGTATACCAGAGTGGAGCTCAGTGGAGAAGGGGCTTGGGATAGCCCTAGGCTCCAATCATATGGGCACCATAGAACCTTGGTGGAGCACTCACCGGTGGGGAGTTTGAATGGGGACTAGCCCCAGGTCATAAGGCCACAAACATGAGGGCAACGCCATGGCAGAGGTGGCTCGGCGGTAAGGGTTGGCCGTTGGCCTTGCCGTCAGCCCCGTGGGCGCTAATAAGACCACGACCCTGAATTTTAAGGGGCTAGACCAGCGGGGGTGGGTGGTTATCCCCGACCCTCGGCTGCATGGCCCATGTGGCCATAGTTTTCGTACTTAAGGGTTATTTGGCAATTTAATTATCTAACAAATTGCACCTTTGGCGGGAGAAATTGTCACCTCCATGGTGGAAAAAAGGGAAAAATTATAGCATTGTTAGACTGTTTATCCATTTTGTAGGACGGATAACACGAAAATATTTTTCAGAGCTTGTTTAATGGGAAAGAAGGGTCTCAAAGAGATAGAGGAGATGAATTTGGCTCTTCGAATGGAGAACATTGAATTGAGAAGAATGCTTGAAATTGATTAAGAGGAGAAGAGGCATCTATGCCTTCAGTTGCAACAAGTGCTTGAGGAACAAGTTGCTGAAATTTCCACTCCCGTGACAGTAAAGGAAACTTTCAATGCGAAGCCAATGTGTGAGCATGGTTCAAATAGAGGTTATGAACTATATGAGGAAAATGATGCATGTGCATTTTGTAAGCATATCATAGATTCTCATCATATGTCATTTGGTAAGAGTGGGTGGCTAGAGTCATCTACAAAGTCATCATCATCATATGAAGCAGAAAAGGTAGATGGAAATTTCAAGGAGGTAATATGCATCTTAAGTTCAAATCCTTCTATTTATTCTCATAGAAACTCTTTTGCAACATTTGAACAACATACTAGAGGCATTGGTATGAAGCTTCTATCTAAAATGGGTTATGAAGGAGGAGGCCTTGACATCAATGGCCAAAGGATCACCAATCCAATCATGGTACAAGAGATACCAAAATATCAAGGATTGGGATATGGTCAAAGAGAGTTTGGAGAATGCTATAAATGGTTTGAGGAAAATCAATCATCAGAGGATGATATGTCACACCAAGATCATGGTGACAATGTTCATTTGTCTCCTAAGAGAGATGAATGCTTTAAATGACCTTTCCTGCATCGTCCGGTCCAGATCGTCAAAGTTGTAGCCCAATGGAAAGGTATAAATTTCATTGGTGTTTTCCAAATGTTGGTAATTTTGACTATTTGTGGAACATGTATCCTTGCACTTTGTGTGATGCATTTGACCATTTTGTGGTTGTTTGTGAGAAACACATGGTAATGGTCAAAAGAATGGATTATATTCTTGGCATCAAGCCTGATGAATCTCCTTCACATTTGAGGACTTCCTTGTCTACAAGCAAGATAAAATACTTTTATACCCATTGTAAGATGCATGGGCATGGGAATGATTGATGTTGGAAACTACATCTAGAGCTTCGTTCCAAGAAGGATAAAGAGATTATGCAAACCAATGCAAGGGAAGAAAGAAGTGGCAAAGAGGACTTGCAGCATTCCTAAGGAAACCTTCAAAGAAAAGTAGATGCAAAAAGAGAACCCATAAGCCTAGAAGAGGAAAAGATTGGGTAGATTGTTTGTATAGTTTGTTGCTTTGTAAATTGTAAAAGCTTGTTGTTGTCATTACCTGTTTTGGGTACTTGATAAAGTGAACAAGAATAATCACTATGAACAACAAGTATGTATTTTTCATTGACATGTTATGTAGTTGTCTTGTTTATAAGTCCAAATGTTTCAAGGCTTTTGGAATGTACAATGTTTGTTGTCCGAGTTTGTCTACAAGTTTGTCATGTACTCACCAATGCAAGTGTTCAAGGTGAAACTTGTTGTGAATAGAATATTTGTTTAAGATTATATAAGATGACTATGCTTTTGCAAGAAAAGCCAATTATGTCATTGAATTTTTGCAGCAGTGTACTTTTTTGTACAAGCTCAGTTTGGGCACATTAAAGAAAATTTGAATCAATGCATGATAGGCATTGTATTGCTTATGATTTCCAAGATGGAAAGTCAAGTTTGTCTTCAACAAAGGAACTTCAGAATGAAGTTGTTTGAGCCATGAAATATGGGTTTAAAGAGAATATTCATATTCCACTCATTTGTGCTTTTGTTCCTACATCAACAATAAGAATTTTGCCTTGATTCTTGACAAGATGGTAGGTATTCACGAAAAAGATAGGTAAAGTACCTTCATTGGAGCTTGAAGGGCACCAATTGAAAACAAAGCATTATGGATTGAGTTTTGGGTAAGTTTTGATTTTCAACCTCCTTTTATTTACTAGGAGAAGTAAAATATTGGAGTCCAAAAGTTTCTAGTGGGGAGGTATGATCCAGTGATCAAATTTTAGCTCAAAAATTAAAGTGCCCAAATTTTTTCGAAATTGACATCAAGTCTAAATGTTTGTTGTTATGAATCCAACAACAATCATTTCACCTCAATCAGATATCGTATGCTCATGTTATCGTGTCCTAATCATTTGTCCCAATAGCTAAAAAATTAGCAAGTTTGCTGACTGGGAAGCTGACTAGGCTATCGTACTGTTGACATCATCAGTTGACTTGGCATGTATGAACCAATGAGATCATGCCAAGTGGCAGCCTCGTATTGGTAAAATTTTATTAGGTCGATTTGTGTGTGGTGGACTAATTAGGGTGTGCCATGTGGCCCAACTAGAGGCTGCCACATGGCACCCCACGGTTGGCCAAAATTTTGGTATGGGCCAGACAGGATGGGTAGGATTTGAGGATGCGACCTTACATCTAGTAGCCTAGCACCTTGCCACTGCACCACAAGGGTGATTCTTACCCCCATAAGGGCCTCAAACCTATTTAAGATTTATGAAGCGCATATATGGGAGGAGGGGCTAGGCGGTCAACCTTGACCCCTAGTCGTCTGCTATCCATATGACCATGGCACAAAAGGGTTGGGGATCAGGAACTAGCCCCAGTCCCTAGTCACCAACCAACCACATGACCACAGGTGCACCGAAGTAGAGCTCAATGGAAAAGGGCTTAAGATTAACTCTAGCCCTTGTCACGGTGACTTGCATATGACCTCGTCGGTATATTGGAGTGAGCTCAGCAGAGAAGGGGTTTGGGATATCCCTAGTCTCTGGTTGTATGGGTGCCATAGAACCTTGGCAGAGTGCTCACCAGTGGGGAGTTTGAATGGGGGCTAGCCCTAGGCCATATGGCCACCAACTTGATCGCAACGCCATGGAAGAGGGGGCTCAGCAGTAAGGGCGGGTTGTTGGCTCAGTCCTTGGCCCTGTGAGCACTAATAAGACCACAACCCCAAATTTTAAGGGGTTAGACTAGCGGGGGCGGGCGGTTAACCCCATCCCCCAGTCGCATGGCCCATGTGGCCATAGTTTTTTCACTTAAGTGTTATTGGCAATTTAATTATCTAAAAAATTGCACCTTCGATGGGCGAAATGGTCATCTCCACAATGGAAAACATGGAGAAATCGTAGCACTATTATATTGTTTATCCATTTTGTAGGATGGATAACAGAGAAGGAGTTTTCAGAGCTTGTTGGAGCCATAACTTGGTGATTTTTTGGCCTTTTGGAGCTCAAGAAGAGTCCAGATAGGGGTTTTGGGACATTATGGATCCAATGGTGACCTCTATTTGCTGATTGGAGCACATCTAAGAGAATTTTTGCAGGTTAAAGTCCATGGATGTATGGATCAATCAATGTTTTGGAGCAGTTCTTGAAGGTGTTTGACCATGGGAAAGGCCTTGTACGGGTTTTCTTACCTTCAGATGTTTACTGCAGCAACTGCTACTTGCAGGGTTCAACTCATTTATTATTTTCTCACTATGTCTTGTTGAGGAAATCTTTATTCTTTATTTCAATGTGGAATTGAAGTGCTTGTATGCTCATGTATGCTCATTTTCAGATGGAGTACAAGGTCTTTGTAGGAGACACTTTTTATTGTTGATGGTTTCATGACTGACTGTAGGTTGTCATGCTGTTTATAGTAAGAGTTCTTTGCAGTAGAAAATTTCCTTGAAGGGGAAAATAACCACTTGTTTTATTAGCAAACTTTATGTACTTTTTTCACTGAATATATGGAGTGGCCTAGTTATGTTGGCAAGCCCAAAGATGTAGCCCAAGAGGGGTGAACTCCATCACCAAATTCTTTGTTGTTTCTCTTCATGAATGCCTATATGAGTTAGATGAGATGTTGCTTATGTTTTAAGTTTACATGAAAAACTAACTTATAGTCCTTGAAGATACGTTTGAAAATCTGTTTTTTCATAAGACTCATTTTTTCCTTGCAAAACGTCAAGAAGAATGATCACTTTTTAGGAAGGAGAAGTTCTCCTCCAATTTCAGATCATATGTGGTTTGATGCCTTTACATTCTATTGGTGGAAATCTCTACTACATCACCTTCATCGATGACTTCTCAAGAAAGACATGCATATATTATTTGAAGCACAAGGATGAAGCCTTCAAAATGTTCAATGAGTTCAAAGCTTTGGTCGAAAATCAACAGGGAAGAAAATCAAGATATTCAGGTTTGACAATGGTGGAGAGTACATTTCGAATGAGTTCATCAATTATTGCAAGAAGGAAGATATCAAGAAAGATACAATTGTTCCTTATACTCCTGAACAAAATGGAGTAGTTGAAAGAAAGAACAGGTCTATTGTAGAAGCTGCTCATGCCATGCTCCACGATCAAAATTTGCCAAAGTTCCTTTGGGGAGAAGCAACAAATGTTTCTGTATAGGTTCAAAATAGGGTGCCTCATAAAGCATTGGACAACAAGACCCCTGAAGAAGTGTTCACAAGTGTCAAGCCTGATGTTGGCCATCTCCATATCTTTAGATGCCATATATATTTCCATGTGCCAAAGGACAAAAGAAACAAGCTGGAAGCCATGGGAAGAAAAGGTACATTTGTTGGATATTGTGAAAATTCTAAAGATTTTAGAATATATATTCTTGGTCAAAGGTGTTGAAGAATCTAGGGAAGTTAGCATTAGATAGATTCTTCTATACTTGATAACAATTTGTGAAATGATTTTACTATTTATCTTATCTTAATCTTCTTCTTATTCTGAGTGTGTGTGTTTACTTCATCAAACTACTACCAAAACAAAGAGACAAGAACACAAGAAGTAGGCATTCTGCCAAGTCCAAAATCTCTCCCTCTTGGAGAGAAAAACCCGCACATAATTCTTCTTATAGAGATTCTAATTGACAAACACCAAGACCATTATACTTCACCCTCTATGCCACTCCAAGACCAAGACACCAATCCTCTTCCTTTGTTACTACTGAGATCATCTTCATCACTGCTATTTCACTAAGGTCATCATTATTGCATTACAGTAGTACCATTGCTGCACCTTCAACTAGATGATTGCTGCACCTTCACTGAGATCATCACCATGTCAACTAGGTCTCTAACCTTGTCTTCATCGAGATCATGACTATATTTACATGATTACTTCTATGAGAGTATAGTTGTACTTAGAATGTATGCCAAGACAGAGAACATTACTATAGGATCACCGAGGTTCTTATCATTACAATGAGACTTTGACTGTGAGTATGTCAAGAGTGTATCATCCTCTTCATAACAAATATGCCGACACTGTGTGTTCTACTGTGGGATCATCGTGATCCTTAACCATGCTGAGACAGTAATACTAAGATCCTTCTCATCACATATATGCAAAGACTGTTGATATCCACTAAGACTGTGATAGTATTCTTCCTGCACCGAGATCTTCCTACACCTAGATCTTCCTACACTGAGACTGTTTCAGAGACATCCGAAAATGTGTCCTTCTATAATGTGGATTGCAGACCCCTATACTTGTCCGAGATTTCAGAGATCTGACTTGCAGAGAGATGTCTGAAATTTATTGACTTTAATTCTGAACTTACACGCCTATTTATAGTGGTTTGACCCACATATTAAGCCAACCTGTCAGTGTGAACATATGTGTCTCTATTTGCAGTCTGACATGACTTTTATTTAGTTCATTTGGTAGCCAACTTCATCCTGAGGATTGTGCTTGTCTTGGAGGGTTTTTCTAGACATTCGGTTTGTCCCATATACATTACACATAGTCTCATGAAGAGCTCTTCAATTTTCTTTTGACTCTTTGACTTTCCTAGACCTATGGAATGAGCAAGAAACTCATTCATATAATTTATAAAAATAGTAATTCTTTTTCTTGACAAGTACAAAGATCAAAATTACATTGACAAATACCGAAACTAGTTACCGTTCAACAAAAGGAAGGTTGAAATTAGTAGGGATGTAACATTCAATGAAGATGTTTCCCTTAGGAAAGTAAGGGACCTTCCTTCGACTCCTCCTCTTGAGAAGAAGAATGATGATATGGATATTCTAGATGGTCCTTTCGTGCCTGAATCTGAGACAAATATTTTTGATGATCCCATGGAGCCCATGGACCCCTTAGATCCTCCATGTGATCTTTCTTCCAGGAAAAGGCCACTTTGGCTCCATGATAGATTACATGATGATGAAAGATGAGTTCTCGTTCAAATATCATTTAGAGAAAGGAAGAATCCATGCAGATACCCGGGATATGTTGCAGCCATGAGTATTATGATTCAAGTCGAACCTACCACCTTTGAAGAAGCCATGAAAGAAAAAGTTTGGAAGGATGCTATGGCCAAAGAATATGAATAAATTATGAAGAATGATGTATGGGATGTTGTGTTGATATTGGATGGGAAATACGTGGTGACTTCAAAGTGGTTATTCAAGATTAAACATGGAGTTGATGGCAGCATTGAGAAATATAAAGCAAGGTTCGTAGCCTGAGGATTCTCCCAGAAAGAGGGAGAAGATTATGATTATATATTTTCACTTGTGGCTCAATATACAACCATTCGTTTGATAGTTTCTCTTGCTGCTAGTCAAGGATGGAGCCTTCATCAAATGGACGTGAAGACAACATTCCTCCATGGCATGTTACAGGAAGAATTGTACATTGATAAGCCACAAGGATTTGAAGTAGAGGATCGAAAGACACATGTTTTCAAGTTGAAGAAGGCATTGTATGGTTTGAAACAAGCCCCCAAAGCATGGTACACCCACATAGACAATTATTTGGTGAAGCTGGGATTCACAAGAAGCAATGTTGATCCCAACCTATACTTCAAAGTAGTCCAAAGTATGTCGTTGATTTTGGTTTTATATGTTGACGATATATTCTTGATAGGTAGTGAGCCCCTAATGATAGAGTGTAAGAGGGAGCTAGCCTTTGAATTCGAGATGAAGGAATTTGGACTCATGCACTACTTTCTAGGCCTTGAGGTGTGGCAAAGGCATGGTGAGATTTTCCTTTCACAAGGAAAATATGTCATGAAGCTGTTGGAGAGATTTGGAATGACAAAATGCAAGTCCTTTCCCACACCGATGGAAATGAATTTCAAGAAATTATGTGGAGAAGCTGCAGGACCTAATTTGGTGAATCCATTCAAGTATAGACAATTGATTAGGGCTTTGATGTTCTTAGTGAACATCCATCTAGATATATGCTATGCAGTAAACAAATTGTGTCAATTCATGACCGAGCCTCTCCATGCACATTGGATCACTGTCAAACACATTTTGAGATATTTGCATGGGATGATCACCCTTGGTTTGAGATATTTTGCCAAAGATGTTCGATTTCATGGATATATCAATGTTGACTAGGAAGGAAACATTGTCGACATGAAGAGTACATCTGGATGTTGTTTTAGTCTTGGATCTTCCATGGTATCTAGGATGAGCAGGAAGCAAAATTTTGTAGCATTGAGTACCCGTCGAGGCAGAGTACATTGCCGCTAGCATGGCTAGCTACAAAGCAGTTTGGTTGAGGAAGCTCTTTGGAGAGCTATATGAGCAGGTCCTAGACACTACAATGATATATTGCAACAACAAGAGTGGGATATTTCTCACAAATAATCATGTATTTCATGACAAGTCCAAGCACATAGAGATTCAATATCATTACATTCGAGACATGGTGCATAGAGGAGCCATTAGACACCATCATATATCGACAAATGAGTAGATTGTAGATATTCTCACCAAGGCTTTTCTGAAAGGGAAGTTCTTGGTCTTCAGAGAGTAGCTTGGACTAATGGATATGACCCCTTCTGATAAGGGGCATCACTGATCAAGAACACCGAGCTGACTCTTCCCCGCTGCCTGAGCTCCTAGTGTGAGGAATTGAGATAGAGGGCTCCTAGGGTTGAGGGATCTTTGGACAAAAGGTTCGTATATGTTGCTCCCCTATCTGTTACATAGGGCTAGAGTTGTTTCTGCCCTATCTTGGTCTTTGCATAATATACCCCAGTTAGCATCATACCCACAAACTAGGCTTGTTGGGATTACTACTCCGTATTTAGCCAATGGGTTGAGAGTGTACTTTGGGGTGTACAACCCAAGTTGATTATGATGCAGGTGTTATACTACATGACCCTTGAGGGTCATTGTTGGGAATATCAGTTGGCAATAGGATGGGTTGAGATGTGCTCCCCTATATCACCTATAGCTAGATATGGGGTTGAAGGTGTTTTTCTCCCCCATGCGATTCAGGATTGAGATATGTTCCTCGATGTAGTTTCAAGTTGAGATGTGCTCCTTGATATTGTTCTCAGATTGCGATATGCTCTCTAACGTTATAGAGAGTGGTAGCTAATGCTCCCAAATTTTTCTTTTTCATATTTGATAATGTTTCAGCAGATAGAGTTGAGCAGAGATGGGACATGATATGACGACGTGATACACATGACATGATGCAGTTGGAATTTGTCCCTAGCTGAGAGGGAGTGTTAATTTTGCAACTTAGTGATAAATTCCAACCATGGGACTAGATTCCTCTTTTTGAGAGGACCATTTTTTACTATTGAAGCACTCAATTTGGACTTGTCCCTCGCTGAGAGGGAGTGTTAATTTTGCAACTTAGTGATAAATTCCAACCATGGGATTAGATTCCTCTTTTCGAGAGGACCATTTTTTACTATTGAAGCACTCAATTTGGACCAGGGAAAGTGTTCTTATGAAGAAAATCCCACATATGCACATTTGGATAGGTCGGCCCTAACAGGAAATTGGTCACCCTTGGAAGCCTATAAATAAAAGTGACCTCAAGCTCATTTGGACATCACCAAGCATCATCTTCTTCTCTTCTTCATTGATTTGTTTGCACAGGTCTAAGGTTGGGTTGACGAAAGAGGTTCACATAGGTCCAAAAATACAGGGTCTGAAGCTCGCACATGTTCTAGGGTTTTCGGTCACCACTGCAGGCTCGTCAAAGGAAATTTTCGGCTATAACTGCAGGCTAACAGGCCCAAGGGTGCAATTGGAAGGTCCTAGCCGCATGCACACCTCTTCCTCCATGCGGTTGGGCTTTAGGGCTAAATTTGACTGCAAACTAGAAAAGTTGTGTTTGATATATATTGATGCTCGAAACATAATTTTGAATGTTATTGGTTATTTTGTTAGATGATTTTGTATAGGGCTCATTGTACTCTTTGTTGAACATTTTATGACAATATAATAGAAGAATAATTTTCAAAGGGTTTTCCCCCTTGTGGGGTTTTCCCCTAGTCTTTGACCAAACCTGATGTCTCTTGTTGATGTGTTGATTGTCTCCTTTATCATTGCATTTGTTGTTCTATGTTCAATTACTGTTAATGATTGGAAAGATTAATTCTTATTGAAAAGATTGCTAATTGAAGAATTGAATTGGGCTAAAAGTAATTGAAACGACATAGAGCAATGTGAAAATTAACACTTTGACCATTGACCCTCCTTTGAATTTTATCTCTTCAAAATTATTTTTTCATCAATGGTTATATTTCTTCATATTCTATATCACAATTTTAGTCCCAAAAATCTCTAACAATATGAACAACTATGAAAATCCACATTAGCTTATTGAGAACAATTATTAAAAATAAAGTAATGATTGATAAAAGATATTTAAATTGAAAATAAGGAACAAAAATATTACTCAAAAAATAACATAAAAGTAAAAAACTATATTTAAATTGAAAATAAGGAACAAAAATATTACTCAAAAGATAACATAAAAGTAAAAAACTAAAATAATGATTTGAGTGAATATTTGTGGATTAGAAATTTAAAAAATAATAAAAATAAAAAACTATAATTAACATGAAAAGAAAAAACAATGTATTAAATAAATAAAGTAGTCTAAAAATGAAGTAAATTGGCCTAGAAAACAATGGCTTTTTAGGCCAGATTTTGGTAAAATAGGGTAATTTTTTTGGAAATGCCAAGTACAAATTTCAAGCTTCAACATTTTGGGTGTTTTAGGATTTTTGATGGTGCTGAATCTATTTCCACCCTCAAAAACAAAATTCAAACACTCTTACCATCAAACTTTTTAGGACAAAAAATCCCGAGATTTTTATCTCCCAACCAATTTACTCTATCACTAAACAACTTCACACTTCATTTATTATTTGTTAATATAAAATATTAAAAAAAATAATTATTATTTGTTAATATAAAATATTAAAAAAATAAACTTTTAATTTTAATTTTGTGAATTAAATTATTTTTTATTATTTAAATAAATTTGAAAAAAAAAGATTTCAAGCTTTCGTTATCCATCAGGTTCTTGAGTGGTTTTCCAGACTAATCACATAATCCATTTCTTAATACTCCACGTTTTGGAACACTACATTTTATAATGATAAAAAAATAATAATTTATTAATATAAAACTTAAAAATATAAAATGTTATACGAAAATATTTGATAGAGACAAACCTGCTCAAAAAATTATAATACAATAACCTGCACATTACAACTCAAACCTTTACTCATCATTAAAATTTACATCACGTCATCTATAAAAAAAAAGTCCACGTGTTCCATAATTAATGGATGACCATGTCCAATAGGCAGAATCCAGTGTTTTAATGGACTTTCCTTGACTTATTACAGGTTTTTCAAAGCCCCAGTAAACAAGGAGGATCTGGATAATTTTAGACGAGACATAGATGGTATGTACAGGCAAATTAATACCCAGATGGGTATTTGTATTTTAGATGCCATTGGCCGCGAGAAAGCCCCTCTCTCCAGAGGATATCCGGATCATGCAGGTGAATATATGATTGAAATAATTTGTTTATTTTAAATTCGTTCTTCCCACAAACATGCATCTGATGATTAATGCCGTTGAAACAGTTGGAATAGAGGAGTCGGTAAAAGAAATTATCGATCTTTTGGAATTGGCAAGTGACAAAAAAGCCATTGCAATTATAGTGCATGGATTCGGCGGAATAGGTAAGACCACCCTTGCAGATGCCGTCTTTTCGTTCGCTGACATTAAAGGATGTAAATATTCTAAAGTTCAACTCTTCGAAAATATCGATTCAACGCCAAAGATAGTTAAGTTGCAGAGATTGATCTTAGAAGATTTGATGGAACAAGGAGAGAAGGTTCCAGTTATTAGAAGTTGGCAGGATGGACAGCGAGAAGTGGGCAGGATGTTAGAGAAAGTGCCCGCGTTTATCTACATAGATAATGTTTTGGGGCAAGAGGAGCTTGGGCAGCTTTTGCCCAAGGATATGGAAAAGGCCAAGAAGGTGAGGCTGCTTCTCACTGCACGTGATAGAGATGTGCGCAGAGGGTTAAAAGTGGAAACAATACCCTATGCTACGAAAGGCCTTCATCACACAGAAGCTATGCAGCTTTTGGGGAGAGAAATCTATGCTGGAACGGATGACAAAGACAACCAACTAAAATCTACCCAATTGAATCAGATTGTACAGTCATATGGCGGAATTCCAAAACTTTTGGAACTGGTAGGAGGATTCATACGAGGAGAAGAGGATAAGCAAAAAGCTTACAGAATATTGATGAAAGAGAAAGAAAAATGGGACACTGAAATTGGGAAAATAGACTCCTACCTATTTGCATACGACTATCTCCCTGAGATATCCAGAGATCCATTTCTGGACATTTGCTCCTTTTTTAAAGGATGGGACTGGGACACAGTGGCAGATATTGTGGGAGAGATTGAATTGAAAATGCTGGAAAATAGATCACTTGTCAGCAGAGGCACAAATGGGGTTGTTGTTGTACACGATGTCATTTTGTCAATCGGTCTAAAAAAGACAGAGGGAGTGAGATTCACATTCACCAGTGGAAAGAAAGTTGAGGAGCTGCTAAATAAGAAGGTATCAAATCATGAAATTAATTTTGTTCCATAATATGTCTCTATCATTATGATAACTACTCAATTCTGTTTAATAATATCATGCAGAAAATTCCAGAGATCAAAGGTATATGGCTGAGCGAAAATAATAAAGATCTATTAGATATATCAGCATCAAAATTGGAGTTGTTGTGCAGTTCGATAAGAGTTCTTGCATTGGGGAACTTGATAAAATTAGAGGGCAAATGTAGTCAAACATTTAAAGAGTTGGTTTTTCTACAAGCTGCAGTTCCCCATCTTCCCTTTGATGTGTCCCAGTCAAAGGGATTGAAATATTTGAAGTATGAACCAAGGGATTTGAATTTTCTCGAGGCAAGTCTCTTTTAAATATTTAGTCCAATATCTCTTTCCTCAATTTTCTTCAAAAAATGAATTCGTGTGTGAGATAGTTTTATTATTTTTAATGGTTCAATTTGATTATGTTTGTCACAAATAATTTGCAGATTCCGTCGAGTGTTAGGTACATGGAGTTTGATGGAAGGTCACATTCTCATGCCTTCGAAATCTCTTCCGGAGATCTTCAGCATCTCGGGAATTTGCGGATACTTAGATTGACCCACTTTGTAGCGTTGAAAAAATTGCCGGAAGACCTGGGTGATCTAGTACGTGGTTTGCAAGAACTCACACTTTCAAATTGCACATCTATACAGGAGTTACCAGCCTCAATTTCAAAGCTCCAATCTTTAAGAGTAATCAGAATGGAGTACTGTTCGAGTATAATGCAATTGCCTGAAGATTTTGGATCATTGATTTCTCTGCAAAAACTCAATTTGCAGGGTTGCGAGAATCTACAAGTGCTTCCTAGTAATTTTGAGAAACTCACAGCATTGAAATTATTGGATCTATCCTATTGCGAAAGGTTACTAGATCTCCCTCATGGTTTAGGAAACTTAACATCACTTGCTGAATTAGATTTGGAGGAATGCAGCCAATTAAGAAGTATTCCAGAAAGCATTGGAGAGCTGAAGTCGTTGGCCTCCTCACTGGATATGTCAGGCTGTTCAAGCTTAAAAGAACTACCTAATGGGTTCTGCAACCTCTCCTTTATCAGGGATCTTTCATTGAAGCAGTGTAGCAATTTAAAGAAGCTTCCAGACAGATTTGGAGAATTAGTAAATTTAAGGGACCTGGATTTAAGGGGGTGCAAAAACCTTGAAGATTTGTGTAATGACTTCCACTGCCTCGACTCCTTGGAAGTTTTAGACTTGAGTGGGTGCCACAGTTTGAAAGCACTCCCTGATTGTTTTCAGTGTCTTGCCTCATTGCGACGATTATATCTAGAAGATTGCGTCTCGTTGGAAGGGAAAGAGATGGACAAGGTGGTGAAGATAAAAACATTACAGTTGGTAAACATCGCAGCAAAGCGAAATGTTGGTGAAGAGATGGGGAGAAATTGAAAGAGAAGGAAATCCATTAACAGTGTTGACAGGACAGGTTAACATAACATCCATCCATCCATATTGATATACCGATCGTGTTATTGCATGTATTTTATGTGAACTTTTAAAATGAATATAGATTTTGTATCGTTTTTACGTTGTACTGATTTCAGATTTCTGTTCAGGATTTGTCAGAGGACCGGAAGGCGACTCTAGAAAAGGAGTTGTTAACAGAATTCGACAGCCTTCTCAGTAATGGAGAAGGAGAGCCATTCCATCTGTCTCACCATCTTTCTGCAGACTCCCTCTTTCTTGTCATCTTTGATTTCCATGACGATTTTGATTACGATTTCCCGTGGCCTTTATTTGAAGAAACGATAGATGAAATACAAACAAAATTTGAAATAATTTATATGGGCAACAATTTTAATGAGTTGCCAATGAAAGTCAAGGGTAAAATTGTGGGCCATAGGAAGGGGGACGATCGCACTGTTGCTGTGTTCGGGAAAGTGCTCTCTGTGTTATATGTTGCAGATCTACGGCGAGGAGTATCTCGAGATGATCTGAACGCTTATTTTGAGATGAGAACGAAGATGGCGGGAGACGAGAAGGATTATCGTCCTTGCTGGAAACCTTTGACAGGCCGTGAAGTGGAGGAATTTTTGTTGGGTGAGTGTAGAAGTTACGAGAGGTTGAAGGAACTTGAAGCAAGAAGTGGAGAGAGTAATATAGAGTTGTTAAGAGAATTGTTTCCGACTGGAAAGGGGGAAAGCGCTCACATCTTTCGAAAGAAGGTATTAAGTTCTGACTTTTGTTATATATATATTTTTTTAAAACAGAATTTTCGCGTCATATTATTGACTCTCTCTACTTTATTTTGTTGACATTGATAATTGTAGGGCGCTTCAAATGAAAACTCCAAACCTTGTAGCTGCGGAGTGGAAGAATTGAAAGGAAAAAGGATTTTGTTAGACATCAGGCCTCTTGACATCTGTTATGATATTCGTTTGGGGTCTTTGATGGAACTGTATAACACAAAGAAAGAGGCATTGAATTTAGAAGTTATATCAATTCCACTTGTGCACCCAAATACAAATATAAAATTGGAGATGTTTGAGCAGTTCTCAGGAGATGCTCCGTGGTTGGTCCTTCAAAATCCATGGATGTTAAGCAGAGCAGTGAAGTATTTCCTCATTAAAGGGAGTCTACCGGACCAAGGATGGGAATTATGGGAAGAGGAGTATGCAATAATGTACATGAGTATAATCACGGTAATAGAACCAAATGGGAAAGTCTTTACAGCTGATAAACCTGTACTGCCTTTGCTAGATAGGTGGGGGCCAAAGGCTTATCCCTTTACCGTGGACAGAATTAAAGAATTAGAGGAGGAAGAGTGGTCTCAAATGGAGACTACGTCTGCTTTAGAGCTTCTTTTCTACAATCAAGAAAGCGTATGGCATAAGGTGAGTAGTCCATCATTGTTTGTTTAAATTTTGATAGATTAAAGGTTGTCTTGTTATATAATTTTTTTGTGGGGGAGGGGATGATAAATTAAAGATTAGTATTTAATTTATATTTGTTTTTTTAATATTATTATTAAAAATAATAAGTTAAAAAAATTTAAATAGATGATTTATTATTGTTTTAAGATTAATTTTTTTTCCTTATTTTGAAAGGTAAAAGAGGTATTGCTTCAACAAAAAATGATATGCTTATTTGGTGGAGATGGCTCTGAAAAAGGGATATCTATGAAGGAGTTTACATTTTTTTTAAGGAATGTGTTAATAGAGTTTATTGATGACATTCATATAATTTATATCACTGGATTTGACTTCAAAGAGACAAAAACATCAAACCTCACCGATGCCACTTATGTTCAACATTGTCCACTGCAAAATCCTGAAATGCTAAAAGTTGAGATGGAGGAGATGCCTTTGTTAAATTTATTGGAACATGAGGCTATAAGATTTTGGACACACTTTCATTCTTTAAAAGAAGAAGTGTCTAAAAGAGATGACAATGCCAAGCTGAAAAGAATCTTTAACTCTATTGATTATTACATTCCATGGATGATATTAATAGATAAAGATGGGGAAATAATTATAGAAAATGGGCAAGATATGATTTCCCTATATTCAGAGAGTATGGAAGAGAAAGCCAAGAGATTGATGCAAGTCTTAATCAAGGGCTCCAAGGAGGAAAAAGAACAAGCATTGTTTGAGTTAGATGATGATGATGATGATGATGTCCGCTGAGACCAAACTTTGGTCTATCGGACCTAAAGAAACAAATTATTTATTTTTATTTAAGATTTTATTCCTATGCTCAAAAAGCTTGGAGAGAAGCCTCCCGAGCTCACTATAATTTTGACATTGTAAAAGGCTAGGAAGGTCAGTATTGTGAACAAAGATGATGTATTTAATGCTATGTATTATAAATGAGCTACATTTTATTTATTATTTTCAATATGTTTTCTCATTTTTTCACTATAATAACATTCTTTCTTATCATTAATTTTTATTGTTAATTCAAGGATGTGTTGTGGCGAGTTAAAAGTATAAGAGAATCATAATCAAACACATTATTTCTTTGAAATAAGACATAAATCTATTCAAGCAAACCAAATACCCATTAATCCCAAACTAGTTTTAAACTATGGAAAAAAGAATAAAATTTTTTAAATTATGCATTGATTTCCATATTTTTAACTAGTTGTATCAGAATGACAATTAGCCTTTTCCCAACATGGATAACCTAAAGAGTTACATGTTTTAAGATCTTATATATTCCAATGTATTATCCAAGAAAAATTAACTATTGGTTTCTCATGAAAGATGTACAGAATGAACTTCACTACTCCTTAGGGTGCCTTTGCTTATATCACATCCTACGCCAACATATGTTTTATGTATCTATAGTTTTTTTATACACAAACTACTGTCATAAGTTAATATGAGGCTATGGCCACATCTCCCAACGAGTAGTTCTCCTTTTAATAAAAGGGGTAAAGATTCAATGGACTAGACCATATTATACCACCATTGAAACCTTGAAGCAAAAACCTATGAAAGGGCATATTTTAATCTATCCGGCATGAAGCATGATATTTCTTATCTAGATAAATAAATCTAATACTGCTATTGGAATATATTAACAAAATTGCATCCTAATAATATTGATAATCTTATGTTAATAGGAAGCTAAATGCAATTTAAAGGAATTATAAAACAATTCAAAAGGAAGTATGTGTCATTTAGAAAGTTTTCCATTTCCTCTTGGAACCCAAAATTTCAATGTTGTGTTGATCACTAAGAATTGAACTATATTTCCAATAAGGCTTTCTTATTAGGGCACTTAAGCAATTGATTTTTTTTAATAAGAACATGAGTTCACTATTATTATCAAACTAAGATAAAGGCATGTCTTTATGAATCACATCTCTACCATCACCCTAGGCTAGACAAAAGACTTTCAAGATGTTTTTGTTGATACATAATTGTTCAAAATTCACCCAAAAAATGGCCTAAATTGTCTCAAAGATGTTTATTAGTTCTTAACTAATCAAATTTGATTAGAAGAGTATTCTATAAAGGGGACATTATCACAATTTTTTTTTATTCTTATAAATCATCATTACAAAAGTGATACATAAGTTTGATAATAGAATATGAATAAGATTTATTTTTCCCTATGAATATTAAAAAATTTATGAATAACATTACACCCTACGAATATGAACCCTTAGATTAATAAACCCAAGGGATTATAAACCCAAGGAAATAATATTAAACCCAAGGGATCAATAATATAAACTCAAGGTATATAAACCCTAAGATAAACATTATAAACCCTAAAGCAATCATGGTTGATGATGATTGATTTTCATATTGAGACAATATTTGTCACAATGCAACGTTGGAACATGGTTGCTTTTCATATTGAAAAAATCCTTGTCACATTGTGACGTTGGACTATGGTTGGCCATGATTATAAACCCAATGGATTTATATTAAACCCAAAGATTAATATTATAAATCCTATGAAAAATGTTATACCCTAGGAATATGAACCCTTAGATTAATAAACCCAAGGGATTAATATTATAAACCCAAGGGAATAATAAACCCAGGGAAATAATAAACAGTTGATTTTCATATTGACATAATCTTTGTCACAATGCGACGTTGGACTATGGTTGACCATGATTGATTTTCATATTGAGACAACATTTGGCACAATGCGACGTTGGAAATTGGTTGACCATGGTTGATTTTCATATTGAGACAATATTTGTCACAATGTGATGTTGGGCCATGGTTGACCATGGATGACCATGGTTGTCATAATGTAACGTTGGACCAAGGGATTGATATTATAAACCCAAGGGATTAATTCTAAAATCCCAAGGTATTATAAACCCAAGGAAAATGGACCCATAGATTAATAAAACCAACAGATTAATATTATAAACCCAAGGGAATAATAAACCCAAGGGATTAATATTATAGCCGTAGGTATATAAACCCTAAAATAAACATCATTGACCATGTTTTACCATGGTTGATTTTCATATATGCTATATTATAAACTTAATATTATAAACCATGATGTCAAAGCCAATATTAAAAGTCGTAATTATAAAACCTATAGTATAAAACCTAATATTAAGTATTAATATATTAATTATTTATTAAGAAAATATTGTATTAATAAATATTAATATATTATTATATATTAATAAATATTAAACCCAAAGGATTTATAGTATAAACCTTAAGGAGTAATATTATAAATGGAAGGGAATAATATTAAACCCAATGGATAATTATTATAGTCCCTTCATATTAATATTATAAAACCAAGGGAATAATATTAAACCCTATGAACATGAACCCTAAAATAAACATGGTTGGCCCTGGTTGACCATGTTTAATTTTCATATTGAGACAATCCCTGTCCCAATGTGACGTTCGACCATGGCTGACCATGATTTATTTTAAAATCGAGAGAATCTTTGTCACAATGTGACATTGGACCATGGTTGACCATGGTTGATTCTAATATTGAGACAATATTTGTCACAATGTGACATTTGACCATGGTTGGCTATGAGTGGTTGAGATTATAAACCTAAGTGAATAATATTATACCCTAGGAATATGAACTCTTAGATTAATAAACCCAAGGGATTGATATTATAAACCCAAGGGAATTGTGAGGACCCAACCATAGGGCCTTTAACTATTGATATAATCATTCAATTAAATTTCCCAAATTTTGAGAACAATCAAATAAATTTCACAAAATTTTAGAACAAGGAAAATTTCAGGTTTATAAAACATCATAAGCATGAACATATATTATTTTAATTCTACAACATGCATAACTTTTAACAATTTACATAAATAAAGTGACTAAATGAAGAATACTTGATTCGATGACTTTGTTGGGATGCTCTTGACTCTGTTAGGATTCTCATGTTGGGCTACTTAATCAAATTTACCTCCTAGCCAACTAGGAATGATTTCCTAGCCCAGAGAATGTCCATAGGTTCCCTAGCCCTCTGAGTCCAAGTCCAACCAGTTGTAGTGTGTCCAAGTTAAAACCACCACTCTCCAAATAGATCCAAGTTTAAGTTCTCTCATTTTTCTCTTTATTCTCTTCCTTCTCCTTCTTTACCTTCCTCCTCCAAATAAAATCCTCCAATGCCAAAATAAAGAACAAAGATCCCCCTTCTCCTCTCATCCTCCTTCTCTTTCTCTCATCCACTTGAACCAAATACCATTAATGCCATGAATACCCCCCATCCTTTTATTTAATGACCTTGACTTTCCTTTCCATATATTATCCCAAAATAAATTTGAGGAGACACCTTGAGAATTGAAATACAAATATTTAATTGAGAAATAAATTGGAGAAGACCATATCCTATCCAAAAGTAACATTGAGAAGACACCTTAAGAATTGAAATATGAGTATTTAATTTAGAAATAAATTGGAGAAAACCATATCTTATCCAAAAGTAAATTTGAGAAGACACATTGGGAATTGATTAATAATTGAATAATAATAAATAATAATAAATCATATTAGTAAAATAAAGTTATAGATTCACAAGTGTAGGTATTACTTAATAATTGAACCTAGAGGCACATTCTACAGCCCAATATGACCCTGATGTGTAAGTATGTCACGTCCTAAAAAAATAATAAAAATATTTTTTACTAATGTCGGCCAAAACATTAACTTGAACATTAAATTATATATAACTTTTTAATCTTATTAATGGACTAAGATTAATTATTAAAATATAACTATGTATTATTATATATAATTTGAATGGATAATAAATTATCTCATGCATTTAATAGTTCTTTTATCATATACGTGAATTTCAATGGATCATAAATTTACCTTTAACAAAAAAATTTACCACATTAAAATTGTAAATTAGGTAAAATATTAAACATATTTACTCAGATTTACTAAAGCTAATAACATCTCTTAAATCAAAGGAAAAAGGTTAATTCAACAAAAAGAATCGAAAATCCTGCTCCAAAACCTTTTAATATTTTTTTTGATTAAATATTTGTAAAATGAATCTTTGGAGGGAAAAACCATATCCTATGGATATATTAAAGTCTTTAAAGACATAAATATTTCCACATCAAAGTTCTAATATTTGAAATTATTAATTTGATGTAGTTTTATTATAATTTTTGTTATCATGCCATAAAAAACATTATTAAATCTAATATTAATATTATTAAATTTAATAACTTTGGATTAATACAATATTAAATTTAATATGATATTCAATTTGTTATATTATAATATATATTAATATATCATGATATATATTAACTCTAGATGTATTTATGTAGGGAAGAACAAAGACATAAAGTGATAGAGGTGGAGAGATAGAGGGAGTGACAAGGGAGATATGGAGATAAAATGAAGGTGAAAGACATAGAGAGAGAAGAGTGGAGAGAGAGAGGGGGGGTGACAAGGGAAAGATGTAGAGAGAGTGTGTATGTTTTGGGGTGAGATAGAGAGACAAAGAAGGAGATATGGAAGGAAGGGGGAAGAGAAGGAGAGAGAAGGAGAGAGGGAGGGAGATAGTGACAAGGTTGGAGGGTGAAGAGAGAGAGAGAGGCAGAGGGAGGTGAGAGAGAAAGGGAGAGAGATGAAGGAAGAGAGAAGGAGACAGGGAGGGAGAGAGAGATGGAGTTGGAGGGAAAGAGAGAGGGATGTAAGAAGAAATACCTAGAGAGAGAAATGTGGAGAGAGAGAGAGAGGGAGTGATAAGGGAGATAGAGAGAGAGAGAGGAGAGCAGGAGGGAAGAGAGAGAGATGAGGGGGAGAGAGAGTGAAGGGAAGAGAGAGGGAGAGGAAGAGGGAGGGAGAGATATATAGATATGGAGAAAGCATGTGTATGTTTTGGGGGTGACATAGAGAGACAAAGGAGAGATAGAGGAGATAGAGATATATATGGGAGGTGAAGAGAGGGAAGAAGAGAGAGATAGAGAGAGGGAGGGAGAGATAGATAGATATGGAGAGAGTGTGTGTGTATGTTTGGGGGTGAGATAGAGAGACAAAGAAGGGGAGATGGAGGGATATATAGATATATATGGAGGGGGGAGAGAGGGAATAATATTTATTGTACTATATGTATTGATTTCAGTGTAGATGACAATTTATAATCCTATTTGATTGTTTGCACTAGATGCATTGATTTAAGTTTAGATGTTGATTTCTAATTATATTTGATTGCCTGCACTAGATGCATTGATTTCAGTTTAGATGTTGATTTCTAATCCTATTTGATTGCTTTCTCTAGATGCATTTATTTCAGTGTAGATGGTGATTTCTAATCTATTTGATTGCTTGTGCTAGATGCATTTATTTTAGTGTAGATGTTGATTTCTAATTATATTTGATTGCTTGCACTAGATGTATTGATTTCAATGTAGATGTTGGTTTCTGATCTTATTTGATTACTTGCATTATATGTATTGATTTCAATGTAGATGTTTTCTAATCCTATTTGATTTCTTGCATTAGATGGATTATATGTTGTTAATCTTGAGACTATAAATTATTAAAAATATTTTTCAAGATTAGATGGATGGGGGGAGAGGGAAGAAGATTTCTTGCACTAGATGCATTGATTTCAGTGTAAATGTTGATTTCTAATCCTATCTGATTTCTTGCACTATATGCATTGATTTCAGTGTAAATGTTGATTTCTAATCCTATCTGATTTCTTGCACTATATGCATTGATTTCAGTGTAGATGTTGGTTTCTAATTATATTTGATTGCTTTCACTAGATGCATTGATTTCAGTGTAGACGTGGATTTCTAATCCTATTTCATTGCTTGAACTAGATGCATGGATTTAAGTGTAGATGTGGATTTCTAATCCTATTTGACTGCTTGCACTAGATGCATGGATTTCAATGTAGATGTGGATTTCTAATTCTATTTGATTTCTTGCACTAGATGCATTGATTTCAGTGTAGATGTTGATTTCTAATCTCATTTGATTTCTTTCATTAGATGCATTGATTTCAGTGTAGATTTTGTTTTCTAATCCTATTTGATTGTTTGCATTATATGCATTAGATGTTGTTAAGATTGAGGTTGTAGATTATTAAAAAAAATATTTTTCAAGATATATTTAGTAATACGTAGAGGGACACTATTAAGAAATAATTAGCTGTCAAAAGTTGTGATACCTAGAATTAAAATGAAAAAGACATGCATAATAAATCCTCCTGCAAAGTGCAAATTAATCCTTGACAAGATCGTCTCCCTTCTTCATCACCAACTAATTACTAATAGACAATTACGTATATTCAAAATATATTCAAAATTACTAATAGAGTAATTGCATACAACAATGTATTCAAAATATTTATAAGAGGAAAATGTATATTTATAAACATCAAAACAAATCAAAATATTCTTGAAGGAGTTGTGATAATTGTTTGGAGAAACAAATAATGTAATTTTTTATAAATTTGGCCACCCATTAAAAAAAATCAAAAATACATTATTTCTTGACTTTGCAAAATAAACTATAGATAAAAAAAAATCATCAAAATATCCTTGAAGGAAATAAATTATTTCAATCATAAACAAAGAAAAAAATTATTTCAAGAGTAATCTTGATGTAGTAAATTATTAAAACTACCCTTCAAGATATATTTTGTAATTTTTGGAGGAACACTGTTAGAATTAATTAGTTGTCAAAAGTTGTGATACCTAAAATTAAATGAAATAGATGTGCAATATTAATCCTCTTGCAAACTATTGACAAGATTGTCTCCCTTCTTCATCACCAACTAGTTACTAATAAACAATTACATACACATATAAGATTATAATACAACAACTGTAAAATTCACAAACATTACCATCCAAATCCAAACACAAAGACACAAACCACTCAAAGTATCCAAACACAGACGTACACACATACCAAAATAAAGAAGAGAATGATATGGTCATTCCAAGAAAAGAAAACATATTGTGAACTTTTAATTTTATCTTAGGAATATACATAATAATGATAATCTAAAAATGTGACATTGTTGCCCTCAACTGGAACCAGCTTAGATCCATCTAAAATCGTATCTATCATGCATCGAGAGGGATCAAATCCCTCGAGGTTGTTGGGTAGCAGAGGCCCCGCGTTACGGTTTTGGGGCTCAAATCCCACAATTTTGGGTAATAGTATGGTAAAGGCTCCGCAAGGTGCGCGGAGCACGAATTGTAATGAGTCAAGTCAAAGGGTTGTCTACCCGAAAATAATGTAAGAAAATAGAAAGTGAGTCAGCCTGCCCATGGTCCACAGACCATGGGAATGTATAAATAGAGCAAGGCTCTAAGGTTAGAAGTCAGTTTTTGTTTTGGATCTTAGTGTTATGGGTTTGTGAAGGCAATATTCTCTCTGTGTCTGTAAGTACGAGTCAAGGGTGTTGGTAGATAGATAGAGGCTCTATAGCTGTGTGTGCAAAGGCTTGGTAGAGTCTGCAGCTATGTGTGTGGACCCCTACAGCTAAGTGCGTAGGGCGGATCTGGTTGTACTCAAGAGAAGATAAATAAAGATAAGAATTCGTGAATCATTGTGTGCTTTATCGCGAATCTATCTGTTGCTTATATTCTGAATTTATGCATGTTTATAATTGCGCGCACTGGTGGTTACTGTTAAATGTTTGCTTAAAGACCTTGAGGAGTAGATTAGATCTATAATAAACTCGTTAATAACAAAGCACATAGGCGTGGATCTACGCGGAAGCCTGATAGCAGTGCAAAGTAGCGTGAGGGCACAGAACAGTTCACGACCCCATCCAGACCACATCAAGACATCCCAAGGGTGCGGAAACCTGGTTCCACCACCCTCCCGTACTACCTCAGGTGAGACTTCAGTCCGCGCTCCGCAGATTGTTGCTGAAAGGGCTGGTAGTGCAGGATTTGTTCGGCTAAAACACTTATAAACCTGGGTCAGGCCCCAATAAGCCAACAAATGGTTCCTTTTTCGGGACCGGGATCTGCCTAAGGGATGTCTGATGTCGGAACACTGGAACCCTACAAAGAAAGAACTTGAAGATTGGTTGGATCAGAAGCTTCACGAGTTCATGGTACAGGAAAACAGAAATCCGCGAATATCTGAGGAAAGGTGGCTGGATTGCTACATATACACAGAGATCCACGAGATCTTCTTCGCGTCCTTCTCGACAGAACTGTATGAGTGGATCGTGAGGCTAGCTGGTAGTTAGGGAAGGTGCAGACTAGATCAACCCATCGCATGGACTCTAGAGTTGGTGCGTAGGCTGGAAGCATTTGAAGATAAAATCGCATGGGCAGTAGATCACTAGTTGGATCGAATAATAGGAGTGTTTATCACCGAATTCGCAATAGACACAACTGTGAGTTACAGTAAAGCAGAAAGGTGCTTTCTCCAAGGACCGCGGGGTAAGTACATTAAATTGTTGAATACTTGGATTAAAATGATGTTATGTGAAAAACGAGTTATGCACATCCATTGATGTCTGGGGTAACGAGGAGTGAAAGAGGCTACCGAGGGACCGAAGGATTAGAAAACAACCCTCTAATTTCACTTTCACGAGAAAGCGAGGAGGAGCTCGCAGGGTTCTCTCCAAGAAGCGCAGTTCGATTGATAAAGCAGTGCATTCCACTAATACCACCGCCATCCACGCCATCACCTACTTCACCTACATCAAAACCATCTTCACCTACCCCACCTCTGCCACTACCGAGGGTTGGAATGGCAAGTGCAATTAAGTTTCCTGTATTTAGAGGCGTAGGAAATGAGGAACCAGATCAGTTCTGGTTTGTGGTAAAGGCTGTATGGGAAGCCCAAGGTGTTACAGATGATAACATCAAAAGGGCCACTCTGGTAAGTGCGCTACAGGATTGCCCGTTGACGTGGTATATAAAGTACTCCAGCAATCACCTGAATGCAGGAATAACAGTGATCCAGGATGCATTGAACAAAGAATTTATCTGGCCAAAATCAGAGACGCAGTTGATCATCGGGTTCAAGGAGATCGTGATGCTACCTGGTGAAACCCCGTGGGATCTGGATCAGAGATATAAGAGTACAATCTGCGAGGCTAACATGACGCTGACAGATGCATAGCACTACGCGTGGTTTGTGGCGTCTTTGACACCACATCTGAGGACGACGTTGTCACAACAAAAGATCTCAACCCAAGCTGAAGCATTAGAGACAACGATGAGGTTGCATGAAACTCCAATACAGGATCCGGGGTTGGGAGTTCAGCAAATCCATGCGCAACTACAAAACCTATGCTTGGAGATGCAAAGTTTGAAGCAAGATAGGGTGCCCCAACTGGAGGCATGTGAAGAAGTGTGGTGTATCAAATGCAAAGGCCAAGGTCACGACAAGGATCACTGCCCCGTATTCGCAAACTATCTGGCGGGAGGAGGGCCGATGCCATTAAGACTGGAGGTACAAGCAGGGCCAAGTGCGGTGCCCACACTCTAGTGCGTGATTTGTCAAGTAGGAGGAAAGCACACAACAAACAACTGTCACCTGTTGCAAAAGTATACCTAGACCCCGCAACAGCTGTATTGCAACTTTTGTAGATCAGTGGGTCACGACGAGTGAACTTGTCGAAGCTACGAGCTAATGATGGAGAGGACCCCAGCCTACCGAATGTAGACTGAGACGCAGGGTTTCGACCCAACCGCGGGGCCACACAGTGGATTCAAAGGACGCGAACAAGGAAGGGGAGGAATGGGACCTAGACGAGGGCACAGACAACTGATTTGTTATAATTATGGAGGGCCGGGGCACTACGCTCAAGATTGTACTAACTTGACGAGAGTATCGTGTCCATACTGTGAGAAGTTTGACCATGAAATGGTAGATTTCCCGACGTTGATTGCCCAAATGCATGAAAAGGGGGTACTACAGCCTACTCCAACTCAAAATATCCAAATAATGAGGTCTGAACCACGCGAAGAGGATCCTAGCATAAACATGGTACTGAGGAGCGGTGCAACTACAGGGGGAGAGGTGAGGAAATAGCCCGGAGAAGATGTGAAGGGTCGCGATGCTCCTAAAAAGGAACCTGACTTTGGGAAGGAACATGTGAAGGGGACATCTAAGGAAGCTCAGAAGAGCTTCATGGAAGTCTCTACTCCAGGTAGTAGGGATCCAATTGAGCCGGGAATGGATCCCTCTATGCTTACTACCTTTTTAGAGACATGTATGAAGCTGCTACGCGATAATAAGGTAGTTAAAGGACTACAAGAGTTGATCACTAGGTGCGCAGGATCAGGGGAGCCACGCATAATCCGGAAAATGGGAAAACATGCTCTATGCATTGGGCGGGAAATGTGAATGACAACACAAATCGGTGAGTATGAGATGGATCAGGTCATCCTGGATTTTGGGTCAGATGCGAATGTATTGCCTAAGCAAACGTGGGAATGCATGGGTAGGCCCGCCCTACAGTGGTCTCTTATTCAACTACGGATGGCCAACCAGCAAAAGATCTTACCGATGGGAAGATTGCAAGGGGTGACAGTAGACATTGAAGGTGTAAGTACACAGACAGACTTTGAGGTAATAGAAATTGTTGATGATAGTAATCCATACCCTGCAGTGCTAGGAATAGATTGGGCCATCGACATGAATGGGGTCATCAACTTAAAAAGACGAAAGATGACATTCGAGAAAAGTCACTCCATGTTATCGTTCCACTGGACCTAGCCGAAGGAGTGCACTACACCGAACCGGTCCACGACGAGGACAGCGACGATGAACTAGTCTGCATCTACCAGATAACAGCGCAAGACCAAGATTGGGTGAATCCCACAACGGACGACAAAGTCTCATGGGAGCACGATAGTTCCTACACATCGAATTCAGATGAGGAGATAAAACGGTGGCAGAAATGATTGCACAAAGTCACAATGCTCAATTATAACATGATGATTAGATCACTGCGACGCATGACAACCGAGGTAAGAAAGTGATCAGTGGACGATGGCACAACAAATGAGGAGGACTTTGCCAACCACTGTGGAACTTCACTCATAGAGCGAAAGCAGCAGGGTGCACCGAAGGGAGTGCTACGTGCGATAATCACACCAGTGTGGTGTGCACCTAGGAAGATGAGGAGGAATGGGCGCAAAGGTTGAAGGTGGATGCATGTACGGGTTGGAGGATCTCTGCGGTGACCGCAGCCAAGGCAGCCATGACGAAGCGGTTCAGGCACCCGCCTACTACGGAGGGTACGGATGTATGCTGTACAACCATCGCCCCAATAGAATTTGCACGTGAGAGGGGTTCGCTGGGCCAATAAGACCATAAACAAAACAGGGTGTGCGAAGATAACTCTACCCGCGGTCAGACGCGATGAAACCAGGAAAGTGAAGAAAATTTCCATGACCACTGCCCCTGCAGTTCGAACTGAACGAGAGGACCTGAACAAAGGGATCCGGCAGTTGCAGGAATCCATTCGGCACGACAGCTTGAGACTTTGCAAACTTGAGGAAGAAGGAGCAAGGCTAAGGAGGAAAAGTGCGAGGCTGGACAAAGAAATTGCCAAAATAAAAATCGGAGTTGCACAAACAGGCTGCGCAAATGTGAGAATAATGGGATCGGACCTGGTCAACCCTCCTACTATACGAGAACGAGCTATCACCTTGCTATCATGGTTGTGCCCGCACCCTACTGAACGAAGGAGCACAGAACGCGACGCGCTACTTGACTCAAAGGTACGTGAGGGGTGCCCATAGCCTGGGCTAGTAGGGAAGAGGAAGTCTCGCACGAGGGGTGTGACCACCTGACTATATGTAGGAGGCATAGTCTCAATGCTCCACACAGTTGGAAGATGGCGCGAGACTATAAAGAAGTTTGTAGGAAGGGTGCGTGATTCGGATGTGGCACGCAGGGCCAGTAGGAAGCATAGAATGTGTTCGCGTACTAGGGATTGCGCTGCCACATGGGAAGGATGGAAGGTGACTGTTGCAGATACTGTTCATGACAAGATGTCCCATTTAAGACACTGAGGAGCAGGCGACGGGCCATTAAGACACAGGGCTGAATGGATTTGCCTCCAAAATCACATTAATGATTCACGAATGGAGGGAACGGTTGAATTTAAATTCAAAGATGCATATAAAGCACAGATGGCTTGTCCCCAAATAACCCTTAGCACCTTGCATATTACGTCATGCTGTTATCAAGCAAACATGAACAAGATGGATGAGGCACACTTGAGAGAAAGTCCGTGGTTTAAAGCATTGCCGAAGGATATGCAGGAGACCCTAATTAAGATGTCAGCCATAACCAAGGAGGCGACGCAAAACCCTCTGCCACAGGATGGGAGTATAGCTGAGATCCCTAAATCACCTTGGATGCCGCGGACCAAGAAGAACCTACAGATAGCAGGACCAGTCCGGATGTCTCCATGAAATCCGTGATTTGACAAATTGTCAATGGAGGAAAAAGGAAAAACCGTTACTATTGAGAGCAATGAAGAGGAAGAGGATCCTCCGACCTTTGTCGAAGAAATAGAACCAGAAGAAGAGATGGAAGAAGATATCCAGCCAGTACGGGCTCCAGCAAAGTGGCCTAAGTATGTTCCTCCAAGGAAAGGGAGGGCCAAGGTACCTAAAGATTTGGATGTCGTTGAAAACATACTCATTACCCCGGCTCTCCCTAAAGGGGTTATGTTCAAAGGAACGGAGATCGGCCACATCCCTACTATGAAATTTGAAGATTGGGACCTTCTGGATACTGAGAAGTTTCTCCATTTGGAAACCAGTGAACTGATGGAGAAAAGCACGAAGGGGGTTGTTACGCCACTACAACCGCAGGAATGGCTGCGAAAGGTGGAGGAGGATGTGCTGCTCTGCCTCCTATCAATTCCACATTTTCATCGGCCCCCCTTTACAATATTGGTCATCAGGAAACTACTATGTCTGGTATATGATGGGTACTTATGGATAGACAAACCCATCCCCATCATGGTGGAGCTCATTCATAAGATCTCTCAGCTTCCCTATGAAGGAAGGGACCCCGCGGAAATAGTTGGTATGAGTGGCGAATTGATGATGACGGAAGCCTTGAGAAAGAAATACAAATTGGAGAAAAAACAGAGAGGTTATACTATTGATAGTATTCAGGATAAAGCGGTTCGCATTGCTACGCAATTGCTGGCAGGAAAAGTGATGAGGAAATGCCGAGGCAACGAGGTCCTAGCAGTAGTCATCGTGTTAGCTGAGCAATGCGCAGAAGGGGAATGCTTCAATTGGGTGCAATTCCTCTGTGACAAATTCCTGACCAACTGCAGGGAGGCCCAGGAGGAGGGTAAGACCTTCCACTATGCATGGTTGCTTTTATCCATCCTATTGGTTACAAGTGAATTACCCGAGGATAGTCAGTTTCCTTCCCTGGACCAGGATTGGCCAGAGGCCGCAAGATACACGTCACTCTAGGCGACGAGGGATGCCGCAAGAATCTGAGAAGTCAAGATTTTCTGTATACTGATGGACGCGAGCATATGACAGTGTATCAACCAACAACCCCGTCTATCTACCGAGGTATATGACAGTGTGAAGAACGTAGCCGAGTTTAAGGTGGATATGCACCATGTATACATTCGGGCATGCAAGGATCCAGAGAAGACATGGACCACACTTCCCTTCATTGCCATCGACAAGGCTATTTTTGTGGTGTTGGATACTTGGCCACCAGAGTGGCATGGACCAGATGCGGTGGGACGCGATGAGATCACCATTCAAAAACAGAATGCTGAGGCCAAGTGCTTATCACAACAAAAGAGAAACGAACAGGACACTGCGGAAGTACGGGCGTCCCGAGAGGCAGCGCAGGCTTCCACATGCAAGGCGACAACAGGAGGGGCTGCTATGACAGAGGTTGAAAGCGGCCTGAAGGTAACCACAGAGCTGGAAATGGATACAGGGATGGAAGGAGGAGTGCCATCCACCACCTGTTCCCCCTTAAAACGACCACATGTGACAGAACGATCGAAGGCATGGAAGAAGACCAAGGCATCCAAGTTGGAGGGGGAACTTATCACATTAACCGAAGGTGACCTATATGACATAGGGGATATAGTTCGCGAAGTCACTTGGGAAATGCTCGACGAGGCCATGACAGAGCAAAAGACTGTGTTGGGGGCGCTCAGCGCGCAGCTGCAGGAACTCGGAGCACGGACCCTATAGCCGGGAATAGTCGCTACCCATGGAGCTACGGGTATGTCAGCAACTGAGCAGCTGTTGTAGGCCAAAATGGCTAATGCTATCACACTCCCAGTAGGAGCATTAACAACAGACAATGCGGCGGACAGAGATGTCGTAGGCCGGCTTACGGGGCTTGGATTAAATTTGGCTGCCCTCCCCCACGAGAGCTTATACTAGCTTCAGGACGGCGTAACAAAGTAGTTTTGCGCTAGGGAAGGATGTACGGTGTAGGTAATCAGTGATTAGTGAATTAACATTGAGCAGTTAAGCCTACAATGCGATGATGCGGTTGCACAAAATCGGCAGTTGGAGAAAATTGTCAGGGAAGCGTGTTGCCATGCCCTTGAGCTAGAGATTGTAGCAGATTTACCTATCAGCATGTTATAGACATTTTTGTGCCTAACAGCATGGAGCATGAAATGTCAATAATATGAGGGATCCAAAGTCCCTAAACATGTTGTTCTTACCCTTAGAGGAACAAGGTCAGCAAACCACAGCACTGAAAATCAGTTCTCCACCTGAAAACACTCAAAAACAGGCTATTTCTGGATCATGTCAGCTGCTCCACTGAGCATCTGCGCTGAATGTCAACTGCTCCACTCTGTACCTGCGCTGAATGTCAAAACTAATGAAGGCTACCTGCGCTGGGCGAGATTGGCCAAGTGGCACAGTCATTCTGCAAGGTGTCAATTGCCCAGGAAGCTTCCAAACTGACACTTGGGTCAAGGAATTCGCCTTGTGATGAGTCAGAGGGTCTTGATCTCCAAGTGGAAGCAAGAATCTCCAAGTGGACTCAAGAACTGAAGATTAACTAAAGTGGGAGAGGACACTAGTCAGCTTCATGCCAGTCTCAAGATGACTCATCCTTTCTCCAAAACCCTATATATAGAGCTCTCTCATGAGGTCTAGGGGGGCTGGAATTTTGTGCAAGTAAGGAAGTGCTGTTGGTTTGTGTATAGAACTATTGGGTGATTGCTTTGAAGGAGGTGAAGAGGAGATTTCTTTCTGCTGGGAGGTGTTGCTGGATTGGGCCTATTATGGTTGTAACACTCTCAGAACTTTACTTCTTCCATTAATAAAGTATTTGAGGTTCTTCTATATGCATGTATCTTTGTGGCGTATTGATGCTTGTATATTTGATTTATTCTAATCCTTAAATCAGTTATGGATGTATGCTTCTTGTAGTTTCCTTTTCTTGTGCTTTTACAGGATCTTTGTGTAGCTGGGCCGGTGAAAGAGCAAGGAGCTAGGAGCAAGCAGCAAGGAGTGAGGATTGGATCGACTATTAGCGCAAGATAACGGTTAGTAGATCATCCTTCTCTTCTCTCTCTCATCTCATAAAGAAGTAGTCTTGAATAGCTTTGCATTCAGTTGTTGCTGAGGTACTATCACCCTTAGAGTGGGATAGGGTCATTCCGTATTAGATACTTTTCCCAACAACACAGCATACGGATCCACAAGTTGGCCAGTAGGTCCTGTGAAGTAAAGGATGAAGTAGAAAGGATCCAGTTGGCCCTCAGCTTGCAGATCGCAGAACTGAAACTAAAATCACAACCCTCTACACCACTAGAGGTCACAGAGTAGCGGAAAGGCATCATTCAGTCCGGGCAGGAAAAAAGAGCATGCGCCATGCAGGAATGCGTCATCTTGTTGGATCAGTCACTTATTACGGTCACTTCACTACAGGAAGACCCAACCTTACAGCGGTTGGAAACAGAAGCAAGGGAGTTACAACTAGCCTATGATAATGTCAGGGGGACCGCGTAGACGGTTGCTATTACGCAGCGCTTGGCCAAGATGAGGGAGGCCCAGGCTCTCAAGATACAAGTTGATGCCACTTGGTAGAAGGAAGCAATGATTAAAGAACACATCCAACCTTGGCTTGATGAGGCATTCGCGGTTTCCACCACCATCGAGCGAAAGTTAGCACACATGCAGGCAGTATATGAACCTGGACAAGCAACTGAAACTGATACTGATACATCAGTGGCTCGCATAGAACGGGTAAAGCAGATGGTGGAAGACTTTGTGGTGAGCATAAGCGAGGTGCAGAAGTTGCTGGATGACCTCCATGTGAAGATTGATGCACCAGCCAAGTGACTCGCGACGAGTCACGATGATTGTGTTGGGGGCCTGTTGGGTAGCGAAGGCCCCGTGTAATGGTTTTGGGGCTCAAAGCCCACAATTTTGGGTAATAGTATGGTAAAGGCTCCGCAAGGTGTGCGGAGCACGAATTGTAATGAGTCAAGTCAAAGGGTTGTTCACCTGAAAATAATGTAAGAAAATAGAAAGTGAGTTGGCCTGCCCATGGTCCGCGGACCATGGGAATGTATAAATAGAGCAAGGCTCTAAGGTTAGAAGTCAGTTTTTTTTTGGATCTTAATGTTATGGGTTTGTGAAGGCAATATTCTCTCTGCGTCTGTAAGTCCGAGTCAAGGGTGTTGGTAGATAGATAGAGGCTCTGCAGCTGTGTGTGCAGAGGCCTGGTAGAGTCCGCAGCTGTGTGCACAGACCCCTGCAGTTGAGTGTGCACGGCAGATCTGGTTGTACTGAAGAGAAGATAAATAAAGATAATAACTCCTGAATCATTGTGTGCTTTATCACGAATCTATCTGTTGCTTATATTCTGAATTTATGCATGTCTATAATTGTGCGCACTGGTGGTTACTATTAATTGTTTGCTTAAAGACCTTGAGGAGTACATCAGATCTATAATAAACTCGTTAATAACAAAGCACATAGGCACAGATCTACGTGGAAGCCTGATAGCAGTGCAAAGTAGCGCGAGGTCATAGAATGGTTCACGACCCCATCCAGACCACATCAAGACATCCCAAGGGTGCGGAAACCTGGTTCCAGCACCCTCCCATACTACCTCATGTGAGACTTCAGTCTACACTCTGCGGATTGTTGCCGAAAGGGCCAGTAGTGCAGGATTTGTTTGGCTAAAACACTTCTAAACCTGGGTCAGGCCCCAACAAGCCAACAGAGGTGAAAACCTTTCCTCAAGTTCTACACATCGAAAAGAAGGTTTGCACCTTGAGGGATTCGATTCCTCTCAGTGCATGATAGATCTGGTGTTAAACGGATCTAAGCTGGTTATAAGTCAATATTTTTAGGTTAATTAAACTCTAATCAAAATTAACATGATAGTTTCAAGTAGGGCATTACAAGAATAATAAACCCAAGGGATTAAAATTATAAACCCAAGGTATATAAACCCTAAGATAAATATTATAAACCCTAAAATAAGCATGGTTGACCATGGTTGATTTCCATATTGAGCCAATCCTTGTCACAATGTGATGTTCGACCATGGTTGATCATGTTTGGCAATGATTGATTTTCATATCGAGACAATCTTTGTCACAATGCGACATTGGACCATGGTTAACCATGGTTGATTTTCATATTGAGACAATCTTTGTCATAATGTGACATTTGACCATGGTTGACCATGATTGATATTATAAAGGAAAGGGAATAATAAACCCATGGGATTGATATTATAAACCCAAGGGATTAATGCTAAAACCCCAAGGGATTATGAACCTATTGTAGCTGCTGCAACAACCCCTCCAAAAATTCTGAAATCCTTAAAATTTTTGGAGCCCCTGTATCGTGCAAGACTTCCTGCACCTTTGAGATCTACTCAAAAGTTCGCTAGACCAGAAGAACCCCATAAAAACCTAAGTTTTCTGGATAAGTGAAGCTAAGTCGCAAGATCCTGTTTAAGTAAGTCAGTCGCAACTTCGGGATGCGACTATGTCAAACACTTGTGACTGTTGTGATTGTTGTGACCCACAAGTCGCATAGGTCGCACTTACCCCTCGATGCGACAATGTGACCCTTGCGACATCGCGAGCACCAGGTCACAAGGTCACATATTCACAAAGGTCGCAAAGGTCGCATAGGTCGCACTTACCCCTCGATGTGACCATGTGACCCTTGCGACCTCGCGACCACCAAGTCGCAAGTTCACATAAGTCGCAAAGGTCACATAGGTCTCACTTACCCCTCGATGCAACCATGTGACCCTTGCAACCTCACAAACACCAGGTCGCAAGGTCACACTTTAGACCCATGTGAACTTCACACGTGCGACCAAAACTATAAATAAGGAGGTCACCCCATTCATTGTAATGACTCCTTTGTTCGCACGAAAGATGAAGAAGCTTGCGACTTGGGTGCGCGTGTATTTTCTTCAGGTAGGCGACCTTTCACCTTCCCGGTAATCATTTTTTTAACCATGTGTCATTTCGTGCCTTCCCAACCTTCCACCTCAGAGGGATTTTTATCCCCTCTTGCTTAGGTTTTTAACCTCAAACCAAAGAAGCAATTTCCCTGGCTCTATTCAACCTTTCTTGACCCCCTCAGTACAATTCTTCGACCCTGATCATCCTTGCTTTTCTAGTAGGCCTGGCCATCTGGCCCAGAAGAAGTCCAGACCTCCCCAAAGCCTCAAATCTTCCTCCTTGGCCTGCCCAAAACCTAGGTCGCACGGCCCACGGTCGTGATACCACTTTTCACACAACCTAGTGACTGCGCGACCCCTACGACCTAGCGACCCTTGCGACCTAACGACCTAGTGACTGTGTGACCTAGCGACCAGTGACCTAGCAACTGTGCTACTATGTGACCTAGCGACTGTGCGACCATGTGACTATGAAACCTGCGACTCTTATGCTAAGTCACACTCTTTGTCTCACGACCATGCGACCTAGCTCCCTTTGCGACCTGCTAGAAAACCCTCTTGCCAACTTTTAAAGTTGATTTCATTTAGGTAATTTTTACTTGATTTTCATGCTGTCGCTCTCATCGTGGGATTTTATTTTTGACATGCCAGGTGACGTGGACCTTGAGTGCATATCCATCTCCTCCTTTGAAGATGAGATGGCTCCCCCAACTACTGAGGCCACTCGCAGGGGTTCAGGAAGTAGTTCATGGGAGATCTACCAGGACGAGGAGCCACGCATCTATGGGGATACAACTTGCAACATTAGTAAAACCACGAAACTCTCCTGGTACGACATCTACGAAGAGTTTGCAAATCCAGCCATAGAGGAAAGCCAATAGGATTTCCCAATATACCTAAATGTCAAAAGGTTGAGGCTGCACCAGATAGCATCACACCCCGCCGATCTTGCCATGCACAGAGACTATTGACTGGATCCTGCAAAATATAGATACGGATTCATGGATGGTAAGAGACCATACTAGAGCATCCTTGGCTGCAATCTCCTCTGCAGACATTTCCACCTACTACAGACTCCTGGAGAAACAGGAGACCTTCAATACCAAGTGGCTCCAAGGTTTCGTAACCCCAGTCAAAGATATCCTGAGGGAGTGGTAGCAGGACCCATCAAAGTTCAGGGTTAGATCAGATCAGACATACAAGACAGAGGGGTTACGGAAGGAATTTCAATTAATTTCTGCTATGATGTGCCGCTTGTATGGTAAGGCAGGTTGCAACGTATTCTATGGCACCTGGGTGCCTCTCATGCATGTCGCCACACGGGGAACTATTTTCAATTGGGAAAACATCCTGGCCTCGTCTTTGAAAACAAAAATAGTTGCAGCTAAGCACCCACAACCAGAACAACCTCCAAAATTTTACATGGCTTTGTACCTCCTAGACATTGTCTACACAAGATGCCAATTTGAGGGTTGGATCTATAATTGGGATACATCAGCGACTGACCTCGTGCACCACCACTACAAGGTTTTCTGGGACACTACCTACAGAGGTATATTATATGTGATTTCAAAATCTTTTATCGCCCTGCTATACCAACTACTATTTGGTGAGGAACCACCATGCATGTCAAAGAGGGCTATGGAGACAGTGATCAAGGTGGCACATTGGTTCCCCATCCAAGAGGGAACATTCATCAGAGTGTTCAATACCCATAAAGCCCCCCATGCCCTACCTAGGTTCGTAATGGACAAGACACTCCTATGAGAAGTCTGCTACCAAATGACACAGGGCTTTTCAAAGGTATTGAACAAAGGAAAGAAGAAACCATGGCCTGCCTTCCCTCTCACCATTAGAGCATATGTAGTGGAAAAATTCAAAGAAGTAGAAGCAGAGGCTGAAGCATTAAAGGGCAATCATTTCGTAAGTCTCAACTATAGGATGTGTGATCCTGAGAGAGTCATGGCCAATCACTGCAAGAAAGCAAAGTTCAGTTGGTTATATTCGCACACCAGACAAGATCATGAAGATGGGGTGAAGAATTGGTATAACGCCACGAGGGAACTTAGTTCGAGTGAGCAGCAAGCCAGAGATGAGGAGCTCCTTGAGGATTCCCAGGAAAATGTTAATCTTAAAGAAAGAGCCTCCACCATTAAGAAAAAATAGCAGGAGACATAGAGCGCCACGGGGGGATTCAACAAGCAAAAGGGGAAAGAGGTTGAAGATATTTTGAGCGACCCCAAAGAAGAGGATGTCAATGAAACGTTGGAATGGAGAAATGCCACCCTGGTAAGAAAACAACAGGAGCTTAAGAGAAGAAGAGAGCAAGAGATCAAAAAGTCTCAAGATTCTAGTGAGCAAGGCCAAATCGAGAAGAGGAGGCGACAAGAAGAGAAGGAAAAGGAGAAAAAACTACAAGAAAAGTTGCAGGAGGAAAGAAGGGTTCAAGAAGAGGCAAAGAAGAAAAAACAGGAGGAGGAGCGCAAGGCTAGGGAAGAAGAGGAGAAAAATATATTGGAGCAGGAGTTAAAAAATATGGAAGACGAGCTCAAGAGGCAACAAGCACTCGCAGATCAAGAAAGAAAGAAGCAGGAGGAAGAACTAAGGAAGAGCAAAGAAAAGGAAACTAGGGGAATCGAGCAAGGAGAGACTAGTAAAACAGCCGAGCTAGATACAGAGTGAAGTGAGATGCCTCCATTGGATGTGCCTCCTTCTACTCCCCTCACTGGCGGGCACCTTCCCTTGCAATAACTGGGGTTCTCGGAAGGAAAAGAAGAGGAGGTCCTAGATCTCACAAGGCTCACCTTCGACGAAGTCAGCCTCAAAATTGTGCAAGAAAGGAAAAAGTATTCTACCAGGAATCCAACTGAGCCCTTATCAGTCACCATGGCCAAGGAGATTGTGCCCAACATCACAGTGAACTCAGAAATGATCGCCTCAGCCGGGACAACTTTCGTTGCTGAAATAGAACACAATGCAGCCTGGATGAGTAGGAAGATCATAGACCTTTAGAATAGGCTTTACGCGTCTGAACAAATGGCCATCGCTGCAAAGCAAGAGAGAAAGAGAGTAGAGGAAGAGAATGCAGCTCTCTGTTTAGTTCACTCAAGCACAATAGAATTTTAGGCAATGATCAAAGCAGAAGTTGATACCCTTGGGGAAGCCATGGCGATGGTCTATGAAGATATGTCTAAACTGCATCACATAGTGGCCCCAATCTTGGCAATACAAGCTCACATAAAGGAATGAGTCACAATCCTAAAGGAGGTTATGATTGCTCTAGATAAAATACATGAATGGTCTGCTAAGTACCTAGGAGCACCAACGGTGGTCCCTAAGAAAGATTGGATCACCATGAAGAATGCCAAGGTTCAACTCCACATCAAGATTCAATCGAAAGACAAATTGACCAAAGATGTGGACAGGGTATTAGCTTCCTATAGGAATCTTTTCAGTGGCCTAGAATATATGATCCAACTTCATGGCATTCCTTCTATCGGAGAAGTAGGGAAAGTGAGGAGGCAAGAAGATATCTCAAAGGAAGTACAGGTTTTTGTGGATACATATAAACATGCAGCATGTGCAAAGGAAATTCCAGTCACCAAAGAAAATATCACACATTATGTCACATAGAACCAGTAAGGATTTACACCAAAATGGTGACCTTGAATAACCAGGTGAATGCCAAATGGACCACCCTCATCCCAGATGCACTCGAGTGCCTACATAGACATGATGAAGACCAATCGCAGATCACTCCCATCGTAGCAGAATACAACCTATGGCACACCTATTTGACAAAACAACTCAATCTAGACATCCCAGAACTTGCTATTGTTAAATTGATGAATTAGGTTAATAGCTTATTTTTGTGATGTATGTACTTTGGTAGAATAAGACATTTTTGGAATACGAAAGGTCATGAGGGAGACCAAGGGTCATCGGGTAGATGAAGAGTCATGAGGAAGCTCAAGAGTCAAGGGTAGGCCATGAGTCACCCTCACTCTATAAATACACCCTCATGACACATTCGCCAGGACCTTTTTGCTACGAACATTTTGGAGATATAATATTTCTTAGGAGAACTTATGCTCTTCTAATTGATGCAAGGAGTGATTGTAATCTTCCACTATTGGATTCCTCCAATCTTTTATGTCGTAATTTCCATGAGTATTTTCTTCACTTGATGGATCGGATGTTCCTGAGAGTTCTTTGATGTGCATTCTTGTCATATGCTATCTCGTACTACAAATTTTGTGTTGCTTCGCATGGATGGTATTTGATTCACTAAATCTATGCTCGTGCTGATGAACTGTTTCGTTGGTATTGGTATAATCTATTGCTGACTGTATGTTTATTTATGCTCATAGATGTTTGATTATTGTGAACTACTTTACAATTGTTAAGCACTTTATCTTGTAAAACATGAGTCTTATTTGAAGCCTGCTAACAGTTACTTTACATAAGGTTTATGTTGTTAATAGTCTGGCTATTCATGGTATGCACGTTATAAGATATTTGTCAATTATTTCCTTGTGTTTATTGAAGTTCATGCTTTCAATTTATCTCACATCCCACCTCAGTCCGAAGCAAGCTCAACACACCTGAACAGTAGCTGAGCCAACATAACGGAAGGGATCCCTAAAGCAAATGGTGCAGGCTCTAGTTGGGAACCTACACCAGGGAGATCCCCTGTGCTGTTGGCGGAAAATTCTAGCCTGTCAACAGATTTGGTGCTAGAAGGAGGTCCATGGCAAGTGCTAATCCACGCCCTCACACTGAAACTTCTCATCAAGCTAGTAACCAACCCCGACCCCCCATGCTTCCTGAAATACCATACATTCCCCCTTATGGTCTGACTTTCACAAGGCCGCATCAAGAAGAGTCCCAACTCCCCCTCTTGAAGATGCCCTAGGAGGAGAGGAACTACCCCTATTCGAAGTCACCAACGAACATCTCAGGGCCATGCACCCTATTACTTGACAGTTCACTAGGGGTTCGAAATGCATTCCCGTCACTTACTCCCTATCCAACTGACACACCTCCATGCCTTAGTACATGCGTCAAGGCGTCGTCATTAACTCCATATCATAGTTAATCGACATAGCGCTTGATGACTATGTAGACGTTGTTGAGAGGCTCTCCATTGAAAGGTTGTACAACTATCCCGAAGATGAGGGAGGTGACCCTAAGAATACCTTCACTGGAAAAAACAACCAGTCAAAATGGGGAGAGACGCAGGGAAATGATCGATGCCTCACAGAGGATACCCCAGTTAAAATTCAACCTCTGACGGGGAATACTGAGGGGACTCTAGGGCAGGGAACCAGGGAATACCTTAGAGATCGTATAAAATTTTACCATAATCAGTGTCTCCTGAGGAACTTGAGGAATACTAGGAATGTGAGAAACACTAGGGATCTATGACACCTCAGAGTGCCTCGGGGGGAAGGTAGGTGACCCCCTCACACTGGTGGGTGATCAGGCACCGATAGCGAATCAGAGAGAAATGACAGCTGTATCTTATTCCACCCTAGAGGAAACTGCGACCAACAACCGTTGGCCTGGATGGCTCAATCCCCATTTAAAATTAGAGGCCAACTCCATGACATGCCCTGCCATTTCGAGAAACACCTCTCGAAGTTCGACCTCGAAAATGGAACCTCAGCTGACGACCATATTAGAAATTTCTACCTAGCATTGCAAATGATGAAGGTCTAGTACGACGATGTGGCTTGTTGTTTATTCCCTCACACTCTCGAGAATAAGGCATCCACTTGGTATCGGTCGCTACCCATTACCTCCATCTGAACTTGGGATGAGTTCCAGAAAACCTTTCTTGATAAGTTTTCAGAAGACAAGACACCTTCTATGCTCCTCACCGAGCTTAGCACACTGAAATGTCACAAGAAGGAGAAGGTGAAATATTTCAACCAATGATTCACCACCATTTTGAATAAGTTCCTGATGGACGTGGCCCTTGATGATTCCATCACGATTGATTATTACACCAGGGCCCTACCATGGGATATTGCCGTGTTCGTTAAACATGAAGCAAAACCCACCCTGGTAGAGAACTTTGCTGCAATGCTTGAGGTTGAAAAGGATATTCTTTCTATTGGTACCCTAGAGCATGAGTCCCAGGAGGAGGAAAAACCCTCCGGTAAGAAAAATCAAGCCTCATCAAGTAAAACCACAGATAAAGACAAGGATTCCTTCGATTTCAAAGGACTGGCCAAATCCCTAAAGCAGTTGACTAATGAAGTGTCTGAATTAAAGAGAAAGACTAGTGATGCTTCGGGAGGAGGAAAACTCACTAAACCCTTTTTCCGGAAAACTAACAATCCCCTGCCTAAAGCATCACAGGAATCCAGTTCAAACTTCAATGTGGAAGAGCTAGGAAAGGATAACTTCTGCACTTTCCATCAGGCCTCTCACTCTGAGAAGACCTGTTCTCAATGGCTCCATAACATGACCGTCGTAGTCACCCAGCTTTTAGAAGACTAGGCCATAGGAGAAGGTGAAGAAGAAACTAATGGCCCTGAAGAGGATGACTCCCCTCGCAATGATGATGCTCCATATGCCATGTTAACCTTCAAAGTCATCCGTGGGGGAGAGGTACTGACCGCTCAAGAGGCCATCGTGGGAGATGCTCCCCCTAAACCCCCAAAAAGCTACAACCTTAGGAGGAAAGGTCCCGTGTCAGATGCTACACTGGAAGATAAGAAAAGGGCATTGTTAAGAAGGATTCTGCCACCCTCCAATACCAGCCAACCATCCACCCCTTCCCCCAAAGGGACGAATTATCTAAGCTCTAAGGAGTCCCCAACCGGTGTGAGAGGGGACTCATCCACACCCAAAAGTTTGACCAAAGGAATGACAACTAAAACTACCTCGTTAACGCAATGCTCGACACAAGAGCCTTCATCCATAGACTTGGATTACAATATCATTGGGGATATGAAGAAGAATCGAGCTAATATCTCATTGTACAAGGACTAGCCTACGTGAGTTGATTGCCAAAACCTTTGCCACCTATCCTACCCCTTCAAAATCCTCCTCATTGGGCAGGGCGAACTCCTCAGGCCGATCCCCAGCCATGATCAACCTTCAAGCCATAGTAAATGCCACAAACGCAAAATCGAGAGGTTCGACCCCTCCTTTCCTCTTGACCTTCGAGATGTTCAACTATAATTTACACAAATGCCTCGTCGACTCTGGTGCGTCAACCAATGTCATGCCCTGGTCAGTATGCAAAAAGATAAACATCCAACCAGAGAAAACTGATGCTAAAATCATCAACTCGATAGATCCCAAGTTCCGGTTGTGGGAGAGTTAAATAACATTATTATTCGATTGTCTTCTAATTCTCGGGTTCATTAGTGCATTGACATAATCATCGTAGACATTCCAGAAGCCTATGGTTTACTCCTTAGCAAAGATTGGTCTTGCAAGCTTCAAGGCTACTTCACCACAAACTGGTCCCACTTATGGCTGCCCTACAAGGGAAAGAATAACCAGATCAGGGTTAATAGTGAGCCTTTCATGAAGCACACTGTAACCGACCTTGAGAGCTCTAATGAACCAATCAGCAACGCCCAAGAAGAACTGCGGGTGTGTCTCCTCGAGACCCTGTTTGGTTGCTATTAGCCTCAGACATCGACCGTTCCCCCAGATACCCAGTTGGAACTTCCAATGCAAACCCCAAGCCACAATAATGAAATCTATGCCTTGAACTTGCATACTCCGGATCCCCCCTCCCTCAGTGCCAGAATCTGGACATTATACTATGATGGATCCAAGACTCATGACGGAGTTGGAGCAGGTTGTGTCCTACTAGACCCCAAAGGAAATAGATTCTTGATTTCTTGCAGATTAGAGTTCCAATGCACCGACAACACTATAGAGTATGAGGCATTGGTCCTCAGCCTCAAAAAATCCATCGATCTAAAAGCAGATGGTCTGAATGTAATCAGGGATTCTGAAATCATTACGAGGTAGGTATGCAACACAATTCACTGTTTGTCCCCTCACCTCAAGAGTTACCAACAAGAGGTATGGCATTTGATAAACTCGTTTAAATCTTTCAATATCATTTATGTTCCTAGATTTAATAATTTCATCGCTAACACTTTAGCTAATGCTACAGCAAGATTCACGCCCCTTAGGGACAAATTTTCTATTGAAATTATGTATAAACCGGCAGTACCCGATAACATATCTAACTTGCACGTTTTCAATGATGACCAACAGATTCTGGAGTTCATGACAAGTGCAAAAGTGTTTAAAGACGCAGCGATCGACAAAGAAGAACATGAGAGGTCCCTACAAGAAGAAGCAGACTCACAGAAAGGAAACCCCATACCTCAAGGGGTGGTCACGTTAGAGAAATTGTTCGACCTACAAAACCATTTCTGAGGCCCGCCGAACACCAAGACTCATAGTTCCACTCTCTCGCACGAATAGATCAACCTCGAGACCGAATCTGACCCCAAGTGTGTCAACATAGGGCTGGGATGCACCCCCAACGAAAGACAGGCACTTGTCAGCCTATTCAAAAGGTATCGCGATATTTTTGCTTGGACATATGACGACCCGAAAACTTATGATACTCGGATTATCCAGCATGTCATCGCTACAAAAGAAGGGGACAAACCATTACAGCAAAAACTGAGGAAAGTGCATCCTGCATTAGAACCCCTCATCCAAAAGGAACTCAAGAAACTGTTAGATGCTCGCATCATCTTGAAGGTCAGACACTCTACTTGGGTATCCAATCTAGTTCCAGTGCGAAAGAAATATAAAGAAATACGGTTGTGCGTCGATTTCTAGAACCTCAATCGGGCATCAGATAAAGACAACTACCTGATTCCCTCCATGGAGCAGATTCTCCAAACCGTCTCAGGATCAGAAGTCTTCTCCTTATTAGATGGCTTCTTTGGCTACAATCAAGTCCTAATAGCTGAACCCAATCAGATCAAAACAACTTTCCGAACAAAGTGGGGAACGTTTTCATTTCGTCGTATGCCCTTTGGACTGATAAATGGTGGGAGAAAGTTCCAGAGAGAAATGGATATCACATTCTGAGGTTTAATGGGTTAGAGCATAGTGGTCTACGTTGACGATGTCACCATTTTCTCGAAGAAAAGGGTTGACCACCTTCACCATTTAAAACATATTTTCGAACGATGCCGGAAATATGGAATCTCTCTCAACCCCAAAAAGAGCATATTCGCAGTTTCCGAGGGAAACCTGCTCGGACACATCATCACCAAAGACGAAATCACTGTAGACCCTGACCGTGTGAAATCTATAGCACAGATTCCTCAGCCGAGCACCAAAAAAGGTATGCAATCTTTCCTTGGTAAAATTAATTTTCTTTGCAAATTTATTTCAGATTTTGCGCAAATTGTTAAACCTTTACAGAATATGATAAAGAAAGATGTTGTTTTCAAATGGAATCAAGAAGAAAAGGGATCTTTTGATCACATCAAAACAACAATCGTTGAGGCTCCTTCCCTTTTTAGCCCAGATTTCAGTAAGGACTTAATCTTATACACTTTCACCTCAGACTCATCCTTGGCCGTGGTCCTCACACAAAAGGATTGTGACCACGATGAACGTCGTATATCCTTCATGAGTACAAGGCTACAAGGGGTAGAACTAAATTACCCGGACATCGATAAGAAGGCATATGATGTTTATAAAGTGGTGAAACACTTTAGACCATACATCCTAAAAAACCACATCACAGTAATGGTCGCACACCTGACCGTCAGGTCACTCTTCGTCCAACAGGAGCTCGGTGGGAAGAGAGCCAACTAGATGACCTCCCTCCAAGAGTATGATTTGGATTTCAAACCCTCTCACACCATGAAAGGACACAGACTCTGTAAACTAACTGTCGAGGTGACAGATCAACAGTTTTCGGAGGCAGATCAACCAGTTTCGGAGGCAGAAGGCTGGGAACATGAGATTGAAATGTACCAGAACGAACTACTCAGCTCACATGACTCCTCTTCATGGTACTCTGACTTGAGGCAATACCTAGTGCTAGGATCTCTACCCGAGACCATGCCCGCCAAGCAGAAGAGAGTTGTCAGGCTTAAGGCCGCCTCATATCAAATGGTTCAGGGAAACCTTTTCAGAAAGCACCACCTTGACATACTGCTAAGATGTTTGGAATACGATGAGGCTCAGCAAGTGCTAAAAGATCTACATGATGGACCCGCAGGAGGTCATTATGCGGGCGACACCACTACCCACAAGATCATGTGGGCAGGTTTCTACTGGCCCACACTATTCAAGGACATGCATGCCTACGCTTGAAAATGTCCCATCTGTCAGAAGCACGCAGGCAGGCAGGTGAGATCATCCACTCCACTCCAACCCAATGCAATTGAAGAGCCGTTCCAGCAATGGGGGTTGGATGTCATAGGCGAGATCATGCCAAACTAATCAAAACAACACAGGTATATACTCACGACCACTGACTATTTCACCAGGTGGGTAGAGGAAATTCCGTTACGGAAAGTCAACAATGATGTGGTAATATCTTTCATTAATAAGTACATCATAGCCAGGTTTGGTGTCCCAACCTCACTTGTCTTTGATAATGCTACGTATTTTTCATCTTTAAAATTGTATGATTTTTCTTTGGAAAACAGTATCGTGTTAAAGCATTCAGCCAACTACAACCCTCAGGGGAATGGCCTAGCAGAATCTACCAATAAAAACCTCATCCACATCCTCAAGAAAACCCTACTTTCTCATCAAAGGAACTAGCACAATGCACTCAGCAATGCCCTATGGGCTGACTGGGTTACCCCCAAACCATCCATTGGCACATCCCCCTACTTCCTAGTTTATGGGAAAGAAGCCATATTTCCACCTAACCTGTACCTCCGGCCCTCAAACTAGCTCAAGAGTCACAAGGCTCCCCGTGCCCTACCATTCAGAGCCGTATTGACACACTGATGAGATTGAAAGAGGAGAGACTAAAGACCAAAGAGAAATTTGTCATTCACCAAGCCCAGATTAAAAGGTGGTTTGACAAGAAGTCTGCAGGGACCTGTGAATTTAGTGTGGGGGATTTGGTTCTTAAATGGGATCGGGCCCATGAGGACAGGGAAAAACACACTAAGTTCCAAGCTTTGTGGATTGGCCCCTTCCAAATCAAAGAGAAAATTAGCCAGCACACCTTTAAGTTGCAGACCCTGGGAGGGCAAGTTGAACCCCTCCCTGTGAATGGCCAAGATCTTAAGTTCTATTTTACCTAGCAGCCCCAAGGTTTCTAGCCCCATCTTGTACCATAGCTCCATTTTGTTTTCTTAGCTAGCCGTCGTTTTGTTGTCAGTATAGTTTGAAGTTCATTTTCTTTCAGAATAAAAGTTTGGGATGGCAGGTAGAGGTTAGAATGGCCCTGCACATTGGATTCCGCAGATGCTCTATGGAAACGTTTGCTGACTCAACCTTAAGCTGCGACCAAGATATAGTGTGAAAGATTGGTAGTAGTGGGGAACTCAATGGCACACACGACCTCCTTTCCTACTCACGTCGATCTATCCCAGTTGCTTGCATGGCCGATGAGTTTTAATTGTTCTAGCTCACTTGTAATTCTGGGAATGAAGGGGGGACTGAAGAAACCTTTTGAGCATACATACATTTTTGGAAAACAATAAGGTCTATGAAAAACCAAAAACAACCTCTTTGCAAGTCAAATAAGTCGGGATCCCTTGTTCGCCCAGGCTTTAAGCCACCATCCAATAAGTGCACATAAGCACATACAAATAAGTGCCAATGAGCATATCCAATTACTCATAATAAGGGCTAAAGGAATGACAAAGGCTTCCTATGCAAAGAGGTAAGGAAACGAATCCACCGGGGTACTGACCAGGCTCGCTGGCAGTGGAGCAACATTCACGATTTCTAGGTAGTGACTCCGTCGGGATACTGTTCAGGCTTGTTGGTAGCGGAGAAACACCAGAGTACCATGACCACTATACCAAAAAAAATTTAAGCTCATATCATAACTTTAGTTTCCCTTTTCCTTCTGAGGATAGCAGGAGGTAGCACCCTACCTTGCATGATAAAGGTCAGTTTTCACAGATTGGGACAGCTGACCAGTTCAGAGGAGAGGTCTGAGTACCATCAGCGGGACCCATAGCTCTATAAAAGCAACACTTATTTAGGTCCCCTTAAGCTAGGCCAAAAGGCATCAGAAATCCTAGAGTTCTCCCAGTGAATCATCAATTGTTGTAGCTGCTGCAACAACCCCTCCAAAAATTCTGAAATCCTTAAAATTTTCGGAGCCCCTATATCATGCAAGACTTCCTGCACCTTTGAGATCTGCTCAGAAGTTCACAAGACCAGAAGAACCCCGTAAAAACCTAAGTTTTTTGGCTAAGTCACAAGATCCTGTTTAAGTAAGTCGGTTGCAGCTTCAGGATGTGACTATGTCAAACACTTGCGACTGTTGCGATTCTTGCGACCCATACGACCCACAAGTCACATAGGTCACACTTACCCCTCGATGCGACCATGCAACCCTTGTGACCTCGTGACCACCAAGTCACAAGCTCACATAAGTCGCAAAGGTCGCACTTACCCCTCGATGTGACCATGCGACCCTTGCGACCTTGCGACCACTAGGTCCTAAGGTCACATAAGTCGCAAATGTCACATAGGTCACACTTACCCCTCGGTGCGACCATGCGACCCTTGTGACCTCACGACCACTAGGTCACAAGGTTGCACTTTAGACCCGTGCAAACTTTGCACGTGTGACCAAAACTATAAATAGGGAGGTCGCCCCATTCATTGTAACGGCTCCTTTGGTCACATGAAAGACAAAGAATCTTGCGACTTGGGTGCATGTGCGTTTTCTCTAGGTAGGCGACTTTTCACCTTCCTGGTAATCATTTTTTTAACCATCTGTTATTTTGTGCCTTCCCGAACTTCCACCTTCCACCCCAAAGGGATTTTTATCCCCTCTTGCTTAGGTTTTTCACCTCAGACCAAAGAAGAAATTTCCCTGGCTCTGTTCAACCTTTCTTGACCCCCTCAATACCATTCTTTGACCCTGATCATCCCTGTTTTTACCAGTAGGTCTGACCATCTTGCCCGGAAGATGTCTAGAGCTCCCCAAAGCCTCAAATATTCCTCCTTGGCCCACCCAAAACCTAGGTCGCATGACCCATGGTTGTGATACCACTTTTCCCGCGGCCTAGCAACTGTGCGACTCCTGCGACCTAGTGAATGTGCGACCCCTGTGACCTAGAGACTGTGTGACCTAGTGACTGTGCGACCTAGCGACCCGCGACCTAGCAACTACACTACTGTGTGACCTAGCGACTATGCGACTTGTGACTCTTATGCTAAGTCGCTAAGTCATACTCTTTGCCTCGCGACCATGCGACCTAGCTCCCTTTATGACCTGCTAGAAAACCCTCCTGCTAGCTTTTAAAGTTGATTTAATTTAGGCAATTTTTACTTGATTTTCATGCCATCGCTTTGATCGTGGGATTGTATTTTTGACATGCCAGGTGACATGGACCTCGAGTGCATATCCATCTCCTCCTTCGAAGATGAGATGGCTCCGCCAACTACTAAGGCTGCTTGCAGGGGTTCAGGAAGCAGTTTATGGGAGATCTACCAGGACGAGGAGCCACCCATATATGGGGATACAACTTGCAACATTAGTAAAACCACGAAACTTTCTTGGTATGACATCTACGAAGAGTTCGCAAAGCTAGACATACTGGAAACCCAAGAGGATTTCCCAATATACCTAAATGTCAAAAGGTCGAGACTGCACCAGATAACATCACACCCATTGATCTTGCCATGCACAAAGACTGTTGAATGGATCCTACAAAATACAGATATGGATTCATGGACGATCAGAGACCACACTAGAGAATCCTTGGCTACAATCTCCCCCGCATGCATTTCCACCTACTACAGACTCCTGGAGAAATAGGAGACCTTCAATACTAAGTGGCTCTTAGGTTTCGTAACTGCAGTCAAAGATATCCTGAGGGAATGGTGGCAGGACTTGTCAAATTTCAGGGTTAGATCAGATCAGACATATAGGACAGAGGGGTTACAAAAGGTATTTCAATTAATTGCCGCTATGATGTGTCGCTTGTATGGTAAGGCAGACTGTGATGTATTCTATGGCACCTGGGTGCCTCTCATGCACACTGTCGCCACTCAAGGAACTATTTTCAATTGGGCAAACATCCTGGCCTCATCGTTGAAAAAAAACATAGTTGCAGCTAAGCACTCACATCCAGAACATCCTCCAAAATTTTACATGGCTTCGTACCTCCTAGATGTTGTTTGTGCAAGATTCCAATTTGAGGGTTGGAGCTATAACTGGGATACATCAACGGTCGACCCCGTGCACCACCACTACAAGGTTTTCTGGGACACTGCTTACAATGGTATATTAGATGTGATTTCAAAAATCTTTTATTGTCCTGCTATACCAACTGTTATTTGGTGAGGAACCACCATGCATGTCAAAGAGGGCTATGGAGACAATGATCAAGGTGGCACATTGGTTCCCCATCCAAGAGGAAACGGTCATCAGAGTGTTTGGTACCCATAAGGCCCCAAATTCCCTACCTAGGTTTTTAATGGATAGGACACTCTTGCGAGAAATCTGCTACCAAATGACATAGGTCTTTTTAAAGGTATTGAACAAAGGAAAGAAGAAACCATGGCCTGCCTTCCCTCTCACCATCGGAGCATATGTAGTGGAAAACTTCAAACAAGTGGAAGCAGAGGCTGAAGCATTAAAGGGTAGCCATTTCGTAAGTCTCAACTATCAGACGTACGATCCCGAGAGAGTCATGGCCACCCACTACAAGAAAGAAAAGTTCAGCTGGTCATATTCGCACACTAGACAAGATCATGAAGATGGGGTGAAGAATTGGTATAACGCCACAAGGGAACTTAGTCCGAGTGAGCAGCAAGCCAGAGATGAGGAGCTCCTCAAGGATTCCTAGGAAAATGTTAATCTTAAAGAAAGAGCCTCCACCATCAAGAAAAAATAGTAGGAGACACAGAGCGGCACCGAGGGATCCGACAAGAAAAAGGGGAAAGAGGTTGAAGATATTTTGAGCGACCCCAAAGAGGAGGACATCAATGAAATGTTGGAACAAAGAAATGCCACCCTTGTAAGAAAAAAGAAGGAGCTTAAGAGAAGAAGAGAGCAAGAGATCAAACAATCTCAGGATTCTAGTGACCAAGGCCAACTCGAGAAGAGGAGGCGACAAGAAGAGAAGGAAAAGGAGAAACAACTACAAGAAAAGCTGCAGGAGGAAAGAAGGGCTTAGGAAGAGGTAGAGAAGAAAAAAAAGGAGGAGGAGCACAAGGCTAGGGAAGAAGAGGAGAAAAGGAGATTGGAGTAGGAGCTAAAAAATATGGAAGACGAGCTCAAGAGGCAACAAGCGCTTGCAGATCAAGAAAGAAAGTAGTAGGAGGAAGAACTAAGGAAGACCAAATAAAAGGAAACCGAGGGAATCGAGCAAGGAGAGACTAGTAAAATAATCGAGCTAGATAGAGAGCGAAGTGAGCTACTCCCATTGGATGTGCCTCCTTCTACTCCCCTCACTGGCGAGCACCTTCCCTTGCAAGAATTGGGGTTCTCAAAAGGACAAGAAGAGGAGGTCCTAGATCTCACAAGGCTCACCTTCGACAAAGTTAGCCTCAAAATTGTGCAAAAAAGGAAAAAAATATTGTGCCAGGAATCTAGCTGAGTCCTTATCAGTCACCACAACCAAGGAGATTGTCCCTAACATCACAACAAACCCAGAAATGATCGCCTCGACTAGGACAACTTTCATTGCCGCCATAGAACACAATGTGGCCCGGATGAGCAGTCAGATCATAGACCTTCAGAATAGGAATTACATGTCTGAACAAAGGGCCACCATTGCAGAGCAAGAGAGAAAGAGAGTAGAGGAAGAGAATGCAGCTCTCCATTTAGTTCACTCAAGCACAACATAATTTCACGAAGCTATCGAAGGAGAGGCTGAGACCTTTGGGGAAGCCATGGAAATGGTCTACGAAGAGATGTCTGAAATGCATCACACAGTGGCTCCAAGCTTGGAAATACAAGCTCACAGAATGGAAAGAGTCGCAATGTTAAAGGCGGTTGTGATTGCTCTAGATAAAATACATGAATGGTCCGTTTAGTACCCGGGAGCACCAGCGGTCGTCCCTAAGAAATATTGGATCACCATGCAGAATGCCAAGGTTCAACTCCACATCAAGATTCAATCAAAAGACAAATTGACCAAATATGTGGACAAGGTATTAGCTTCTTATAGGCATCTTTTCAGCGGCCTAGAATCTATGATCCAACTTCATGGGGTTCCTTCTATCAAAGAAGTTGGGCAAGTGAGGAGATAGGAAGATATCTCAAAGGAAGTACATGTTTTTGTGGATACATATAAACAAGCAGCCCGTGCAGAGGACATGCCAGTCACCAAAGAAAATATCACATGTTATGTGGTAGAACTAGTAAGGATTTACACCAAACTGGTGACCTTGAATAACCAAGTGAATGCCAAACGGACCACCCTCATCTCAGATGCACTCGAGTGCCTACACAGATATGATGAAGACTAGCTACAGATCAATCCCATCGTATCATAATAGAACCTATGGCGCACCTATTTGACAAAACAACTCAATTTGGACATCCCAGAACTTGCTATTGTTAAATTGATGAATTAGGTTAATAGCTTATTTTTGTGATGTATGTACTTTGGTAGAATAAGACATTTTTGGAATATGAAAGGTCATGAGGGAGACCAAGGGTCATCGGGTAGATGAAGAGTCATGAGGAAGCTCAAGAGTCAAGGGTAGGCCATGAGTCACCCTCACTCTATAAATACACCCTCATGACACATTCGCCAGGACCTTTTTGCTACAGAAATTTTGGAGATATAATATTGCTTAGGAGAACTTATGATCTTCTAATTGATGCAAGGAGTCATTGTAATCTTCCACTATTGGATTCCTCAAATATTTTATGTTGTAATTTCCATGAGTATTTTCTTCACTTGATGCATCAGATGTTCCTAAGATTTCTTTGATGTGCAGTCTTATCATATGCTATCTCGTACTACAAACTTTGCATTTCTTCACATGGATGGTATTTGATTCACTTACTCTATGCTCATGCTGATGAACTGTTTCGTTGGTATTGGTATAATCTATTGTTGACTGTACGTTTATTTATGCTCATAGATGTTTGATTATTGTGAACTACTTTACAATTTTTAAGCGCTTTATCTTGTGAAACATGTAGAAAATCTATGATAGGTTAACTTGATAATGCCATATAAATCAAAGTAGAATACTATAACCTACTTCTACTATCAATTTGCGGAAGCTTAAATATTGAGCTGAATAATATAACCAGAAGAAGAAGAATCAATCGCAAAATACACATGAAAATACTTTGGGGATAGCCTCAGCTAAAAACCCCACATCATTGTATTATCATACAAGTGGAAATACATAGGAATTATACAAAGCCTTAGCTCTCACAGCTATCCAACTCTCAGTACAATCCTCACAGATGATCACAGGAAATCTAGGCTTTTCTCCAGCCTTCCTCTTTTCCCTCCAAGCTCCTATTTCCTTGCACTATTCTTTGTGGATGATTCTCCTTTACCAAGTGGAAAACTAATCTACCAAGTGGATGATCGTCCTCCAAAACTACGCAATCTTCAATCATGATTCCTTGACTGCATGCATGAGTTATATCTTTGAGAAAAAACATGCAAATGATAGTACACTGTCCTTGGCATTTATCTCAACTGGGTCTTTCTTAGAATAAACATGCATGAGTTTCTGATGAGGAAATCTTCAGTCAACTGGAGTAGCACTAGTTGAGTGCATGCTTGCATCAACTAACTGTTAACTCACTTTTAGTTCCTCAAACAGTTTGGAACTAATTTAACTGGACTTAACTCAGTAAACTGAGTTAACTAATTACGACTCAAATATAACTCAATCTTATCTACTTAATTTAAGGGATAACTCTTGCATGACTTCAGAAAAACTTCTAACTTGAATTTCTCCAACTAATTAATTTAAACTAAATTAATTAATTATTTCCAAGTAGCTGTTAAGGCTAAATTCGATTTTAATTCACAATTTAATTCAAGGACAAATTAAATTGGAATATTCTTGTTTCCATATTTCAACAAAACATGAGTCTTATTTGAAGCATGCTAACCGTTACTTTACATAAGGTTTATGTTGTTAATAGTTTGGCTATTCATGGTATGCACGTTATAAGATATTTGTCAATTACTTCCTTGTGTTTATTGAAATTCATGCTTTCAGTTTAGCTCACATCCCACCTCCATCTGAAGCAAGCTCAACACATGTGAATGGCAATCAGGCCTACATACCGAAAGGGATCCCTAAAGAAAACGGTGCAAGCTTTAGTTGGGAACCTACACCGGGGAGATCCCTAGTACTATTGGTGGAAAATTCCAGCCCGTCAACAGAACCCAAGGGAATAAAATTACATCCAAGGGATTAATATTATAAACCCAAGGTATATAAACCCTAAATAAATATTATAAATACTAAAATAAACATGGTTGAACATGGTTGTTTTTCATATTGAGACAATCCTTGTCACAATGTGACGTTGGGCCATGGTTGATTTTCATTTCAAGACAATATTTGTCACAACACAACATGCTTGATTTTATAAAACATGGTTGACCAACATTGACCATGGTAAACCATGCTTGACCATGATTATCATATTGAGACAATATTTGTCATAATGTGATATTGGACCATGGTTGAAACAATGATTGATTTTCATATTGAGACACTATTTGTCACAATGCGATGTACTATGGTCGACCATGATTGAATTTATAAAGCATAGTTGACCAAGATTAGCCATAGCTGACCATGATTGATATTATAAATCCAAGGGAATAATAAACCCTAGGGATTAATACTAAAAACCCAAGTGATTATAAACCCAATGAAATAATATTAAACATTAGGAATATGAACCCTTAGATTAATAAACCCAAGGGAATAATAAACCCAAGATAAATATAAACCCTAAGATAAATATTATAAACCCTAAAATAAATGTGTCTGACCATGGTTGATTTCCATATTAAGACAATCCTTGTCACAATGTGACGTTGGACCATGATTTATGTTTATATCGAGACAATATTTGTCTCAATGCGACATAGGACCATGGTTGATTTTCATATTGAGACAATATTTATGTTAATAAAAATATTATTAAATATTATAAACTAAGAGAATAATAAGTTACCCAAGAGATTGATATTATAAATCCAAGGGAATAATAAAGCCAAGGAATTAATATTAAAACCCTAAGGGATTATGAACCCAAGGGACTAATATTAAACACAAAGGATTAATATTATAAACCTAAGGTATATAAACTGGAAGAAAAATATTAAAACCATAAAATAAACATGGTTGATTGAGGCTGATTTTCATATTGCCTTGTCACAATGCGACGTTGGACCATGGTTGACCATGATTAGTTTTCATATAAACAATATTTGTCCCAATGTGATGTTGGAGCAATGTTTCCCATGGTTGATTTTCATATTGAGACAATCATTTTCATAATGCAACATTGGAACATGGTTGACCATGAATAATTTTATAAAATAGGGTTGACCATGGTTGATTTGCATATTGATACAATCCTTGTCACAATGCAACATTGGACCATGGTTGACGATGCTTAACCATGATTTATTTTCATATTGAGACAATCTTTGTCACAAAGTGATGTTGGACCATGGTTGATTTTCATATTGTGACAACATTTATCAAAATTCAACATTTGAACATCGTTGACCATGGTTGGCTATGATTGGCCATGATTTACCATGATTGATATTATAAAGCCAAGGGAATAATTAGCCCAAGGGATTGATATTATAAACCCAAGGGAATAATAAACCCAAGGGATTAATACTAGAACCATCTTTGTCAAATAACCATGGTTGATTTTCATATTGACACAATCTTTGTCAAAATGTGACATTGGATCATGGCTCACCATGATTGATTCTATAAGCCATGGTTGAGCATGGTCCACCATAGTTGACCATGATTGATAGTATAAACCCAAAGGATTAATACTAAAACTCTAAGGGATTATGAACCCAAGGGAAAAATATTGAACCCAAGAGATTAAAATTATAAACTCAATGTATATAAACCCTAAGATAAATATTACAAAACCTAAAATAAACATGGTTGACTGTGGTTGGTTTTCATATTGAGACAATCCTTGTCACAATGTGATGTTGTAGCATGGTTGACCATGATTGACCATGATTGGTTTTCATATCGAGACAACCTTTGTCACAATGCGACGTTGGAACATGATTGACCATGGTTGATTTTCATATTGACACAATCTTTGTCACAATGCAACATTCATTAGGGGAATTTTCAGGTCTAAAATGGGCCTCCTAAGAAAAATGTACAACCAAAATAAACTTTATAACAACCAATAAGATTCAAGATGATGATGACAACCATGGGGGATGATTCACCATTTTTGGAGTAAAAAAGTAAAAAGATTAAAAAATAATAAAATAATAAAACTACTTTTTCAGCTTGTATTTCAACTTATCTCCCTATGGTTTTACTTAAATTTTGAGCGGGAGTAATTGTTGGATGCAAAATTTAATTCCATCCAAGGAGTACCCATTTTGTATACTTTCGATGGACCCTGCTACACGAAAAATAAGAAATACATGAAAAAAATATGATTGCAATCACATTTTTCATGTATTTCTCATTTTTCATGTAGAAGGGTCAATCAAACGTATGCAACATGGGTACTCCTTGGACGGGGAATCAAAATTTGAATCCAAAGAGTGTTTCTACTCGAAAGTTGAGTAAACCCATAGGGAGATAAGTTGAAAAAATAGTTTTTTCTTTTTTCGCTCTAAAATTTGATGATGTAATCTAATATTATTTTATTATTTCCACTATTATTTTATAATTTCCTTAGGAGGCCTATTTTAGACCTCAAAATTCTTCTCATGATTGTACCATGGTTGTCCATGATTGATATTATAAACCCAAAGGAATAATAAACCCAAGGGATTAAAACTAAAAACCTAAGGGATTATAATCTCAAGGGAATAATATTAAACCCATGAGAATAATATAAACCAAAGTTATATAAACCCTAAGATAAAGATTATAAACCCTTAAATAAATAGGGTTGACCATAGTTGATTTTCATATTGATACAATCTTTGTCACAATGTGGTGTTGGACAATGATCGACCATGGTTGAACCCTTAGATTAATAAACCCAAGGGATTGATATTGTAAACCCAAGGGAATAAAAAAACCCAAGGGATTATGAACCCAAGGGAATAAAAAACCCAAGGGCTAATGAACCCAAGGGAATAATATTAAACCTAAGGAATCAATCTTATAAACCCAAAGTATACAAACCTTAAGATAAATATTATAAACCATAAAATAAATATGGTTGACCATGGTTGATTTTCATATTCAGACAATCCTTCTCACAATGGACACTGGACCATGGTTGACTATGTTTTACCATGATTTATTTTCATATTGAAACAATCTTTGTCACAATGCGACATTGGACCATGGTTGATTTTCATATTGAGACAATCTTTGTCACAATGCGTCATTGGACCATGCTTGACTATGATTGACCATTGTTCACCATGATTGATTCTATAAAACATGGTTGACCATGGTTGACCATAGTTGGTCATGATCAAGAGAAATTTAATGTTAAGAGAAATATCAATCTCTGATTTGTTAACTACTGTTAAGAATATTTTATAATATTTCATAAAGTTTAAATTCCTACTATCCACCTTTAGTTATTGATGAATATATTCAAATATTGGAGACTGAATTATAAAATAAACAAACATACTGAAGTAATTTTTTATGAATATTCAATAAACATTAAATTTATTTCATCTACTATAATTATTAAATTAAAAATTAATTTTGGAAACTGAATTATAAATAAAAAAACATATTTAGGTAAATATTTTATTAATATTCAATAAAGATTAAACATATTGAAGCAAATATTTTATGAATATTCAATAAAAATTAAATCTCTTTCATCTATTATAATTATTAAATTAAAAATTAATTTTAGAAACTAAATTATAAAATAAACAAACATATTCCAATAAATATTTTATTAATATTCAATTAAAACTAAATTTTTTCCAATCATTATAATTATTAAATTAAAATTTTAAATATCGTATTCTAACATAGTTATAAATTTTAAGTTGTATTTTCAAAATTTAAGTAAACTGTTTTTAATATATTAATTTTTTTAATACAATAAAGAAACATTACAAAATATTTATTTATTAAATTGAGATTATTTATTAATATGTGTTAATTATATAGAGTTCATTTATTTTAAATATGAAATTATAATACTCTAATTAAAATACATTATATCAGGCATAGATAGTATAGAATAGTAAATTGTAATATTCAAGATTTAACTAAGATTTTTTAAAAGTAATAAATTTTTTTATATAAAAGAACTATTTCAAAATATTCATTAATTAAATTAAATTGAGTTTATTTATTAATTATATAGATTTAATGTATTTCAGATATTCTTAAATAGAGTTTATTTATTTATAAAGTATATCCAAAACAAGGTAATTTGATAATTGAAATCAATATTTTTAGGATTTTAACATCAAAACATTTTGAAGTTTCAAGATTGAAACATTAAAACATTTATTTATTGTTACAAAGGAAGAAAGGTAATCAAATGTTAATTACTTGAAATATTAAATGAAAACCAAAATTTTCATAAAATTAAGTATAATTTGAATATATTGTCTAGCGGTTAAAAATATATTCATATTTTTTTATAAGAAATTACAATTTCAAATTAAATAAACACTTATAATGTTTCTCTCCCATAACATTTATTGTCTAATTTCAATAGTGTATTGATTGCATGTATCTTTACGCTGATCAAATATTGTTGTTAGGATAATGTTTGGCACAATCAATATTCATATCACCTTAGTACATTGATTACTATACATTCTAGAATATGTATATCTTGTGTAATTTGAATGACATATTGATTGCATGTATTTTTTGTTGACCGAACATTGTTGTTAGCATAATGTTTTGCAAAATTAGTTAGCATAATGCTTCGCAAAATCAATAAGTATATCAAGCTAGTACATTGATTGTTATACATTACGGAGTCTTGTCAAATTGTTTTTAGTTTTTCTAATACATATAGTTTTATATTGATTTTAGTTTCATTAATAGGTTTTTGACTTTTGAATATATGACATTTGTCTGAAATTTAGTGAAATTGTTTTTTGAGTGATAAGTTTGAATCTTGTAACTTATATTATTAATGTTCCAAATCTTTTTGAGAAAAAAAAATCATTTATATATTAAAAAACATATAAACAATAATTTTTTTTTTTTTTTTAAGAAGCTAAATCTATTTATATTTTAAACATTTAAACCAATAAAAAATTCACAATCTAGTAGAAAGTTTTATGAATCAATTTCGAACCAAAAAATAGAAATCTTTTCGTTTCATATGATGTTTAGGTTTCAATTGATACTCAGCTATAAACTACATCAGTTCTTGTTATATATGTATATATTATGTGCTTTAAAATGTTCTGGGTCATATAATATATAATTTAGTTTAGATTATATTGATTATGATTATGATTGCCTTTGATTATGATTATGATTAAAACTCTTACAGATCAAAGCTTAGACACATTTAAATTGATATAACTTTTGTGTACAAAAAGTTTACTTTTATAATATAAAATTATCAAATGAATTTATTAAAGCCACATATATCATAAAGGTGTATGCATCACCTGAAAAGTGTATTGTGGAATCTGATGTAGGAGCATCCGAGCACTCTTCATTAAAAGAGGAATCCAAAGCTGAGAAGGAGGAGACGTGGACAAACGTGCAAACCAGGAGGCAAATTCTGTTAAAATAGGGCTAAAATGATGGAATGGATAAAGTCTCTAGAAGACTTATTTAATGTAATTTAATCTGCCATGTATGCGTATAGAGAGATTTAGGGGTTTGTTGAGCGATTGTGGGAGAAATTCATGGATTGTAAACGATCCCTCCCTTTTGTAACTTCTTATATAAGAGAGTCTGTGTAAGGAGGTGAGATAGATAGAGCGACAGATAGAGATTTGTGTAAACAAGGTGTGGATTCAATGTAGTCGAGAGGGGAAAGTGTGACTAAGGCTGAAATGCCTTAGAATGTATTTAAGTTCTGTATAATATAAATCTACGTGTGCGTGCGAATTCTGTGTATTTATGCCTTTTCAAGTTATGCTGTGTATATATGCGTTGGTGAGTTAATTTTGTGTTACGGTTTTATTAATCGACCATCGATCACTATGAGGATCGATGGGGATCCAAAGTTAAAACAAGTCAATTGTTGTGTGAAGTGTCGAGTAGAAATGGTGGAGTTAATTAAGTGTTGATGCAGATTCCATCATATGTGATGAAGTGCAAAGAAGAACCGTCGGATCATTCGACTACGGGAGTAGAAGTGCATGAATTCTTCATCCAAGACTAAAGTCCCGCACTCATTTCCAACCATTGATTCCATTGTCAACGCATTGTGCCATAGTCAACAGCGGGGGTTGGTCTGTTGTTAAACCGTGTGTACTGAAGTCCCGCACTCATTTCCAACCATTGATTCCATTGTCAACGCATTGCGCCATAGTCAACAGCGGGGGTTGGTCTGTTGTTAAACCGAGTGTTAATAGAAGTCCCGCTAGCTGCAGGATCTAAGGCCTCCATCATCCAACAAATATTGGGTTGGAATAGGTGTGGAAGTTAATCCATAAACTAGACCCGAACATTTATAGATCGAGGACTGATAATTCTCATCGGCTTCATGAGGGCGGATAAACGTCGAACAAGTTTCTCATGCGATGAAGCATCGACCATTGGATCGTGAAGTTGATCAACGACAGAGATTGAAGAACAACGGAAAGGCTTGGGAAAGAGCGGAACTGAGAAGTTTATGGATGCGGGTTTATTCTATTTAAGTTCTAGCCTTAGGCGTTCATGGTCGGCTTTCCATGTATTTCTGTGTATTTGCGCTGACTATTGTTGTCTCGGTTTTAAGGCAAAAGCACCAATTAATGCTTCTGATAGAAATGTGGGCCCATAACCCACAGGTATCAGAGGAGGGAAAACTTTTCTTGTGTAAAAGAGATTTCATGTAGAAGGAGGAGTGAAATCAGAAAGAGAAGGAGGTACAATTGTGTTAAATCTTGGTGACTTTATGGTCTTTTTACTGTCGTACAGATAGTGGCAACAGAAGGTGAGAAGACTTGCAGCAACCTAGAGCAAGGAGTGCTCAATTGGTTCTAGAGGAGAGAAACAGAACGATGCCGAAAGACTAAGCTCAGAGGAGGAAACTTGGTGAGGTATCATGTAGCAGAGAAGACTGTTACTGCAGAGGTTTCTAGTTGTAGCTCAAAGAAGATCATGAAGGCAATTCCACTGAGGAAGTGGGTAGCAATTCTATGGGATTAAGGAGAAGCATATGACCAGGAGGTCATAAATTTTTGTGCCTCGCGAGTCTAATGCGGGAGCATCTGAGCACTCTTCATTAAAAGAGGAATCCAAAGCTGAGAAGGAGGAGACGTGGACAAATGTACAAACCAGGAGGAAAATTGTGTTAAAACAGGGCTAAAATGATGGTATGGATAAAGTGTCTAGAAGATTATTTAATGTAATTTAATCTGCCATGTATGTGTATAGAGAGATTTAGGGGTTTGTTGAGCGATTGTGGGAGAAATTTATGGATTGTAAACAATCCCTCCCATTTGTAACTTCTTATATAAGAGAGTCTGTGTAAGGAGGTCAGATAAATAGAGTGACAGATAGAGATTTGTGTAAACAAGGTGTGGATTCAATGTAGTCGAGAGGGGAAAGTGTGACTAAGGCTGAAATGCCTTAGAATGTAATTAAGTTCTATATAATATAAATCTGTCTGTGAGTACAAATTCCGTGTATCTGTATATATGCGTTGGTGAGTTAATTTTTGTGTTACGGGTTTATTGATCAACCATCAATCACTGTGAGGATCGATGGGATCCAAAGTTAAAACAAGTCAATTGTTGTGTGAAGTGTCGAGTAGAAATGGCAGAGTTAATTAAGTGTTGATGCAAATTCCATCATATGCGAAGAAGTGCAAAGAAGAGCTGTCAGATCATTCAACTACGGGAGTAGAAGTAGATGAATTATTCATCCACGACTGAAGTCCCGCACTCATTTCCAACGATTGATTCAATTTTCAACGCATTGTGCCATAGTCAGCAGCGGGGGTTGGCCTATTGTTAAACCGTGTGTTAATAGAAGTCCCACTAGCTGCAAGATCTAAGGCTTCCGTCATCCAACGAATAACGGGTTGGAATAGGTGCGGAAGTTAATCCATAAACCAGACCCGAACATTTATAGATCGAGGACTGATAATTCTCATCGGCTCCGTGAGGGTGAATAAACATCGAACAAGTTTCTCGTGCGATGAAGCGTCGACAGTTGGATCGTGAAGTTGATCAACGACAGAGATTGAAGAACAACGAAAAGGCTTGGGAAAGAGTGGAACTGAGAAGTTTATGGATGTGGGTTTATTCTTTTTGAGTTCTGGCCTTAGGCTTTCATGGTCGGGTTTCCATGTATTTCTGTGTATTTGCGCTCACTGTTGTTGTCCCGGTTTTAAGGAAAAAGCGCCAATTAACACTTCCAATAGAAACATGGGCCCATAACCCACAGGTCCACAATTGATATTTTGGAAATGTAAGGTATATTTCCTTAGCACAATTTCTCCTTTCAAAAAGTGGTATCAGAGGAGGGAAAATTTTTCTTGCGTAAAAGAGATTTCGTGTAGAAGGAGGAGTGAAATCAGAAAGAGAAGGAGGTACAGTTGTGTTAAAATTTGGCAAGTTTATGGTCTTTACTATCGTACAGATAGCGGCAGTAGAAGGTGAGAAGACTTGCAGCAACCTAGAGCAAGGAGTGCTTAATTGGTTCTAGAGGAGAGAAACAGAAGGATGCCGAAAGACTAAGTTTATAGGAGGAAGCTTGGTGAGGTATCATGTAGCAGAGAAGACTGTTACTACAGAGGTTTGGTTGCAGCTCAGAATATCATGAAGGCAGTTCCACTGAGGAAGTGGGTAGAATTTCTATGGGATTAAGGAGAAGCATATGACCAGGAGGTCATAAATTTTTGTGCCTCGAGAGTCTGATGCAGGAGCATCCGAGCACTCTTCATTAAAAGAGGACTCCAAAGATGAGAAGGAGGAGACGTGGACAAACGTACAAACCAGGAGGCAAATTCTGTTAAAATAGGGCTAAAAATATGGAATGGATAAAGTCTCTAGAAGACTTATTTAATGTAATAATTTGCCATGTATGCGTATAGAGAGATTTAGGGGTTTGTTGAGCGATTGTTGGAGAAATTCATGGATCATAAATGATCCCTCCCTTTTGTAACTTCTTTTATAAGAGAGTCCGTGTAAGGAGGTGAGATAGATAGGGTGATAGATAGATATTTGTGTAAACAAGGCGTGGATTCAATGTAGTCAAGACGAGAAAGTGTGACTAAGGCTGAAATTCCTTATAATGTAATTAAGTTCTGTATAATATAAATCTACGTGTGTGTGCGAATTCCGTGTATCTGTGTATTTATGCCTTTTCAAGTTATGTTGTGTATATATGCATTGGTGAGTTAATTTTTGTGTTACGGGTTTATTGATCGACCATCGATCACTGTGAGGATTGATGGGGATCCAAAGTTAAAACAAGTCAATTGTTGTGTGAAGTGTCAAGTAGAAATGGCAGAGTTAATTAAGTTTTGGTGCATATTCCATCATATGCGAAGAAGTGCAGAAGAAGAGCCGTTAGATCATTCAACTGCGGGAGTAGAAGTGCATGAATTCTTGATCTAGGATTGAAGTCCCGCACTCATTTCCAACCATTGATTCCATTTTCAATGCATTGCGCCACAGTCAACAACAGGGGTTGGCCTGTTTTTAAACCTTGTGTTAATAGAAGTCCCGCTAGCCATAGGATCTAAGGCCTCCATCATCCAACAAATATCGGGTTGGAATAGGCGCGAAAGTTAATCTAGGAACTAGACCTAAAAATTTATATATCTAAGACTGATAATTCTCATCGGCTTCATGAGGGCAGATAAACATCGAACAAGTTTCTCATGCGATGAAGCGACAACCATTGGATCATGAAGATGATCAATGACAGAGATTGAAGAACAGTGGAAAGGCTTGGGAAAGTGCAAAATCGAGAAGTTTATGGATGCGGGTTTATTCTATTTGAGATCCGGCCTTAGGCGTTCATGGTCGGGTTTCCATGTATTTCTGTGTATTTGTGTTGACTGTTGTTGTCTCGATTTTAAGGCAAAAGTGCCAATTAACGCTTCCGATAGAAACATGGGCCCATAACCCACATGTCCATGATTGATATTTTGGAAATGAAAGGGATATTGCCTTAGCACAATTTCTCCTTTCATCAAGTGGTATCAGAGCAGGGAAAGGTTTTCCTGCGTAAAAGAGATTTCGTGTAGAAGGAGGAGTGCAAGCAGAAAGAGAAGGAGGTACAGTTGTGTTAAATCTTGGCAATTTTATGGTCTTTACTGTCATACAGATAGGGGTAGCAGAAGGTGAGAAGACTTGCAAAAACCTAGAGCAAGGAGTGCTTAATTCTTTCCAAAGGAGAGAACCAGAAGGATGCCAAAAGACTAAGCTTAGAGGAGGAAGCTTGGTGAGGTATCATGTAGTAGAGAAGACTGTTATTGCAGTGGTTCGGTTGTAGCTCACAGAAGATCATGAAGGAAATTCCGCTAAGGACGTGGGTAGAATTGTTATGGGATTAAGGAGAAGCATATGAACAGGAGGTCATAAATTTTTGTGCCTCAGGAGTCTGATGCGGTAGCATCTGAGCACTCTTCATTAAAATAGGAATCCAAAGCTGAGAAGGAGGAGACGTGGACAAACATGCAAACTAGGAGGAAAATTCTGTTAAAACAAGTCTAAAATGATGGAATGGGTAAAGTCTCTAGAAGACTCATTTAATGTAATTTAATCTGCCATGTATGAGTATAGAGAGATTTAGGGGTTTGTTGAGCGATTGTGGGAGAAATTCATTGATTGTAAACGATCCCTCCCTTTTGTAACTTCTTATTAAGAGAGTCTGTGTAAGGAGGTGAGATAGATAGAGCGATAGATAGAGATTTGTGTAAACAAGGTGTGAATTCAATGTAGTCGAGAGTGGAAATTGTGACTAAGGCTAAAATGCCTTAGAATGTAATTAAGTTCTGTATAATATAAATCTGCGTGTGTGTGCGAATTCCGCGTATCTGTGTATTTATGCCTTTTCAAGTTATGTTGTGTATATATGCTTTAGTGAGTTAATTTTTGTGTTACAGGTTTATTGATCGACAATCGATCACTGTGAGGATCAATGGGGATCCAAAGTTAAAACAAGTCAATTGTTGTGTGAAATTTCGAGCAGAAATGACAGAGTTAATTAAGTGTTGATGCAGATTCCATCATATGCGAAGAAGTGCAGAAGAAGAGCTGTCGGATCATTCGACTACGGGAGTAGAAGTGCATGAATTCTTGATCCAGGACTGAAGTCCCGCACTCATTTCCAACCGTTGATTCCATTTTCAACGCATTGCGCCACAGTCAACAGCGGGGGTTGGCCTATTGTTAAACCATGTGTTAATAGAAGTCCTGCTAGCTGTAGGATCTAAGGCCTCCATCATCCAATGGATATCGAGTTGGAATAGGCATGGAAGTTAATCCAGAAACCGGACCTGAACATTTATAGATCAAGGACTGATAATTCTCATCAGTTCCGTGAGGGCAGATAAATGTCGAACAAGTTTCTCATGCGATGAAGTGTCGAGCATTGGATCGTGAAGCTAATCAACAGAAATGATTGAAGAACAATGGAAAGGCTTGGGAAAGAGTGGAATTGAGAAGTTTATGGATGCAGGTTTATTCTATTTGAGATCCAGCCTTAGGCATTCATGGTCGGGTTTCATGTATTTCTGTGTATTTGCACTGACTGTTGTTGTCCCAGATTTAAGGAAAAAATGCTAATTAACGCTTCCAATAGAAACGTGGGCCCATAACCCATAGGTCCACAATATTTTGGAAATGAGAGGGATATTTCCTTAGTGCAATTTCTCTTTCATCAAGTGGTATCAGAGGATGGAATGTTTTTCCTACGTAAAAGAGATTTCGTGTAGAAGGAGGAGTGCAAGAAAAAAGGGAAGGAGGAACAATTGTGTCAAAGCTTGGCGAGTTTATGGTCTTTACTATCGTACAGATAGCGGTAGTAGAAGGTGAGAGGACTTGCAGCAACCTAGAGCAAGGAGTGCACAATTGGTTCCAAAGGAGAGAACCAGAAGGATGTTGAAAGAATAAGCTCACAGGAGGAAGCTGTAGAATTTTTCTACAGATCAGCTAGCTTCGATACCATGTAGAAATTCCCACTGTAGATCAACAGATAACGTAATATACTAAAACACAATACAAGATCTAGTTCTACAACACTTTGTGGAAGCTTAATCGAATTGAGAAAGATCAAGAGAACACATATAATTGAGAATGAGAAATCAATCACACATAACACAGAAGAAATAACTCAGGTAAAGCCTCAGCCTAAAATCCCAACTTTGTATTATCATACAAGTGGAAATCTTGTTAAAGTTACAAAAAGAATCAGCTCACAAGCTATCCTGCTCTCTCTGCAAACAATGCTGCTCATAGATAGTCAAAGTCTCTCATAACCTTCTCCTCTGCCCTCCAAGCCTCATATTTCCTTGCGCAATTTTTCTTGGGGTCCGGTGCTTCCACACATGTGAATTCCCACCTCACACTACTCACTTGGCGCAGTAGTAACTGCGCAATCTTGAAGGAGATAATTCCTTCTACATGGATGAGTTTCCTTTATAGGAAAAATATATCCAATTGATAGTACATTGTCCCTCCTCTGATCTCAACTGGGTCTCTGTTTGAACTAACATGCATGAGTTATTTATGAGAGAATATTCAGTTATCTGAAGTGCAGCAGTTACATGCATGCAAGCATTAACTAAGTGAACTCACAATTAATTCAACAAACTGTTTGAATTAATCTAACTCGACTTGACTCAGTTAACTGAGCCAACTAATTACAACTTAATATTACAACTCATCCTTATCTCATTAACTGATGGATAAATTCCTCAATTAATGGAGAAACTATTGCATGTCCCCACATAGACTTCATGTTTGATTTTCTACAACTAATTAACTCAATATGAATCAATTAATTATTTTAGAAACAACTGCTAAGATCAAATTCAAATTTTACTTCTCTATTTTAGTTCAGGGACTAACTAAAATAGTAATCTAACCCGAAATGCTATTTATAGAAATGTTATTTTTAACACTTCCATTTTTCATTCCTTGTTGCTATGTCCAACACTGGTACCCAAACTGCTATTTATAACAGTGCTATTTTTAGCATTTCTTGTTGCTATTTTCAACAGAAGCTTGGTGAGGTATCATGTAGCAGAGAAGACTGTTACTGCAGAGGTTTGGTTGTAGCTAACAGAAGATCATGAAGGCAATTCCACTGAGGAAGTGGGTAGAATTGCTATGGGATTAAGGAGAAGCATATGACTAGGAGGTCATAAATTTTTGTGCCTCAGGAGTCTGATGCGAGAGCATCTGAGCACTCTTCATTAAAAGAGGAATCTAAAGCTGAGAAGGAGGATACATGGACAAACGTGCAAACCAAGAGGTAAATTCTGTTAAAACAGGGCTAAAATGATGGAATGGATAAAGTGTCTAGAAGACTTATTTAATGTAATGCCATGTATGCGTATAGAGAGATTTAGGGGTTTGTTGAGCGATTGTGGGAGAAATTCATTGATCGTAAACAATCCATCCCTTTTGTAACTTCTTATATAAGAGAGTCTAGGTAAGGAGGTGAGATAGATAAAGTGACAGATAGAGGTTTCTGTAAACAAGGTGTGGATTCAATGTAGTCGACAGGGGAGAGTGTGACCAAAAATGCCTTAGGATGTAATTAAGTTCTATATAATATAAATCTACATGTGTGTGTGAATTCCGTGAATCTGTATATTTATGCCTTTTCAAGTTATGATGTGTATATATGTGTTGGTGAGTTAATATCTATGTTACGGGTTTATTGATCGACCATCGATCACTGTGAGCATCGATGGGGATCCGAAGTTAAAACAAGTCAATTGTTGTGTGAAGTGTCAAAGAGAAATGGCAGAGTTAATTAAGTGTTAGTTTAAATTCCATCATATGCGAAGAAGTGCAGAAGAAGAGTCGTCGGATCATTCGACTGCGGGAGTAGAAGTGCATGAATTCTTGATCTAGGACTGAAGTCCCGCACTCATTTCCAACCGTTGATTCCATTTTCAACGCATTGCACCACAGTCAACAACAGGGGTTGGCCTGTTGTTAAACTGTGTGTTAATAGAAGCCCCACTAGCTGCATGATCTAATGCCTCCGTCATCCAACGGATATCAGGTTGGAATAGGCGTGGAAGTTAATCCAGAAACTGGACCCTAACATTTATAGATCGAGGACTGATAATTCTTAGCGGCTTCGTGAGGGAGGATAAACGTCGAACAAGTTTCTCATGCGATGAAGCATTGACCATTGGATCATGAAGCTGATCAACGGCAGAGATTGAAGAACAGCGGAAAGGCTTGGGAAAGAGCGGAACCGAGAAGTTTATGGATCTGAGTTTATTCTATTTAAGATCTGGCCTTAGGCATTCATGGTCGCATTTCCATGTACTTCTATGTATTTGCGCTAACTGTTGTTGTCCTAGTTTTAAGGCAAAAGCACCAATGAACGTTTCCGATAGAAACGTCGAACCATAACCCACAGGTCCATGATCGATATTTTGGAAATGAAAGGGATATTTCCTTAGTTCAATTTCTCCTTTCATCAAGTGGTATTAGAGGAGGGAAAGTTTTTCCTGCGTAAAAGAGATTTTGTGTAGAAGGAGGAGTGCAAGTAGAAAGAGAAGGAGATACAATTGTGTTAAAGCTTGGTGAATTTATGGTCTTTAATGTCGTACAGATAGTGACAAAAAAACATGAGAAGACTTGCAGCAACCTAGAGCAAGGAGTGCTCAATTGGTTCCAGAGGAGAGAACCAGAAGGATGCTGAAAGACTAAACTCATGAGGAGGAAGCTTGGTGAGGTATCATGTAGTAGAGAAGATTGTTACTATAGAGGTTTGGTTGCAGCTCACAGAAGATCATGAAGGCAGTTCCACTGAGGAAGTGGGTAGACTTGCTATGGGATTAAGGAGAAGCATATGACCAGGAGGTAATAAATTTTTGTGCCTTGGGAGTCTGATGTGGGATCATCTGCGCACTCTTCATTAAAATAGGAATCCAAAGCTGAGAAGGAGGAGACGTGGACAAATGTGCAAACCAAGAGGCAAATTCTGTTAAAACAAGGCTAAAATGATGGAATGGATAAAGTCTCTAGAAGAATTATTTAATGTAGTGTCATGTATGCGTATAGAGAGATTTACGAGTTTGTTGAGAAATTATGGGAGAAATTCATGGATCATAAACGATCCCTCCCTTTTGTAACTTCTTATATAAAAGAGTCTATGTAAGGAGGTGATATAGATAGAGCGATAGATAGAGATTTGTGTAAACAAGGTGTGGATTCAATGTAGTCGAGAGGGGAAAGTATGACTAAGGCTGAAATGCCTTAGAATGTAATTAAGTTCTGTATAATATAAATCTGCGTGTGTGTGCGAATTCTGTGTATCTGTGTATTTATGCCTTTTCAAGTTATGTTGTGTATACATGCGCTGGTGAGTTAATTTCTGTGTTACAGGTTTATTGATTGACCATCAATCACTGTGAGGATCGATGGGGATCCAAAGTTAAAACAAGTCAATTGTTGTGTGAAGTGTCGAGTATAAATGGTAGAATTAATTAAGTGTTGATGCAGATTCCATCATATGCGAAGAAGTGCAGAAGAAGAGTCGTCGGATCATTCGAATGTGGGAGTAGAAGTGCATGAATTCTTGATCCAAGACTGAAGTCCCGCACTCATTTCCAACCATTGATTCCATTTTCAACACATTGCGCCACAGCCAACAGCAGTGGTTGGCCTATTGTTAAATTGTGTGTTAATAGAAGTCCCGCTAGCTGCAGGATCTAAGGCCTCTATCATACAACGGATATCGGGTAGGAATAGGTGTAGAAGTTAATCCAGAAACCAGACCCAAACATTTATAGATCGAGGACTGATAATTCTCATCGGCTTCGTGAGGGCGGATAAACAACAAACAAGTTTCTCATGCGATGAAGCTTCGACCGTTGGATCATGAAGCTGATCAATGACAGAGATTGAAGAACAACGGAAAGGCTTGGGAAAGAGCAAAACCGAGAAGTTTATGGATGCGGGTTTATTCTATTTGAGATCTGGCCTTAGGCGTTCATGTTCGGGTTTCCATGTATTTTTGTGTATTCACGCTAACTGTTGTTGTCCCGGTTTTAAGGAAAAAGCGCCATTAATGCTTCCGATTGAAACGTGGGCCTATAACCCACAGGTCCACGATCGATATTTTGGAAATGAAAGGGATATTGCCTTAGCGCAATTTCTCCTTTCATCAAAATCACCCATGTTTGTATATTCAGTCTATCTAGATGTTTCTTTTTGGTTGTGGATGTTCTTCCAAAAGTCCATAAAACCAACATGATTTCCATGTTGATACGCCACAACATCTCAATATACAATTTGGAAGAGTGTGGTTTCGCATCAAATGAGGCAAAATTGAAATGCAAATGAAAGATTGATGACAGGTTTGTTAAATATGTTAGGCAAATGAAATCAACTCTCTCTTTTTTCCCAGTTCAAATTATTTTTTGTTATTGATTAATCGCCATAAAATATATAGTACGTGGTTCCAAATTTCATAATCAGTTTATGTTGTGTGACATAGATAAATGTTGAGCCATTGAACCTTTTTTAATTGATTGAGACTGTGTGACAAATATTTACCTTCACATGCAGTCTCATAGAGAATATCTGAAGATTTTTCTACTGTTCCATAAAGATAGTCATATATTGGCATGAAAAGACTGAAGTTAGTGTGCACTTGAGAATGATAAAGAGAGTGAAATATGCAAAACCAATTTATTTATTTTAATATCAAAAGAAATAAAAAAATAGAAGGATAGTGAAATGGAAGCTAACCAATCATCTTTAGAGAAATTTCAAAGGCATACTGCACAACTCACCATCCTTTTCATATATCATAGTATATACATAACCCATGAATTACTTACGAGGGTGTGTACATGAAGTATTTGAGGACCGGAAAAATCTTAAATGCCCACTAGGGGAGAAACTTGAAGTTGCAGTGGCCCATGTTATTCATGAAATCGAACCATAAATGATAACCAAACATAACTCCAATGGAAGGAGTACTGGTGATAGCCAGAGGTAGTTGTGCCATGGAAAATCTTGTTGCGTACATGATATGTTTTGATAATGGATGCACCACAAATAAACATAAACAAAAGCACATTATCAGCATGAAACATCAAGAAAACGCACAGTCAATACAACGTAATGAATGACTTGCTAAGAGAATACAGATGCTTTTCTTACATGTAATTGGTTCCATCACAAAAGAAGAGTGGTGATGTGAATGGTAGCGGCTATACAGAAAATGATGATGTAAGGCTCTATGTGCCTAGTAATATATGAATTCGAATAGCTTGATGGGCCAATTCAATTCCATTGGCCACGTTCCTAAGCGCGATCACCGCATTCCAAATCAATTTCATTTAATGATTTTTTTTAAAATTGTAATGCACCCTCCTAGAAATCACAGTCATGGATGTGCTATTTAGATGAAGAATATTCATTGAAGAATACATCCTCACCGTTGATTTAAAATTCAACGCAGCCTCATCCACTTGAGGTTGAAATAAGACATCTTCAAGCAATTAGTTTTAATGAAAACCATTTGAAAATATCAATAATCTCATTCTCATAATTCTTCCTCTTTTTGTGGTTGATATGACAACCAATATCAAAGAAATATGGTAAGAATATTTCAGTCTAACTTTCAACTATAAAGTAATTCATTATTCATGAAATTAAGTAACATAATTTTAAATATAGGTGGGGAAGAGAATAAATTTTTTGAATGTTTAAAGAAGAAGTATTTAAAAAAAAAATTATTTCCAAATAAAAAGGAGAAATATAATTCATTCCATTTTTAATATGAAATTGTTAAAAAATATTATTTATAATAATAAAATTCAATATAGGTAATGTAAAATAAATACTTTTAAATATTTTTATGGAATCTTTATTTGGGTGCTAGTTTGGTTTATATTTTTGGGTGCCATGGAAGGGAGGGCTATTCTCTATAACAAACATTTTATGGTGGTTATTATTGAGACTCCACCTTTTAGTTAGCCTTGTATGGGACTCAACAGAAGAAGTTTGTCGAATGTGGTGGAAAATGTATGTTGATCCAACTTTTTCAATTTCATTGATGATCAATGATCAGGGTTGGTATTTGGATTTCACTTTAATCATCAGATAATTTTTTTTTACGTTTTGGCTTTCATAATTCTCTTCAAGAACATGTTAATAATAAATTAACCCTTCAAGAATGATGTTTTGATAATAAATTAACCCTTCACCAATCAAGATTTGATTAAAAAATTACCTTTAAATAACACATTGACATTAAAAAATTTCACATATTTATCATATTAAAAGAAAAATGATCATACGACACAAATGACTTATTGAATCATGAATCTTAATTTGAAATTGCATGGAACACTCACAATAAAATCTCCATAACCCAGAAAACAAATTTCCTTGACAATATCTTAAACTTCCCCAAAAACATTAATTCATATGTTAAAAACCTAAATTTATCGTAAAACAATACAAAACAAGATGTTGTTTATAGGCATATCATTGCTCCAACAACAATATATATATATATCTATCTATCTATATATATATATATATATATATATATATATATATATATATATATATATATATATATATATATATATATTTATAGGCATATCATTGCTCCAACAACAATAAATATATATATATATATATATATATATATATATATAACTTCGGGATTTCAACCAAAGAGATGAAAAATACCCAAAAATTGATTACAAAAAGCCATAACATAAACCAAAGGATGAATCAAAATTTTAAAATTGGAAAGAGGAAATTGTATATTAATTGTTATTTAATCACTATCTATTTATTTTAAAATGTTTCTACTTTTAATAATGCTATTTCATTGTTCCTATCCAAAGGTGAGTTGAATGATAAAATATGACAATATAATATTAGATTTGAAAAGACGTTTCTTTTTTTAGCTAGAGTGGAAATATTCTAAAATCACAAAATAATATAGCTCAATGAAAGTTAAAATTTGATTAATTAAGAAAAATACAAAAACATGATGCATTGTTTTTACTATATTGAGTGATTAGTGCATTAATAACTTCAAGATTACATTCAAATACAACATAATAAATAAATTAAGGATTCATGGAACATCTTATAGAATATATTCTTGGAATATAGTCTTGGGTCATGTTTAACTGCAACAAATAAACTAATTACAAGTTTAAAGTGTTACCAAAGAACACCATCCTGAGTTCAGAGTGGATTGATGGGATGGATCCAAATGAACGTCGAATTAAATTTAATTAATGTAACTTGATTTTTAGATTAAATATTAATATACAATACTAGCCATAATTGACTATCATGACTATAAAAAGCCTAATAATGAACATCAAGAATCCTGCCTACAGAAAATTGGAGCAACAAGTTACATCAAAGTGGTCATGTTAGTTTGAGAGGTCATTGTATTTTATTATATTATTTTGGAAGAATGAACAAAAATATTTATTAGAATACATACATAATTTGGTTTGATGTCCAAATCACAAAATAACTATGGAAATCTAGGGTTGGGTCAAGCCACACGTAAAAATTTTGCTCACACCACTAAAGCCTTGAGAAAAGACATTAGTGTGAAAAATATAAGGATCTCTAAACAAGTTTCCCAGAATATTAAAGTCCATTTCGTTGTGTTTGGGACCTTTAGATGATAGTTGCAGACATCCATAACAACAACAATAACATGTTAGAAAAAGTTATACCTTCAAAATGAACCAAGCTAGTGTTGATTGATTGAATTCAATTGAGATAAGGTGAAGTTAATTACATATAAGGTCGTGTCTGCAGAGATTCCATGTACCAATTTGATTTGTATATCAATTTTGGCAAATAGATACTCTTGCTTGGATTGAATACCACAACCTGTCGTATTTTTTTTTGTTTTATACCTTAGCTTAGTTGAAGTTAATTAAGAGAAAAAGGCGTAGCTAGCAGAATATGAGAAAGAATTCAAATATTATCTGAGGAGGGGTTAAGAGTAAGGTGCAACTATTGTCCATTTTCAAGGATAGGGAATTTTTCAAGTCCAACAGGGAAATCGATCATGAAACCAGAAAGAAAAGAAAAAAAAAAATTGCTTTTAACAAAAAGCATAATACCTGAAATGAGAAATGTCATCTAGCTTCCTTACAATGACCACGTGTTGTTGGGGCATATAAACTCAACTTTTTAAACTTAATTTTTGTTTGAGGATTCCCAATATCAGAGAAGAAGAAGTAGTAGGGGTAGGGAATTAAATAAAATTAATATGTACAGTTGAATGAATGTCAACATTATATGCTTAAAAATTAATGATGGTGACATACAAAAGACCTCACCATGTCCTCATTTAAACTTAAGAAGACCTTGTCATTATAAAACATGGTTAACCAACATTGACCATGGTAAACCATGGTTGACCATGATTAGCCATAGTTGACCATGATTGATATTATAAATCCAAGGGAATAATAAACCCTAGGGATTAATACTAAAAACCCAAGTGATTATAAACCCAAGGAAATAATATTAAATATTAGGAATATGAACCCTTAGATTAATAAACCCAAGGAATTGATATTATAAACCCAAGGGAATAACAAACCTAAAGGATAAAAATTACAAACCCAAGAAATATAAACCCTAAGATAAATATTATAAACCCTAAAATAAATGTGGTTGACCATGGTCGATTTCCATATTAAGACAATCCTTGTCACAATGCGATGTTGGATCATGGTTGACCATAATTTATGTTTATATCGAGACAATCTTTGTCTCAATGCGACATATGACCATGGTTGACCATGGTTGATTTTCATATTGAGACAATATTTATGTTAATAAAAATATTATTAAATATTATAAACCAAGGGAATAACAAGTTACCCAAGGGATTGATATTATAAATCCAAGGGAATAATAAGGCCAAGGAATTAATACTAAAACCCCAAGGGACTAATATTAAACACAAAGGATTAATATTCTAAACCTAAGGAATATAAATCGAAAGAAAAGTATTAAAACCATAAAATAAACATGGTTGACCGAGGCTGATTTTCATATTTCCTTGTCACAATGCGACGTTGGACCATGGTTGACCATGGTTAACTGTGATTAGTTTTCATATAAAAAATCTTTGTCCCAATGTGATGTTGGAGCAATGTTGCCCATGGTTGATTTTCATATTGAGACAATCATTGTCATAATGCAACAATGGAACATGATTGACCATGAATGATTTTATAAAATAGGGTTGACCATGGTTGATTTGCATATTGAGACAATCCTTGTCACAATGCAACCTTGGATCATGGTTGACGATGCTCAACCATGATTTATTTTCATATTGAGACAATATTTGTCACAATGCGATGTTGGACCATGGTTGATTTCATATTATGACAATATTTATCAAAATTTGACATTTGACCATCATTGACCATGGTTGGCTGTGATTGGCCATGATTTACCATGATTGATACTATAAAGCCAAGGGAATAATTAACCCAAGGGATTGATATTATAAACCCAAGGGAATAATAAACCCAAGGGATTAATACTAAAACCATCTTTGTCAAAACAACCATGGTTGATTTTCATATTGACACAATCTTTGTCAAAATGTGACATTGGATCATAGCTCACTGTGATTGATTCTATAAACCATGGCTGAGCATGGTTGACCATGGTTAACCATGATTGATAGTATAAACCTAAAGGATTAATAATAAAACTCTAAGGGATTATGAACCCAAGGGAAAAATATTGAATCCAAGAGATTAAAATTATAAACTCAATGTATATAAACCCTAAGATAAATATTACAAAACCTAAAATAAACATGGTTGACTATGGTTGGTTTTCATATTGAGACAATCCTTGTCACAATGCGACATTGTAACATGGTTGACCGTGATTGACCATGATTGGTTTTCATATCGAGACAATCTTTGTCACAATGCGACGTTGGAACATGATTGACCATGGTTGATTTTCATATTGACACAATCTTTGTCACAATGCAACATTCATTAGGGGAATTTTCGGGTCTAAAATGGGCCTCCTAAGAAAAATGTACAACCAAAATAAACTTTATAACAACCAATAAGATTCAAGATGATGATGACAGCCATGGGCGATGATTCACCGTTTTTGGAGTAAAAAAGTAAAAAGATTAAAAAATAATAAAATAATAAAACTACTTTTTCAGCTTGTATTTTCAACTTATCTCCCTATGGTTTTACTTAAATTTTGAGCGGGATTACTTGCTGGATGCAAAATTTAATTCCTCATCCAAGGAATACCCATTTTGCATACTTTCGATGGACCCTGCTACACGAAAATTGAGAAATACATGAAAAAATGTGATTGCAATCACATTTTACATGTATTTCTCATTTTTCGTGTAGAAGGGTCCATCAAAAGTATGCAAGATGGGTACTCCTTGGATGGGGAATCAAAGTTTGCATCTAAAGAGTGTTTCTTCTCGAAAGTTGAGTAAATCCATAAGGAGATAAGTGGAAAATACGAGTTGAAAAAATATTTTTCTTTTATTTTATTTTATTTTATTTTTATTTTTATTTTTATTTTTTTTAATTTCTTATTTATTTTATTTTATTTTATTTATTTATTTTATTTTATTTATTTATTTTAATTAATTAATTTATTTTTATTTTATTTTTTTTTCGCTCTAAAATTTGATGATGTCATCTAATATTATTTTATATTTCCACTATTATTTTATAATTTCCTTAGGAGGCCTATTTTAGACCTCAAAATTCCCCTAATGATTGTACCATGGTTGACCATGATTGATATTATAAACCCAAAGGAATAATAAACCCAAGAGATTAAAACTAAAAATGTAAGGGATTATAATCTCAAGGGAATAATATTAAACCCATTAGAATAATATAAACCAAAGTTATATAAACCCTAAGATAAATATTATAAACCCTTAAATAAATAGGGTTGACCATGGTTGATTTTCATATTGATACAATCTTTGCCACAATGCGGCATTGGACTATGCTTGACCATGGTTGAACCCTTAGATTAATAAACCCAAGGGATTGACATTGTAAACCCAAGGGATAAATATTAAAATCCCAAGGGATTATGAACCCAAGGGAATAATTTTAAACCTAAGGAATCAATCTTATAAACCCAAAGTATACAAACCTTAAGATAAATATTATAAACCCTAAAATAAACATGGTTGACCATGGTTGATTTTCATATTTAGACAATCCTTCTCACAATGGACATTGGACCATGTTTGACTATGTTTTACCATGATTTATTTTCATATTAAACAATCTTTGTCATAATGCGACGTTGGACCATGGTTGATTTTCATATTGAGACAATCTTTGTCACAATGTGTCATTGGACCATGCTTGACTATGATTGACCATGGTCGACCACGGTTGGCCATGATCAAGAGAAATTTATTGTTAAGAGAATTCTCAATCTTTGATTTGTTAACTACTATTAATAATATTATATAATATTTCATAAAGTTTAAATTCCTACTATCCACCTTTAGTTATTGATGAATATATTAAAATATTAGAGACTGAATTATAAAATAAACAAACAACGTGAAGTAAATTTTTTATGAATATTCAATGAAGATTAAATTTATTTCATCTACTATAATTATTAAATTAAAAATCAATTTTGGAAACTGAATTGTAAATAAACAAACATATTTAGGTAAATATTTTATTAATATTCAATAAAAATTAAACATATTGAAGTAAACATTTATGAATATTAAATAAAAATTAAATATCTTTCATCTATTATTATTATTAAATTAAAAATTAATTTTGGAAACTAAATTATAAAATCAATAAACCTGATAAATATTTTATTAATATTCAATTAAAACTAAATCTTTTTCAATTACTATAATTATTAAATTAAAATTTTAAATATCCTATTTTAAAATAGTTATAGATTTTAAGTTGTATTTTCAAAATTTAAGTAAAGTGTTTTTAATATATTAATTTTTTTAATACAATAAAGAAACATTCCAAAATTTTTATTTATTAAATTGAGGTTATTTATTAATATTTGTTAATTATATTGAGTTTATTTATATTAGAAATGAAATTAAAATACTCTAATTAAAATACATTATATCAGGCATAGATAATATAGAATAGTAAATTGTAATATTCAAGATTTAAATAAGATTTTTTAAAGGTAATAATTTTTTTTTTATATAGAAAAAAACTATTTCAAAATATTTATTAATTAACTTAAATTGACTTTATTTATTAATTATATAGATGTGATGTATTTTAAATATGGATAAATAGAATTTATTTAGTTATAAAGTATATCCAAAACAAGGTAATTTGATAATTGAAATCAATATTTTTAGGATTTCAACATTATAACATTTTGAAGTTTTAGGAATAAAACATTAAAACATTTATTTATTGTTACAAAGGAAGAAAGGTAATCAAATGTTAATTACTTGAAATATTAAATGAAAACCAAAATTATCATAAAATTGAGTATAATTTGAATATATTGTCTAGCAGTTAAAAATATATTATTTTTTTAAATAAGAAATTACAATTTCAAATTAATTAAACACTTGTAATGTTTTTCTCCCATAACATTTATTGTCTAATTTCAATAGTGTATTGATTGCATGTATCTTTACGTTGATCAAATATTGTTGTTAGGATAATGTTTAGCACAATCAATAAGCATATCACCTTAGTACATTGATTACTATACATTCTGGAATATGTATATCTTGTGTAATTTGAATGACATATTGATTGCATGTATTTTTGGTTGACCGAACATTGTCGTTAGCATAATGTTTCACAAAATCAGTTAGCATAATGCTTCACAAAATCAATAAGTATATCAAGTTAGTACATTGATTGTTATACATTCTGGAGTCTTGTTAAATTGTTTTTAGTTTTTTAATACATCTAGTTTTAAATTGATTTTAGTTTCATTAATAAGTTTTTGACTTTTTGAATATATGATTTTTGTGTGAAATTTAGTGAAATTTTTTTTTGAGTGATAAGTTTGAATCTTGTAACTTATATTATTAATGTTCCAAATCCTTTTGAGAAAAAAAAAATTGTTTATATATTAAAAAACATATAAACAATAAAAAAAATTCCAAAATTTTTAAGAAGCTAAATCTATTTATATTTTAAAAATTTAAACCAGTAAAAAATTCACAATCTAGTAGAAAGTTTTATGAACCAATTTCAAACGAAAAAATAGAAATCTTTTCGTTTCATATGATGTTTAGGTTTCAATTGATACTCAGCTATAAACTACAACAATTCTTGTTATATATGTATATTTTATGTGCTTTAAAATGTTATGGGTCATATAATATATAATTTTGTTTAGATTATATTGATTATGATTATGATTGCCTTTACTTTCTATATATATATATATATATATATTTCAAAGTCTACATTGAAACTCTTACGGATCCAAGCATAGACACATTTAAATTGATATAACGTTTATGTATAAAAAGTTTACTTTTATAATATAAAATTATCAAATGAATCTATTAAAGCCACATATATCATAAAGGTGTGTGCATCGCCTGAAAAGTGTGTTGTGGAATCACCCATGTTTGTATATGCAGTCAATTTAGCTGATTCTTTTTGGTTGTGAATGTTCTTCCAAAAGTCCATAAAACCAACATGATTACCATGTTGATAGGCCACAACATCTCAATCTAGAATTGGGAAGAGTTTGGTTTTGCAACAAATGAGGCAAAACTGAAATGTAAATGAAAGACCGACGATAGGTTTGCTAAATATGTTAGGCATATGAAATCAGCTCTCTCTTTTTTCCCCGTTCAAATTATTTTGTTGTTGTTGATTAATCGCCATAAAATATATAGTACGTGGTTCCAAATTTCATAATCAGTTTATGTTGTGTGACATAGATAAATGTTGAGCCATTGAACCTTTTTTAATTAATTAAAACTTTTTGACAAATATTTAACTTCACATGCAGTCTCATAAAGAATATTTGAAGACTTTTCTACTGTTCCATAAAGATAGTCATATATTGCAATGAAAAGGCTGAAGTTAGTATGCACTTGAGAATGATAAAGAGAGTGAAATATGCAAAACCAATTGATTTATTTTAATATCGAAAGAAAAAAGAAAAGAAAAGGAGAGTGAAATGGAAGCTAACCAATCATCTTTGGAGAAATTTCAAAGGCATATTGCACACCTCACCATCCTTTTCATATATCATATTATATACATAGCCCATGAATTACTTATGAGGGTTTGTACATGAAGTATTTGAGGACTAGAGAAATCTTAAATTCCCACTAGGGGAGAAACTTGAAGTTGCAGTGGCCCATGTTATTCATGAAATCAAACCATAAATGATAACCAAACATAACTCCAATGGAATGAGTACTGGTGATAGCCAGAGGTAGTTGTGCCATGGAAAATATTGTTGCATACATGATATGTTCTGAAAATGGATGCACCACAACTAAACAGAAACAAAAACACATTATCATCATGAAACATCAAGAAAATGCATATTCAATACAACGTAATGAATGACTTGCTAAGAGAATATGGATGCTTTTCTTACATGTAATTGGTTCCATTACAAAATAAGAGTGGTGATGTGAATGGTAGCGCATATATAGAAAATGATGATGTAAGGATCTATGTTCCTAGTAGTATATGAATTCAAATATCTTGATGGGCCAATTCAATTCCAATGGTCACGTTCCTAAGCGTGATCACCTCATTCCAAATCAATTTCATTTAATGATTTTTTTTTTAAATTGTAATACACCCTCCTAGAAATCACAGTCATGGATGTGCTATTTAGATGAAGAATATTCATTGAAGAATACATCCTCACCGTCAATTTAAATTCAATGCGGCCTCATCCACTTGAGGTTGAAATAAAATGTCTTCAGCCAATTAGTTTTAATGAAAGCCATTTGAAAATATCAATAATCTCATTCTCATCATTCTTCCTCTTTTTGATGTTGATACTAAAACCAATATCAAAGAAATATGGTAAGAATATTTCACTCTAAGTTGTAGAAATTCTGCAAATTCGCTACAAATCTCGCTCTAAGACTATGTAGAAAATCTGACTGTAGATTAACCCGATAATGCAATATAACTAAAGCAAAATACTATAACCTACTTCTACTATCAATTTGCGGAAGCTTAAAGATCGAGTTGAATCAGAGCTGAACAATATAATCAGAAGAAGAAGAATCAATGCACATGAAACACAGAAAATACTCAGGGGAAAGCCTCAGCTAAAAACCCCACTATATGTATTATCATACAAGGTGGAAATACATCAGAATTATACAAATCCTTAGCTCTCACAACTAGCCAGCTCTGAGTACAATCCTCCTAGATGCTCACAGGCAACCAAAGCTTCTCACAAGCCTTCTCCTCTACCCTCCAAGCTCCTATTTCCTTGCACAGTTTCTCCTGGGTGATCCTCTTGTTACCAAGTGTAAAAATCTCAACCAAGTGGAACACTGATCTCTCACACTGATCTCACACCCTATCAGAACTGCGCAATCCTCCTGTGCATTAATCCTTCTGCATGCATGAGTTTTCTTTATAGGAAAACACATGCAACTGATAGTACACTGTCCTTGTCTTTAATCTCAACCAAGTCTTCAATTATCTAGAGTACACTGGTTGAGTGCATGCATGCATCAACTGACTGATAACTCACAATTAGTTCCTCAAACAGTTTGGAACTAATTTAACTGGACTTAACTCAGTAAACTGAGCTAACTAATTACAACTCAAATATAACTCAATCTTATCTCCTTAATTAAGGGATAATATCCTTAATTTAAGGGATAATTGTTGCATGACTTCAGAAAGACTTCTAACTTGAATTTCTCCAACTAATTAATCCATAATGAATTAATTAATTATTTCCAAAGAGTTGGTGAGACTAAATTTGAATTTTAATTCACAATTTTAATTCATAGACAAATTAAAATTGGAATTCCTGGATTCTATTTTTATCATTTCTTGTTGCTATTTTCAACATAACTTTCAACTATAAAATAATTCAATATTCATGATATTAAGTAACATAATTTTATATATATGTGGGGAAGAGAATAAAATATTTGAATGTTTAAAGAATAAGTATTTAAAAAAAAATGTTATTTCCAAATAAAAAGGAGAAATATAATTCATTCCACTTTTAATATGAAATTGTTAAAAAATATTATTTATAATAATAAAATTCAATATAGGGAATGTAAAATAAATAATTTTAAATATTTTTATGGACTCTTTATTTGGGTGCTAGTTTGGTTTATATTTTTGGGTGCCATGGAAGGGAGGGCTATTCTCTATAAGAAACCTTTTATGGTGGCTATTCTTGAGACTCCACCTTTTAGTTAGCCTTGTATGGGACTCGACGGAAGAAGTTTGCCGAATGTGGTGCAAAATGTATGTTGATCCAACTTTTTCAATTTCATAGATGATCAATGATCAGGGTTGGGATTTGGATTTCACTTTACTCATCAGATATTTTTTTTTACGTTTTGGCTTTTATACTTCTCTTCAAGAACATGTTATGTTTAAAATTTTTCCCTTCAAGAATGATGTTTTGATAATAAATTAACCCTTCACCAATAAAGCTTTGATTAAAAAATTACCTTTAAATAAAACATTGACATTAAAAAAATTCACATATTTATCATATCAAAAGAAAAATGATCATACGACACAAATGAATTATTAAATCCCGAATCTTAATTTGAAATTGCATGGAACACTCACAATAAAATCTCCATAACCCAGAAAACAAATTTCCTTGACAATATCTTAAACTTCCCCAAAAACATTAATTCATATGTTAAAAACCTAAATTTATCGTAAAACAATACAAAACAAGATGTTGTTAAGCATATCACTGCTCCAACAACAATAATTTTATTTATTTTTAACTTTGGGATTTCAACAAAAGAGATGACAAATACCCAAAAATTGATTACAAAGCCATAACATAAACCAAAGGATGAATCAAGATTTTAAAATGGGCAAGAGGAAATTGAATATTAACTGTTATTTAATCACTATCTATTTATTTTAAAATGTTTCTACTTTTAATAATGCTAGTTCATTGTTCCTATCCAAAGGTGAGTTGAATGATAAAATATGACAATATAATATTAGATTTGAAAAGACATTTCTTTTTAGCTAGAGTGGAAATATTCTAAAATCACAAAATAATATAGCTTAAAGAAAGTTAAAATTTGATCAATTATGAAAAATACAAAAACATGACCCATTGTTTTTACTATATTGAGTGATTAGTGCATTGATAACTTCAAGATTACATTCAAATACAACATAATAAATAAATTAAGGATTTATGGAACATCTTATAGAATATATTCTCGGAATATAGTTTTGGCTCATGTTTAACTACAACAAATAAACTAATTATAAGTTTAAGGTGTTACCAAAGAACACCATCCTGAGTTCAAAGTGGATTGATGGGGTGGATCCAAATGAACGCCGAATTAAATTTAATTATTGTAACTTGTTTTTTAACTTAAATATTAATATACACTACTAGCCATAATTGACTATCATGACTATAAAAAGCCTAACAATGAACATCAAGATTCCCGCCTACAGAAAATTGGAGCAACAAGTTACATGAATGTGGTCATGTTAGTTTGAGAGGTCATTGTATTTTATTATATTATTTTGGAAGAATGAATGCAAATATTGATTAGAATACATACATAATTTGGTTTGATGTCCAAATCATGAAATAACTATGGAAATCTAGGGTTGGGTCAAGCCACACGTAAAATTGTTGCTCACACCCATTAAGGCCTTGAGAAAAGACATTAGTGTGAAAAATATAAGGATCTCCAAATAGGTTTCTCAGAATATTAAAGTACATTTCGTTGTGTTTGGGACCTTTAGATGATAGTTGTAGACATCCATAACAACAACAATAACATGTTAGCAAAAGTTATACCTTCAGAATGAACCAAGCTAGTGTTAATTGATTGAATTCAATTGAAATAAGGTGAAGTTAATTACATATAAGGTCGTGTCTGCAGAGTTTCCAAGTACCAATTTTATTTGTATATCAATTTTGGGAAATAGATACTCTTGCTTGGATTGAATACCACAACATGTCATTTTTTTTTTAACCTTAGCTTAGCTGAAGTTAATTGAGAGAAAAAGGCGTAGCTAGTAGAATACGAGAAAGAATTCAAATATTATCTGAGGAGCGATTGAGAGTAAGGTGCAACTATTTTCCATTTTCAAGGATAGGGAATTTTTCAAGTTTGACAGGGAAATCGATTGTGAAACCAAAAAGAAAAGGAAAAAAAACAAATATTGCTTTTAACAAAAAGCATAATACCTGAAATGAGCAATGTCATCTAGCTTCCTTACAATGACCACATGTTGTTGGAGCATATAAACTCAACTTTTTAAACTTAATTTTTGTTTGAGCATTCCCAATATCAAAGAACAAGAAGTAGTAGGGGTAGGGAATTAAATAAAATTAATATGTACAGTTGAATGAATGTCAACCTTATATACTTCAAAATTAATGATGATGACATACAGAAGACCTCACCATTCCCTCATTTAAACTTTAGAAGACCTCGTCATTATAAAACATGGTTTACCAACATTGACCATGGTAAACCATGCTTGACCATGATTATCATATTGAGACAATATTTGTCATAATGTGATATTGGACCATGGTTGAAACAATGATTGATTTTCATATTGAGACAATATTTGTCACAATACGATGTACTATGGTCGACCATGATTGAATTTATAAAACATAGTTGACCATGATTGATATTATAAATCCAAGGGAATAATAAACACTAGGGATTAATACTAACAACCAAAGTGATTATAAACCCAAGGAAATAATATTAAACATTAGGAATATGAACCCTTAGATTAATAAACCCAAGGGATTGATATTATAAACCCAAGAGAGTAATAAAACCAAAGGATAAAAATTACAAACCCAAGGAAGATAAACCCTAATATAATATTATAAACCCTAAAATAAATGTGGTTGACCATGGTTGATTTCCATATTAAAACAATCCTTGTCACAATGTGACGTTGGACCATGGTTGACCATGATTTATGTTTATATCGAGACAATCTTTGTCTCAATGCGACATAGGACCATGGTTGACCATGGTTGATTTTCATATTGAGACAATATTTATGTTAATAAAAATATTATTAAATATTATAAACCAAGGGAATAATAGGTTACCCAAGGGATTGATATTATAAATCCAAGGGAATAATAAATCCAAGGAATTAATACTAAAACCCCAAGGGATTATGAACCCAAGGGACTAATATTAAACACAAATGATTAATATTATAAACCTAAGGTATATAAATCGGAAGAAAAATATTAAAACCATAAAATAAACATGGTTGACCAAGAATGATTTTCATATTGCCTTGTCACAATGCAACGTTGGACCATGGTTGACCATGATTAGTTTTCATATAAACAATATTTGTCCCAATGTGATGTTGGAGCAATGTTGCCCATGCTTGATTTTCATATTGAGACAATCATTGTCATAATGCAACATTGGAACATGGTTGACCATGAATGATTCTATAAAATAGGGTTGACCATGGTTGATTTTCATATTAAGACAATCCTTGTCACAATGCGACATTGGACCATGGTTGACGATTCTTAACCATGATTTATTTTCATATTGAGACGATATTTGTCACAATGCGATGTTGGACCATGGTTGATTTTCATATTGTGACAATATTTATCAAAATTTGACATTTGACCATCGTTGACCATGGTTGGCTATGATTGGCCATGATTCACCATGATTGATATTATAAAGCCAAGGGACTAATTAACCCAAGGGATTGATATTATAAACCCAAGGGATTGATAACCATGATTGATTTTCATATTGACACAATCTTTGTCAAAATGTGACATTATATCATGGCTCATCGTGATTGATTCTATAAACCATGGCTGAGCATGGTTGACAATGGTTGACCATGATTGATAGTATAAACCTAAAGGATAAATACGAAAACTCTAAGGGATTATGAACCCAAGCGAAAAATAATGAACCCAAGAGATTAAAATTATAAACTAAATGTATATAAACCCTAAGATAAATATTACTAAATGATGAATCACCAATCCGGGCTGAGGTGGACACTGCGTGGCAGCTGACCCACGTGACTTTTTCCCACGAGGTAGCTGTGGGGTTTAGTGAGGTTTTAATGGGGCTTTAATGCCACCATTGTTTTCAAGGCTTCGAACTTCGTGTTGTCTCTATGCTGCCGTTGGGAGTCTATTCCCTATTATTATGCTATTCTGTTGGGTTGCTCCGCTACTCTGTCCACTATTTGGATCTCTTCCTATGCAATGGTGGTGGTGCTCGGCCCTCTTCCACTTGATGTTTCCGCCTGTAGTCTTGGGTTTCTATTGATGGGTGGTTTTATGTTTTCCCACCGTCGTTTGTGGTGGCTGCTTCTCTCCTGGTACTTTGAGGCTCCACCGTTGTGTGCCTCGGCTCTGTTATGCGGTAACTTGCTCCTCTATGTCTGCAATTTTCACTGTAGATAGAATCTAAATGTATCTCTGTCAATTGGGTTTTGTTTTCACTGTTTGTTGGTTCTGGGAGCTCCACTATTAACCTGGTTTGATGGCTTCACTGTCAGGTCCTCGGCCCGACCTCTCCGGCGACAAACCTGCTCATTTCAAAGGTAAATGCTCTTCTCTAATTTTACTCCTCTTCTCTGCAATTCATCCGCTAACAACCCCGCTCCTTGTGAGCAGCTGGGGTTTCGTGGCCTTGTGGCAGTGGCTCAGATTCCTCTGGTCTTTGTTGGGGTTTACGGTGTCGGTTTCCCCTCGGCTCTGCTGCTGGTTTGGGGTTTGGTCAAAACCCTCTTGTCCACTCAGGTAACCTCTGGTAACTATTTACCCTTCTCCTGCTTTTTCGATTTTCTGTTTGAAAGTGGTTATGCTGCCTCTGACTGTCGTCTTATGTTTGTGCTGTGCAGGTGGCTCGTATGCTGGTGGCAAGGGTTTGGTTTTTATTTCGCCCCTGCTTTGTTTATGCTTGTCAGGGATCACTGATTCCCTCCTCTGTATGTGATGCTGAATTCGTGGACTATTGGAACTGTAGATTTGTATGTGATGTGGATGTATGGAAATGGTATGGTATTTTGAGATGCTATCTCGATAGTTACTTATGCAACAGTTTTATATGCGTATTTATAAAAGAAAGACTCATGTTCTTAATTGTAAGATGGTTAGTGATAGTTCTACGAGTACCTTGGCTTTATTCTGAGAATGTCGTGTTACTCGGTGTATGCATAGTCCTTATGCTTGTCCTCCATTCATAGATTTCATTCTTGCACAGTCTTCACGCTTGTTCTCCATTCATAGATTTCATTTATGCATAGTACAAAAAATAAATCATAAAATATAGTCTCTGGTTACCTGAAAAGTATCACTATCTTTTCTTCTTGATTATGTTGTTAGAAAGTTTACAGTCTCTGCTATCTTTCTCTTTTCTGGGCAACAACCCCTGTTCATTCTATGAAATGTATTTTAATATTGTTGGTAGCCTCATTCAGTTGAGGAACTACCTGTAGTTACACTTTACAGTTGCATTTCCTGTTATGGTTATTAAACTACTCTAAAACTACTTCATAACTTAAAAAAATAAAAATAAAAATTTGACATTGGCTGTGACAGCCTTCTTGGAAAGAAAATAATAGTAAGATAAACCAAAGTAATTTTTTTTAAAGTGTGCCTTAGAGAGCATGTCCAACTATCGCCTCGCCATTGGATGCTCCTGCATCACAAAACCTAAAATAAACATGGTTGACTATGGTTGGTTCTCATATTGAGACAATCCTTGTCACATTGCGACGTGGTAGCATGGTTGACCATGATTGACCATGATTGATTTTCATATCGAGACAATATTTGTCACAATGCGACATTGGAAGATGATTGACCATGGTTGATTTTCATATTGACACAATTTTTGTCACAATGCAACATTCATTAGGGGAATTTTCATTTCTAAAATGGGCCCCCTAAGAAAAATGTACAACCAAAATAAGCTTTATAACAAGCAATAAGATTCAAGATGATGATGACAACCATGGGGGATGATTCATCATTTTTCGAGTAAAAAAGTAAAAAGATTAAAAATAATGAAATAATAAAAGTACTTTTTCAACTTGTATTTTCAACTTATTTCCCTATGGTTTTACTTAAATTTTGAGCAGGAGTACTCCTTGGATGCAAAATTTAACTCCTCATCCAAGGAGTACCCATTTTGCATACTTTCGATTGACCCTGCTACACGAAAAATGAGAAATACATTGAAAAACGTGATTGCAATCACATTTTTCATGTATTTCTAACTTTTCGTGTCGAAGGGTCCATCAAAAGTATAAAACATGGGTACTCCTTGGATGGGGAATTAAAATCTGCATCCAACGAGTGTTTATGCTCGAAAGTTGAGTAAACCCATAGGGAGATAAGTTGAAAATACGAGTTGAAAAAATAGCTTTTATTTTTTTATTTTTTATTTTTCTTTTTTTCTTTTTTCGCTCTAAAATTTGATGATGTAATCTAATATTATTTTATTATGTCAACTATTATTTTATAATTTCCTTAGGAGGCATATTTTAGACCTCAAAATTCCCCTAATGATTGTATGATGGTTAACCATGATTGGTATTATAAACCCAAAGGAATAATAAACTCAAGGGATTAAAACTAAAAACCTAAGGGATTATGATCCCAAGGGAATAATATTAAACTCATGGGAATAATATAAACCCAAGTTATATAAACCCTAAGATAAATATTATAAACCCCTAAATAAATAGGGTTGACCATGGTTGATTTTCATATTGATACAATCTTTGTCACAATGCGGCGTTGGACAATGCTCGACCATGGTTGAACCTTTAGATTAATAAACCCAAGGGATTGATATTGTAAACCCAAGGGAATAAAAAAACCCAAGGGATAAATATTAAAACCCCAAGGGATTATGAACCCAATGTTGAAATATGGCAACAAGAATATTCCAATTTAATTTGTCCTTGAATTAAATTGTGAATTAAAATCAAATTTAGTCTTAACAGCTACTTGGAAATAATTAATTAATTTATTTTAAATTAATTAGTTGGAGAAATTCAAGTTAGAAGTCTTTCTGAAGTCATGCAAGAGTTATCCCTTAAATTAAGGAGATAAGATTGAGTTATATTTGAGTTGTAATTAGTTAACTCAGTTTACTGAGTTAAGTCCAGTTAAATTAGTTCCAAACTGTTTGAGGAACTAATAGTGAGTTAACATTCAGTTGATGCATTAATGCACTCAACTAGTGCTACTCCAGTTAACTAAAGATTCCCTCATCAGAAACTCATGCATGTCTATTCTGAGAAAGACCCAGTTAAGATTAATGTTTAAGGACAATGTACTAACAGTTGCATGTGTTTTCTCATGCAGAAAACTCATGCATGCAATCAAGGATTTATCCTTGAGGATTGCGCAGTTTTGAAGGATTGGTTTTTCACTTGGTAATAGGCTAATCATCTGCAAGGAACAACGCAAGGAAATAGGAGCTTGGAGGGCAGAGAGGAAGGTTGGAGAGAAGCCAAGATTTCTGGTGAGCATCTGTGAGGATTGTACTGAGAGCTGGCTAGCTGTGAGAGCTAAGTCTTTGTATAATTCCTATGTATTTCCACCATGTATGATAATACAATAGTGTGGGGTTTTTAACTGAGGCTTTCCCAAAGTATTTTCATGTGTATTGTGCCATTGATTCTTCTTCTTCTGGTTATATTGTTCAGCTCGATCTTTAAGCTTCTGCAAATTGATATTAGGAGTAGGTTATAGTATTCTTCTTTGAATTATATTGCATTATTGGGTTAACCTATCACATATTTTCTACATGTTATCGGAGGCTGTGAACAGTATACTGAGAAGAGAATTCGCAGTTTGAAGTTTGGGGTTGCAAGTGAATATCGAATTCATATCATACTTCAAGGTTGGCCAATGGCGTTCTATGGCTTGAGACTTGAGTATGCCTTGGAAGGTAGCTCGAATTACATAGCATGGAAAGATAGAATAGAGGTTGTATTAGAAGACAATGGCTTGAAGGAATTCATTGATCAAGAAATCCCAAAGCCATCTTCAACTAATGCACAAGAGTTGGCTGAGTGGAAGAAGTGTGTGGCGAAGGTGAGATGGATCATCCTTGAGGGAGTTCGAGACCATATTGTCTCAAGTCTTCATGGGAAGGATACTCCATTTTCAATGTGGAATACATTGAAGGACCTCAAGCAGAATAGTAGCGACCAGAGGAAATTGGCCCTCAAGGATAAGCTTTGAAGAATCAAGATGGAGAAGGGCGATACTATTTCCACATATCTGAACAAGCTCACCACTTGCAGAGATGAGCTTGGCAGTGTGGGAATAATTACTGCCGATGATAATATGGTGAGCCTTGCTCCCCTTGGCCTTCCAAAGAGCTAGAATAGCTACCAAGACTCTGTGAATGGAAGGGAGAAACTGCCGGATTGGGAACAAATGTGGTTGGATCTTATGCAGGAGGAGATCAAGAGGATCACACAAGATGGTTCTTCATCCAAGAATGATGATGAAGAAAATCTGGCCTTAGCAAGTAAGGCAAGGAAAGGGAAGGGTAAGGCTTCCCATTTAAAATCAAATTCTTCTCATGGAGGGAAGAAGGGTGACATGTCTAAAGTAAGATGCTTTAATTGTCACAAGATGGGACATTATGCGACTAATTTCCCATTGAAGAAGTCCAAGAAGGGATCCTTGGAAGGATTGGAAGGTGAGGCATTAGCCTCTTAGTTCGAAATGGACTTTACCCTCATCACATGCATGGTGTCATCGATAATGGGTTGTGTCTGATATCTTGACAGTGGAGCCTCATTCCATAAGACCGGTGATAAAAATTTATTCAGTGCCTTGGAGGAGAAAGACCTCAAGATGCAGATAGAGATGGGTGATGACGGAAGGTATAGTTTTTTAGGAGTGGGTACGGTTGCTTTTCAGAGGGAGCATGGAGCTCCTCTCACCTTGACAGATGTGATGTATGTGCCTAGACTGAAGAAGAACTTGGTATCAGTCGCGATGTTGGAGGAAAAAGGCTACGATGTTGTCTTCAGTAATGGAAAGGCATTCTTAAGACACATAGCCACGGATCAGACCAAGAGGATATGGATTCGGGTGAAGAATCTCTATAAACTAGAGGTAGATGATTGTGCAACATTGAGTACGAAAGTAGAATTGGTGCAAAGCCAAGACATTGGTGAGTTGTGGCACAGGTGGTTGGGCCATTTGCATCATGGGGCTTTGAAGATAATGTAGTAGATATCTACAGGACTTCCCAAAAGTAAACTTGAGCAAGTTGACACATGCAAAGGTTGTACCTTGGGAAAGTACACCAAGTCTTCCTTTCATGATCGAGACATTCAAGCAGAGGCTATCTTAGAGAGAGTTCATACTGATTTGTGTGGACCATTCTCGATGGAATCCACAGCAAAGCAAAGGTATTATCTGATTTTCATTGATGACTATTCTCGTAAATGCTGGATTTATTTCATGTAGAAGAAAGACCAAACCTTCACAAAGTTTTGTGAGTTCAAATCTTTGGTCAAGAAAGACTCAAGGAAGAAGATAAAGGCCTTGAGAAGCGACAACGATGGAGAATATGTCTCTCAAGAGTTTAAGGACTTCTGTGTAGCGGAAGGAATTAAACGAGAGTTGACAACACCTCATAACCCACAACAGAATGGGGTGACCGAGAGGAAGAACAAAACTATTGTAGGGGCAGCATGGGCAATGCTACAAGATCAAGGCCTACCACTTCACTTATGGGTTGAGGCATGCAACACAATGGTCTATTTGCAGAATAGAAGCCTGCATCACATACTTGGGATGAAGACACTAGACTCGGAATCTTTCTCCCATAAGAGACCAGATGTGGGTCACTTCAGGATTTTTGGCTCATCAGTATATTGCCATGTGACAAAGGATGCATGGAAGAAGCTTGAGTCGACAACAGAGTTGGGGATATTTGTGGGGTACAATGATACACCTCACAACTATCAGGTGTACTTGCCTACCAGTCGGAGGATAGTGGTTCACAGAGATCTCAAGTTTGATGAGCAAAAGGCCATGTGAGTTTCCCTTGAGAGGGAGCTCCAACTACAGGTTATGGAGGAGCTGTTGGTTCCTAAGGACATGGAGCCTCAGACTAATGCAGAGCAGCCACATGCAGAGGTTCCAGGAGTGGAGACATCCACTCAAGCAGAGTCTTCCAAAGATGGACAGAAGCACACAAGAGAAGCTAACAAATTTTTGGAGGATGCGGGAGAGAATGTAGGAGCACCATCTTCTCAGTGCAGACAGAGGAGGTAACCTGATAGGTACACTGGATACATGGCCCTTTCTAGGGAATGTGTTGAGACCAAGCCATCTTCCTTTGAGGAAGCAGTGCAACAGCCGATTTGGGTTGATGCTATGGTGGAGGAGTATGACTCCATAGTTTGTAACAGTGTTTGGGACGTGGTTCCGAGACCGGAGAACAAGTCTATTGTGAGTTCCCGTTGGCTTTATGATCCAGGTGGATGTTGGTGGCCACCCACCTATCCCATCTGGACCCCCACAATTGTCCCTTTCAGTTTTTCAGTTTCCTTAATTATAGCGCAGTTTACTATTTTTAGCAGTTTTTCGGGTCCTAAACTTCCGGAGCCGTTTTGAGGCCCTAAACGACGTTGACGTTTTTTGGGAAATCTACCTCCAACGATTTTTCTGTCTAAAAATCGTCTTTTTCGTCGTAGTCCTCGGAGAGATCTTTCCAACGGGCTATCATGCACGTCAAACGGAGATAATACGACCAATTCGCGACCCCGGGAAGTTGATGTACCAACTTACCCAAAAACGGGGCCCACAATTTGGCGTTTCATCTTCTAGGGTTAGGTTTTGGAATGTGAAGGGTTTTCCATTGTTTCTAAACAATAAATAGGCCTTCGAGCCTCATTGTAACACAGTTCAGAATAGTTCAGAGGCATGTAGCCGCCACATCTCTTCTCAGAGATAAGCTACCATCGCCCTAGCTGGTTTATTTCTATTTCCGGTTGTAAGCATATTTCAGTATTTTCCATTAATGAAATGAAGTATTATTTCCGCTTCATCTTTGTGTATATGGTTATCTTTGTATTTTGTTGCATTCCTGTTTAAATACGGATCAATGGTATCAGAGTGGTCTGCTTTTTCTCTGTTTTTCTTTGCATGTCCCCAACGAGGTCAGGATATAAGGAGTTAGGGCTTGAACTGGTCGAACCTTTGCAAGACCAGCCTCGCAAATCTCGACGACCTCCCATGGCGGATGAGAAGAAAAACGAGGGGGCAGGAGATCCTATCAAAATCTTGCTCGAAGAAGCCCTCGAGCGACAAAGGAACGCGATGATGGACAGCTTTGCCTAGATCCTTCAGCGGCTACCCAGAGGTGACGCATCGGCTTCCAACAGCTACTCTGGAAATGCCACACCCTTTAAGGTACAAGTTAATTTTGAAATCCCCATCTTCGAGGGTCAAATAGACGCAGATGCTGTAGATAAATGGTTAAATCTGCTAGATGGGTATTTTTCTGTTCATGAATTTTCAAGTCGGGAAAAGATTGTTTTTGCTCTTCTCAAAGCAGCCCCCCACGTCAAGGACTGGTGGGAAAGCTACTGCGAGCAGAAGGATGAAAGTACATGCTCACTGTTTTCAGCTGCACCCACTTGGAATGACTTCCGGGATGCCATCAAGGAGCAGTACTACCCTGTCAAAAGCTATGAGGACAAATACATCAAATGGACCACACTGCGGCAGGGATGAGACCAAGATGTGTCGGAGTTCATAAACATTTTTCATACCCTTTGCACACAATTGGGTATCAAAGATTCTGAGCTGCATCTGGTACTCAAATACTGCAGCTGCCTACACAGATACGTCCAGGAAGAGATGGAGTTCTTGAACATCTCCTCACTCGGCACAGCATACCGACACACTGTCAAAATCGAGCAAAAGTTCAAACAGAAGAAGCGAGACTTTGGATCTGCAAATCTGAAGCCTAAAGGACAAAGCCAAGGCAGGGTGACCCAAGACAACCCCTCGAAGCCGTAAGAAAAGAACACCACCACGAAGCCGAAGAAGGACACAGGAAAGTGGTGTGAGTTCCACAAAAGTCCCACTCATAACACAAGTGAGTGTCGGACCAAGCAGTCGCTGGTGGCTGAGTTGAAGGCTTCCGAATCAGATGCATGTTCTGACCCTGAGCCAGAACCTGACAAGGGGAATGACAAAGGGAAGCAGATCATTGATGCGGAGCCCAGCGCCACTGTTTCCACCGCCAAGATCCAGAAAAATGAGCCCGAAGATCCAGAGGAGGGGGAACGTCTTTTCCACTCACAGATGTGGGTGAAGGGTTTGCCGCTGCAATTCATTGTTGACAGTGGTAGCCAAAAGAACCTCATTTCAGCAAAGGTCGTGAAGCGGTTGGGCCTACCAACTACACCACACCCACAGCCGTATAGTATCTGGTGGCTTCACGAAGGACGAGATCTCAAAGTTCGCTAGCAGTGCCGCCTTCCCTACAGCATCAAGCCCTTCACAGATGAGGTATTGTGTGATGTTACACCTCTGGATGTTTGTGATGTACTATTAGGCTAGCCATACTTGTGGAGGCGACATGCTGTGTATGAGTCAAGGCCTCGCGCTATCATTATTTCTTTGGATAATTCATTATACAGGATACCGAAGGTAGCCCCACCTACTACCACCTCTTTGATCACTGCTAAGAAAGGCAGCAAGCTCATCTCACAGACTAGGAAATTTATTTTCTGTTTGGTTCACTCCCAAAGTAAGGGGAAGATCGTTGCTACATCCATGACCCCCGCAAAGGGTTCCTCCACACAGTAGCAGCAGCAAAGGGATACGGTCATGATAGAACACAGGAACAACTTCTCCTCACCCACAGGGGTACCACACAAGTCTCAGGTGGGCAACAAAGTTTGGTTACATCTACAGAAAGAACGCCTTACCAGAACCCATCAGAAACTCAGACCACTCCGACATGGTTCTTACACTAGTACCAAGGCTACGGGAAACAATTCTTGGAAGAACAACATTCCTCCATTCCTTCGCTTGCATCGAGTGTTCAATGTGGACCATTTTCGACCATGCTTCCCACCATTTCTGGACACATCAGAGATTGCAGAACAGCTCACCAAAGACCCAGCTCAGCAGAAGTTTCCTCATCTCAGGGAGGAACTCAACGCAATGGGGACCATTGCTTCCTAAGGGGGGAGGAATGATCCAGGTGGATGTTGGTTTCCACCCACCTATCCCATCTGGACCCCCACAACTGTCCCTTTCATTTTTTCAGTTTCCTTAATTATAGTGCAGTTTACTATTTTTAGCAGTTTTTCGGGTCCTAAACTTCCGGAGCCATTTTGATGCCCTAAACGACGTCGACGTTTTTTTGGAAATCTACCTCCAGCAATTTTTCTGTCTAAAAATCGTCTTTTCCGTCGTAGTCCTCGGAGAGATCTTTCCAACGGGCTATCATGCACGTCAAACGGAGATAATACGACCAATTCGTGACCCCAAGAAGTTGATGTACCAACTTACCCAAAAACGGGGCCCACAATTTGGCGTTTCATCTTCTAGGGTTAGGTTTTGGAATGTGAAGGGTTTTCCATTGTTTCTCAACAATAAATAGGCCTTCGAACCTCATTGTAACACAGTTCAGAGGCATGTAGCCGCCACATCTCTTCTTAGAGATAAGCTACCATCGCCCTAGCTGGTTTATTTCTATTTCCGGTTGTAAGCATGTTTCAGTATTTTCCATTAATGAAATGAAGTATTATTTCCACTGCATCTTTGTGTATATTGTTATCTCTGTATTTTGTTGCGTTCCTGTTTAAATCTGGATCACTTTACAAGGTAAAGTAAGTTGCTCATGGTAGTGTGGACAAGCATCAGGCAATATTTTTTTCCCCTGGCTTTTCACAAGTCGAGGGGATTGACTATGATGAGACTTTTGCTCCTATCGCAAGGTACTCATATATCAGATCCATGTTGGCACTATCATCACAGATGGGTTGGAAGATCCATGAGATGGATGTGAAGACTGCATTCCTCAATGGCCAGATTGAGGAAGAGGTGTACATAGAGTAGCCGAAAGGTTTTGAGACCTTTGATCATGAGTCGCATCTGTGCCGACTCAAGAGAGTGTTGTACGGCCTGAAGCAAGCGCCTCGTTCTTGGTACACCGGGATAGACAACTAATTCATTGGGTTGGGCTTCATAAAGAATGAAGCGGATGCGAACTCGTACCACATCGTGGTGAAAGGTAAGCTGTTAATCATCGTACTTTATGTTGATGATCTCATATTGACTGGTGATGATTAGTTTATCATGTTTTGCAAGGAGGACCTTGAAAGAGAATTTGAGATGAAAGACAAGGGGTCTCATGCATTACTTCCTTGGCATGGAAGCATGGCAGAAGGATGGGGAGTTTTTGTGTCTCAGGGCAAGTATGCCAACGAGATACTCAAGAGATTCCACATGGAAAAGTGCAAGCCCATGCAAACTCCTATAGCAGGTAACTGGAGGAAGGAGGTTACTACTTCAAGAGAAGTGGTAGAGGCTACTGTGTACAGGGATCTTGTGGGTTCATTGATGTACTTAGTGAACACACGACCAGATTTGTGATATGCAGTGAACCAACTGAGTCAAGCGATGGTTCAGCCTACCAAGATGTTTTGGAAGGTTGTAAAGCATGTATTAAGATACCTCAGAGGCACATCTCAATATGGATTATTGTATAGATGGACAGAGGGAGTGAAGCTACAGGGCTTCACTGATGCAGATTGGGCAGGGAGTCCATCAGATCGGAAGAGCACATCAGGAGGGATTTTCAACCTTGGGTCAGCGGCAGTTTCTTGGTACAACAGGAAACAGAGGTCGGTTGCACTTAGCTCAACAGAGGAAAAATACATGGCTGTAACTCAGGCAACATGTGAGGCCATTTGGATGTGAAAAATCCTAGTTGGTTTGTTTGATCAGAGGATGGATCCAACTGTGATCTATTGTGATAATCAGAGTTGTATCAAACTCTCTAAGAATCCAGTATTTCATGATAGGTCCAAGCACATCGACATCTAGTATCATCATCTCAGAGACTGTGTAGCGAGGAAGATCATGTTGTTGCAGTATATTTTGATAGAGGAGCAAGATTCTAACATTTTGACAAAGGCATTGTAAAAGTGTAAATTCAAGTTCCATAGAGACAGGATCAGGGTGGCAGATAATCCCTTTCTTGTTGGGAGGGAGTGTTGAAATAAGGCAATAAGAATATTCCAATTTAATTTGTCCTTGAATTAAATTGTGAATTAAAATCAAATTTAGTCTTAACAGCTACTTGGAAATAATTAATTAATTAATTTTAAATTAATTAGTTGGATAAATTCAAGTTAGAAGTCTTTCTGAAGTCATGCAAGAGTTATCCCTTAAATTAAGGAGATAAGATGGAGTTCTATTTGAGTTGTAATTAGTTAACTCAATTTACTAAGTTAAGTCCAATTAAATTAGTTCCAAACTGTTTGAGGAACTAATAGCAAGTTAACAGTCAGTTGATGCATTAATGCACTCAACTAGTGCTACTCCAATTAACTGAATATTCCCTCATCAGAAACTCATGCATGTCTATTCTGAGAAATACCCAGTTGAGCTTAATGTTTAAGGACAATGTACTATCAGTTGCATGTGTTTTCTCATCGAGAAAACTCATGCATGCAGTCAAGGATTTATCCTTGAGGATTGCGCAGTTTTGAAGGATTGGTTTTCCACATGGTAATAGGCTAATCATCCACAAGGAACAGTGCAAGGAAATAGGAGCTTGGAGGGCAGAGAGAAAGGCTGAAGAGAAGCCAAGATTGCCTATGAGCATCTGTGAGGATTGTACTGAGAGCTCGCTAGCTGTGAGAGCTAAGGCTTTGTGTAATTCCTATGTATTTCCACCATGTATTATAATACAATAGTGTGGGGTTTTTAGCTGAGGCTTTCCCAAAGTATTTTCATGTGTATTGTGCCATTGATTATTCTTCTTCTGGTTATATTGTTTAGCTCGATCTTTAAGCTTTTGCAAATTGATAGTAGAAGTAGGTTATAGTATTCTGCTTTGATTTATATTGCATTATCGGGTTAACCTATCAGCCCCAAGTCCTTCATCTTGAATTCTCTTACAAAAATCTTTTGCAAGACTTGATCAACTTCTCATCACTGGTTAAAATTAAATCAATGACATATAATACTATAATCAATAATTTACCTTCAACAACAATATGGTAAAGGTTTGCATCCACTTCACTTTTGGTGAAGCCCAACCTGGTGAGATATCTGTTGATCCTAGTGTACCAAGCACAGGGTGCTTGTTTCAATCCATACAAGACTCGATTGAGTCTGAACACATCTGAATCTCTATCAAATGTCCCAAATCCTTCCGAGTGCTTAATGTATAACCCTCCTCAATCACTTCATTGACGAATTTTTTCTTCACATCCATATGATGGATCTTCCATCCCATTTGCGCTACAAGAGCTAGAATTGATCTAATTGAAGAGTACCTTGATACTTGAAAAAAGGTCCCCTCATATGTTAGACTTTAAGCTTCTGTGGTTGTTTTTTGGTGTAGTATGATCCAGATTATCCACAGTATTATATTCATCATGTCGACGTTTCGAACCCCAAAGGGGGTCCATCATCAGGACCAAAAATGGTAGATTATGAATGATTGTTCTTTGAGAGAAGAATCCTCTGACTAGCGTATATATAAACCTAATTAATCCTAAATAGTGAAAGCTGACTTAACCTACATATATTAATTTAATTTTTATTATTATTTTATTTATTTCAGTTTTAATTTATTTTTGTTTTAATTATTTATTTTAATTTAATTATTCTAATTATAATTATTTTAATAAATTAATTATTAATTCTTAATAGATATAATAAACTATTTAATTGGTTTAGTTAATTAATTAATTAATTAGTCAATTAATATAATTTAATTAGTTAATTAATATAATTAATTTATAATTTTTGTAAATGTTTTCTCATGGAAGTGTTGGATAATTGTCTCCTCATAGTTAATTCCCTCCACCTGAGAGAACCCCTTGGCCAGAAATCTGGAAATGTGTTTCTCGATGCTTCCATCTACTACTTGCTTCACCTTGTAGATCCACCTGGAACCTACCATTGAATTGTCCTCTAGTCTTGAGGCCACTTCCCAAACACTATTTCTAATAATGGAATCATATTCCTCTACCATGGCATCAACCCATACTAGTTTCTGCACTTCTTCCTTGAATGACGATGGCTCACTATCTACAAGCTCACTCATCAGAGCCATGTAACCAGTGTACTCCCACATTCTCTCTAGCATCATGCAATAATCCATCAATTTCCCTCGTGCACTTCTTTCCATCTCTGGATCTCTCTACTCAATGAGTGGGTGTCTCAACTCTTTGCTCCTTTTCTTGTGCCTACTCCACAACTTCCCGAGGTTCTTCTTTTGGAGCTAAAAGATCCTCAATTAAATGCAACTGAATCTCCCTCTCAAGAGAACACCTCATTTCCTTCTCCTAATAATTGTCATCTTGAGAGATGGAAAGTACACACGATAGTTGTGAGGTGTTTCAGTGTACCCCACAAATATGCCCAACTTAGTTGTAGGCTCTATATTTTTCCTTCAGTCCTTGGAAACATGACAGTAAACTGATGATCCAAAGATCCTGAAGTGTGACACATCTAGTTTCTTCCCTGAAAAATCTTCCTCTGGTGTACTCATGCCAAGAATCCGATGAGGACTCCTATTCTGCAAATAAACAATTGTGTTGCATGCTTCAACCCACAAATGCAACAGTAGGTTCTAGTCATGCAACATGGCCCATGCAGCTCCCACAATACTTATGTTCTTCCTCTCATCCACCCCATTTTGTTGTGGGTTATGGGGCGCTGTCAACTCTCATCGGTTTGAACTCGAGCGGCCATCCTGATCCTTCTGCAGTGTGATACGCCGAGCCTTTGGCTATCAGAGCGATTGAGAAGCACACCCAAGGCGCAGACTGACTGCAGTCTCTCCCGAAAATTGCGCGCTGCATTCTACAGGAACGTTGTCATTCTACAGGAATGCTGCATGCTACAGGAACGCAGTTTTCTACAGGAAAGAGGGTGCCTCACGTAAAAAGGTGGCCAATTAAAGAGGTAACCCTGAACTCTTCATGCAACTGGTCATTAAAGGTGGCAGAATTGTCGTCCACAGTCTGGTCATAGAGAAACGGTGAAATTGTTGTCTGTTGTGCCTATACTGTCATTCTACAGGATGTCGAGTAATTAAACTGTGTTAAGTCCTCAGGGATAAATTTTGTGGGTTATGTGCATGACATTCTACGCTCTATCTCAGTAAACCAAAATCTCTTCCACAATCACCACCTCTGGTTAAGAAACTTGTTTTATCATGCCAGGTGGTTTTATAAGACGAGAACCCACTGATTCAACCAAATTAAGGGAAAACCAGGAAGTGGTAGAGCTCTTCACACGGGTTCAATGGATATCTTTTTTTGACAAATTGCAGGGGTACGATGATGAAGTGGCAGAAGAATTTTTGCAGGCTCTGAAGCCGAAATCCAAGACACTGGCCACAGTGAACTTCAGAGGTCTAAGCCTCAAGCTCACCCTGCAATATATCAGTCGGATTACTGAACTTCCGATGGGTTTGCCATGGGATAAGGAAGAAAGAAAGTTGAGCCAGCAAGCTAAGAAAGAATTCTTTCCACCTGAGGAGGAATTCCCAGAGGACAAAAATGGGGTGCGAAGAACCAGTTTGCTGCCACCATGGAATGAAGTCAGCTTGCAAATCATGAAATATATAACTTGTGAAGGCCGTTTTAGCATCGTGTATGCATAGCACTTTCGGTTGCTCACTGAATTGAGGCACCGGATTGATCTTCCTGTAGAACAAAAACTGAGCATTCCTTATTTCCTGTTGCAGTCTCTAATTGAGTGTGCCACAAAGCTAAAAGGGGGCATACCAGATCAGATAGCCCACCATGGGTTGGTCAAGCTTCTTATGGAGGATGCGCTGCATTCATATAAGGTTCCCCTCTCATGGGAATCATTCCGGAATTTGACAAGAGATGGAGACATTAAAATGTTGATTGAAGAAACGGGTTCCTCCAGCAGTGAGGAACAAGACTCAGTGGCCGAGGGAAAGAGAGAAAAAGGCCAGAAGACCCCGACCACAGTGCATAAGAAAGAACAAAAGAAGAAGCATGAGGAAAAGGATGACAAAGAAAAAGGTAGCACACCCATCTTGTCAGCAAGAGAAAAGAGGTTGAAGAGCAGACAGACAAAGCTGAGGTGGTCCACATCAGCCCAAGTACCTCATCAACACCTGCAACCAAGGCAAAAAGCAAAACCCATGTGGCTAAGCAAGAAAAGGTGGTGACACCCGTGTCTACAGGAAAGCAGAAACAGGGTTCTACAGGAAGCCCAAAATTGGTAAAGAAAGGATCTTCTACAGAAGGCCCGGAAGTGGGCAAAGCGGGGTCTTCTACAGGAAGCCCGAAATCTGAAAAGAAGGGGCCCTCTACAAGGAGCTCTGAGAAAGCAAAACGCAAGAAAGAGAAGGCTGGTATTCTCGAAAAGGAGGCAGCAGCTGCGCTGGCCGCCCTCAGTACACCTCCAAAGCCGAAGGAGAAGAGAGAGAGGGAGATCCCTCTACCATTTGAAGCCAGGAGAAGTAAGAGAATAAACACGGGCAAGCCGCAGCCTCCACCCAGCAGCCAAACCATTTCAGGGGGTGTCCCTACTTCGCCCAGTAAAATATCCCCCTCTAAAACATCGGCCACCCCCAAGAAGGGAAGCCCAAAAATAACTTCCTGGACACGAAGGATAGGCCAATCGGCTTCCGAAGCCCGTCTCAAGGAAATGGAAAAGGGGGAGGAAGCGCCACCCTCGTCACCGCCAAGGGCAGAAAAGGCAGGGCCACCAAGAACAGGAAAGGAAGAGCATGCTCCGGGCTCTAGTTCTCGGCCAAGGACAAGGAGCCGGAGCAAAGTTGCTCAAGGATGAGCAAATAGTTTAGCTGGGGGGTGATGATGAGCCCCAATTTTTGGTACAATTTGGGCTCATATTGGCCTACTTAACTTGCTCAACCATTCATATTTTACCACTTATGCATTCATTTCTTAGTATATTCGTGTTGTTTGTAGGAAGAAGGGCAGGCATTATATCTATGTGACTAATACATGATGATTTCAGGTTCTTGGCATTAAAGAGAGAAAAAGACCACGCAAAAGGAGACAAGGAGACAGCAAAGGTGACATTGCGGGTTCATAGGGAGGTTGTCCACAGTCTTGATGACCCTCCTCGTGATTTTCACCTTCACTCCGAGCTCTAACAGCTCTCCCCACCGAGCTTAAAGGCAGCCAACACGTTCTACAGGATCAGCAGTTTTACAGCAGTTTGACTGTCAGTTGGACAGCCAAGCTCCACGAATGGAGGAAGCCAGCTTGATCTTCATTTTGTATAAATATGAAGGCCGTAGCCTTTGTTAGGAGCTTTTTGAACTTTTGGACTGATATTGTAATTTGGGAGCATAGCTCGGTGTTTGTTTTTGTAAGCCAGTTTTGGCATGACATTAGACTTTTGATTATGAATAAAGGCAAGCAGATTTGGATCTAATTCTGAGCTTTTAAGGGAGCTATAGCTCTCAGGTTAGGGCCCAACCTGAGAGCAATAGATCTCCTCTTCTTGTAGTGTGATTTACCTTTCTTTCCAGCACTTTGTTTACTTGTTTTGATATGCATTTCAAGAACACAGTTTGCTGATTTGATTTCTTTAAATAGGATTGAGTAGGATTGGTTTATGATTAGATTACTTTCAGCTGTTTAGATTCGGATAGGAGGTTCGTAATCCACTGGAGCTCCAAGAAAAGGTTGTTAGAGATCACTGCCATCTCTGTTTAGGGATTGGGGTGCAGTCTATACTAACCACCCAAAAAAATGCAGTCTTTTCTACCTTCATGCAAGCTGCAACACAGTCGGTTTAATCGTGGATCCTTCCATGCACTTTTGCTCTTGAGCCATACTTCGTCATTGCAATTCCATGCACGACTTTTCTTCATGATTTACATCACTGTTTATTGATTTAATAGCACAGGTAGCACTGGTTAATGAATTCTCGTTTTTGGTGCAGGACATAAGTCATTTGTTTTATTTACACTGCTCCATATCATTCTACTCCCTTCTTCTTCTTCTTAACCTCTCCTCAAGCCACCTACTCGGCCTCTGTTCAGCTCGTTTACCTTCCAACTCATCCATTGCCACGTAGCTTCATCTTTTTGACCTTTCGTTGCTGCCATCCTTCTATCCACCACCCAACTCCGTGCACTCTCTCTCCATCTTGTTCCTCTGCCCCTGAGCCATCACAAGTTCCATCTCCACCTTACCTATCCACCCAAACCGTTCCATCACTTCACCATCACCCAAAACTTCCACTTACAGCACATCCTGTAGAAGTTAGCAGACTTCCTGTAGAATTCCTTAGTTTCCTGTAGGATCCCCTACAGACATCCTGTAGAAGCCTGCAAACTTGGTTGCCGAGCATCTGAACGGTGTAGACTTCTGTGGACTGATGTTAGGGACCCTCTGGGACCTCTCCTAGCCATCCTGACCTTTCCCAAGCTTTCTCTCCCTTCGCACCACCTCTGCACAGCCAAACCCTAATAAGAAACAAATTCATAATCACTCCATCCACTTAAGCAAAAATACAAAAACAATGTTCTTTTTCATAGAAGTAGTTTGAGTTCATGCATTTCACATAATTAGAAGTAATGGCATCATTTGTAGACATTTGCACTCTCACTATTGCACCATAGAGGTTAAACTAGTCAGATTAGGGTTTACTAGGGTTTCCATGCTTTGGTTGGCTTTCAGTTCATTTTTGCAAAGTAGATCAATTTCCCTTGAGATAGCCTTCGTCCATCATTTAGAAAGCTTCTTCTGAGAGCATATAGAAGTTGGCTTGAGCCCTAGCGGACTTGTGCCAGCTGACCAAGTGACAGCTGCGACAAGAGCTAGTACTTGTGCATACAACACCGTCGCTTCCAAGTTTGTACGAACTACCGAGTTGATAAAATTAGAGATAGGAAGCCCCAGGAGTTGTAGCATTATTGCTACAATACTGGAGCCCACCATCTTTTTGGCGCCGTTGTCGGGGAAGCGTCAGAGTATTAGTAATTGTTGCTTTTCTTCTATTTTCTTACTCTTGCCTTCTGTAGATTAGTTTATTTCATCTCCATTCTACAAAAGTAGTATAGACATTTCCTGCTTTCATAGATTAGCATTTCCTGCTTTCATAGATTAGCATTTCATTTCTGCAAGCGTAGACTAGCATTTCCATTCCTGCAATTTCATTTGAGCAAAGTAGATTAGTTCTTTCCTGCTTTCAGTTTAATTCTGCATCTTTATAGATAGTTGTAGATCAATCTGTTTCAGTTTTGCAGGTACCAAAAAGAAAAAAGCAAAAGCAATCAAAAAAGAAAGTCTTTTCCATTTCATGCCTCGTAGGAACCGAGATAAATCAGGCAAATTCCTACCCAACACCCCCACCACATCACTGAGTCACCCTTCTCTCTTCTTTGGTGACAGTGACCCAGAAGAACCTATAGGTGAACATCCCGAGATATACAAAGATCCTATAGTAGAAGAAGAGTTAGAGACCACTCCATCTGAAGCTATGGCTGACAATAGAAGAGAAGATGAGAGAATAGAAGGTGCCTTCCCCATCTGAGAGACCAATGGAGAGATGAAAATGAAGAACATTAGCCCCTCCGCCTTACCTCACTTCCATGGACTGACTACTGAAGATCCTGATACCTTCCTGTTTGAGTTTGCTGTCCTTTGTAGAACCTATGACTATACTGAAGATGAGCAAAAGGTGAAACTCTTCTCTTCAACTCTTAAGGATGCAGCATTACGCTGGTTCATGGGCTTACCTGGGAATAGTATCACCACTTGGGCTCAGATGTAGCAAGCTTTCAATACCAAGTACAGGGATTATTGTAGGTCCAAGGAAACCAAGGGAGAAATCTTTTGGATGACCATGGGAAATGATGAGTCCTTAGAGGATTATGAGGAGAGGTTCCAACTCAGCTATAAGCGAGCCAAGTACACACTTGACCCTGAATCCCTCAAGTTGGTCCTGCTCCGAGGAGTCCCTGAAGACCTCTTAGATACCCTTCACATGTTAGCTGGGGGGGACATTTACCAACTGCCTTATGAGGACATCAAGACTGTGTTTAGAAACCACTCCAGGGCAGCTCGGAAACGAGGTAGGGGAAACCTCCTCGCAACTAGTGTCCCTTTCTCCGAACATGAGCTTGCAAATCAATTAGAAGATCTCAAGAGTGAGATGAGACAGACCATTGCCATGCAACTGGACACATTCAGAATCCAGCAGAAGAAAGAAGAAGCTGAGAGAGCCTTGGCTGTCTTCTACCCTAGGTGCACAAGGAGACACCCTAAGAACGAATGCCCATTGCATTCGGTTGAAGTATGTTTCGTTTGTGAGGAGGACCATCCCACAAATCAGTGTCCAACCTTACCTGGGTTTAAAGCCATGTACCAAGGGACAGAAGCTCCCACTGAACCTCTCTATTACCTCAACCAAAGGAGGCCACAAGGATCTAGACCTTATCAGCAAGGAATGCAAGGGGCACCTCAAGCTTATTACAGCCCCAACCAATCGACTCCTATGCCTTCTTGGGGTCCCTCTGCTCATCCTTCCTGGTCCATGCCTCCTCCATGGTCTTATCCACCTCAGTACCCTATTCAACCTACTTCTCATTCATATCATTCACATGCCTAGCCACAGCCTCAGTGGAATGCACCTCAGTAGGGGTGGAGGCCCCAGTACAACACTCCTCCTGCCATTTTGCCTCCACCACCGGTTCAACCTCAGCCATTACCTCCTGCTCCTCCAAGGCAACCTCAAATGCCTGCTCAACCGAACCCGAACCCCAACAATAGACAGGCCCAACAGGTATACACTGGGGAAACCTCATGCCCTACCTATGCTGTGGAGATCCAGGAGATCAACCTTCGATCTGGAAAGACTCTACCAGATTGCCAACCTCCTCCCCCAGAGGATGAGGAAGATAAACAGGAAAGTGAACCAAAGGCTATTCCACCCTTTCCTGAGAGACTAACAGCCACCACACAACCCAACCCAGAGGAGGATGAGCTTCTGGGTGAGCTCAAGCAGTTGTGTGTAAAAATACCACTTCTCCAAGCCATCAAGGATGTGCCAATATACAACAAACTGGTTAAGGAAAAGTGTTTCAAACACCCAGGCAGGTGGAAGAAAGATGCTTCAACCATCAATGTCATAGGACAACTGTCTGACCTTATGTTAGGACAAGTCATCTGCCCAAAGTACCTAGATCCTGGAAGTCTTGTAGTAGATGTCCACATCAATGGCACCATCATACCTCACACCTTGATCGATCTGGGGGCTGCCATTAATGTGATGACCAGGGATACCATGCTCAAACTCAATCTTCAGGGTTCCTTGAGGAAGACCTCGACAGTACTGCAATTAGCAGATCGCTCCACTGTGACTCCCGAAGGGATTGTGGAGGATGTCTTGGTCTCTATCGACTCTTGGGAATATCCTGCAGATTTCTTGGTTCTGCAACCCAAGGCAAAGCTTACTGGATATCCTCTCATTTTGGGAAGGCCTTGGTTAGCCACTGCAGATGCTTACATAAGTTGTCGTGCAGGAAATATGACCATCAAAAATGGTCCTATGTCCAAGCAGCTAGTCCTATACCCTCCTGCCCAACCCTCCTTAGAGCATGACTTACCACTCTGGTTAGAGGAAGGAGAGGAAGACGAGGTGTACTCAGCACCTCTGTGCACCTTAGAGACCACTAGAAGAGACCCCCCAACCGAGGATGACTTGATTGAGACCTTGATCCAGAATCCACCTTCCAGTGCACTATCCTTAGAGAAATTGGTGGAGGATGCCCAAGCTAGCACTTTAGTGGATCTTTGTACAACCAACCCTGTCACTCCCAGAGTCAAGAATGTGGAGTTCGGCCCTGAGAGAACGTTGAAGATCAGCTCCTCCCTATCTCCTTCCCAGGAAAAGGAGCTGTGTAGCCTGTTGGCCAGTCACCTAGATGCTTTTGCTTGGAGCTATAAGGAGATGAAAGGAGTCCATCCTTCGGTTTGTACCCATCACATATACATCAAAGAGGATTGTAAGCCGGTTAGGCAACCCCAGAGGAGAATGAATCCAGCCCTTAAGGACATTGTCAAGGAAGAATTGCAAAAACTGTTGGATGCCGGATTCATCTACCCCATCTCAGATAGTGAATGGGTGTCCCCTCTGGTGTTGGTTCCCAAGAAAAATGGGAAATGGAGAATCTGTGTGGACTACCGAGAACTGAAAAAGCTACCAAGAAAGACCATTTCCCTCTACCTTTCATAGATCAAGTGTTGGATGGACTGGCAGGAAAGAAGTTCTTCTCTTTCCTGGATGGGTTTAGCGGGTACAACCAAATCCAAATCAGCCCGGAAGACCAAGATAAGACCACCTTCACTTGTCCTTGGGGTACCTTTGCCTACCGAGTCCTTCCCTTTGGGCTATGCAATGCTCCTGCTACCTTCCAGAGAGCTGTTTTGAGCATCTTCTCGGAGCTGGTCCATGATGCAGTGGAAATCTATATGGATGACTTCACTCCTTATGGGGCCAACTTTCAGGAAGCATTGTCCAATCTGGGAAAAGTCCTAACCAAATGCATCGAGATGAACTTGTCCCTTAGTCCTGAAAAATGTGAATTCCTAATGACTGAAGGGACCGTGCTAGGCCATACCATTTCTTGCCAAGGGTTGCAGGTGGATCCTAACAAAATTGCTCTCATCAAGAAGGTTCCACCTCCTCAAAAGGTAAGGGATGTTCGGAGTTTCTTGGGATTAGCAGGATACTACCGGAGATTCATTAAAGATTTCAGCAAGCTAGCCTCGCCATTGTTTGGCCTGTTGGCAAAAGATGTGGAGTTTAAATGGACTGACGATTGTCAGAGGGCTTTAAATGAATTGAAGGACAAGTTGGTGTCAGCCCCAATCCTGAGAGGTCCAAACTGGGCCCTACCTTTCCACATCCACACTGATGCCTCGAAAAAAGCCATAGGTGCAGCTTTAGGACAAGTTGAGAAAAAACTTCCATATGCCATTTACTTTGTTAGCAAAAACTTGTCCAAAGCTGAGCTGAATTACACTGTAACCGAGAAAGAATTCTTGGTTGTGGTCCATGCACTGAACAAGTTCCGACATTATATTACTGGCTATCAAACCTTTGTACATACAGACCATGCTGCAATTAGATATTTAATGAATAAACCAGATGTGAATGCTCGTATTATTAGATGGTTACTTTTATTGCAGCAGTTTGATTTGACCATTGTTGACAAACCAGGTAGAGAAAATGTTGTTGCTGACTTTTTATCTAGATTGGATTTGTCTGCAGATGAGGATGGAACGGTGGATGACCAGATGCCCGATGAACATCTGTTTGCTATTTCAGTACTCTCTCCATGGTTTGCTGATATAGCAAACTACCTTGTTTCAGCACAGTTCCCTCCGCACCTATCTTCCAGAGAGAAGAGCAGAATCATCAGAAAAAGTGCCTCATTTACTTGGATCGGGGGCAATCTGTTCAAGCTTGGCCCCGATCAGATCTTAAGGCGTTGTGTAAGGGAGGAGGAAGTCTTTGATATCCCTCACTTGTCATGATGGGCCTTGTGGAGGACATTTTGCAGCAAAGAGAACTGCCTTCAAGATCCTGCAGGCAGGCTACTATTGGCCCACACTTCATCAAGATGTCAGAAGATATGTCAGCCAGTGTGACCAATGCCAAAGAATGGGGAAACCGACCCAAAGGGATGAGATGCCTCTCCAACCTCAGGTGACTCTTGAGCCATTTGAGAAGTGGGGTATGGACTTTGTGGGCCCAATCAACCCTCCTTCGAGGCAAAGGTCTTACATCATTGTGTGCACTGACTACCTGACAAAGTGGGCAGAGACTAAAGCAGCAACAGAAGAAAAGGTGGCCGAGTTCCTAAGAGAAAACATCTTATATAAGTTTGGCTATCCAAGAGAGCTGGTCACCGATCAAGGGAGCCAGTTCACCTCCAACCTGGTTGAAGATCTACTAGCTCATCACAAGATCAAGCATAGGACTTCCACCCCCTATCACCCTCAAGCAAATGGGCAGGTGGAAGTCACCAATAGAGCATTAGAAGGGATCTTGACTAAGGTGGTGAGCAGCAGCAGAAAGGACTGGGCAGATCGCCTAGTTGAAGCCACATGGGCTTACAACACCACTTGGAAGACCACCACCGGCTTCACACCTTATGAGCTGGTCTATGGGAAGAAAGCTTTGCTGTCCATTGAGTTTGAATACAACACTTTGAGGATGGCAGCTCAGCTGGACCTAGATCTCAGCCATGCACAACAAGAAAGGCTATTGCAGCTGAATGGCCTGGATGAGCACTGAATGCAGGCCCTCCTTCACTCAGAAGTGGTTCAACTTCAGAGAAAGGTGTGGCATGACCAACATCTCCATGACAAGCAATTTCAGCCGGGAGATTGGGCTTTGTTGTATGACTCCAGATACAAAGATTTCAAGGGGAAGCTGAGAACCAGATGGCTAGGGCCATATTCAGTGGAAAAATGTCATGACAATGGATCTGTGCTTATTAGGACCATTGATGAGGAAGCCATCCCCATGCTTGTCAATGGGCATCGATTGAAGATCTACAGGAAGCCTCCCTCAAGACAAGAGTTCATCAAAACTATGGAGAAGGCAGTGTTGGTCATAGAGAAGGGTTCTGCCTCTGCTTTGGGCATACCCTAAAGAATCTAAAAATAATAATAATAATAATAATAATAAAGATCCTTGGGTGAAAACCTTTCTGAGGCGCCCAAGGCAGGTGGTAGGGGTGAAAACCTCATTGAGGCGCCCCTATTGTCTTTTCAAAAAAAAAAAAAAAAAAAAGAGAAAAAAGAGATTGGAAAAAGATCCTTGAGTGAAAACCTCTTTGAGGCACTTAAGGCAGATGGCAAGGGTGAAAACCTCAATGAGGCGCCCCTGTTATCTTTCAACAAAAAAAAAGAGAAAAAAAGAAAAAAAAAACAAAAGAAAAACAAGGTCAGTAGATTCATTATGTAAAATTGCATGCAGGTGTTCTATGGAGGAGAGGAAGCCTCTCAACTCAAAGCCAAGGGTCCTCATCATGCAGCCAGGACACCTCACCAGCGCCTCCTCCAAGAATCCTCATTTTCTCCAAGGTATGTGCAATTTTATTACAGCTTGAGTCTTCTACAGGAAGACGCAGATTTTCTACAGGAAAATGCAGAGTTTCTACAGGAAGATGCAGATCTTCTACAGGAAGATGCAGATCTTCTACAGGAACGCATCCTTTCTACAGGAAGCGTTGTATTTCTACAGGAAGCTTCCTGTAGAAGCTCAGAACGGGCCAGAATTCATTTCATGAGGAGATCTAACGGCTAAGGATCGGTTTGGACGCATGCATGCCACTGTTGTCAACCATGCACATTGTTGTTATCTTGTTCCACCATCCTTGTCGACATGCAACAGAGTACCTGCACCAGCAAAGCAGATCGATGAGTCTCGAGGAAAAGCAAATTGTAAATGGAAAAAGCGCTAGAGATCTCACACCATATTCATCACAGTCAGCCCGAAGCTCCGAGAGCATGATCGTGAGGCCATCCATCGTCGTGCAGCATGCACCCAAGGAGGAAGAACTGTTCCAAGACATCCCGCGGGAGTCCTGTAACAGTTAAGCCTGCTGGAGTGGATACCATTCACCGCGCAGGCCATATGAAGTGAAACGTGGGCGCATGCAACTGAAGCATCCCATCCATCGACGGCAGCTCATGAACATGGACCTCCGGGCCTGTGTAAGTTCGCCAGCAGCAGGTAAATCGACTCATCAGCGTCCAAAGAGCCGAAACATCGTGTGCAGCCACGCAGGTAAGTGTCTCGACCCTTCCTTCCATCAGATTGCATGAATGTTACTTTGATTGATTGCTTAAGTGTAAAGGTGAATGGGTTGAGCGGCAGTATGGTCAGTTGGCCGGCCACGTCGGCCAGTCAATAGTCTAGTTGGATGTATGGGTGGCGGCCGTGACAAAAAGAATGGGCAGCACGCACGTGAGAGAAATCCCGTCGAGAAAACGAGTTCAACAGAAGGGGCGGCGGCAGATCCGCGGGAATTGATGCGGCAGCAAGTGAACGCACAGTTGAATGATGGGGTGACGTCACCCAACGGTCCGGCGGGGACAGCTCACCCCCGCGCCACGGATTCCGCCGAATTCAAAATCTAATCGGCTAGATTGCATTCATGCATTTATCAACCACCGGTTTGAACTCGAGCGGCCATCCTGATCCTTCTGCAGTGTGATACGCCGAGCCTTTGGCTATCAGAGTGATTGAGAAGCACACCCAAGGCGCAGACCGACTGCAGTCTCTCCCGAAAATCACGCGCTGCATTCTACAGGAACGTTGTCATTCTACAGGAACGCTGCATGCTACAGGAACGTTGTCATCCTACAGGAACGCAGTTTTCTACAGGAAAGCGGGTGCCTCACGTAAAAAGGTGGCCAATTAAAGAGGTAACCCTGAACTCTTCATGCAACTGGTCATTAAAGGTGGCAGAATTGTCGTCCACAGTCTGGTCATAGAGAAACGGTGAAATTGTTGTCTACTGTGCCTATACTGTCATTCTACAGGATGTCGAGTAATTAAACTGTGTTAAGTCCTCAGGGATAAATTTTGTGGGTTATGTGCATGACATTCTACGCTCTGTCTCAGTAAACCAAAATCTCTTCCACAATCACCACCTCTGGTTAAGAAACTTGTTTTATCATGCCGGGTGGTTTTATAAGACGAGAACCCACTGATTCAACCAAATTAGGGGAAAACCAGGAAGTGGTAGAGCTCTTCACACGGGTTCAATGGATATCTTTTTGTGACAAATTGCAGGGGTACGATGATGAAGTGGCAGAAGAATTTTTGCAGGCTCTGAAGCCGAAATCCAAGACACTGGCCACAGTGAACTTCAGAGGTCTAAGCCTCAAGCTCACCCCACAATATATCAGTCGGATTACTGAACTTCCGATGGGTTTGCCATGGGATAAGGAAGAAAGAAAGTTGAGCCAGCAAGCTAAGAAAGAATTCTTTCCACCTGAGGAGGAATTCTCAGAGGACAAAAATGGGGTGCGAAGAACCAGCTTGCTGCCACCATGGAATGAAGTCAGCTTGCAAATCATGAAATATATAACTTGTGAAGGCCGTTTTAGCATCGTGTATGCATATCACTTTCGGTTGCTCACTGAATTGAGGCACCGGATTGATCTTCCTGTAGAACAAAAACTGAGCATTCCTTATTTCCTATTGCAGTCTCTAATTGAGTGTGCCACAAAGCTAAAAGAGGGCATACCAGATCAGATAGCCCACCATGGGTTGATCAAGCTTCTTGTGGAGGATGCGCTGCATTCATATAAGGTTCCCCTCTCATGGGAATCATTCCGGAATTTGACAAGAGATGGAGACATTAAAATGTTGATTGAAGAAACGGGTTCCTCCAGCAGTGAGGAACAAGAAGCAGTGGCCGAGGGAAAGAGAGAAAAAGGCCAGAAGACCCCGACCACAGTGCAGAAGAAAGAACAAAAGAAGAAGCATGAGGAAAAGGATGACAAAGAAAAAGGTGGCACACCCATCTTGTCAGCAAGAGAAAAGAGGTTGAAGAGCAGAACGGACAAAGCTGAGGTGGTCCACATCAGCCCAAGTACCTCATCAACACCTGCAACCAAGGCAAAAAGCAAAACCCATGCGGCTAAGCAAGAAAAGGTGGTGACACCCGTGTCTACAGGAAAGCAGAAACAGGCTTCTACAAGAAGCCCAAAATTGGTAAAGAAAGGATCTTCTACAGAAGGCCCGGAAGTGGGTAAAGCAGGGTCTTCTACAGGAAGCCCGAAATCTGAAAAGAAGGGGCCCTCTACAAGGATCTCTGAGAAAGCAAAACGCAAGAAAGAGAAGGCTGGTATTCTCGAAAAGGAGGCAGCAGCTGCGCTGGCCACCCTCAGTACACCTCCAAAGCCGAAGGAGAAGAGAGAGAGGGAGATCCCTCTACCATTTGAAGCCAGGAGAAGTAAGAGAATAAACACGGGCAAGCCGCAGCCTCCACCCAGCAGCCAAACCATTTCAGGGGGTGTCCCTACTTCGCCCAGTAAAAGATCCCCCTCTAAAACATCGGCCACCCCCGAGAAGGGAAGCCCAAAAATAACTTCCTGGACACGAAGGATAGGCCAATCGGCTTCCGAAGCCCGTCTCAAGGAAATGGAAAAGGGGGAGGAAGCGCCACCCTCGTCACCGCCAGGGGCAGAAAAGGCAGGGCCACCAAGAACAGGAAAGGAAGAGCATGCTCCGGGCTCTAGTTCTCGGCCAAGGACGAGGAGCCGGAGCAAAGTTGCTCAAGGATGAGCAAATAGTTTAGCTGGGGGGTGATGATGAGCCCCAATTTTTGGTACAATTTGGGCTCATATTGGCCTACTTACCTTGCTCAACCATTCATATTTTACCACTTATGCATTCATTTCTTAGTATATTCGTGTTGTTTGTAGGAAGAAGGGCAGGCATTATATCTATGTGACTAATACATGATGATTTCAGGTTCTTGGCATTAAAGAGAGCAAAAGACCACGCAAAAGGAGACAAGGAGACAGCAAAGGTGACATTGCGGGTTCATAGGGAGGTTGTCCACAGTCTTGATGACCCTCCTCGTGATTTTCACCTTCACTCCGAGCTCTAACAGCTCTCCCCACCGAGCTTAAAGGCAGCCAACACGTTCTACAGGATCAGCAGTTTTACAGCAGTTTGACTGTCAGTTGGACAGCCAAGCTCCACGAATGGAGGAAGCCAGCTTGATCTTCATTTTGTATAAATATGAAGGCCGTAGCCTTTGTTAGGAGCTTTTTGAACTTTTGGACTGATATTGTAATTTGGGAGCATAGCTCGGTGTTTGTTTTTGTAAGCCAGTTTTGGCATGACATTAGACTTTTGATTATGAATAAAGGCAAGCAGATTTGGATCTAATTCTGAGCTTTTAAGGGAGCTATAGCTCTCAGGTTAGGGCCCAACCTGAGAGCAATAGATCTCCTCTTCTTGTAGTGTGATTTACCTTTCTTTCCAGCACTTTGTTTACTTGTTTTGATATGCATTTCAAGAACACAGTTTGCTGATTTGATTTCTTTAAATAGGATTGAGTAGGATTGGTTTATGATTAAATTACTTTCAGCTGTTTAGATTCGGATAGGAGGTTCGTAATCCACTGGAGCTCCAAGAAAAGGTTGTTAGAGATCACTGCCATCTCTGTTTAGGGATTGGGGTGCAGTCTATACCAACCACCAAAAAAAACGCAGTCTTTTCTACCTTCATGCAAGCTGCAACACAGTCGGTTTAATCGTGGATCCTTCCATGCACTTTTGCTCTTGAGCCATACTTCGTCATTGCAATTCCATGCACGACTTTTCTTCATGATTTACATCACTGTTTATTGATTTAATAGCACAGGTAGCACTGGTTAATGAATTCTCGTTTTTGGTGCAAGACATAAGTCATTTGTTTTATTTACACTGCTCCATATCATTCTACTCCCTTCTTCTTCTTCTTAACCTCTCCTCAAGCCACCTACTCGGCCTCTGTTTAGCTTGTTTACCTTCCAACTCATCCATTGCCACGTAGCTTCATCTTTTTGACCTTTCGTTGCTGCCATCCTTCTATCCACCACCCAACTCCGTGCACTCTCTCTCCATCTTGTTCCTCTGCCCCTGAGCCATCACAAGTTCCATCTCCACCTTACCTATCCACCCAAACTGTTCCATCACTTCACCATCACCCAAAACTTCCACTTACAGCACATCCTGTAGAAGTTAGCAGACTTCCTGTAGAATTCCTTAGTTTCCTGTAGGATCCCCTGCAGACATCCTGTAGAAGCCTGCAAACTTGGTTGCCGAGCATCTGAACGGTGTAGACTTCTGTGGACTGATGCTAGGGACCCTCTGGGACCTCTCCTAGCCATCCTGACCTTTCCCAAGCTTTCTCTCCCTTTGCACCACCTCTGCACAGCCAAACCCTAATAAGAAACAAATTCATAATCACTCCATCCACTTAAGCAAAAATACAAAAACAATGTTCTTTTTCATAGAAGTAGTTTGAGTTCATGCATTTCACATCATTAGAAGTAATGGCATCATTTGTAGACATTTTCACTCTCACTATTGCACCATAGAGGTTAAACTAGTCAGATTAGGGTTTACTAGGGTTTCCATGCTTTGGTTGGCTTTCAGTTCATTTTTGCAAAGTAGATCAATTTCCCTTGAGATAGCCTTCGTTCATCATTTAGAAAGCTTCTTCTGAGAGCATATAGAAGTTGGCTTGAGCCCTAGCGGACTTGTGCCAGCTGACCAAGTGACAGCTGCAACAAGAGCTAGTACTTGTGCATACAGCACCGTCGCTTCCAAGTTTGTACGAACTATTGGGTTGATAAAATTAGAGATAGGAAGCCCCAGGAGTTGTAGCATTATTGCTACAATACTGGAGCCCACCACTCTGAAGAATGATATTACAAATTCGATTCACCTACAAATACAACTTCAAATTATTTTATTATATTTTGATTCCTACTTTGATGCCATGTAGAAATTCCTTGTCGATTCAAAACTGCTAATGTAATTTACTAAAACAAAAGACTTGAATCTACTCTAAATTCATCAACGAAAACAATTTAACGATCAATAAATCACAACATAAACGTGAGACAAGATTTAATCAAATAAGATTAGATATTTTCCTAGGGGAAAGAAACTACTCAAAACCCCTTCCAATTTGTATTGCATTAGTCAGAAAATAGAGAATAAATACGATGCTTTCTCAAGCCTGAGCAACCTCTGCACAAGTATAATCTATCTCACTGCTTCACAAGCCAGCTCTGGTTAATAATTAACCAAATTTCAGCCTACCCAAGTCCTTGTTTTCTTGTGATATTTATTAAGGAATTAGCCCCTATTATTTAGGGAAATTCCCCATCCAGAATTGTGCAATCCCTATAGGTCCTTCTCTGACTGCATGAACCACTTGTACAATTTGGAATTTTCTACAACTCATAGTATATTTTCCTTCAAACCTAATCTCAATTGGGTAACGTGAGTTATCTGCATGCATCAATTATTTTGGGTTGATTTATGAGCTAATTGGTTGATCACTAGTGAACACACCCCATTGTTTGATCATCGACTAGTTCTTAATCAATTAGAACTACTTAAACTCACAATAACTCAAATTCACTGAAATAGATTGCTAGAAATTAGCAATCAATCATAACTAAATACAAATCAAATATCTCCTACTTGAACTAACTAATTTAACTAAATGATAAGTGCCATATCACTTTAGTTAAATTCCTCCAAGTATTTTACTGAAATTGGAATTGAAATTTATCCTAATTTAATTAAGGGAAAATTAAATTAGGAATTTCTTACTACATTTTCAACACCGATCTATATAATTTTATATTGTTGTTGCAACCATGTGATATGCACTTCTAAAATTATAGCGAAATCTTTGTATCCATGTTATATATGGCATATTAGTTTTAACAAATAAACCATAGGTTATAACCAATGCCTATAATGGAATCGGGGTCAAGCAAGGTTCCCATTGTCTCCTACCCTTTTTGGTTTATATATCGACAAGCTTGAGAGTGGCTAAATTCGCAAGTGGGTGATGGTATCCATTTGGGCAATTTTGTTATAAGGCTTCTTTTGTATGTATATGACCTTATTCTGATTGCTAAATCTACTCTTGGTTTGCAAGAGAACTTACTATCCCTTGAGCATTTTTGTAGAAGGGCGGGGATGGAAGTCAATATTAGCAAAACAAAAGTAGTGGTTTTCTCTAAAAAAAGAAAACATAACCAACATAAGTTCTACATTGTAGGAAACATTCTGGAAGAAGTTGTGGATTATAAATACATCAGAATTGACTTCAACAGAAATCTAAGTTGGGATGGTTGTAGAAAGAAAATAAATTTTAGGTGTTGTAAAGAATTTTATGCTTTTCAAAATAGGTGTAGAGAGGTAGGGTTATGGGACTGGAAAACCACTCAAACTCTTTTTGGGCTTTTATTTATTCCGATGATTCTCTATGGTTGTGAACTATGGGCTAGAAGTACATCCAACATGCAGTGAAAACAAATTGAGAAAATTCAGAAGCATCTGATTACAAAAAATTCAAAACTAAAAGTGCAGTTCCTTTTGCTATCTTGTTAAGTGAAACATGGGCCGCTCCTATTGAAGCAATTTCTATGGTGTGAATCATAAGGTATTTAAAAAAAATTGAGAAATGGAAGAGGGAAGATGGTCTAAGGTTGTATTAAATGACATATTGTGGAAAAGAAAGAAGACTTGGATGCAGCAAAATAAAAAATGAAATGGGTATTTTCTTTAACATGTGTCCCATAAATAGTAAAGAGATAGAATATTTTTTTATGCATAAGTTCATAATGGGGTATTTTCTTTAACATGTGTCCCATAAATAGTAAAGAGATAGAATATTTTTTTATGCATAAGTTCCACAAGCATACTTGGGATAAGGAAATAGGGAGAAATAAAAAGTACTATATTGAAGTGTTTGATCCCACTCATAATCATCAACAAAAATCGTACATAGAGGCCAATATCTATTACAGATCCAAAATTCTTATTGCTCAGTTAAGGAATAATTCTCATCAACTCCATTGTGAAACATGGCACTGAAAAATGCCAAAAGAAGTATGGGAGGAAAGAGTACGTATTTTTTGTTCTTCCTGAAAAGTGGACACAAAAAATCATTTAATTTTAGAATGTGAGGCCTTCAAAGACAACAAAGAAAGTTATGCATATATTATGGCACCTAGCTCTTGGGATAATCTATTTAGTGAGGGGTTTGTCGAGAAGCTGAGAGCATTTATTGTGAGATTTCACAGGAAAAGGGTTGAATAAAACAACCAAAAGAAGAAGCAATATGTCCCATTGGCTATCTTTAGCCTCGTGGATGTTAAAATAATTTATTTCTTCTTTATTTCTTTCTATATCCTGTCGATGTTTGCTATAATGACCATGCCAAATATAAATTAGCCATCACATGTTCATTCGCGTGATCACGGTTTACAACCATTTTTTGGGTTTTTTATACCCATATATAACGGTTTCTAGTTATGGTGGATCCACCATATATGGCAGGCTCTGTCCCAACTTTCGCCATACAGAAATGATAAACACTAAATACATATTTTGTCAGTTTTATTCACAACATTATCTCGTAGTCTATTGGTAGGGTGTTGGAGTTGTTAGTGCCAAGTCTTGTGTTCAAATCCAATTAAACCACATGTTGAAACTATATTATATCATCCATTGGTCTTTTCTTTCCAACATGGGGGTGCCACATGGCACCATTCATTGGCCACGTGGTGAGACCCCATAGGTCATGCAAGTGCCAACTTAGCAGCCAATCTACTGAAATTATCTAGTCAACATGCCAACGTGTTAGCTTTTCGTTGTGCCATGTGTCAGATCCTAAACGTGTCACTTGTTAATTCTTAGACGTGTCATGTTTCATCTTGAATTTGACTTTGACTTTTTCCTACTGTCATAAAACTTCAAACTGAAATAATTTCCTCATACAGAGTCAGATTGACACAATTCAAATTTCGTTGGAATCATTTTTCTGAGATATACGCCATGAAGCTATTTCCACTCAAATCCAAGGAATTTTATTTTTAGGCCTTTCTGGATCCTCCCAAATCATTTATTGTTCCAACAACCCTCTTCTCTTTTCACTCAAGTTTTAGGGACTCATGATCCAAAAACATTTGCAAAAGCTTCACGCCATCCAAATTGGGATACAATAATGAAATGAAGAATAATTTTCCATCATGGTGAATGATACTTGGGAACTTGAACCTCTCCTAAAAGGAAAAAAAATTGTCAAATGTAAGCGAGTATATATAACTAAGTATGCATCATATAGAAGTGTTGAAACACATAAGGCCCAATTCGTTACTAAATGATTATGTGAAGTTGAAGAATTTAACTATAATGAAACATGTTCCCCTGTCACCAAAATGATTTCCATTTTCCTTATTCTAGCCTTTACGACCTGACATGGATGGGAGATCCATTAGATGGATGTTAAATCCACCTTATTGCATGACGATCTATAAGAATAAATCTACATGGGGCACAAGGTCCTTGCTATGTACAGAGTGGCTCCATCCTTGTTTGTCTCCTTAAGAAATGACTCTATGGTCTTAAACAATCTCCTTAGGGTTGGTAAGCTAAAATGGATAGCTTTCTTCTTCACATTTTCTTAGTTAGATGTCATTCTAACCAGAATGTCTACACAAATAAATTAGAAATCCATCTCATAATATTTTTTTTTTATGTTGATGACCTTATCCTCACTAGTAGTGACCATAAACTTGTAACCCATGTGAAATCAATTCTTAAGAAGAAGTTTGAAATGATAGATATAAGATATTTTCATGGTATCAAATTATTGTAAATGAATGAGGGAATTTATCTTTCCCAATATAAGTACACTTGTGACCTTATTTACCACTTTCAGATAGAAGATTGTAAACCAATACATTCTCCCTTTCAGTCTAGAGTCAAACTTTCTACCACCAACACTATACCTGAAGTTGATGCCATTTCATATCATCAATTAGTTGGAAGTCACTAGTATTTGACTCATACCCATCCTGATATTTCATTTGTTTTTGGTATTATTTCTCGATATATACAAAAACCCCGTGAATGTCATTATAGGGTAGTGAAATTGATACTCCCGTATATCTATAGTACAATTTTGTTTAGGATACATACAATTAAAGGACTTATTTCTTGGTTGGTTTCACTAATTCATATTAGGATAGTGACCTTGATGATTAGAAATCTACTATAAATTATGTTTTTAGTCACGGTTCAAGATCTATCACTTGGGCTTGCAAGAAGTAGAGGGGTATTTCTCTTTATTTAGTAGAAGAATAATATTGAGCAATGATTAATCCAAGTCAACAAGTATTGTGGCTTCAATATATCCTTTTAGAGTTTGGATTTTAGCAAAAACATAAGGCCATTCTTTGATGCGACAATCAGAGTGACATTAAGCTCATTAAAGATACATTTTGTTGGACAGTTGGCATTGAAGTAGCATCAAGTATGTTGGTGTTGATGTCAACTGAGCTAGTATTGATGTCAAATGCATGATGTGTTTGGAATTTATTTCATGGTGTATCAAGTTCAATGGGAGTCTTATGGTATCTATAATCTTTGGTAGAGAAACATCATAGTAGTAGGCTAAATGAAGAAGCTATAAATTGTATACCTATGGTGGTTAGGTGGATCAGGATTTGAAGGATTTTTTGCCTCATGAGATCATTTCAGATGCTCCTAGAAATTCCATAGTTGGATAGTGCTCAGAAAGATATTTCGAACGATATGCTGAAGTCTAAAAAATGCCTCTAGGATCAAAAGTTATGGCTGGGAAAATTTAGTAGGCCAAAATTCAAAATTAGTGACCTAGCCATGGGTCCCAAAATTCTAGTCAACATACATGTGGTGCTTCATTACATGTGACAGAGTAGGGTTGATCATATTCAAGCTCAGGAGGAATTGTGTGGGTCCTTCCTAGGACACATAATCCAAAGGGATCGACTTTAGAAGCTTCAAAGGATGGCACAAAGTGAAGTCCCAGGGTGACCAAGCAATGGGAAAACATGGCGAAAAACGTTGGTAGTAGGTACAAGTGCTCATTGGTGGAAGAATTTACCCCCCTATGGACACATAATATTGAAGAAATGGTCGGGGGATATATGCGAGCCTAAGACTTGGTTTTATGCACATTGTGTGACCATGGGCATGGAGGGAAAATTGTGTTGATTAAGCCCTTGAGGCTATAGTGTGAAGGGGTACCCATGGGCCAATTTTGTGACATGTTTGTGACCAATGGCTTGTCATGGAAGACATTGTTAACCACGAGAATTAAAACCCTTTGGTTTTATCATGTGTTATCACTTAGATAAAACCCTAGCTATGGGAAAAAACCTAAGGTAACCTCAAGTCGCTTTAAGGTTCAAAGTTGGCCCTCCAACCTGGAGAGGTATCTCTCCCTAAAACTCAACCACCCAAGGTCACATTGGTAGAAGGTTTTCAATAAGTCTTATGGCTAGATTTATTTAAGAAAAACTGAGGTTAGTTGGACTATAGGAAAATTTCACCATTGGGAAAGGAGTCTACCCCAATCAACTTTATATAATCATAAGTTTAGTGAGAAAACATCACAAAAACGAGATAGTAATAGTTCCTTTGACAATTTTTAGGAAAGTTGGAGGATAGTGAAGGAAATCAATGTGATATATATGTGAAAAAAAAGTATTTAAATATCTAAAATATAAAGAAAATGGAGCACAACAATATGAATTCCAATTTCAAACCACTTAGCATTCAGATATTGAAGAAAATATTAAACCAAGAGACAGACAGGGAATTATGACACAGGAATTTCTGCAAAACTACTCACATAGACTACTTTATTATAATCTGATCACACAGTACATAAAAAATGCTATCTTTCAAAAGTTCCAACCCTTTTTCCTTCTTCAGAAATTGTTTATATAGAGAGTACAATAGATAAAACAGGTTTCTAGCTTATCCTTAATTACAGTAATCTAAAAATAATAGTGTATATCTTTTAAGTACATGCATGTAAAATATCTTTAAAACCTATCTGTTTCTAATAAAAAATGACTTGTTGTAAATCGTGCTAAAAACAAGGACTGAAAAGTGCATCATTGTTATGCCTCCTTTGTTGGGAATCATGCCTTGTCATTCCTTCAAAAATGGATTTATGTTGCGTAGCTTCTACTTCCTCGGGTACCTTTCTTGCAATCGCTAATAATCCTCCCATCATCCTTTAGTAGCTAGAAATTTATAATTATGCTGACGGGATAACTGTCAGTGTTTTCTTCCATAATGTTCGCCAAAATGCAATGAAAATGAAACTGTCAGTGCTCCTCTACCTTTTCCTGTGCTATAATGCTAACAAGCGCTTTGTCGACTCAAGACCAAATTTCATTTTGACAGTAAGGGGTCAAAAACTCAAAAGACAAAAACAATTTTTAGCTAAGGGTACTAGTTGCTTCTAACAAAACATCTACAATGGCCATCCTGCATCTTTTACTTTCTCTATTCTTCATGGGATTTCTCTTCTTGGTAACATTTTTTTCTTTGGTTTTTTTGAACTTATTTCTCTCTCCGTATTTATATAACTAGGTCCTTTAGTGGGATATCATCCACATGTATGACTTCTTTAGCATGATCTAGGTTCTGTTTTAACTTGATATTCAATATGATCTTGTTTCGGGGCCTAGTGTGAGGCTTTCCCCAACTTTAAACATCTCAAATGGGGTAGGCTCTTTCTCAGTTGAGGCTCTCTCATTTTGGGGCTCAGTCATCTTTCCTTCATTTTTTTTTCTTCTAAAAATTGGGTTCTTGTAGTTTTTCTTTCAACAGATAGGTTTTCAGTAGTTAGGATTTTAGTGGGAGGAGGGGTTTGTTGTGCCTTCCTGAGCCTATCACTCCTTCTAGTGTAAACTTTGGGTAATTGAGGAACAGGAACAAAGTTCTTCTCTACCCTTTTTTGACTTCTTGTTTGTACAACATAAATTCTTTGAGATGATGTTCCTATTTTAGGGTGTTTGACTTGGTTGGCTTCCTTTTTAGTGCCCTTTTTCCTACCTATTTTAGATTTAGCATGCTGGAGTTGAAACCCTCCCAAAAATATAAGATGATTTAATGTTATCCCAACCTTCCTTAGCTGATTTTCAATTAATAACTTTATGAAAGCTCTATGGTAAATAAAATGTGAAGAGGGGTCTACCCTGGCTCAAACCCTAGCGACCACATGTTTTAAAATTTCTAACAAAAAATAAGAGGCATCGATTCTTATCTGACCTGCCAAATGAGCAAGAAAACAAAAATGGTAGAGGTTGAAAAGGTTGTAATGCCCCTCGCAGGTGAAATAGGACTGAAAAATATGCAGTAAAACATGTCTTTTGTCTTTTAACCATGACCTCTGCACCCCTACTCTCTAGCTCTTTTCCTTGAATTCGTCCTTTAAAAGTTAAGGCACATAAATTCCAAACAAGATGTGGCTTCTAAAATATTTATATCCATTTGTGGGAATATTTGTAACCTTAAATATTAATTCCTCTATCACCTAGAAAGAAATTCCTCCAACCTATACTCGTTGTCCATCAAAGCCCTAGGCAAATTCTTGGGTCAGTTCATCATGAAAATCGGTGCACTGCTTGAATAGTTCTTCGCATTCGACCTATCGAAACTGTTGCTAGATCTCTGGGTAGATATGAAGAAGATCAAACACTTTTGACTCACTCCTATTCAAATTTCCACTTTTCCCCATTGCTCTTTCGTAGCCTAATGGACAAGCAGAAACAGAGGATCGAGGTTCGATCCTTGATATCCGAGGAGTGACTCAACATAATGAGAATTTTTAGCAATAAATGATAATAATAATCACAATTGAAACGGGTGATTTTATATATCAGGTAATTTATTAAAGAAATTTTCATGTTGTGTACTATGATAACTAACTAACAGTAGATATCAAATATTTAATCCTTCGATAATTAAAATTAAACCCACGTACCTCTTCGGCGGTGGAAACAATCCTTTCATCATGTGATCTCTCTTTTCGGATCTAAGAGAGCATGTTAGAGCAATAATTACCTTTTTGCTGACTTGGAACATGTCAGCGCAATTCAAAGCAAAGATTTTAAATTCGTTGCTTTGGCATTAATACCCAGGTTACCCGCAAAATATATTTTGCTTGCAATTTCAAACACCCGATTACACTAACACTCTCATTGTCAGTGTATTTTTTTTTTTAAATTCAAAAATACAATAGCGATGATAGTCCCATCATCAACTTTTTTCTCTCTTTATTGCATTTTTTTTGCTGATACTGCAATTGTAAGAATTTAAAAATTTTCAAACTTAATCAAATGTGATAATAGATGGCTCCACAGGAATGTTTTCGATCATGGATGGTAACAATAACCCCATGGACCAGAGGATTATTTATTACAATAAGTTTGCTTAAAGCAATACTTTGACTGACCCTAATTAAGAAAACTATATTTCAAAACCAATTTTTTTTTTTATAGACTTTGTTGGGATTTGAAAAATAACACAATTGATGTAAAACAATTTATTCTCTGATAAACATTTATTAGAACCTTAAGGTCTTCTCCCCGGGTTTCAAGCTCTTCAAAATGCTTATCCACATCTACAAGTTTTTTCAAATAACACGGATATTTACAATGAAAAGGTGAAATGTTGTTTTTCAAGAGATAATGTTTCAAAACCGCTAGTTGACTATTTTGAAAACAGCAACAAGAAATGCTAAAAATAGAAGTGCTAAAAATAGCATTGCTATAAATAGAATTTCGGGATACATTCCAATTTTAGTTAGTCCCTGAACTAAAATTGAGAATTAAAATTCGAATTTTATTTTAGCAGCTGTTTGAAAAATAATTAATTAATTCATCTTGAGTTAATTAGTTGGAGAAAATCAAACATGAAGTCTATGTGAGGACATGCAACAGTTTCCCCTTTGATTGAGGAACTTATCCCTTGATTAAGGAGATTAGGATGAATTGTACTGAGTTGTACTTAGTTAGCTCAATTAACTGAGTTAAGTCCAGTTAGATTAGTTCCAACAATTTGTGGAACTGATTGTGAGTTCAGTTAGTTAATGCATGCATGCATGTAACTACTGCACTTCAGATAATTGAATATTCTCTCATAAATAACTCATGCATGTTAGTTTAGTCAGAGACCCGGTTGATATTAGATGATGGGACAATGTACTATCAGTTGCAGGAATATTCCATTGAGGATATCTCTTGCATGCAGAAGGAATTCATTCCTTGGAGATTGCGCAGTTACTTCTAAGTTTTGTGAGTTGTGTGAGAGGTCAATTCACGCAGGTGGTAGCCAGAGGACCCAAGAGAAATTGTGCGAGGAAATAGGAGGCTTGGAGGACTGGAGGAAGGCATATGTTGTGTCTATTCAGTCTATGAGCAGCATTGAGGGATTGTACTGAGAGCTGGATAGCTTGTGAGCTTTTAGCTTTGTGTAATCCGGACATATTTCCACTTGTATGATAATACAAATATCGGGGTTTTTAACTGAGGCTTTCCCCAGAGTATTCTTCTGTGTTAATGTGTGATTGATTTCTTATTCTCTGTTATATGTGTTCTATTTGATCTTGCTCAAAATAGATTAAGCTTCCACAAGTTTGTTTGTAGAAGTGGATCAAGTATTTTGCTTCAGTATATTGCATTATCAGGTGATCTATAGTGAGACATTCTACATGGTATTAGAGAAAAGGTGATCAAAGCGAAGAACAATATACAAAGAAGGGAGAAGTTCAAAGTTTAAAGTTGTTGATTATCGAATTCGAATTCCTATCACATCTCAAATTTCACCAATGGCATTCAATGGTTTGAGACTCGAGTATGCCCTTGATGGCAGCTCGAATTATATAGCCTGGAAGGATTGCATGGAAGCGGTATTAGAGGACAATGGTTTGAAGGACTTCATTGATCAAGAAGTCCCCAAGCCAACAACTGATAATGCCCAAGAATTGGTGGAATGGAAGAAATTTGTAGCTAGAGCAAGGAGAATCCTTCTAGAGGGAGTTCGAGACCACATAGTCTCAAGTCTCCATGGGAAGGAGACACCATTTTCAATGTGGAAAACATTGAAAGATCTATATCAGAACAACAACGATTAGAGGAAGCTGGTGTTGAAAGACAAGCTTCGAAAAATCAAGTGTGAAAAGGGTGACACGATCTCTACATATCTGAACAAGCTCACCACCTGCAGGGATGAGCTTGGAAGTGTAGGGATCACGACAACCGATGATGACATGGTGAGTCTTTCTCTCCTCGGTCTTCCTAAGAACTAGCATAGCTACCAAGACTCGGTAAATGGAAGAGAGAAACTACCAGATTGGGAACGACTTTGGTCGGATTTGATGCAAGAGGAGATAAGAAGAAGCACCAGAGATGGATCTTCATCAAAGCAAGATGATGAAGAAAATATAGCCTTAGCAAGTAAGGCAAGGAAATGGAAAGGGAAGGCATCCCATTCCAAATCCAGTTCTTCCCATGGTGAGCAGAAGATTGACAAATTGAAAGTGAGATGCTTTCATTGGCATGAGGTGGGCCATTATGCTACGAATTGTCCATAGAAGAAATCCAAGAAGGGATCCTTGAAGGGATCAGATGGTGAGGCACTGGCCTCACAGTTCGAATTGGATTTCACCCTCATCATATGTATGGTTTCATTGATGGTGGGGTGTGTTTGGTACCTGGACAGTGGAGCTTCATTCCACATGACTAGCGATAAGAATATTTTCAGTACCTTGGAGGGGAAGGACCTCTAGATGCGGATCAAGATGGGCAATGATGGAAAGTATCGTGTTTCAGGTGAAGGTACGGTTGTGTTTCTGAGGGAGCATGGAGCTTCTCTCACCCTAGCTGATGTAAAGTATGTGTCAGGTCTGAAGAAGAATCTTGTGTCTGTCACTATGATGGAAGACAAAGGCTATGATGTAGTCTTTAGTAAAGGAAAGCCATTCCTGAGGCATATCGGCACTGGACAGACCAAGAGGATTGGGATTCAAGTAAAGAATCTCTACAAGATGGAGGTAGATGACTGTGTTGCATTGAGTTCCAAAGCAGAGTTGGTGCATAGCCAAGATTTTGGTGAGATATGACAAAGAATATTGGGCCACTTGCACCATGGGGCCTTGAAGATCATGCAACAGATTTCTACCGAACTTCCCAAGGGAAAATTGGAGCAAATGGATACATGCAAAGGTTGTACCTTGGGTAAGTATGCAAAATCTTCCTTTCAGGATCGAGACAGTAGAGCTGGAGAAATCCTGGAGTGAGTTCATACAAATGTGTGTGGACCATTCTCTATAGACTCCACTGCTAAACAAAGGTACTATGTTATTTTTATTGATGATTTTTCTCATAGATGTTGGATCTACTTTATGCAGAAGAAGGATCAAACCTTCTCAAGGTTTTGTGAGTTTAAAGCCTTGGCAGAGAAAGAATCTGGAAAGAAAATAAGGGCCTTGCATAGCGACAATGGTGGAGAGTATGTCTCCCAATAGTTTAAGGAATTCTGCGCAGTAGAAGGAATTGAACAAGAGTTGACGACACCCCATAATCCACAGCAGAATTGGGTGGCCGAAAGGAAGAATAGATCGATTGTGGGAGCAGCTCAAGCAATGCTGCATGACCAAAGCTTACCACTTCATTTGTGAGCTGAGGCATGCAATACAATAGTATACTTGCAGAACAGAATTCTGCATGGTACACTGGGAATTAAGACACCAATGGAGGCATTTTTTGGGAAGAGACCAGATGTGAGTCACTTCAGGATCTTTGGATCATCAGTTTATTGCCATGTGACCAAAGATGCCCGGAAGAAGCTAGATCCAACAACTGAGTTGGGGATACTTGTGGGGTACACTGATACACCACACAACTATTAGGTGTTCTTGCCTACTAGTCGGAGGATAGTGGTACGTAGAGATCTAAAGTTCGACGAGCAGAAATCCATGCGAGTATCACTTGAGAGGGAGCTCAAGATCCATGCAGAGGAGGAACTTTTAGTTCCTAAGAAGGAGGAGCCTCAGACTGATGCTGAGTAGCCGCATGTAGAGGATCCGGGAGTGGATACATCCATTCATGCAGAGTCTTCCAGAGATGGGTGAAGACACTCAAGGGAAGCTAACAGATTGGTGATGGATGCGAGAGAGAATGTGGGACAACCATCCTCTTAGCACAGACAGAGGAGATCACCCGAGCGATACACTGGTTACATGGCCCTGGTTGGGGAGTGTGTAGATACCAAACCTTCTTCTTTTGAGGAAGCAGTGTAGCAACCAGCTTGGGTTGATGCAATGGTGGAGGAGTACGACTCCATCATTTGGAACTGTGTTTGGGATGTTGTCCCAAGACCGGAGGACAAGTCAGTGGTGAGTTCCCGATGGATTTACAAGGTAAAACAAGCAACTGATGGCAGTATTGAGAAACATAAGGAAAGGTTTGTTGCCCGTGGTTTCTCACAGGTCAAGGGGATTGCCTACGATTAGAATCTTGCTCCAGTAGAAAGGTACTCATCTATCAGATCGATGTTGGCACTATCAGCTCAGATGGGTTGGAAGATCCATCAGATGGATGTGAAGATTGTGTTCCTCAATGGGAAGATTGAGGAAGAGGTGTACATTGAGCAGTCGGAAGGTTTTGAGACCTTCGATCGTGAGTCGCATGTGTGCCGACTCAAGAGGGCTTTATACGAGCTGAAGCAAGCACCTCATGCTTGGTACACCAGGATCGACAGTTATTTCACCGGGTTGGGCTTCACCAAGAGTGAAGCGGATGCGAACCTTTACCACATCATGGTAGAAGGTAAGCCATTGATCATTGTTCTTTATGTTGATGATCTGATATTGATAGGTGATGATCAGTTGATCAAGTCTCGCAAGGAAGACCTTGCAAGAGAGTCCGAGATGAAAGACATGGGTCTTATGCACTACTTTCTATGCATGGAAGTGTGGCAGAAGGATGGAAAAGTGTTTGTGTCTCAAGGCAAGTATGCCAATGAGATACTCAGGCGGTTCCACATGGAGAAGTGCAAGCCCATGCAGACTCCTCTAGCTGGTAACTGGAGGAAGGAGGATGCTACTTTAGGTGAGGTAGTAGCTGCTACTATTTCTCAACAGCTTGTGGGTTCACTGATGTATCTAGTGAACACACGACCAGATTTGTGCTTTGCGGTGAACCAGCTGAGACAAGCTATGGTTCAGCCTACCAAGCTATTTGGAAGGTAGCGAAGCATGAGCTGAGATACCTCAGAGGCACATATCAGTATGGATTGTAGTACAGACAAACAGAGGGAGTGAAGCTTCAGAGCTTCACAGATGCAGATTGGGCAGGGAATCCATCAAACCGGAAGAGCACTTCAGGAGGAACTTTCAACCTTGGTTCAGCTGCAGTTTCTTGGTATAGCAGGAAACAGAGGTCAATTGCACTTAGCTTAGCAAAGGCTAAATACATGGCTGCTAGTCAGGCAACATGTGTGGCCATTTGGATGTAGAAGATTCTGGTTGGATTGTTTGGTCAGAGGATGGATCCAACTGTGATCTATTGCGATAATTAGGGTTGTATCAAACTCTTTGAGAATCCAGTATTTCATGAAAGGTCCAAGAACATCGATATCCGGTATCATCATCTTCGAGACAGTGTGGTGAAGAGGATCATGTTGTTGCTGTATGTTTCGACCGAGGAACAAGATGCAGATATTTTGACTAAGGAATTGTTAAAATGCAAGTTCGATTTCCACAAAGACAGGATTGGGGTGACAAATAATCCCTCTCTTGTTGAGAGGGAGTGTTGAAAATAGCAACAAGAAATGCTAAGAATAGAAGTGCTAAAAATATCATTGCTATAAATAAAATTTCGGGATACATTCCAATTTTAGTTAGTCCCTGAACCAAAAAATTGAGAATTAAAATTAAAATTTGATTTTAGCAGCTGTTTGAAAAATAATTAATTAATTCATCTTGAGTTAATTAGTTGGAGAAAATCAAACATGAAGGCTATGTGAAGACATGCAACAGTTTCCCATTTGATTGAGGAAGTTATCCCCTGATTAAGGAGATCAAGATGAGTTGTACTTTGAGTTGTAATTAGTTAGCTCAATTAACTGAGCTAAGTCCAGTTAGATTAGTTCCAACAATTTGTGGAACTGATTGTGAGTTCAATTAGTTAATGCATGCATGCATGTAACTACTGCACTTCAGATAACTGAATATTCTCTCATAAATAACTCATGCATGTCAGTTCAGTCAGAGACCCAGTTGAGATCAGATGATGGGACAGTGTACTATCAATTGTAGGAATATTCCATTAAGGACATCTCTTGCATGCAGAAGGAATTCATTCCTTGGAGATTGCGCAGTTACTTTTGAGTTTGGTGAGTTGTGTGAGAGGTCAATTCACACAAGTGGCAGCCAGAGGACCCAGGAGAAACTACGCGAGTAAATAGGAGGCTTGGAGGACTGGAGGAAGGCATATGTTGTGTCTATTTAGTCTATGAGCAGCATTGATGGATTGTACTGAGAGCTGGATAACTTGTGAGCTAAAGCTTTGTGTAATCCAGACATATTTCCACTTGTATGATAATACAGAGATCAGGGTTTTTAGCTGAGGCTTTCCCCAGAGTATTCTTCTGTGTTCATGTGTGATTGATTTCTCATTCTCTATTACATGTGTTCTATTTGATCTTGCTCAAAATCGATTAATATTCCGCAAGTTTGTTTGTAGAAGTAGATCAAGTATTTTGCTTTAGTATATTGCATTATCAGGCGATATACAGTGAGAAATTATATAGACTGGATCATCAAGCAACAATGCTCCTTTCAAATCTTCTAGAGAAAATTATTCTTGCCACGAAAAGCTACAATTTGATATGGACCCTTCCAAATTTTATCGAACTTTCTATGCTTACTTTTGTCTTCAATACGAGCATCCCATTTTAGCACTAAGTCTAGGCATTTGAAATCATATTCCTTAGTCTGCTTGTCAAATACTTTATTATGGAAATATTGAGATTGTTCATACACCCTTTCTCTGTTCTGTTGTACCTCTATCAACTGATTTATTCTCCTTTACAGATGATTTGGTTCCTCTCCTAGTTCCTGTAGGTACCTCATAACTGGTATCCCTATTGAAACTGGGAATGTTGCATCAACACCGTATACTAACTGAAAAGGAGTGGTACCTATTGACCTCTTTGTACTGATCCTATCTGCCCACAAAGCAAACTTGAGCTTTGTATGCCAAGCTTTCTTATTGTCTTCTAATAATTTTTTGATGATCCTGATAAAGCTTTTGTTTGATGACTCATCCAGTCCATTACCTTGAGGGTAAGAGGATATAGAGTGACTAAGATTTATATGATACTCATCACATAATTTTATTAGTCTTTTGGATTTAAAACATTGAGCATTATCAATAATAATTCTTTTTGGACTACCAAATCTGGAAAGGATGTTTTCTAAAAATTGTATAACAACAAGATCAATATCTTGCCTGCTTGGGAGAGCCTTAATCCATTTGGTAAAGAAATCTGTCCATGTTAAGATGTTGGGTGAATCTCACCTATGAATTCAAGGACCCATTATTGAAATGGTGCTTCTACAAAAATAGGCTTTAAGGGTAAAGACAACAACTTAGCTTTTCCCTCAAACAATTGAAATTTATGGCATGTTGTAACTTATTTTCAAACATTAGAAAAAAATGCAGGCCAATAATATCCTGCTCTTAAGATTTTGTCAAAAGTGACTTTCCAGTAATGGTGATCTGCACAAGCTCCTTCATGGAAATATTTCATCATTTTTTTTTGCTTCACCTTCTAGTAGACAATTCAATAAAATGCCTTGTGGATCTTTCCAAAATAAATAACCATCTAGAAGACAATATTCAACAAATTTAAGCCTAAAAAACCTGGATCAAGTTTTACTTGTCCCTGGTGGCACCTGTAGATTTTGAAATATGTAAACTATATCAGTGTACCATGAACAATCTCTGAAGCGATCATCCACTCTTACCATTACTTCATTCCCTAACAGATCTAATAACTCCATAATCAAATTGATACCAAAGGTCTCAAGATTGGTTTGAGTCATCTATTTAGCTAATTCCTATCCTTTGATCAATTTAGTGGGCATGATTTCTAAATCAAACTCAAATATTTTGGAAATCCACTTACCCCTCTGACCATCAATGTTGGGCTGGATCAAAATACTTTTTGTTGCAACATTTGGTACATAGGAAATTACATGAGAATGAAGTATAAATACCTTAAATTCCTTGAGTGATTTAATCAATGCATATGTCTATTTATCCATTATGTTGTACTTTATTTCAACATCTCTCAATGCTCTAATGAAAAAGGAAATTGGTTGTTCCTATCCTTCTACATTCTTCTGAAGTAAAACACCAGAGATGGTGTGCTCGGAAGCAAAAGAAAAAATAAGAAATTCTTTAGACAAATCAAGACTAGTGATTAAAGGAGACTGACCTAAATCCTTCTTAATGTCATCAAAGGATTATTTTAATCATTCACTCCATTTAATCTCATTTCCTTTCCTTAGGATGCTTGATATCACCTTGAAAATTTCTACAAAATTAGGAAAAATCTGCGCAAAAAAATTACTTTACCTGGAAAAGACTGTACCTCTTTATTGTTTCTTGGTTGTTCAATTATTTGTATAGATGTTACTCGGATAGCGTCAATTTGAATTCCTTACTTTGATACTATATGGTCTAGTAGCTTCCCTTCCTTCATGGTGAAATGAGATTTCTTCAGATTTAAGGAAACTCTAAATTTTCTGCACTTAGTGAAGACTGTCCTCAAATGTTTTATATGAGCAGATTCAGATTTTGAAAAGAGTGTAATATCATATATGTGTATTAAAAGAAACTTATCTCTTTCATTAGCAAAATTTATATCCATCTCTTTCTGTAATGTGGCGTCAATGTTCATAAGCCCAAAGGACATCTTCAAGTACATAAATGTGCCCCATGGCATGGTGAAAGCAGTCTTATCTTGATATTTTGGATTAACCAGTATCTGGTTGTATCCATAAAACCCATCAAGCATAGAAATCCTTTCCGATCCAACCACTTTATGCAAAATGTGGTCTATATTGGGTAAAGGATAATTATCCTTCAATCAAAATTTACTCAAATTCATGAAGTCCACGCACGACCAAATTTCCCCACTCTTTTTCCTCACTAGAACCAAGTTAGTTGTCTAATTTGAAAATATTAGAGGGATGATGATCTTTGCAGCCAACAGTCCCTTAACCTCTTTTTAAATCAATGACAACTACTTTGGATTAATTCTTCTTAATTTCTATTTGAAGGGATTTTCATTTTCTATGAGTGGAATAGTGTGTTGGATGAAAACCTCGTCATATACTTTCAAGTCTTCATACCTCTAGGAAAATACATCTAAAAACTCCTTCAACAATTTTGCATACTTTGGCTTCTACTCTGTCTTCAAAGTGTTGGAAACTTTGACCAATTTTGGACTTTTTTTAGTTCCCAAATTGTAATCTTCCATATCCCCTTCACTTGGCAGAATTCTAGGCTTGACGCCACATCATTTGAATCAAACAACCTCTCTAAAGGAACTAAACCTCTAGGGATTATGTTATTGTTTAACTAAATTATATCTTGTCCAGCAACAGTATTTAGGAAAACTTTTGCTTCAGAATTTTCCTCTGTAACCTTATCCTCATCTTTATCAATTGAAGTGTTAAGAAACTCATCAGTGCTTTCAAGAAATATTTTTATTTTCTTATCATCTTCAGTAACCTACAAGGTCTAGTATTGTCCAGGATATAAGGTTTATGTATCAAATTGATTTCATATTTTTCAATAGGATAAGAATTCTAAATGGATTAGCATCAATATCGAAAGAGTCCGCAATTCCATTTTCTTACCTAGGAACAAGAGAGATTTCATGTTCAAAAAATAAAATAGAAAACATATCCCATACCTCGTTCTGGTAAGCCCTCATCCTTGGGTGTCTGGTTTGATAAATGCCTTTGACCTACTTCACAATTAACTCTGAATCTCTAAAAAAATGATTTTTTTTTCTTTCTTCTCTCTTAACAAGTTCAACCCAATAATCAAAGCTTTGTATTCTTCCACATTGTTTGTACAATCAAAATACAATTTGTATGAATGTAGCTGACTTGTACAATCTGGCGGAACAATCCAAATTCTTGCCCCAAAACCCTTCTCACAAGTAGAACCATCAAAATATAAATTCCAGATTTCATTTGAAAATGTTTGAACCTGCTCTTGCTGAACACCAACCTCAACATGTTCTGATACTTCCCCATCAATATAGAAATCATTAAATAAAATCTGAGATCCAATCTATGTATCTACTACATAGATGGGATGATTATCTAGTTGAGTTCTACTGCTTACCATATAGGCCATTTGAACTTCTCTATATAACCTTTTTAACTCACCAAACAATGAGATTGATGCATAAGACATGTCCATCTACAATGTTCCTCCTAATATTGTTTCCCAAGACCGAAGTAACGACATGCCGAATCTATCTGGAATATTTGCTGCCACTACGTCCATAATCACACTTTTGGCAGGTATTTATGCCAAGGTTACAACTAGTTACTTTATCAGCCTAAAATTTTTACTTTTCTTGAATCAAATGAGAACAAGTCCTTATAAGGCCTGGTAATATGAAGTCATAAATGGTGCATGATTGAATTAGGCATTAGATTGTGTGAAGCTCTGGAATCCAACATAGCATTATGAAGGATCATATCATGAATGCTCAAACTCACATAAAATGGGGGAACATCATCATTTATACTAGTCACATGCGGACCACAAACAAATTCAGAAGAATCATCATCTAAATTTAGGGAACTTGTGAATTGATATTAACCTAATCATTCTCTAAACATTAAACCATTGAAAATATTATTTTTTTGTATTATTTTTTTTAGAAAAAGGAATAGGTATTTTCAGCTTACCAATTTCACTCTCCAGATTGAATGTTGATTTTGTTTTCTCCAATTATTTGACATCCTTCTTAGCTTCTTTTTCTTTTCTTGGACTATCCTTTTTGTGCTCCTATGGTCTTTTTAGTATCCCCTTCCCTGACTTAGATTGTTGTTCTGTTGCTGTTTTTTGTGGTGGAGTATTAATAGGAACTTTTCGGCCTCTGAGATTGTACTGTGTCTGGAAATATGCTACTGCATTATTATAACCTTGTTGGTAAACTACTGAATCACAAATGTGAATGTTATCTTTTTTTCCTGAGAAACCCAACAGAAATATCATGCTCCTCCTTGGTACTCCTCCTTGGTAGAAAACACTCTCATTTATTTATCGTCAAAACATCTAATTTATTGGTATGCTTCCTCAGTGACACCTTCATCAACAAAGTTATTTGGAAAAGGAGGTCTAACAACTTGCTAATCTTCAGGCCCCTTTTATTCTTTTGGAAAATTTTGTGAACCTTGTGTTAGAAAATTATATATTACAGAGCAATGGAACACATATAATATTGCATAAATATAAACAGAGAAAATGCATAAAACCAGAGAGACACAGATATATGTGGTTCACCTAGTTTGGGCTATGTCCACCCCGAACAGCCAGTCCTTCCTTTCTATTATCCAACAAAATGAAGAGACACAACCTACAACAGATCTGTTGTAGTATCCTCTATTTTCTCTCACAGTCTCACCTCTCTGCTTCTCACTCGGAGTTCATGGAATTTTTGTTCTAACTTTTGAAAATTAGACCAAATATTTTGGTCTTGTGGCAGCAAATCTAATTTTTGGATGACAGAACTAGGAATAAAGGTCCTTAAACTAGTTTGATCAAGGAAAGTGTCTGACGGACTTCTTTTAGAATTAGATCTGAATAACGTATTTTCAAATTTAAGATCAAACTGTAAATACTCAACAACTTCAAACTTTTTAGGTAATGAATGATACCTTTCTAAGTGAATCATACCTGATTTCTTTGGAGATTTTCTTCTAAACAATTTTTTTGGACTTGAAAAATATGTGGTGGATTTGGATCAGGGTTCCTCCGAGTATGAACCCCTCTATGAGCCATAAATGTTTCAATAGAATCACCTCAAAATTACAAAGTGGAGTCACTAGAGCAAACACCTTGCAGCCAAAAACTGATGTCCAAATTTATGTTTTCCCTAAGAGATATGTTCAAAACAATAAAATAATTTGGGGAGAATATATCTTTCATTCCTTGGAAATGACGCGAAAATTTTATCACTTATAGAAAAACCTGACTGCTAGAAAAGATCTAAGTTAAACTTAAACCACTTTGTGTTTGAAAGATGGCCCTTCAACCTAAAGAGGGATCTATCCCTAAAACTCAATACCGAAGGTCATAGTGGTAGAAGGATTGTAATAAGTCCTATGGCTAGATTTATTTAAGAAACACTGAGGTTGGTTGGAATGTAGGAAAATTTCTCCATTGGGCATGGAGTCTAACCCAATTAGCTTTATATAATTAGAGGTTCAGTGAGAAAACATCATAAAAGTGAGATAGTAACAATTCCTTTGACAATTTTTAGGAAAGTTTGAGTATAGTGAAGGAGATATGTGTGATATATATGTGAAAAAAAAGTATTTAAATATCTGAAACATAAAGAAATGGAGCACAACAATATAATTTCAAACCACTTAGCATTCATATTTTGAAGAAAATATTAAACCAAGAGAGTCAGAGAATTATGACACAGGAATTTATGCAAAACTGTTCACATAGACTACTTTATTATAATTTGATCACACAATACATAAAAAATGCTATCTTTCAAAAGTTCCAACCCTTTTTCCTTCTTCAGAAATTGTTTATATAGAGAGTACAATAGATAAAATAGGTTTCTAGCTTATCCTTAATTACAATAATCTAAAAATAATAGTGTATATATTTTAAGTACATGCATGTAAAATATCTTTAAACCTATATGTTTCTCATAAAAAATGACTTGTTGTAAATCGTGCTAAAAACAGGGACTGAAAATTGCATCGTTGTTATGCTTCCTTTGTTGGGAATCACGCCTTGTCATTCCTTAAAAAATGGACTTTTTTTTATGTAGCTTCTACTTCCTCGGGTATCTTTCCTGTAAATCACTAATAATATTGCTATCATCCTTTAGCAGCTGGAAACTGATAATTATGCTGATGGGCTAGCTATCATTGTTTTCCTCCATAGTGTTTGCGAAAATGCAGTGACAATGAAACTGTCAGCGCTCCTTTGCCCTTTCCTGTGCTAAAATGCTAACAAGCGCTTTATCGTCTGAAGACCAAAATTTCATTTTGACAGTAAGGGGTCAAAAACTCAAAAGACCAAAACAATTTTCAGCTAAGGGTAGTAGCTGCTTCTAACCTAACATCTACATTGGCCATCCTGCATTTTTTACTTTCTAATCTCCATGGGAGTTCCCTTCTTGGAAGCTATTGGATACCTATACCAATAGGTTTCATATTTCATGATTGGCAAGGGAAAGTCCAAATATGCTCTGCTTTGATGTCACAAAGATCCCATATTTCCTAGAGAACAAAAGGTGTGTAAAGTGTTTCAATGTTGATGACCTTGTTTCAATTTTGGTGGATGATCCAACAGTTTAATCTGGATCATGCCATGTTTTCAATTTTCAGTTATAGAATAGAGAAAGGAGTCTGTCCAAACTGCTTAATCTTGGCAGGCAACTAGTTCAGGTAGAGAAGAAAAGGCTCCCAACAGCTTAATCTGGGACCTTGGAAGAGATAAGGGTAGAAGTAGATAGAAAAAGCAAAAGAAAAAGCCAAAGAAAAGAAAAGGCAAGTAAGGGTCTGCAAGTCCAAGTGCACCCTCCATGAAGAAATAAAAATGCTAGGCAAGTAGCTGGGTAAGTAGTTGGGGTTGCAGAAAGGTTATCCCTACCATTGCAGAGATGGTAACTGTGTGCATCAAAGCAAAGTCAATTAATTGACAAAGGTGTTCTTCTTCATCAAATTGCAGCAGGAAGCATGACTAATTTCCCTCATTCCCCTCCAATTTCATTTCTAACATCCCCTCATCAGCTAAGATTCATGGAAGAGACTATGGTTTCATGGTGGTTCTTAATCTTTAAAAGCCACATTTCTTGTCTAAAAATCTTTTCATTTTGATCTACTCTTAAAACCAAGTTTGTTTCACATAAACTTAATGGTTTCCCCTCCACTTACCCTCTCATCCATATTAACTCTAATTCTACTATGTAAACCCCCTATATTACCTTTCCCCTATTAGTACTAACACCATGGTGTATAAACCCCAAGCATTATATAAATACCCCTCCCCTTGGCAATATAGCCAATAAGTCTTATAGCAGGGATCAAAGTGGCATCTGGCCACTTGGATGAACCTACAACTCATCTACCCTCCCTTTCCTCAAGTCATTCCACTCACCAAACCATTATTTGCCAAGAGGAACCTTATAAAAACCCTTTTACCCATGAAAACCCTTTGAAACTGCCAAAATTCCCGAAAAACCCACTTTCTATTCCCTAACCAAAGTTTGCGCATATAATTTGATTTTTGAAATACATTGGAAAATCATTCAAAAACACGTATTTACGCCTCCGCCCGCTGCCGTATACACTGGTCATGTCACCTCCCCGATGGCCGCTGGATCGGGCCCTCCAGATCCGACGGTCAGCATCCATATCGGAGCAGATCCTCTGTCCGGGCGATATCTTCCGACGGCTGTATTTTGGGTACGTCACTCCACTGCCACGCGCCCTCGCCACAGCGCGTCAGAGGTACAACTGATATTTACCGCCACCGTACCGTAAGCAGTGCGACACGAAACCGCTGTCGGTTTCCGGTTTCCCCATTCCGCTTGCATTACGAGCTCGCCACGTCACCCAATGACGTCAGCATGACGTCATCCGACCTTGACCCCACCAATGACGTCATGCTGACGTCATCGCAAAAAGGCGCCAAATTGCTAAAGGTCTATATTATGGCCAAAAATCGCGTTTTTTACGTTCTTTTCATTCATTTTTCGTTCTCTCTGCTGCATGCGGTTCACGTCCGAGCTTACTGTCAACCTGCTAAATCGACCAGGAGACCTCCAGCGTACGAGTCCAGCCTGCATATACGACCTCTGCTCACTGTTTTACCAGGTATTCTTCATCATTTATCCTCCGTGCGCCTGCAATTCTCTACAAATCACTCTGAAAGCTTAAAAGACGTTAAAACTTATAAACTCACCAGTGGATTCCTCTGCAGAGCTTCCAATTTCCAACTACCACCTCAAAAAACACTAGCCGAGCTTTGTTCTACCTACATTCTGTTGAAAAACTAAGTTCTGTCTGCGCAATCGCGGCAGGCTCATTTAAACCAAATTTCACCATTGAGAGAGACAAGGAAAAGCCAAACATTGGTCCTAGTTGCCATAAATAGTATTTCAACTGCTATTTTCTAGAATCCCTCTCTGTTCCTGATAATCTAAACTCCCTGGTACAGAGGCATTCCCCTGTGCTGTCCTGCTCAAAACAAAATCACCTTACATTTGATTCAAAATCCTCCTGTGCAATGGAGACACCTGTAGTGCTAAATGTTCAACCTCTGAATGCTCCTCAAAAGGACTTGAAATGGCAAGCCCTGGCAGATATGGATTACCAAATTTCAGAAGAAAAGCTTATAAGCAGCAAGTTCCACATTCATCTGTTGAATGAGTTGAAGGCCAAACATGAAAATGGGACAGATATATTGGGCTTATGGGACTCTTTCCTCCCTATTTTTAAGCTCCCTCAGGTCAACCAATTCCCTGAACTAATCCACCTCTGTGCTGAACAATATGATGTTTCTCAGAGAGCTGTTGTTGACCCATCTGGTGCAGTACTTTTCTATGTTACCCCTCAAGCAATCAGAGACATGCTTTGCTTCAACCCTCAGAAGAAGTTGGTCCCTTTATCACTGGTAAACCTGATAAAACAAGGGGATAAACTCACAGATGCTCAAATTGTCAAATTTAATCAATTATACATCAAAACTAACATTGTGATGGGCCCTCCAATTCTTCATGTATACCTCAATGAGCTGGGCAGAGACCTTGCAGATATGATTTCTCCCATCTTGGGGTATAGTTCAATTGAGCATATTGATGCAACTGTGCTGGTATTGATGCTTATGTTTGCTCCTGGCAAGTCACCAATCTGTTATGACTACGCCACCTACATATCAGACAAGATTCATGAGCAATTGATGAATTTAAGGAGAGATAGGATGTTCAGATACACCTCCTACATTTACCATTTGATCTTGTACCATCAACATGAGAAGTTTCACTTTTCAATCAAAAGAATGGATGCCCAAGGAAATCCCAGATCAGTGGTCTACTGGTCATCTGTCTTCCACATTAGACCTGAGTCTCCATATACTTACTGTGAATTCATGGATCTGTTCATCCATCCAACTATGGCAATGCTGATGAGCTCACCTCCTCCGAGACTCACTGATGACATGCAGAGGGTTCTTCAGCTGTCCAAATCTTATAGCATTGGGGACTGGTACTTCTACCAAAACCACACTGTCATCAGGATATATGGGTGTGATCTACCTCCTTTCAAATTACCCAAGTATGTGCCTATGAGGCTATTTGCCCTAGAGTACTTTAGACAATTTGGCAGAGTTGATGTGCTTCATTTTTCAGGAAAAGGCAAAAAGGCACAGTTGAAGGTCAGAAGCCAACTTGGCCATATTATCTATAATGAGAGGGAGCAAGGATGGAGGGAAGCAGAGAGAATGCTTGAGGCCCTTGGCCTGCAAACCAGTTTCGTATGGGTACCCTATGACCCTAATCATTTCATATCCACGAGGAGGCTCAAATATAAGTTATCTGCCTATGATCACCATAGCATCCCTCACATTGAAAAATATGCAAACCAAGACAAATGGAGGAGAGGGACCTTAGAAGAGCCCTTGTCACAAGAAGAGCTGAACGAGAGGGCACTAAGGAATCTAAAGAAGTTGGCTGACCTTGAGCTTTGTCCACAGGTATTCACACTTCCAACCACACAAACGGGAGCAGCTGAATCCTCCTCAACTGCCAAGCAACAAACTGCCAAGGCCACTGAGAATATATCCAGCAGAGGCAAAGAAAAGGAGATGGAGACAGAGCAGACACATCAAGAGAAGAAGCAGTCACCTCCAGTGACTCAAGAGCAGACAGACAAAGAAGAACAGCAGCAGGCAGAGCAACAACAGCAACAAGATCTGCAGCAAGGAGAAGGGCAACATGGCAGACAGCAGCCCTTACAGCAGGAAAGAATGGTTGATACTCCAACAACCACCGAGCAACAGGCTCAACAAAGAGTACCTCCTAGGCCTGAAACTACAGTTGATACCTCGGTCCTCCAAACTCCCCAAAAGGAGGACTTAAGCAGAAAAAGGGATAGAGAAACTCCCCTCACTTCATCTATCGACCAAGGAGAAAAGAGACAAAGATTAAATGATTTCTCAGAGGAAGACATAGCAATAAGACAAGCATTGGGAATGGGCCCACCCAGCAGAGAAACTTCAGCAAGTTCCTTCCAGCAGGAACAGGACAGGACTATGGGAGGGGAGGTCAGCTCCTCCAGCCAGCAGAAAGAAGGACAAGTAAGCATCAAACAACAATTTATAGACATCAAAAGGAGGAGTGATCCTATCAAAATACAGCTGTACAATCATCTGCTAAACTTGGCTCCCACCAATCAGCAAAGACTCATGTCTGCCTTTGATGTAAGTGAAGGAAAAATGATCATGAGTCATTTTATGCCCACATCACTGTACCCTCAATCTGCCTCAGACTACCTCAGGACCAACCTGGAGGTCATGGCCAAAGACATACACCCAATGGATAAAATTGAGCTGCATAAACAAACTGGCGAGATGGTGTATGCCTCATTAGCAGATGAAACATTGGAAAATTATAAGCTAAAAAGCAGTCTCAATGCCACAGCCTCTCAACTAGAATTGGAGAAGGCATCATCCCAGGCAAAGGACAACAGAATAAGGTCCCTGGAAGACATAATCATTGAAATTGGGCATGATCCCAAAGATCTGTCAGGGGTACAGGAACTCTTGAAGTTAAGGGATGCTGACTTGGCCGCCATGAGGAAGAAAATCAAACTCCCAGCCACCATGCACCCTCAGACAGATGAGGTAGCCAAACAAAGACAGGAGAAGGACACCACAGATTTATTGATTTCTATTTATAAACAACTTCTGCAGGCCCAAGAGAAATTAGGAGAGTCTGAGGCTGCACAAGCGGCACTGCAAGCAGCACTAAAGCAAAGGGAAGAGGGCCAGACCTCTCAGCCTCCCCCGGTCATCAATCTTGAGAACACTACTCCTACCACTGTGCCTCCACCTCAACAAACTGAACAAACAGCTACATCCACTTCAGCAGCACCAACAAATACAGAACAGGCACAAAGCCTAGACATGCAGAAACTGAAGAATGAGATACAAGTCCTGGAAGCTCAAATGACAGAGCTGCATGAGACCAGGGAAAAGCTGGCCAAGATCAATGATAAACATGATAAATCAAAAAGAGAAGTGGCAGAAAAGGGCAGGGAGATCAAGGCCCTTAATGACAGGATCAAAGAGCTGGAAAAAGAGCTCAGATTGGATAAGATTGTATCTGAAGTTAGAGCAATGATATGGGCCAATATTGGCCAATCTATTACAGATCAATGGCAATACATTGAGACAATCCATGAGTAATTAGAGCTCATCCCAAAAGCACAAAAGGAGGTCCATAGAGCAAGAGCTGCATTGAGCAATATGCCTGAAGTAGCCACCAGAATGATCAATGTGCTCAATAATAGGACAAGCTCTCAGTTAGCTACCATTGGAATCACAAACAGAACTGAGACTATTCAAATGATCAAGAGGGTGCTTACTTTGAGAAATTTGGTGCAAACACTGGACAGAAGAACTCAGGATATGCACACTGAGGTAAACAGGTTCATGGAGAGATTTCAGGTATTGCAGAACAGAGGACTCCCTAGCTTACTGAACAGCGGAGGGAAGCTATTCACCCATGAACAATATGCCAAAAGAGTGAATGCTTTTGCTTCAACTCAGATCAATGAGAAGGTCAGCACTTTAGAAGATACAGGGCCAATTACAGGACAGGTTTTCTACAGTAAAATAGAAAATCTATTTTTTATAATGAATGAAATCACACACTTGTTTGATACAGCTCCCAATTTCTTCAAATACACAGAAGCAGAGGAAACAATGGAGGCCATTCTCAGGCATCAATTGCCTCCACAGGACTGGTGGGTCAAGGCAATTCAAATGATTTTATGAACAGCAGGCCATCCACTAAATTTCGGTTACAGAAAAACTGAATTGTCATGCACAGGACAGTTTATTTCGGTCAGCAGGCATTTAAGACGAAAGCTGAGCCAACTCAGCAAAGCCCATAGCCAGCACAGCAAAAGGAAAAGCTACAGGTGTCCAAGCCGAGAAAAGACAGCGAAACAGCTCCACAACGCCTTCTTCAGCATTGATGCGGATCACTCCAACCGACTCGTTGGATTCCCAAAGCTAAAATATCTTCTGACAAATGCAAGAGCATTTATGTTGTATTAAAGGAAGCATTAACTTTTACTCCGCTTTAATGACAAAGTTGGTGAAAGAGTTATTTCTCAGATGACTCAACGCCTTGATATTTTGTAAAGATGTTTTGTATTTATAGAGCCCTCGCACTAGAGATGAGGGTTGTTGTTGATTTCTCCTGAAGAAGTTCTTATGCTGTAATCCTTTCAGAAGTTAATAAAGAAAGCAGTGGAATTTCTCGGATTTCTGAGGTGTGGGATGCGTTCTGGTGTCTGTTGATAACTGCTGGATTCCTGTGTAATTTCACCATACAATAAGTATCTGTATCTCTCTCTGTTAATCAGTTGTTTTGTTAAAATCCATATATGTTATCTGATTTCAATACTAAACAACAAGGAAAAAGAATAGCTTTCAGGATTTATTCGTTGAGTACCCTGAGTTCAATCTGTGTTGTTTATGAATGTTTTCTTCAGCTGTAATCTAGATAAGTGTAATTCTTAATTGCTGCACTTTCAGAATACATCTTTCACAGTGGCCTTTGTCACAGGAATTCAAGTTTTGCTCCTGTGCAGGGTGCTCACCTTCACCCCACCAACTTAATAGAAAATCCTTAATTGCTTTCTGTTGGTTGACATACATCACCACTTGATCTAATTTTGTCTGTTTAAAATACACAATAGGCCCTGCAGTATGAGCACCATCAAACCAGCATATCAAATCACTTCATTACTCCAGACTCCATTGCCCAATGGTATTTCACTATCTAAACACTATATCATAAGACCTGAAAGAGATCCTTCAACCAAAAACATAAACCAAAACCTGAGCACAATAGCTAGCCTAAAACACCATCATAACAGAGACAAATCATAAAGAGAGAGCCCTCTCTGATCACAGTTTGGCTAGAAACTGTGATCCAAAGATTGGTTAGTGGTTACCCCGGCCGTATTCCCTTGGGAGTCATAGGGAACAACCTGGGTGTTAACATAATTGGCGACTCCACTGGGGAGTGCTTGAGTTTTTCAATTACCATATATTTTCATAGCTACTATCAAGCCTGAAATCAGCCAAGAGGCCTTTAATCTGTTTCTGCATCACATTAACAGCTTTAAGGAAGAGCTTGTTTAGGGAATCTTCATCTTAGCTCCGGGAATATATAGCTATTCCAAAATATCCACTCAATCCTTGCAGATATAAAAATTTTCCACAAAATCCCAAAAAACAGGTTGGAAGCTGGCTCCTAAGAAAAATCCACGGCGCACTAGGGCAAATCCTGACCCTAATCCACCCATCATTGTTGATAATCCAAATACCATCCCTAGAAATATTAGGAGGCAGCAAAGGCAGGAGCAACCTGCTGATTTAACCCCTCGTACAGTTCATCCCAACCCCATTTCTACTCCAATAAAAGTTCTTTTCCGGTCCACCCCTAGTTCCCCCAGTTCACCATCCACTTCTCACAGTCCTCCTCTCACATCTTCATCCATTGCACATATCCCCTTGAACCACACTTTAGGTTCAGCCTCACCAGTTACCCCTGTGGTACCCATCGTTCCTGTTATCCCAGCTGCACCTGTTAATCCTCTAAATCCTGTAAATATGGCTAACAGATATGCACCCTTGCAGATACCAGCTAATGCTGCAGCTTTACCTCAAGATTACCAAAGCAAAATCTCATATTTTGACTCCAATGGCTCTCTAACAGCTGTCCAGCATGCCAAGAAGATGCAAGACCATTTTGAGACCTATGAAATAGATGATGACAGTGTCCGAATGAGGATGTTTGTTCAAAGCCTTACCGGGGATGTAAGAACTTGGTTTAGATCCCTGAATGCAAACTCCATTGCAACTCCCAATGATCTGTATCAAGCCTTTACTACCAGATGGGAGAAGAAGAAAGATCCCCTGCACATACTTGCTGAATATGAAACAATCAAGAGAGGTCCGCAAGAGACCGTTCTGGAGTATTGTGCTAGATTCAACAATGTGTACAATGCAATACCACAAAACCTAAGACCTCCTCCTGATTTGGCCTTGTACAAATTCCCTGATGGATTTGATCCTGACATGGCATATCAGTTGAAGGAAAGAGAACCTGAAACCCTTGAAGACGCCCAAAAGGCTGCTGTCACAGTGGAGGCAAACCTGATTGCCAAAAGAAACAGGGCAAGGTTAGAAAAGAGAAGCATATACAAAGAAGAACCTACAGCCCTTGATCAAAAACTTGATGCAATACTTAATGGTATGAAGAGATTGGGTGATAGGGTAGAATCGGTTGAGAGAAAAGCATCATGGGAAGCACCACAAAACAATCCTCCTAGGAATCCAAATTTTAGGAGAAACCCAAACCCAAACATTGGCAAGGCCAGTGCTGACCAAGACATAAGACCCCCTTTCCAAGAAAATTATGCAGAAACTTCAACATCAACTGAGCCCAATGAAGATCCTGAGATTAATTTAATGGGTCTGGATGGTGAAAGTCAAGTTTTCTTAACACAAGAGGATCATGAGGATGATGAAATCAAACTATTCCAAACTAAATCAGGTGAATCCTTTGACTTCAAACAAGGCTATGACACTGCTGTTTATGAAGTCCATAAACAATACAAGCTGAGGAGCAGAACTGTAAACGTTAACCAGCCTGAAAAGAAAAAGGATAATCAGCAGCCCGAAAGAGTCACAGGCACAGAACCTAATGACAAAATAAATTCACATACACAAGAAGTGATTGTTGAAGAGATCACCGAACCACTGTCCACAAAACAGCAGCCTATGGTCACTCCCCCCTCTCATCCTTACTCAACTATTTCTCCTCAAGAAATGAGTAAAAAGGATAAGTCACAAAATCAAGATAAAAATCAAGAAGAAGATTTAATGAATAAGGAGAGGACTGTCACCTATAACCCCAGGACCCAATCTGAAAAATCCTTTGATCTAGAAACTGAAATTGGCAAAATAAAGATAGCTATTCCTCTCGTGGAACTAGCCAAGCATGACATCTATAAACTGCAGATCAAAAAGTCCCTTCAACTCACCAGCAACATAGATGATGTCAATGTGCTGGATGACACTCCAGAATTGTTATTTGGCCCAGAAGTCGATGGAAAAACAATAGTCACAGGGGTACTACCGTTTTATGTCAGCCTACATATTCATGACAAAATACTACACAATGCAATGTTTGATTCAGGTGCTTCTCACAACCTTATGCCAAAAGCAGTCATGGAAAGACTGAATTTGGACATAACAAGACCATACAAAGACCTGTTTTCCTTTGATTCCAGCCAAGTCAAGTGCCTAGGTCTCATAAAAGATTTATGTGTGTCTTTAGTTCAATACCCAAATAAGACAATCCTAATGGATGTGGTAGTTGCTGACATCCCACCCAAGTATGGGATGCTGTTATCAAGATCATGGGGAGCTAAACTCCAAGTTTCCCTGCAATTAGACATGTCATATGCCACCATCTCTGTTTTTGGGCAACCAAAAAGACTGTACAGAGAAACACTCATGAAATACATGGTCAGCAGTGAAGAAAAGCCTCAAAACTTCCCCATATATGCTATCCACTCAGACATAGACTCATACATTCTCTTCAACGACACTACAACCCCCTCAAAGCATGAAGTTGAAACCAAGATGCTCATACAAGAGGAAGACTCAAATAAAAGCCTTACCACCCATGAAACAAGAGTCAAGCAAACACTAGATGTTGCTGCTGCCCTAACTGCCAAGGACATCCAATCAAAAGCAGAGACAGTCCCGGAAGACAAGATAAAGAAAAAACCACAATTGCTACTCACACTACCAGCCCATGAACAGATCACCAAACCTCCCCCACAACAAGACATACTGTGGTTCCTAGAATTTGATGGCTCAGTCAACAAATTAGGGGCAGGAGCTGGAGTTTGGGTACACAATAAACAAAATAGTCATGCAGAAGGCAGGGCTTATAGACTAAACTTTAAGTGCACTAACAACATGGCTGAATATGAGGCTCTTCTACTAGGTCTCAAGTTAATAAAATCCCTACAAGCCATGAAAGTCTCAATCATGGGTGATTCAGATTTAGTTATTCAACAAGTAAAGGGAAACTTTGTTACAAATGACAAAAGACTAAGGACTTATAGGTCTGCTGTAGCTGAGGTGCTAAACCTTTTCTCCGAATTCCAAATCACTAAGATTCCTAGATCCCACAATCTGCATGCTCACAGTTTGGCCACCTTTGCAAGTACCTGTAAACTGCCTTTTGAGGCTCATCATTGTTTTACAGCTGAGGTGAAACAAAGACCCTCCATTCCAAACAATGTTAAGGATTGGCAAGTATTTGAGAATGACAAGCAAATAAACCATTTCTTGACCCTGCAACATGAATTTGCAGGATTAAATATTGACATTGAGACAGCAAGTCAATCACAAATACTTGAGACAGCAAGTCAATCACAAATACAGTTTCAGGAAACCAATCATCCAATATCACCTAGAACAGCAAAGCAAATGCTAAATCCAACTATCTTCAACAAGGAAACCATTCAGCTAATTCACCAAATCAGTGGTGAAGAAGTAGCTAATGTTGAAGAGGAAATCATTGAATTAAAAGACAATTTTCTTCCAACAGGCCTTACTCCATTAGAAGACATCTTTGATTCAAATGATATCCCCAGAAAACCAAAAATGCAGCCCTTGAATGCAGCCATTGAAGAATGCAACATAGGTACATTTGACAAACCCAAAATAATCAAATTATCTGCATCTCTACCTCCTGATCAAAAGCCAAAATACATTGACCTTTTTAAAGAGTTCCAGGATGTCTTTGCATGGAGTTATGAGGACCTAAAGTCCTATGACACCTCTGTTATCCAGCATACCATCCCTCTCAAGCCTGATCAAAAGCCCTTTAAACAAAAATTGAGGAGAATCAATCCTATGCTTCTCCCAGCAATGGAACAAGAAGTACAAAAAATGTTTAAGGCAGGCATCATAGCACCAATCAGATTCTCTGAATGGATCTCCAACTTAGTCCCTACAAGAAAGAAGACCAGTGAAATTAGGCTGTGTGTGGACTTAAGGAATCTGAACCAAGTATCCCTCAAAGACAACTATCCCTTACCTAAGATGGATCATATTCTCCAAAGAGTGGTAGGGGCCTCAAGGATCTCATTACTTGATGGATTCTCGGGTTTCAATCAAATCCTAGTACACCCTGATGATCAAGACAAAACTGCATTTACAACCCCATGGGGAACTTTCAAGTATGTTAAAATGCCTTTTGGGTTGAAGAATGCCGGGGCAACATTTCAAAGAGCAATGGATATTGCTTTCGCAAAGGAAATTCATGATTTCCTTGTCATTTATTTGGATGACCTCACACCTTTTTCCAAGTCTGACCAAGAACATCTGAAACATTTGAGACAGATCTTCCTAACATGTAGGAAATACGGAATTTCGTTGAATCCCAAAAAATCCCTGTTTGGTTTAGAGGAAGGTAAACTATTGGGCCACATCATCTCTAAAGATGGCATAAGAATTGACCCAGATAGGATACAAACTATCCTACAAATGCCCCACCCAAGAAATATAAAAGAATTGCAAGGATTCTTGGGAAAAATCAATTTCTTAAGGAGATTTATCCCAAATCTGGCCGAGTTGATCAGATTGCTTAATAATATGCTAAAGAAAGATTCAAAGGTCAAATGGACTGTTGAAGCCAAGCAAGCCTTTGAAGGTATAAAATTGGCCCTTACCCAAACCCCAGTGTTGACCAATCCTCAGTTTGACAGAGAATTCATCATCTTCTCTTTTGCCTCCCAGCATACTATTGCTGCTGTTTTATTACAGAAAGATGACCAAGGGAATGAGAAGCCTATTGCCTTCTTCAGCAGGGCTCTTAGAGATGCCCCTCTAAAATATCAAATTATGGAGAAACAAGCCTATGCTTTGGTCAAAGCCATTAAAGACTTTAGGATTTACATCCTTTATTCCCATGTTGTGGCTTATGTACCAAGTCCTATTGTCAAAGACATTCTCACCCAAGAAAACTTAGAGGGCAGAAGAGGAAAATGGATTTCCAGCATACTAGAATTTGACATTGAAATAAAACCTACAAAGCTAATAAAAGGGCAAGGCTTGGCCAAATTAATGACAGAAGCAAATTTCCAAGCCCTAGATATCAATCAGCTGGACAGTGAAACAGAGCTGGCGACTCCAAAGATCAATGTAGCCTTTGAACAATCCCCTTGGTACTCTGATATCTGTTATGTGTTACAAAACCTGTGTGCTCCCCCAGGACTGTCCAGAACTAAGTGTAGGTTCTTAAAAATGAAAACATCAAGATTTTGTGTGATGGATGGAAATCTGCTTTGGAAAAACCATGAAGGTATATTGCTGCACTGTTTAATGGAAAATGAAACTAACAATATCATGCAGGAGTTTCATGCAGGAGACTGTGGTGGACACTTGTACTGGAAGTCCACTGTGGATAAAATACTAAGGGCGGGGTACTACTGGCCCACCATGTTCTCAGATGTTAAGAGATTCACCACCTCATGTCATCAATGTCAAGTATTTGAGGGCAAAAGACAGTTGCTGCCACTCCCCTTAAGACCTATTGCAACAGAGAGACCTTTCCAACAATGGGGCTTGGATTTCATTGGGGAAATTCATCCTTCATCTTCAGGCCAACACAGATGGATTTTAACAGCAACAGACTACTTCACCAAGTGGATTGAAGCTGCCCCATGCAGACAAGCAAATGATTCAATAATTATTCAGTTCTTGGAGAACAATATACTGGCTAGATTTGGCTGTCCAGACAAAATAATAACAGACAATGTTGCTGCTTTCAGATCCAAGAAAATGGTGAACTTCTGCCATAAATTTCACATTACTTTGGGCCATTCTACTGCATACTATCCCCAAGGAAATGGCCTTGCTGAATCATCAAACAAAAGCTTAATAAATATCATAAAGAAGGTGCTGGAAGAGAACAAAAAGAACTGGCATAAGAAACTAGTCAATGCTTTATGGGCAGATAGACTAACAACAAAAAGATCAATTGGGACCAGCCCATATGAGTTAGTTTATGGATTAGAAGCCAAATTTCCTTCATCACTAGGAGTGCCTGTTATGAAGCTTCTTCAAGAGAGTCAAGCAGAGCCAAATGATATGCAAAGGAGGATCAATCAGATAATCTGTTTACAGCAAACTAGGGAACAAGTTTTCAGCAGAGTTCAGATATTACAAGAAAAATTAAAAAAGGCCTTTGATAGAAGAACTAAGGCAGAAAATTTCAGCATTGGTGATAAAGTCCTCAAGTGGGATGCAAGGAGAGAAGAAAAAGGAAAAGATGGGAAATTTGATTCCCTTTGGAGAGGACCATTTGCTGTCCAAGCAGTGCAAGGTAACAATACTTACTTCCTAAAAAGTCTTAGTGAAACTAATTTGGATGAAGGTCCTGTGAATGGCAGGATGCTGAAGCACTATTTTGAATATCACCCATGAGTGCAACCTGACTCTTCCATTGTACATACCCCAAATATATAGATTAATTTCTATTCAAGTTTGTAAAATTGCAGTTTTCTTAGTCTATTGACTGTTAACAAAAGGTAAATAGAATCAGAGGTCTTCCAAGAAAGAAGCACACAATTTTGACAAATCAAAGCAGCAAATTTCAAGATTGGTATGGGCAGTCAAAGAGCAAGGCAATCTGACCTGCTGTTCTTGGTCTTTCAAAAGAAAAACCATCCCCATGTGGAGCCACTGTTGGATACCTATACCAATAGGTTTCATATTTCATGATTGGCAAGGGAAAGTCCAAATATGCTCTGCTTTGATGTCACAAAGATCCCATATTTCCTAGAGAACAAAAGGTGTGTAAAGTGTTTCAATGTTGATGACCTTGTTTCAATTTTGGTGGATGATCCAACAGTTTAATCTGGATCATGCCATGTTTTCAATTTTCAGTTATAGAATAGAGAAAGGAGTCTGTCCAAACTGCTTAATCTTGGCAGGCAACTAGTTCAGGTAGAGAAGAAAAGGCTCCCAACAGCTTAATCTGGGACCTTGGAAGAGATAAGGGTAGAAGTAGATAGAAAAAGCAAAAGAAAAAGCCAAAGAAAAGAAAAGGCAAGTAAGGGTCTGCAAGTCCAAGTGCACCCTCCATGAAGAAATAAAAATGCTAGGCAAGTAGCTGGGTAAGTAGTTGGGGTTGCAGAAAGGTTATCCCTACCATTGCAGAGATGGTAACTGTGTGCATCAAAGCAAAGTCAATTAATTGACAAAGGTGTTCTTCTTCATCAAATTGCAGCAGGAAGCATGACTAATTTCCCTCATTCCCCTCCAATTTCATTTCTAACATCCCCTCATCAGCTAAGATTCATGGAAGAGACTATGGTTTCATGGTGGTTCTTAATCTTTAGAAGCCACATTTCTTGTCTAAAAATCTTTTCATTTTGATCTACTCTTAAAACCAAGTTTGTTTCACATAAACTTAATGGTTTCCCCTCCACTTACCCTCTCATCCATATTAACTCTAATTCTACTATGTAAATCCCCTATATTACCTTTCCCCTATTAGTACTAACACCATGGTGTATAAACCCCAAGCATTATATAAATACCCCTCCCCTTGGCAATATAGCCAATAAGTCCTATAGCAGGGATCAAAGTGGCATCTGGCCACTTGGATGAACCTACAACTCATCTACCCTCCCTTTCCTCAAGTCATTCCACTCACCAAACCATTATTTGCCAAGAGGAACCTTATAAAAACCCTTTTACCCATGAAAACCCTTTGAAACTGCCAAAATTCCCGAAAAACCCACTTTCTATTCCCTAACCAAAGTTTGCGCATATAATTTGATTTTTGAAATACATTGGAAAATCATTCAAAAACACGTATTTACGCCTCCGCCCGCTGCCGTATACACTGGTCATGTCACCTCCCCGATGGCCTGGATCGGGCCCTCCAGATCCGACGGTCAGCATCCATATCGGAGCAGATCCTCTGTCCGGGCGATATCTTCCGACGGCTGTATTTTGGGTACGTCACTCCGCTGCCACGCGCCCTCGCCACAGCGCGTCAGAGGTACAACTGATATTTACCGCCACCGTACCGTAAGCAGTGCGACACGAAACCGCTGTCAGTTTCCGGTTTCCCCATTCCGCTTGCATTACGAGCTCGCCATGTCACCCAATGACGTCATCCGACCTTGACCCCACCAATGACGTCATGCTGACGTCATCGCAAAAAGGCGCCAAATTGCTAAAGGTCTATATTATGGCCAAAAATCGCGTTTTTTACGTTCTTTTCATTCATTTTTCGTTCTCTCTGCTGCATGCGGTTCACGTCCGAGCTTACTGTCAACCTGCTAAATCGACCAGGAGACCTCCAGCGTACGAGTCCAGCCTGCATATACGACCTCTGCTCACTGTTTTACCAGGTATTCTTCATCATTTATCCTCCGTGCGCCTGCAATTCTCTACAAATCACTCCGAAAGCTTAAAAGACGTTAAAACTTATAAACTCACCAGTGGATTCCTCTGCATAGCTTCCAATTTCCAACTACCACCTCAAAAAACACTAGCCGAGCTTTGTTCTACCTACATTCTGTTGAAAAACTAAGTTCTGTCTGCGCAATCGCGGCAGGCTCATTTAAACCAAATTTCACCATTGAGAGAGACAAGGAAAAGCCAAACATTGGTCCTAGTTGCCATAAATAGTATTTCAACTGCTATTTTCTAGAATCCCTCTCTGTTCCTGATAATCTAACCTCCCTGGTACAGAGGCATTCCCCTGTGCTGTCCTGCTCAAAACAAAATCACTTTACACTTGATTCAAAATCCTCCTGTGCAATGGAGACACCTGTAGTGCTAAATGTTCAACCTCTGAATGCTCCTCAAAAGGACTTGAAATGGCAAGCCCTGGCAGATATGGATTACCAAATTTCAGAAGAAAAGCTTATAAGCAGCAAGTTCCACATTCATCTGTTGAATGAGTTGAAGGCCAAGCATGAAAATGGGACAGATATATTGGGCTTATGGGACTCTTTCCTCCCTATTTTTAAGCTCCCTCAGGTCAACCAATTCCCTGAACTAATCCACCTCTGTGCTGAACAATATGATGTTTCTCAGAGAGCTGTTGTTGACCCATCTGGTGCAGTACTTTTCTATGTTACCCCTCAAGCAATCAGAGACATGCTTTGCTTCAACCCTCAGAAGAAGTTGGTTCCTTTATCACTGGTAAACCTGATAAAACAAGGGGATAAACTCACAGATGCTCAAATTGTCAAATTTAATCAATTATACATCAAAACTAACATTGTGATGGGCCCTCCAATTCTTCATGTATACCTCAATGAGCTGGGCAGAGACCTTGCAGATATGATTTCTCCCATCTTGGGGTATAGTTCAATTGAGCATATTGATGCAACTGTGCTGGTATTGATGCTTATGTTTGCTCCTGGCAAGTCACCAATCTGTTATGACTACGCCACCTACATATCAGACAAGATTCATGAGCAATTGATGAATTTAAGGAGAGATAGGATGTTCAGATACACCTCCTACATTTACCATTTGATCTTGTACCATCAACATGAGAAGTTTCACTTTTCAATCAAAAGAATGGATGCCCAAGGAAATCCCAGATCAGTGGTCTACTGGTCATCTGTCTTCCACATTAGACCTGAGTCTCCATATACTTACTGTGAATTCATGGATCTGTTCATCCATCCAACTATGGCAATGCTGATGAGCTCACCTCCTCCGAGACTCACTGATGACATGCAGAGGGTTCTTCAGCTGTCCAAATCTTATAGCATTGGGGACTGGTACTTCTACCAAAACCACACTGTCATCAGGATATATGGGTGTGATCTACCTCCTTTCAAATTACCCAAGTATGTGCCTATGAGGCTATTTGCCCTAGAGTACTTTAGACAATTTGGCAGAGTTGATGTGCTTCATTTTTCAGGAAAAGGCAAAAAGGCACAGTTGAAGGTCAGAAGCCAACTTGGCCATATTATCTATAATGAGAGGGAGCAAGGATGGAGGGAAGCAGAGAGAATGCTTGAGGCCCTTGGCCTGCAAACCAGTTTCGTATGGGTACCCTATGACCCTAATCATTTCATATCCACGAGGAGGCTCAAATATAAGTTATCTGCCTATGATCACCATAGCATCCCTCACATTGAAAAATATGCAAACCAAGACAAATGGAGGAGAGGGACCTTAGAAGAGCCCTTGTCACAAGAAGAGCTGAACGAGAGGGCACTAAGGAATCTAAAGAAGTTGGCTGACCTTGAGCTTTGTCCACAGGTATTCACACTTCCAACCACACAAACGGGAGCAGCTGAATCCTCCTCAACTGCCAAGCAACAAACTGCCAAGGCCACTGAGAATATATCCAGCAGAGGCAAAGAAAAGGAGATGGAGACAGAGCAGACACATCAAGAGAAGAAGCAGTCACCTCCAGTGACTCAAGAGCAGACAGACAAAGAAGAACAGCAGCAGGCAGAGCAACAACAGCAACAAGATCTGCAGCAAGGAGAAGGGCAACATGGCAGACAGCAGCCCTTACAGCAGGAAAGAATGGTTGATACTCCAACAACCACCGAGCAACAGGCTCAACAAAGAGTACCTCCTAGGCCTGAAACTACAGTTGATACCTCGGTCCTCCAAACTCCCCAAAAGGAGGACTTAAGCAGAAAAAGGGATAGAGAAACTCCCCTCACTTCATCTATCGACCAAGGAGAAAAGAGACAAAGATTAAATGATTTCTCAGAGGAAGACATAGCAATAAGACAAGCATTGGGAATGGGCCCACCCAGCAGAGAAACTTCAGCAAGTTCCTTCCAGCAGGAACAGGACAGGACTATGGGAGGGGAGGTCAGCTCCTCCAGCCAGCAGAAAGAAGGACAAGTAAGCATCAAACAACAATTTATAGACATCAAAAGGAGGAGTGATCCTATCAAAATACAGCTGTACAATCATCTGCTAAACTTGGCTCCCACCAATCAGCAAAGACTCATGTCTGCCTTTGATGTAAGTGAAGGAAAAATGATCATGAGTCATTTTATGCCCACATCACTGTACCCTCAATCTGCCTCAGACTACCTCAGGACCAACCTGGAGGTCATGGCCAAAGACATACACCCAATGGATAAAATTGAGCTGCATAAACAAACTGGCGAGATGGTGTATGCCTCATTAGCAGATGAAACATTGGAAAATTATAAGCTAAAAAGCAGTCTCAATGCCACAGCCTCTCAACTAGAATTGGAGAAGGCATCATCCCAGGCAAAGGACAACAGAATAAGGTCCCTGGAAGACATAATCATTGAAATTGGGCATGATCCCAAAGATCTGTCAGGGGTACAGGAACTCTTGAAGTTAAGGGATGCTGACTTGGCTGCCATGAGGAAGAAAATCAAACTCCCAGCCACCATGCACCCTCAGACAGATGAGGTAGCCAAACAAAGACAGGAGAAGGACACCACAGATTTATTGATTTCTATTTATAAACAACTTCTGGAGGCCCAAGAGAAATTAGGAGAGTCTGAGGCTGCACAAGCGGCACTGCAAGCAGCATTAAAGCAAAGGGAAGAGGGCCAGACCTCTCAGCCTCCCCCAGTCATCAATCTTGAGAACACTACTCCTACCACTGTGCCTCCACCTCAACAAACTGAACAAACAGCTACATCCACTTCAGCAGCACCAACAAATACAGAACAGGCACAAAGCCTAGACATGCAGAAACTGAAGAATGAGATACAAGTCCTGGAAGCTCAAATGACAGAGCTGCATGAGACCAGGGAAAAGCTAGCCAAGATCAATGATAAACATGATAAATCAAAAAGAGAAGTGGCAGAAAAGGGCAGGGAGATCAAGGCCCTTAATGACAGGATCAAAGAGCTGGAAAAAGAGCTCAGATTGGATAAGATTGTATCTGAAGTCAGAGCAATGATATGGGCCAATATTGGCCAATCTATTACAGATCAATGGCAATACATTGAGACAATCCATGAGCAATTAGAGCTCATCCCAAAAGCACAAAAGGAGGTCCATAGAGCAAGAGCTGCATTGAGCAATATGCCTGAAGTAGCCACCAGAATGATCAATGTGCTCAATAATAGGACAAGCTCTCAGTTAGCTACCATTGGAATCACAAACAGAACTGAGACTATTCAAATGATCAAGAGGGTGCTTACTTTGAGAAATTTGGTGCAAACACTGGACAGAAGAACTCAGGATATGCACACTGAGGTAAACAGGTTCATGGAGAGATTTCAGGTATTGCAGAACAGAGGACTCCCTAGCTTACTGAACAGCGGAGGGAAGCTATTCACCCATGAACAATATGCCAAAAGAGTGAATGCTTTTGCTTCAACTCAGATCAATGAGAAGGTCAGCACTTTAGAAGATACAGGGCCAATTACAGGACAGGTTTTCTACAGTAAAATAGAAAATCTATTTTTTATAATGAATGAAATCACACACTTGTTTGATACAGCTCCCAATTTCTTCAAATACACAGAGGCAGAGGAAACAATGGAGGCCATTCTCAGGCATCAATTGCCTCCACAGGACTGGTGGGTCAAGGCAATTCAAATGATTTTATGAACAGCAGGCCATCCACTAAATTTCGGTTACAGAAAAACTGAATTGTCATGCACAGGACAGTTTATTTCGGTCAGCAGGCATTTAAGACGAAAGCTGAGCCAACTCAGCAAAGCCCATAGCCAGCACAGCAAAAGGAAAAGCTACAGGTGTCCAAGCCGAGAAAAGACAGCGGAACAGCTCCAAAACGCCTTCTTCAGCATTGATGCGGATCACTCCAACCGACTCGTTGGATTCCCAAAGCTAAAATATCTTCTGACAAATGCAAGAGCATTTATGTTGTATTAAAGGAAGCATTAACTTTTACTCCGCTGTAATGACAAAGTTGGTGAAAGAGTTATTTCTCAGATGACTCAACGCCTTGATATTTTGTAAAGATGTTTTGTATTTATAGAGCCCTCGCACTAGAGATGAGGGTTGTTGTTGATTTCTCCTGAAGAAGTTCTTATGCTGTAATCCTTTCAGAAGTTAATAAAGAAAGCAGTGGAATTTCTCGGATTTCTGAGGTATGGGATGCGTTCTGGTGTCTGTTGATAACTGCTGGATTCCTGTGTAATTTCACCATACAATAAGTATCTGTATCTCTCTCTGTTAATCAGTTGTTTTGTTAAAATCCATATACGTTATCTGATTTCAATACTAAACAACAAGGAAAAAGAATAGCTTTCAGGATTTATTCGCTGAGTACCCTGAGTTCAATCTATGTTGTTTATGAATGTTTTCTTCAGCTGTAATCTAGATAAGTGTAATTCTTAATTGCTGCACTTTCAGAATACATCTTTCACAGTGGCCTTTGTCACAGGAATTCAAGTTTTGCTCCTGTGCAGGGTGCTCACCTTCACCCCACCAACTTAATAGAAAATCCTTAATTGCTTTCTGTTGGTTGACATACATCACCACTTGATCTAATTTTGTCTGTTTAAAATACACAATAGGCCCTGCAGTACGAGCACCATCAAAACCAGCATATCAATCACTTCATTACTCCAGACTCCATTGCCCAATGGTATTTCACTATCTAAACACTATATCATAAGACCTGAAAGAGATCCTTCAACCAAAAACATAAACCAAAACCTGAGCACAATAGCTAGCCTAAAACACCATCATAACAGAGACAAATCATAAAGAGAGAGCCCTCTCTGATCACAGTTTGGCTAGAAACTGTGATCCAAAGATTGGTTAGTGGTTACCCCGGCCGTATTCCCTTGGGAGTCATAGGGAACAACCTGGGTGTTAACAGAAGCCTTTGTTTTCTTTTGTTTTTTCGAACCTTTAGCTCTCTCCTTGTTTATAATTGGGTCCTTTACTAGGATATCATCCACATCTATGACTTCTTTAGTAAGCTATGGGTTATGTTTTAATTTGATATTCAATCTGAGCTTGTTCCAGGGCCTAGTGTGAGGCTTTTCCCCCTTTAAACATCTCAATAAGGGTAGGATCTTTCTCAGCGGAGGCTCTTTAATTTTTGGGCTCAATCATCTTTCTTTGGTTTTTTTTTCTGGAAATTGGATTCTTGTAGTTTTGGACTTTAGTAGGTAGACTTTCAGTGGGAGGAAGGGTTTGTTGTGCCTTCTTGAGCCTATCACTCTTTCTAGTGTAAAATTTGTGTAATTTAGGAATAGGAGAAGAGGTCTTATATTCTTTCCATGACTGGCCCACATAGTTAACTAGGGGGTTAGAAGGGGGCGGAGCCCCCCCTTCGTTGCGTCGATTATGTAGTGGGGGGAGTCACAGGGGTTTGAGGGTTGCAGGTAACCCCACTCTATGGAGTCCAGGGATTTTCGGTCCATGGTTTTGGGCGTGATGGTTTTTGGTCCATGGTTTTGGACGCGATGGTTTTCGGTCCATGGTATTGGATGCTTCGGCATGTATAAATATGTATTGTAACATTGAAAGGAATAGAATGAAAAATCAAGCTGGTAGTCCCAGTTTTAGGATCCAGGGGAAAATCTCTGTGTATATGTGTTTTATGTGTTATTCTCTCGCATTGTTTATTTTTTGTGTTTTAGAATTCGTATGCAGGTAATTTCTGTACGGGGTTAAAACCTACATTTGGTATAAGAGTTGTTTTGGCTTCAAGGGAACACCTTTATTGCTGAGGGGTTTCACTCAGGCCTGTGGTAGACCCTATTCAGTGGGAGATCTGCGAGATCGATTCTAGTGGTGAAAGAAGATGGTGAGCAGTGGAAATATAGAGATCGAGAAATTTAATGGTCAAAGTTTTGAGTTGTGGAAACTCAAGATGGAGGATATGTTGGTGGATAAAGATCAATGGATCACGATAGATCTGGGTACTAAACCAACGGGAGTGTCTGATGAAGAATGGAATAAGTTGGATCGGAAGGCAAATAGCACAATATGATTGTGTGTATCAGATTCAGTATTATTGAATGTATCAGGGGAAGCTACGACGAAGGCTTTGTGGGACAAGTTAGGGACTTTGTACCAATCTAAGTCTCTAGTGAATAAACTGTTCCTATGAAAAAAGTTGTATAACCTGAGGATGAAAGATGGAGACTCAGTGACAGAGCATCTGAATGCATTTAATACTGTGGTAAGTTAGTTATCGTCTGTTGATATCAAAATTTCAGATGAAGATAAGTGCATTAGTTTGTTGTGTTCTCTACCAGATTCGTGGGATATTTTGGTTATTGCAATAGGTAGCAATGCAACTGCCTTGCAGTTTGATGAAATAGTCTCATCCTTGTTGACGAAGGAGATGAGACGGAAAAATATGGAGAGCCCAAATGGTGATGTCTTGTCTGTACGAGGACATTCTTAGAATAGAAACAAAAATAAGTCATCGAGTGGGAGATCTAAATCTCCAGGAAAACCTGTAAAGGTGGTGTGCTGGAAATTCGGAAAGGAAGGGCACTACAAAAGGGACTGTAAATCTAAAACTTGTGACAAAGGAAAGGGATCTGATGATGCTCCTTCTGTAGAGGTGAAAACCACCTCAGATGAAGGTGGGGATGTGTAGTTGGCTTCTTCAAGTACACATGTAGATCATGAGGCACAGTTGATTGACTCAGGTGCATCCTTTCACTTCACTCCCCATAGAGAGTGGTTCTGCGAGTATGAGAAATACGATGGTGGTGATGTCTTCTTAGGGGATGATAAGAAGGCTAGAATCGTTGGTTGCGGAAAAGTAAAGTTGAAGTTGAAAGGTGGAAGGGTTAGAACACTTCCGGGTGTCCTACACATTCCTCATTGGCCAGAAATATGATTTTTGTAAGCAAGTTGGATGATGCAGGTGTAAAAACAGTGTTCAAGAAGGATACCTGTAAGATGGTTCGAGGGGCACTGGTATTGATGCAGGGAGTTCAAATTGGAACTTTGTACAAGATGCAAGGTAGCACTGTTGTTGATGGGTGCAACAGTTTTGTGGTTCTTGAAAGTGGAGCAGAAAATCTAGTGGTCTCTGGAGAAAAGACCATGTTGTGGCATCAAAATCTTGGACATATTGGAGAGAAGGGCCTTTGAATACTTCATGGTAAAGGTATGGTAGAAGGTATGAGTAATATCTCTCTGGATTTTGATTTCTGTGAAAATTGTGTATATGGGGAGAAAAATCGGGTGAGTTTCCCCTCTGGTGGTAAGAGGGCAAAACATATATTAGAGCTTGTGCACAGTGATGTGTTTGGACCTGTGAAGGTTCCATCACTAGGTAAGTCTGTGTACTATGTATCATTTAAAGATGACTTCTCAAGGAATAAATAAATATATTTCCTTAAGAAGAAATCTGAAGTCTTTGACATGTTTAAAGAATTTAAGGCTCTAGTAGAAAACCAAACAGAGAAGAAGATAAAGGTGCTGAGGATAGATAACGGTGGAGAGTTTTGCAGTAAGGAATTTGAAGAATTATGTAAGAACTGTGGTATAGCACGGCAGAAGACTACTCCATATACACCTCAACAAAAATGGAGTTGCAGAAAGAATGAACAAGACGTTGATGGAAAGGAAAGAAGCATGCTCAATGGTGTCGGGTTAGGATAGGAATTCTAGGCAGAGGCGATGGAGACAGCATGTTACCTGGTCAACAGATCACCTTCATCAGCGTCGGAGGATAAGACTCCACAAGAGGTATGGACTAGTAAGAAACCCTCTCTTTCACATCTGAGGGTATTTGGATGTGATGCATATGCACATGTTCCAAAGGAGAAACAAACCATGTTGGATAGTAAATATGAAAAGTGCATCTTTATTGGGTATAAGGATGGTGGAGACAACAATTCTGGGCAGAGGCAGTGGAGACAACATGTTACCTAGTCAATAGATCACCTTCATCAGCGGTTGAGGATAAGACTCCACAAGAGGTATGGACTGGTATGAAACCCTCTCTTTCACATCTAAGGGTATTTGGATGTGATGCATATGCACATGTTCCAAAGGAGAAACGAACCATGTTGGATAGTAAATATGAAAAGCACATCTTTATTGGGTATAAGGATGGTTTAAATGGTTATAAGCTTTGGAACCAAATAAAAAGGAAGGTTGTGTGCAACCGAGATGTGGTGTTCAGAGAGGTTAAATATGTTATTAAACATGAAGTCCAACCAAAGGAACCTGAGAAGATAGAGTTTGATCTAAAGGAGGAAGAATCATACTCTACAGCAGAGGAGGAATCAGAAGATGAAGAGCCGCAAACTCCGGGTGTGAGAAGATCAGTTCGAGAAAGAAGACAACCAGAAAGGTATAGTCCATCTTCTTTTTGTTCAAATTTTGCTTTATCTATTACTGATGATGATCCCAGAACTGTGAAGGAAGCAGTAGATTCAGAGGATGGAAAACTCTAGAAAGAGGCCATGGTTGATGAAATGATATCTTTGCACAAAAATGAGGCTTGGGATCTGGTGGAGTTGTCGACTGGAAGGAAACCCATTGGCAGCAAATGGGTGTTCAAGAAGAAGACAAATGCAGAAGGAAAGGTGGAGAAATACAAAGCTCGGTTGGTAGCAAAAGGTTATTCCCAGGTGCCGAGAATTGATTTTGGTGATATTTTTTCTCCTGTTGCCAAGGTAACTTCTATTAGATTACTTTTATCTGTTGTTGCTGCTTTTGATTTTGAGGTAGAACAGATGGATGTGAAGACAACATTTCTTCATGGGGATCTAGAAGAGGAGATCTACATGAAGCAACCTGAAGGCTTTGCGGTGAAGGGTAAGAAAGAACTGGTGTGCAAGTTAAATAATTCTCTGTATGGGTTACAACAGTCACCAAGGAAGTGATACCAGAAATTTGATACATTTATATGGGGACTTGGCTTCACCAGAAGCAAAGCAGATCACTATGTGTATTTTAAATTAATTGGTGACCGTGTTATTTATCTGGTCTTGTATGTGGATGATATGTTGCTGGTTGGAAATGACAAAGAAATTATCCAGGATTTAAAGACCCATTTGTCCTCCAAATTTGACATGAAAGATCTTGGTGCTGCAAACTATATTTTGGGCATGGAAATTAAAAGAGATCAGACAAAGAGGAAGCTCTGGTTAAACCAGAGGAAGTATGTCAAAACAATATTGCAGAGGTTTAATATGCAAGATGGTAAACCGGTGAAGGTTCCTATTCCTGTAGGTGTAAAGTTATCTGCTGAACAGTGTCCCAAGACACAAGAAGAGGAAGAGGACATGTTCCGTGTTCCATATGCAAGTGCAGTCGGTAGCCTGGTGTATGGGATGGTCTGTACTAGACCAAACATTGCATATGCAATGGGAGTATTGAGCATGTTTATGTCAAAACCAGGGAAGGAGCACTGGACAGTAGTGAAGTGGATTTTCAGGTAATTGTGTGGCACTAATGATTATGGTTTATGCTACCAAGGAAGACCAAGATTGGACAGAGTGTTGGATATTTGTGGCTTTATTGATGCAGACTAGGCTGGAGATTTGGATAAGATAAGATCTACAAGTGGGTATGTGTTTAACCTATTTGGAGGTGTAGTCAATTGGATGAGTAAGAAACAATCTATAGTGGCATTATCAACTACAGAGGCAGAATACATGGCAGCCACTCATGCAAGCAAGGAAGCAGTTTTCTTGCAGAGATTGTGTTCAAATATGGGGTTAGTACAAGGAGCTATAAGGACAGACTATGACAACCAAAGTGTAATTTTCTTGGAAAAGAACCGTGCATATCATTCAAAGACAAAGCACATTGGTGTTCAGTATCACTTTATGAGGGATATGATAGAAGACAAAAAGGTATTGCTGGTAAAGGTGGACACTTTGAAGAATATTACGGATGCATTGAAAATATTTGTGAGCTCTAAGAAGTTCTCCTGGTATAGAGAAACAATGGGCATTGCATGGCTAGATAAATGACTAAGCTCTCTTGTGGCCCCCTATGGAAAGAAAACAACAAGTGGGAGAATGTTGGGTTGTGTTATATTATTTCCATGACTAGCCCACGTAGTTAACCGGGGGGTTAGAAGGGGGGCGGAGCCCCCCCTTCGTTGCACCGATTGCGTAGCAGGGGGAGTCACAGGGGGTTTGAGGGTTGCAGGTAACCCCACTCTATGGGGTCCAGGGAAGCGCCCCAGGAAATTTTGGTTTTGGACCCTATGTTAGGTTGGGTGGACCTACCTATGGTTTTGTGCATGATTTTTGCACATGGTTTTGGACGCGATGGTTTTCGGTCCATGGTTTTGGACGCGATGGTTTTCAGTCCATGGTTTTGGATGCGATGGTTTTTGGTCCATGGTATTGGATGCTTCGACATGTATAAATATGTATTGTAACATTGAAAGGAATAGAATGAAAAATCAAGCTGGTAGTCCCGGTTTTGGGATCCAGGGGAAAATTTCTGTGTATGTGTGTTTTATGTGTTATTCTCTTGCCTTGTTTATTTTCTGTGTTTTAGAATTCATATGCAGGTAATTTCTGTACGGGGTTAAAACCTACATTGTTTGTACTGTAGAAGTTCTTTAAGATGAGGCTCCTGTTTCAGGGTGTTTGACTTGTTTAGCTTCCTTCTTAGTGCCATTTTCCCTACCTCTTTTAGATTTAGTAGGATAGCCTGGTTGAAACCCTCCCCAAAATATAAAATTAACCGATGTTATCCTAGCCTTCCTTAGCTCATTTTCAATTAATAACTTTATCAAAGATTTATGATAAATAAAATGTGAAGATGGGTCTATCCTTGCTCAAACCTGAGAAAACATGTTTTAAACTTTCTAACAAAAAATAAGAGGAATTGATTCTTATCTGACCTTCCAAATGAGAAAGAAAATGGAAATGGCAGAGGTTGAAATGGTTGTAGCACCCCTCACAGGTGAAATAGGACTGAACAATAAAGAGTAAAACATGTCATTCGTCTTTTAACCATGACCTTTACACCCCTTCTCTCCAGCTCTTTTCTTTGAATTCATCCTTTAAAAAGGAAGGCACATCAATTCCAGACAAGATGTGGCTTCTAAAAGATTTCTCTCCATCTTTGGGCATACTAGTTGTTAGTGTCAGTCTTTCCAGCCTTCCTCCAGTGATCAAATATGCTCTTACAAAGTGGTCTCATAGTGTCAAGGTCAAATTTTGTCATTTCAAAGAGTTTTCAAGCAAAATTTGGTCACTAGGCATTAGGTCTAGGTTTTGCTTTAACTCCTTCTAAAGTTGTCCAAATGTCGGTCCATGTCATCATTCAGCTGAGTCTATCATCATTCATAGGGTTTTCATTATCATCCCAGTGTCTAATGAGTCATTTTACACCTTGTTCATGCTTCGGTTGCACCTAGGTAAGGTCATTTTCCTCTCCTAGGGTTTTGAAAGCTAATTTCTCTTGGATGGTCAAATCACTAGAAAAACTTGTATCGAGATGTTCATACACCTTCCCCTATCCTTCATGTACCTTATTAAACACTTTCCATCACTAAGATCCCCCAAATTCCTCATTTTTGCACAAACCCTAGTTTCTAGCTACAACCTGGCAATTTTCTAGTTTGGCCTGTGTTTTGCCCTTTTGGACCCCTTCCCCTTGCTCAATCTCTGAGATTCCACTTTCCCCTGCTTCCTAACATCACTCCCTACTCCCAAAAATTTCCTCAAGAATTTAGAAGCCTCTTATCCCCTTCATTTCGCTCCATTTCGACAAAATTCCTTGTTTCACACATCGGGACAAGTCGCACTCAAATGATGTTCCAGAGCAATAAAAGATGAATTTTGGAAAACTGAGAGACATTTTGTCCATAACATGCCAAAGAAGAAAAACCTCCTTCACTTTTTGCATAGGTGTCATGGTTTTAGAGAAATGTCAAAATTGCAATCGCCAGATCCAAGGAGGTTGGCCAAGGCACTAAAACGACGGAAAAGGCCCGATCCACTCCAAATTTTGGCCAAAGCCTCTTTGAATGAGCATGGTACTTTATTGGGGACTCCCAGCCCAAATTTCAAGAAATTTGGAGAAAATTTTGTCAATTGTGGATTTTTTGGGCAAAAAACAGGTTTTCTCCACCAATGGGTCGCGCGCCGCGCGCGACCCTTTCGTTGGGCAACTCCATTTTGGGAAAAATCAGTATTTCTGGATTTTTCATGGAAAGTTACACTTTCTCAGCCATTGCCAAGAAATTTCACCAAGTTTTGGGCCTCCAGAAAGTCAAAAAACAAGCAAAAAATGACTTTCTGCCACCTTTTTGACACACAGGAAGCAGTCTTGGGAGATTGCAATTTTGGAGGGTAAAATGGCCACCAAATTAAAAAATTCCACTTGGGTTGGAAAGTAGACATCCATACCTTTCCAACAAGCCCACTTTTGCTTCATTTGGACACCTGGAAGTACCTCAAAATCAGCTCCAAAGTATCGCGACCCGTTCAGAAAGAGGACGCGACCCGTTGGGCAGTTTTCACAGGATTTCATCTACAGCTCAGGAATTCGCCCAGTTTTGACCAGTTTTGACTTGTGATGGGATTTTTCACCCTCTTTGATGTAATTAATTTATTTTTATGTTGACATGACACTTATTTACCTATTCTAGAAGATTCATTCATGAAATAGCAAACATTTAATGAATGAATTGGTTTCCTAGCTTATAGAGGCAAGTTGTTTTGACTGCCTAGATTTTAGTGCTCAGTTTAGAATTGGTTGAAACAGCTCCTAGAAGGATGAGCTCGACCCCTAGAGGAAAGGAAAGGTGTTAGCTTGCCTATATTATGTATTTTCTTAGTCATTTTCAGAGGTTGGAGAGGTTGGACTCTTGAGGAGAAAGCTTCTATTGTATTACTCATTGTATCTCTGCAATTTTGGCAAAGGAAGAAAGACCAGGGTTTTGCAGTCCTTTTTGGGATTCCTGTGGTTACATGTATTTATGGTGTGTTTCTCTTTGTACTTTTAAGTTTGTTATGTGATTCATATTCTCACTTTTCCTTCTGCAAATTAGGCAAATGAAGTGTTAAAGTAGAATTCATGATTGCCATGCTCTGCTTTTAAATTTGCTTAATATTTATGTTTTCATCTGTCTAAAGAGAACTCTTGAAGGTTTCTTGCTCTCTTTAGCTTCTCACCGGTCATTTCTCTCCATTCACTTAATTCAAAGGCATCAGTACAGTCTCCTACCTTGCCCCAAAGAACCCCCTGCAAAAACTGTGTCCAATCCCCGCACCCAGAATTGCCTTTCCCCAATTTTCCACCAAAACCCTAAAAATCCCAAATTAAACCTTTTGATCAGTTTACTAGCCTAAAATCAGTGTTTCCTCATTGGCTATCTCACCCATTGAGGATCTTTAACGAGATAGACCGGAGAGAGCCCTCTCCTACCCCGTAGGGCTAGCTACGAGGCTAAGTGGTTTGATGTTGCCTTGAAGTTTACCTTTCTCAGCCTGAGGTGAAATTTCAAGCGCTAACATATTGGCGACCATACTGGGGAGAACAAACTTGTTTGTGGGTTGATGTGTTTGTCTCATAAGTCTTAGACGGAGCCTGAAGTTATGCCAGGTAGCCTTCGAAACGCTTTTGCTTTACATAAGCGGAAGTAGATAAACGCTGCTTCAGTCCATCTCTGTGAGCTTGTGAATACAACACCTCATTTGCATTTTACCCCAGTACATGCATCAAGTTCAGATCTGATTGTTGATGGTGGACAACGATCAGACACTTGAAAGGCTGAAATCATTCACTTGGCGACTCTAAATCAGTTTCGAGATCAGATCCAAAGACTCCACTGGAGGATGATCCCGTCCAGCAAAATCATGAAAGGACAACATGGACAGATCAGGTACTCAAGTTGGAATTTCATCCAAGACATTTTGTTCTTTGTCATAAATTATTTCTTCTCTTTTCCCAAGAATGTCAAGACTACGTTGCAAAGTATACTATGCTTGAGAAAAGATCCCAGGCCTGCAGTTGATTCTTTCCCTTTGAAGATTGTGAATACCAAATATTTGCATGCCTTTGAGCTTGATCAGGTTCCTTTTTCCGAATTTTGTGATGACCATCTTCTAATTGATGAGCCCCAAACAACCAAGACCGATTATATACCTGCTGTACATAGCCCTACACCTTGTAAAATTCTAGATCGGTATAAACCTCTTATTTTACCTTCTGTTCTCCATGCTTTCCCCAAAAACTATGATCTATACTTGCCGAGGTTTGATGGTGAAAGTAAGAATGTCAACGCTGAGCAACATGTGCAGAATGTTGAGACTTTTCTAGATCTTTTTGAAGTTGATGCAGAAGATGTTAGTATAAGGCTTTTTGCTCTTTCTTTGCAAGTTGAAGTTAGGAGTTGGTTCAAAACCTTGCCTGATGCAAGCATTTCAGATTTCCAGCAGTTTGTCAAAGTTTCTCTCGACAGGTGGATGATCAGGCAAAACCTTTTCTTGATTGTAGAAGAGTATAACCAACTGGAAAGATTGCCAGGGGAGACAGTACAACAATTTTCAGCCAGATTTAACCAAGTTTATTATTCGATGCCAGTTGATATAAGACCTCCTCCTAGATCTGCTCTCTTTCACTATCCGGGTGCCTTTGATCCGGAGATGGAGTTTCAGCTGAGAGAAAGGGATATTGCAACACTTCACGAGATGCAAAACAGTGCAGCAAATGTAGAGGCGCATCTGCTGATCCGACGGGCAAGGTTGAAGGAAGAAGAGATGAAAAACATAGATCCGGCCGAATCAACATCTCTAGAGGTGAAACTTGACATTTTGGTAAGTGCCGTGGAAAAGATGATGGACAAGATCACCCCAAGGAATGATTATGATGTTCAAATTCATGGCTCGTTGATTGAAAAAGAACAAGTTGCTGATCCAAAACATTTTGTTTCTTATCCTAGTTGTCATAGATCTGATAATGATTGTTTTTTAGATCACCTTGGCAAAGAAAGAACTGTTGATATGACCTGTATGCTTGATGATATGTTTTATACCGATGATTTGCCTCAGTTTGATCAGTATGACGATGATTATGTTCTCCAAACAGAAGCTAATCTTGCAATCAAACAAGTAGCTAGTTTGTGGGAGGAAAAAGTTCATTTTCAGCAGCTTGAATACAATGTTCAGCCATCACATATCAGCTATGACATTGACGAGGAAAGTGCATCAAAGTTTGAAGTAAGTGAAGGATATTTGCCTTTTTGTTTTGATTCGTTTCAGTTCATCAGAGATAACTACCATGCAATCAGAAATCAAATGTCAACAAGTCTTGATTTGAATCATCTTGAGAGCAATGAAAATTTTGTTCAAGACTTCTCATATTCAGATTTGCAACCCCGAAAGCCATTGATTGTCAAGTTGCAACTGAAGACTTGGAAGTGGACACACATGGTTTAATGATTCAAGGTGAATCCGTACCATTATGTTTTGAATCATTTCAGTTTTTGAAGGGTAGATTGCATAGTAAACCTTCAAATGAACAGCCTATAACAAATCAGCAATCTCTCAGTGTTAATGTTGAGGATGAGACAGATAACAAAATTCTTGAGTAGCCTGTAGCATCAGATTTGCAGCCACCAAATGAAATTGAAGGGCAGATTACAGATGAAATTGTGGAAGATGAAATACATGATTTGATGATGCAGGAAGATTCTATACCCTTTTGTTTCGAAGCATTTCAGTTTATAAGGCAAAATCTTTGTAAAATCTCTCAAGAAAAAGATGAACAGCTAGAAGGATGTCATACATTTTCAATGGATACATTGCAGAAGTCTTTTCAAGTTTTTCATGATCCAATAGCTGATGTTTTGGATGAGGTTTGCAGTCAAAGTCTTTCTCCATTGACTACATGTGAGCTTGAAACATGTGCTGATATGAATTTGATCCAGCAGCTGGTTTCTTTCTCATTTTCAGCAGAGGTCTTGTCACAAGGCTCAGATCAAAGTTTGCATTCATGGTATGAGAAAAAGAGAAGTAATCCATTGGATGAGCTAAGTTCCAGTGTGCTTGAATTTCAAGATCCTTATGCAGTGTTTTTGGAGGTGGATAGAGAATTCATATCATTCAACGGATCTGTTTCCAAATTGTCATGGGAGTTGCCTTTCAATAGTTCTCTCTTGTTGTTCATAAGTGAGCACTTGCAGAGAATTCGAACAGCAGATGGGATACTTACTTGGTTGCATTGGTTGTTTCATTTCACTTGATCAGGTGATGAATGAAACTATTAGAGTAGGTTTTGATGAATAAGCTCCACTTTGAGCATCATTTTCAGTTTGTCGGTTGTGTTTAAGTATTGAGTCAGTTTTTAGTTGAGTAAGAGTCAATTTGTGTTGTCAAGTGATCAGTTTTCAGTCATGCATTTCAGCTTGAGTTTTTGACTCCATTGCCCAATGGATGAAAACATTGGTCTGCTCTCCCAGAGGTCTGAGGTTCTTGGCACCTCCAAGGAGCTACCATCCCCATTGGAGCCAATGTTAGTGTCAGTCTTTCCAGCCTTCCTCCAGTGATCAAATATGCTCTTACAAAGTGGTCTCAGAGTGTCAAGGTCAAATTTTGTCATTTCAAAGAGTTTTCAAGCAAAATTTGGTCACTAAGCATTAGGTCTAGGGTTTGCTTTAACTCCTTCTAAAGTTGTCCAAATGTCGGTCCATGTCATCATTCAGCTGAGTCTATCATCATTCATAGGGTTTTCATTATCATCTCAGTGTCTAATGAGTCATTTTACACCTTGTTCATGCTTCGGTTGCGCCTAGGTAAGGTCATTTTCCTCTCCTAGGGTTTTGAAAGCTAATTTCTCTTGGATGGTCAAATCACTAGAAAACCTTGTATCCAGATGTTCATACACCTTCCCCTATCCTTCATGTACCTTATCAAACACTTTCCATCACTGAGATCCCCCAAATTCCTCATTTTTGCACAAACCCTAGTTTCTAGCTACAACCTGGCAATTTTCTAGGTTTGGCCTGTGTTTTGCCCTTTTGGACCCCTTCCCCTCGCTCAATCTCTGAGATTCCACTTTCCCCTGCTTCCTAACATCCCTCCCTACTCCCAAAAATTTCCTCAAGAATTTAGAAGCCTCTTATCCCCTTCATTTCGCTCCATTTCGACAAAATTCCTTGTTTCACACATCGGGACAAGTCGCACTCAAATGATGTTCCAGAGCAATAAAAGATGAATTTTGGAAAAATGAGAGAGGTTTTTGTCCATAACATGCCAAAGAAGAAAAACCTCCTTCACTTTTTGCACAGGTGTCATGGTTTTAGAGAAATGTCAAAATTGCAATCGCCAGATCCAAGGAGGTTGGCCAAGGCACTAAAACGACGGAAAAGGCCCGATCCACTCCAAATTTTGGCCAAAGCCTCTTTGAATGAGCGTGGTACTTTATTGGGGACTCCCAGCTCAAATTTCAAGAAGTTTGGAGAAAATTTTGTTAATTGTGAATTTTTTGGGCAAAAAACAGGTTTTCTCCACCAATGGCGCGCGACCCTTTCGTTGGGCAACTCCATTTTGGGAAAACTCAGAATTTCTGGATTTTTCATGCAAAGTTAACTTTCTCAGCCATTTCCAAGAAATTTCACCAAGTTTTGAGCCTCCAGAAAGTCAAAAAACAAGCAAAAAATGACTTTCTGCCACCTTTTTGACACACAGGAATCAGTCTTGGGAGATTGCAATTTTGGAGGGGCAAATGGCCACCAAATTAAAAAATTCAACTTGGTTTAGAAAGTAGACATCCAGACCTTTCCAACAAGCCCACTTTCTCTTCATTTTGACACTTGGAAGTACCTCAAAATCAGCTCCAAAGTAGCGCGACCCGTTGGGCAGTTTTCACAGGATTTCATCTACAGCTCAGGAATTCGCCCAGTTTTGACTAGTTTTGACTTGTGATGGGATTTTTCACCCTCTTTGATGTAATTAATGTATTTTTATGTTGACATGACACTTATTTACCTATTCTAGAAGATTCATTCATGAAATAGCAAACATTTAATGAATGAATTGGTTTCCTAGCTTATAGAGGCAAGTTGTTTTGACTGCCTAGATTTTAGTGCTCAGTTTAGAATTGGTTGAAACAGCTCCTATAAGGATGAGCTCGACCCCTAGAGGCAAGGAAAGGTGTTAGCTTGCCTATATTATGTATTTTCTTAGTCATTTTCAGAGGTTGGAGAGGTTGGACTCTTGAGGAGAAAGCTTCTATTGTATTACTCATTGTATCTCTGCAATTTTGGCAAAGGAAGAAAGACCAGGGTTTTGCAGTCCTTTTTGGGATTCCTGTGGTTACATGTATTGATGGTGTGTTTCTCTTTGTACTTGTAAGTTTGTTATGTGATTCATATTCTCACTTTTCCTTCTGCAAATTAGGGAAATGAAGTGTTAAAGTAGAATTCATGATTGCCATGCTCTGCTTTTAAATTTGCTTAATATTTATGTTTTCATCTGTCTAAAGAGAACTCTTGAAGGTTTCTTGCTCTCTTTAGCTTATCACCGGTCATTTCTCTCCATTCACTTAATTCAAAGGCATTAGTACAGTCTCCTACCTTGCCCCAAAGAACACCCTGCAAAAACTGTGTCCAATCCCCGCACCCAGAATTGCCTTTCCCCAATTTTCCAACAAAACCCTAAAAATCCCAAATTAAACCTTTTGATCAGTTTACTAGCCTAAAATCAGTATTTCCTCATTGGCTATCTCACCCGTTGAGGATCTTTACCGAGATAGACCGGAGAGAGCCCTCTCCTGCCCCGTAGGGCTAGCTACGAGGCTAAGTGGTTTGATGTTGCCTTGAAGTTTACCTTTCTCAGCCTGAGGTGAAATTTCAAGCGCTAACACTAGTAACCTTAGAGATTAATTCCTCTGTCACCTAGAAATAAATTCCTCCAACCTCTACTTGGTGTCCATCAAAGCCCTGGGCGAATGCTCGAGCCACTTCATCATGAAAATCAGCGCACCCATTGAAGAATTCTTCCCATATGGCCTATCAAAACTATTGTTGCATCTTCAGGTAGATCTCAAGAAGATAAGGCCCTTTTGGCTCACTCATATTCAACTTTCCACTTTTGCCCATTGTTCTTTCGCAGCTTAATAGACATGAAGAAATAGAGGATTAGGATTCAATCCTTAATCTCTGACAAGTAACTCAATAGAACAATTGTTTTTAGAAATAGAGGATAATAATAATCACAACTAAAATGAGTGATTTTCTATATGGGGTAATTTATTAAAGAACGTGTCCTTATGTGTACTATGATAACTAACTGACAGTAGATATCAAATATTTAACCCTTCGATCATTAAAATTAAACCCACATACCTCTTTGATGGTGGAAACAATCCTTTCAACACGTGATCTCTCCTTTCCTATCTAACAGTGAGTGTTCGAGCAATAATTACCATTTTGCTGACGTGGAACATGTCAGCGCAATTCAAAACAAATATTTGAATTTCGTTGCTTTAGCGCTGATACCCTGGTTACCTGCAAAATTTATTTTGTCTGCAATTTCAAACACCCAATAATGATGACACTCCCATTCATTGTCAACATATTTAAAAAAAAAATCAAAAATACAATAGCACTAATAGTCCCATCATAAGCATTTTCCCTATTTATTGCAATTTTTTCATTGATACTGTAATTGTTAACATTTAAAAATTCCAAACTTAAGCAAATGTGATAACATCGTGCAACACTATAAGCTGGAGCATGTCAAGCCATTAAATAATGAAGAGGGGGGTTATTTCAAGGGGGTTGCGTATATATTGGATAGGGCTTAGCACTTGTGATATGAATGAGTTAGCAGTTGAGTTAGCACTATGCGCTACGTTTGGAATTTATGCCATATTTGGGAAAACCCAAAGATGGTGGGTGAACCTACCCATGGTTTTGTACATGGGGTTTGCACATGGTTTTGGGCATGATGGTTTTTTGCCCGTGGTAGTTTGTAGATCTGGTCAAGGGAACTACGGTTATGTTCTAATTTAGGATTAGTGGATTGGGGTTTATGAATTCTTCGACATATATATATATATATAGATTGTAACATTGAAAGGAATATAATGAAAAATCAATCTGGTAGTCCTAGTTTTGGGATCCAGGGGAAAATCTTTGTGTATTTTTGTTTCATGTTCTCGTCACTGTATATTTTTATGTTTTAAGAATTTGTTTGCAGGTAATTTATGTACAGGGTTAAAGCCTACAAAATTAATCATCCTTGCACTTATCCTGATCTAGGGGATCAATAAAGCGCTAAAAAATGAAAGTGTTCAAAAGTGCTCGAAACCAATGCCAAAACATATATCTCTTCAACCTAAATCCAATGCAATTTGAATCGCTAAAAACCGATATCATATTCTTTCAATATCACGTTTTGATAGTTTTCCCAAACATGTAAAAAATTTGCAGGTTGGGTGTAGGACTACTGACTAGGCAAGATGACTAGACACGGTGACTGTGTTTCTTGGGCCAATGATAGGATTCTAAGTGGCCTCACCAAATTGGTTCAATTTGGAAACTTGTGGTTGGTTGATGGAAGTTTCTGTGGCCCAATGATTGGGTGCCACGTGGCCCAATCACAAGCTACCACATGACACCCTGGGGTCGTGTAAAATTTTGTTTATGGACAAACTGGCCTCCATGGGGGTCAAACACAGAACCTCTAGCTCATCAGTGCAACGCTATACCATTACATTGTCGATGGGACTTAACCCATAGAGGTAGAAAACTCTATTAAAATTTTGGTTGATTGTGATATGGGGGACGGAGTCGAGGCTAAGCCCTTACCCCTGGTCACCTTACAACGCATGCAACTGTAGGCAAAGAGGAACCGAGGGCTCGGGGTTAGCCCCAAACCAAGGTTCTATATCCAGACCATATGCCCATAGCAACGCAGGAGTTTGGTGCTTAACGACAAGGGCTTGGGACAAGGCCCTAGGTCAAGGTCCCATGGCCAACCATAAGACCAGTAGCAGAGCGGAGGTTGAAGCATTTCAGACAAGGGGCTATACATCAACTCTAAGCACAGGTCATATGTCATGGAAAAAAAACAACGGGCATGGGTTAAATGACAAGTGAAAATATTTGGGATAACCCCGGGTTTTATGGCGTGATATAAATCGTGGCCCAGGCTACATGGGAACTATGCTAACAGGGGCGGGCCGTTAGCCCCAACCCCTGGGTGTATGGTCCATGTGGCCTTATTTTTCCACCTAAAGGGGTTGGGGGGCATTTAAACGAAGTGACAATTTTCACCTAATTCTGTGCGAAACTTGCAGGTGTTGAGTGAAAATGTAGATTAGCAGTTCCAAAAAAGGTGGAATTCGTAGAATTGTTAGCAGGGAAGTCTAGTTTGCAGAGCAATGAGCAACAAAGCTTCTCTAGAGCATAAATTTCTCAGTTTTTGGCTAAATTGATCCCAACAAGAGCCATCATGAGGTTTTTTACTATTCTAGAGCCATTGCAGACATTATTTTTACATTCTGAGCATTATAAATCCATGTAATCACAAATTTGAGCACTTAATGATAGAGGCTCAACATTGGAAGCTGGACCAAGAGATGTAGCCCAGGAGGGGTGAACTCCTTTATCATTTTGATGTCTTGTGTCACTGTATATGGTATATTTGTCTCTATTTTTATGTTGTAAAATGAGTTTTAAAACCATTATTTTATTGCTTTTTCAATGTGATCCATTGCCTAAAATACAGAATTTTACTTCCATTTTTCCTATCACCTTCAAGTTTGTAAAATAGATCAGTTTGGCATCAGAGCCCAAGGTTATTTTGAAGGTTTGATTTTTTTCGCAAGTGTTTCATAATGCTTACAAGGTTGAAGTTGAAAAGAGGAGAAGGAGTGCTTGTAGAGCCAAAAGCTCAAGTGGTTTCAAGGAAGCCACACATACCTCAAGCTTCACCAGTCATGGCACATGAAGAAGGTCATGAAGGGATGTCTGAAGATGAGAGAACTTTCATAAAAGCTTTCTTTTAAACTTTTGAAATGGTGAAAGTTCTTTATGAGAAGAGGAATGCAAGGTTGCAAGGAGAGAGCTCAAAACCTCCAAAAGGAAATGGAGGAAATGGAGACAAACCTCCAAAAGGGAATGGAGGGGATGATGACAAGCCACCACCTTCACCTCTATCTTCACCCTCATCTTCTTCTACCTCAACCCCTTCAAAAACACCTCCACATTCTCCAAAGAGACATGGTAAAACTCCTTTGTTAAATCTTGACATAAAGTTTGAATTGACTATGTACAATGGAGAGGTAAATGCTGAGAAATTAGATAATTGGGTTTGTCAAATTGAAGTGTATTGTAGGATACAAGAAATTTTATCCATTAGCGTATATGCAAAAATATATAATGGATTTGCAAAACTTTAAGAAAGCTAAGGGTCAAAGTGTGCAAACTATACTCAAGAATTTAGGAAAAGAGCTTTGATTTTGGGTATAGATTTTTCCTCTCAAGACACTCTACTAAAATACATTGGAGGTTCACATAGTTATTTGAGACACACAATTCTCATGTTTAACCCTACAAAGCTAGATGAAGTTTGTGTACATGAAACTCATTTATAAGTAAGAGGGAAGAATTTTATGAAGAAACAAGTGAGAAGCCATTTAAGTTTGGAGACAAAGGAAAGGGGAAGTTCAAAGGCAAGGATAAAAATAATGCTTCAATCAAGAAAGGGGGGGAAAAACTCACAAGTAAGCATTGTTCCAAAGAAGGCCATGATGAAGACCGTTGTTGGAAACTTCATCCTAATATGGGACCAAAAAAGTTTAACAACAAGGAGAAAGAAAAGATTGCTCCAATAACTCAACAAGATCTAGGATCTAATTCTGGAGATGAAACAAAAATCACAGCCATGGGATTTAAAGGTAAGGATTCTATTACAAGTACTAATTATTCTAGAAAGCCCATTCAAACTCAAAAAGAATAAGAAAGAAAAGATATTTTCCATATTAGAGTCATCACAAAACATAACAAAGTAGATACTTTGTTTGATAGTGGATCACAAGAAAATCTTATTTTAGAAGATATTGTCAAGAAACTAAATTTGGAAACTATTCTTCATCCTAAACCTTATCCTTTGGGTTGAGTATGTGACAATGCCAAAATTGTAAGTGACAAGAAAATGCATACTTAAATTCACCATCACTGCATATTTTATTGATGAGGTAGAACTTGATGTAGTACCACTTGACATATGCGGGATTGTTTTGGGAAGCCCATACTTATATGATAGGAGAGTCATCTTTCATCACCATGAGAACAAATATCATTTGTTTAAAAATGGGATTGAGTATATTTTTAGAGCACATAGAAAGAAGTTGAATTTATCTCTTGTGAATGTTAGACAAATGAAGAGACTTATTTCTAGTAAGAATTTTGTACTCTTGATGATCAAACCCAAAGAGAATGTTGAAAATGAAGTTTTCCAAGGATGTGATGCAAGATTAAAATCTGATTTGATTGATTTTGTTATCACCTATGATAATATGTTTCAGGAACCTATAGGATTGCCTCCTAAAATAGGAATCCAACATGAGATCCAATTGCAGTAAGATTGTCCTCTTCCAAAAATTGGCATGTACAGGATGTAAGTCATGGAGAATGCAGAAATCAAGAAACAAATCGAAGAGTTGCTTGATAAAGGGGTCATCAGACCAAGCACATCTTCATGCAGGTCACCTATTTTTTTAGTACCAAATAAATATGGTACATGGTGAATGTGTGTATTTCAGAGCCTTGAACAAGATCATGGTAAAGAATCGTTACCCTCTTCCTTGAATTGATGACTTTCTTGATCAATTGAAAGATGTTTTTTATTTCACTAAGTTGGACTTGAGAAGTGGCTATCATCAGATTAGGATTGTTGAAGGAGACATATGGAAGACAACTTTCAAAACAAAGCAAGGTTTGTTTGAATGGTTATTTATGCCATTTGGGCTTTGTAATGCTCCTGCAACATTCATGAGAGTTATGAATGATGTCTTAAGACCTTTTCTTGATGACTTTGTGATAGCCTACGTAGATGACATATTGAAGACTGCGAAGAGCATGTCAAGCATGTTAGGCAAGTCTTAGATGCCTTAAAGAAATAAAAGTTGTTTTTAAAGATGTCTAAATGTGAATTTGAAAAAACCTCATTAGTATATTTGGGTCATATTGTTGGAGGGGGTGAATTGAAGATATATCCCTCAAAGGCCAAAGTCATTGTGAATTGGCCTAAACCCAATAACATAACAGAGGTTAGAAGTTTTTTGGGAGCAACCCAATATTGGAGAAAGTTAATTTCTAACTTCTCATCAGTTGTAGCTCATTACATGCCTTTCCAAGTGTGAAACAAGTTTTTCAATGGGGAGGAAAGCAATAGAAAGCCTTCAATGAATTGAAAGAGAGAATAAATACAACACCAGTTCTTGCACTTCCTGATTTAAGACAACCATTTGAGATACAAACTAATGCAAGTGACTATGTTATGGGAGCAGTCTTGATGCAACATAGTAATCCTATTTGTTACCATTCTGAAACTTTTAACGGTGCAGTGTTTAACTATCCAACATATGACAAAGAATTGTATGCTTTGATGAAAAGTGCGAAAAATTGGAAACACTATTTGATGGGAAAGGAAACTATCATTCACACTGATCATCAACCATTGTAATTTTTGCAATCACAAACTAAGCTACAACAAGCGAGGCATTTCAGATGGATGGGTTTCTTGTAGCAAATCCACATGGTGATAAGATATAAGAAAGGTATCTATAACAAAGTTGTTAATATGCTATCTAGACCAATTGTTAGTGCATCAATTATTATTAGGCATAATTTTATCATGCATGAGAGCTATGTTGAACAATATGCTTTAGATGAAGATTTTAAGGATGTATATGAAACTTTGTGTCAAGGAAACAAAGTAGAGGAATTAGATTACCATGTTCACGATAAATTGTGTATCATATTGGCAAGCTATGCATTCTACAGGGTGAAAGAGTCAACATCATAAGGGAAACACATACTTCTCGTATTGTTGTCCATTTTGGTGTAGGCAAGACAGTGGCACAATTACAAATGTGTTGTTCTTGGCCTTGTATGAATGAAAGTGTGTCACGATATGTAAGAGGATGTTCTTTGTGTGCTACTAGTAATCCTAGCAATAGAAAGTTATGATTGTATACTCCACTTCTAGTTCCTTCCCATCCTTGGGAAAGTGTTTCTGTGGACTTTGTAGGAGGACTACCTATATCTAAAAAAAATCATGATTATCTTTACGTTGTGGTGGATTTTTTCAACAAAATGTGTATTTTGATGCCTTATAAGAAGCAGGTTATAGTTGAATAGACTGCACAAATGTTCTTTCAAAATGTATGGGTGCATTTTTGGCTGCCCACATCTATATTTCTAATAGATATTCTCGATTTGTCAAAAAATCTTGGTCAAGCTTATAGGGACTCATGGACACCAGGTTGAAGAGAGCACAATATTCCATCCACAAACCGATGGTTAGACAAAAGTGGTGAATAGAACAGTAGTACATCTTCTTTGTGGTTATTGCAACAAACATCCTAAGCTTTGGGATGAACACTTACACTACATTCAACATGCTTACAATTGGGGCCAAGCATTCATTAACTCAAACATCTCCATTTGAGGGATGCTTGGCATACTTACCAAAATTTCCTTTAGATTTTATATTTCAAAAATATGTTTCTATTGATGGACATAGTGATATAGATTGTTGGGTGGTGGAATTACACTTAAGCAACTCCTCAACACTTAATTGTCAACCCAGGGGATTCGTAAACTTAGAGACGAAGCAGAGGCAATGCCAGAGATGGTATTGTTATAGACATTTTTGGGCACTGCAACCCCAATCATAAATATCCATAAACCAAGGGCTCCTAAGTCCCTAAAAGTGTTGTTCCAACCCCTAAAAGAACAAGGTCAACTGATTACAACATCTCCCAGAATTTCTCCATGAAAAACTACTTAGAACTGGTCAAAACTGGACCATCTCACCTGCTCCATGGTCAAAGTGCGTTGCATCCCACCTAAATGCACACAGGAGGTGTGATGCATACTGAAAAGCCCTTCTATGGGGTGCGATGGGTGAGAGTGGACAAATGGCAGAGTCAATTTGCGAGGTGGAAGATCATGGAATCTTCCAGAAACTTCTCCTGTGACACTTGCCTCTCTGCATTCGCCCAGGGATGAGTAAGAGATCATCAATCTCTAAGTGGAATCAAGAACTATCAGAGAGAGGACACTAATCAAATCTCAGAAGCTGACTCACCCCCCTTGCAAACATCTATATATGGATCCCTCATCCCAGAGATCTAGAGGCTGGAATTTTGTATCTTGTAAGGAAGTGTTGCTGGTTTCTTGGTGTAACATCATAGTGTTGGGTGATCTAAGCTTTTCATGAGGTGAAGAAGGGCTTTCTTGCTGAGAGGATGACATTGGGTCAGAACAATTGGTTGTAATCCTCTTTGCTATTCTTGATTATTAATAAAGCTATTCAAGTTTTCCTCCACATTCTTGTATGATTGATGATATATGCATATGTGTGGTCAATATATATCTGGTCCTATATTGTTTATGATAGTATATCTCTGTTCTTGGATAGTGTTATGCTGCTTTGATTCTACAGGTGCTCTTTGAAGCTGGGTAGACGAGGAAGCGAGTAGCAAAGATCTACCAGAAGGGAGAGGAATCAAGCAAGGAACCAAGCGCAAGACAGAGGTTGGTCTCCTTTGTTCCCCTCTTATCTACTTCTTATAAAGGAAAACGAAAGTAGTTTTAGTTTGTTTGTTTCTAAAGTAGCTACCAGCCTTAGTGGGACTAGCAGCTCTGCATAGACACTAGATTTCCCTATAATAAAATGGCGACTCCACTGGGGAGCGAATAGATTGTTTGTTTGTCTATATTTGTTTGCTTTATAAACTTATAGACGGAGCCTGAAGTCAAGCCATCTAGCCTTTGAACTGCATTTTCTATGCAAGTGCAAAGTAGATCAATGTTGCTTCAGTCTATCTCCGGGTTTTGTTTATGAACTGAACAATCGACTTACAAACTCTCTAATTGCCCTTGTGGTGGCTCTAGTAACCTCCTTAGATCTACCCCTATGATTTAATTACTGATTATCACTTGCTCGACCTAAATCCCTAAACTGTGCTGCAAACTGTGATCAAGAACTAGATCAAAAGTCTCGCACTGTACCATCGTGCCCTCTCTTCAAGGATATCAGTATGCATCGCACTTCCCGTGTGCTGTAGGTGGGATGCATACTAGAATCGCTGTGTAACAGGTGCACTGATCAGAAAGGGCTAATTTTTGCCTCCAGACTTTGGTTTTTTTCACTCTTTTCAGCTCTATTCAGGAGTTTTGTTGTCTATAGTCAGTATACCTATGTTGGAAACCCCCTTCCTTGCCATTATTCCGCCTCCATTGTGCAAAGAACTGCAAACGGTTTTATGTATTTTGAGCCATTTTCATTTCTCTTTTACAACGAAGTAGCGTAATTGAACTGTCGTTTCTTGATTTGGAAGTGTCGCAAGTGTCGTTTTAAGTCATAGAAGAGAATCTGGTTGTTCTTGATAGTCGATTACACTGTTACTCTTGTATTTGATTTGAATTAGTAGTTTTTTCAAGTGTCGAAAGCAAGTTTTCAATTCCAAATAACAAAGTTTCGTCATTGTCTTCATTTTTTTTTGAAAAGAAGCTTGTTAGTAATGTCGCTTTGAAAAATAATTCAGATTTGCGCTTAGCTTTCTTTTTATCATTCACACATTAAGAAGGCTGAAAAACAAATACATGCATGTGCATTTGCATTTAGACTGTTAGTTGGTTTGATTTAGGACAGTGCATATAGTGTGTGCTCTTTTCTCTATGTTGAAAGAATATCGTCTCTCTTTCCTTAGTAGCTAGGATTTTCATTGCAAAAAGAAGATTAAACGATTGTTTATCATCTTAGATTGAATTTTAGGAATTGTATATCTACATCACGCGGTGAACCTGAAAGGAAAATTTCTTAAGCAAGATCAACTGTAAAATAATTTAATGAACCTAAAAACGCTTTGGAACCTAACGCACAACATTTAGAAGTCTAGGCTAGAGACGTATTCCGGCGTCGTAAAGCCTGGTAATTGTTGTTTTCATTGCTGGTAGGGTGATTCCTCCACTTTGGGACAATAAGTGCCAATACAGACTTGTGCTCCCACGTGCCGTCGAGTATATACTGGGAGACCACAATAGGCTATATCCTTTATCCATAGGAAGTCGTGTCTGTCGCCTTATCGATCGCAATGCACTGAACACAACATTCGGGAAGATTGAATGTCGTACCGTAAAAAGTATTCTGCAGTTTTGCGATTGGTTTGGTAATCCCTCCGTCTAGATTTCCAGAGTAGTCTCTTTCGTTCCTTTTCAGACTCCTTAAAGGAAAAGGTCCATCTAAGCACTTGTCACTTCAAGCTCATTATAAGTCGAAGGCGACTAGAGTCATCTTTTGTTTTTTCTCGACTCTTAAAAATTGAAAAAACAGGTTGTGTCAAAGCGTCTAAAATTTATTTTAATCGGAATAAACATCACCTTTCCTACATTGGTCTTAGGTTGAGAAAAATGGAATCCACCAACCAAGGATTTCCCCTTGGAGGAAATCCTAGTCCTTTCTCCTCTTGGGGAGATGTTGGTGCACCCCATATGGCTACATTGTCTCTTCCAGGATTGACAATCGGCTTTCCCGTATGGCTCTTCTCGACCTCTGTCGTTCAGAACACCGTGAATCCTAAACAATCAAGTCAGCAACTAAATGATACCAGAGTTACCCCCAAACCTTCTACTTCACCCAATTCTCCCTCTCCTCCTTCCTCTTCGCTTGATGAAGCTGGTAAAGCCAACAATCAAGTAACTGAGAAGAAGAAGGAGAAGAAGAAGAAAGAGAAGTAGAAGAAGGAGCCAAAGGCGAAAAGGGGCGACCAGGCATCATCTAGCGAAAATCCACACACTGCACTGTCCAGGCCTAAATCGCCCTGTGTCATTTACAAAGGAGACCACTATCATCGAGATTGTCCTTGCATCCCTCGGATCTGAAGGGACTGGTCTCCTCGTTTGCACAATCCGGTGTCATCAACCTCTGACGATCATGTTGAGCATACACTGTCAACTAGTGAAAGTGAAGCCTCTGGACAAAAAGGAAAATGTAAATTTCCTTGTAAATTGTGTGAAGGCGATCACACCGTCCACCGTTGTCCCTTCTTAGACGAGGCTAAAAGAGTTTTGGACGACCGTTCGGTTTCACCATTACGACTTCCTCCTGGATATAAGAAACTCTTGCTGAGTCTGTCACTAGTTGAAAATCCAGCTGACACGCCATTGTGGTCAGCTGAAGCGTCTATCATTGAAGATGAACCCTCTGAATCCACACCAGACGAAAGTCAAAAGTTCGAGGCGGAAATTGACCAGGTCTTGCCTTCAGAAGGTCCGTCTTCAGATGATACAGTCACCGGAGAGAACAAGAACGACACTGTTCAAATTCTCTTCGTAAGCACAGACTCTGATGAACATGGGGGCAGTCTACCCATTCCTTTACCGCAGGAAGGAAGTTCGTCAAATTCATATCCGGCCGTCTATTCGGTCCCACCTCCAAGCAACCTAGTTGTTTCCTTCGATTGGAATCTACTAGGCAGACCCCGCTTACCGGCTAGTATACCATTTCGAATCATTGCTCAATATAGAATGGACATGGCTGGTACCATCATAGATGAAGGGGCTTCTGTGAGTATCCTTTCCTCAACTTCTTGGAAAGCGCTTGGTTCGCCATCGCTTTTGCCTGAAATGAGAAATCTAACAGGCTTTGACAAAGGAACCTGTCGACCGTTAGGGATCCTTCCCAATGTGCCGATAAAATTGAGAAGGAAAACTGTTCACATGAACGTAATGGTAGTCCAAGGACCCCTGGATTATAATCTACTCCTTGGACGCGACTATATTTATTGCATGGGAGCCATTGTCTCCTCACTCTTTAGAGTAATGTGTTTTCCGCATGAAGGAAGAGTGGTCAAGCTTGTAGACCAGCTTTCATTCCCTGGTTCACACATAGCAAATAGTCAAATGCCACCCCTGAATGGTCTTTTCACGCAAGGAATGTCTCATCAATCCCCAGTCCGTCCACCTGATGAGCGCGAGTGATTCGGAGGACATGACTGAAACCCAGGGGCATGCACCCTGGCCTGTTTCGACAGGAAAACCTTGGGTATATGGTAGGTTTCCGCGAAGGATATATGACTGGTTTATAAGATTAGACTGGAATAATATTCCTTCGTCAAAGTTATGTGAGTGGAGCCAGTTGCGCCACTCACCTTTGTTTATTTCGGTAGACATCGCCGAGGAAGTGTTTTTTCTGAAGTATGGATAGAACAATCTTTGGTAACCTGGAAATTTTTCGCTATACCTGGGGGCATGCGAACCTTTTGGCATGCAAGCGAAGAGCGACCATTTATTTTTTTAAATTTGTAGGTCCTCTAACCCTTTAAACTCGTAGGATTGGTCGTTTCCTAACTTGCATAAAGAAAGGATGCGGGGCAAAGCTTTGAAAAAATGCCATTTTAAATGAGACATCCTTATTATACGACTGGATCGAGTAGTTTTAACGTGGAATTCAAGCTCGTTAAAAAATAAACATAAGAAATGAGCAAATGTTTCCCCCAGATTTTAAGCTCATTTATTAAAAAATGATCCAATTTCCGGTAAATAACCATCGTGAATGCATTATCATCAGCCTTTGAAGCCTTGGTCGTGTTCTCATCATCACCTCCACTCTGTATTGGCCGATCATTCACCTCCATTTGATTGTTTACCCTTTTTGAGGAACAGCTGCGAAGAGTGATCCCGTTAGCCATCCTTGTGACACTACCGTGATTGGAAAATTCCAAACCTTACCTGGAATTAGTTGCTACCCGAACTTATCACTCGTTCCTCGAAAAACGAGTCTCCTTTAAGCTCTTTTCATCTGACTCGTAAAATATGAAAAGATTGCCGAGCAATTGGCCGCTCTAGCTCGTTAAACTGACCGAAAGTGCTATCCTTCCTTTAGATTTTAATCTTTTTGGACCTGAGGGATTATTACACAAAAAGATCGAGCGCTTGCTTTGTTCGGCTCGTTAAAATTACCTAAAGTTCATCCCTTTTGTATTATTTTATACTTTTTTGGACTTAAGGGATTATATGACGAAAAAGGATTGTTGGATTTTTCTTTACGTCCCTTTTCAGACTCTCTAAAATTGAAAAGGACCGAATTATCTTTGTCGTTAAACTCGTTATAATAGCGACAAACTTTTCCATACAGACAAGAACGAGTTTCACTATCGCTAGACTCGTTAAAACATAACGATGGGTTTGCCCGAAGGGAAAACTATAGAACAAGCATATGTTATCCTCCTCAAACTTGAAAAAAGTAAAGAGGTACTGGTGAGCAATGACTAGGGAAAAATTGGGAAGAAAACTTGAAGAAACTTTGTTGGTAGCAAGTCGCTCTTGAACATGAAACTTTCACTCTGCATCCGAGTCGGGTTAGGTTGTTCTGTTCACTGGTCATATCACCATTGGTCCATCACACCATCCATATTTGGGGTTAACACTACCAATCCATCATGTTAGTGTTGCCGATATGTTCAAGAGAAGTCGCTCAGAGAATTCACCTGTGTCTCATCCACTGCAATACATTTACGCTCCATTCTTTCATGACCGCCACCCTGAACCTTATGTCATCAGATCGTTTTCACCTCCATTAAAATCATTTGCTCCGTTCCGTGTCATTGATGTGGGATTCACTAAGGCCCTCCTATGACGGATCGCTTCTTGTCGACATCAGCTCATTATCCAGGAAGTCGATCTAGGAACAACCCTTTCAGTACTTTGAAGCTTGCATGCCTCAATGGCGAGCTTCTCACTTCCGGTGATAGGTTTACATCAATGGCCTTTGACTGAAATATTTTGCATGGTGTTCGATGCCAAGTCCCTTATTCACACTGCGTGAATTGTACTGTAGTACCTTGAGGGTCATCATCATTATCGGTGATTCCTCTAGCGCCTTTTAACAGCTTACATCATTGGCTGGTAATCAGGCGATGTCTTTCCATGTTCGACTCCATAACATCTCTCGCATGGATCGACTTGTACTTTGAGTGAAGATCGAACGAGATTGAAGACCCCGGATCTAGTTTCATCCATCCGGGCTGCGATATATATTCAGGAAAATAAAGACATCAAATGTACATCATCGTTGCACAGATAATCATCCAATCCAAGGGATGATGGCTCTACCAGAATCATCAGTCTGCACTCAAATGATTTTCTGTCTTATGTACATGAAAATGAACTTATAAAGTTGAGCATGGGAATGCCCGCCTCAGCTAAATCATGAAAATATTATGAAGATAATGTATTGTATTGTATCTTATTACAAGTCGCCTTCTAGCTTGAAAAAATTTCGGATCCTCATGATAAAGAATTTCACCCGACATCAAAAGATTAACGACCTCATGCTTTAGGGGGCAACTGTTATAGACATTTTTGGGCACTGCAACCCCAATCATAAATATCCATAAACCAAGGGCTCCTAAGTCCCTAAAAGTGTTGTTCCAACCCCTAAAATAACAAGGTCAACTGATTACAGCATCTCCCAGAAGTTCTCCATGAAAAACTACTCAGAACTGGTCAAAACTGGACCATCTCACCTGCTCCATGGTCAAAGTGCGCTGCATCCCACCTAAATGCACACGGGAGGTGTGATGCATACTGAAAAGCCCTTCTATGGGGTGCGATGGGTGAGAGTGGACAAATGGTAGAGTCAATTTGCGAGGTGGAATATCATGGAATCTTCCAGAAACTTCTCCTGTGACACTTGCCTCTCTGCATTCGCCCAGGGATGAGTAAGAGATCATCAATCTCTAAGTGGAATAAAGAACTATTAGAGAGAGGACACTAATCAAATCTCAGAAGCTGACTCACCCCCCTTGCAAACATCTATATATGGATCCCTCATCCCAGAGATCCAGAGGCTGGAATTTTGTATCGTGTAAGGAAGTGTTGCTGGTTTCTTGGTGTAACATCATAATGTTGGGTGATCTAAGCTTTTCATGAGGTGAAGAAGGGATTTCTTGATGAGAGGATGACGCTGAGTCAGAACAATTGGTTGTAATCCTCTTTGCTATTCTTGATTATTAATAAAGCTATTCAAGTTTTCCTCCACATTCTTGTATGATTGATGATATATGCATTTGTGTGGTCAATATATATCTGGTCCTATATTGTTTATGATAGTAGATCTCTGTTCTTGGATAGTGTTATGTTGCTTTGATTCTACAGGTGCTCTTTGAAGCTGGGTAGACGAGGAAGCGAGTAGCAAAGATCTACCAGAAGGGAGAGGAATCAAGCAAGGAACCAAGCGCAATACAAAGGCTGGTCTCCTTTGTTCCCCTCTTATCTACTTCTTATAAATGAAAACAAAATTAGTTTTAGTTTGTTTGTTTCTATGGTAGCTACCAACCTTAGTGGGACTAGCAGCTCTGCACAGACACTAGATTTCCCGATAACAGGTATGAACCTTCTTGATGTAAATTATTACTTTCTTAAATGGGAACTTGTAGAATCGAATTGGAAAGAGTAAAAGACAACTGAACCATCAAAGTAATCTAGTGCTAGAACAAGAAAGAATGCATTTGCAAAGGAATCAAAATAAAAAGATAATCACTCCAACTGATCAATATTTAATCATTGAGTATATGCTTATATTCCTCTTTAGTATAAAAACGTTAGCAGTCTCATAAAGTGGGCCCTTAAACCTACTTTCTTAAAGGTTTCCTTTTTGCACTAATCAGTCCTACACTTACCACAATATGCTTGCACTAGTGCAGGCTCAAAGATTTATGCAAGCGGTATAAATTGTGTCTTACCAAAGATTCTTGACTTCATGCAAGGGCTCGAACCTCAAGGGTTTTGAGCACTCAGATCCTGTGACAAGAAACTAGTTCTTGTACCTGAGCAGAGTTCCTTGCACTTAGTTATCGATTCTAGAAATAAGTTTTAATTATTGCAAATGAAACTTAATTGCAGAAATAACTTGCACATGTAAAAAATAAATGTTTCCAATCTTAACTACATGTAGAATGAAAGCAATTAACCATAACTGGAAACAACCACTAAAGAATTAATCCTGCCATCTGCATATATATATTACTTGGAAGAACGGAAAAGAAACATGGCATGAAAGAGACTAGAAATACTTGCTGCAACACACCAACGTGCACTGGTGCAGGTTCATTTCTCCTGCTTTGACCAGGCGAGGAAAACCAACCAAAATAATTGCATGAAAATAAATTGCAAGAAAAGGAAAAGGATTAATCACACCAACGTGAATTGGTGCAGGTTCACTTCTCATGCTTGGAACAGGCGAGGAAAACCAACCAAAAGGAATTGCACGAAAATAAATTGCAAGAAAGTAAACCTAACTAATTCACGCAATGGATCCATTCACACTTTGGCAGGAATATATGTGCATGGAAATGGAATTCAATTAAATCAAAATTTAACAATAAGAACACAAAAACAAATACGAAATTGAAAATAGGGTGAACGAGCTAGGTTGGCTGGGCCCTAGCTAGCCAGCTCGTTTCCCTCCTAAGAAATGATGCTACTCTGTAATTCAGGTCAGACTCGTTAGGTTGAAAGAACAGATAAGATTTGAAAAGCATGAGGCAGTGCTCCTTTTTTCTATTAATTCACAAGAGCAGAGTACATCGTGGAATACAGAGTCCAGTTCAGATTTGGGCGATAACAAAATATACAATACACTTGGAACACAGTGTTGTTATCTCCTCTATCTGCTAATCAATCCCCTAATTATATTTACATTCTGTGATTTATAGATTGTCAGCGCAAGGTCGTAACTACTAAACTTAGTACAGGCCATTCGGCCAATCGTTTACATTACAAAATGTAGATTTTAGCCTCTTGGCTTTTGAATATAGACAATTGAACTTGTTGGCCGTGGGCCAAATCTTCAACTTCCGTTCGAGAAATCTGCAACTTGAGTCTTGTCTTTGGCTACCTTTGGCTGATCTGGTCTTCATGGCCAACGATGCACAAAACGTGGCAGTGGTTAGGGAAGTCTGGATCTGCTATGCGGATTTGCTGTGCTGGCAATAGTGCGAGACCCGATCCTGCACTTAAATCAACAGTCACGTTAAGTGGCTTTATTTACCAAGTATTTATTGGAGATGAGGATAAGTTACAAAAGTGCATTAAAATTAATAAATCTTAATTAAATAATTAAGTAAATGCTAAATTGAAATAAAATATGAAAAATAAAGTACATGTGAAATATATCACCGTGCTTGGACTAGTGCGAGATGAGGGTATGTGAAAAGGGTAAAACATAGGTAAATAGTTGTGGTTTATAAGACGAAAAAGGACAAGAATGGGGACAATTTAGGGGACTAACATAGATAAGGCCAAGTGATTCATTGAAAAAGTTCAATTGGTGCATCAGATGGTTCAAGAACAGTTGGAAAAGAGTCAAGCCATGAACAAGACAAGGCATGATAAGCATCGTGTTGATCATAGTTTTCAGGTTAGAGATGAAGTTTGGCTTTACATTAGCAAGGAGAGGCTTCAAGGATAAGATAAAAAACTAAAATCAATCAGATATGGATCTTCTAAATTTTTAGAAAAGATTGGTAATAATGCCTTCCGGTTGGATTTTCCTCCATATATGCAGTTGTTGATGTTGAGAAATTGAAATTATATCAGCCTCCTTTGATTGAAGATAAAGGAGAAAATGTCCATATTCCTTCAATAGAACATTTCTCTCCTAAATTTCTTGAAGAATTGCAGTAAGATACTATCCTTGATAGAAAAACAAGAACTTCAAGAAGAGGGAATGTGGAGTACCTTCGCGTGGGGCTCAAAGCTGCAAATCCAAGCAAATCCAAATGGATTGAGATTGGAAGTGTGAGGGAACTATACCCTCATTTGTTTATTGATTGAAAATATTCTTTTGGAGGTCCAAAATCTTCAAGTTGGGAGGAGTGATCCAGGGGATCAATAAAGTGTTAAAAAATTAAAGTGTTCTAAAGTGCTCGAAAGTGGTGCCAAAATATATATCTCACTGACCTGAATCCAATGTAACTTGAATCGCTCAAAACCGATATCTTATGCTTCCGATATCATGTTCTAATCGTTTTCCCATACAGGTGAAATTTTTGCAAGTTGGGTGCAGGACTGCTGAATGGGAAGTCCGTACGTTGACTAGGTAGGCTGACTGGAGAAGCTGATTTTTCTTCTCGGGGCAATGGAAAGATACCAAGTGGCCTCACCAGATTGGTTCAATTTGGAAACTTGTGTTGGTTGATGGAAGTTTTCGTGGCCCAATGATTGGGTGCCACGTGTTCTAATCACAAGCTACCACGTGGCACCCTGGGTTCATTTAATTTTTTTTTATGGCCAAACTGACCTCCATGGGGGTCAAGCATAGAACCTCAAGCTCATTAGTGGAACACTTTATTTTTACATTGTCAGTGGGACTTAACCCATAGATGCGACAAACTCTATTTAAAGTTTTATTGATTGTGATATGGGGGACTAAGTCAGGGCTAAGCCCTGGCCCCTGACTTACAACCCACGAGACCACAAGCAAAGAGGAGCCGAGGGCTCATGTTTATCATGACCCAAGGTTCTAGAACCAGAACACATGCCCACAACAACGCAGGAGTTCGGTGCTTAATGAGTGGGGGCTTAGGATAAGGCTCCAGGTTGAGGTCCCATGGCCAACCATAAGACTGGCAACAGAGGTGAGGTTGAAGCATTTCAGAAAAGGGGTTAGACATTAGCCTTAGGCATAGGTCATATGGCATGAAAAAAACCCACGGGCACAGGTTAGATGACAAGTACAAAGGTTTGGGATAGCCCTAGGGTTTATGGCATGATATAACCATGACCCATGCTATGTGGGGCCTATGCCGACGGGGGTGGGCAGTTAGCCCCAGCTGCCGGACATATGGCCCATGTGGCCCTATTTTTCCACTCGAAGGGGTCGGGGGGAATTTAAATGAAGTGACAAATTGCACCCAATTCGACACGAATCTCGCTGGCACCTAGCGAAAATGTAGCTTGGCAGTTCCGAAAAAGGCGACATTCATAGAACATTTAGCAGGAAAGTCCAGTTTGTAGAGTAGTTAGTAGTAAAACTTCTACAGAGCATAACTGTTATGAAACCAGCTCAAGAAAAAGATAGAAAAGATAGATCAACGCCTTAAAATTCAGCCTCTTCGAGGGGGCAACCTCCTTTACATTACATAAATGAACAATTCTTGGATGATTCAAATGACAAAACCTCCTTTCTATATATAGGAGTCTAAGGAGTCACAATATAACCCAGCCAAACTAACAATAATAATATAAAGCCACAAAAATAACAATAGAGGGATTCTATGGGGCACAGTAATAACAATATGGGGACAATAGGGGCACAACAATATTAATAAGGGGTATAACTACAATAGTAATGGGGTAATCACTAGTATTATAGGGACCCAACATGCCCCTCTCCTTCAAAAAAGTGTTGTTGTCAATGCTTGAGTAGTTCTGGATGATTCTGTATAAAATTCTCATCCTCCCATGTGGAATCTTCAGCAGATAAGTTCTTCCACTTGATAAGATACTCTGAAATTGATCGATTTCTTAGTTGTCGAGTTCTTGTTTTTGTGACTGCTTCTGGTTCCAATATAATTTTTCCTTCCTCGTCAAGTTCTGGCAATATTGTTTGAACTAAGAGCTTATCGCCTATAACCTTCTTTAAACATGAAACATGGAAAACTGGGTGCAATCGAGAAGCCGCAGGAAGCTCCATTTGTATGCCATAGTACCAATCTTTTGCAACACCTTGTATGGACCATAATACTTTGGTGATAATTTATTATCCTTCTTAGCTTGCTTGAGGGACATTTTCTTATATGGTTGTAGCCGTAGGAATACCCAATCACCTACATCAAAACTTCTTTCGCTGTGATGTTGATCTGCCTGTTGTTTCATTCTATTCTGTGCCAACACAAGGTTATCCTTTAAGAGTTGGAGGACTTGTTGTTGATGTTCGATGTGATGTTCCACTGCTTAAACCTTAGAATTTTCTCTTAAATATGATGTGATGGATGGTGGCTGATACCCATAAAGTGCCATAAATGGGGTCATTTTTGTTGTTGTATGGAAGGAAGTGTTATACCACCATTCAGCCAGAGGAAACCATTTGACCCATTGTGTCTATTTATCAGATACAAAGCAACGAAGATATCCTTCCAAACATTTTTTACTATCTCAGTTTGCCCATCAGATTGAGGATGATAAGATGAGCTATGAGCTAACTGAGTACCAAGACAAGAAAATAATTCTGTCCAAAAATTTCCAGTGAAAATGGGATCTCTGTCACTTACAATAATCTTTGGGTTTCCATGTAGCTTTTGAATTGTTTCCATAAATGTAGTAGAAACTGTACTGGCTTTAAATGGATGTGATAATGCACAAAAGTGTGCATACTTGGTAAGTCTGTCAACTACCACCATGATGACACTCTTTCCCTCAGACTTGGGTAAACCTGTGATAAAATCCATTGAAACCTCCTCCCAACGTTGGCTTGGAATGGATAAAGGTTGTAATAGACCCGGTGTCTTAATTGTTTCAACTTTATTTTGTTGGCAAACCAAACATTCCGCCACAAACTTTTGAATATATGATTTAAGGCCATCCCAAAAAAATTCCTTTTTAACCCTGTGGTAAGTTTTTAAAAATCCCGAGTGCCCTCCTAAGGGAGAAGTGTGCAATTCCATAAGAATCTTTTGTTTTAGCTGGGAATTCTTACAGAGGTATAAGCGATATTTGTACCATAAAAAATCATTTTTCCAGCTAAATGTATCCAACATACTGGAATCTTGTTGTAACTTTCGAATAAGTGCCCACACTTCTTCGTCATTCTTCCATTCCTCCCTTGCTTCGTTTATCCAATCTGGTTGGATAATAGAAATGGCGCACAACAATGCTTCCACATCCTCATCCTTTCTTGAGAGTGCATCTGCCACCACATTTTGCTTCCCCTTTTTGTAGATGATTTCAAAGTCATAACCCAACATCTTTGTGACCCACTTTTGTTGCTCTTCAGAGGATAATCTTTGTTCTAAAAAGTATTTAAGGCTATCATGATCCGTTTTTACCTTGAAGTGTCTTCCCATTAGGTAGGGTCACCATTTCTTAAGTGCATGGAGTATTGCCAACATTTCCTTCTCATAAATAGCTTTGTGTAAAAACTTTCCCTTGATTGGACGACTTTCAAAAGCAATGGGTCTTTCATCTTGCATTAAAACAACACCAATTCCATTTCCTGAAGCATCACATTCCACAATAAAGGTTTTTGTGAAGTCCGGTGTAGCTAAGACCGGTGCTTGGCACATTGCCTCTTTAAGATGTTCGAAGGCCTTTGTTGCTTCTAGAGTCCATGAAAATGCATCTTTCTTCAATAATGTTGTTAGAGGTGCTGCTATTCTCCCATAATTCTTAACAAACTTGCGATAATACCTTGTCAACCCGAGAAATCCTCGCAGATGCTTTATGGATGTGGGGATTTTCCATTCCTTAATGGCTTTAATTTTGCTAGGGTCTACCTTAACTCCTTCATGAGATACAATATGACCCAGATATTCCACCTCTTGTACTCCAAAGAAACATTTGGATCTTTTTGCATATAATTGTTTCTCCTCCAATAGTTGTAGCACCCTGTCAACATGTTCAACATGATCCTTCCAAGACTTGCTGTAGATTAGTATATCATCAAAAAATACTAACACAATTTTTTGAAGTAATGGTTTGAAAATTGAATTCATCAAACCTTGAAATGTTGAGGGTGCATTGGTAAGGCCAAAAGGCATGACCAAAAATTCATAATGACCCTCATGAGTTCTAAATGTGTTTTTCGGAATGTCTTCATTCTGATTTAATGATATCCTAAACGCAAATCCAACTTGGTGAAGTAAATTGATCCATGCAATTCATCCAGTAATTCATCAATGACAGGAATGGGAAACTTATGAGCTTGTTGAGCTCCCTATAATCTGGACACATGCGCCATGATCCATCCTTCTTGTGCACCAATACTACTGGAGCAGAGAAAGAACTTTGACTCGGTTGAATTATACCAGCCTCTAGCATTTCTGCAACCATACGTTCAATTTCACTCTTTTGGGCATAGGGATATCTGTACGGCCTGATGTTTGGAGGAACACTTCCTGGAATCAGATGAATAGCATGATCATGATCACGAATAGGTGGGAGACCTTTGGGAGTTTCAAATACCTTGGAATGATTGTCCAAGACTTTTTGGAGATCTGGAGAAATAGATGATTCCAATGTGGAAACATCTAGCGAACATAATTGTGCAATTACACCTTTTCGTTCCTTTTTTAGAAGCTTTGTCATACTGTTAGAGCTGATTATCTTTCCTGGTTTCCCTGCAATACCCCTTAATTCAACTTCCTTTCCTTCCACAGAAAATTTGATGAAAAGTTCTTGAAAATTAAAAGCTATTGTACCCAAGGATTGTAGCCATTGGACTCCTAATACAACATCAGCACCTCCCATTGGAATGGAAAGCATTGGGCTAGTCAATACATATTCTCCCATGGATAGCTTGATATTATGGCACTTTCCAGAGCAATTTATTGTTCCTCCATTTGCAACCATCACTTGACACTCTGGTGCTGGATATAAGAAGCAATTCAATTCTTTTGCTACCTTACAATGAATAAAATTGTGGGTACTTCCTGAATCAATCAACACTATTAACTTTTTCTTCTTGATTTTTCCTTCTATCTTGATGGTTTGAGGAGTGGTAATTCCCACCAATGCATTACAAGATATGGTCGGATTCATTTGTTCTTCATCTAGGCTTTGTTCCTGGAGTATATCCTCTTCTTTTGACCTTTCTTGCTCCTTTTCTTCTTCCTCTTCACAATCTATGTAGAATAATTTCTTCTCAGCACACTTATGACCTTTAGTGTATTTGCTATCACAACTGTAACAAAGCCCTTTTTCTCTTTTTTCTTCCAATTGTTGTGGTGTCAACCTTATAGGTTGTGGAAGACTAGCGGCAACAACACTTCCGTCTTTATAGTTGTGAGTGGTATGCTTCCTGGTTGCCATAATTTTGCTTTCCATTTTTCTTGCTAACCTGAATGCCTTCTCTAATGAATCAGGTTCCCAAAGGCGAACATCATGTTGGATATTATCCTTTAAAGACCCTATGAACACATCAATCCTATGCTCCTCTGGAATATTTTTTACCCTTATGTTCAATTTTTGGAACTCCTCAATGTGCTCCATTATTGAACCCTTTTGTTTGAGACTTATCAATTGGCTAAAAAAAGTGTTGCTTTTTGTATCCTCATAATGTGCTATCAATTCTTCCGTAAAAATTTCCCAAGTGATAAATTGTTTACGAGAGCAAAGCCATTGATACCATATAAACTAATTTGGTTCCAAATATAAAGTTGCAATACGTACCTTTTGTGTGTTTTGCACATTATTGAGATCGAAAAGTTGCTCCATCTGTAATATCCATGTTGTGGGATCCTTGCCATCAAACTTCCTCATATCGATTTTTGGAATATGGTGCGTCTTCGATCCAACATCAGAGTCTATGAAATCATGATTAACATTTCCTTTGTTTGCATCATGAGTTTCCTTTCCTCCCCTTTCACTATTAGTAAGTATTTCTTGTAGAAAATTTGTCAAATCTGCTTTCAAATCTATCTTCAAATCGTCAATCTTGGCTTCCATGCCCTTTATCTTAGATTCCACTCCATTTATCTTAGCTTTTGTTAGCTTTTGTGAGAGTGAAATTTGTTGCACTTGGTCTTGTAATTTTGATATATCTATAGCATTTCTTCCTCTTCTTCATGAGTCATGCTAGAGCTTTCAGATTGCTTACTAGGTGTTTGCATTTTCTTTCCTCGGGGCATCATTTACCGATACTAATGCTCTACTATGCCCTTTGAATTCCTTCAAAATAATTTTTCAAACCAAGCTTAAGCAAAAATTTAAAAAATCTACACACCTTTTTTCACTTTGTAGGAGCTCGATATTGCCTCTGATGTATCTCTGTAATTTTGGATCATCCAATTCTGAAATTGCGACCTGTGGTAGCCCTCTGTGTCCTCTTTCCAATGCCACCAGTCTGACCCCAATTGGATTCTCCAATGAAGAGTTATGCCAAATCTCCCACAATGACCTGATTATAGACTAATTCAGTAGAGCGAACTTGTACGACGTGCCACGTGTCCTTGTTTTGACCTTTGGCTATGAAAAATATACAAAAGAAACTACAGTCCGTCCTCTTTCTGTACCTTCTTACAAAATTTCAATCTGATTCTCAGAGAGAAAGTTATGATGATTTTCCCCAGGTCACCTGTTTGGAATGTAATTCAGGAATCTGCAAAAAGACCAACTTCCTCAGATCATATCTCCGCAAATCTAGCACGAAAAACTCTGAAATTCAGACCCGAGCTTCAGCGCGATGTCTTCTCAAATGGGTTTTTTTTAGCTTCTGAAATGTCGTAGAAAATAAGTTATAGTGAAAATTCCACGATGACCTGTTTGGAGCAGCGAAACCCTAGAATCCAAAGGCTCTGATACCAAATGTTATGAAACCAACTCAAGAAAAAGATAGAAAAGATAGATCAATGCCTTAAAATTCAGCCTCTTCAAGGGGGAAACCTCCTTTACATTACATAAATGAACAATTATTGGATGATTCAAATGAAAAAACCTCCTTTCTATATATAGGAGTCTAAGGAGTCATAATGTAACCCAGCCAACCTAACAATAATAATATAAAGCCACAAAAATAACAATAGAGGGATTCTATGGGGCACAGTAATAACAATATGGGGACAATAGGGGCACAACAATATTAATAAGGGGTACAACTACAATAGTAATGGGGTAATCACTAGTATTATAGGGACCCAACAATAACTTTCTCAGTTTTTGGCCAAATTGAGCCCAACAAGAGCCCATCTTAGGGTTTTTTACTATTCTATGAATTCCAAGATGGGCTCTTGTTGGAATTAACAGTAGTCATCAATCATTACACTCTTTTGTGAAATTATGGAAATGATTATTAAAAAAGAGAAATCTTTCTTTACTTCCCACCTCCTCTCAAATGGTACCTCCTCCCTACTTGGCCAATCTTTTCCTTAGCCCCTACAGTCATTGGACGATGGTTTCAAGTATCTAGGATTCTTCCTTAAGTCACTTAGATATAGATACGTTGATTGGTTGTTTTTGTTTTGGAAAGTTGAATCTCGAATCTCATTCTAGGGAAACAAACTTTCTTCTGGAGGAGGCAAACCTTATTCTAATCAAGAAAATTCTTAAAATCATCCATGCACTAGTGTTCCATTGCATATGTCCAAAATGCATTCTTACTAAAATACAAAAGATGCATTTCCAACTCCTCTGGTCTAACTCAAAGCATTATGGTGTCATTCCACTAATAAATGGAGGAAAATAGCCCTTTCAAAATCCATGGGAGAGTAGGCCTTCAAAAACATTTTCAACTTTAGTAAAGCCCTTGTTGCATGTAGCTTATGGCATTTGGTACACAATTCCTCTCTTTTGGGAAGAACGCTAAAATAAAAATACCTCCCTTCTATGTCCTTACCATGTGGTTTCGATAACCTAAAATATTGTTAAAGGGATCCAACCTCTTGAAAGTGTTAGTCCTTGCCTTCCCCCTCATTGGAAATCGAATCGTATGGAACATCGAGTAGTGAAATAATATGAAATTAGGATTGAACATGTGGCTTGGCTTAGAAAGAGAATAAAAATTGACAAACAACCTCATTGATTGCTTACACCAAGAAGGTTATGTAATATCGGACATAAATTCCCAAATCCCTTAGGGATGAGGATAGAAAAGATGGAAGTTGACCACAAATCTAGAGCTAGTTGATCAAGAAATTATGAAAGAATCCTATATTAAACTTGTTGTTTCAAATTTCATAGGGTTAAAAGATATTAATTTTCCATTGTTCTATGTTATTACAATCACTTAGCCAAATTCTTCCTTCAATTATCAATCACTTTTTAAACATAATTAATATTCCAATAACAATGAGAAATTGTAGATATAATAGTATATTCAAGATGCAATAGTAGACAATCAAAACCAATAACAAAAGACACAAGATTTGGTCAAAGACCAAGGAAAAACCCCACAAAGAGGAAAACCTTTTCAAATTCTTCTTCTATTAGATTGACATCAAATGTTAAATAAAGAGATTATAAAGTTTCAATTCATCAATCAAGAGTCAAAGGTCAACAACTTTGACTATCTAACAATTCACTAACCAATATCCAGGAGATGAGCCCAAAAGTCAACTATGCTCAAAGTCAACAACAATTGTTAGTATGAAGATTTTTTGGTGTACCAAAAACCTCACTTTAGTTATTGGTGACATATAACCCTAGAAATATTGGATAACCTGTTAATGCTCTTTAAATATGCAAACATGTTGTTAGAAACATTGCAAAAAAGATGATCTGCAAAACATAAAGAAGCACATAATAGTGAACAATGTAATCGAAACCCAATGGAAATGTAAATAAATTAATTTTATTGAAATAAAATTGATTACAATCATGGATAACCTGTTAATGCTCTTTAAATTTGCAAACTCATTGTTAGAAACCTTGCAAAAAAAATGATCTGCAAAACATAAAGAAGCACATAACAATGAACAATGTAATAGAAACCCAATGGAAATGTAAATAAATTGATTTTATTAAAATAAAATTAATTACACCCAGTGAGGAGAATAAGCAGACTTGGATCTATGAGGAGAATAAGCAGACTTGGATCCATGATATCCCCTTCCGTGGGATGGGTTCTTTCTGATCCTGTGCTTCAACTACAACTTTCTCTCTCTCAATGGATGCAATGGACAAAAGAGAAAATGGTGGCTTTAACTCAATAATGGGAGTTGATCAGTTATAAGACGATAGTGGCGATGATGAAATGGCCATGTCTGGAGAGTGAGGAGAAAACCTCTCTATTTATAATAAAATTTTAAGATAGATATAGATCTAAAATAATAATAAAATATTATTAGACTAGATTAAGATCTAACCATTAGAAATATTTCATTATATTTTAGAGAGGGAAAGATTATTTAAAATGGTCAAATATATTTGTTTAGTAAACTAACTCAAAAATAACGATTAATTGAGTTAAATAATGAAATTGGTTAAAGTAAAAATAAATAAAAATGATTTGTTAATTACTTTAAGGGGATAAAGTTAAAGAGGTTTAGAAATAATCATTAAATAGTGATTTAATAATTATATCATGATAGAAATAAGGGATACATAAGGAATAATAAACAAATAATTATTTCAAAAGAATAATAAATAAATAGTGATTTATTTAATTATACTTATGAGTTTTTGGGTTTTAATAGAAAATAATTTAGGAAAATGGTTCTCTAAATTATTTCCTAAGGTGAGAGTGGGTTTTAATGTATATAAACCCATACTACATGGTGTATTTTGATCAACCAAGTCGAAATCGAAAGATGATAATTTTTTTGGTGATAACAACAGTTAACAACAACAAATGATGCCTTAACCAGTGAACATTTAGTGGTCAAATCAGCTCCAAAAAGTTCGATCCTTGCAACTGAAAATTCAGTTTCTTATGCTGGCCAAAGTCAAGTCAAAAAAATCCTAAAAATGCCTCCAAATATGTTTAAGTCAAAGTAAAGAACTACAATCAAAAGGTAGCTTAATATCTACAGTCAACCATGGTCAAAGTGCCAAAAAACGCTCGATCTCTCCATAGAAATTCTGCTTCCAAAACAAATCCAAAATTCCAAGTCAAACCACTCCCAAACATCAAAAAGTCAACATTGGTCAAAGGCTAGCCAAAGACAGATTTTCGCCCAATCAAAATTCTCCTTCTACTCGCATATATGAAAGAGACCTGCAATATTTCAATAGTTGTACCTCCAAAGATAAGCGGAAGATGTGGGATGTTATGTCCAAATGAGGTTTCCTTGACTTGTGTTTATATGTGATTTTGGATGTGGCTTTTCTTTGCCCATGTCGACTTGTACTTTTGTGTCCTTGTGGATTTTTCATAAAAAATTAAAATTTTCCTTGACTAAATCAAATTCTTCCAATGGAAAAGAGGGTCTTCTTTGGAAGAGGAAGGTTGTCCAAAGGAGTGAATTTGTCCCTGAGTTGTCAAATTATCACTCCCTCCTGACTGCATCATAAGTCTCATCTCAAATGTCTCGTCATCAACAAGTCAAATGTTCTTTATGCTCATCTCTCCTCATCTCTCCTCATATGTTGAACACTCTCAGATCTAAGAAGGAGAATTTGACATCATGGGGATTCTTAAGTTACCACCCTCTATTTAAGGACAATATGCAGGATACAACTTACCATGGAAGGAAAATATCACAATTATCCTATCATCAAGACAATAGGCATGATACTACTTATAGTGAGGTAAGGATCACAATTATCCTATTGTTTGTTGATCTTCCCAACTTGACCCTCAAGAGTCAGTGGTAGAACACTTGCATCTTCTCACATGGGAGAGATACTACTTACCATAAATGGTAAGGATCACAACTATTCCAAGTCTCCTCGCCTATTAGCCAGATGGGCGACAATCCCAACAATCCCATCTTATGGGTAGGATGCCATATGGGGTATACTCTATTAAGTCCCAGAGTTGACAATAGGAAGGATACTACTTACCATGAAGTTCAATCTTCATAATGACATATGTAATCATGATTTTATGTATTTGTTGTAAAAAGAAAAATAAATTTATTATTGTCATTCTTGAGGCATGGGTTTCATGCTCAAGGGAAATTTATCTTTATAGGTAAAGCACCCATTGAGTGCTTCTAGGGATTGTAATTGAGTATACAAGTCTATTGAGTCATTGTCATGTATGGAAGACCCTCTTGGGCATGTTACATATTGTAAAAGAAATCTTAGTTAAGTAAAAAATAGAGTCAAAGACCCTCCAATACCTTGTCAAATGTGAAAACAACAAGTCGGCCTTATAAAGTGACAAGTTAGCCTAGGGACAATGCTAATTCAGCATACAAGATGTGACAAGAAGCCTATATAAAGGACTCAACCTCATTTGCAAAGATGATCCAAGAAACTCACAATCAGTTCAATCAAGAGCAAGAAGAAGACCTAAAGAGGAGTGAAGAGAAGGAGATCTAACAGAAGAAATAAATCGAATTATTTCTGATTTGTTTTGGGATGAATCTCCTCACACATGCAAGATCTATGGCATCACTTTTGTTGTTGTATGAACAAGTTGCATAAGAAGCCGAGTTTTGGGTGCCAAGAAGACTCTCTTTGCAAGTCGAGTTCCCAAGGAAGAAGATTCTACCCAAGCAAAGAAGAGAAGGCTATCAAATATACTCCAAACTATGCACACATGTGAAACCACAAAGGTTTTAGGTAGGCCGAGAATTATAGACTTGTGAAAGAAGCCAAAATTCTGAAGAGAAGTCAAAATCTGAGTGTTGTAGCAAGTTTGACCATCGTTGACTTTGTGGAAGAAGAACTTATCAAAGGAGTGATTTGACTTGGTCTTGGAGGGGTTTTCAATCAAGGTTCATATGTCTTGGAATTTGTCATTTCAAGTTCAAGAAGAGAAGAATTCTTGTGGGTTTTCCTCTCAAGTGGAGAGGTTTTGTCCCTGGCTGATCGCCTATATCTTGTGTTCACTTGTCCCATTTTTCTTTATTGTTTTTGTAGTTGTTTGATGATAAGAACACTAATTATAATCAAGAGTAAAATTAAGTTAATCAAGTTAAGTAATATACATCACAAGCAGTTATCAAAGTAAGAGGAATCACCTAATTGAGTTGCCCCTAGATTTCTCAACATGGTATGATAGCTTAGGTGATAATACAAGGGAAGTCAACTTTTAGAAGGATCATCAAAAAGGAATATCAAGAAAGTTCAAGGCATCAAAGAGGACATTGAACCATCAAGAAGGGATACATAAGGGTTGAGCACAAGGAAATCATCAAGAAGAACTAGCCCACTCACCATCAAGGAAGAAAACAATATCAAAGGACCTGAAAACCCTACCTCATACAAAGAAGGATTCCACACTTGAAGCATTCTTGGGAAGCTCACACATTTTGCAATCATCATAAGGAAAAGAAGACCTCAAGAACCCTACCACCACTCAAAGAAAGAAGGAATACAAATTGAGGCATCTTGAAGTCTCTACATTAAAGGGAAGAAGGAAGAGGCATCACCATCATCATCAAAGGAATAAAGGGGATCTCCCTTTCTTTAAAGAAATGATCACATCTCAAGAATATTTGAAGAAATTCATCTCCAAAAGTATATTCATCTTCCAAGAAGCAAACACCATCCATTATCATCAAAATCAAGAAAGAATAAAGTTGAAGATATCACTCTCAAAGGAGCATCTTCACTTGACAAGTAAGTACCTTTATATCTATGTTTGAATCTACTATTAAAATGACTCCATTTTGCAAGGAGAGAAACAAACTAGTTGGGTCATCAAATTTCCTTGCATGGAAGAAGAGAACAAATTTGATCCTCATAGAAAATGAAATCATTGGACATGTTAAGGGTTCAATCACTAAACCACCAAAAGAATAAGCTCAAGCTCTAGAAAAATATATGAAGCGGGAGATAACGGCTCAAAGGATCCCTATAGAGTTAGTCAAGGATTCTCTCATTCCTTATGTAGAAAAATTGGAGAATTTAAAAGAAATCTATGATAAGCTAGTAGAATTGTTCTCCGTAAGCACTATAGGAGAAGTCATATATTCTGAACCGATTTATACAAGATGAAGGTATCAATGGAATAAGGGATAGCCTCATATCTTATGAGGGTGTCACAAATATGAGACCAACTGCAAGAGTTGGGGGAAATAATGTCCAACAAAGAAATGACCATTGTGGTGCTCAATTCACTAACTGATGAATGGGGCAACTTTGTATCAAGCATCTATGGAAAGAAGGAAGCCACCCCATTCAATGAGCTCTGGTTATTATGTGAGATTGAAGAAACCAAGTTGAAGGAATAAAGCGATGCAGGGTCAAATGAAAAAGTTCAAGCATTTGTTGCCATGGCTAGGACAAAAGGAAAATTTGGAAAGTTTGGTCCTCAGAAATAGAATAAGATCGATATGTCAAAGATCTAATGTTATGGTTGTCAAGAATATGGGAATTTCAAGAGAGATTGTTCGAAACTCAAGAAGGACAACAAGAAAAGGAAAGAAATGAATGAAGCCCATGTCACCGAAGAAGTGGAAGAACACGGGAAGAATAAATCAAAGGAGGAAGTGAAAGATCTCTAGTATGAATGATATAATCTCCTTCACTTAGTTAGTTTCAAGTTTTAGATAGTTATCACTGTGGTAGGAACCATTGTTAGCACGATAGGATGCACCATATTAGAAGATGGCATCATATTACAAGCATATGATTGAAGTAGAAAAAAACCCATTATCATTATAAAAACTTGAAAGGATCGCTGAAGTGGAAGTCTACATGGTTGTAACAGTCCTCCCGATAGAAAGGAAGTAGCACTTGAAAGCATAAGTAGTATATATGGTTAGAAGAAAGTCATCTATCATGATAGAAGATAGAAATAATTCATCATACATAATCATCATTAGGAGGGATCATTTACAGGATGAGGATAGTCAAGATCCTCGGTTGGAATCTTCATTAGAAGGTTCACCTCTACCTGAAAGAAGCAAGTGTCTCACTGATCATTCCACCTTGTATGTATATATGGTTTAAAAAGAAGATAATATGATGACAATGGAGTGCAACATGTCAAGATAGGTTGAAGTGCTTTCAAACAAGGAAAGGAAGTTGCCAAAGGAAGTCTGGATGACCAAAAAGGAGGAAAGCAGTATGTATATATTTGATAGATTGAGTCGTGTCATCATATAGTTGCAGATAACATGAGTAAATTCTCTATCTCATCAGCATTATCGAAGAAAAAGAATCTCTTCCTTTAGTAAGATACATGAAGGCATGTCTTGAGCTAGTTCACGTATTTACAAGATGAAACCAACATAATATGACCTCATATGGAATATGAGGTGGTTGACAAAGATGGAGGAACTATGTATAGAATTTCCTGGGGAGCAATATGTGAAGAAAAGAAGAAGAATTCGTGAAAGATGAAATTGTAGTCACATAAGATAAGTAATCAACATCTTATGACTAGAAGAATTGACTATGACATCTCCATAGAGAAATTATGAAGACTCTAATGGAGTCTGCAAAGGAAGGAGACCCTTGACATTGAATGTCTTGGAGATGTGTTTATGACTTCGCATGATCCAAAAACGGATCCTGGATAAACCTCTAAGTCTAAAAGACTTCATGAAAGAGGTAAAAGGTGCCAAATGGCACAAATCCTTTGTAAATCAGAGAAAAATGAAAGTCGCAGACTTCTCCCAAAAATAGTCTCATTGTAGAGATCTTCTCATTCTGAATCCAATGCAACTTGAATGGGAAAAAATGGAATTCAGATGAAGAAGTTATCATGAAAAGAAGCTCCCCTTGTTCTTTGAGAAAAGAGGCTAAAACATGAGAAAACAACGAAAAAAGGCATATCGGAGGATTAAATCAAATCCGCACAGGAGCCGTCAGATCTGGCCGATCAATGGTCCAGATCTGATCGATGAATTGTAATCGGTGGGTCGGATCGGAGGAAGGCACATAACATGCATGGGATTAGGCCAATGCGATACAGCGATTGTCGATATCGATGGATCGCAATTGGCGCTGGCATAGACCCTATTATATCTAAAGGCCTCAGACTTGTGCAATCTACGATTGCGACTTGTCGCATTGCAGTATCGCGTCAGCACGTTATAGTGGAGCAGGGCCGATATACATATCTGCGTGATGCGATAGCCGGACCTGATGGAAAAATATGTGCTATCTCATAAGATTTGAGATCCGCCAAATGCCATTTTTAATGTATTTCGAAATACAAAGGGACATGCCAATTGCGATATGTGATAGCGACTCCTAGGTAGACCCGATAGCACTATAAAGCGGGGTTATGGGAATTTCAAGTCTGGATGAACAGTGTTCTGCGAATTCTTCCATGTTTTGCAGCGTTTTCCTGTGTTAACAGAAAACGACTGTTTCAAAGGATTGCAAGTGTCGATTGCCCTTCCGTTACCAAATAGGTGGCATTCATCCCTGAGGGCATTTAGCAATGATTGCTAATGCTCAGAGATAGGATTTAAACGAACTATGGTAGGAAGACAGAGAGCCCGAAAGGGAAAACCAATAGACAGCGTCGTTTTGGCTTAAAAGCCATGAATGTCAAAGACATAAGGTGGCTGAGTTGTTGAAGGTTGCAGAGCAGCTGAAGGGGCCTTTGGGGTCACTTGAAGTTCAAGTGAAAAGCTAGAGAGCTCCATTGACAGTAGCATATTGTTGTTGAGTTGGTTGCTGAGTTGTTGACGATGGCCAAGTTGTTGTTTGTAGCTGAATGCTAAAAGTAGTAGTAGCAGAGAGTTGAGAGAGCAGAAGAGCTACTGCACAGGCAGCTGAGGGAGCCTTTGGGGTCACTTGAAGTTCAAGTGAAAAGCTAGAGAGTTGAAGGTTGTAGCAGGCATAAAGAAACCAGAGTGAAGAACTAAGAGCCAAGAACCAGAGCCAAAGAGCTAGAGTCAGATCCAAGAGCCAGAGTTAGAGCCAAGAACCAGAACCAAGATCCAAAGAGCCAGAGCCAAGAGCCAGAGGTTCAAGAACCAGAGGATTAAATGGTGTCTGAACCCACTATTTTTGTATAAAAATAGCAGGAGTTGGGCTAAGAGCTTGTAAAAAAGACTAATACCATAATCCCAGAGAGCCTAGTTGAATTAACTAGAGCTCACAGAGATGTAGCCCAAGAGTTGTGGGTAAACTCCAAATTAATATTGTTGTTCATGTGTCTGCTTTATTGCTGCATTGTCTCTGCTGCTTTATTTATTGTTATGTATATTTGTATATCAGTTTGAGCACCTCAACTTACAACACAACAACAGATTTTAAACAAATAATTGGTTGAAACAAATGCAAGCATACACCTATATTTTCAAGCATTTCTGAATTCTGCATTGGTTAATCAAATAGACTTGGGAATATTCAAGCTTCGGAAGTGGGAGAGGTTCTTGTAAATTAGACAAGAAGCCTAAGTGCCCCATTTTCAGATCAGGTGGTATCAGAGCAATGTTTGATTAACATCACCTTCAAAGAAGGTCATATTAGAATGCTTGATTGACAAAGTAAAGACTGCTTGTCTGAAAGGTGTTTAAACAACAAGAGGCTGATTGTATGCTTGTTTTGTAGACTGACTATTTTCTAAGTTTGCAGAGGTAAAAGGTTGTTGAATAAGCTCTTTATTTATCTTGTTGAAGTTTTTTGTGTTCATTGGCATAATGACAACTTCTACAAGTGGGTGCTCAAATTCTGTGTTCTTCACAAGATTCCTTGATGAAGACATGAAGCAAGAATTGTCCACCATGATGGATATGGTGAGAGAAATGTATGAGGATGGAAGGAAGAGTAGTATGCTTAGAAAGAAGCTGAATTCCATGAAGGAAGAGAAGCAGTTGCTTGCTGAAAAATTGTAGGAAATGGAGAGACAACTTCATATTGCAAATATGAACCTCAAAAGGATGCATGAGTTGGAGACACAACTCTTTGTTGCCCAAGAAGCCTTAGTCAAGTACCAGCTTGAAGGAGAGGTAAGTCATTTCAGTTTATCTTTAAAAAAACATACTAAAGGCATAGGTTCCAAGCTAATGTCCAAGATGGGCTATGAAGGAAAGAGCTTGGGAAAGCTTGCACAAGGTATTGTTGAACCAATAATGGTTGAGGAAAGGCCTAAGTATTTGGGTCTTGGCTATGGACAGTCTTATGGAGATAGTTCCAAAGCTATCGTGAATGCCATTGAAACAGTCCCAACAAGGAGTTTCATTTCATGTCCTCTACCTCAGAAGTGTGAAGGTTGTATTCAAGAGGAATACGATAGCTTGAAACATCAATTGTAGGATGCAGGTGTTCAGAAGCACACACTTGAACTAGAGAGTTGGGGAGACTCCAAAAACCTTGAAGAGATTGATGATGTTCCAAAGGGAGCTACTTCTTCACTCAATTCACCTCCTCATGAAGGCAATAAAAGTGAAAGAGAAAGGTATAAATCTGGTTCTAAACATATTCCTTTTGATTTTGCAAAGCATGGTAAATTTCCACATAAGTATGAGGAAAGAGTTGCATGTTCCTTTTGCGGTTTGGATAACCATGATGATTCTAGATGTTGGAAGAGAATGGCCACATACAAGAAACTTTTGAAGGAAAAGAAGCAAGCAGCCAAAGGTCCATTGGACAAGGCAAATCATGCTATCAACAGGATGCACATGCAATGCACTTACTGCCATAAGCAAGGACATCTTGCTACAAAATGTTGGACACTGAATCCAATAATTCTTCCACCAAAGCTACAGAAAGTGGAAATAGGAGATGGAAGAAATGGAAAGGAAGATTCCATGAGTGATGTGTCTCAAAATGATTCACATGATGATGTTGATGTGCAGACAAAGGTAGTACCTTTGAAAGTGATTGGTAAGAAACGGGTAGAGTTCTTATTCGATTAAGATTGCAAGCCTATTGATGCATCAACATTATATTTCATTACAGCTTCAAAAGTACAGTGTGCTTAAGTGAAAGTTGAAGGATGAAATACATGCATGAGCATGAGATGCATGAACACAGGGATGTTGATGATTTCCTTGTTTTTGAACATGTATGTATAATTAACTTGTAGGGTTGATTTCTTTGACATGCATGTTGTTAAGTTATGGTATGTTCTATGCTTATAACAGTTTACTTCTTTTTCTTATTATATTCCATAGATTAACAATCACATGTACATAAAGTAAAGTGCAGATAGAACATTAAACGATCGACAGAAAACAAGCCAAGACAAGAGACACAAGATGTGGCGGCTAGCCAGGGACAAACCCCACAATGTGTGGGGAAACCCCTTGATCAAATCTTCTTTTATCTTCAATAATTTAGCAGAGAGAAATAGTACAATAAATCTGATTCATATCAGTAGAAGAAAACCCTAGATCAGCAGCATCAACATTAGCGGCTTCATTATCAAACTAGGGCAGACGATATCTCACAAACCAACCGTCGGATTGACTTCATTCCACCACCAAAAGTTTTGGCTTCCAGAGGAGGTTCAGATGAACCTACAGTGCAGTTCAGATGAGGAGATCTTCTAGGCCACATAGGTCAATCTTTACTTCTGTAGTTGCAGCTTCAGTTTCAGCAGTTTCCGGCTTCAAACTAGGGAAGTCGATATCTTGCAAACCGTTCGTCGGATTGACTTCATTCCACCACCAAAAGTTGCGGCTTTCAGAGGAGGTTCAGATGAACCTACAGCGCAGTTCCAAAGAGGAGATATTCTAGGCCACTCAAGTCAATCTTTACTTCTGCAGTTGCAGCGTCAGTTTCAGCAGTTTCCGGCTTTAAATGTGTGAGAGAGACCCATTTCTGCGCAGTAGAAAAGAGACTCATTTCTGCGCAGTAGAGAGAGAGAGATGTGATGAGAAGAGTGAGTGAAAATGAGGAAAATTCCTCTTATATTTATACACAATGTTGGTGTTTGAATAGATGCGACTGTTGGGCTTCTGAACCTACATGAGTTGTAGGTCGGCTTGATAATAATTCCATAATCAAAATAAATTCATATCTCCACGAATACTTATCGGAATTGGATGATATTTATATCAATCCTACACCTCTCGACGAGAGGAATATGATAAAAATATTATTAGCCATCAATAAGATGACCCACATGAAGTTTTTCCCTGGTTGCCAATTTTAACACTCCCTCTCAACCATGGAGAACTTCATTTGCAATCTTTCTATCAGTTGTTACTATTCATCCATCAAATGCACTGCCCTGTACAGCCTAACCCTTGCCCTGCTCTACTCTATTCTGCATGTTCTACTTTCTCTTGTTCTACCCTGTACTGATCGGTACTGTTTTGCTCTATTTTTCTCTGCTCTTGCATTGTTCTGTTCTGCTCTGCTTTTGTCCGAATTATGAAGAAGAAGAAATGATCGAGGATGTATCATACTGACTCAAAGTCAGTCTCAGAGTATGTACCACTGGTCGCAGACCAGTGTCAACCAACCCGAAGTCAACGTCATAGTGAGTACAACTCCACTGGTCCTAAACCAGTATCATCCTCCACTGACTAAAAGTCAGTCTCAGAGTGCGTACCACTGGTCCCAGACCAGTCTCAGCCGACCGGAAGTCAGCTTCATAGTAAGTACCACTCCTACCACTGGTCCCAGACCAGTATCGCAGTCTCAGAGAGTGTACCACTGGTCCCAGACCAGTCTCAACCGACCCGAAGTAAGCGTCATAGTATGTACCACTCTCACTAGTCCCAGACCAGTACTGCACTGACACGAAGTCAGTCTCGGAGTATGTACCACTGGTCCCAGACTAGTCTCAACCGACCTGAAGTCAACGTCATAGTATGGTACAACTCCTACCACTGGTCCCAGACGAGTATCGTAGTCTCAGAGAGTGTACCACTGGTCCCGAACCAGTCTCAACCGACCCGAAGTCAGCATCATAGTATAGTACAACTCCTACCACTGGTCCCAGACCAGTATCATTGATCCCAGATCAATGGAGGTCATCCTAGTGTAGGGAGTACGATATATACAACGATGCGTCCATCGGTACTACTATGGTCCCTAACTTCATTTCCCTGCTCATTGATCAGATGAGAGTACTTCCCATGAGTCCCAGACTGCATGGGTAGGATGCCTTGACAGGAGAACTAATCAATCTTGTCCTCACAGGAGAACACATCAATCCTACTACAATCGCCATGGAGAACACATCAATCCAGGCCTCACAGGAGAACTAATCATCCTGCTACACAGGAGAGCGAATCATCCTGTTCCATAAGAGAGCGAATCATCTTTTCCCACAAGAGAGCGAATCATCTTGTTCCAATGCGCACCACCAGGGGAGGGTGAGTCACCCTGTGGTCGTATGTTGCTCCAGTAATAACCACAAGCCCTTAGAGCTCCCAGAGCTCAATGTATGCAACATGCAGGACCCTTGTACAAGGGTTTCTTGCCGACTCCAAGTCGTTTGGGAAAATCACAGATTAGATCTTTCCTCAGGGCTTTGACAAGGTGTATCAACCTGTACATCATCTTAATGCAATGGAGCCTCCTTGCTCATCAACTTACCATATCCCAGATGATGTCTATCTGCTAGGGCAATCGACGAATACAGGATTCCTCAATAATCGAATCCCACCTCTAGTTGTTATAGAGAATCACAGTGGTATCCAATGTAAATCCAAACAACTAACTGAAGAGCTTTCGCAACCAGACTGCCTCACACGAGGTCATGCTAGCAACAATATATCTTGCTTCGACGGTGCTCAAAGCCACCGACTTCTGCTTCCTACTCATCCAGGATATCGAAGCAGAACCCAAGGTGAAACAACACCCAGAACTGCTCTTACGGTCCACCACACTGCCTGCCTAATCAACATCAGTATATCCAAGTAGTCTCACATCTCCGGCAGTGTATCTTAATCCATGAGAGATTGTGTCCTGAAGAAATCTCAGAAGATTCCTGGCATCAATGCAGTGAGGCTCAACCAAATATGAGCTCACAGTGCTAACTGCAAAGCATATGTTTAGACGGAGGTTCACCAAGAACATTAATGCGAATGAGTTTTTGAAACTCAGAGGCATTTCCCAAGTCTAGTCCGACATCACTACCATATAACTTCTAAAAGTTAAGATCCTCGAGGTAGTCACAGGCTTGCCGTCCATCATACCAAATCTTTCCAATATCTTTACCACATATTTTCCTTGAGATAGGAAAATTTCCCTTGGCTTCTGCCATACTTCAAGTCCTTGGTCCTTTATTTCAAATTCAGAAGCCAACTCCCTCTTACATTTGTAAATGAGAGGGTCTGCACCTGTTAGAAAGAGGTCATCCACATACAACACCAGTATGAGAGGCTTGTCATCTTCAACCTTAAATTAAAGGTTAGAATCGGCTTCACTCCTAGTGAATCCCAACTTCATCAAGTAGCTATCGATCCTCTCATACCATGCTCGGGGTGCTTGCTTCAGCCCATAAAGAGCCTTCTTCAACCTGCATACATGAGATTTTCAATCATAAATCTCAAATCCTTCAGGTTGCTCCACATAGACCTCTTCTTTGATAGAACCATGCAAGAACGCGGGCTTGACATCCATCTGATGTAGGTTCCATCCTTGTGAAGCCACAAGGGCTATGATCAAGCGGATGGTCGTATATCTGGCAACATGTGCAAATATCATAGTCTATACCTTCCTTTTGGGATAAACTACGAGCAACAAAATGAACCTTATACTTTTCCATACTTCCATTTGCTGTATGCTTTATCTTGTAAAGCCATTTGAAGTAACAATTGTCTTGCCCAGGGTCTGGGAACTACTTCCTAGACATCATTCTCCATAATAGACTCATATTCTATGGAGATGGCATCCTTCCATAGTTAATGCTTGACGACATCTGAGAATGATGAAGGCTCATTATGTATGATCGTGCTCATGATGGTCAGGTATCCATGATACCTGTTAAGTTTCTTACTTTGATGGAAGGTTCCTCAGGGTGCAACATGTCCTTCAGCATCATCAAGTATCCCCCTAAGCCATGAATGCCTCTTCCTAGAAGAGGAAGGCTCATGTGGATGAGGATCAATCGGATCCATGGGTTCTTCTACATCAGGCATTGATTCATCATCCTTTTCTTTCGGTTCCTTGGTGTCGGCTTCTTGAGAGCTACTCAAAGTTAGCAGATTGTCCACCTTGCTGAGAGCCATATCATTGTCAAAGGTGACATCATGACTAATCACGACTTCCCTATGACCGATGGTGAACATTTCTTCAGGAGTTTAGGAACCCAATGCTTGATGAGGGCATCAATTTTGTACATATACGACGGTGATTGTAGTTTCAGCCCATGGAAACTTCAGAAGTCTTTGATCATGTAGCATGGCCCGGACAACTTCCATCATCGTGCGGTTCTTCCTTCCCACCACACCATTCTGCTCACGAGTATGTGGTGTAGTAGTCTCCCTCTTAATGCCAACCTCAGGCATGCCTGAGTGAACCAATTGTAATATATCGGAGGTCTTTCTTTGGCTTGAGGGGAATGGTCCCCTTTTGAGCTTTCCTTCGGCACATCCTGGACATACACCTTTTTTCTCTACTCAGAATTCGGGCATCCTTGTCACCATTTGTCTTACACCGAGTATAGGTTTATAATGAAGGGGGGCAAACCTCTAATGCCAAAGTTCGGACTGAAGAGATGCGCCATAAGACATGACACCTAGCAGACTTCCATCGACCTGATATAATGAATCAACACTAAACCCAAGAGTAAAGGAATCTTTAACATTATTTTTCCATATACGTACCTTGCCATCGCTGAAGGTTACCTTGTAGCCTTTGTCTTCCGTTGCCGAGATGGACACTAGGTTCTTTTTGAGGTCAGGTGCATTTAATACATCTTGGAATTTCTAGCCTTCTTGAATGCTTGTCCTCTTCCTTGATTCCCAACTCTCCTCTTACCTTTGCTGTTGAATTTGTCATTCCTTTGATTGCCATCAGAGGGATTTCTAGTTGCACCACTGCATACTGTACCATGCTGCTCTAATCATGATTATCATCATGCTGCCCATGTCCATGATTTTATCCATCATAATGCTGCTCAAACTAGTGTGCATCATCATCATGCTGTCCTATATGTCCATGATCTCATGTTGCCCTTTATGTCCATGATCTCATTCATCATGATGCTCATGATCTCATACATAGTGACTTGCTTTATCACAAATGTAACATCGTCATTTTCTTCTAGCCTTAGGTCCAACCTTTCCTTTTGATTTAGTCCTGGAATTATTTCTTTTCTTTGCATGAGAAGAAAAGGCAGCAGGAGGACCTTTAGGCATGGGCATTTCTTGCACTTCTTCCCTTTTTCTTCTTGAATGCATCTAACCATTAACTCCTCGAAACCAGGAATTACATTATAGTTCAGAAGAGTAGTCCTGAACACATACCATTCAAATGGTAATCCTCCAAGAGTTGTGAGTGCCATTTCTCTGTCAGTAATAGTTTCCCCAACAGATAGGAGATCGTTCTTGATCTCGGTGATTCTTAAGAAGTATGCTTGCATACTTTCATCTTTACCTTTCTTGATTTCCCTCAGCTTATTTCTAAGAAACAAAACTTGATTTGCATCATTAACTTTAAATAAACTCACCAGTCTATCGTAGATTTCCTTGGAGGTGTCTAGTTCAAAGATGTAGGTCACCAAATAGAGTCCCGAATGATCTTCTATTTTGACTTCTTCGGTTTTCCATTTGTTCCATGCAGCAGCAAATGCATTTGATGGAGGCTCAACAATATTGCCTCTTACATGGTCCAACATTCCTGGATCTTCTAGCGTTAGATCAATAGACATCTTCCATCCATGATAGTCATCTTTCTTACGAAGCTTGCCTTCGGTAGAGTGTTGAGGACCCCATAGTTCTTTTAGGATAGCCTTGCCAATCTTCTCTTCGGTGATTGCTCTTGCTCTTGCTCAGGCTTTGTCTTCACCTCAACTCTAATACCATGTTAAGTTATTGTATGTTCTATGCTTATAACAGTTTACTTCTTTTTCTTATTATATTCCACAGATTAGCAATCACATGTACATAAAATAAAGTGTAGATAGAACATTAAACGATCGACAGAAAACAAGCCAAGACAAGAGACACAAGATGTGGCGACTAGCCAGGGACAAACCCCACAATGTGTGGGGAAACCCTTTGATCAAATATTCTTTATCTTCAATAATTCAGCAGAGAGAAATAGTACAATAAATTTGATTCATATCAGTAGAAGCAAACCCTAGATCAGCAGCATCAACATTAGCGGCTTCATTATCAAACTAGGGCAGATGATATCTCACAAACCGACCGTCGGATTGACTTCATTCCAACACCAAAAGTTTCGGCTTCCAGAGGAGGTTCAGATGAACCTACAGCGCAGTTCAGATGAGGAGATCTTCTAGGCCACACAGGTCAATCTTTACTTCTGCAGTTGCAGCTTCAGTTTCAGCAGTTTCCGGCTTCAAACTAGGGCAGTCGATATCTTGCAAACCGTTCGTCGGATTGACTTCATTCCACCACCAAAAGTTGAGGCTTTCAGAGGAGGTTCAGATGAACCTACAGCTCAGATCCAAAAAGGAGATATTCTAGGCCACGCAAGTCAATCTCTACTTCTGCAGTTGCAACTTCAGTTTCAGCAGTTTCCGGCTTCAAACTAGGGCAGTCGATATCTTGCAAACCGTTCATCGGATTGGCTTCATTCCACCACAAAAAGTTGCGGCTTTCTGAGGAGGTTCAGATGAACCTACAACATAGTTCCAAAGAGGAGATCTTCTAGGCCACGCACGTCAATCTTTACTTCTGCAGTTGCAGCTTCAGTTTCAGCAGTTTCCGGCTTCAAATGTGTGAGAGAGAGACCCATTTCTGCGCAGTAGAGAAGAGACTCATTTCTGCGCAGTAGAGAGAGAGAGATTTGATGAGAAGAGTGAGTGAAAATGAGGAAAAGTCCTCTTATATTTATACACAATGTTGGTGTTTGAATAGATGCGACTGTCGGGCTTTTGAGCCTACATGAGTTGTAGGTCGACTTGATAATAATTCCATAATAAAAATAAATTCATATCTCCATGAATACTTATCGAAATCAGATGATCTTTATATCAATCCTACACCTCTTGACGAGAGGAATCTAATAAAAATATTATCAGCCATGAATAAGATGACCCACATGAAGTTTTTCCATAGTTTCCAATTTTAACACATGTGATGCCATGTTTTCTTGGAAGAAGTTAACTTGGTTTCCAAATTGAGATAATGATGAAGTGTTTCATCTTTTGAAAAAGAGTCCTAATGGTCCTTTTCTACATGCTTGACTTGAAGGGTCATTTGTTAAAGACATGTTTTGTGGGATTTTTATCTAGTCCATCGTTTATATGTAGATATAAGACATGGAGGTGTTCACAAAATGTGAAATCTGTTTCTTTTGTTGAAGCAGGAGTTTGGTCCATCCAGTTGTTGTCTGTATCCCTGTTGTTGTTAACAATTGTTGTTGGCAGCTTATCAAACAGGTTCAAATGAAAGTGTGGAGCAGATGTATTTCACATTTGTTTGAGCCACCTTGGATCAATAATCAAGGAAAAGACGTTCAAACCACCTTCTATGACCAGTTCAGCAGAAGCTCTGCAGGAAGGCAAGGAGGAAGAAAGTTCTTCCCAAGAAGACCAACCCATCCAAGAAGGGAAGTGGTCAAAAACTTTGGTTCAGAGGCACTATGCATTGGAAATAATACTGAGAGAGGGGGTGAATTAGTATTAGTCAAGTCAATATTCTTTTTCCTTTCATATTGAGATTTATATACACTACTTCCATGTGGGTGACCCACGTGTATACGCAACCGTGCTTAAGGAAACAAATGTATATCCAGCAAACTAATGACTTAATTAAACATTAAACAGTAACCATGTGCAGTTAATAACAGGATAAACTATCACAGATAAGCAACACACATGAACACCAAGATTTAAGGTGGAAACCTAATGTGGGTGAAAACCACTTGCTGCTGTCGTCTCTGTCTTCTTTTAATAATAAGAAAATATGTTTACAACATTGTACTGGTGAAGACTAATACCAGTACACAGGCTTCTACCTGCAGAAGGCTACAACCTTCTCTCCTTCTCCAGCGTCTACTAGAAGGGAGCTACAACCCCCTAGCTCTTGTACTAGCCGATATGTTTACTAGTATGTAGGCGCCAACCTACAGAAGGCTACCACCTTCTCTCTTCCTCCAGGGACCACGTTTCATAAATTTTTAGACTGGATACTCCTGGAACACAACACCATAATATGAAGGCCATGTTTCATCCAATTTTCATACTAGACCCATCAACAACATTGAAGCTCAAAATCAATCACCACTGCAATATTACCATCAACTGTATTTGCATCAACCAATCACTGAAACTCAATCATTACTTTTCTGAATCAACCAAACTCAATCAATCACTGACAACCATTGAACCTCTGACACAACTGAATCAACCATTCATTCATACTTAACCACCTTCAACAAATCTACTGGAATAAATAGATCACTACAACTAGTACACAAATCTGAACCCAGAATACTGCATCATCATTCAGAACCAACTGTGATCTCAAAAACATGCATCAGAGTGTATATGCAGCTTGGAACAGCTGAACCAACGTGTATACACAATTTCATCAAAGCGAACCAGCATATAGATCTACAAATATTTACTTAAAACTTCGCTGCACTTCCCAACTTCAGACATACCCAGATCATCACATATAAAGGACAATACATGTGTTAGCAACTAGATCTAGCCCATCAGATCACATAATTATAATTCATTATGATCCTAATCCATTATTAGATCACATCCATCATCACTAAAGCAAATCACGATCATTTAATCTAAACACTGTTACCAGAATGCAGTCACCAGAACATAAAGCAAAACCTAGAACTCTGCATCAACAACCAAAACCAATTGTAACTTCAAACATCATAGTTCACAAGGTATATGCTACTTCGATGTGTCGAACCTGCATGTATATGCGCTTTTACCAAAGTCAACCAACGTATACATCTGTAAATACTTATTCATAATTTTGCAGCTATTTCAAACTTCAGTAATACTCAAATCATAATATTTACAGAACAACACATGCATCAGTATATAGATCTAGAATAAACATGATCAAAACATATAAAGATAATTCATTCCAAGCCTTAAGATCCCAATCCATCAACCATCATCAACCACATAGGTGCATCCTTAGATAAGATCAAGCAATGCATCAGAAGCTCATAAATTGCATATATGATCTAATATTTCAGAAGATATTCAGTACTTGCACACCTTGGCCTAATGATCTTCTCCTCCTTTTATAGTTTTAGGCCTTACTCAATACCATGGACCAAAACCACTTAGGACCAAATACCTAGGGTCAATACCTCGGATCAGATATCTTGGACCAATACCATGGATCAAAATACCATGGACCAAATACCACAGACCAAAAGCTTAGTTTTCCAAGGTATACGCGCTTTTCTTTTGTGAAAGTGCGTGTGTACGTTATACGCTCCTTTTGTTCTGTTAACTTGTGTGTATATGCAGCTTGGTCAAGGTGAACCTGCGTATGCCTCTCTTTCTTCATTCTTAGATGTCTGAGCTGCAATTCTTCGTTGTTGTCATGCTGCACTGTGATCTTTCATCTGAGAGAGTTGCCTTGAAACTACCCTGCATTTCGTTACATCTGTAAACACAACTTTCATGCATTCTATCACATCTGATATCTCTTCTGTAGATTCATCTAGTTACCATATACAAGTGAGTTTTTCTGCTACAAGTGGGTTGCCATCAAGTACAACACATGCATCATAATGCCAACACTATGCAAAGGCAAGTGTAGGGACGCTGAAAGAAGAGGGTGAGTCACTCTCATTTACTACTCAGATTAGTATATCAGTCTTTTGGAGACCAAAAGTTCTCTTAGTGGGAAGGCGTGATTTAAAAATGGATCCTGGATAAACCTCTAAGTCTAAAAGACTTCATGCAAGAGGTAAAAGGTGCCAAATGGCACAAATCCTTTGTAAATCAGAGGAAAATGAAAGTTGCAGGTTGCTCCCAGAAATAGTCTCATTGCAGAGATCTTCTCATTCTGAATCCAACACAACTTGAATGGGCGAAAACGGACTTCAGATGAAGAAGTTATCATGAAAAGAAGCTCCCCTTGTTCTTTGAGAAAAGAGGCTAAAAACATGAGAAAACAACGAAAAAAGGCATATCGGAGGCTTAAACCAAATCTGCATAGGAGTCTTCGGATCTGGCCGATCAACGGTCCAAATCCGATCAGTGAATCGCAATCGGTGGGTCGGATCGGAGGAAGGCACATAACATGCATGGGACCAGGCCAATGCGATACCGCGATCACCGATATCGGCGGATCGCAATCAGCGCTAGCATAGACCCTATTATATGGAAAGGCCTCAGACTTGTGCAATTTGTGATTGCGACTTGTCACATCATGGTATCGAGTTGGCACATTACAATGGAGTAGGGCCGATATACATATCTGCGCGATGCGATAGCCAAACCCGATGGAAAAATAGGCACTATCTCATAAGATTTGAGATCTGCCAAATGCCATTTTTAATGTATTTCGAAATACAAAGGGATAGGCCAATTGTGATATGCGATAGCGACTCTTAGGCGGACTTGATAGCGCTATAAAGTGGGGTTATGGGAATTTCAAGTCCGGATGAACAGTGTTCTGCGGATTCTTCCATGTTTTGTGGCGTCTTCCCGTGTTAACAGAAAGCGAATGTTTTAAAGGATTGGAAGCGTCGATTGCCCTTCTGTTACCAAATAGGTGGCATTCATCCCTGAGGGCATTTAGCAATGTTTTCTAACACTCAAATACAAGATTTGAACGAACTGTGGCAGGAAGACAGAGAGCCCAAAAGGGAAAACCAACAGACAACGTCGTTTTGACTTAAAAGCCATGAATGTTAAAGACAGAAGGCAGCTGAGTTGGGGGCTGAGTTGTTAAGGTTGCAGAGCAAAAGAGCTATTGTGCAGAGCAGCGGAAGGGCCTTTGGGGTCACTTGAAGTTCAAGTGAAAAGCTAGAGAGCTACATTAACAGCAGCGTATTGTTGCTGAGTTGGCTACTGAGTTGTTGACAGTGGCAGAGTTGTTGTTTGTAGCTGAATGCTAAAAGTAGTAGTAGCAGAGAGCCGAGACAGCGGAAGAGGTACTATGCATAACAGCTGAGGGAACCTTTGGGGTCACTTGAAGTTCAAGTGAAAAGCTAGAGAGATGAAGGTTGCAGCAGGCAGAAAGAAGCCAAAGCAAAGAACTAAGAACCAAGAGCCAGAGCCAAAGAGCCAGAGTCAGAGCCAAGAGCCAGAACTAGAGCCAAAGAGCCAAAGTCAGAGCCAAGAGCCAAAACCAAGAGCCAAAGAGCCGGAGCCAAAGAGCTAGAGCCAAGGGCCAGAGCTTCAAGAGCTAGGAGATTAAATGGTGTCTGAACCCACTATTTTTGTGTAAAAGCAGTAGGAGTTGGGCCAAGAGCTTGTAAAATAGACTAATACCATAATCCCAAAGAGCCTAGTTGAATTAACTAGAGCTCACGAAGACGTAGCCCAAGAGTTGTGGGTGAACTCCAAATTAATATTGTTGTTCATGTGTCTGCTTTATTGCTGCATTGTCTCTGCTGCTTTATCTACTGTTATGTATATTTGTATATCAGTTTGAGCACCTCAACTTACTGCACAACAACAGATTTTAAAACAAATAATCAGTTGAAGCAAATGCAAGCATACACCTATATTTTCAAGCATTTATAAATTCCGCATTGGTTAATCAAATAGACTTGGGAATATTCAAGCTTTGGAAGTGGGAGAGGTTCTTGTAAGTTAAACAAGAAGCCTAAGTGCCCCATTTTCAGATCATCACAGGATGTTGATGTTGCATGCACACCGATGTCATGATGAAAAACCATCATAAAATGTAGTTTTGATTTGATGTTCATTTTTATTTTTGAACATCTAGTTGGGTTGATACAAGACTACTGGAAGAGAGTTGTAGATGTCACCTATAACTAGTACTACTTGGAAAATATAGTTGAATTAAGAAAAAAAAAATGTGGACTAAAAGATCACTTTCCAATGAAGAGAATGCTGACATGACTAATGGATCAACCCTAGGGTTCATTGAAGGAAAGTGATGGATGGCCGATGACCTACAAAGAAAAAACTAGAGATGAAGGCTCCAAATTGATGAAGATGAAATTCATGACATCAAAAGGAGGAGCCCTACGAGCAGCTGAAAGTACCATGGTCTCCACCAAAGAGCAGATAGTTGTTGTTGATAAAAGGTCCCTAGTTAAGAGGGACCTTGGACAAGTCCCCGCATAAGAGGAAGCTTGGGTATATTCCTTTTATATGAATTAGTATAGCTTCCCTAGTTGAGAGGGAAAGATAGATACAACATTCTTGTCTTCATATTGTGAAGAAAGAAAGGAAGATTGGGTAAGAATATGGCATTGATTCCGATACTCTTTGAGGATGAGGTAGGGCATCCAATAAGCAAGAGCAATCGAAGAGGAAATTCATTGAGGATGTGTTATTCCAAGATAGGAATTGTCCTAAAAGGACATATCATGTAAAGATCCAGGTGGATTATGTGCCTTGAGAGACAATGATGATGGTGTGTATTAGTCAATGGTCTTGCCAATATTGTGCTCTGATCTTGTGGAGAGATAGATTTTTTAGTCAAGGCCTTGCTATGCGACAATGCCAGTTGATATAATGAGATGTGCTGGCATACGTTAAATAGGTAGCTTATGAGATGGCTTACCAATCCAACTTGTGAGAACTCTTCAATTTGAGAATGTCCAAGTATCTTGTATGGATTATTAATACCTCCCTAGTTAAGAGGGAGTGTTGAAATACATAACTATGTTCAATCTTTATAATGACATATGTAATCATGATTTTATGTATTTGTTGTAAACAAAAAAATAAATTTATTATTGTCATTCTTGAGGCATGGGTTTCATGCTCAAGGGAAATTTATTTTTATAAGTCAAGCATCCATTGAGTGCTTCTAGGGCTTGTCATTGAGTCTACAAGTCTATTGAGTCATTTTCATGTATGGAACACCCTCTTGGGCATGTTACATATTGTTAATGAAAGTTTAGTTAAGTCAAAAATAGAGTCAAAGACCCTCCAAGACCTTATCAAATGCGCAAAAAACAAGTCGACCTAAGCACAGTGACAAGTTAGCCTACAAGATGTGACAAGAAGCTTATGTAAAGGACTCGACCTAATTTGCAAAGGTAATCCAAGAAATTCACAATCAGTTCAATCAAGAGCAAGAAGAAGACCTGAGGAGGAGCGAAGAGGAGGATATCTAAAGGAAGAAATAAATTGAAGTATTTTTGATATATTTTGGACTGAATCTCCTCATGTGCGAGATCTAGTGCATCACTTGTGTTGCAGTGCGGATCAGTTGCAGAAGAAGATAAATTTTGGGTGCCAAGAAGACTCTCTTTGCAAGTCGAGTTCCGAAGGAAGAAGATCCTATCCAAGTGAAGAAGAGAAGGCTCTCAAATCTTCTCCAAACTGCCGATACGTGTGAAACCGCAGAGATTTCAGGCAGGTTGAGAATTTCAGACTGGTGAAAGAAACCAAAATTCTAAAGAGAAGCCGAAATATGAAGTGTTGCAACAAGTTTGACCATCGTTGACTTTGTGGAAGTAGAGCTGATTAAAGGAGTGATTTGACTTGGTCTTGGAGGGGTTTGTTATCAAGGGTCATAGGTCTTGGAATTCATCATTTGAAGTTCTATAAGAAGAGAATATTTTTTGTGGGTTTTCCTCTCAAGTGGAGAGGTTTTGGCCCTGAGTGATTGCCTATATCCTGTGTCCTCTTGTCTAATTGTTCTTTATTGTTTTGGTATTTATTTGATGATAAGAATACTAATTATAATCAAGAGGAAAAACAAGTTAATCAAGTTAAGTAATATACATCATACGAAGTTATCAAAGTAACATGAATCACCTAATCTTGCTGCCACTAGATTTCTCAACACCTAGAAGAGTCACATCCATAAGTCCAAACTGCTCTTTGAAGACCAAGAACTTCCTTTTCGGCAAAGCCTTGGTGAGTATATTTTTTATCTTCTCATCATCGACATATGATGGAGTCTCACGACTCCTCTTTGCACCATGTCACAAATATAATGGTACTTGATCTCAATATGCTTGGAAATATCATGAAATACATGATTCTCTGCCAATCAGGTCCCACTCTTGTTATCACAATATATCACTATTGTATCCAAAACCTGCTCAAACAACTCTCTAAAGAGATTCCTCAACCAAATTGCCCTATAGCTAGCCATGCTAGCAACAATACACTCTACCTCAGTTGTACTCAAGGCCACCAACTTCTGCTTCTTGCTCATCCAAGATATTATGTTAGATCCCAAACTAAAGCAACACCATGATGTGCTCTTCTTGTCAATAATATTTCCAGCCTAGTTTGCATCAGTGTATCCATGAAGTCTCACATCTCCAACAATATATATTAGACCAAGATTGATCGTCCTATGCAAATATATTAGCATGTGCATGGCAACAACCCAGTGTGGATGAAGAGGATTAGTCATGAATTAACTACAAAACATATGTCTAAGTGGGCGTTCATAAGGAACATCAATGCCCCATACAACTGTTGATACTCAAAGGGGTTTGCCAAGTCAAGTCCAACAGTTTCTCCAGATAATTTCTTGAAATTCATCTCCATCAATGTCGTCAAGGACTTGCATTCTACCATGCCAAATGTTTCCAATACTTTCACGACATATTTTCCTTGAGAGAGGAAAATACACTGAGTCTTTGTCATACCTCTAAGCCTAGGAAATAGTGCATAAAACCAAGATCCTTCATTTCAAACTCAGAGACCAACACCGTCTTACACTCGAGAATTAAAGGCTCACTATTTGTCAAAAATAGATCATCAACATATAAAACCAAAATCGAATGCATACCTTGGACCACTTTGAAGTAGAGGTTCGAGTCAACATTGCTTCTTGTGAATCCAAGCTTCATCAGGTAACTATCAGTGTAAGCATACTAGGCTCTAGGGGCTTTCTTCATACCATACAATGCCTTCTTCAACCTACAAACACAAGCCTTCCTATCCTTCACTTCAAATCCATGTGGTTGTTCAACGAATACTTCTTCCTCCAGTATGCCATGAAGAAATGCACTCTTCAAATCCATTTGGTGAAGGGTTCACCCTTGGCTAGCAACAAGGGAAACAATAGATATAATAGTGGTGTATAGCATGCATCAGGTGCAAATATGTCGTCATAATATTCTCCCTCTTTATGGGAGAAATCCTCTAGCCATGAACCTTGCTTTATACTTCTCAATACTTTCATCAATTCCATGTTTGGTCTTATATAGCCACTTTAAGGTCATGAAATTTTTTTCTTTAGGTCTCGAAACAACATCCCATACATCGTTCTTCATAATAGACTCAATACTCTTTAGCCATGACATCCTTCTGTAGATGGTGTTGAACCCACCAACATGTCAAGCGGATCTCCCCGATAAGAAGTCCCAATTAGACCTCAAATTGTTTGGTGTAGGAGTCTCAGTAGTGGGTCGTAAAGTAGTGCCTTGACCGTGATTTCACACAGAGGCAAGTAAGATAACTCCGTCAGTAGAAAATGTGTGACCGCTATAGTGAGTCAAAGAAGGTGTATGAGAGGTTCTAACACATGGGGGTTGAGATGAGTGCACCCCTTGGAAACCTATAACAATACTCAGATGGGAAGGGAACACACGAGCGAGGATGCATCACAAGCTAGCAAGCAAATCAGCCGAAAATCCAAAGTGATAGTTAAACCAACAACACATCTACAACAAGATTCATATAATTTCATACAAAATAGTTCATACACAACTACGTAAGTTAAACAACATATATTGCTACAGCAGCCAGAATAGTCCAACTACAATAACAACATTTGCATGAAAACGTGTTGGCTATGTTTTATATAAAGAAGTGTAAGTTCCAATCATACAATACATCCATGTAAACCCGCTAGCCCCAATAGTGGAATGTTACAGCCACATCCACCTACTCCAAAGAAATGAACTACTCCGTGCAGTGGAGAAGCCAAGGCACATTACAATATTGTCCAAGCTCTCTCCAAGATAGTCTTATCGGAAGTTTGGCTGACCAAAAAGCCCTACAATGAGTTATGAGGGACTATTTATAGCAAATAGTGGGGTGACCCTTGACATTCCCCTTTGTGATAGTTCAACTACCCTCATGACTCTTCATCTACTCTATGATTGTTACATCCAACTATTGACACTTGACTAACACTTGACATGAATTAACATTACAATGCACATGTACTCATGTGGGAAAACATGGCTTGAGCAAGCCATGCAAGACATCACTAGCACTCGGTCCGTTGTGGTGAGACCAACTCTTTGACGTGCTTGTAATGGTGAAGGTGGTGAGCTGATGTCGAGCTTGGTCGTTCGTGATGGTGTGCATGCATCCCATGGTGACATCTCGCTGAAGCGAACTCTTGCCTCCGTTGCAACCAGTGCATTGGTTCGACTTCTTCATCTAACTCGTCTGCTAACACACGCATGGTCTTCTTGGGTGTGGCTGAACCAACAACACACTGATGCATAGTGTCCATGTTGATCTTCAAGTGTGCACTGGTGGTCATGCGCATCAACTTGCCGAAGTACATGTTAAGCTCCAGTTGGACTTGCTTCTTGTCTTCGCCTTGGTGAGTGTGTTGAATGGGTTGGATCGCATGTGTGCACACAACGACATGAATCCCTTGCATGCGATCAACAACGCTGCTCACCATGTCTACTCTGTGCCAGCCACTGGGATAGATCTATAACTTGTATGGGCACAGTTTCATCCGTGAGTGCATGTTGCGCCCACTGTTCTTGTTCCTATTGCAACTCATTCGTTTGTCTGTGCAGCTTCATGTTCTTCCTTGAGTTGCTGCTTCAACACATGCAACTCCTTTTTTGTTCCATTCTATGTCTTTGCGGATCTTCATGTCGTGTCGTCACCTCATCGCTTGAGTCTCCAAAGTTGCTTTCATCATCAGTGGATCTGCTTGAGCTTGCAACTTTGTTCCACCTCTGTGTTGTCAACAACCTTTCTCTTGCATTCGTCACATTTGTTGCATTCGGTATGTTGCCTTTAGTTGTTGTTCATGATGTTACTCGTTGTGATGTTGTTGCTGCGATATCTTGATGTCCTTGTCTACGAACAACTTGATATCTTCGTGAGAAGGCAATCTCATAGACATTTGATCGATTGCATCTCCAAGTGTGCTCTTAATGGTGTCTTCGAGTCTGCTCTTTTGGAAAACATTGTACCTGAACTGTTGAGAGGCAGATGAACACCTGCAATACCTGAAGACATGACAACACTCATAGCAAACAATCTGTCAGTATAAAACCAAAATGAACTTAAGAACTTACTTGCAACATACCTGTGTGACTGATCATGAAGGTTGCGCAATTTCGGCTGGCAGGTCGAGAGACTGATTGCCAAGATTGCGCAAAGCATAGTCTGGGCTACTGGGAGACTGACTGACTGCTGGAACTGTGCAATGCACAATCCAGTCTGGCTGCTGATTGCTAGAATTGCGTAATGCGTAATCTCAGTTGGCAATGACTGCAGGCTCAGTGACTGCATTACGCAATTTTATGGGCCAACAGTCACTGTCCCTTAGAAATGCAAAAAACAATCTTGGAGGATAGTGCCTGGGGAAAAATTCGCAATTCCTGAGAGGAAGACAGAGCCTTCCCTCTTAGGATTGCGCAATGTTGTTTTGGTGAGGCTCTTGGTGAGGCTCTTGGTGAGGCAGAGTCCGAGCCAAGGCTGCCAAGACTCGCCGACGGGCATTTGAATGTGAATGTGAGTGTGAATGCATGGTGATACTAAGTGTAAGCATAAGTAAATGATCATGCATGCAAATGACAAATGATAGATTCATAAAATAGAACGACATGCATGTGTGTGAGGGGAGTCGTCGAATTAGCGATCGTTTGTGAAAAATAATTTCATGCTTGCGACTGCAGTGAGATGGAAATGAAAACTGAAACAATGTTAGGACAAGCTAGTATACATGTAAATGACAACAAACGTTCAAAGAAATCAAGCAAACAATACTCACACAACCGAAAACAAAAAAAGCGATAGAAATGCAACACAAGGCATGGAAAGCGGGCTTACCCCAAAACCACTGTGCTGAATGTGCCTATTGCTCCTGGATGTGATGTGGGATGTCAGAGCTGCAAGTTTGATGTGAGGAATGAGCTTTGTAGCGTCTGATTGATGAGTTTTGATAACATTGAGGTTGTGATGCGCACGCCACAAATCTAGGGAAAGCGACACTTGGTGGGAGGTTTCTGAAATTATTTTTGCATGTAACCTCCAACTGCTAAACATGGATCCCTGGAACAAGGGATGCCTTTGCATGCTACCTTAGGAGAATCAACCCATGCATGCAAGTTAGTTTTGCTCGATCCCGAAGGGAACCGGTCAACTCAACTGCACATGCAAGGGAGAAAATGCGCATTTATGGCTGGGAGCTGGGTTCGCTGCCCAAGAGATTTGCGCGATTTCTAGGTAGAGCAGCTAACTACTGCTTAGATTTGCACAAATTCTGGGCTGAGTAGCCCTACTGGGGAAAATTGTGCAATTTTCACTGAGTGTTCGCTGCCAAAATTGCGCAATTCTGGAGCCCAGCAGGCTGCCAGTCAGAATTGCACAATTTCTATAGGAAAGGCTGGTTTCCCTCCAGAATTGCTCAATTTCTTGAGGGAGCTACTCAGCCTGCAGTTGGAGCAAGTCCGGGTGATCAGCGTGCGAGGGGAATGCATTGAGCTGTAGTCGACAAGCTGCCTTGTGCAAGCAAAACACTGGAGCTTGTGAACTTGACGAAGCAAGGCAAGCTGCTGCATGGAAAATTTTAGGGGCAAATGTTCGCCCTTATGCGAAAAGGGGTTTTAAATTTTTAGTGGGTGAATATTTTGTATCATAGTACATTTTTACAAATCACCTCAAATAGCCCACCTTATTTTAAGGGAGGGTAAAATAAGTAAATTTAGTCCTTGAAATTAGGAGTTACAACCTTCCATTCGCCCCAATTTTCAAAAATAAGTTTTATTTAAGTGAATCCTATGGGCCAAATACAATATTTATAAAAGAAGTATGGTAAAGTAATAAAAATATAAATAAATGAGAGGTATGGTAAATAAATAAAACATTTTTTATATTTACTCCATAAGTCACCTTATATACATGCAAAGGTGTAAACAAATAAAAATAAAAATAAAGTGGAGGTATGGTAAATAAATGAAAATATAAATAAGCTAGACGTATGGTAAATAAATAAAACCTCTTTTTATATTTAGTCCATAACCCTCTTTCTATTTATGAAGGCTCAAAAAAGAAGTTTTATTTAAGTGAATCCTATGGGCCAAATACCATATTTGTAAAAAAGGTATGGTAGATTAATAAAAATATAAATAAACGAGAGGTATGGTAAACAAATAAAACATTTGTTTATATTTACTCCATAAGTCACCTTATATTTAAGGTGAAACCTATGGGCAAAATACTATGGGCCAAATACCATGGACTAGATTATTATTAATACCATGCAAAAAAGACATTATTAACCCTAATATTAATATTAATATTAATAAAAATAAAAATGGCACATGGTATTGACCCATGGTATTCACGTGGAATGTAGCTTATTTAAATGGGGGAATTAAATCAGCATAGATCCATCTTTACTCTGGATCTACTAAGCCCCAAGAGGGATCAAATATCGTGATATGCAAACTAGCATAGAGTGAAAATATTTGATCCCTCTCGGGGCTTGGTGGATCAAGAGTAAAAATGGATGTTATAATTTAATGCATGTTAAACATTTTAACTTGGTTAAAATAAAAAATAAAATAAAAATCAATTATTAATTTTTATAAATTACTAATAGTAATTTGTATTGACCCATGGTAATACCATGTATTCATGTGAGCATAGACTATTTAAAGGGAAAATTCTATCATTTTAGATCCATCTCAATTCTGAGTCTACCAAGTGTTCAGAGCGATAAATAGATTTCATCCCCCTAAGAGTGGTAGATGTGTAGTTAAGATAGATGTGGAGTTAAGATGGATATAGGTTGGCTTTTATAATAATGAAGATATTAAATAGACTTAGGAAATTATATTGTAAAAACATCTTAAGGTGAATGGTTAAAGCCACATTTAGTCATTTCACAAAATTTAGTAAAAAATACCAATATCTCCATTAATATTGGTTTTTAACTTTTTCTGATTTAACAAAAAAATTCAAAACAATAAAACCTTATCATTCTTTCCGCATCACCCACCCTCGCAGAAGATTTCTCACCATTTTTCAAACATTCTCAATATGATATCTTCATGAAAAAGTTTAGGTACTGATGTTGGATTAGTTCTTTGAAAAATAAGCTGGTTTGTACAACCTTTCATCTTCTATGCTATTCTTAGTTTGTCTTAATGATCTATAGGGGTTGGAGCCACTGCACCATATTTTCCTAAAAGGTGGAGATTGTTTACCAAAATGGAAATTAATCTACATGTTACAACGCTGTTAAAAAATGCGAGACCTATGAGCTATGAGGGTAGTGAATTATGCTAATAAGCAATTTAGATTGGGAGAGACGTAATTAAATTTTATTATTTAATTGAATATTTCCAATTAAAATAATAATAAATCTACATTTATATATTCATATATTGATTGGAAGGATTCTCACAATGGTCACTTCTTCCAATTAGATCCCCTTCAAGCCTTTGGGATACCTAATACTTTTTTATATAATATAGTTGTGGCTTGCTACTTGTTGGTGTGTTGAGGTTAACAAACTTGATGTGTTTTTTTTTTTTTTTATCTAGCAGTTGGAGTCTATGGAATAAGAAAGAAATTTGATAACTTGAAAAAAGTGGTAGCTTGAGAAAAGTTGTAGAAAAAAGATTAATCTCTCCTACCTTGATAGAACTCATTGTCAATATCAACACCTACAAGAACTTTGTTGTGGAATATTATCAAAATTAATAGAAGGATATGAAAGAGTGTATTATAAGAACCTTGACAAACACAACCACTGAAACTTGGAACATTGTTTGTAGGAAGACAAAATTATGTTTCTTTTTTCCAAACATGTATGTTAGTATATAACAGTTTAATGAATATGTTTTCTTATTATCATATATGGTTTCATACGTTAACAAAACATTCGCCAAGAATTCACAATGTTTTATTATTCAGTAAAAGATTTGCCAAGATTTTACAAGATTTTATAATTCAGTGAAAGATTCTCAATCACTGTACAAGATAATATAATCTGGTGAGAGATTCGCCAAAAAAATTATATATACATATTATATTATTGATAAAATCGCCTCCCATTTTTCCTATGTATCATGGGGATTAGCCCATTTATTATACATATAAATTTAAGGTGGTTCTTAAAATTTCCCCTGAGCTGCTGTGAAAAGTTGTAAGGGAGGCTTCAAAACGAAGCTAAGGAAAAATTTTGGAGGGTGGTTGTAGCCGCTACAACACCTTCCAAACCTACTCTTTCACTGCTTCTTCAAAAGTGGGAGGCTCAGCCTGTATGATGGAGATCATAGCTACAACATACCCCTGGTATTGACATGGCTTCTTGCTTTCTCTAAAGGTACCTATTGCAACATGTCTTTCAACATCCTGTAATGTATAATGAGGCCAAAGTGGTATTTTCTTGGCAGGGGGTCACTTGGAAGAGAATCTAAGGGGTCCATATGCTCCATATGATCATCAACAATATCCTTCTCAGGTTTTGGAACAGAAGGACTTTCTAGTATATCCATGTCATAATCCTTCTTCTCAATAGGAGGAGGCGGAGGAAGGTCCCTTGCTTTTCCATGGGAAACATCTTCATTAAAAGTTACAACACTGCTAAACTCAAATTTCTTTTTATCGAATAAATATATTCTAAAGGCTTCAGAATTTTCACAATATCCAACAAATGTACCTTTCTTTTCGGTGGCTTCTAGCTTGTTCCTCTTGTCCTTCGACACATGAAAGTATACAAGACAACCAAAAAATCTTAGATGACTAATATCAGGGTGCACACCAGTTAAAGCTTATTCGAGAGTCTTGTTACCTAAGGCTTGATGAGGAATCCTGTTTTGAACATAGCCTAACTCTCTATCAAATATAGGCTCGCTAATAGTTTGAAACTAATCTGTTCTTTGGGATATCCTCATAAGATAGGATTGCACAAATTCCCCCTTGTTCATCTTCATGTCCTTGAGACGATTATTCAAGAAGAGGATATGATTCAAATTGTTGACTTCATACATCCCAACTAACTTACATAGATGTCCTTAGACTTCTTCAAATTTCCAACAGAAGTAAGCAAATGATCTTTCAAGGAATCAATAAGAATTTTCTTGGTTTTGATCTCACCTTTCTTATACTTGGACTTAGCAGCAGCAAGAGCATTTTCTGGGGCCTTAAGTACTTTTCCTTCCACATATTCCAAGACATCATTTTCATCCAATATCACTTCCAACCTAATCTTCCAAGCAACAAAATCTAACGAGTCACCCAACTTCTTATAATCCTTGAAGTAAGAAGTAGACATCTTGGCCAAGTCAAATAAGCTCCTTCAAAATTTTCCAAAGATGCTTGCTTCAAAGGTGATTGCCTTAGTTTCTTGCCTCCTTGGGTTTATCTTCACCTTAACTCTGATTCCATGTTAATTTTCCACTGTTCTATGATATTACAATCACTTAGCCCAATTTTTCCTTCAATTAGCAATCAATTTTTCAACGAAATTAATCTACCAATAACAATGAGCAATTGTAAATAGAATAATATGTACAAGAGATGCAATAGAAGACAATCAAGAGAAATAACAAGAGACACAAGATTTGGTCAGGACAAGGGAAAAACCCCACAAAGGGGAAAACCCTTTCAAATTCTTCTTCTGTTAGATTGTTATCAAAGGTTCAGCAAAGAGATTGCAAAGTTTCAATTCATCAATCAAGAGACAAAGTTCAACAATTTTGACTATCCAACAATTCACTAACCAACATCTAAGAGATGAGCCCAAAAGTCAAATCTAGTCCAATTCAACAGTCAACAACAAAAAATGATGCCCTAGCCAATCAACATTTAGTGGTCAAATCAGCTCCAAAAAGTTCGGTCTTGGCAGCAGAAAATTCAGCCTTATGTTCGTCAAAGTCAAGTCAAACAACCCCATAAATGCCTCCAAAACTAGCCAAGTCAAAGTCAACCTTTGCAATCAAATAACAACTTCAAATCTATGGTCAACCATGGTCAAAGTGCCCATAAAAGTTCAATCTCTCCACAAACAAATTTGGCTTCCAAAACAAATCCAAAATTTCAAGTCAAACCACTCCCAAACATAAAAAAGTCAACCTTAATCAAAAGTTGGTCAAAGGTACATTTTGACCCAATTAAAATTCTCCTCTCCTACTTGCACGTGTGAAAGAGACCTATAATATTTCAAAAGTAATTGAACCTCCAAAGAGAAGATGTGTGATGTGATGTCCAAATGAGGTTGCCTTCACTTGTATTTATATGTGATTTTCGAGGTGGTTTTTCCTTGTCCAGGTTGAATTGTTTTGTGTCCTTGTGGGGTTTTCATCAAAAAATAAAATTTTCCTCGACCAAATTAAATTCTTCCAATGGCAAAGAGAGTCTTCTCTAGATGAGGAAAGTTGTCCAAAGGAGGGAATTTGTCCCTGAGCTGCAAAATTAACAAGGCATAGAAGATGATATGATCTAGTAAAAAAAAGCCTAGCAATAGGGATTTCATAGCAAAACAAGATATGAAACCTATATTGAATCTCATTTTACAAAAGAAAAGAGATAGTGGTGGAGATCTTTATGGGAACTACATACTCCCCTTTCGTGTAAACTCTATTTCTAACAAGCTATCAACAACAAACTCTTAACTTTGGACAATCTCATAAAAAGAAGTTGGGAGGGCCCTAACCACTATCCTTTATGCAAGATTTTTATTGAAAATGCTTCACATCTTTTCATCTTTTGTTCATACACAGTACAGGTAATCTCCAAGTCCATGGCCACACTAAATATCAAAGGTTCTTGGTTTGGTACATGTATGGAAAAATGTTTCAAACCTTGGAAGGAAAATAGTGACATGGCTCCTTTTTCAAAGGATTACCATGCATTCTTATAAATTGCCTCTAGTGGGCCAATAACTCCAACACTTTTTTGTTCATGAAATATCCCATTTGAGGTCACTACAAGTCTAATTGTAAAATTATGCAAGTAATACAAGGTTGATCAAAGTCCTAAAGTGGTGGGTGCTTGTTATACCTCCAATTATAAAGGGACACCCATGGGTTTTTCTTATGGATTAACTAAGGGTTATATGTCTAGATGCAGGGTCAATGTGGTACTTTTCATTTCTTAGTCTCTCTTTGTACAAGTTCGATACACCTCAGGATATGGTACAAATAATCATGCAAAATTCATCACAAGTTAGTGTGGATTCAAAACTGGAAATATATTAGGTGAACAACAAGATCAATGTTGAGAAAGTCTATATTTAGCCTATCCTTTAAGATATAAAAGAAGCACTATCATCCTTTGACTAACTTTTTTTTACACACTCAAAGAACTCAACTCTCACTAATGATGGTTTGTTCAAAGATGCTCTTGATTTACCTATTGGAACCTTTGTGATAACAGACTATATCAATGTCATGGAACATGAACAAATTATCATACATGATTAATTGTTTAGACCCTGATCTATCTATTTTTGGTTGCAATCAAGAGGAATGAAGGAACGAGCACTAGAACATGTATTGCATGTCATAGCCACTCCCATTGTTGTTTTTCTAGATGTATCGAATTGTCTTGGAAACATTTTTTTTGCAACTGTATCGGATATTGAAATGCTGACCTATGTAGAAAAGAGCTCCCTTTTGGTTTTGTACTTAAAAATATATACTCTAACTCATTAGTATAATGACTTATTTCACATGGGAAAAACATAAAGAAAACCTATAATATTTGCAATTTAGAAACATACAAAAAAAATGACTAGCAAAAAGTGCTATAATGATTCCATTACATCCTTACATCTCCATAGAGAGACTCAATGGTGTACAATGTTACTTTTACCCCTAAGCATACAAAGCAATAATATAAAGCTATGTTGAATCATAGTGAACACTAAGATCTCATCTAATCACATAGTTCACTTGATCTTCTTACATTCCCACTTTATAGAGATACGATGCTTGAAAGTTTTTACTCCATTTTTAAGTGGAGATGCATTAAGCACTTCATAATTTCTTATTATGTAACATGCTTATAGCCTCATTATTAGTTAATAGTTTCTCGTTGACATTCCAAGAAAAAATATTCATTCTTGTGACAATATTTTCCAATTCCAAGTCTTCATTTTTCTTATTGCTTACCCAAATGTAAAACAAGAGTTTTATGTACTAAAGAAAGAATTAGGTTCTTTTGTGTGCATGTAACAAAGGGAAAAGACGCCATAGATAATATGGAAAATTCATTATAAAGTTCTGGTGAAATCACCAGTTTAGAACAATGCCAACAAAAATGAAATATCCTTTAAAATCATTAACCTTGGCTACATATTAAGCTAACAAGTAAGTATGTTCCTATTTACAAATCTATGGACTGTAGTTACCCTAGTAGTCCTATTAGTCCTAGATATCTAAGAATTGGAATTTATAATGTTCATATATAACACTCCTCCCCAAAGGCAACATGTTTTAGTTCTTGCACAATGTTGGTATTGATTAGATCATTGACAATATTTGCTAGAACTTTGGATGAAACAATTTTTATGTCAATACAAAAAAACGTGAATATTAAATATTCAGAGCCAAAAAAGGAACATTGATTATAGAGTACACAATCTTTGGATGCCATCCCCTACGAGAAAGACTTGCTTACCTAAATTTGGAACAATAAAACTCTGCCATGTGAAAGACAAGATTTGAGAACATATCCTTCATGTAGGGTATATATCAATCAAAGAAACAAATTATGAAATCTGTAGAGCAAGCTGTTGAGGCATTATAGGAAGAGACCCCCATCAAGTGAAGTAGACAACAATGAAATGGGACAACCATAAGATTTTCAAGGAGCAAGCTAGAAACTAAAAAAATGAATAATGATGATATCTTATTGAATAGGAGGCTCTATTAAGACCAAAAGTAGAGCTTGAGGGCTCTGTTCATAATACAACAAAAAAGGAGAAAATAAATCAATAGCTACAGAAACTATGCTCACTATAAAACATTGTGCAAAATATTTGTTGCAATTTTATTTTTCAATCCAATTTCTTGCATAGCTTTCAAGACATCTAAAGGCCACCTTGTAAGCAAACAATATTACATTCCCAATTGGGCTAAATCAAAAGTTTCTCGAATCAAATATATTACATTATGCTACACAATGATTCTAACTACCATTAAGTACTGATGATCCTAATGAATGAGAAAACTTTATTAACTTAAACCTTGACATAAAATATACACCTAACTGAAAGCCACCTTGACATAGAAATATATTTAATTTAAGAATTATACGAATGAGAATGCTATTCATCACATTTTGTTTCCTTGTGTTTGTGCATTCAAGAAAAATGTTCTCACCATATTTGTCAATCATTAATCATATTACTCCAGAAAGGGAATGTAACATATGCCACATCTTTCTAGCATTATGGCCTTCATGTTCTGAAGTATCATGAACTCAATCAATCATAGTAAAAGCTCATGTGCATTCTTGCATCGCTGTAAACCAGGAAATTGCTAAAAAGTTGCATATCCCTTGTTTAGGATTTCATTCCACGTTAATGATAAATACAACATGGATATCTACAAGATTCCCTTAAAAACAGAGGGATTTCCCGGGCCATATGTTGCTGAGCCAGGTTTCCTATAGTGTACATTTTCAAAAAATAAAAAATGTCTTGTGATTTATCCTGCAAGAAACTAATTAGCCACATAAATGATATTGTAAGAAAGCACCCAATATAATTTCCGCTAGGTATCCAAACAAACAAAAATGACCAAGGGATATTGATTTACAACAGAAGATCCTGGCAGGGTTCAATTTCTGAACCATCAAGCCAAGAGAAGAATTTTCCAAGTGAATAAATGACTTGGTAAGAATGATTATCACCTATATATGCATCCAAAGGCACTATAATAGGTGGCATGCATGCAATTATCATCTCAAAGCACAGCTCAATCTTTCATTAGGATATAAAAATGAAGGAAGAGGCAGAGTGCCCTTGTTTGCTAACACAAAACCATAATTACTGTCAAAACCTCATATCACAAGCTTCAAAACAGCATCTGAAAGCTTTGCCTTGATGCAAAAATATTTTGGTTGAAAAAATGTCAGTCTTTTTACAAAATACTGCATACAAGGAACATGCCTAGTACTTGCATCAGAAGTTGAGAGGAACTATGCTTCCTGTAGGCATGCAATATAACAAACCCTCGTAAATACCCTGTTGAGGCATCAAGGACGTGGAGCTGGCATTTGTTGCTTCTTTACTTTTGGCCCTGTCTTGACCATGCTGCACGAGAAAGTATACATCCATCAGAACCTCTAATATGATCAACAACCTATACAAGCATTTTATTCTTAAACGAAGAAATATTGTTTTAAATATGGTTTCAAATATTTCTGTCCTGCAAGAGGCCTAAACTGATAAGTGCTTAAATATATAAAAATAACTAAATGTCAATAATACAAATAGAAAACCTTCCAGGTATACTCGATGGAAAATAATATAAAACTGATAACACAGCCAAAATACTGGTGTTGATTTCCAAAAGAATCTAGATAGTTATACACCCCAAAAAAAATCGCTAGAGGAGGAGGTTATAATTTCCTTGAGGATCAAAAGTTGCATTTAACGCATGCCTTTAATGATAATTTGGATGGTAATTTAACATTACCCACAAAATTCAGTTATGCCAATGTGTTGATTCTAAAGCAGATTTTCCTTTTAAGATTAGAGTGCGTTAACAAAGTTGGGTGTCTTACATTGTGACAAATTGCAAGACACTTTCATGAATTTCTGAACAGAAAAAGAAAATAGATCCTACGCATAGGAAATGCTAGTATCTCACAATGAGAGAATCCCTCACAAATACGAAATTAGCTCTACCATAGGAGTTATGAACTTATAATATCTGGGATGTACACAAAAATGCATGAAAATGAAAATTGCATGACTTCACCACCGGAATTCCCTATAGATTTAAGAGAATTTATATGCTAGTCACAAATTTGATTTTACAGCACCTCTTAACTGATAGTGAATTAATATCAGCACTGAAGCTGAATGGTGCAGTAATCCCCTACAAAACTGGTGGACCAACATTCCAATTATATGGCTTGATGTTGAGTTCAAAATGCTCATTGAAGCTAATACAGCCAAATGGGGATACCACACAGTGGATGTTAATTCTCAGGATGAGGGAAAGCACACCTGAACGGCAGGAATAGATGCACTTCAGGGCACTGGAATGAAAGCAGCACAATCCTTTGTACAGCATCAGGCTCTACCCTGACAACACATTGTTGACTTGGTATAGCATCGGATGTGCTCTAGCCATGAAAATTGGTGGAGAGGCTAAACCACATGAGATCTCCAAGACCCAGAAATGGTTTGGACAGATTGTACCCGGTTTGGGAGATATTAAAAAAATTAATATTTTAATGGAGTTCCTAAGTCTAAACTTAGGAAAAATAAAATATTAATGGGTATTATTATAAAACTGGGTTAGAAGGGTCCAAAAGTCATGGATCAAGCCAAATCTAATCTTAGCCGTTGATTAGAGATTTTAATCTCGGCCGTTGATGGACCAACGAGAAAAGTATAAGAGGAGGCATGAGGGCCAATTGGAAAATACACCAAAGTGATCAATCATTCTATTCTCTAGAGCGGGGTTTGCTAAGAGATATAGAGTCAGTGATCAGCAGCGAGGGGCAGTGAATACATGGCAGAGAGTACCAAAGAGACAGCACAGAGCCGAGAGAGGTTGATGTAGAGGCAGCTGGGTGCTACGCAAAGGCAGCCAGGAGCTACGCAGAGCTAGGAGGAAGAAAATGTGGCCCTTGCAGCGAAAGGGAAAGCAAAAGGTCCCAGTCAGAGACAAAGCTCGCATGGAGAGAAGAAGAAGAAGAAGACGGACATGTTGAATATCAAGTGCTTCAGGTGTAGTGAGTTCGGTCACTATAGAGCTCAGTGTCCTTAAGAGGAAGAAGGATAAGAAGGACAAGAAGGAGCAACTAGCAGCTTCAACAGAGATTGATCAGTTGTCCTCCAAACTTGAGGACCAATTCGCCCTGTATGAAGCTATACCTCTAGGAGAGAGGTGGGGAGACATCAAGTTCTAGACTCCAGAGATGCGCAGAGCTAGGCAGGGTCCATAGAGGAGCAACAGTTGCAGTTTACTCCTCACATGGATCATTACCATTGCTACAGGGCCCCAAAGTATTCAATAGTAAGAGCATCAGTGTCAGTGGGTGCCATCAGTTCCAAAGTAACAGTGGAAGACTAGTTGCAGTGAGATGCTAAGAGGCGTAAATCAGTGTTGATAGCAATGTAGAAGACACAGTGCAAAGTCAATAGCAACGCAAATTTCCCAGTGGACAGTGCAGAGGCTAGTAGCAGTTGGAGACACATGAGACAGTTACAGCATGTGATCATATTTGATTCGGTATTTTGGGCACTTCTCAGTTACAGTAATTGCAACAACAACAACAACAACAGTGAGAGGGAGAGTTAGTTGGGTTGCAGTGCAAAGGCAGAGTTGGTAGTAGTACAGGTTGTACAATGCAATGTCAGCGGCAGCACAAATGCAACATGGTTCAACTACAGTGAGTAGCAAGTGAATCAGAGCTAGTGCAATGGTTGATGGACAGTGGCAGACAGTACCATTGTCAGACATCAACAATGTGTATGGGAGGATGATGCAGAGATAGGGTGTTGCAGCAGTGCAACACTAGAACACTTTCGTCGCTAAGAGGGAGTGTTAGTTTTTGTAGCATCAGATGGTGTCCTAGTTGTTGAAATATGTAACTAGGTTCGGTCTTCATAATGACATATGTAATCATGATTTTATGTATTTGATGTAATGAGGAAAAAAAATGTTATTGTTGTTCTTGAGACATGGGTTTCATGCTCACGGAAATTTATTTTATAGCTCAAACTCCTATTGAGAGCTTCTAGGGATTACGAGTCATTGTCATGTATGAATGACCCATTTCGACATGTTAAATATTGTAAAAAGAATTTATTTGAGTCAAAGTCAAGTCAAAGAACCCTCCAAGACCAAGTCATGTTGCAACATTCAAGTCGGCCTTCACTCAAGAACAAGTCGACCTAAAACAAGCAATTCGACCCAATGAGAAGACTATATAAAGGAGACATCGACTTCACTTGGAAGCATCACTTCACTCACAAAAAGTTACATCACAAAGAAAAGAAGAAGTGCGAAGAAGAAAAAGATGGAGGAAGAGAAAATCACATTTTTGGGATTGTTTCTAGTCAACTTCTCTCCACACGTGCAAAGGAATTAGGGTTATTGCTACTACAGAAAAGCCAAGTTGCAGAAGTGAAGTTAGGTCATCAAGAGGAGCTATTTTGGAAGCTGAATTCTCTAGGAAAGAGAATCTATCCAAGAAAAGGAGAAAGGAATAAGATCACATCATCATTTCTCACACGTGCAAGGGTTAGCGTTTCTGTAGAAGATTTTTCTCGGTAGGTCAAAGTTGTAGAAGTTTTGTTCTAGGTAGGTCGAAGTTGCAAAAAAAGTTGTTGGGTTGCTCAAAGTCGCAGAAGAGGCTATTGGGAGCCAGAATTTGTAGAAGTTGTTAAAAGAAAGGTTTGACTTGGTCTTGGTGGTTCTTGGTCAAGGTTCAAAGGTCTTGGAATTTGTCAATTGAAGGTCTATAAGAAGAGAAAGATTTCCAGTGGGTTTTTCCTCTCAAGATGGAGAGGTTTTCACCCTCGCTGATTGCCTACATCTTGTGTCTTATTGTCTCATTGTTCTTAATGTTTTGGTAGTTGTTCGATGATAGAGAACACTACTTATAATAAAGGAAAGAACAACTAAATCAAGAAAAGTAAAAATACATCACAAGCAGCTATCTACAAAAAAGAAGCCTCATACACTTGTTGCCCCTAGATTTCTCAACATGGTATCAAAGCTAAGGTGACAAGCCAAGGAAGGGCAACTTAAAGAAGGACACTCAAGGGTCGAAGCACTAGAAGATCAACAAGAGCATCATTCATCAAGAAGGACCACTCATCTCAAAAGGACAAGGATTACATCATCATCTTGAAAGAAGCCAATAAAGGAGACCTCAAAAACCCTAGAAAAAAAATTACACTTTAAGCATTCTTGGGAACCTTGCACAAACATCACCTCGAAGGAGACCTCAAAAGAACCTACCTCTACTCAAATAAAGAACTATAGACTGGAAGCGTCTTGAAGAAAAAGAAAGGAGAAGGCATTGTCATCATCGTCATCAAGGAATCAAGGTGATCTCCCTCTCTTTGAAGAATCACTTTTGAAGGAAGACATCTTTTATCAATATCATCATAAAAAATCAAGAAGGAAACGTATTGAAGATATTGTCATCAAGGAGTATCTTCAAAAGTAAGTATCTTTATGTCCACATTTGAATCTATAAAAATGTCATTTTACAAGGAAAGCAACAAGTTGGTTGGGGCATCAAACTTTCTTGCATGGAAGAAGAGGACAGATTTGATCCTAATAGAAATTGAAGTCATGGAACACATTAAGGGCTTAACCATTAAACCGCCAAAGGAAGAAGCTCAAGCTTTTGCAAAGTACATGAAAGGGGAAGTAAGGGCTTTGTTGCACTCAACTTGTCAAAGTTTTAGGGAAGCGGAAGTACCAATTTTTTCAACAAAGATTCGATCACATATCAACAGTCCATGCGCCGTGGTTATCCCATTCTGCAAGTTATGTAATGTAAATGATCTTAGTAAAACCTTGAGTCTATGTAACAACCTAGGTAAGCCTATAATTTTGATGACGAATTTCATCCTAGGAGGTTTTTTAACCTCCCTGATTACCTGTGTTTCTAAACACGGCTAATCAAAAGAGTTTTTCCCCTCTAGCTTAAACCCCAAAGCTAAGGTGAAATTTATTGTCGAATTATTAGGTGAGTCCTAATGTCTTTAGTCGAGTCTGATGTAAAAGTGGTTTCGGAATAATTTAAACTAGTTGGCTTAATTATTTTATTACAAATCACTTGGTTTACTAGATCATATTGTGTCGCATATGGGTTATGTGTCTTGCGAGTCTGGGCCAAATGTGTACTCCCTCTTTGAACATTGTAAACATAAAAAACTTATGTATTAGAGGGTTGGAAAAATATTAAATCCCCTCACATGTAAATTAATTGATTTTTTTGGCAAAATAAAATTAAATCCTAAGCCAGAAAATTAATTAATTAGAGTCGGATTAAATTTTCTTAGGAAAATAAATTCTCCAAATGGAAAAATCCGTGGGTCTTAAAAGAGTCAATTTTTAAAGGTTCGCCACCAAGGTAATAATGTATATTTCAAGAAAATTTGGACACTTGGACCTTGGTGGTTAAGTCAACGTCAAATTTTTGAGGGAATTAGCTCAAAATAATTAAATTTGAGCTAATTAAAATGGAATAAAATGATAATCTTGAAAAATCCTCAAAAATAAAAAATCAAGGGCCAAGACTAAAAGATCTTTAAGTGTTTATCAACGGCCAAAATTATTTCGACAAGGATCAAAGAAACTGGCCATTATTTTTCCACTTGGAAGATTTATCTATAAATTAGAGAGTTAGTTGAGTCTCTAGTCATCTTAATCTCTAGCTAGAATTTGATTATCAAGAGCATCATTCATCAAGAAGGACCACTCATCTCAAAAGGACAAGGATTACATCATCATCTTGAAAGAAGCCACTAAAGGAGACCTCAAAAATCCTAGAAAAGATTTACACTTGAAGCATTCTTGGGAACCTCGCACAAACATCACCTTGAAGGAGACCTCAAAAGACCCTACCTCTACTCAAATAAAGAACTACATATTGGAAGCATCTTGAAGAAAAAGAAAGGAAAGGGCATTGTCATCATTGTCATCAACGAATCAAGGTGATCTCCCTCTCTTTGAAGAATCACTTTTGAAGGAAGACATCTTCTATCAATATCATCATAAAAAATCAAGAAGGAAACCTATTGAAGATATTGTCATCAAGGAGTATCTTCAAAAGTAAGTATCTTTATGTCCACATTTGAATTTATAAAAATGTCATTTTGCAAGAAAAGCAGCAAGTTGGTTGTGGCATCAAACTTTCTTACATGGAAGAACAGGATAGATTTGATCCTAATAGAAATTGAAGTCATGGAACACGTTAAGGGCTCAATCATTAAACCACCAAAGGAAGAAGCTCAAGCTTTTGCAAAGTACATGAAAAGGGAAGTAAGAGCTTTGTTGCACTCAACTTGTCAAAGTTTTAGGGAAGCGGAAGTACCAATTTTTTCAACAAAGATCGCATCACATATCAACAGTCCATGCGTCATGGTTCTCCCATTCTACAAGTTATGATGTAAATGATCTTAATAAAACCTTGAGTCTCTGTAACAGCTTAGGTAAGCCTATAATTTTGATGACGAATTTCATCCTAGGAGGTTTTTAACCTCCCTGATTACCTATGTTTCTAAACACGGCTAATCAAAAGAGTTTTTTCCCTCTAGCTTAAACCCCAAAGCTAAGGTGAAATTTATTGTCGAATTATTAGGTGAGTCCTAGTGTTTTTAGTCGAGTTTGATGTAAAATTGGTTTCGAAATAATTTAAACTAGTTGGCTTAATTATTTTATTACAAATCACTTGGTTTACTAGATCATATTGTGTTGTAGATGGGTTATGTGTCTTGTGGGTCTAAGCCAAATGTGTACTCCCTCTTCGTGCATTGGAAACGTAAAAAACTTATGTATTAGAGGGTTGGATAAATATTAAATCCCCTCACATGTAAATTAATTAATTTTTCTAGCAAAATAAAAATAAATCCTAAGCCAGAAAATTAATTAATTAGAGTCAAATTAAATTGTCTTAAGAAAATAAATTCTCCAAATGGAAGAATTCGTGGGTCTTAAAAGAGTCAATTTTTAAAGGTCCTCCACCAAGGGAATAATGTATATTTCAAGAAAATTTGGACACTTGGCCCTTGGTGGTTAAGTCAAAGTCAAATTTTTTAGGAAATTAGCTCAAAATAATTAATTTTGAACTAATTAAAATGGAATAAAATGATAGTCTCAAAAAATCCTCAAAAATAAAAAATCAAGGGCCAAGATTAAAAGATCTTGAAGTGTTTATCAACGGCCAAAATTATCTTGACAAGGATCAAAGAAACTAGCCATTACTTTTCCACTTGGAAGATTTATTTGTAAATTAGTAAGTTAGTTGAGTCTCTAGTCATCTTGATCTCTAGCTAGAATTTGCCGCTGATGGATTTTGTAAACTATTGTCCCGCAAGGAACTATTTTTTCTATCAAGGGAAGGAAGAGCTAGACCTAAGCCCTTGAGGGGAAGATCTAGCCTCTTGAAAATTTTGCAGGGCTATTCACTGAAGAATTTCTGCCAAAATCCGGATCCAGAAAGGACAAAAAAATTGAGAAAACAGTTTTCATTTTTTGGCTTCCCCAGGATCGGATATGGCCTCTCCGAGGCTAGCGTCAACTTTCCTCCCTCCTGAGTCATCCTTTTTCAACCTTTTGAGGTTGGTCGTGAGGCTTAAAGGCCTCAACCTCCTCTCCTAGCCTTTGCGCTGGGGTTTTAGGGCCTCCATTGGCCTAGTCATGGTCTTTAGGAGCCTTAGCTCCCCTTCTTTGACCCTAATGGCTGCCCCTTGGGCTAGTCGTGCCCTTTTAGGCCTTAGATATGCCATATACCCTAGTCGTCTAGCCCTTTGACCCCTTCCTTTTCCAGCATCTTGCCTCTGAGGCCCAGCGTTGCCCCTTGCTAGCCTTCTCTTACAATTTTTTCCCCCAATCTATCATCTAAGCCCCTTTATCCCCCAACTTTGGCCTTCTTTAGTCTAGCATTGTCTTTTCTTGGTCATTTTCTGTCGTAGTTTTCCCTAAACCCTAGATCTGAAGTCTTGGATTGAATACTTGGTGTTTTTTGCAGGTTTTGAAGCTCAAAATTGTTTTCCCTAAACCCTAGATCTGAAGATTTTTACTGAAAACTTGGTGTTTTTTTGCAGGTTTTGAAGCTCAAAACTTCTATTTTTCAAGTGGCAACTTGATCCCAAAATTTCAACAAATTTTGATGAAAGGTTATTCAACACCTTGGGCCTAAGGTTTGACCTCTAAACCTTAAGTTTTATCTATGTTATATTACAGCAATTAAATTAGTAAGAATTAAACCCTAAAATCACATACTAAATGGTAAAAATTGTGAAATCTTGATTTCCATGAATTTTGGCCTCTTGGGAATATTGGATTTGGCTTAGATCTGGCTTTTTGTTGGCTGGAATTTTCTGCATATCTAAAAATTCCAGATCTAAAATTTCTGAAGTGCATTCTTAATTAGGATCAAAAAAATTGAAGTTTTCAGTTTTAAGTGAATTTTTGCCATTTCTGGACATTTTGGGCATTGTCTTGGGCATTGCTAGTTGTCTGATCTATCATTTATTTATTGTTGTAATAAACATATCAGATCTGAAATTTTCTGAGTCATACCCTCTAAATGTCTTAAAAATTGATTTTTTCAAGTTTGGTGAGTTTTTACTACTTTTGGGCATTTTGGGTGTTGGTGTTGATATCATTTGCTTGCTGATCCATTGGTTAATCTACTGTTGTAACAAATTTTTCAGATCTGAAAATTTATTGAAGAATACATCTTAAAAAGGCTAACATATCTGATTTCTCAATTAATCAAGATTACTCGGCACTTGGACAATTTTTTGTAGCATTGGGCAAGCATAGGCATTGTTGGATTGGCATTTATTTACCGTTGTCATAATAGTCACTTGTTTCTCATAAAAAGATCATAGGAACATAGAGTGCCTAAGTGTCTTCATATTTTGTTCCTAGCATTTACATTGTGAAAGTGACTAACATTTTGTGTCTTTTGTGAGTTTACATGCTATAAGAATTCATACTTCACACTCACTTAAAGCACTTAAATATCTTGGGAACACTGGCATCCCGTGAATCTAGTTTCATATCTCTCTGGCATTGAGTAACTGTGATTGGCATCTTGATTAGTGGATAAGTTCGTTAAACATTTTCTGGAAATTTTAAGAAGTTTGCACTTGTGTCTCTAAAGAACTTTATCTTGTTCAAGATTGTCTTCTCATCATCGTCAAGTACTTTTAAAATAAGTTGATTCTCACTAAGTACTTAAGTAGCTTAAACAATCTTAACTCAAGATAAATCTCACTCATCATCTTGCATTAAGCATCCTAGATCTAGCTTGCATTAATAATTTACCTCCTAGCATAAACTAGGTTGATAGAAATATACGGCAACCCTTCTCATCTAGCTTGAGTGGCCTCGGCAACTCTTCGGTGGTTAACAAGGTGACCTTGTAGTCATCAAAGCCACAGTCTCTGCAGCGCCAGAGGCACCAGGTGATAGGACCCTAGCATGCTTCCTGTTGGCCTCCTTCCTAGAACTTACCTCGGAGGGGAGCTTCAAAATAGTTAAGGTAAGGTTACATTTAGACTACGCATACAATCTAAAACTAACCAAGATCCTTGCACTTCACATAGATTTTAGGACGTGCATTTCATATAGGTTAGTCAAAAATTTAAGCAACAGGTGTCCATCTGGCCACTTCGTTTCAATTTATAGTAAGCAAGAATTGTGACTCCATTAAGGCATTGGTCGCATTACTTGAAAATCTAATCTAATCAATAAATCTTGCTCTAAGTTAGCCAAGTGTCTAGGCCACTCATCTGTGTCTCCAAGGAATGTTTGTCCCCAACTTGTCTTCCTTCACTTCATCTCATAAGGAATATTCCCCATAGTCTGTTGTTGGGAGATAGCTAGAATGGAGTGGGCGGGGATCAGAGTGACAGTCGCCGCCCTAAGTGGTTGCCGCAGGTGTCTGTACAATCCTGTCGACAACAGGCTCAAAGGATTCTCTTATAGAATCCATCAAAGATCCCCTCATTCCCTATGTATCAATGTTGGAAACATCAAAAGAAATATATGACAATCTTGTAGAATTATTCTCTGTAAGCACTGCAAGAGAAGTGATCCCATTAAACCAAGAACTCTACAACATGAAGATATCAAAAGAAGAAGGAATAGCCTCATACTTTATGAGGGTGTCAGAAATTAGAGACCAACTACAAGAGTTATGAGAAATAATGTCTGATAAGGAAATGACCACCATAGTGCTCAATGCACTACCGGAGGAATGGGGCAAATTTACATAAGAATCTATAGAAAGAAGGAAGCAACCCCATTCAATGAACTTTGGTAACTATGAAAAATTGAAGAAACAAGGTTGAAGGCAAAAAGTGATGTAGGATCAAATGAAAAAACACATGCATTCGCTGCCATGGCTAAGAGAAAAGGGAAGTTTAGGAAGTTTGGCCCTCAGAAGAAAGAAAAAGAATATGGTCAAGGTCCAATGCTATGATTGTCAAGAATATCACTAAAGAAGTGGAAGAAGTTGAAAAGAAGAAATCAAAGGAGGAAGTAAAAGATCTCTACTATGATTGAGATAATCTTCTCCACTGAGTTCTTTTCAGTCCTTGTAAAGTATAGCTATCATGGTAGGAAACATTAGGAACATGATAGGATGCATCATTTTAGGAGATGGCATCATAAGAGCATACAACTAAAGCAAGAGCTCATGACATCATCATGAGAAGCTTGAAAGATAGCTGAAGTAGAAGTCTATGACAATCATCATTAGAAGGAAGTAACTCTTGGTAACCTCATTTGAAGCATAAGTAGTACTTATGGGTAGAAGAGAGTCATCTAGCGTAGAACTCATCATACATCATTGGGAAGGAGCATTTGCAAGATGAGGATAATTAGGATCCTCTATTGGAATCTTCATTAGAAGGTTCATCTCTTGGAAGAAGCAAGTGTCTCGCTGAGAATTCCACCTTGGATGGGATTCATTGTTTGGAAGAATGATGGTATGATGACAAAGGAATGCAACATGTCGAGATGGTTGAGGTACTCCCAATCAAGGAAAATGAAGTTGCTGAAGAAAGCCTAGATGACCAAAAGAAGAAAAGAGGTATGTATGCATATGTTTAATGAATTAAGTCATGTCATCATATAACTGATCATATAGCATGGATGAATACTCTACCTCATGAGTATGATCAAATAAAAGGGATCTCTTTCATTGGAAGGATGCATGAAGGCATGATTCACATATTGACTAGATGAAATCAACATAATAAGTCCTCATATGGAATATGAGGTGGTTGACAAAGATGAAGGAACTACGGATGAAAGTTCCTGGGGAGCAATATTTGAAGAACGAAAGAAGAGATCACGAAGGATGCAATATGTTTGATGATAGAGAACACTAATTGTAATAAAGGAAAAAAGAAGTAAACCAAGAAAACTAAAAATACATCCCAAGCAATTATCTAGAAAAGAGAAATCTCATACACTTGTTTCCCCTAGATTTCTGAACACAAGTCTCAAACTTTGTGGAGAGGCTAAAACCCATGAGATCTCCAAAACCCAGAAATCGTTTCTGGAAATTTGACCAAGATAGCTCAATTAAATTAATTGACCATCATTTAAATTTTTCCTTAGTCTAACTTAGAAAAATTGGTTAATTAATGGGAATTAATTGATAATAGTGAGAATTCTCTAAAATCTCACATAGATCAAGTCTGAAATGATCTCGACCATCGATACCGATTTAATCAAGGTTGTTGAAGACTCAACTAGAGATTATAAGAGGAGTTCGATGGGGTTGAGGAGAAACAAACTTGGAGAGTGAGTTTCCTTGGCAGATTGAGCTATCTAGCAACAATAGCTGAGTAGAGAAAGAGAGTTTGAGCCAAAGGAGAAGAGAGCCAACGAGGGGTAGAGGCAATGAATCCGAAGGAAGTTTTCCAATTTCGGAGAGTCATTTTCCAGTTTCGGAGAGTCAGTGACAAGAGGGTCGAGTTTCACTGGAGTGAGGGTTGATTCAATTGTTGGAGGCTGGGAAAAATTCCGGAGAGGCTAGCAAGTCATTCTCAAATGCTGAGTTGGGTTTGACAACTTGATCAAAGCAGCTTCCAGGCAGAGCGAGTGAGGGAATGCGCAACATTGGCACAGACGCTGACATAGGGGTTAGAGTAGCCCAGTTTGGTGCCATATGTGGCACTGGATCCGTGTCGGGTGAGGCATAATTTGTCTCACTAATTTTTGTGGTCAGTTTATCTTGTAGAGGATTTCCATATTTGGGCATTCAATTGTCCTCAGAATTTTTGTTGTCACATAATAATAACACCCTCTTCTGCTGCACATGTTTTCCTGCACTAGGTTTTTCCGGGGATATTTGTCCAAAAATAATTGTGTCATTTTTATGTGTGTGTATTAGCATTTCTCAGTTTTCACCATTTTATTTTCAGCGGCATTTTTATGGTGAAAAATTGCAGCACGATTTATTCGTTATTTGTGGGAGCAAATACGCTACATAATTAATTTAAAATTAGAAGAATAAATTTTCAGTTGCTGCAATTAGACTTGTAAAATTTTCACACTTATAACTATTTGGAAGAGGGCATTTGATCTCCTTGAGGGACTCTTGCTATAAGATGTCTCTGCAAAACTCTTCTTGAAAATCCCTTTCCCAAAGGGATTCATTGCAACATCATATCTCTACATCCCTCATTTTATAAGAGGGATCTAATAAAGAAATTAGTTGGAGTTTCATTCGATTTTATATACTTGATTCATTTCCTCAAACTAAATCCATATACAGTATTATCCAAAAACTTGAGATGTGAAACTCTATGGAGAAATTCCAGAACACTTGCATAATCATATCGATAATATCTAATTTAGAATCAACTTGCTCACAGGCCAAACTGGCATATGAGACCCCTCATTTGTGTGACAAGGGACCCCCCCCCCACGCAACTATTTCATTGCCTAGTCTACAAAGATGTACATACATCACCCCCCTCCAAATTCAAGGCTATGACATATATTAAAATTATTGGCTAATAATATCCTGTCATTTACTATGTTAACTAAACGTATGAACTTGGAAAAATTTATACCGTTAAAAAATGGTTCAATTATTAGGTAACATTACAAGTATTATTAGCTAATTATAGTTCAATATTAATGTCCCTGAACATTTTTATCAAAATGGACACATTTAAGAAATAACTAATTAGCAAGATTTTCTATGTAAATGTTAATTAAATATATCTTCATTAATTGATGAAAAAATTTCCCATTAACATATAGGTTTTCCCAGCTCCTATATTTGTGCATGTTCTTTAGTTGTTTCTTGAGCAGAAAAGCAACATTTATGCATAATTTAAGTAAATGATACCTGATATCATGTGGTGTAATAAATATCCACTGAGAGCCTTGCGCTAAAGCAAAGTCGACAACAGTATCCAGGCTTATTTTCCTGCTAACAGCATCCTGTTCAAAAATCATAAATCAGTTTCCAATAAACTGTACACAACTCCAATTCAAAAATCAATCCACACATGAAGCAATCTTTAACTCACCATAAACACATCAAACTCATCCATTGCACGGAACGGTGCCTCTGTCATTTCATGTAGAGCAAGAGCGAAGCAGAGCGTGGAGAAAGATCGCTCCCCACCTAATTGTTATAAACATGATTCAGTAATCAACCAAACAAACAATCAGAAGTGCACCTATATTTCAACATTATTACAAAGCTTTTTCATTATCCACACTCAAAAATATAAAACCATGACTAAAATATAGCATGTTCTTTAATATATATGTATTTTTTTTTTGCAAGGGTAGAGTAAGCATGTATGATGTATCAAAATTTTAAACATGTTATTGCACATGCTCCTATGGACAAATGGTGAGTAAATCAAAACTAAAACATTTTAATGCAATTACAAGGCTTGGATAAGTCAGAAAATCAGAGGATAGTACGAAGTTGCATGAAACATAAACCTATTCATCTCAAAATGCAAGAAGCAAATAAAAAGATGCATTGAAAGCTGACAGCTTATATTTGCGCAAAAAAATATGTGGTAGTGTTACTCCTCCTTTCAACAAGGGTACCCATAGTAAATTTTTGATGAGTAGTGCAGTTTGCGGAATGGCATAGCATTCCTTCATGATCTGGTTGCATTCTGATTTTTGGGCACTTTCACATTTCCCAAGGAAGTTCACATTTTTCGAGGCACTTCATGTATATCAAGTCATTGGTAATACCTCCTGAGGAAGTTTTGGGGCTATTTGTGGATACTTGGACACTTCCTATGCTTGCCACATGTAACAGCATTGAACGCTGTCCTCATTGATCACTTATGTGCTGATTATCATATTAAGAAGACCAATTTGATGACATGGTAGCCATGGTAGTATTATGACAGCAGCTGGATCTTTGATGATGTGGATAGATCACTTTGATTATGTGGCACTCACTCTGAGCAAGTGTGATGATGTGGAATTATTTGTGGATCCATGAACTGATTATGAGAGCCAATTTGCACTTATAACACTTGTGGCATCCATTGGCGTAATTTGATGACGAGGAAAGGATGACTTAAATAATTCAAACGATGTGTCATTCTCTTGGTGTAGCTTGGATGATGTGAACTTGCCTTGAAGCAGACTAGAAGAATAAGTGAGCTGCAAGGAGGGTTTATTCCATTATAATTGATGCCACTTAACTGGACAAGGGTTTTATGACCCAAATGTCGACTTGTAGAAGCTTATTCCATGCTCCATGGAGTGCTCTGATCCAAGGCATGACCATGGCCCTTCATTCAGATCATTATTTCGAAATGTTTGACCACTATATCACATGTTTTATCCAGTCGCTAACATGATGCAGCCCCCCATGGTTGGACTTTCCTTGAGGCCACTACATTGAATAAGGCATGGACCAGAAGGTAAGGACAGATGAATTAGGAGGATGCTTCAACAATATTGAAGACACTAGACCTTGACAATGCATGATATATTGGCTGTTTAGTTGGAAGTTGGAACTGTCCATCTTGGATGCACATTCAACAACTCTGAATGGAAATGTTTCGTTGCTTAATGATAAATGTTGGAGGCTACCCACATTGGTAGTTGCTTCATCATGCTTTGGGGATTGACCATGGACCATCTACACTACATCAACTTTGGACCATTCTGGACTCTAGAAGCTAGTTGTTCCATCTTTGGGAATGGACATTAGATTCGACCATGACTTTGAGGAAGTTGTGTGCATTTAAAGGACCATTGGAAGTTACTTCACCACATGTGGAGGGGTGGGCCATGAGGACATTAACCATCACCATGTCTATGGGAATCTTAACAAGCTTGACGTGGGTATCTTAGACCTCTTCCTCTTCTTTGGAAGTTAAATTATTTAGAACCTTGATTTATTTATCCTGATTTGAGGAATCCCTCAATGAATTATTATCCTATTGTAAGGGAAGTTAGATCTCACCCTATAAATATAAAAAATCTTCCTCATTTGTACTCATGATTGTATTGTGAGAGCACTCCTCTTCTTGAACTTAATGGAAATATCTTTATGGAGCATTTTTGTTGTTAAAGGTAGGGTTGCAAGGGAGCACCCCCAGCCCTCAAACCCGCTCCCAAAGCACGCTCCCTTCAGGAGCGACCACAGCAGCTCCCTAAAAAAAAAATTCACTCCGTAGTTATTTTTGCAATTTCTTTTGCAAACACATTCCAAACACAATTTTTTTTCAAAGAAACAAAAGTTTTTTAGTAAGAAAACCTAATGATCAAGCGTATGGCCCTAGTATTGATATGCAATTCATGGTAATGCTAAATTCTTAAAATAAAAATGGCATTCTCCTTTATGTTTCATTTTCATCCTTTTACTTAAATTTCTAACATGACCATGAAATGACTCAGGATGATTGAGAGCGGTTCCAACCTCATTGAATTTCATATGGAGAAAGTAGAATTTTAGATCTCACTCAAAATCCAGCAGAATTATCACTTTTTCAAGATTTCAGGATTGGGGGAATTGTAATGTTTCTGTTGGATTTTGTCATGTACTAGGATATGGAACTCATATTTAATCAAGAGCACCATTCCCTCTATGTACCTTGATGTTAGTGACATTGGTTGTCGAACTCCTCTATCATGACCCTATTGGAATTTCTAAGTCTAACTATTAGAAACCCTTCATGTAATTTTCTGATTTATTTCTGCATACTTGTTCTGATTAATTAACAAGTTATTTACCATGTAAATACTGAAAATAAAAACAAGTACATGCTCAATAAATTACAGATCATCAACTGAAGGAAACAAAACAAGCACACAAGTGACACCATTGTTTTTGGACCAATGTCCCCGAAAAAACCCAATGCGAGAAAACCGGTGCAGCTATCTGAGGGTTTTATTATTATGCAGTTTATGAATACAATCTGGGTGCCAAAACTGACTCGCCCAACAGAGAATAATCTCGGCAATAGTACCTCTCTACTCAGAAGCAGATATTCCGGCTGAAACCTAGGATAAACACTCCGACAGCTCCCAGCTCCAATCTGCCCCATGAAAAACCCTAGCGTCAGCCTCTAGAGACTGTGTCAGCCCTTCCTGGCACTATGTCAGCCTAGTGTTAGCCCAATAACCCCTGCGTTAGCATCTAGAGCCTCTGCATCACCCACGTTGGCTCTCTGAGGCACTGCGCAGCTCCTGGCTACTTCTGTGTGGGCCCTCACTGGCTCTACGTGTCCTCTACCTGGCTATGCGTTCCTCTCTCTCGACTTCAGCACTGATTCTCTTCAGTACCCTCTCTGCTTCTCTGCTTCTATATTCACTGCCCCTCACTGCTAATCACTGATTCTATCTCTCTTAGCAAACCTCGCTCTAGAGAATAGAATGATTGATCACTCTAGATTGTTATCCAAGTGACCCTCAAGCCTCCTTATATACTTTTCTCGTTGACAAATGAACAATTGAGATTAAGTCCCTAATCAACGGCTACGATTAACTCTGGCTTGCTCCATGACTTTTGGACCCTTCTAAAATAGTTTTATATTAATACATATTAATATTTTATTTTCTCTAAGTTTAGACTTAGGGACTCCATTAAAAATATTAATTATTTTAATATCTCCCAAGCTATTTAGAATCTGCCCAAACCATTTCTGGGTATTGGAGATCTCATGTGCTTTAACCTCTCCACCAATTTTCATGGCTAGATAACATCTGATGCTACTCCAAATCAACAGACCCTACTAAAAATGTACCAATCACTCAAATAAAATGTTGACTTGACATGCTACGTTTTTTCTATCTTATGTTAATGCTTAGAGGGTGATATTAATGACAAAGATCCCAAGATAGGCAGTGATTTTGATGATATGTAGGTATTTGTTGTAGCATGGATTTTTTGGATGCTATAGGCCATCTAGAGCTTGTATGTTGATGTATTTTTGATTAAGAGATGGATTGCACTCTATGTTATTTTGGTTATGTGCACACTTACATGCTATTTAAATCAAAACTTGTAACTTGTGGACCTGTGGTTGATGAAAATTGTAACGACTAAATGATTGATGTCATATTGTTTAATCCATGTTTTTATGCTTTTTATAACCAATTCATCATTGTACATGTTTTTGTTGACATATATGCATCAAAATATATAAAATATATATATTATATACAAAATTACTCCCAATTCACTCTTGAATTGGGAGCTTTTGAAAATGTCGCTCCTCGCTCCCGCTCCCATGTAACCTTGGTTAAGGGCTTATCTATGTGGCAAATGCTTTTTAATTTGAAGTTGTTCTTTCTTGGCTATTTATTCTATACCATTAAAGGCAATATTGTGATAACTCAAGACTACCACAAGGCTACTAAGATCGATCCATTTCAAGGGAAACTTTGTTACTTGGAGGGAGGACGTCTAGAGACTCTTCTCACACACTCTCCTTTGTTCGTTTGCAACAAGTTTTAATCCACCATGCTAAGCCATACTCTAAGGTTCCTTGGTAAGGGTTTTGATCCTATTTCATGCCATAGTCAATCTTTTTTAGCAATCAATTTTATTGAGAGGGGCTGGGGGGCTGAATCAATGTAAGACAATTTTTACTTATTCAAACGTTCATGAAACATAAGAAAACAATCACACATGAGATTTATCAAACTGTAGAGCATGGAACATAAGATTTACATGGAAATCCATTCACAAGAAAACCACAAAAAAAATTTAGTTACTTGTAGGCACCAACCTAATTGAGACACCAATCCCCACAACTGCAAATATTTGTGGGCACCAACCCACTTGAGAAACCAATCCTCATTGCTATAAATATTTGTAAGCACCAATTACAAAAAAAATTATAATTACTTGTAAGAACCAACCTAATTGAGACACCAATCCCCACAACTGCAAATATTTGTGGGCACCAACCTACTAGAGAAACCAATCCTCATTGCTGCAAATATTTGTAAGCACTAACCTACACCATTGAGAGTGCTTGCTACTTCTACCTTCACCAGGCTTGCTCATTGCATCTGCCTTCACTTGGTCTACCTATTACTTCTACCTTTAACCACCTTGCTTCTCCCAAAACTTCTTGTTTTTGGCATCTTCCTAAGAAAAAACTTGTACAACATGCCATGTATCCAATTCTAAAAATATGATTCTAAAATTTTCACTTGAGACACTTCTATTTGTAAACTTGGATCTTCAAAAATTTCAATCCAAAAAGTCCTAGAAAATAAGTCACAACAAAAATTCCAAGCTAACCTTATTGAAACAAATCCCAGGATCATTCAAAAACCCTAACTTCGACAAGGCATATCTCTGAAAGTATAGCTAACCAAAATCTAAAAATTTACCATAGATACCTAGATATATCATCCATATCTCCTAAATATTTCACAGTTTGAAACATCTCAAAAAATAAGTTATAGCAAAATTCCAAATTGACTTGTTTGAAGTTCAATTCGGGACTATTCAAAAACCCCAACTTCCACTAGGCACATCTGATGGAAATACTGAGAGGGGGCATGAATCAGTGTTTCATTATTTTTAACTATTTTTATCTGTTAAAACGTTTGATGCACATAAATCATGAAACACAGATCTTCACATTAAATGCATATACAATTTTTCATTGTAAATATTTTGTAAAATTCCTTGTACAAAGTAAGCACCAATGTACAAATTTCGTAGGCACCAACCTACCAAAGATTTCATTCCCCTAGTTGAGCATCAACTCAACGAATGCAGGCACCAAGCTACAAGAGACACCCCTCCCCCAGTTAAGCACGAACTCAGCAAACAAAAGGAACTAACCCACGTCTTCAAGTTGTTCCTTGGATCTATCATCATAACCTTCTAGTCCATAACGAATTCTTCAATGAGTTTTCATCTAGCCATGCAACCATCGGGTTTGTGCCTTCAAGATTGATCATAGCCACTTGACTTGTACACCTTAACTTTCTGCTCTTCAACTAGGCTTCTTAACTTGGCTCTTTGGACTTGATCTACTACACGTTAGTTCTATGTTTCGATCAAAAAGAGGTTTTCCCACCTGGCACTTCAACTTCCTCAACTAGTGTTAATCATTGTTCCACTATAACTACTTAGGCTCATTATATGTTCAAAGAGAAGGCTTGTCCATCTGGAAACTTGTACTTTGCACTATATTTTTCATTCTGCTACAAAGGGCTCTTCAAAACACTTCGAACCAAACAGGATTTTACAACCTTAAAGGTCTACGTCTTGTGACCTATCAACCTTTGCTCTAAACACTCCCCTTATGCAACCCAAAGGGCTACCTCAAAAACTGTCCATGATAGCCTTGTTTTTAACTCCTATTGCAATGTGACTTAAATCACATGCCTTCTACAATAGTATACTTCAAATATTTGCTCATTAAGAAAAAACCTTAACTTGTCATGTTCTCACAAAAATAGCTAACAAAACACTCAGCCTCCAAAGACCCCTACAATGGTTCTCAAACAAAGCTTGGCCACCTTGAAAATCAAACCAAAACTTGGCCTATAACAGGACTACAACTTCGGCCTCAAACCAAAATTGAACTTGGCCTTCAATGCACCAAAATTCCCCCGTAAAGGTAGGCATAAACTCAACCTACAAAAACACCAAGACTCGACCTTACACACCAAAATTCAACCCTCTAACCAAACCTAAAATTCAGGCAACTTGGCCTCCTAAATTTGGTCTTCAAGAAGGACTACACTTGGCCTCATCAAAAATGAAACACTTCCCAAAAAAATTATGCCAAAAACCTTTTACAGCATAGGTATTGTTGATGCACAAACTACTTGCAATTGTGAATAAGCAAAAGCTATGTTATGAATATAATTCATATAAAAATATTAAATATAAATATAATAAATAATAATTGATTAACTAATGGTTAGTTAGTTAATAATGAAGAGGCATGTCTTAGAGACATGACCATTCATGAAAGGGCACTTGCTTAGGGTATATAAGCAGACCCTCATTCTCATTTGTAATCATATCATATCAATTCTTACACAATATTCAATATACAGTTACATGTCTTACAATGAACATTTACATCCTTGAAGTATTTTAAATATTTCCCCTACGTATAGGACTTTTGGTCGTTACATTGGTATCAAAGCCACATTGGATGATCACCAGGCTATTAGCCATCAACCTCCCGTCAACCTTGTGTTGTGTAATTGAAGCATTTCAATTAGAGTTTGGAGATTCTCCATATCGCCATTTAGGCCTTTGGCCCCAAAAAATAAAAATAAATAAATAAAAATAAGGTCTTTGGCCATTGACATTTCAATTATTCTAGTATAAAGAAAATATAGTCCGATGTAAATTTTGAAGGAGAACATTCATATATACAAAAAGGTTCCACATTATTGATAAAAATTGCATGATAAAGTCAGAAGGGAACTTTTCCAAATATCCTTAAAACTATATGTAATAGAAGGAAGAGTAGATAAGATTATCTTGATTCTTCATTAAGCAGTGTACAAGTTCATGGTTTTAGCAACACATGGTAATTGTCCATAATATGAAAGAAATACAAAATCTCTTTACATGAATGGTAAGTTTTACTTTTACGTGGAGAAAATTAATAGAGTCAAAGGCACATAAGTGGACATATATTTCATATTATGCCCCAAAGAAGTGAATAGCCATGTTTCACTAGGGTTGTCACTTTTCAAAAAGAAAACGAAAAATTAAATTATAAATATATATATATATATATATATAACAACAATTGTCTCCACTTATGATATATATATATATATATATATAAAATAAGTGGAGACAACTGTTGTAAAAAAAAGATGAATTATCTAAGTATGAAGGAAGAAAAGATGCATGGAAAATTTTAGGGGCTCATATTCATAGGTGGGCTCATTTTCTATTATTTTTCCACAAAAGAGATTCGTCAATTTCCAACTTTTAATAAAAATGATTCGCCCAAATTTTACAATATAAAATTATTTTATCTTAAAAGCCGCCAACATTATATAGTTACCATATATAAAATCATTATAAATTTGAATAATTTTACAAATATATCAATAAACATTTTATAGTTTGCACATTAGGGACTAATGAGATTCGCCAATGTTTTTAAAGTTCAAGATAGTTTTCCATCCTTAAAATTTTCCCTGAAAAGATGAGTTCCACACAATAATTGTTATTTTGTATTATTGGATACACTTATATTAAAAAAATGCAATTTAAAATGTCTAGCGTGTGGAAGATTATTTAGGAACGAAGAGCATAATGATAACGAACAAATGCAAATAAAAAAATTAAAGGAAAAAATCACAAAACTTAAACAAAAGAACAAAGCATCATAAAAGAAATATAAAGATCTCGAAGACCGGTTTCATAAAAATCAACAAAAAGCAACCAAGAAATTTGGCGTCTGAGGGATCAGAATGAGAAATTGTTAAAATTTGCAACTAGGGCCAAACTCCACTTGGGTCATCTTATTTATGACAGTGGATATTTTTCTTGGATTCCTCTCTCCAAGAGGTGTAGGATTGACATAGAGATCATCTGATTTCGACATGTACAAATGAAGTTATGGATTTATTTTGATTATGGACTAATTGTCAAGGTCGGCCAACAAACTTATGTAGCCTCAAAAGCCCAACTGTCACATCTATTCATCCTCAACGTTTGCTATAAATACATGATGACTTAGCATCATTTGGACACACTCATCCTCACACATCTCTCTCTCCTCATTGATTGGGTAAACATTTCTAGGCATCTTTCTCTCTCACACGTGCGAAGGAAAGGAGGACAAAATTTTTGTTTTGGGCGTGGACTCTATTGACGACAATTTGACCAAGCGTTGACCAGCATGTGTTCACCTCCTTTGAGTACGTTTTTGTGAGGGCTATCGCTATTCAGGCAGGCCGCATTTCTGGGCACAGAAATAGAGGCTAAACGTTGATTGTTGACCAACGTTGACTACAGCTAGGGCTGACCACAGGTTTGGCTATTTGACCATATTTGACTGGGTTATTTTTGGGTTGTTTTGAGGGCTGATTCATCTTGTCGTTTAGAGGCCGAAGTTGACTAAAGTTGACCAATTTGTTGAAGGTCAAATCTGCCCTATTGACTAGCGTTAACTTTTCTGGTTAGGGCTCTTTCGTTGCTGTTATAAATTATCAGATTTGTAAATTGTACTTTCTCTCTTTGTTGAACTATTGAAGACTAAAAGAAGATTTGATCAAGGGTTTCCCCACATTGCAGTTTTTCCCTGGCTGGTGCCACATCTTGTGTGCTCTTGTCTTGGCTTGTCTTCTACTGTTTATGTTTATGTTCTATTTTCATTTTACTATCATGTTGATGTGATTGCTAATCTGAATATTGATACTGGGCTAATAAATAAATTGAAGTAAAATTGCTCTAAAGCATAGAACATACCATTGTTGCCTAAAATTAACATGGTATCAGAGTTGAGGTGAAGACAAAGCCCAAGCAAGAGTGAAAGAGCAATCACCAAAGACAATTGGACAAGGACAAAAGGTTCAATGGATTCTTCATCCTACTTCCCGGATGAAGACAAGCTCCATGATAAATCTGACTATCATGGATGGAAGATGTCTCTTGATTTGACCTTGGAAGAACAAGAAGTGGTGGATTATGTGCAGTGTAAAATCCCTGAACCTCCTTCAAATGCACCGGCTGCTGCGAAGACCAAGTACAATAGGGTTGAAGTCAAATAAAGGAAGATTATCAGGGATTCCATTGACAAGCATCTGGTGGTTGGCCTACATCTCCGAATTGAAGACCTCCAAGGAGATCTACGACAGGTTGGTCAGCATGTTCAAGGTTAGTAATGCTAATCAAATTCTATTTCTCAAGAATAAGTTGAAAGATATTAAGAAGGGCAAGGACGAGGATATTCAATCCTATTTCTTGAGGATTACTGAGATCAAGAATGATCCACTCTCGATTGCAGAAGTCATTCCTGATAGGGAACTTACCCTCACCACCCTTGGAGGACTCCCACCTGAGTGGTATGTATTTAGAACCACTATACTCAACAATGATCGAATTCCAGGGTTTGAAGAATTGATGTCAAGATGCATTCAAGAAGAAACAAGAATGGTGGAGCAAGAAATGCCTTCTAATAGAAGCCACCCCACTGCATTCTCCACTCATGCCAAGAGGAAGAACAATGCAGGTTCAAAGAAGCAAAGTCAAGGAAGACCGGGATTCAAAAATGGAATGAAGGGAAGATGCTTTGTTTGCAATAAGTTTGGCCACTATGCAAGGGAGTGTCCTAATAGAAGGTATACACCTCGAGATGACAACTATCATAACAACTCCAGGGCTAACTTCAACAACAATGATTAAAGAAATGGCAGGTCCAATGGTAAGGGAAAAAGAATGCGGGACATCAAGGAAATGGTAGACCCTCCAAGAAATCAAGGAACTCTAGGTATGAAGAATCAAACGTTGTTAACAATAAGCAAAAAGAGTACTATCTTATATCGGTCCTCTCCACTGCCTCTCCTCTGGACACTTTGGGAAATTGATTGATTCATAGTGGTGCCTCAAGGCACTTCACCAGATACAAGGAAGCTCACTTTAATCTGATAGAGAAGGAGACAAACTTGGAGATCATCTTTGGAGACGACGCCACCTATCCCATGAAGGGAGTAGGGAATCTCACCCTTCAATTGAATCAAGGTAACACTATTCATCTGCAAGAAGTACTATATGTACCTGATCTCAAGAAGAACCTGGTGTACATTTCAACAATGGAAGACAAAGGATTCAAGGTGGCTTTTATCGATGGAAAGGTACGTGTTTGGAAAAGAAATTTTAAAGATGATTTTACTCTTAGGTTTAGGGTTGACACTTTATATCAAGTTGGAGGAAGTCCATTGTGAGCTGTGTCTTGCGACACATCTCTACAATCTAAACTATGGCAACGAAGGTTCGCCCATCTTCATGATAAGGCCCTACTTGATGTGGGATAGATTGTGACAGGTATGCCTGAGTTCAAAGTAGAGCATGAAGGTGTATGTTCGAGATGTGCCGAACGAAAACTTACAAGGGGGCCATTCCCCGCAAGTAATAACAAGACCACATATATATTGCAATTTATCCACACCGACATATCTGGTATGATGCCCGTAAACTCTTTGCGAGGATACTTATATTATCTCACCTTTACGGATGATTATTCTCGCAAGACCTGGATCTACTTCTTGAAAAAGGATGAAGTGTTCACTTGGTTCTTACACTTCAAAGCCTTGATCAAAAACCAATCCGAGAAGAAAATCAAGATATTGAGGACTGATAATGGGACCAAGTATGAATCCAATGAATTCCAATATTATTGTAAAGAACCTAGCATTAAGAGGGAGACTACAATGCCATACACTCCAGAGTAGAATGGTGTGGCTAAAAGGAAGAATCGCTCTATTGTAGAAGTTGTTCGTGCCATGCTTCATGATCAAGGCCTTCCGAAGTTTCTATGGGTTGAAGCTGCAAATACCGCCGTGTATGTTCAAAACCGATGCCCTCATCAAGCATTGGACTCCAAGACTCTCGAAGAAATGTTCACTGGTAAGAAACCCGATGTCTCTCATTTTAGAATTTTTGGAAGCCCCATATATTTTCATGTGTCGAAAGAGAAAAGAAGCAAATTGGGTGCATCTCGGAAGAAAGGAATCTTTGTGGTCTATATTGAAAATTCTAAGGGATATAGAATTTATGTGGCTAGTCAAAAGGAAGTTGAGATAAGACATGACGTCACCTTCGACGAAGATATGGCCCTCAGGAAGATCAACAACCTTTCTATCCTAAGGAACGACAAAGAAGCTGAAACCAAAAATCAGGGTGCAAAAGAAGATGAAACGATGTCTGATTGATGAACCTATGGATCCTATTGATCGTCCTCCTCATGAGCCCTCCTCCTCCAAAAGGAGACCCTCATGGATTAAGGAGACTCTCGAAAATGCCGAGAGACACATTGCACCAAGGGGGACTTTCTGTGAAAGTAAGAAGCCAAACTGGTATCAAGGATATTTGACCGCCATGAGCACTATCATTCAAAATGAGCCTTCATCATTCGAAGAAACCATGAAGCATCAAGTATGGAAGGATGCTATGAATGAAGAATAAGAGCCACCTATGAAGAATGATGTCTAGGATATGGTCCCTAGACCCCAGGACAAATCAGTTGTCACCTCTAAGTGGCTCTACAAAATCAAGCATGGAGCTGATGGAAGTGGAGAAAAGTTCAAGGCTCACTTTGTTGCTCGAGGCTTATCTCAAAACGAAGGTGTAGATTACGATGAGATATTTACACCAGTTTCCCGATACACCACCATCAGCTCAATCATAGCCCTTGCTGCCTTGCAAGGATGGAACCTACATCAAATGGATGTCAAGACTGCTTTCTTACATGGTTCAATAAAAGAGGAAGCCTATGTGGAACAACCCGAGGGGTTTGAGGTTCATGATCGGGAATCTCATGTATGTAGATTGAAGAAAGCTCTCTATGGATTGAAGCAAGCACCTCCAGCTTGGTATGAGAGGATCGATAGCTATCTAATGAAGTTGGGATTCACTAGAAGTGAAGCCGACTCGAACCTTCACTTTAAGGTTGGAAATGATAAACCTCTCATTCTGGTACTTTATGTGGACAACCTCTTTCTGACAGGTGCAAACCCTCTCATTCACAAATGTAAGGGGGAGTTGGCTTCTGAATTTGAGAGCAAGGACCTACGACCACTACACCATTTCCTAGGATTGGAGGTCTAGCAAAAGCCAGGGAAAATTTTCCTCTCTCAAGGAAAATATGTTGTGAAGATATTAGAAAGATTTGGGATGGTGGATTGCAAACCTGTAACTACTCCAATGGAACTTAGCATTAAGAAGTTATGTGGTAGTGTTGCTAGACCTGAATTGGGAAATGCTTCTGAGTATCATCAACTCATAGGAGCACAAATGTTCTTGGTGAACACCCGTCTGGACATATGTTTTGCGGTTAACACATTGAGCCAATATATGTTTGAGCCTCATCATATACATTGGATTGGTGCCAAGAATCTTTTGACATATCTCTGAGGCACACTCATTCATGGACTGAGACACACTGCCGAAGATGTGAGGTTGCATGGTTATTCTGATGTTGATTGCGTTGGCAGTGTAGTGGATCACAAGAGCACTTCTAGATGTTGTTTTTCTTTGGGTTCTGCTTCGAAATCCTAGATGAGCAGGAAGTAGAAATCGGTTGCCTTGAGCACCCTCGAGGCTGAATACATAGCTGCTAGTATGGCCTCCTGTGAAGCTGTTTGGTTGAGGAAGCTCTTTAGTGAGCTATTTGGACATGTTTTGGATACCACCGTGATCCTCTGTGACAACCAGAGTGGGATCCAATTATCAGAGAATCTTGTGTTTAATGATCGCTCCAAGCATATAGATATCAGGTACCACTTTATCTGAGATATGGTACAACGCGGAGCAATAAGGCTCCATCACATTGGGACTAATGAGTAGGTCGTCGATATTCTGACAAAGCCCCTGGGGAAGGTCAAGTTTTTGGCCTTCCGAGAACAACTTGGAATTGTGGAGAGACCCTCTTATGAGGGTCCTGTATGAGATGGACATTGAGCTCTGGGAGCTCCGGGGGGCTTGGGGTACTTCTTGGAGTGGTGAGCAACCATATGGTGAGTGGTTCAGCCTTCCCCTAGCGATTTGCTATGTACAGGGTGACTGGTTCAGCTTTCCCCTGTGATACCCCTTGGTGACATGTAGGCAAGATGAGTGGTACATTCTTCTCCTGCTGAGACATCCTACCCATGCAGTCTGGGACTCATGGGAAGTAACTCTCATCTGGCCAATGAGGAGGGAAATGAGGATAGAGACCATAGTACTACCGATGGATGCATCATGTACTACCGTACTCCCTATGCTAGGATGACCGATATTGATCTGGGATCAATGGAACTAACTTCAGGTCAGTAAGACTGGTATGACACACTCTTTTAATTGTTACTGACTTCGGGTCAGTAAGAGTGGTATGAGACAATCTCTTTTGATTGGGACTGACTCCGGCTCAGTAGAAAATGGTATGATACATTCTCGATCACTTCTTCTTCTTCATAGTTCAATAGAGCAGAGCAGTGCAGTGCATTGACGACAGAGATAGTATAGATTAGTAGATGGAGTTCTCCCTAGTTGAGAGAGAGTGTTAAAATTTGCAACTAGGGCCAAACTCCACTTGGGTCATCTTATTTATGACAGTTGATATTTTTCTTGGATTCTTCTCTCCGAGAGGTATAGGATTGACCTAGAGATCATCCGATTCTGACATGCACAAATGAATTTATGAATTCATTTTGATTATGGAATAATTGTCAAGGTCGAACAACAAACTTATGTAGGCTCAAGAGCCCAACAGTCACATCTATTCATCCTCAACGTTTGCCATAAATACATGATGACTTAGCCTCATTTGGAAACACTCATCCTCACACATCTTTCTCTCTCCTCATTGATTGGGTATGCATTTCTGGGCAGCTTTCTCTCTCAAATGTGCGAAGGAAAGGAGGACAAAATTTATGTTTTGGGCATTGACTGCATTGACCGAAATTCTGGGACAGTTTGAACAAGCGTTGACGAGCATGCCTTGACCTCCTTTGACTGTATTTTTGTGAGGGCTATCTCTGTTTGGGCAAGCCATATTTCTAGGCACAGAAATCGAAGCTAAACGTTGATTGTTGCCCAATGTTGACTGCAGCTAGGGCTGATCGCAAGGTTGGTTGTTTGACCAGATTTCACTGGGTTATTTTTGGGTTGTTTTGAGGGTTGATTCATCTTGTTGTTTGGAGGCCGAAGTTGACTGAAGTTGACAAATTTGTTGAAGGTCAAATCTACCATGTTGGCCAGCGTTGACTTTTCTGGTTACGGCTCTTTTGCTGCTGTTATAAATTATCAGATTTGCAAATTGTATTATTTCTCTCTGCTGAACTATTGAAGACTAAAAGAAGATTTGATCAAGGGTTTCCCCACATTGGGGTTTGTCCTTGGCTGGTGCCACATCTTGTGTCCGCTTGTCTTGGCTTGTCTTCTACTGTTTATGTTTATGTTCTCTCTGCATTTTACTATCATGTTGATGTGATTGCTAATCTGAATATTGATACTAGGCTAATAAAGAAATTGAAGTAAAACTGCTCTAAAGCATAGAACATACCATTGTTGCCTAAAATTAACAGAAATTATTTTCACAGATAAAAAAGTCCAAGGTTAAGAAACAAAGGCTAAAACAAGAAAAGGAAAGTTTTGATAAGGAACTAAAGGAGAATGGAGAATATATCAGGGAAACAAAACAAAACAAAAAAAAAACATTGTGCCTAAAACCCCTTGATAAAAAATTGTTAAAGCAAATAAAAAATTTAAAAGATAAAGAGAAAGATACTAAGGACAAAGTCAACAGTTCAAAAAATGGTGAACATTCACGTTGAAGGAATCATAACGAAGCCCTACTTATGCAAATTAAGAAGCTTAAAAGTGACAACAAGTCACTAAATGATGGGTTAGAACAACTTCAAGAAGAAGTATCAAAGTCTCTAGTCGTTTAAGTCCAAGTTGAAGATAAAGAAACAAATACCGATCTAGTCGAAATTGTAACTCAACTAGAAGATAAGCCTACTGAAGTGAAGACACATGCAGAAGTTGCAGTTCAAACGATGGACATTCCAAATGAGGATTCAGTGGCCAACTCAACAAAAACAACCCCTGAAGGAAATCAAAAAACAACCACTAACATGATAAGGGCAACTCCAACCAAAAGAACTATTTATCGACATCTGAATCACAAGAGCAGACTTTCTAATCAATCTACGTACCAATATCACTCGGAACATAAACGACAAATTTATGTTCCCAAGAATACTGAAGTTTGTAGAATCCAGTGCTACGATAACTATTCATCACAAATTTCCAGAGATCAAAAGATTTCACAGAAGATTAATCTAGGATGACCTGATCAATTCTCAGTACGACAATTTTGTCCATCACTCAGAGCATCATATAATCTTGTATCGACGAAGATGGAAGTTAAGAGACGAGAAGATAATCTCAGTAAGATTTGAGGACAAAGTTTCTTGAGGAGAGGCAATGATATGAATATAATTCATATAAAAATAATAAATATAAACATAAATATAAAATAATAATAAATAATAATTAATTAACTAATGGTTAGTTAGTTAGTAATGAAGAGGCATGTCCTTTCATGAAAGGCCACCTACCTAGGGTATATAAGAAAACCCTCATTCTCATTTGTGATCATATCATATCAATTCTTATACGATATTCAATATACAACTACATGTCTTACAATAGACATTTACGTCTTTGAAGTAGTTTAAAGATTTCCGCTACGTATACGATTTTTGGTCATTACAAGCTACAGGGCACAACAACAATTATAAAACTAGCTCACAAAATATAAGAAGAGATGGATCAACGACTTCAAAATAGTCCTCTTCAAGGGGGAAACCTCCTTTACATTACACAAATGAACAATTCTTGGATGATATAAATGGCAAGACCTCCTTTCTATATATAGGAGTCTAAGGGGTCACAATATAATCAAAGTCTACATAACAATAATATTGTAAGTCCATAACAATAACAATAGTGGGCTTCTATGGGACACAATAACAACAATATGGGGACTACATGGGCACAACAATACAATAAGGGGGTTGCACTAATAACAATAAGGGGATACACTAGTAGTATAGGGACCCAACATGCCCCTCTCCTCCAAAAAAGTGGTGTCCTCAACGCTTGAGTAGTTTTGGATGCTTCTGTATAAAATTTCCAAAGAAAAAAGGGTTCACTGCAATGACAGTGGGCAGTCATCTCAAATATACAATGCAAAGAAAAAAGGGTCTATTAAGACACGTCAAGGGATACTACAGACCTAGAATGAAGGCCAAAGGCCAAGCTCCTGTAGTGGCTATTAGAGAGGGTTGAACAGGCCTAAACAAGTGATGTAAGTGTCTTCTTGAAGGACCAAAAAAGCCTATAGTAGGCTAGCAAGAAAATAAAGGTATAGTGAGTTAATAACCTTGTTGAAGAAGCCTAGCAACAATCACTTGAGAAGGAATTAAGCCGACTTAGAAAAAAGAAAAAAGGGTCTATTAGGACACGTCAAGGGCTACTACAAACGTAGAATGAAGGTTGAAGGCCGAGTTCCTGTAGTGGCTATTAGAGAGGGTTGAATAGGCCTAAACAAGTGATGTAAGTGTCTTCTTTAAGGACCAAAAAATCCTATAGTAGGCTAGCAAGAAAATAAAGGTACAATGAGTTAATAACATTGTTGAAAAAGCCTAGCCACAAGTCACTTGAGAAGGAATCAGGCTGAGTTAGAAGAGTTGAAACAACGGTTACAATGTGCCCTAATTAGAGGTCTAATTTCTCAAGGAAGTGCATAGAATCCTAGTTACAAGAAGAGCAAATAAATAAGCCTAGTTGTATTGAAATTGACTAGTTCAAAGTGATGCACAAAACTTAATGACCTGGAACCTGTCACAAGATTGAAGAATATGCCTGCATGATACCTCGAAAAGAAGCAAGCTCGATATGATGAGATGCAGAGAAAAGAGGGAGCCAAGCAACTATAAAGAACTAACTGATACTCATGTGAAGACAAGCTAGAAAGCTAGTGGTTATGACTTCCAAATTACAAAGAAAGTCAAGAATCTCCTCTTCATTTGAGGAGTGTAGGAGTCGCCTTGAATAGGAGCAAGGATCTATTCTCAAGTTAAAAGGAGAATAGGGATATCCTGTTGGACATCACATCTGCGTTCTCGACTTCATGTGTCAAGCACTTGACCAAGACTAACAATAGTAAGTCTAAGTGAAGGCCATGGAGAGAGAATGGCAGAGGATTGGATAAGCATCTATGGTTTCCTTGAGAATAAAACATCCAAGAAAGGAAAGGGATTGATACTCTTTGAGGATGTGACAGGTATCCAAGATAAGAGTGGGCAAAGAGGACCGATATTCTTTGAGGATTCAGGGCCAAGAATCCAAGATAAGAATAGTCCTAAAAGGACATACTTTGTGGACATTCGGATGGGGTATGTGCCTTGTAGAGGTCGTGCACTATCACATGTAAAGCCTCCCAGCATAATTCTCTTGAATGAAGTAGAGCTTGTATAGTTAGGCCTCAAAAGACAATGTTGGTTGATCATAATGTTGATGCTTATAATTGGCTTATCAATCTGACTCTTCTTATGAGAACTTTTCAAAATGAGTATTTTCCTTGTACTGGTTGGACAATTATGAATACCAACCTAGTTAAGAGGGAGTGTTGATAAATGTAACTAGTTTTGATCTTCATAATTGTCATTTGACTCATGTAATGATGTAAATATTATTTAGAGAAAGAACGTGATGTAAAGAATAAAAGAAAGTTATGTTTGGAGCATGGGTTTCATGCTCAATTACTAGTCATTAGGTCTCCTAGGGTTTATCATGAGTCAAAGAGTCATTGTTATTCTAAAAGACCCTTTCGGGAATTTGATCATTTTGTATATGGAAAAGTCTAGAAGGCTCCTAAGAACCAAGTCGGCTAGCCTACATGAAGTCGGCCTTCTGAGGGATATTTGAGCCCTAAGAAAGGCTATATAAAGAAAGGATTTGACCTCATTTAAGACACAATCAAGCAATTACACATCTTGGATTCGGTTTGAAGTTAAGAAGGAACACAAGGATCATAGGAAAGGAAGAGAAGGCTAGCAAAGGAAGGGAGAAGCTCTTGAAGAAGTCAAACGTCTGAATTTGCATTTTTCTGCCCACACGTGCGAGAAACCTAGGGTTTCTACACACCCTTTAGGTTCAAAAGTTGCAAGATAGGTTGTAGACTCCGCTTGGAAAATCAAATGGCTAGAAGATCCTTGCTTCGAAGGAATATTGTCTCACTACGCTTGCAAGACCTTATCTTGCAATGGAGAAGAAAGATTTGGGTCGCTGACATGGTTCTTGGTGGCAGCCTGAATCTAGGGTTAGGTCTTTGAAGTCTCCTTTGAAGTTAATTTTATAAGAAGAGAAGTTCTTGGGTTTTTCCCTTGGAGGATTTTTTCCCAGCCTTGGAGCCTCTATATTGTGTTCATTATGTATGGTTGTGATTTCCCTGATTTGGCATTTATTTGATGATAAGAACATAAACATAATAAACAATAAGAAGAATATAAATCAAAATACATTGTCATTAATGGAGAAGTAAACTAAATGTTGCTCTAATCAATTTTTCTAACATGATTTACTTCAACAAGTACTAAAGCAAATGACTTCAAAGAATCCCCAAGTTGAAGGATTAGCTTCAAGGGTTCCATCTTGGTGTGATGGCTAGAGCATCAAATTTACGGAGAATCCACTATGGGAATTCCACCAAAACTTGAGGATCCCTAGAGGAGACACTAAGGAAGAAGTCTATCCAAGTGAAATTTGAAATGCTCTCCTCCAAAAGATTCAGCACCAAGCCCTAGGGGTGAAAATAGAGATAAATTCAAGTTGAAAGTGATCACCAAGGATTTAAGATTAGGAGCTAGCCATTGGGAGGCTTGGAGTCAAGCATAATCTCAAATTGGGCAACTCGCTCTTCAAGGAGACCTAAAGTTATAGGTTTTCGCTTATCCAATGAGTAATACATGAAAAAATTTCCAATAGTTACAATTACAAACAATGTTCAATAACTAGGGCACATTAATAACCAGAGGATATAATTCCATGCATCAGACATTAACAAAATTTAGAAATTCATCATCAAATAGCACTTACAAGATAGAGAAGAAGATATATGTTGTTGCCTGAAGTTTACAACTACGGCGCAACACCTAGAACAGGGGTTGTCACTCTAAATCCCTATTCACTTTGTTTAGACTCTCTCCTAGTTAAGTCAAGGGGGGTAGTCCCTAAGAATGATAATGAAGGAAAACTTGTTGGAACAACAAATCTAGGAGATTAAGGGCAAAGAAATTATTATTAGTGTAACTTGATTATTAAAGCAAGTGAGAGAGTTTATGAGTAATGTATATTAAGATAAATACAATTACGATCGATAAGGCAGATACAAGATATGAAAGTAATAGACCAGTGCTTTTTCAATGCTCAATGGCAATTTATAAACTTGCAAGAAATAGATACTCAAAGTTACAATAACAACAATGCTGCAAGAAAAGTTAGCACAAAAATTTCAAGACCAAGATAACGAGATATATGAGCAATGAACCTTTAAAGAAAGACAATTGCAAGAAATATGATATTTTCAGATACAATAAACTTGCAAATTATGAATTGGGCCCACAAATCCTATCTCCAATGATCAATAAAGAGTGAATACAAGATCTAAGCTAATGTGAAATGCAAAATCATAGTTGATTTTAATTAAGATGCCTAATCTAGATGAATCCTTCCTCCTCGCTGTTTTGAGGCTAGTCTCTAGAGTAAGTTGTGGGATGGAAGCCAACGAGAAGCAAGCAGAGGCTTGATTGACAATACCTCTCGTTGTGTTCCAACCACTCTATGCCTCTGGCGCTGCAGAGACTGTGGCTCTCACGACTGCAAGGTCACCATGTTAACCACTAAAGAGGATCTATCCTTCGCAAGCTACAAAAGAAAGGTGGTCCTAACTTTCTTTCAACCAAGCTTAGGCCTGGAGGTAAATTTTAGAACGCAAAGTAGATCTAAAATGCAAGATGAGAAATGCAATTGCTTCAATTAGGAAAATATGATTCAATGTCAAGAATGCTTAAAACCAAAATATATAAAATAGCATTAGTTTGCAATAAAGACCAACAAAGCAAATCTAGTGTGGTTTAATGAAGCAATTAAAAATGCAATTAGAGCAATGTCTCGACTCTCAAGTGCCTTGGATTAACAATGTTCTTCAAGATTTTCTTTACTTATTAAACAAGTAGAGAAATATAGAGAAACTTACAATTATTAGTTGGCAAATGAGATTGCTCACAGTGATTTTGAAAAATTACTACTTAGATCAAGACAAGATATGCAATGCAATTTGACCAAGTAGAAATGCAAATTAAAATGCAAATGTTATATGCAAAACATGAGCAGGTGGCTAATTTTAAGTTAAATGAGGGTTAGTGAGCTCTCCCTTTTAAAGGAGAAAAGGATGCCCTGAAAATGAAATTCCAAGCTCCCTCAAATCAAAAAATTCCTTTTTTATTTACCAAATTACAATGAGGTCCCTCTTAGACAGAGGAAAAGAGGACTTGAAAACTTTGAGGAAGGCTTAAAATAACAGACCCTAGAACACTAAATGCATTCACCTCAAGTACAAGGAAATGTTACAAGGCTCCAATGCTGTCACAAGTAAATCAACCTTGCAAAAATATCACTGAAATCTTAAGAAAACAGCTATGCTCTTATGGAAGAGAAGAAGACCCTTTGACGTATAGGAGGGCTCCTTCAACTGAGATCTCTTCGAGAAAACACATCTGATTCACCTATGATCCAATTCGCAAACAATCTCGAGAAACAAGTGAATCAAACCTTCAGATGCTCTCAGTCCTTTGAAAAATTACGCCAGTCATTAAAGACCCCACAGCTAGAGAAATAAAGGCCTCTACAACCTTATGGCCAGCCAAAAGGATTACTGATAATTATTCAGACTTACTCCAATTCCAGTAGTGATTAATATTTCAGATTACAAAATACTTCAAAGAGTTCAGCCTCCTTTAAAAAATTACGCCAGTCATTAAAGACCCCACAGCTAGAGAAATAAAGGCCTCTAGAACCTTATGGCCAGCCAAAAGGATTACTGATAATTATTCAGATTTTTACTCCAATTCCAGTAGTGATTAATATTTCAGATTACAAAATACTTCAAAGAGTTCAGCCTCCCTACAACAGATAGGTCTTCTTGCACCACTGATACTTCACTGTTAGTTCTTATGCCAAGGTCCTCTTTACACCAGTGAACAAGATGCTCTCAGCCAAGAGGAGAATGAGCTTCAAAAAATTCTTAATTTGTACCCAGATATTTCTCCAATGAATGGAGCAATACCCCTGTCAAGAAAATCAGTCTGATGTAGCCCACTGTCAGTTAAGAACAATCCACGGATGGACAAGAACAATGATTAGAGTACTTGCCAAACTTCTTGTGAGTGATTTTAATTATTTTAGAACTTGCTCTTTGTGATTTTTCTTTGCAAATATTTACAACTATAATCTACAAATCTAATCTATGGGTATGGGGACACCTCCGCCCATGGATCAGATAAAACAACTCTAGAAATAGCAAATAGATCATTTAAAGCTCAATAAATTAAAAATTTGAAATATAATTTTTTCTTTTAAAATGAATGGCAAAGAAAACTACCCTTCAAAATTTCCTAATGATCAAGACCTCCGGATATCCACCACGAGTTCTCAATCATTACGTGCTAAGTAAATAGGTGGTTCAAATAAGAACTTCCCCAAATGCCTAGATCGATTACTTGGTTGATTCAAGCAATAATTTCCCCAAGTCATCGATATTTGCCCAAAAAAATATTTCTACCAAAACAACTTCAACATATCTTGTTAAAACTCAAAAGCAATAATTCACATAGTAATAGAAAGTCGTAGAGATTCAAACAAGAACACACTAGATCTAGCTAATCAACAACGCTCAAATCCAAATATAGATGCAAACAAGCAGTTATAGATCAAAATAGCTAATGAATTCAAAAAGCATTTAACACCAGATAGAAACTATAAGCACATGATGATACACATTACCATAATACACTAAGAAGACACAGTACTATAACCCCAAAGCCTTTTCTTTTATTGCATAAAAATTTACAGAGCTTCAGAGCTAGTACACTGTCCAAAGATCAGATGATACAATGAGGAGCATATGCTTCCTTATATAGAAAAAATCAGAGCTCTAAAGACTCTTCCAAGTGAAAAATGACTAGATCTATGAAGAAGCACAAATTTGACTTGATCTTGGTTGATTAAATGCTTGATCCATGTCGAAATAATCTCCATTGTTGATTGCTTCAGAAAAAATCGAATTCCTTGATGATGCCTTTTTTCCTGGTCCAAAAAATATATTTTGTGACTTTTTCTCCACAAAAAATCCCCATTCACTTAACCAACTTGGACCATAAATTCGATTTTTATTAAAAAATCGATTTTCCGAGAATTAATTCCTATTTTCTAGACCAAAAATATTTTCTTGAATTTTTGCTTGCTTGATTTGTGGAGATTCCTTTCTTGGAAAGTGAACATTCCCTTTTTTAATATTTTTCACTTGGAGAGAATTTATTTTTTCTCTCATTTTTATTTTCTGACCATTTTTTAGCTGTCTGTCGTTTTTTTGTCCAGAAAAGAAAAAAGAAAAAAATAAATAAATAAATAAATAAAAATAAATAAATAAACAAATAAATAAAAATAAATAAAATAAAATCATTTTTTACTCAAAATTAATTAATTTTATTGCTTAGGATTTTAATTTATTTTGCCAGAAAAATTAATTAATTGACACTAAAGGGTATTAATAAATTTTTCCACCCTTAAATATTTTAGCCATGGTGTCTAAATATGAGGGACCATGCACCAAAATATCTTTTTACATCAAGATATTACAATTTCAACCCTCAAAGGGAGAACATGGGTTCGTTATAGACCTTCAATATAATACCCAATTCTGCGACTCAATATGATCTAGTAGACCTTGTGATTTGTAATAAATTAATTTAGCCAATTAGCTTAAATTATTCCCAAAACATTTTTACAAAAGACTCGACTAGAACACTAGGACTCACCTAAGATTTTGACGACAAATTCCACTCTAGCTTTGGGGTCAGGCTAAAGGGAAAAACTATGTCGTTCATTCATGTTTAGAAACACAGATGAATCAGTGAGACGAAAAAATTCCTAGGGTGAAAATCGCCACCAAAATAATAGGCTTACCTAGGTTGTTACATACATACACAATCTTACTAGCATCATTTACATTAATATTTGCAGAATGGGTTTATAATTCTGACAAACTAACAAATGATGATGATGAATCCAGGATGATCTGAGTGCTCGAACATAATGGAATCCCTTTGCGAAAGTGTACTGCTATAGGGTAGTTGACATGGAGTGGTCAACATTATCCATCCATAACAATGCCAAAGCTCCAAAAATGAGACAAAGTTATCCAAACATCAAAATTCATCCATAAATATCCAAAACTCCCCACAAATTGTAGGTTTGAATTTGCCAATGAGGCCGAAAATCCAAGAGATGATGGTTTGAGATGAGAGTGACTCTCATCTATTTATACAAATGTTAAAGAGTTCAAATTTAAGTGACAAAGCCCCTCCATATGTCTAATATGCTATGTAACTCACCCATGGTTACAAGCCAACCATGACAACTTTAAAATTCAAATTAAATTTTCCTCCTAAGGCCACACAAGGTTGACATCATACATGCATGGAGGCCTAGAGGGGCAGTGTTGAGGCCTCCTGTGGTAAAAACGTGGGAGAGAGCCTCAAAAATCATGATGAAGAGGTCATGACCTCGGTATGCTGCAAAACATCTCTAAACCCCTATTTGGGCTTTGTGGGCTCCAAATGGGTCTCATGTGTGTCCAAGTGGCTCAAAATCAAGTCGGTGCTCCATCAATGAGGGCTAGAAGACAAGACATGACCTCCCATGTCTCCCTAGGAAATACATAACCTCCTCTAGGCCTTGGTTTAGCTGCCAAGTATTAGATGCAATGTGTAGCCGACCGAGGCATCCTGGTCCAAGTGCATCATCATCTCGAATAACTGGGCATCGAACAAGCAAGTGTTGGTGCTAAAGAAGCCCATGGTGGAAATCAATGCTCTGCATGAATGGAGGCCCATGGCTCTCAACACTCACCCTACAAATGTAATTGTGATCCTCTGGAGGGCTTGGATATCATACAGGGAGGCCAAGTCCAAGATGAAAACCCACTTGCAATCTTGTATAACATCCAATGCGTCTCCTCACACTCGACTACAATGATTCGTCAATGCCAATGAGTAAATAGACTCGTTAACCAAGGGCAAAAGTGAGCACCTCATAATTGGTTTCCCTTCCAAATTCAAGTACTTTGAACATGTATTAGTGTTACCTTCCTGGGTAGAAGTGGTTAATGAAGGACCTATTTGGTAGTTTCAACCTATAAGGAAATGACATGTCCAAGGTACATCCCTCAAATGGAAGGTGTCATCTAAAATGATGATGGAACAGAGTGGGGGACGAAGGGAAGGCTCCAAACCACATGCCATGGCACAAGGGTACCTATGATGAGGGAGGCCCACACCTTGGCTATATGAATGTAGGAGGGAGAAATCATGGTACATGAGTTACCTCAACTTTTATTTTTCAACCCTTCTTCATATGCCTTTTGCCTTTTATTGATATTTTTTTATTTTACTGCTTAGGGCTCCAGGGAATGAGATCATGATGTATAAGACATAGTAGTGATTACCCCCTTAAGGTGGGGTAGTTCATCGCCCACTAGCGGTTGGGACATTCATGGGTTCTTTAATGACCCAAGGGCACTCATAGGAGCCCTGAGAACCAAGGTGATTGCCATAATGATAGGGGGTAGAGCTCATGCTTGGCTCTTGCCCACCTACTAAATTTTATTGACCCAACCATCTTTTGCATTTTGTGGTACATTTCCTATTGTATGTTGCAATATTATGCTTTTATTTTTGTTTTTTCAGCGACATCAACCTTTGGTGCATTGTTCCAAACCCGACCCAAGGTGTGGACAAGAGGAAGGGGATGCTAACACCTTGTGGACCCGATGACCCGATGGACAAATGTGGAACCAGATGGGAAAATATGAATAAGGGCTTGTAATGAGCGGAGAGGAGTAAGATATATGGTATCGGACCATGCAACCAAAATCAAGGTTTCCAATGTAGTGCCCTTCTTAAAGCTAAAAGCCAATAAAATAGATCCCACGGGACTAGGATTCAGGATTAAACCCCAGATGAGGTAAGGGAACAAGAGTACAATCAAAGCCCTTCCTTCTCAAAGTCACGCAGTAATCCATGCCCAAGAAAAACAAACATAAACACCCAATTACATTATGAAAAACCATACCTTTGGGATCAGATGGCCCACCTTCAAAAATACGATCATGACAGATAATAAAGGGCACAAAATCGCTGGCTAAGATGGTGGAGAAAGTAGCACATCAAAGGCTATTAGGTGGATGGCAAGGGGCTACCGGTTGCCAACTGAAGACAAATCTTATGAGGAAATTTCTCCTATGGGGTCATCCACTGGTGGTGGGTAATAGGTACAACAAATATATTTCACACAAATTCCTCCAACTTGGCTAGACATCCAACTCAACTTCACTTCACTTGGTTCATGAAATATGAACCTCAAAGTTGCACTCTTGCTACCCTAGAATAAGACTGAACTTGCACTTAAGCGAGTGCCTAGAAATGTTCCCTCTCACCCCTATTAATAGCACATTCGGGGTTTAGACTAAGCTGATTTTTCCAATATATGGGATGACTTGTGCAACTAGCAGAATGTATAATGAATATTCAAAAAATAATTTCTCCTCAACCGTGAGAAGTTAAACAGACTGCCATATACGGTTGGAAAGGCATCGAAATAAGCTTCCCAAACATATATACTTTTCCCCCATTTGAGCTAGGTAATTAGAGTAAAAATGCATTAAAATATAGCGTATCTAAATGGGGAACAAAAATTCAAAAACAGTATTTCCACAAGTTGTGCCATATGTTAGCACTTGAAATTTCACCTCAGGCTGAAAAGGCAAATCTCAAAGCTACATCAAACCATTCAGCCTCGTAGCTAGCCCTACGGGGCAGGAGAAGGCTCTCTCCGGTCAATCTCGTTAAATTTTCAATAGGAAGAGATGACCAATCAAGGTAACACTGATATTAGGCTAGAAAACTGATTTGAAGGTTGATTTGGGGGTTTTTTGGGTTTTTAGTGGCAAATTGAGGAACTGCAATTTAGGGTGCGGGGATTGAACACAGTTTCTGCAGGGGGGTCTTTGGGGCAAGGTAGGAAGCTGTATTGATGTCTTTAGTTGAAAGGGATGATTAAGAAGAAAGATGAGAGGGCTAAAGAGAGCAAACAATGGATTTGAATTCTCTTTAGACAGCAGAAAACATAGAAATTAAACAAATTTAAAAGCAGAGCATGGCTAGCATGAATTCTAACTTTATCACTTCATTTGTTTAATATGCAGCAGTATATAAAGGAAATGAATCACATAACAAAGCTTACAATAACATGTAGAAACACACCATCAACACCTGAGTCCACATGAATCCCAAAGATGACTGCAAAACCCTGGTCTTCCTTAGCCAAAAATTGCAGAGATACAAGTGAAATATACAATGATAGCTCCTCCCTCAAGAGTCCAACCATGAAAATGAGCAAGAGAAGGCATAATATAGATGATCTAACTCCTTTCCCCACCTCTAAGGGTCGAGCTCAGCTTCCTAGGAGCTATTTCAACTAATTCTAAACTGAGCACTAGATAATAGGCAGTCAAAACAACTTGCCTCTAAAACTTAGGAAACCTATCCATGCATTAAATTTTTACCATTTACATTCAAGAATCTTCTAGAAGTGATCAAGGAGAGTAAAAGCATCATAGAGCCATGAAAATTACACAAAAATCCATCATTTACATGCCCAAAACATTAAACCAAGTGAAAACAGTGTTTTTCTGGCCGAACTGGTCAAAACAGGCAAAATTCCCTGACGGGTCGCGCACATGTGCCTGACGGGTCGCGCACATTGAGAGGCCTGTTTGGGGGCCTTCCCGGTGTCCAAATCAGGTGCAAGATAGCTCATTGGAAAGGTCTGCGAGTCTACTTTCCAACCCCACCGGAATTTTTGAATTTGGAGTTGATTTGACCCCTCAAAACTCAATTCTCCCAAGACAGCTTTCTGCAACTCAAAATAGGGGCAGAAAGTCAAAATTTGCATGTGTTTTGACCTTTTGGAGGCCCAAATCTCCATAAAAACTGAAATCCATCCACAGGTAGGTGTAACTTTGCATGACAATTCCAAAAATGCTGAGTTTTCCCCGTTCTGAGTTGCCCCCATGTAGGGTCGCGCGCGGGGTGAGACCCGTTAAAAGGCCAAAACCTGTCAATGTCCCAAAAATGCCAAAAATGCCTCAAAACTTTCAAAATTTCTTGTGCTAGCTGCTAGGAAGAGGCTAATGAGTATCATGGTGAGTGAGAGAAGCCTCGGCCAAGATACGGAGTGGGTTGGTCTTCTTCTTCCTCTTGCGGGCCTCGGACAACCTTCTTTGGAACATTTTCATCTTCGCCTTGCAAACATGCATCCTCGCCCAATAATGATTCTTCATGTTCCTTAGCAGCCTCTTGTCGTGGTTGGCCTTCTCCAACAGCCTCTCCAAGCGAGCATTCTCCTGAATGAGCAAAGACTCCCGGTCAGCAGGCAATGGGTCACCGGGCCTCCTACGGTTCAAAGTTCGATCACTGCGGATCCTCCATAGCTCATCAAGTTCTTTTTCCTCTTCTAATTGTTTGTTGCGCTGCTCCAGATAAGTGATGGTCCATTGAGCCATTTGGAGCTTTTGCTGCAACACGAGGTTCTCCTCCTCTCTCTGTCTGATAATCTCATATAAATCTGAAGAAGGAGAGCGGGCATCAAGGTCAATGAAATCATCATGTGTATCACCGGCTCTCTCATCCTCAACCATGGGCTGCTTGCCCTCCCGCACTGCCTCTGCTGATGAAGAATGCGAGGCCCCTTCCACCTGGTGTGGAGATAACACTCGTTGCCCTGAAGATGATGACGAGACCCCTTCCACCTGCTGTGGAGAAAGTACTCGTCGAGCTGCTGCAAACAAGGCCCTGTGGCCTCTCTGGTAGGTGACCTGAGGTGAGAAAGCAACATGTTTCGGAACAATGATCTCGGGCTGGTGAGATGGACCTCCCTCCTCATAAATGACCTCTGGCTCCGGCTGTGGCTGTGGTGGCGCTGTGAAGAACTCATGGGAAATGAACTCTTCCCATGGAATGCCCTGCTGACTCAACTGATGGGAAACAATGAGCTGGATGAGACCATAGTGACATAAACTCCTAAACTGCTGGGCTGGGGTCTTCCTCTGTAACATAGGCACCATCCTCTGAATATTCTGGAAGAAGAAAACCGGGATGTTCATCATCCTCACTCGGGTAAAGTGCATCAACAGGCGGATGTGATAAGAGTACACCTGTGAAAACCTGCCCTCACATGTAAAGTAATGCATGATGAGTTTCAAGATCGGAGCATACTCCCTCCGGAGAAATCTGAAAGGAAAGACCCCCGACAAGTGTCTCATGAAGGCTGGCATGACATATGGCTCAAAATGAACAAAATCCAACACTTTGCGCTTGGGCCACACCTCACCCACATTTGGTATCCCGGTAGCCTCTGAAATCACTTCCGGAGACAACACAAAGTTCACTCCTGCCAGAGTGACCTGCCCATCATGAAGGTGCAAAACAAATAAGCGGGCCAACTCCCTGTGGTGCTGGATCTGAGCAAGCCTCTCGCAAAACTGAAAACATGACATATACCGAAAGCAATTCACTGCCAAAGGACAGGCCTGCAATTCTGCCAATGAGGTGGGCTCCTCTCTCTTATGATGACCACCTTTGCCCCCCCTACGAGGCCTCCGCTTTACCTCAACCTCTGTAGAAGAAGACTGGTCATCACCTTGCTCATAGGTCTCGGTGGTTGACATGGTGCTTTTGAGCAAAGTGGAGAAAATAGACAAAGTAAACTGCTGCCCTTGCCTGCAAAAATGTTGAGTTGTATGTTGTTTTCAAGGGGAAAAAATCATGAAGGAAATGTTAGGGGAGGGGATTTTTTAATAAGGAAAGGGAAACATATGAAAACAGGGAATTTTCAAGGGACAATTCACAAACTGTCAAACATATAATCTCATCTTAATCAGCGGGAAATCATTTGCAAAGAAATGTTTTTATTAGGGAAACATGGATAATAATAACCAAGGGAAATGACATGTATGCTCAACAGGGGGATGGGATAGCATAGATAACTTGCTCATTTGATTTCTGCCTTTCAATGTACATCATAAGGCACACTCTGTTTTTTCAAAGGGGTTCATGTACATTTGATGCTAGGGGAAAAGGGCTTGTCAAAAGGGAAAAGGGGTTTCATTGACAAAGATATTAGGGGATAGAAGGGAAAACATGGTTTTTGCTTTTTAGGACCACATCAACATTACTTTTGATCAAATATACATAGCAATATTTCCTTTGCTTTTGTTTATATACACAGCCACATTTTCTTTATTTCTTGTTTTGGCATTTTATTATCATATTGCTTTCTTTTTTGCATAATCATTTTGTTTTTCTTTCATAGCATTTTGTTCTTTTTGCTGTGTGTGTTTTTATATCACAATGGAGGGTATTAGGGTTTTGGGAATGTGTTTAGGGAGGGATAGGGTTTGATACTTGGAAGGAGGAAAATTTCATATTCTTTGCAAATAAGATAAGATAGAGACATATGATGACAACTGTGAAATCAATGGGGAAACATGGAGGGAACATAAATGGGAATTAAAACCTTGAAAAAAAACACCAAACCCTAGCATTATGCCTACATTGACAAGCAATCACCAAAATCTATTTTCTTTGCATTCTTAGTGATAAAAACATATAAATGAAAGCTCATCATTCACCATTCATCAATTCATCAAGTGTATAGACCCTACCTCGGTCGATTTTGCAACTTAGAGGGTGATTGGACAAAATTTGTGGCGGTTTTGGTGTCAACAGCTTGACAGGTCGCGCAGGGCACCCAACGGGTCGCGCACAGCCCGACGGGTCGCGCCCATTACAAATTAACACTGCTGGGAGGCGCCTGACGGGTCGCGCACCGCCCAACAGGTCGCGCACAACCTCTGACGGGTCGCGCACCTGAAACTGGTTCAATTTCTCTGCACTTTGCCTCCTTTCGCCTCTTCGCCCTATCACTTCTTCTTGCAAGCTCTTTGGATGCACAATGAGGGTATTGAGAGGGAATTTGACTCTTTATAAGCTCAATTTGAAAAAATTTACTTACCAAACCCACTTTCTAATGTTTTGCCTTGACACTTTCTTTTAACACTGTTTTGAGTTTTCTTTTGTTCTGAATTTGACTTTTTGGGTGCTTTAGCTCCGTTCTTTTTGCAGGTAGACCATCTGATGGACTCTGGCGAGGAGACCAGGGTTATTGCCGGCATTTTGAAGAATTTTTGAAATTTCCTTATTGTTTTACAAAATTGACATGACCTTGGGTTTAAAAACAGGGTTTTTAAATCCAAGGTATAAATAAGCTGTACATGATGAAAAATATCAATGAAACATATTTACATACCTCCTTCTGGCTTGCTGGGGACTCATGGACCTCTGACTCATGATCTTGCAATGACATTTGACTGAAACCCTAGACCTAAGACTTTGGACTTCAAGACAAAACAAAACAAGTGTGACACAAGCTCATTAACTGATATGACCTGATCCAGCAAAGCCAAGAAGGGAACAAGGACCAGCTCCTCCATCAGTTTTATGGCATGCCTAATGGGATGCAAAACTGACATTGATGAGACACCTACTTATCCATATGCAAAGAGTTTTTTGATCACTGATGGAGGGCATCATGACCGACACTAACATTGGCTCCAATGGGGATGGTAGCTCCTTGGAGGTGCCAAGAACTTTAGACCTCTGGGAGAGCAGACCAGTGCCTTACAATTATTGGGCAATGGAGTAAAAAACCCAAGCTGAAATGCATGACTGAAAACCGACACAATCTTAACCACAAGACTAAAAATTGACTCACAAAGGACTCATGACTCAACTAAAACAAGAGAAGGGCAGCAGTCCATCAAGATGTGAAATCATGATGACAACCACCGGTGTTTCTTACAAGACTATATACATCAAACTATATCAAAATGCCAATGCAACCAATCAAGCAGATGCCTTCTTGATTGATTCTCCTGATTAGATCTTCTGGTCAACAATACAAACCTATCACTGGGCATCCAAGAACATAGCTGACCATGATCTCCTTCATCACTGAACACTGCAATAAACACTATCACTGCTGGCTGCAACAAACTTGTTAGAGGATCGTGAAAAACATGAAGAGTTGCCACTGCCACCTCCTGCTGAAAGAACAAGGTGTCTTTTGTTTCAATTTCTGATCTGCCTTCCTCATGTGCTTCAGTGAAAGTATGCTCATGGGCTTCAAAAAACTCTGAAAAAATGGATGGGCAGATCTCGTCTTGTAAAATCATTTCAACACATGAGACATATGAAGAATCTGAAAGGTAATCCTGTATGCTCTGATCTTCTGTAGTTTGACAATATGGTAGGTGATCTTCATATGATATGACAGCCGGATTATCATCTTTGTGAAGGAAAACATTATCTGTTTGCTGATCTACAAGACAATCATCTTCTTCAACAGAGGAAGATGTTTCCCCAACACTTTCCTGACTATGTGTGCATTGCAAATCTGTTGTAGCTTGGGCTGTAACAAGACCTTTCAAAAGCTGATCTATCTCCTCTTCAGACAAAGGAGACAATGCCTTTTGTTTTCTTCTGCTTAAACAATAATTATCTTCATATGACAAGGCATTCAAACTAGCATTTATTACTGAGCTATTGAAAGGAGATTCATCACTTACTTGCACAAAGATCTCACCTTGCTGTTCATGAACATCTGAATCCAAAACTTTGTCTATGATCTCAACAGCAGAGCTCTCTTTGATGGGTTGCATGTTGTTGTCTTCTGTGGGCAGATCTGTAACAGAACCCTCTCTTTCATCATTTTCAGCCATATGGCCATCTTCAAGCTGCTGATCTTGATTCTGCTGCAAAATTTCCTGGTCATTTTGATGGGTATCCACTAGGTTCTCATCATGTTGCTGAAATGGATTCTCATACAAAGCCTCCATGATCTCAACATCCATAAAATTATCATCTTCATAATACTTCTCAAGGCTTTCAATAAAATTATGTACATGGCTACAACAGTTCTGAACTAAAATCAAAGATGGATATGATTCTTTATACTTTTCAAAGAACACGGTATGAAAATCCCTTAAACAATAAATTGAAGCAGATGGCAAACTTTCATACCAGGATCGGGCTTCATCTTCCAGAGTAGCCATAAACATTTTCATCAAACAGTCCTCAGGAAAATTGATCTTTAACTTGCGAATATGCATATGAAATCTAACTAGATGTAAGGCAGCATCCTTCTTACCATCATCATTAAATGTAGGCAAATTCCTTGACCAATCTACCTTGGGCATCTTATTCGGAAAACCTGGAATGTGATCTCGGCTCAAGGGAGCATATCTTCTTGCAATCTGATCCATCTTGAAAAGCTCAAAGCTACTGATCTCTCTGCAGTGAAGTCACCATGAAGCATTGATCTCTGGAGTTTTCAGTGAAGGAGTCGCCAGTGAATGATTTCAGCCTTGTCAGTGTCTGATCGTTGTCCACCATCAACAATCAGATCTGAACTTGATACATGTACTGGGGTAAAATGCAATCGAAGTGTTGTTTTCACAAGCTCACGGAGATTGACTGAAGCAGCGTTTATCTACTAACGCTGATGTAAAACAAGAGCGTTTTCGAAGGCTACCTGGCATGACTTCAGGCTCCGTCTAAGACTTATGAATCAAACACATCAACCCACAAACAAGTTTGTTCTCCCCAGTATGGTCGCCAGTATGTTAGCACTTGAAATTTCACCTCAGGCTGAAAAGGCAAATCTCAAAGCTACATCAAACCATTCAGCCTCGTAGCTAGCCCTACGGGGCAGGAGAAGGCTCTCTCCGGTCAATCTCGTTAAATTTTCAATAGGAAGAGATGACCAATCAAGGTAACACTGATATTAGGCTAGTAAACTGATTTGAAGGTTGATTTGGGGGTTTTTTGAGTTTTTAGTGGCAAATTGAGGAACTGCAATTTAGGGTGCGGGGATTGGACACAGTTTCTGCAGGGGGGTCTTTGGGGCAAGGTAGGAAGCTGTATTGATGTCTTTAGTTGAAAGGGATGATTAAGAAGAAAGATGAGAGGGCTAAAGAGAGCAAACAATGGATTTGAATTCTCTTTAGATAGCAGAAAACATAGAAATTAAACAAATTTAAAAGCAGAGCATGGCTAGCATGAATTCTAACTTTATCACTTCATTTGTTTAATATGCAGCAGTATAGAAAGGAAATGAATCACATAACAAAGCTTACAATAACATGTAGAAACACACCATCAACACCTGAGTCCACATGAATCCCAAAGATGACTGCAAAACCCTGGTCTTCCTTAGCCAAAAATTGCAGAGATACAAGTGAAATATACAATGATAGCTCCTCCCTCAAGAGTCCAACTATGAAAATGAGCAAGAGAAGGCATAATATAGATGATCTAACTCCTTTCCCCACCTCTAGGGGTCGAGCTTAGCTTCCTAGGAGCTGTTTCAACTAATTCTAAACTGAGCACTAGATAATAGGCAGTCAAAACAACTTGCCTCTAAAACTTAGGAAACCTATCCATGCATTAAATTTTTACCATTTACATTCAAGAATCTTCTAGAAGTGATCAAGGAGAGTAAAAGCATCATAGAGCCATGAAAATTACACAAAAATCCATCATTTACATGCCCAAAACATTAAACCAAGTGAAAACAGTGTTTTTCTGGCCGAACTGGTCAAAACAGGCAAAATTCCCTGACGGGTCGCGCACATTGAGAGGCCTGTTTGGGGGCCTTCCCAGTGTCCAAATCAGGTGCAAGATAGCTCATTGGAAAGGTCTGCGAGTCTACTTTCCAACCCCACCGGAATTTTTGAATTTGGAGTTGATTTGACCCCTCAAAACTCAATTCTCCCAAGACAGCTTTCTGCAACTCAAAATAGGGGCAGAAAGTCAAAATTTGCATGTGTTTTGACCTTTTGGAGGCCCAAATCTCCATAAAAACTGAAATCCATCCACAGGTAGGTGTAACTTTGCATGACAATTCCAAAAATGCTGAGTTTTCTCCGTTCTGAGTTGCCCCCATGTAGGGTCGCGCGCGGGGTGAGACCCGTTAAAAGGTCAAAACCTGTCAATGTCCCAAAAATGCCAAAAATGCCTCAAAACTTTCAAAATTTCTTGTGCTAGCTGCTAGGAAGAGGCTAATGAGTATCATGGTGAGTGAGAGAAGCCTCGGCCAAGATACGGAGTGGGTTGGTCTTCTTCTTCCTCTTGCGGGCCTCGGACAACCTTCTTTGGAACATTTTCATCTTCGCCTTGCAAACATGCATCCTCGCCCAATAATGATTCTTCATGTTCCTTAGCAGCCTCTTGTCCTGGTTGGCCTTCTCCAACAGCCTCTCCAAGCGAGCATTCTCCTGAATGAGCAAAGACTCTCGGTCAGCAGGCAATGGGTCACCGGGCCTCCTACGGTTCAAAGTTCGATCACTGCGGATCCTCCATAGCTCATCAAGTTCTTTTTCCTCTTCTAATTGTTTGTTGCGCTGCTCCAGATAAGTGATGGTCCATTGAGCCATTTGGAGCTTTTGCTACAACACGAGGTTCTCCTCCTCTCTCTGTCTGATAATCTCATAAAAATCTGAAGAAGGAGAGCGGGCATCAAGGTCAATGAAATCATCATGTGTATCACCGGCTCTCTCATCCTCTACCATGGGCTGCTTGCCCTCCCGCACTGCCTCTGCTGATGAAGAATGCGAGGCCCCTTCCACCTGGTGTGGAGATAACACTCGCTGCCCTGAAGATGATGACGAGACCCCTTCCACCTGCTGTGGAGAAAGTACTCGTCGAGCTGCTACAAACAAGGCCTTGTGGCCTCTCTGGTAGGTGACCTGAGGTGAGGAAGCAACATGTTTCGGAACAATGATCTCGGGCTGGTGAGATGGACCTCCCTCCTCATAAATGACCTCTGGCTCCGGCTGTGGCTGTGGTGGCGCTGTGAAGAACTCATGGGAAATGAACTCTTCCCATGGAATGCCCTGCTGACTCAACTGATGGGAAACAATGTGCTGGATGAGACCATAGTGACATAAACTCCTAAACTGCTGGGCTGGGGTCTTCCTCTGTAACATAGGCACCATCCTCTGAATATTCTGGAAGAAGAAAACCGGGATGTTCATCATCCTCACTCGGGTAAAGTGCATCAACAGGCGGATGTGATAAGAGTACACCTGTGAAAACCTGCCCTCACATGTAAAGTAATGCATGATGAGTTTCAAGATCGGAGCATACTCCCTCCGGAGAAATCTGAAAGGAAAGACCCCCGACAAGTGTCTCATGAAGGCTGGCATGACATATGGCTCAAAATGAACAAAATCCAACACTTTGCGCTTGGGCCACACCTCACCCACATTTGGTATCCCGGTAGCCTCTGAAATCACTTCCGGAGACAACACAAAGTTCACTCCTGCCAGAGTGACCTGCCCATCATGAAGGTGCAAAACAAATAAGCGGGCCAACTCCCTGTGGTGCTGGATCTGAGCAAGCCTCTCGCAAAACTGAAAACATGACATATACCGAAAGCAATTCACTGCCAAAGGACAGGCCTGCAATTCTGCCAATGAGGTGGGCTCCTCTCTCTTATGATGACCACCTTTGCCCCCCCTACGAGGCCTCCGCTTTACCTCAACCTCTGTAGAAGAAGACTGGTCATCACCTTGCTCATAGGTCTCGGTGGTTGACATGGTGCTTTTGAGCAAAGTGGAGAAAATAGACAAAGTAAACTGCTGCCCTTGCTTGCAAAAATGCTGAGTTGTATGCTGTTTTCAAGGGGAAAAATCATGAAGGAAATGTTAGGGGAGGGGATTTTTTAATAAGGAAAGGGAAACATATGAAAACAGGGAATTTTCAAGGGACAATTCACAAACTGTCAAACATATAATCTCATCTTAATCAGCGATAAATCATTTGCAAAGAAATGTTTTTATTAGGGAAACATGGATAATAATAACCAAGGGAAATGACATGTATGCTCAACAGGGGGATGGGACAGCATAGATAACTTGCTCATTTGATTTCTGCCTTTCAATGTACATCATAAGGCACACTCTGTTTTTTCAAAGGGGTTCATGTACATTTGATGCTAGGGGAAAAGGGCTTGTCAAAAGGGAAAAGGGGTTTCATTGACAAAGATATTAGGGGATAGAAGGGAAAACATGGTTTTTGCTTTTTAGGACCACAGCAACATTACTTTTGATCAAATATACATAGCAATATTTCCTTTGCTTTTGTTTATATACACAGCCACATTTTCTTTATTTCTTGTTTTGGCATTTTATCATCATATTGCTTTCTTTTTTGCATAATCATCTTGTTTTTCTTTCATAGCATTTTGTTCTTTTTGCTGTGTGTGTTTTTATATCACAATGGAGGGTATTAGGGTTTTGGGAATGTGTTTAGGGAGGGATAGGGTTTGATACTTGGAAGGAGGAAAATTTCATATTCTTTGCAAATAAGATAAGATAGAGACATATGATGACAACTGTGAAATCAATGGGGAAACATGGAGGGAACATAAATGGGAATTAAAACCTTGAAAAAAAACACCAAACCCTAGCATTATGCCTACATTGACAAGCAATCACCAAAATCTATTTTCTTTGCATTCTTAGTGATAAAAACATATAAATGAAAGCTCATCATTCACCATTCATCAATTCATCAAGTGTATAGACCCTACCTCGGTCGATTTTGCAACTTAGAGGGCGATTGGACAAAATTTGTGGCGGTTTTGGTGTCAACAGCTTGACAGGTCGCGCAGGGCACCCAACGGGTCGCGCACAGCCCGACGGGTCGCGCCCGTTACAAATTAACACTGCTGGGAGGCGCCTGACGGGTCGCGCACCGCCCAACAGGTCGCGCACAACCTCTGACGGGTCGTGCACCTGAAACTGGTTCAATTTCTCTGCACTTTGCCTCCTTTCGCCTCTTCGCCCTATCACTTCTTCTTGCAAGCTCTTTGGATGCACAATGAGGGTATTGAGAGGGAATTTGACTCTTTATAAGCTCAATTTGAAAAAATTTACTTACCAAACCCACTTTCTAATGTTTTGCCTTGACACTTTCTTTTAACACTGTTTTGAGTTTTCTTTTGTTCTGAATTTGACTTTTTGGGTGCTTTAGCTCTGTTCTTTTTGCAGGTAGACCATCTGATGGACTCTGGCGAGGAGACCAGGGTTATTGCCGGCATTTTGAAGAATTTTTGAAATTTCCTTATTGTTTTACAAAATTGACATGACCTTGGGTTTAAAAACAGGGTTTTTAAATCCAAGGTATAAATAAGCTGTACATGATGAAAAATATCAATGAAACATATTTACATACCTCCTTGGTATAAATAAGCTGTACATGATGAAAAATATCAATGAAACATATTTACATACCTCCTTCTGGCTTGCTGGGGACTCATGGACCTCTGATTCATGATCTTGCAATGACATTTGACTGAAACCCTAGACCTAAGACTTTGGACTTCAAGACAAAACAAAACAAGTGTGACACAAGCTCATTAACTGATATGACCTGATCCAGCAAAGCCAAGAAGGGAACAAGGACCAGCTCCTCCATCAGTTTTATGGCATGCCTAATGGGATGCAAAACTGACATTGATGAGACACCTACTTATGCATATGCAAAGAGTTTTTTGATCACTGATGGAGGGCATCATGACCGACACTAACACCATATATCATTGCAAAGGTCTAAAAATATGTTATTTGACTATGTAACTTTCTCTTTCATTTGGATGACCTTTGACATCAATAACAGTCATTTTCACCAAAATTTTCAAAATTATAGTGAAACATGTCTAAAAATTTACCACAAGTACGTAGAGATCTCGCCTCTGGCTCCTCAAGATTTCACAATCTAAAACATCTCAGAAAAAAGTTATAGTGAAATGCCAAACTAAAATGTTTAAAGCATATTTCAGAAGCACTCAAAAACCCCAACTTCCATAGGGCATATCTCCAAAATTATAATTAACCAAAGTCTAAAACTTTTCACCAAAAGTTACCTAGACATCTCATCTCTATCTCCTTAAGATTTCATGTTTTGAAACATCCCAAAATAAAAGTTATAGAAAAAATTCCAAGATGACTCATTCACTCCACAAATCACATATTTGCTCCACCTTTAAAACCCCAGGACTATTTCTCAACGTCTCTTGTACACCTCAGATCTCTTCTTGCTTGGATTATTTTCAAATGCACTCAACTCTCCTTTAATTATAGTGTCTCTGTTTTCACTTATGGGACCAACTTCTAAAACTAGATCAATAAACTTGTACTTTCCAGAATATTTCATATCTCCTCTTTCGTATGGAGTTAGAGGGAGTGCCATATACCGTTAGAAGGGTCTTAGAATAAGCTACTCAACCATATATCATGTGTTCCTATTTGAGCTAGGTATTTAGAATAAAAGGTCCCAAGCTCCCTCAAAGATAGGGTATCTAAACAACGCATTAAAAGCCCAGAAAGGATATTTCCAACAATCTCCATCTCACAATCTTTATCTTGGATATCTATAGTCTCCCACTATCTTTGACATCAACGACAAAAATATTTCCAACAATAACCGCCTTTGTCATTGATGGAAACCATTAGTCAATTTTGCAATAATATTGTAGTACTCCCTCTGTCAGTAAGTCTCCTTGTGTTTGTGATTTCTTCCTCAAATTGCAACTTCTCCCCCTTTGATATCAATGCCAAAGGGCTACTCCCCCTAAGCTTATGCTACCCCCTACTAACAAAATGACAAGGATATCACACACAAATTTGTTTGAGATATCCAAATGTTTCTTTGGGAAGGGGTTTGGTAAAAATATCTACATCTTGTTCCTTATTCACAATGTATTCCAACTTCATACTTTGCTCTACCTATTCTCTCACCTATCACCTTTGAGTGCAGAACATGATTCTTTGAAATGTCGATTGCCTTTGTGTTGCCGTAAATCATTGAGATTAGATAGTCATATTTTACCTTCATATTCTTGACATTTCAGTGATTAATTTAACAAGAGAACTTGTGTGCAACATGTTGTCGTTGCAATATATTTAGCTTTCATTGTGGATAGCCTTGCTCAAACATCATATTAGATCATTTCCTAGAAAGAATGCTCCTCCACTTGTACTTTTCTTGTCGTCAATACTTCCTCCGAATTTGCATTTGTATATGTCGTTAGGATAAAGTCCTTATTCTTGAAAACCACAAGCCAAAGTCTAATGTCTTTTTCAAATATCTAATTATCACTTTTGTTTCTTGTTATCGCTCAAACTAGTAGGGGTCTAGGAGGGGATCCTATAAAGTGACTACTAGGTCAAGGGCAACAATGGAGCGATAGCCCACTGTCACCTCAACTAAGGCTCCCTACTCTTTACAGAGTTCCTCAATGGGAGGAGTCTCGGTATATGAGGAATCACAAGAATGTATGATCAATAATAGGAGAGGGAGTGATTCCTAGGGCTTATTCAAAAGAGAGACTCAATTATATGGCTTTCTTGCTCGAGAAGCAAGGTGATATGCTCTCTAAGAAGGTTTGAGAGGATTCTCGAGGCTAAGGTTTGGGAATATATCTTCCAAAAGTGATTCCTAGGCCTGGAAATCCCTATGGAGAATTGGTCTTTGTGAAAGTGTTCTCACGAAACATCAATGCTTCAATCAATTGTCGGTTTCCAAGTCAATTTCAACTATATCTCTTCATAACTTCTTGAAATTCAATCGAAGTGTCCAAGGATTTGCATTTCCACTTTCCACAAACTCTTCAATAGCTTCATGACATAGATTTTCTTTTCCAAAACCATAGAAACTAATTCATCATGCCATGATTATTCATTTCAAACTTCAGAGGACATCTCTCTTTTACTTTGATCGTCAGAGGCTCATTACCTGTCAAGAATAGATCATCAACATATAAAACCAAAATCAAAGTCATACCTTGGACCACTTTTGAAGTAGAGGTTTGGATGGGCACATCTTCCTGACTTCACCAGATGATTGTTAATATGGACATACCAGGCTCGAGAAGCTTGCTTCATATAATTCTTTCTACAAACATAACACTTGACCAAACAAATATGCTCAGTTTTCCACAAATCAATATTGTGCAATCAAATCAACTAAGTTAGCTTATCAAGCCTTAGATGCCAGATCAAAACTAATATCAAAATCATAAAAGTTTCTGCCAATATCCCTGTGACAAACTTTTCAGACCAAATGTCAGGTGGAGCTCACATCCAAATACCAAGTTACAAAAAGCATTATACAATATAACTTTATCAAGCCATCCTTATGATCATAGCATAAATCAAAATATGAATGGATACATCAGGGACAAGTCATATAAGTTTCATGCATATACCAAGAATGAGTCATACAAGTTTCATCCATTCATTGTGAGATTACTTCATACTGAATCACAATTGTTTATACTTCAACCAATGTGCCAAAGATAATGAGGCCAATACAAAAACATTATTGAATACCAACATTAGTCACTGGAAATTACTGTGCTCACATAGCACTATCGTCAAGGCAAATTATCAGATATCAAGTCAAATCATTAGTCACCAGGTCAAAACCCAAATTTTTTATCACAATGAGTTCAATCAATACATAACCCAAAACATATCAAGTCAAAGTTCCAAAGCATCTCTATGAATTATCAAGCATCATTTCAAAATCCAAACACTGCTTATCTATATCAATCAACCAAATCTTGTCAACCCCTTGCAACTATCATCAAATACTCTCATACACTAGCCTCAATGGTTAAATCATAATGACATATTGATATGCATATTCCGGTCACCTGCAAACAAAGGTTTACTCAACATATTCACATTATCGTAAGTCAAACATTCAAACTTCCCTGCTCATAGAACTTTATGTTGTCTGCTCCATATCTGTAGGGTTATCATACTCTTAGTTCATTCCTAATTTTACGCATAAAGCTTCAGATGTTGTCACATACAAGCATAATCGCACCCATAGGCCTTCTTCCGTGTGGTTGAGACTTGTAACTGCACTGATATGCTTGCTTCCATGCGGTTCGCGTTTAAACTAAGGGAAACCCTCTCTTCTAAAACTAGAACTAGCTTCAAACTATCAACATCATATATTTAGTCTATTCATGTCAAAAATCTTACTTCAATAATAAAGAATTTTCTATACAAATAATGCAAATGATAATAGTTGTAGGGATCTTAAGGAGAGATTCTCCCTTTGAATGAGTAGCCCCTTCAGCCATTATTATTCAATTCATCAACCTGTCTATAATACTGTCATGTATCAAAACTGTTAGATCATAAAATCAAGCTACATCAAATTCTAAAACATATATACATCGCGGTCATAGCATGTCAGCATCAATTACTTCATCATCACATCAAACTTTTATAGAGGGCTAGAGTCATATGATTAGGGCAGCTAACAAGTGTATTATCATACTTCAAGATAATGATCACTTCATCACTTCTTTATCATTAACCATCAGGGCAACCAATTTTACCACATGTCATAATTACCGAGTTAACCAAGGTTAACAAGATCCTGAAATATCAATTTTACTCTTACACTTCTATCATCAAAGGTTGACATGCTTATCACAAGCATTATCGATAGTATCAAGCTACCATATATAAGAATCAATGAGCTAGCCTTCTATATGAAATCTATAATGAAAGATGCATGCCAAATATCAAGAATACCAATATATCAAAAATCAATGTAGCTTTACCATGAAGAGAATGTAAGATACTTGTCCAATATCAAGTGCACCATCTCATCATAACCACAGGGAATCAGACTTACTTTCGTATGCAAGCATGAGTCATTTTTGAAGTGATATCCCCATCATACCTTAGGCCTTACCTTTCCATCCAATATTGTAATTGAAACGATACACCATACATACCTTGTAGTATTCAGATACCTGTTCACCTTCTTATTTGACATTGGCAACAGGAGCAATTTGTCAACTTCTTTGCAATGGGCAACTGTAGCTCTTCATCAAAGGTTGACATGCTTATCACAAGCATTATCGATAGTATCAAGCTACCATATATAAGAATCAATGAGCTAGCCTTCTATATGAAATCTATAATGAAAGATGCATGCCAAATATCAAGAATACCAATATATCAAAAATCAATGTAGCTTTACCATGAAGAGAATGTAAGATACTTGTCCAATATCAAGTGCACCATCTCATCATAACCACAGGGAATCAGACTTACTTTCGTATGCAAGCATGAGTCATTTTTGAAGTGATATCCCCATCATACCTTAGGCCTTACCTTTCCATCCAATATTGTAATTGAAACGATACACCATACATACCTTGTAGTATTCAGATACCTGTTCACCTTCTTATTTGACATTGGCAACAGGAGCAATTTGTCAACTTCTTTGCAATGGGCAACTGTAGCTCTTCTCTTCCTGCATTAACCATTTTTTCCTGCATCTCAGATGATCCTCAAGAAGGATCCACTCATCACATCACATCAGGAGGTTAGAAGTATCAAATACTTATATTTTAATGAGAAGAGATCAACTCCCTCTTGAACCAGCCTTCAAGAGTCATGAATGCCCATCAACCATATGACAATGTTGCCAACAACCAAGCCTGATCGAGGCCATCTTATCAAATCTGTCATAAGTGCTAGCACATCTTGATCATGCTAGCATATCTCAAATCTTTGTCATAAACCAGGGTTTCTCCCAAACCATAACCTCACAATATTCATCAAACCCTAATAACCAAATATCCTAGGGTTTCCTTCAAACCCTAGTATTCTTTTAGGTCTCCTCCATCTTCTCTTGCTTCCATCAAAGGTGTCTTCATAGGGTTGATCTTCAATGACTTTTCTTCGGAACAGCTTGGTACCATGTTAATTTTTCTTAGGGCTATATTATTCTTTGCTTTGATAAATTGCATTTCATTATTTCCATATTAGATTGACCCCATAGCAGCTTACCATTATTCACATTTATAACATTATTCAGCAACATATGCAACTATATAGAAAGAACAATATTATCATCAACGCAACGAAATAGAAAGGAACAATAGAAGAAAAGCATTCACACAATGAGACACCAGGATTGGTCGAAGACCAGGGCAAAACACACTATTGGGAAAACTCTTTCAAATTCCTCTTCTTATTTGATTGTCATTGAATGATTCAGCAAAGAGAGAGTACAATGATCCATATCTTCAACCATAAACATATCTAGTGAAAATCAACTAAACAATATCCATGAGATGAACCCAACCCTGCCAATAATCAAAACCCTGATTCAGGGGTTTGTAATCAACTGTCACTATCTGCGGTCAACTATCGACATCTACGATCAACTAGCAAAAACTTCAGTCAAATGAAAAATCAAACTTTAGAATCTAGACGCATGGAGGAAGAGACATGCGTGCCACTAAGAGCTTCCAGTCGCTACCTTAAACCTGCTAGCCTACAACTACAGTCAAAAATTGCCTTTGCCAAGCCTGCTACTGTGACCCAAAACCCTAGAAACAGAGATGCAAGATTTGGACCTTGCAATTTCGTACCTGTGCCAACCCATCTTTGCAAACTTGCCTCAAACCTGTGTGAACCAAACCAAAGAAGAGAAAAGAAGAATGCTATATGATGATGTCCAAATGAGGTTCACTTGACTTGTATTTATAGCCTTCCAAGGGTGCCCAATTTGCTTTAGGGTCGACCTCACCATTTGTGCAAATGTGGGCTTTAACTGAAAATTACACTTTGACTTGTCCAAATTGAGTGCTTCAATAGTCAAAATTGGTCCTTTCGAAAAGAGGAATCCAGTCCCATTGTTGGAATTTATCACTGAGCTGCCAAATTAACATGTCCAAGGTCAAGTGCTTCGAATGTCATGAGCTTGGTCACTACGTCAGCCAGTGTCCAAAGAGGAAGAATGACAACAAAGGGAAGCAAACAACAACATTGACAGAAATTGATGACTTGTCTGCGAGATTGGAGGATGACTTCACTATGTTTGCAACATTATTCTCAGATGGAGGAGGAATATGAAACACTAGTATGCCAAATTGGACAAAATCTGTGGGAGGAGCAATAAGGAGGTGACGCACAGTCAAATGCTCGAGAGACAGATGCAAGACTAGTTATAGTGACACAATAGATCAATTTGAGATCAGTTTGAGATCAGTACACACAGTTGTAGTGATAACAACAGCGCAGAGGAAGGAGGAATGCAATGCGAATTGACTAGTTGCAGAGAGCAAGGCACAGTTCTAGACAAAGAGACTCCAACACAAAGGCATCAATAGTGTGAGATTAGAGTAGCGTAGTGATGCACAGGATGGTGCAGTTACAACTTGTAGCAGGTGAATCAGAGACTGTGTGCAACATGGATCAGTTTGGCTACAACATGTTCCCACAAACTAGTGGGTATCCAATATACTTAGAAAGGCCTTAGGGAGAGCAAAGTTTATCTACTTCAGAGAGCGGATGGGTATAGTGGAGAACACCTTCCTCGCTAAGAGGAAGTAGCAACGTACAGGTGTTCCAGTCTCTATGATGTCTAACAGGTTAAGGAACACGGGATCCCCAAAACCTAGAAAAGGTTTCATGAGAAAAGACTTGGAGACACCTTAATTAAATTAATTAGCCATAATTAAAATATTATTTAGTCTAACTTGGGAAAAGTGGTTAATTAAAGTAAATTAATTGAGGAAGTTTGAGTTTGCTCTAGAGACTTTTAATGATGAAGTCAAGATGATCTTAGCCATAGGTTGAGATGTGACCGTGGGCATTGAGACTACAATGAGAGATTATACGAGCAGGTCAAAGGGTTTGGAGAAAAGACATCGCATAAGTTGTGAGATGAACAATTCAACTACCCAGTTGCAAGTATTCAACAAGGGCGCAGTTGAAGCTAGGGAAGCATCAGAGGAAAGGGTTTTAGCTGAGATTTGAGAGCAGGTGTCCGCAGGAGTTTTCCTCAGTATTTTCTAGTGTCCAGGAGACAGGAAGAGGAAGTTGAGTTCATCTGCAGAGAAGGCCACCTCATCTAGTGCGAGTAGCCAGATTTCCCAGTGCAAGTTGTCAAAGGAGATCAAGTTTTAGTTGCTAGAGGCCAGATCTATTTTTCGGAGGCAAAGTGAGTGGGTTTGAGAGGCAGAAGCAGGCAAGACGACTTGCAGGAGGGTGATTCCAAGGATGAACAAATTTTCCAACAGCAGTCATACACATAGCCAGAGGAAGTGGGAATAGCCAAGAAGTGTGAGTTGTTAGGAGAGAGGGCCAAAACTAGTTGCAAAGGGAGGAAACATGTCTCCAATATATTTTGCTAGTAGAGATCATCAGAGCTTTGCCACAAAGGCAAGCAAATCATTGTACTCTCGAATTCGTTGAAGAATAATAAAATAAGCTCTCATCTACTGCACTGGTTTTCCCTTCATGTTTTTTCAAGGACATTTGTCCAAAAATAATTGTCATATTTTTGTGTGTGCATATTTTTCTATATTCCGTAGCGTATTTTCATTGGTGAGGAATGCAATTGTGAATTTATCGCTATTTGTTGTTTTATTAATTTATAGTTCACAAATAGACTACAATCAGCTGGGAGATAAATATCCAGTAATCGAAATCGTGGAAATTTCCCAAATTTTAGCTTCTAGCTTCTTACAATTTTCTTCCTTTTATTTCAGCTAGCTTCTAACCACTTCTTCTATCCTTTTTCCCTCTTCTAGTTCTGTTCAAGATGATAATTATTTATTCTACTTCATCAAAGACATGATCCTTCTTTTCATATTTTTGTCGTTGATATTTCTGCTTTTTATTCTTTCCCTTAAGCTTGTCTATTTCTTCTAAGACACTAACAAGTTTTGCTTCAAGATTCACTTCCCTATCAATGTCTTCTTCATAAGCTATTTTTTATTTCTGATTGTCTTATATTTATTTATCAGTAGACTTTGTATCCATGGCTATGAAGAGGAATTCTTCTTTTGCAAAATCAAAAACATATTCATCACTTTCTTCATACGAGTTATTGTCCTATCTAGTGTAAAAACTCTTCTTAGTATATTTTCCTCTCTTGTGCTTATAAGGTTTACTTTCATTGTTATGTTCTTCTTCGTCATCAGCGTCTTACATTTTGCATGCATAGAGACCACAAAAGATAGCATTCATGACTTTTGCATTATGTTCAATAGCCTTCTTCCTAAGCATATATGTTGGAATATTTTTTGGGGTTGTATAACTCGTTACAATAATTGCCAAATGTCAAACCCAAGAACCATTAGATAAGTCCACATCCTTATACCCTAGAAAACATAGTTTGTTCCATCAAACACCGAGGTGCTTTTTGTGGAGAAACCTACTTGACTAGCCACTTGTGTCCCTGAAATCTACCTTCCAATGGTTAGACTATTTTCAAAAACTCATGAACCATGAATTTCGAAGATTGTGGGAATTGCAATGTTTCCATAGGATTTTATCATGTATGAGAGTATGGAACTAACATATAATCAAGAGCAACAAGCTTTCTATGTTGGGCAAGGTTGTCATTGATGTCAATATGATGACTAGCATTGTTGAAGCCCCATGTAAATGATGTCATCATTTGTTGATGTAATCCCTAAACTTAATGTTTGATATATGGTGCCCTAGCATTGTTGAAGATGCACATGATGCCCTAGCATTATCTAAGACATATGATGACACACTAAAGGCTGCCATGGATGAACATACATGAAAGGATCCCTAAATGCATGGATGAAACCCTAGATGCATAGAAAATCCCTAAGCCCTAGATAATTGATGTGAAGCCCTAAGCATTAATATTCATTAAGTCCTAGATAATTGATGACAAACCCAAAGCATTGCTAATCATTAAGCCCTAAATAATTGATGACAAACCCTAATATACCTTAGGCGTATAGATGAAGAATGTCTACGTGCATCTATTTCCTTCAATGAGGGTTAGAAATGCATTCCTACGTTGTCACAACATCTCAATGAATACATAAGCCTTGCAAGACCTTTTATGCTATCACAAGGGGACTATATGATGCCTTTAAAAAGACAGAAGGGAATTTTATAGGAGAAAGAAGAAAGTAATGAAAAAAAGGGGCATCCATCTAAGGAAGGAAAGTGGTACAATTTGTAAAGAAATGTCATTACAACGAAGTGCAGACTAGTCAAAGTATAATAACCAAAAGAAGTTCTTACAAAAAGAAAATTTCAAAAATATATATGATGCACAGGTTAGCCCTCAAGTTGGCCTTGTCCAAGCTAAATAGATGTGTTTCTTCAAAATGCAAATATGTATAAATTTAAGTTGCACGATATGGGGAAATGCGTACGAGTTTCCGAAACAAGTAGGGGTACGAAACATGACCCCCGCCCCCCAAACTTTGGAAATGGGTTAACACAATATATATATATATATATGTGTGTGTGTGTGTGTGTTATATAGGACATTTAAGAAAAACATACAAAATATTATTACATTATGATTAAATTGTCCAATTTCAGTGCATAAACTATAAGTCTATCAATTATACATGTCACATGATGATGAAACATACTAACACCACATTTACTCATGAATGATCACATAATGAGTAAAGCAGTCTCCAAAAGCATCCTTGATAAATGAGGTTTATTATAAATATATATCCAAAATCAGCCTTTATTATATATGAGGCTGCAAGTACAGTAAAGGCAAGTGGTTAATACTTCTTCTGTAGAGAGGTGTTGGAGCACCAATAGCTTCATCCACAATGTCAAAAGAAACAATCTCGATTAAACCCAAGCAAAAAGCTTGGTTTATGTACACTACAGCTTGAGGTCGTTGACACATTCTTATGAGCGGGCTCAATTTGATACAACATATATCACTTGGGACAACAACCTAGAGGAGGATAATTTGGAGGATGAAGCCTTACATTTAGAACAGTTGGAAGTAGTGCTTTTGAAAGATGACCGTCTGAATGATGAGGATGACGGTCATCAAGCAACAGCAGTAGCATCAACAGCAATGCCACCCCCATCCACTAGCAGGGCTCAAGTTGCACCAGCTTTTCTGCCACATCCATCCACAGGTCATGTGCCTCCTGGTTGTGGATGTGATTCACAACCATTCCAAAGTCAAATTATGCGAGAGGAGACTCCCATTGTTCATAGATCACGACAAAAGAAATTAGAAGTTTCTCGTGGCAAGGAGAAATTTTAGTAGATAGTATATTTAGTAGTCTTTTCTAGTTTCTAGTACTTTTTGAAACTATTTACTCTTTCATATTTATTATGGTATTTTTTGTAAACGATATATGACAATTTAAGTTTAAAGTTAGCAATTACAACTCATTGGTAATGAATTATGAATATGATGTTTCGTTAAATGTTTCATTTCATGTTTGATATTCTTTGTTATAGTTTGGTAATGGTTACAAGTACAACCTTAGTGATGACAAATGTAATATACTGAATTTTGAAACTTTAAGGTTGATGAAAAACGAGATGTTGTCGACCTATGGTTGATGAAGATTATAACTACTAGATGACTAACGTATATGGTTTAATCCATGCTTTTACGTCTTTTATAACTAATTCATCATTCTACATGCTTTTGTTGACATATATACATCAAAATATACAAAAATACATATTATATAAAAAACACTCCCAGCCAGGAAGCTTCTGAAAATTGTCACTGCCGCTTCCAAGAATATTATAGATATTAATATTTCTTATTTTTGGACACTAGACGCCATCTACAGCCCTTTTTAATGTGTTTTGGTTCAGATATGGATTGTACTCAGCACTAATTTCTTTTATAACAACCCTTGCAATTTAATGAGAAAATTTTGCACACTCGTCTCAACGTTGTTTTTCTAATTTGTTTCTGGTTCTAGTCCAATTCCAATTATTGGGATCAACTGATTTAGCCACCAATCCAGTTCTGATATCATCACTTGGAATCTCTGCAACCTGTAGCTGCCACTGAAAATTCCAGATCAATGATTTTGCTGCTGAGAGAAGAAAGCCCATGAATATACAGAATCACCTGTGTTTTCAATGGGGTAAAAGTATGCAAAATATTCATTCTAGCTGTGCAATTTATCGTGCTTACTATCTAAGAATCAAAGTTTAAGTTTGACAAACATTGCCATAAAAACCATTAGTATCAGTTAACTTTTTGCACCTAACAAAGTTTTCCATGGCCCTTTTGAGCAGGACAAAGCATTGACAAGGAATTCTAGGAGAGGCAAATGTGACCTGACAACCCCCTTGTGTCCCTAACAGCAGCATTACTGGATGACGCATCCTGCGGCATCTTAACCTGTAAACCAAGAAATAAGCATATAAAAATACATCAAGAGGACAGTGTCATGAAATTGACTATATCATGTCATAAATGCTAAAAGCATAGATAGATAGAATAAATTTTGGAGTTCCACAAACAAATTATCAACCAACTTCAGAATATTAATTTCGGTTCTTAAAAGTGATCTCCGACAGCAAACAACTTTAAGGAAACAATGTATTGCAACATTCATTTCATGCATAGCTTATCCAAGCATACATCAAAAGAGACATTCACAAAAAGTTTCATGCAGCCTACTAAAAAATGAAACTGTGATTAGATAAATTGCAATTACAGCATGACATCCAGAAAAATGTCACTGAAAATTCACCACATACAAAATTGTTAGCTTTCCTCAAAAAATAACTCTCTTATGATACAGCAAGTACTTGGAAAAGGAAAGAGTCTATCTACCTCCACATACAGTCTCTCCTCAATGAAGTTAACTTTAATATGCCCACTGATACCTTTCTTCTTCAAGTGTCCATTGAATCTGAAATTCAGTGGAGATAACTTCAGAAATAATCTCTTAGCCTGGCATTGACCGTTTGAATAGAAAAGTATAAAGAACAAGCATAGGATGTAAAAACCAAAGTTTGAAAAACAAACATGACATTAACGACTTCAAATTCCCATTGTATCAGCCATGGACAAGTGATTGTTGGTTTGCATCTGTGCAGTTTCAAACTTGGACCTATTCATTGTTTTGAACTAAAAGAGGTCCTTTTGAAATATTCAATAGATTTCTCTCCAATCACAAAGGTTAATATTCAAAGGATATCTACAGAAAAAACCAATAAGCCCACCAAAAATAATTTTCTTAGTCTAGGGTATTCTACATCAGAACTCAAAATATGCTTTCCAAATAGATTAACAAAGTACTGTACTGATGCTGCTTGGTGTCCCTGCACACATATGGCCTGATATATTGCCATCCATAAAATGTGAATGCTAGAAAGGAATAGTTTCAATGCTTATATTGCTTCAGGTTCAATAAGTTGACAAAGGCTATAACAATACTGTTTGAACAGAATACAGAAGGATACTTATTCATCACACTAGAGAAAACAATACTACAGCTTTGAGAATGAAGTGTTAAACACATATCCGCATCAAACTTCCAATCGCATCCATCAACCTTAATTCAAAAAATCTAGGTAAACAGGTAAAACATCTTACCTAGCACAATGAAGCATGGAAACCAGCAAACATAACCAGTATTTTAATATCTATGCAATAAAAATGAAAATAAAAAAATGAAATTCTTACTGCCAAGTTAATTGACGTCTCAATAGAGCTGCATTTCTTTGAAACTTTGTGCGTCGCACCTCCAATGCTTCACGACATGCCTGCACAATTGAAGCGAATGGATTGAACAGACTACCAGTAAAGCATATAAAATATATCAAATAAATGTGGTTTCTACATTTAGAATGCAACATAAAGGTATCTAATGTACAACTCAACCTAGCATGAACCAAGTAGTAGAAACTTTCAAACAACATAAAAGCATCAACACATCAGCATCTAATAGACTCACAAAACACAGTGCAAGTATCCAAGGGGCTCATACTGCAGAATTACAGCATCCCCATCTCAGCTACTATGTATAAACAGGGATGGCACATACTCATATTAAGCAACCAAACAGGTACTTAGTGTACTCTAACATACTACCTCTGTCAGTGAATAATCCTAGCATTGGAAACCTGGCTATGTTGTATAAAAAGCTACAAAGCCTTAAATAAACAGAGATCAGAGATGGGAAACATGCCCAAACATGAACCCCTGATCTGTGGAATAGTTCTAACTTGATCCAAGGGTGATTATTACCCAAAATCATGCAAATTACAGCTGTACATTGCCCTATCCTTCGCTAATTGACTTACAATTGCAACACTGACAGGCCATAAGATCACACTACCCAGGCATCTTCTACCTTTTCTAGGTTTAGAGGAGAACTTGGCCTTAACCATAGTCAATCTCAATCTCCAATCCCTCATTTTCACTCTTGCCCATTAACCCACTCTGGCATTTTCATAATGTGAATAAGTTTTAAAAAGCAAGGTTGTGTTCTTTGTTCACTATACAATTAAAAGACTAATTTATTAGACCAAAAAATAAAAAATAAAAATAAAAATATCGTATCTGCTCAAAATAAACCAAATAAACCTGAATCAAATATCAAACAGCTGAAAAACATGCACATCCTAATAGATCTACTCTCAAACAGCTCTAAAACAATCAAATCTGCTCACAACCAGCACCAAATCAGTAAATTTTTATTTGGATCTGCTTAAACCCAATAAATCAGCAACTAATGCTTCCAAATCTGCAAATATGGGCAACAATACACTTACAAACAGCTCAAAGCTTCTTCCAATTCCTCTGCAACGTCAAGAAATCAGAGAAATTAGACTGATTTGACTGTCAAACATTCAACACAGTCCAAAATTTTGATGAGTAGACTACTTGGAAAGTCCATACGGCTCTAATTTTTTAATAACTTGTGCATACAGTTAATCCATGAAGTCATATTGCAGCTGTACAGATAACTTTGTTGTACAGCTGTGCTATACTGTCATATGGCTCAGTTTACACATTTTATTTTTAATGATTTGAACACGGTTTTAAACCAGAAATTTTCAAACCTGACTTTTAAAACTACAAATTCAATTGATTTTGGCTTCGAGTGACCTGAAATTCTCTTGGCTCTTTGATGTGTCACAATAGTGATCAATCTCTGCCCACAGCAATCCCTATCTCCTCATGCTCACACAGAATTTGGAGAACCCAAACTGTTAGGTTGCAAGAGTGGAAACCTTGCCTTTCAAAGCCCTGAGACTCTTGATATCACTTCGAGAATGATGGGCTCTAATACAGTATCATGATAACATGAACACCTAAAGGAAACCAAGATTGCATTCATAATGAGAAAGAAAAAGCTATCAAAGGTTTTAGGAATTTAATTGACGAAGTCTAGATGCATCCTTGCCACCAAAGGTTTTAGGTATTTAATGAATATAGGCAACGTCGCAACGAGACTAACAGAGAGCCTCTCAAGAGGATGATATCAAGTGTCAAATATCGACGACATAACTGCACAAAGCTAAAAGTCTTCCATACCGCTCAACATATTAGACTTTACATAAGCCAATTATATCCAGTGTGTCACTCTTTAAGATGAATTGATTTATATCAAATTTCTAAGGTTGAGTGTAAAAAGACTTAGAGCGAACAATGGGTCTGTTGCCTCAAAATCTAGCAGGTTTTTGTGAGGGGAGCTCACAAGACAAGAACTAGACCAAGGGACAACAATATGAGGTGTGTCTAGTTGCCGCAAAATCTAGCAGGTCTTATAGAGGGGTGCTCTACAAGGCAACCACTAGTCTAGCTGACAACAATGGGGTGTGGCCAACTGTCACCACAGCCACTACTCCCTTGCTGTTTATGGACTTTCACCAATGGGAGGCTTCCCAATATATAGGTCACCTATAAGAGATATTCTAGGCTTAAAGGTTTAAGGTGACAAAAGAGGCTTCCAAAGGATGATGCTTTTTAAGAACAAGGCTTAAACAATGAGAATAAAGTAATACAGATCCCTAAGAGAGACTCAATTAGGGAACACTAGACCTAGTGCTTGAGTGATAGCATGCAAAATGGAATGGCCTAAGGTCAAGGTAGAAAGAAAAAATTTCGAACGATGTATTCCAGCAAATAATGGCCTCTGAAACCTTCAAGAAGTCCTCAAGTTGAAGCTTAGCCAAGCTAGGGATTTCCTAGAGCAAATTAACTAGGGCAAAAGAAAGTAAGGCTTAATGTGGATGGATTGGCTACCAAAGAGGTTGATTTTGAGGCAACCAAGTATATCCTTCATGTCGAATCCTTCCACCACCAAAAATTCCCCTACTAGGTAAATTTGGTCCAAGCCCTAGTTAGGTCGCTTATCCTTAAGAAGGCCAAGTAAGAGAGAGAAAAGAGAGTGAAATTCAATTTACCGAAGATATAAATTTTGATCACCAATTTGACAGGGCCAATGCCTAGACCTTGGGTTGATGAAGTCCATGGTTGCTTAAGATTAGCTAAATCTTGCAAAGGAGTAAGGATGTTTTGATTCCCTAGCACAAAACCCTAGCTATTATCTTTTTCAAGGATCAATGACACTTGAAAGAGCTACAACAAGAGTTCACCAAGGGGATTGTCATTCGCATTACATATATGAGTAATGCATACAATGATGACATCTAGATTCTATACAAATAACCTTAAATAATCAATGGTGCAATGGAAAACCCCTAGATAACCATTACATTACATACTTTAGACATACAATCGAAAATTTATAAATCGCAAGATACACTACAAGATGAAATGCGCAAATATCCAATATTGATCCAAGATAACTTCTCAAAACACAAGAAAGTAGCTCCAATAGACAAAATTGCCCCTGGATCAAATCTTATCCAAGATGCAAAGAGCTTGAATTCTCCTAAGGACGGCCAAGATAGTCCAAGTGATGATGAATAGAATGAATGAGCCTCTCCTCTATTTATATGAGTAGGACACCTAATTAGCCCCTAAAAACAAGTTTGATCACTAAACATCCTTGGGTTACAAGCCAACCCACTGGATTTCATCATAAATGCTCAAACAAGCCCACACATGTGAGTTGCTAGGCTTCTAGGGTTGACGCCATGCATAAAATGGATTCTGAATGCCATGTCCAAGTGCTAGGAGGTGTGAAATGTGACGTAGAAGCATGTAAAAATCGTGATTTGAGGGTTGGCCCTCAAATCCACCTCAATGGCTCCCTGTGGTCCCAAAATTCAGCTGGGGCACCACAAACTGGTCTCTATATGTCTCTAACCACTTAAAGTGTCCATCATTGCTCCAGTGTTGAAGACATTTCAGGAGCAACTAGCCCTCCCTAGTCTTTGAAGATGAGACCATCCTCATCAGGGCCCCAAATCAATAGCCATCACTCAATTACTGCTAAGGTTGACCTAAGGGAATGTTGGGTCCAAGTGTGTCATTCTAAAGATTTATCAAATCTAATTCAAAGTGGTAAAACGTCATATGGATGCAAGGGGCTCCTTGGTACATGTGTCAAAAGTCGTTGCTACTAGGAGGCCCAAGAGTGTCAACTCTTTACCTATTTGTGCCAATATACTTCTCTAATGGCCTAGGTACTAGAGGAAAGTTGCCCAAGGCATGGATTGTTGAACCACCTAACAATCACAACATAGATTCTAGTAAAAGCAACCAGTCGTTAGGGGTTGTTACCACACAATTTAGCAAGGCCCTAGGAGGGGAACATACAGGACAACTACTAGACCAAGTGACAACAATAGGACAATATAATGTTCCTAAATGGAAATTAATAGCAAATACCAAGCAATGAACTAGGAACAACAAATAAATTGAAACTAATAGACAACAATTAAACACCAAAATGTCTAGCAACACAATCTGAACCATTTCATTAATATTATGATGAAAAAGTACATATAATGGACTAAAATGGTAGAATTTGTGCTTGTTATGCAAGTTGAGCAAAACCCGAAAATGATAGCTCAATCCCAAATGTGGAAGTACCACCGAAATGATCTACACACTACCTAGAAATAACCTACTACAAGATCGTTGAATGGAATTGGAGAATATGCTCAAAATATTTCCAAGAATTCTCTAAAACATCAGCTCTAAACTCCTCCCCCAAAACCCAAAAATGGTTTGGGTCGAATCCAAATGATGTAGAAGCTCTTCAAAGAGGTGCAAGTGGTTCTCTCGCTGTCTATGCACCCTACTAGAAATTTTTCATTATAAATTGCTCAGAAAATTTTGAAAAATTAGTTGTAGGCTCCTCACCCCCAATCCAACAAAACCCAAAAATCATTTGGGCTAATTCCAATTGACCAGGAATGCCCAAAAAATGTGAATTTCCCAGCCAGACAGTGTTTCTCCCAACAAAAGAGAAACTGCTAAGAAGTGGTCAAAATCCTCTTGCAAATAGCTGAGAAATTGTGCACAAAATATCCTCCAGAAAATAGCAATATTTCCCAGCTAAAATCGAAGCAACAACCAGCTCTAAATCTTTTGCTAAATTCCCAGTCTACCAACCCCTGCGCAGACCCTAGAAAATGGAATTCGGCCCAACCTAACAACAATGCTTTAGCTCGTAAATTGGGTGCCAATCTCTTCCTCCGACCAATAGAAAATCTCCTGCAAAAGCCTGGAACCTGCAATAGAAGGAAGCTACTCCAAATAAACTTCGGGGTTTGTCTTTTGTGCCCAAGAATAGCGAATAATTGAGTGGAATCACTGCAATAAACTCCAATGGAAGTCCTAAAATAGACTCCCAAAAGATTCACTAGGGAGACACTCGAAGTTCTCTAAAATGTGCTTGAGTTTCGCTTGAAACTCTTTAGCTAAAACAACTATGCTCCTCTTGTGCTCAACAACCTCCAAGAGAATTCGATCTCAGACAATAGATGGACAAAAGATGCTCAACAAATGAATCCATCCTCCTTTTATAATTTCTCCCCATGCTTCTAAACTCCATTTTTATTATTATTTTATTGGTAAGGGTCGTTTTTCACTAAGTGAGTTTCCCCTTTAATAAATAATAATTTGTCGCCAATCGTTAATAATACTTGCCAACTTTTGTTAAAATTGGCAACTATGGCCAAATTCCAATTTGGATAGCTCCGTTGATGGAGATGATGATTGCAATGAATTCCTCTTTTCGAGAGGACCAAAATCGATCTAAAGATCATCAAATTTCAACAAGGGAAAGTGTATTTTTGAATTATCAGCCCACATGTGCATATTTGATCAAGTCGGCCCTATTACCGCTCAAACTAGCAGGGGACCTAAAGGGAAAATGCTAGGCCAAGGGAAACAAATAGAGACTTAGCCCATTGTCACCTCAACTAAGACTCCCTTCTATTTACGGAATTTCACCGATGGAGTCACCGATGAAAGATAAGTCAATGAGATGATCGGGGTGACCCTAATAATACCTATCCTAGAAGAGTTAGAAATATAAGGCTTGCTTGCTTTCTAAGCAAGTTACAATGTCTTCTAGGGAAAGGACGGAAGGATTTAAGCATTAGGTTTATGGTATATGACTTATGAAGGAACTTGCCAATCCCTAAAATCCTTATTGCAATTGGTATCCAGAATGGTTCCTGAAGAATTGTCTTTTCAATTGAATGGGACCAAGTGGACCCGGTCTAGGATAGGAGGAATGAGTATGGCAACCAATGATGTTCTTACCCTAGACAAGATGGGGAAGGATCAAAGAAAGAATTTTCACCTGAAAGTGTTGATTTGATCCTATGAGGTACTAGCCATGGGGAAGCTAACACAAAATTTGATCGCAGACCTTGGGCTTGGATTTTCTCCCAACGCCACTGTCAGAATGGCTTCAAAATTGGAGACCTTGAGGAAACACCAATGCAGGAGACCCTAGGAGATCGAACTTTTTTGAGGGCTAGATTGTCGGAAAATCGATGCCCTAGGTACCCCAACTTGGCTAAACCTGAATGAAGGTGAAAGGATGAGATTTTTTGATGACCACCTTTTGGTAGATTAGTGCCATAGCCTTGGGAGCAAGGTTACTTGGGAATGGGAGTGAAAATAGGGAGTGGGAGCGACATTTTAAGAAGCTCCCAATTGGGAGTGTTTCCGGAAGCGTTTTTTATATAATATAAATATATGTTTTTATTTTTTATATTTTGATGCATATATGTCAACAAAAACAAGTAGAATGATGAATTAGATATAAAAAACATAGATTGAACCATATAACAACAATCATCTAGAAGTTATAATCTTCATCAACCATGTCCACAAGTTAGTAACATACAACATATTAAGTCTCATGATTCATCAATCTTAAAGTTTCAAGCTTTCAAAATTTAATACATAACATTTATCATAATTGATCGCCAAAGTTGTACTTGTAAGCTAAGTGTAACCATTACAACAAAGAATATCTAACATGAGATGAAATTAAATGAAACAACTTTCAACTTTCACGAAGCATTATATTCATAATTCATTACCAATGAGTTATAATTGTCAACTTCAAACTTCCAACTTAAATTGTCATATATTGTTTACAAAAATATCATAATAAATATGAAAGAGTCAACAATTATTAAACGTTAAAACTACTAGAAACTAGAAAAGACAAGTAAATCTATCATCTACAGCCTCCTTTTGTCGCCACGAATAATGTCTAATTTCTAAGCAGGTCGTGGTGGTCTTCTAGGAGTCTCCTCCGGAATAGTCCCACAACCAGAACCAGAAGGCAAATGCCATCCACATGTGGATGTACATGGAGGCGGTGACAGCAAAGGAACAAGACTTCGAACTCGAGCACTACTACTGGATGGTGAGGTTGGCATGGTTGTTGCTTCATCTTCATCTCTCGTAAGTTCTGCTTCCAGTTCTTCAAGATGTACAGTGCCATTCTCCAAATTATCGGCCTCTAGATAGTTCTACCAAATTTAATATGTTGGATCCTCATAAGCCAAATCACAGTAATGACTCAAAAACCTCAAGTTGTAGTGCACATAAACCAAGCTTTCTGCGCGGTTATCAATTAGTTTGTTTCTTCTCACGTTATGTATGAAGTTGTAGGTGCTCCAACACCTCTCTGCAGAAGAAGTATTTACAACATGTGAGAGAACCTTTTTTCCCAATTTTGACAGAAGTCAAAAGTCGCCATATGCCTCCCACCATGTGAGAGAATCAAATATGTCTTTATCTTCCATTACATGCAAAGAAACAAACAAACCAATGCAACTAAAATATCTGTCTAATTCAAGACGCAGATTAGCACATTCCTCCCTATTAGGTACCAACTTGTCTAATGCTTCCGATATCCTGTAGATACCTCTAGAACTGTATGGGGTTTGACCCTAACTGCACCCCCAGGTACAAGTTGGCCCAACCAAGATGGAGAGTAGTATTTTGGCATAAGGATATACACCAAGGCATGTAGTGGAACATTAAGTTTATTCCATCGTGTACACACACAATTGCGAATTAGTGTATACAAGTTGGCATCGTCTTTTTGAACAATACCTTTTATTTATCCTCAATAATTGCTCTTGCTGCGTTACAATTAGCAACATTATCAGTGATGACTTGGATGACATTGTATGGCCCAATAAGTTCAATTGTTTCAAGTAATGGTTCTGCAATGTTGATGTCGATCATGAACTTCTCTAAGTAATATGGCACCACTAACAAACACAGCAAGAACACTTATCAATGGCTTGCCTTTTACATTTGTCCATCCATCAAATACAATGGACATCCCATGCTCAGTCCAAGAATTTTTCATTCTACTCAAAGAATGTGATATTTTTGCTTTTTCATGATCAAGTCCAAAGGTTCTAGCCTTGTCATACCCAGGGCTCTTGTATCCTTTAAGGGCATCATTTATTGCAAAAACTATTTCATGCCAATAAGGTGAGCGAAGAACATTGAATGGTATCCCACATGAATAGAGAAACCAGTAAACTTCTGAATCCACATCATTCCTACACCCTTCATAAAGGAAATCTGATATGGTTCTATGCCTTAAAGAGATGTTTGGTGACCCTGTGCCCCCATATCCACTGCCATGTGAAGATGCTAAAGGAGTTCTTTGTGCATGTTGATGTGAATGTGAGCTTGGTTCGAAGAAACCCTTTGATTTTCTACATTTGTATTGGGCTCCATCTCTTCCCTTATGTATTTGGCTCTATCTATTGTTGACACACTTGTACAAGTTTTGATTTTTATTGCTTTATCTTTATCCCATGCCCTTTTCCCACAGAGGTGCCTTCTGGCATGGGTGTATGAACCTGTGTAAGTTTTGTTGCAATGGGAGTAGTCAAATTTAGTGGTTCCACCCCTTTTCCCTGCTTCAAGCCTAGAAACATATTTCCACAATGCAGTTTGGTCTTCTTTAGTTTTTTGAGTTGAATCATGTTCACTCTCTTCCTCCTCACCAAGGTACTCCTCTCCCGAGTTTTCGTCAAATCCACTGTAACCCACTTCTTCATCCTCTTCTTCAGGCTCAAACATCCTCCTTCTACTCTACAACACCATAATAACCAAAAAAGGAACCAAGAAGAAGAAAATGCCAAGCCATATAACCATGATGGTTGAAATTTGAAGTTTTGAATCTACAAAAAAATGGAGGAATGGAAATGGGAAATACAAGGGAAAAAAATAAATATATATATATATATATAAATAGCAATGAACATAAAAAAAAGAGTGTAGATCCTACCTCTTTGGCCTTCAATCCCAAGCTCCAATCAACCCTTGCAAGCTCCTCAAGCTCCTCTCTCACCAAGCTCCTCTCCAAGCTTCAAACTCTCTCTTGCTTCAAACTCTCTTGCTCAAGCTCTCAATGGATGAAGCGAATAATGGGAGGGGAGAGGGTCTATTTATTTTTCCCCCCTCCACTTTCCCTCCCTTTTATCTCTCCTCTCCACTAGTGGCATCACCCTCCCTCTCGGCTACAGTCCTTTTTTTCGCCGGCTGGGAGTGTTCTCCAAAGGGGGAGTGATCGCTCCCCAAGCACTGCCCCTCTGAAAAACGCTCCCCGAGCATACAGGAGCAGTCAAGGAGCGAATGCTCCTGACTACTCCGGAAAACGCTTTGGCGAATACAAGGAGGGGTTTTCCTTTCCACTCCCAAAATCGCTCCCACTTCGGGAGTGCGCTCCCGCCCGGAGCGCGAATTGGGAGCGGGGGCGTGAGGGGGAGGGGGGAGTGCTCTCTCACAACATTGCTTGGGAGAATGGAGTCTATGATGAAATAATGAGTAGGATTCTTGATTCTTGTTCAAGGAGGCCTCGAGATCACTTCCATAACCTTTTAGGTCAAGGAGAAGCAATCTTGCAACGTTTATATTTCGATGTGAAAAGGAGATGCCTTATCAAGGTCGAATTCTTTTATTGAATTACCCCTAGGAGATTTCGTTCAAATTACATGGCCCATACATTGAGAGATGTTATAATAGAGACATAATTCCATAATTTTAAGCAGTAAATGCATGCAGCAATTAGCACTAGAAATAGCGAAAATTTCAGTCCAATGTATATGACAAAGTAAACTAGAATAACATTGAAAGCATGTAATTACATGTAACAAAGTATATCCAACCATCCACAATTGACAAAAGAGAAGCTCCAAGATAAGATAGACCAATATCCACACATCAAAACTCATCCATAAAGATCCAATTCATCCTCTAGAAAAAATGTGAAATTCTCAACAGAGAGAAGAGATCCAATCCAAAGTGAGTAAATGAACTCATCTAAATTGTATTTACGGACAAATTAGGAGTTTGAATTAGCCTCCTTGGCTTACATAAGCCCCAAAAATAAAATAATGTTCTAATAATTCAACTTTTGGTGACAAGCCCACCAAACTAGCTAAAAAATGAAAGATTAAGCCTCTCAAGAGGTCAAATAATAATATATGCATGTCATAGGCCCTCTAAGAGGCCTAATGAGGTCCATGGGTGCCATAATGAAGAATAGGACCATCAAAAGCAGTGGACAAGGGGTTGGACCCTTGTAATAACCTGTGGTGCTCCAAATGACATGTGGGGGCACACAAGTGTCCCCATGGGTCTCCAAACAAATCAAAGACGCCTGTAGATCACCTACAAGGGCTAAGATGATGGTGTAGGTGATGCCACATCATTACAAAAGTCCTGGATCATTTGTTAAGTGTATGGCGCAACTCTGGGGCTAGCTGGGCATGATGAATCAGGTACATCTTCCTCGTCGAATTAGTGAACCACGAGCAATCTCTGAATGGCTAAGGAGATCCATGGAGTGTTGTCTATTGCTGTGGAAGCCCATGGCTCTCAACGCACACCCTAGATGTACCAATGTAGCCCTCTGGAGGATTAGGACCCCGTATAGGGAGACCAAACCCAAAATGGAGACCATCTGCAATCCTACATAAGATCCAATGTGTCCCCTAGCCTTCCAATACAGCAAGTCATTAGAGAAATAGAGTAAATGGGCTTAACAATCATGGACCACAAGTAGGGACTTCATAATGGCCTGCCCTTCCATAATGGGCTTCAGGATGTGCCAATGTCTCCTAAACTCAAAATGGGGTTAACCAATAATCCTATTAGGTGGTTTCTATTTCTAAAGGGGGTAATATAGTCAAGGTACATCCATCAAAAGGTGGTCGCATGTGACAAATAGGTGAATGAAATAGGGGATGAGAATGGGAAGCCCTGGGTCACATGCTAGAGTACAAGGGTAGCTAATAAGAGGGAAGCCCACACTTGGGTTTATAATGTGTAGGAAGATGCAATTGTCATAAATGAGGTGCCTCGGCCTTGATTTTTTGACCCTTCTTTATATTCCTTTTTCCTTTTATGATTTTCTTGACTAACTGCTCAGGGCTCAAGGGGTAAGAGCATGATGTATAAGATATAGCAGTGAATACCCCCTTTTAAGGTGGGGTAGTTCATTTCCCACTAGGGGTTGGGACAATCATGGGTACTCATATGATGAAGAAGGCTCATAAAACCTGTAGGAACCAGGGTGATGGCCATCATGATGGGGTAGAGCACATGTATTGGCTTTTGCCCCACGTGCTAAATGTGTCTGTCCTATCCATCTTTTGCATTTTGTGGTACATTTTCTTGTTGAATGTGGCCAAAAATGCTTTTATCTTTATTTTTAGTTGCATCCACCTCTAGGCTTCATTCCAGGCTATGACCCAAGGTGTGGGAAAGGGAAGAGGCATGCTAACCCTATGTGGACCCAATGGAGGAAAGTGGACCCAGCTGGTAGAAATGATGAATGGGGAAATAATGAGTGGAAAGAGGGTAATATAAGCGGATCATGGACCAGGACCACGCAACGAAAATTGAGGTTTACCATGAAATACCATCCCTAAAGCCAAATGGTCAATAAAAGAGATCCCACACTACTAGAATACAAGGTTAATATCCAAAAGGGGTCTAGGGGACAAGGGCACAGACCTAGCCCATTCTTCCTGTCGAATACCCACATTAATTCATGCTCAGAAGTGTCCATAATAATCAAACTACAATACTCACTTACCAAATGACAAGGCATACCTTTAGGTTCGGGAGGCCCACCTTCAAGCATACGATCATGGCAGATGGGCGAGTGACCACATCGCTGGCTCAAGTGGCGAAGAAATGGCACAATGAACTAGCTAGTGGTTGCAAGGGTCTGTTGGCTGTCGGTTAAGGACCATCTTGTAGAAAATAAATTCTCCTAGGGATATTACCCACAAAATGGTGGGTAACATCTGGCTCCAACTGGGACGTGATTGCTCAAAGGAGTGGGCGAAGCTACTCGAACGGAAGGTCACGAGAACTCCAACAATCTCTTAGTTACCATAGACCTGTCACTTGCACATATGATACATGGAAAAACACAATGTGGCATGTGGCATGCTTTCACACATCTCATGATCGCACATGTTATATGTTAAGCCATAAAATCAACAGAAGATAAAATATGCAAATATGCATCTATCTACCATGAGAAATATCATATGATGTTAGTTCTAATGCGAAAATCAATATGCAATGCATCCTACCCTAACATGCATATAGTAACGCTAATAATAAGAGTAATCATAATGCTAGTGCAACCAACATATCATCACATCAATATACATATGCCTTTCAGTATGATTACTCATGCAACAACTCCCAAGTCAAATGTGGACATAGTCACATGGCGGATGAAGCAAGTGGGAGGCAGGAAAATATGATCTCCATCTGAGGTAAAGGGAAGTCCTAGGAGAAAGGAAAATGGTCAATCTAGAGGTCCCGGACTTTCCTTCTAGGTACACAATGGTGGAATGAATGATCACTCTCAAGAGCTCTTCATCACAATCATTGTTTGTAATATCATGCTTTGAAGATGTCACACGGTTGTGATGAGAGGGCAACGAAGGGTGAGAGAAAGAAGGAGTGCAACAAATAGGTCGCTCAATGTGATGGTCAAAGGATGTATCAACAAGGATAAAATATATTCAATGAAGGGTTCTTTCTTGACACCATATCAGAGAGGGGAAAAGGGGCATGGTCACTTGAGGTTATACCGAAAGGGATGAGGGACTTGAGGAAGACTCAAGGTGATGAACAAGACGGAAAGGCAAAGGGGAGGGTGAGGTGTCATATTCAATGGGTTTCCTTCCCTGCAATCTAAAGGCTCAAGTGATTCGAATACATAATCATAAGGTGGGTAAGTAAGAGCCCCATTGCTTTCCTCATTATAAGCATCAAAGATTGGGCTTTCATTAAAAGGAGAGTCAAAGATTTGGCATTCATTAAAAGGAGAGTCAATCACATCCATCAAAGATTGTCCTTCTTCATGCAAGGGAAAATAATAGTTCTCCTACCCAAGGGTATCGATGGAGCTGTCAACACAAGTAATGCCTAGGATAAAGGAAAAACCAATCTCAATCTCATCTTCTTTGTCAGTATCATAAATGGGAGCACAATCAAATTGAGGCCCAACAATCTCCCATTTCTCCTTTTCAATGTGGAAATAATCTCCAATGTCATCTTCCAACGAGCTTATGTGATCACCTTCCTCAAGGTTCTCAAAAGGAGAGTCATCAAGAGTGATACCCTTGAGAAAGGTAAGTTCAATCTCGACCTTACTTTCCATAGCCTCATTCTCCTCAACACATGTGCTCTCAGAATCATCCTGTCCATCCTGCAGCCCCAACGAGGGCTCATCTTCGAGATTCTCAAGGTCATCTTCATCTTGGTTGGTTGATAAGCGAGACCCCTCTTCTTCTCTCTTCTCTTGAAGAACAATGGCTACAGTATTTGTTACATGATTTTGGTAATATGCTTCTAGGAGGAGAGCATTAGTGGGGTTCTCTTTATATTCACATTTCATCTTATGAAGCTTCACCTCTTCATCATATAAATGGGAGAATACTTCATTAGAATTACATTCCCTTACTAACCCCCTGCATGACCTACTATATTCATCCATTCTTTCTTGCGTGATTTGGAGGCTTTCAGGATCCAACTCTTCATCATCCTCAGAGGAGATGTCTTTTACGTCACTGTTATTCTCACCCAATTCCACAACTAGTATTTGCTCATCATCCTCATTTTCTTAGTCATCCTGGTCATCCAAATCCTCATCTGGTAATGAGCCAAATTTTTCCTTGATCTTGTGAGGCAAGGAATTAAATGCACCAGTATAATACGCAAGCTCCAAAAAGAGATAACATGTGGGTCCTTCTTCATACTCCTTCCTTATGATGTCGAGTTTTGACCTGCTCTTGTTATAAAAATTGAGTATGAAGTCCTCATTCTTGTGCTCTATCAAATGATCACAAAGCTCAAACCACGAATCCAATCTTTCCCATAGGTCTTGTTCTTTTTCGGGGCTAATGTTGTGGATACTTTCTTTAACCATTTTTCATGATCTTGCATATTATGCGAAAATGGAGTCGCCAGAGCGAATTAAAATGCCTTCACAAATGCTCGCTTCACCCTACAAGCATTGACATTGAAGTTCAATGAGGAACTAGGACTTTGTTCCTCCAATGGAGTCACCAAATGATATATCAATAATGTCGTATGAGGAATAAAGCACACATTTCATGTCCCTGGCAACAGCGCCAAAATGCTACCACTCAAACTAGCAGACAACCTAAAGTGCAAATGCTAGACCAATGGCAACAAATGGAGACTTAGCCCACTGTCACATCAGTTAAGGCTCCCTTCTATTTACGGACTTTCACCGATGGGAGGAGACCCAGTATATTATGGAATTACTGATGAAGCATAAGTCAATGAGATGATGGGGGTGACCCTAATAATCCCTTTCCTGGCAGAGTTAGAACGATAAGGCTTGTTTGCTTTCTAAGCAAGGTACATTGTCTTCTAGGGAAAGGAAGGGAGCATGTAAGGGTTAGGTTTATGGGATATGACATATGACGGAACTTGCCAATCGCTAAAATCTTTATTGCAATTGGTATCCCGAATGGTTCTTCAAAAATTGTCTATTCAAAGGAACATGACCACACGGGACCATGTGAACCCGGTTTAGGATAGGAGGAATGAGTATGGCAACTAATGATGATCTTACCCTAGACAAGGTGGGAAAAGGATCAAAGAAATAATTTTCACTTGAAAGTGTTGATTCAATCTTATGAGGTACTAGCCTTGGGGATGCTAAGGAAAAATTTGATCCCGGAGCTAGGACTTGGCTTTTCTCCCAACTCCACCGTCGGAAGGCTTCAAAATTGGAGGAGACCTTGAGGAAACATCAGCGCAGGAGACCCTAGAAAATCGAACTTTTTGGAGGGCTAGCTTGTCAAGAAATTGATGCCCTAGGTACCCCAACTTGGCTATACCTGAATGAAGGTGAAAGGATGTGATTTTTTTGGTCATCGCCTTTTGGTAGATTAGTGCCTTAGTCTTGGGAGAATGGAGTCTATAATGAAATAATGCATAGGATTCTTGATTCTTGGTCAAGGAGGCCTCAAGATCACTTCTCTAGCCTTCTAGGTCAAGGAGAAGCAATATAGAATCTTTTATACTTCGATGTGCAAAGGAGATGGCTTATCAAGGTCGAATTCTTTTATAGAATTACCCTAGGAGATTTTGTTCATATTACATGGCCCATACTTTGAGAGACGGTATAATAGAGACAAATTTCCACAATTTTAAGCAATAAATGCACGCAAAAATTAGCCCTAGAAATAGCGAAAATATCAGTCCACTATATATGACAAAGTAAACAATGTGAAAATTCCTAGTCCAAAGAACCCCTACTGCAGCAAATCTAAATCTACTTCACCTACTTGATTTTGAAATTACATTCATCAAGTTATTCTTCTGAATAATGAAGCAAACTACTTCTGCAACCTACACTAATTAAATATTTGATCTCATGAAACAAAAAATAGACCAAACAACAAGATACATAGGACACACTTATTTTTCGACACAATAGTCCCTGAAAAAACCCAATACGGAAAAATTGGCACAACAGCTCTGAGGGTTTTATTATTATGCAGGAGAAATATCTGAATACAAATCTATGATGCTCACTAGCAATCCTTGACAGAGAAAAATACTTGCGAAAAATCTAAGTAAGTTTTACCTCACTTCACCCAACAGAATTCTCGCTGATCCGACACAAGACTGGCTAACCTAGACTATTTCTGCATTGGCCCTGTGTAGGCCTGCGTCAACTTTTCAGGCTCTGCGTCAGCCCTACATCACCTCTTCTGCCCTTTGGGTCAGCGTTCCCGATTGTTCCGACAGTTCTGGCTTTTGCGTGATAGGCAGCTTTTCTGCTCTATGCTGGCCCTTCTAGCTCTGCGTCAAAGCTGCGTGGGCCTAGATTGACCCAGTGTTAGCTCTCTCGACTACTGCATTGCTTCTCTGTTGGCTCTCTCCGCCTCTCTGTCAGTATTCTCCGGAAAGTCCTTCTCCCAAATTCTCACTACCCCTCTGCTGCAGAATGATCACTTAATTCGAAATCCTTAGCAAACCATGCCCTAGGGATTGAATTCTTGATCAATTCATTCTCTCCGTGTGTGTTTGCAAATGAACTCCAAGCCTCCATTTTATACTTTTCTTGTTGAGTCTTCAACAGTTGAGATTAAGTCTCTAATCAACGGCTAAGATTAAAACATGACTTGATCCACCTTCTAGATCATTCTCACCCATATTTTGATTAATACCCATCAATATTTTAATTTTCCTAAGTTTAGACTTAGAAAACCCATTAAAAATATTAATTATTTTAATAAAATATAATCCTGGTGGAGTTTCACCAAAAGGTTTCTTGGTTCTTTAAAACTCATGTGCCTTAGCGTCTCTACCAATTTTCAAGGCTAGAGCACTTCCGATACTACCAAAATCTAACACTCCCTCTTAGTGACGAAAGTGCTCTAGCAACAATGTCCAACTGCATGCTTCTCTGCTTCTAAAGCACCTCCTTTCTGCATTGTTGCTGCCACCAACATTGTGTTGTTGTTGCTATTGTACTACTACCCATGACACTGCCACTGCTGCATCTATACTATAGCTCCCTCTCAAATGCTGCATCTGCTATGCTGCTAGAACTACCACTGCTAACACTGCATCTGTATTGCAACACAGTTGCTAAGAAAAACAACTGAAAAACATCCAAAATTAGTAGAACTTAACTGTGTTCAAAATAATACAACAAATGTTGGAATTTGATTGTTGTTGATTCTGACCCTCTGAATCTTTTGTGCTGCTGACTCCTGCACTATGCCAAATGCATTGCTGCCAACCTTGCTCTGTGTTGATCAGTCTCTGGTCTCCAGCTACTCCTCAAGGATCCTGCCCACATGTAGTCCTCCTGACTACAGCTCAACATCGCCCCATCTCCCTCCTAGAGATGCCTGGGCACTCATGGCATACTCTTCCTCGTTGATCTTTGCGGTTGCAACCTTAGGATCGTGCTTCTCATACTTGTCCTTTTGCTTCAAAGGACAATGAGATGCAAAGTGACCCATCTCGCCACATCTGAAACATTTCACCTTCAAAATGTTCTTTTTCTGCTTCTGCTTCTGTTGTCCCTTCGATGTTAGAGCTGCGTTCTCCTCCTCCTTCATCTTTGTGCCACTCCCACTGTTTCCACTGAGGTTGACCTCCACTAGGTCCCTACTTAACTCCTCCTGTTGAAGAGCCACCCACATCTCCTCCCATGAATGTAGTTTTTCCCTACCCAATATGCTTTGGACAAAAACTTGTCATTCATCTGAGACTCCATTCAAGGCTATCCTCACCATCGTGATCGGCTGAAGAGTGGACCCCACTGTAGCAAGCTAGTCTCTAGTGCCCTGAAGACGTTGAAGATAGAGGTTCACCCCTTCTCCTTTCTGCATCAAAGTCCGTTGCAACTTCTGCTCTTAATACATCTTCCGTTGCTTGGAAAAGCCTTCACACAAAGACGACAAGGCTTCCCACATCTCCGAGGCTATATCCTTGCCCTGCAAGTGTGAGACCACATGACCTCAAACTCCATCGAGAATCAACGTCTTTGCCTTCCCTTGCTCAACCTTGTACTTCTTCCTTTGAACATTGTCAACAAGAACAACCACAGTACTCTTGATGTAGGCTTCGAGATCATATTCCTCCAAAACAGCTAAGATTCTGGACTTCCATATGACATAGTTGGAGGCTCCATCCAACCTATCATGATCTTTGAGCCCATGTGATGTCATCTCACCCAATGGTCGAACTGACTCCTCTACTCGCTGCTTAGCACAGCTGCCTAGCAAGTGAGAACCTTGAACTTTATGGTGAAAAGTTCTCTGAGGAGAAAGTTCCCCTTATATATTAGCCTTCGTTCTTTTCCAGCAGATTTCTGCCCCGACAACTATGCCCTTCAAGCACTGCGTTGAAGCTCTGCATCACTCCCTCTGCCTTTGCAAGCTCACAAGGAAATCATGCCTCTATGTCAACTCACTCAGAAAGAGATTTCCTTGAATCATCTTCCCGGCAAGGACTGCGCACTCCCTCCAAGGGAATTCGAACTGCTGCCAAGTGCAACTTTCAGCCTCACTACTCAACATTGAATCTGCTCTTCTTGTTTCAAAATCAATGCACCGATACCATGTGAAAATTCCTAATCTAAGGAACCCCTACTACAGCAAATCTGAATCTACTTCACCTACTTGATTTTGAAATTCAAATCGTCAAGTTATTCTTCTAGATACTGAAGCAAATTACTTTTGCAACCTACACTAATTAAATATCGGATCTCATGAAACAGAAAACGGAGCAAAGAAAAAGATACATAGGACACACTTATTTTTGTACACAATAGTCCCCGGAAAAACCCAATGCAAGAAAACCGATGCAGCATTTCCAAGGGTTTTATTATTATGTAGGAGAAATATTTCAATACAAATCTAGGATGCTCATCTACCAATCCTTTATAGAGAAAAACACTAGCGGAAAATCTGAGTGAGTTTTACCTCACTTCACCCAACAGAATTCTAGTTGATCCGGCACAAGATTGGCTAACCCCAATGTTGTAGCGGCTATAACCACCCTCCAAAATTTTGCCTTAACTTCGTTTTGGAGACTCCCTACCAACCATGCTAGCAGCATGTCTTGCACTATCAAGTAGATAGGCATCATTGGTTTTTCAGCGGCTTGCCAGCCTGTGCATGTTAGTTTGTTTCACTCCCCTCACAGGCTGCCACTCCGGACTTAGGCTAGTTGCTCGATGAGTAGCTCCCTTAGAAAATTGCACAATTCCGGAGGGGAACCAGCCTTCCGTCCAGAAATTGCACAAATCTGTTGGGCAGCCTACTGGGCTCAAAAATTGCGGAATGCAGTCAAACAACCTTCCTTGGGAAAATTGCACAATTTGGCCCAACATTGCAGTTCAACCGAGAAATTGTGAAAATCAGTTGGGCAGATAGCTGGGTAGATAGCTGAGCTCCAAAATTGCGTAGAGCAATCAGACAGGCTTCCTTGGAAAAACTGCGCAATCTGGCCAACACTACAGCTCAGTCCAGAAATTGCGCAATTCTGGACAGTAGTCACCTACTCCTCCCAGAAATTGCACTATCCCTCTGGGATAGTCAGCCCAACTCCCCCCAGAAATTGCGCAATTCCCTCTCTCAGTGGAGCAGGTTGTTGCATGTGCCTTCAAGTTGACCGGTTCCCTCCAGGACCGAGCAAAACTGATTTGCATGCATGGGTTGCTCTTCCCAAAATAGCAAAAGGAAGCATGCAAAAGGCATCCCTAGATTAAAGGATCTATTTTTAGCAGTTGGAGGTTACATGCATAAATCATTTTAGAAACCTCTCACCAAGTGTCATTTTTTCCTAGATTTGTGGCATGCGTGTCATAACCTCGATCTTATCAAAACTCATCAATCAGACGTTGCAGAGCTCATTCCTCACATCGACCTTGCAACTCTGACATCCCACATTGCATCCAGGAGTCTTCAGCACTTTCAACTTAGCTATTTCAGGGTAAGTCTGCTTTTCATGTCTTGCGCTGCGTTTCTGTCGCTTTTTGTGTTTCGCTTTGTGTGAGTGTTGTCTTCTTGATTTCAATGAGCGCTTGTTGTCGTTTCAATGTATGTTAGCTTGTAGAAGCACTGCTTCAGTTTTCATTTACATCTCACTATTGTCACATGCATGACACTGTTGCCGCACCAACGGTCGTCGTTGCAGCAACTCGCTACACACACATGCATGCTTTCCCGTTTCTGAATCCTGTACTTACTGTTTGGATGCATAATCATTCACTCTTCTTTGCACTCAGTTTCACCATGCATTCAGACTTCTCATGCATTCAATGGCCCGTCAACGGGTCTTGGTTGCCTTGGCCCGAACCTTGCCTTGCTCGGCTAGCATTGCCCATTTCTGGAAGTGAAGGCTCTGCCTTCCCTCCAGAAATTGCGCAAGTCTGGCCCAGCACTGACCTCCAGGCTTGCATTACGCCATTCTAGGACACAATGCCTTGTTGGCCCCAGAAATTACGCAATGCAGTTTGCTGGTTTGCATGTCACTGCTGATTGAAATTGCGCATTGCGTAGTTTCAGTTCTCAGAAGGCCAGGTTGGACTATGCGTTGCACAGTTCCAGCAGTCAGTCAGCCTCCTGACAGCCCGTACTATGCCTTGCGCAGGTTTGGCACTCAATCTCCCAACCTCTTGGTGAAAATTGCACAATCTTCACAGACAGTCACACAGGTATGTTGCATGTCAGTCCTCCAATTTGTTTTGGTTTTCGACTGACGGATTGCTTGTCATGAGTGTTGTTATGTCTCCAAGTATCATAGGTGTTCGTCTGCCTCTCAGGTGTACAGAGATAATGGCTGCCAGGAGAGAAGATTCGAAGATGTCGTTCAAAGCACAACTGGGGATGCAGTCGATCAAGTGTCTATGAACTTGTCTATCTATGAAGACATCAAGTTGTTCATGGACAAGGATATCAAAATGAAATGGCAGTAGTGTCACCGCGAGCAGCACCATCAACAGTAGCAGAAGGGAGCACACCTAGATGCGAAAAATGCAAGAGGAAGGTTGTTGACAGCGCAGAGGCGAAACAAAGTTGCGAGGTCAAGCAAATCCACTTGTGATGAAAGAAGCTTTGGAGATTGCGGCTATGAGGCGATGGCACAACAAGAGGATCGCGCAAAGGCAGAGAGAGAAGCAAAGGAGTTGCAAGTGTTGAAGCAGCAAATCAAGGAAGAATAGGAGCTACAGAGACGAGATAAGGAGTTGCAGCAGGAACAGGTACAGCAGGAGGCGCAACATTCACAGACTGATGAAACTGCGCCCATACAGACTATAGATCCATTCAGCAGCCAACATGGAGCAGACAAGGTGAGCAATGTTGTCGATCGCATGCAAGGGTATTCAAGAGCATGGATGTCATTGTGCACACGCATGCGATCCCACCTGTTAGTGTCAGTCTTTACAGCCTTCCTCCAGTGATCAAATGTGCTCTTACATAGTGATTTTGAAGTGTCAAGGTCAAATTTTGTCATTTCAGTGAGTCTTCAAGCAAAATTTGGTCACTAGGCATTAGGCCTAGGGTTTGCCCAAATGTCAGTCCATGTCATCATTCAGCTGAGCCTATCATCATTCAGAGGTTTGTCATCGTCATGTCAGTGTCTAATGGGTCATTTTACACCATGTTCATGCTTCAGTTGTGCCTAGGCAAGCTCATTTCCCTCTCCTAGGGTTTTGAAAGCCAATTTCTCTTGGGCGGCCAAATCATCGGCAAAACTTGTTTCCTGATGTTAATACACCTTCCCCTATCCTTCATGTACCTTATCAAACACTTCCCATCCCTTAGATCCGCCAAATTCCTCATTTTTGCACAAACCCTAGTTTCTAGCTACAACTTGGCAATTTTCTAGGTTTGGCCTGTGTTTTGCCCTTTTGGACCCCTTCCCCTCGCTCAATCTCTGAGATTCCACTTTCCCCTGCTTCCTAACATCCCTCCCCATTCCCAAAAATTTCCCCAAGAATTTAGAAGCCCTCTGTCCCCTTCATTCCGCTTCATTTCGACAAAATTCCTTGTTTCACACATCGGGACAAGTTTCACTCAAAAGCTGTTTCTGAGCAATCAAAGATGAATTTTTCAAAACTGAGAGAGGTTTTTGTCCACAACATGCCAAGGAAGAAAACCCTCCTTCATTTTTTACACAAGTGTCATGGTTTGAGAGAAATGTCAAGAATACCGTTGCCTCAGGAGAATCAAAGGCACCTCTGAAGTGACCTTGGGAAAATCAAGTTTTCTCCTAGTTTGGTTGGCCAAATGACTTGCTTGATGGGTAAATTGATAACTAGACACGAAGAGCTTTCCAATGAGCTATCCTGCGCTCAATTTGGGGTTGAGGAAGGCATTCAAAAGTTGACTGCAACAGCACTCTTCCTTGAGGCAGCCTCATTGGACACTTTTTGACCAGTCTTGGGAGATTTGCTTTTCGACAGGTCAAATCAACTCCAAATTGAAAAATTCTGGTTGGGTTGGAAAGTAGACTCAAATACCTTTCCAACGAGCCATCCTGCGCCTGATTCCGATGCCGGGAAGGCCCTCAAACAAGGCTGTGAACGTGTGCGACCAAACGGAGGTGCGCGACCAAAAACAGGCCAACGCACTGTGTTAAATTACACAGGCGCGACCAAACGGAGGTGCGCGACCAAAAACTCTGTCTGCCCAGAAACTCACCCAAACTCCCGAATTTCACCAAATTTTGCTCGTGGGTTTGAAGGTATGCCTCCATCACATCGTTTTGAAATGTGTCATGATTTCAAAGGTGGATTATGGTCATAAAATTCATGCAAGAAGTCAATGTAAGAATAGGTTAAATTGGCTTGAGGTTTTTGCAAGCATATGCTTTGGTAGTTTTGTTTGTTATTCAAGGTGTTTTATTCCTTATTCCTTTCCATTCATTTTCCCATGATTAATCACAGGTGTTAAAATGTCATTATCATTAATCTCATTTGCAAACAATACTCAAACCCTACCCCCAATATTATACAAATCCTACCCCTAAATTATTTGCAAACCCTAGTCCTTTCAAACCCTATAAACCCTACCTTTTCCACATGTATAATGATCAAACCCTAAGCACTAGTAACACAGCAAAATGCCTATGTAAATGTACAGCAAAAGAATGAAAAGAAACATTATAAAAAAAAAAAACAAATAAAAAAAGTGATGACAAGGCATGCACTCAAAAAATGGTAAAAACAGTGAAATTTGCCATTTTGCATAGCCTCAGAAAAAACAAAGGAAAAGGGTCATCTCGTGTATATGTCAAAGACTTCAAAGCTCAATAAGGTCATGACAAAATTTCATTTGCATAGACATCAAAGAAATCAGACTTGCTGTGGTTAGGGTTTGCACTAACATGGTATCTTTTTCCCCTCCTCAAAACTCTGTTTTTTCCCCTACCTAATTCCCTATGTAAACCCTAATTCAATTGCTTGTCCCTTCAGTTAAACTCCCTAGGCAATTGAATATCCCTCCCTATGATCAAATCACACAGTGAAACCCTAATTACTCATGGCAAATGAAAAAATAAGGCTGCCTCTGTTTTAAATGAATTGCTGCTACAAAAATTGATTGGCAGCAGACTTTGTTGATGGGTTCCATTATCCCCCCTAAACCTAATCCCTAATATCCTCTATTTTCCCTAATTCCCTTGATACAGTCCCTTTCCCATTTCCTTTTCAAATTGTCATAAAAACCCTTCTCTTCCCTTTGTAATCAAAATAACAAAATCCCTGTTTCCCAAAAGCATCAATGACCATTTCAAAAGCTATAAAAAAACAGAGTATGCTCTTAATAGACATTCAAAGACAAAATGAAATGAGCAGCCTGTTAAATGTTGATAGTTGATGCTGCCTTATCCCCCTATGCCCATGACATCCTTCCCTCCATCATGATGAAAATCTATATTGTCCTTTCCCTTGGTGATCATAACACATATTTCCCTAATACAGTATTTATTTGCAAATGATGAAAGATAGAATGACATGTTTAACATTGTGTGATTGTTTCCTTCAAAATTCCCTGTTGTTTATATATATTTTTTCCCTTTCCTTATGTAAATTCCCCCCCTTAACATGTCCCTCATGATTTTTCCCCTTGAAAACAGCATACTTCACAGCATTTTGCAGGCAGGGCAGCAGTCATCTTGACTTATTTATTCCACCTTGCTCAATAACACCATGTCAACCACTGAGACTAATGAGCAAGGTGATGACCGGTCTTCTTCTACAGAGGTTGAGACACAGCAGAGGCCTCGTAAGGGTGGCAAAGGTGGTCATCATAGTGGTTACATGTTTGCAAGGCGAGAATGAAAATTCTCCAAAGAGAGCTGTCAGAGGCCCGGAAGAAGAAGAAAAGGACAAATCCACTCCGCATCTTGGCTGAGGCATTCCTCACTCATCATGGTACAGATCAGCCTTGATCTAGCATCAAAATCTGAAAATTTTGAGAATTTTGGAGCATTTTGCAAATTTTTGGTAAAATTACAGGTTTTGCCCACGGTTTGGTCTCACCCCGGGTGAGACCATTTTGAAGGGCTGCTCGGAATTTTGCAAACTTGGCATTTTTGGAAAGGGTATGCAAAAAGAAAAATTACCAGTACTTGGGGGCAGCCTAATTTTGAGTTTTGAGCCTCCAAAAGCTCAAAATACACCTAAAAATTGACTTTCTGCCCACTTTTTGAGTTGCAGAAAGTGACCTTGGGAGAAATGGTTTTTGAGGGGTCAAATCTACACCAAATTCAGAAATTCCACTTGGGATGGAAAGTAGACAGGCCAAGCTTTCCAATGAGCCATCTTGCACCTGATTTGGATCAGTGGAACCCACTCAAAAGTAGCTGCAAAGGGGCGCGACCAGAACTTCCAGGGGCGCGACCAGAACTTCCAGATTTGCCAGTTTTTGACTAGTTCGGCCAGAAAAGCACTATTTTCACTTTGGTTGACTATTTGGGCATGTAAATGATGGATTATTGTGTAAATTTCATGGCATTAGATACTTTTACTCTTCTTTACCACTTCTAGAAGCTTCTTTGATGTAAATAGTGAATATTTAATGCATAGATAAGCTTCCTAAGTTTTAGAGGTAAGTTGTTGAGCTGGTCTATTATCTAGTGACTGATTTAGAATTAGTTACAACAGCTCCTAGGAAGCTGAGCTCGACCCCTAGAGGTGGGGAAAGAGGTTTGACCTTCTATATTATGCCTTCTCTTTCTCATTTTGATGGTTGGACTCTAGAGGGAGAAGTGCTATTGTATTTTTGACTTGTATTTTCTGCAATTTGAGGAAAAGGAAGGCCAGGGTTTTGCAGACTTCATTGTGGATTCTTGTGGATTATTATGTTGATGGTGTGTCTCCTACTGTTATTGTAAGTGTGTTTATGTGTTCCATTTCTTGATCTCTTGCTGCTATTTAAACAAAAGAAGTGATAAAGTTTGAATTCATGCATGCCATGCTCAGCTTTCAATTTTGTTTAAAATTTATGTTTTCCACTGTCTAGAGAGGATTCGAATTCATTGTTTGCCCTCTTTAGCCTCTTTTCTTTCTTCCCTGATCATCTCTTTCAGTTAAAGGCATCAGCATAGACTCCTACCTTGCCCCAAAGACCCACCTGCAAAAACTGAGCTCAATCCCCGCACCCTAAATTGCACTCCCTCCAATTGCCACCAAAAACCCAAAAAATCTTTAAATCAACCCCCCTTATCAATTTACTAGCCTAATATCTTTGATCCTAATTGGTCAGCTTATTATATTATAAGATCTATCAAATCTGACCCGAGAGAGCCTTCTCATACCTCGTAGGGCTAGCTACGAGGTGAAATGGTTTGATGTAGCCTTGAGAGTTTGTCTATCTCAGCCTAGGTGAATTCCAAGCGCTAACATATTGGCGACCATACTGGGGAGAACAAAATTGTTTGTTGATTGATGTGTTTGTTTCATAAGTCTTAGACGGAGCCTGAAGTTACGCCAGAAGCCTTCGAAAACGCTCCTGTTTTACATCAGCGTTAGTAGATAAACGCTGCTTCAGTCAATCTCCGTGAGCTTGTGAATACGACCACTTCATTTGCATTTCACCCCAGTACATATATCAAGTTCAGATCTGATTGTTGATAGTGGACAACGATCAGACACTTGAAAGGCTGAAATCATTCACTGGCGACTCCTTTCACTGAAGAATCCAGCAACCTGTGCTTCATGGTGACTTCACTGCAGAGAGATCAGTAGCTTTGAGATTTCTCAAGATGGATCAGATTGCAAGAAGATATGCTCCCTTGAGCCGAGATCACATTCCAGGTTTTCCGAATAAGATGCCCAAGGTAGATTGGTCAAGGAATTTGCCTACATTTAAAGATGATGGTAAGAAGGATGCTGCTTTACATTTGATTAGATTTCATATGCATGTTCGCAAGTTAAAGATCAATTTTCCTGAGGACTGTTTGATGAAAATGTTTATGGCTACTTTGGAAGATGAAGCCCAATCATGGTATGAAAGTTTGCCGCCTGCTTGTATTTACTGTTTGAAGGATTTTCATGTCTTGTTCATTGAAAGATATCAAGCATCTTATCCATCATTAAATTTGGTTCATGACTGTTGCAAGCATGCTCATAATTTTATTGAAAGCCTTGAGAAGTATTATGAAGATGATAATTTTATGGATGTTGAGATCATGGAGGCTTTGTATGAGAATCCATTTCAGCAACATGAAGAGAACCTAGAGGATTCCCATAGAGATGATCATGAAAATTTGCAGCAGGACCAAGATCTTAGTATGGTGGAAAATGAAAAAATTTCGCCTCTTGACAATCAACAGGAATTGCATGAAATGGATCAGCAGTATGAGGAAAATCTGTATACTCCTTCGCTTGAAATCAATGAAGACAATCACTGTTTGAGCAGAAGAAAACAAAAGGCATTATCTCCTTTGTCTGAAGAGGAGATAGATCAGCTCTTGAGAGGTCTTGCTCCAGCTCAAGTTAATGCAGATTTGCAGTGCACACATGGTCAAGAAGATGATGGTGGACCTTCTTCCTCTTCTGAAAAGGATGACAGTCTTGTAAGCAGCTTTATAGATCAGCAGGTTGAAATTTGTTATATGGCTGAAGATGGTGAAAGAGAAGAGCTCATTTCAGATCTGCCCACAGAAGAAGACAGCATGCAAAGCCTGCATGAGGAGGTAATTCAGTCAGTTCATGAAAAGCAAGATGACATCTTCATTCAAGTAAGTGAAATAGTTCCTTTGGATGAATTTATGGTAGATGATAGAAATGTCATTTTTGCACGTCAAGAATCAGCTGAAGTTTCTTTCCTTATGATTGAAGAATGTAATAAGGAACTTGATAATTTGGTTGTGATATCATATGAAGATGACCTACAGCACATTCACACCATAGAAGATCATAGCATTCAGGATTTCCATTCGGATTCTTCATATGTTTCATGTGCTGAAATGTTTTTTCAAGAAGAGATCTGCTCATCCATTTGTTCGGAGTTTTTTGAAGCCCATGAGCATACTTGTATCGAAGCACATGATGAAGGAAGATCAGAGTTTGAAGCAAAAGACACCTTGATCTTTCAGCAGGAGGTGGCAGCGGCAAATCTTCATGTTTTTCATGATCCTCTAGCAAGTTTGTTGCAGCCAGCAGTGATAGTTTTTGTTGCAGTGTTCAGTGATGAAGGAGATCATGGTCAGCTATGTTTTTGGACGCTCAGTTATAGGTTTGTATTGTTGACCAGAAGATCTAATCAGGAGAATCAATCAAGAAGGCATCTGCTTGATTGGTTGCATTGGCATTTTGATATAGTTTGATTGTATATTGTCTTGTAAGAAACACAGGTGGTTGTCATCATGATTTCAAATCTTGATGGACTGCTGCCCTTCAAAAAGCTTTGTAAAGTCTTGTTTTAAGTCAGTCATGAGTCATTTGTGTTTGGTCGGTTGAGTGAGTTTTTCAAGTTCTTTCAGTTTGCCATCGAGTCGGTTTGAGTCAAGTTCAGTTAGGTTTCAGTCAAGTTTTCATTCAATAAATGAGTCAAAGTCTTGTGTCGTTTGCCGAAATATTGACTCCATCGCCCAATGGTTGAAGGCACTGGTCTGCTCTCCCAGAGGTCTGAGGTTCTTGGCACCTCCAAGGAGCTACCATCCCCATTGGAGCCAATGTTAGTGTCAGTCTTTACAGCCTTCCTCCAGTGATCAAATGTGCTCTTACATAGTGATTTTGAAGTGTCAAGGTCAAATTTTGTCATTTCAGTGAGTCTTCAAGCAAAATTTGGTCACTAGGCATTAGGCCTAGGGTTTGCCCAAATGTCAGTCCATGTCATCATTCAGCTGAGCCTATCATCATTCAGAGGTTTGTCATCGTCATGTCAGTGTCTAATGGGTCATTTTACACCATGTTCATGCTTCAGTTGTGCCTAGGCAAGCTCATTTCCCTCTCCTAGGGTTTTGAAAGCCAATTTCTCTTGGGCGGCCAAATCATCGGCAAAACTTGTTTCCTGATGTTAATACACCTTCCCCTATCCTTCATGTACCTTATCAAACACTTCCCATCCCTTAGATCCGCCAAATTCCTCATTTTTGCACAAACCCTAGTTTCTAGCTACAACTTGGCAATTTTCTAGGTTTGGCCTGTGTTTTGCCCTTTTGGACCCCTTCCCCTCGCTCAATCTCTGAGATTCCACTTTCCCCTGCTTCCTAACATCCCTGCCCATTCCCAAAAATTTCCCCAAGAATTTAGAAGCCCTCTGTCCCCTTCATTCCGCTTCATTTCGACAAAATTCCTTGTTTCACACATCGGGACAAGTTTCACTCAAAAGCTGTTTCTGAGCAATCAAAGATGAATTTTTCAAAACTGAGAGAGGTTTTTGTCCACAACATGCCAAGGAAGAAAACCCTCCTTCATTTTTTACACAAGTGTCATGGTTTGAGAGAAATGTCAAGAATACCGTTGCCTCAGGAGAATCAAAGGCACCTCTGAAGTGACCTTGGGAAAATCAAGTTTTCTCCTAGCTTGGTTGGCCAAATGACTTGCTTGATGGGTAAATTGATAACTAGACACGAAGAGCTTTCCAATGAGCTATCCTGCGCTCAATTTGGGGTTGAGGAAGGCATTCAAAAGTTGACTGCAACAGCACTCTTCCTTGAGGCAGCCTCATTGGACACTTTTTGACCAGTCTTGGGAGATTTGCTTTTTGACAGGTCAAATCAACTCCAAATTGAAAAATTCTGGTTGGGTTGGAAAGTAGACTCAAATACCTTTCCAACGAGCCATCCTGCGCCTGATTCCGATGCCGGGAAGGCCCTCAAACAAGGCTGTGAACGTGCGCGACCAAACGGAGGTGCGCGACCAAAAACAGGCCAACGCACTGTGTTAAATTACACAGGCGCGACCAAACGGAGGTGCGCGACCAAAAACTCTGTCTGCCCAGAAACTCACCCAAACTCCCGAATTTCACCAAATTTTGCTCGTGGGTTTGAAGGTATGCCTCCATCACATCGTTTTGAAATGTGTCATGATTTCAAAGGTGGATTATGGTCATAAAATTCATGCAAGAAGTCAATGTAAGAATAGGTTAAATTGGCTTGAGGTTTTTGCAAGCATATGCTTTGGTAGTTTTGTTTGTTATTCAAGGTGTTTTATTCCTTATTCCTTTCCATTCATTTTCCCATGATTAATCACAGGTGTTAAAATGTCATTATCATTAATCTCATTTGCAAACAATACTCAAACCCTACCCCCAATATTATACAAATCCTACCCCTAAATTATTTGCAAACCCTAGTCCTTTCAAACCCTATAAACCCTACCTTTTCCACATGTATAATGATCAAACCCTAAGCACTAGTAACACAGCAAAATGCCTATGTAAATGTACAGCAAAAGAATGAAAAGAAACATTATAAAAAAAAAAACAAATAAAAAAAGTGATGACAAGGCATGCACTCAAAAAATTGTAAAAACAGTGAAATTTGCCATTTTGCATAGCCTCAGAAAAAACAAAGGAAAAGGGTCATCTCGTGTATATGTCAAAGACTTCAAAGCTCAATAAGGTCATGACAAAATTTCATTTGCATAGACATCAAAGAAATCAGACTTGCTGTGGTTAGGGTTTGCACTAACATGGTATCTTTTTCCCCTCCTCAAAACTCTGTTTTTTCCCCTACCTAATTCCCTATGTAAACCCTAATTCAATTGCTTGTCCCTTCAGTTAAACTCCCTAGGCAATTGAATATCCCTCCCTATGATCAAATCACACAGTGAAACCCTAATTACTCATGGCAAATGAAAAAATAAGGCTGCCTCTGTTTTAAATGAATTGCTGCTACAAAAATTGATTGGCAGCAGACTTTGTTGATGGGTTCCATTATCCCCCCTAAACCTAATCCCTAATATCCTCTATTTTCCCTAATTCCCTTGATACAGTCCCTTTCCCATTTCCTTTTCAAATTGTCATAAAAACCCTTCTCTTCCCTTTGTAATCAAAATAACAAAATCCCTGTTTCCCAAAAGCATCAATGACCATTTCAAAAGCTATAAAAAAACAGAGTATGCTCTTAATAGACATTCAAAGACAAAATGAAATGAGCAGCCTGTTAAATGTTGATAGTTGATGCTGCCTTATCCCCCTATGCCCATGACATCCTTCCCTCCATCATGATGAAAATCTATATTGTCCTTTCCCTTGGTGATCATAACACATATTTCCCTAATACAGTATTTATTTGCAAATGATGAAAGATAGAATGACATGTTTAACATTGTGTGATTGTTTCCTTCAAAATTCCCTGTTGTTTATATATATTTTTTCCCTTTCCTTATGTAAATTCCCCCCCTTAACATGTCCCTCATGATTTTTCCCCTTGAAAACAGCATACTTCACAGCATTTTGCAGGCAGGGCAGCAGTCATCTTGACTTATTTATTCCACCTTGCTCAATAACACCATGTCAACCACTGAGACTAATGAGCAAGGTGATGACCGGTCTTCTTCTACAGAGGTTGAGACACAGCAGAGGCCTCGTAAGGGTGGCAAAGGTGGTCATCATAGTGGTTACATGTTTGCAAGGCGAGAATGAAAATTCTCCAAAGAGAGCTGTCAGAGGCCCGGAAGAAGAAGAAAAGGACAAATCCACTCCGCATCTTGGCTGAGGCATTCCTCACTCATCATGGTACTGATCAGCCTTGATCTAGCATCAAAATCTGAAAATTTTGAGAATTTTGGAGCATTTTGCAAATTTTTGGTAAAATTACAGGTTTTGCCCACGGTTTGGTCTCACCCCGGGTGAGACCATTTTGAAGGGCTGCTCGGAATTTTGCAAACTTGGCATTTTTGGAAAGGGTATGCAAAAAGAAAAATTACCAGTACTTGGGGGCAGCCTAATTTTGAGTTTTGAGCCTCCAAAAGCTCAAAATACACCTAAAAATTGACTTTCTGCCCACTTTTTGAGTTGCAGAAAGTGACCTTGGGAGAAATGGTTTTTGAGGGGTCAAATCTACACCAAATTCAGAAATTCCACTTGGGATGGAAAGTAGACAGGCCAAGCTTTCCAATGAGCCATCTTGCACCTGATTTGGATCAGTGGAACCCACTCAAAAGTAGCTGCAAAGGGGCGCGACCAGAACTTCCAGGGGCGCGACCAGAACTTCCAGATTTGCCAGTTTTTGACTAGTTCGGCCAGAAAAGCACTATTTTCACTTTGGTTGACTATTTGGGCATGTAAATGATGGATTATTGTGTAAATTTCATGGCATTAGATACTTTTACTCTTCTTTACCACTTCTAGAAGCTTCTTTGATGTAAATAGTGAATATTTAATGCATAGATAAGCTTCCTAAGTTTTAGAGGTAAGTTGTTGAGCTGGTCTATTATCTAGTGACTGATTTAGAATTAGTTACAACAACTCCTAGGAAGCTGAGCTCGACCCCTAGAGGTGGGGAAAGAGGTTTGACCTTCTATATTATGCCTTCTCTTTCTCATTTTTGATGGTTGGACTCTAGAGGGAGAAGTGCTATTGTATTTTTGACTTGTATTTTCTGCAATTTGAGGAAAAGGAAGGCCAGGGTTTTGCAGACTTCATTGTGGATTCTTGTGGATTATTATGTTGATGGTGTGTCTCCTACTGTTATTGTAAGTGTGTTTATGTGTTCCATTTCTTGATCTCTTGCTGCTATTTAAACAAAAGAAGTGATAAAGTTTGAATTCATGCATGCCATGCTCAGCTTTCAATTTTGTTTAAAATTTATGTTTTCCACTGTCTAGAGAGGATTCGAATTCATTGTTTGCCCTCTTTAGCCTCTTTTCTTTCTTCCCTGATCATCTCTTTCAGTTAAAGGCATCAGCATAGACTCCTACCTTGCCCCAAAGACCCACCTGCAAAAACTGAGCTCAATCCCCGCACCCTAAATTGCACTCCCTCCAATTGCCACCAAAAACCCAAAAAATCTTTAAATCAACCCCCCTTATCAATTTACTAGCCTAATATCTTTGATCCTAATTGGTCAGCTTATTATATTATAAGATCTATCAAATCTGACCCGAGAGAGCCTTCTCATACCTCGTAGGGCTAGCTACGAGGTGAAATGGTTTGATGTAGCCTTGAGAGTTTGTCTATCTCAGCCTAGGTGAATTCCAAGCGCTAACACCACCCATTCGGCACACTCACTAAGGCGAAGACAAGAAGCAAGTCCGACTAGAGTTGAACATGTATTTTGACAAGTTGATGTGCATGGTCACCAACACAAACTTGGAGATCAACACAGACACTATGCATTAGTATGTTGTTGGTCCAGATGCACTCAAGACAGTGATGCACATGTTATCAGACGAGTTGGACAAAGGAGCCATATCAATGTACCCGAATGCAATGGAAGCAAGAGTTCACTTTCAGCAGGATGTCATCTTTGAGCGCACGGACACCATCACAGACAACCAAGCTTAGCATCAGTCTGCCACCATCGACGATCGCAAGGATGTCGAAGAGCTAGTGTTCCCACAACCATCTGAGTCTTTGTGATGTCTTGCATGGCTTCCTCAAGCCTATTTTGTCTCATGTGGGTACATGTGCAGATTGCATGTAACGTCTTGTCAAGTGGAAGTTCAAGTGTCAATTGCTGAATGTAACAGTCATAGAGTAGTTGAAGAGTTATGAGGGTAGATGAACACTCAACAAAGGGGAATGTCAAGGGTCAGCCCACCCTTTTCTATATATAGTACCTCATAACTCATTATAGAGGCTTTTGGTCAGCCAAGCTTCTGATAGCGGTATCTTAGAGGGTATAAAAGGCTAAATGGGTTTTTATTTAAGTGGATGAGTTAAAAAATAGAAAGTGAGAATTAAATGCACATTTATTCTCATCCCTAAATCTAAATGAATCTCAGCCATTAGATCTTAGGGTAACCCAAAAATCATTTAGAGAATAAAAGGAGAAGAGAAGAGGAAAATATCAATTCATTCTTTCATGAGCATTTGAGAGAAAGAGAATAGAGAGCAAGAATAAAATTTATGAGTAGTGGCGAAGTGCAAGAGAGCAGCAAGAAGACATTTCAGCGTATCTAGGAAATAGCATTTATTGGCACGCATCCCAAAAGGCCAAACCGTACAGCAGGAGAAAGACACAGAAATCAAGGAAGAGGAACAGCACAAAAATCGAGGAAGAGGGATAGCAACAAGGGCACAAATTTCGAGGCAAATTTGGGCACAAATTTCAAGGAAGGAGTACTATTGAAATCCATATGGTTTGTACAATCCGTACAGCAAGTTCTGGGCACGTTTTCCGAGGCTAGCCATACAACATTTAATGTTGTTTTATTGCGCTGGAACATTTTTGTTTTGGTTGTTTGCTGAATGGCATGATTTTCGAGGCGAAGTTCAAACAAAGAATCGAGATAAGTTGTAATTTGTGGTTGCTGGAATTTTCACTGTGTATTTCAGTTTCTCTATAAAAGCATTTTCAGAAATAAAGACGAGCTCTCAAACTGGTTTTCCCCAAGAGTTGTAGGGGGTTTTCCAGGGTCACATTGACCAAAAATCACTGTGCTATTTTCTGTGTCTGGCTGTCATAATTTTGTTGTGTTTTATTTCTGCAATTTTAGCAGTTGTGAAATCTCTAAATTTGTGTTTTCAGAAAAATATTGTCATTTCCAGATTTTAGAATTTTTATCATGCTTGGATTTAAAACTAAGTGCATGGCGTGATAAGAAAAATTGATAATCGGAGTGGGAGTTGAAATTTCTTCATGATATCAGAGCTTGGTTGGATGAAAAGTGCAGTTTGGGATAGCAAAGTGAAAATTTAAGCAAGATGATTTTTACACAAAAAATAGAAACCTTTACCACCGATTTGAAATTTTCATTTTGGTAGGACAGTGAAACATGTCTTTGGGTTCGAGAGTTGAAGACAAGTTGGATGGGCAGAACAACTACAGTGCATGGAAGGAGAGAATCCAGAGCATCTTTCAGAAAGCAAAAGTCTGGGGCATTATGGTAAATACCACACAAAACCTAGTACCTACTGACCCTAGACAGTAGGCAGATTTTAACAAAAAGAACTTTAAGGCAAAAAGATTGATTCTGGAAGGAATCAAAGACCATGTCATTCCTCATGTGGGAGGAAAAACTTATGCACATGAAATGTGGACAGCCTTGACCAGTCTTTACCAGAGCTCAAATGAAAACGGAAAAATGGTCCTAAAGGAGAAACTAAAGGCCATTAAAATGGCTAAGACTGACAGTGCTACAACATACCTCACAAAGATCACTTCAGTGAGAGATGAGTTCGCTGTCGTAGGTGAGATCATTGCACCCACTGAGTTGGTGAGGACTGCTTTGAATGGTCTTCCCAAGACTTGGAGGAATTTTGATGGCATTGTTGCACGGGAAAACCTTCTCGATTGGGAGAGGTTGTGGGATGATTGCATTCAGAATGAAATCAGATAGAACCATCTTGGGGCAGCCAAACAGGGGGAGGAGGATGACAGTGTGGCATTGTTAGCAAGAGGAAAGAAGGGCAGAGAAAAGAAGAAAGCTTCCAACAATGGAGGCAAAGGCAAAGGTAAAGTCAAGCAGCAGAACAAGGAGAAGGACCATCGTCTAGCATTTGGTATGTTGACAGTGGCGCTCTGCGCCACATGACAGGAGTCAGAGAGTACTTCTTAGATCTTTCAGAGGGTGATACTGATATGGAGGTAGTACTTGTTGATGACAGCATTGTTAGAGCAATTGGTGTGGGGACATTGACATTTGATAGGGGACCCAAACCTCCCTTGAAAGTGTCAGATGCTCTATATGTGCCTGGAATGAAGAAGAACCTAATCTCTGTCTCAGCACTTGAGGACAGAGGGTATGATGTGTTGTTCAAGAGAGGCTAGGTGCTTATATATCCTAGGGGAACTCCAGCTTCTTCAGCTAGAGAGATTGGTGTGCACCATGCCAAGGTGTATAAGTTCTCATTCAACCCCCTAATCGCATTAAGTACCAGCACCCGAGAGAAGACCGACAGCAGATCTAGCAGTTCAGAGTTGTGTGAGATTTGGCACCGCAGGATGGGGCACATGTATCATGGGGCCTTGAGCACATTGCAGGACATCACCATTGGTGTGCCACATTTCAATTCTGATCACCTAGATGTATGCAGAGGATGTGCTATTGGGAAGCTTGCCAAATCCCCTTTTACCAGCAGTGACAGCAGACCGACCAGGATCCTTGACTTGATTCATACCGATGTGAGTGGTTGCATGTGTCATGTATCCTTAAGTGGCTATGAGTACTATGTTTTATTCATTGATGACCACTCGAGGAAGACATGGATTTATTTCTTGAAGACCAAGAGTGACATCTTCAAGCGGTTTCAAGAGTTCAAAGCTCTTGCGGAGATCTCGACAGGTAGGGAGATCAAGGTCCTCAAGTCGGACAATGGAGGGGAGTATACCCTTGGTGAGTTTGTTGATTTTTATGCTAAGGTAGGCATTAGGAGGGAGTTCACAGTTCCTAACCCAGTAGAATGGGGTTGTGAAGAGGAAGAACAGATCCATTGTAGGGATTGACAAAACCATGCTTCATGATTAGGGGTTACCTTTATTTTTGTGGGCAGAGGCCTACAACATTGTTGTGTACTTGAATATCAGGAGTCCACAGCGTGCCTTGGGGAATGTGACTACGAAGGAGGCTTTTTCTGGGAAGAAGCCTAATGTTGGGCACTTTCGTATCTTTGGGTGCCTTACATATTCCTATGTCCCCACGGAGAACAGGACCAAGCTAGATCCCACTGCAGACAAGGGCATTTTTGTGGTTTATAGAGAGACCTCGAAAGCTTATCAGATTTATATTACTGCGCAAAGGAAACTGGTTCTCAGGCAGGATGTGAAGTTCAAGGAGGAGAGAGCTTTTAGGAGGTCACAGGAGTTAGAGTATCCAAAGTCACCAGACCCTCAGGAGCCGCTGAGTCAGTCACTGGTATCCAGTGGTCAGGGATCAAGAGGTACATCGATTACAGTGTCAGGTCCATCAGTTAGTAGTGGCTTTTAGAGTCAGGTGGGTGGTTCTTCGGGCAGCATGTAAGGCAATCCGCAGAGCAGTTCACAGGGTAGTCCACTAATGGACAATTCGCACGATACTTCAGCATCTACAGGCACAGATTCAGGCATGAGATCAGTTGGCAGGCCTTCAAAAGTTTTGGCTTCTGATCATGATGCAGATTCTTTTACTCCAGTGGGAGAAGTATGCTCAGGGAAGAGGAAGCCCAAGTGGCTTCAAGATACCTTGCGCGAGGCCACATCAGTTACTGGGCCAAACAGGCAGGTTGGAGAGAGTAAACCATTTGAGCAGTTATGTAGTTACATGGCATTGGTAACAAGCATTGGTAACAAGCATTGTTGACTCCGACCCCTCTACTTATGAGGAGGATATCAACCTGCAAGTCTGGAGAGAGAATATGGTGGAGGAGTATTCCTCTATTGTGAAGAACGATGTTTGGGAGGTAGTGCCGAGGCCTGAAGGTAAATCAGTTGTTACTTCCAGATCGCTCTACAAGATAAAGCATGTTGCAGATGGCAGTATCGAGAAGTTCAAGGTTTGATTTGTGGCAAGAGGGTTCTCACAAGTAGGAGTTGACTATGAGGAGACCTTCGCTCCCGTAGCTCAATATACATCTATTCGCTAAATTATATCAATTGTAGCAGAGATGGGTTGGAAGATCCACCAGATGGCTATGAAGACCACATTTCTCAATGGCTTCATTCAGGAGGAGGTTTATATTGAGCAGTCGCAGGGCTTTGAGGTGCATGGGAAGGAGTCCCATGTATGCAGATTGAAAAAGGCACTCTATGGCCTTAAGCAAGTTCCTAGAGCTTGGTACTTGAGGATTGATACATACTTGCAGCAGTTGGGTTTCATAAAGAGTGAGGTTGATCCGAACCTATACTTCATTGTGGTGGGTGGGAAGCCTCTCATTCTGGTGTTGTATGTTGATGACTTGATCATCGCTGGTGCAAAGAGACTCATTGAGGGCTGCAGGATATCGACTTGATGCATTATTTTTTGGGATTGGAGGTGTGGGAGGAGGGGCATTTCTTCCTGGGACAAGGGACGTACATTGTGGATATTCCTACCAAATTTGACATGGAGGACTACAAACGCATGTCACTAATTGGAAGACGCTTCACGCTTCTGATTCCGAGTTGGTGGATCCTACTCTATACATACAACTGATTGGTTGTTTGATGTATTTGGTCAACACTCAACTAGATATATGTTTTGCAGTTAACACTATGAGTCAATTCATATGTGCGCTCAGGAGAGTGCACTAGGTGGCTGCAAAACACATTCTTCGTTACTTGCAAGGGACTGTGGATTTTCGTCTGGATTATAGACAGGGTGATGGAGTGAGACTGGCAGGGTACACGGATTCAGATTGGGCAAGTTGTGCTTCAGATAGGAAGACTACTTCTGAGTGTTGTTTTGGGTTGGGTTCGACAGTTGTGTCATGGATTAGCCGAAAACAACAGTCAATTGCATTGAGCTCAACCGAGGCAGAGTATATGGCTACTAGTTTGGCTAGTTGTCAAGCCATATGGCCTCGCAAGATGTTGTTTGGTCTATTTGGTCAGGCATTGAGACCTTCAGTAATCTACTGTGATAATCAGAATTGAATAAAACTCATGAAGAATCAAATTTTTCATGACAGGTCAAAGCATATTGAGATCAAGTATCACTTCATTAGTAATGAGACTATGTCCAAAAGGGAGTTGTCAAGCTTGAGTACATTTCCACAAATGAGCAGGTAGAGGACATTTTCACCAAAGCCATACCACAAGGCAAGCATGTCAACTTTAGAGACAAAATGGGAGTGGTGAGGAACACTTTCCTCAGTAAGAGGGAGTGTTAAAATTTGGGTACCAGAGGACAAGTGGTTCCCTAAGGCTTGGATCTTTGGCTTAGGGAAGAGTGTCCAAATTTATTTTTTACTTTTCTCTTAAAGTAACTTTATAAGTGGTAAAATCAATTTAATTTAAAAGTGACTTTATAAGTGGTAAAGTTACACTCTAATTTAAAGGTGACTTTATTAAAGTCAATGAAGAATTAGAAAGTGAAAAAGTGACTATGGAAATAAAAGGCTAAGTGGGTCTTTATTTAAGCGGTTGAGTTAAAAAATAGAAAGTGAGAATTAAGTGCACATTTATTCTCATCCCTAGATCTAAATGAATCTCTGCGATTAGATCTTAGGGCAACCCAAAAGGTCATTTAGAGAATAAAAGGAAAAGAGAAGAGAAAAAGATCAATTCGTTCTTTCATGAGCATTTGACAGAAAGAGAAGTGAGAGCAAGGAGAGAATTTCTGAGCAGTGAGGAAGTGAAGGAGAGCAGCAAGAAGACATTTCAGCAAATCTAGGCAGCAGCATTTATTAGCATGCATCCCAAGGCAAAATTGTACAGCAGGTGAAAGGAACAGAAATAGAGGAAGAGGGACAACACAAAAATCGAGGAAGAGGGACAGCAACAAGGGCACAAATTTTGAGGCAGATTTGGAAACAAATTTCGAGGCAGTCATACTGTTGAAATCCATACGTTCCATACAGTCCGTACAACAAGTTCTGGGCACTTTTTTCGAGGTTGGCCGTATAGTGTTTAACGTTGTTTTATTGTTGGAAACTTTTTTGTTTTGGTTGTTTGCTGATTGGCATGATTTTCAAGGCGGAGGGCAGGCACGAAAATCGAGATAAGTTGTAATTTGTGGTTGCTAGAATTTTTACTATGTATTTCAGTTTCTCTATAAACCATTTTTAGAAATAAATAAGAGCTCTCAACCTAGTTTTCCCCAAGAGTTGTAGAGGGTTTTCCAGGGTCACATTGACCAAAAATCACTATGTTATTTTATGTGTTTGGCTGTCATAATTTTGCAATGTTTTATTTCTGCAATTTCAGCAGTTGTGCAATCTCTAAATTTGTGTTTTCAGAAAAATATTGTCATTTCCAGATTTTAGAATTTTTATGCATGGAGTGATAAGGAAAACTGATAACAGGAGTGGGGTTTGAAATTTCTTCATTTGTGATGCATCTTCGCTCGTGTGTTCCCTTCTAAGCCGCATGCTTCCACAGATTTCCAAGGGGCGCACTCACCTCACTTTCTGTGTGTTAGAACCGTTCATGCACCTTCCCTAGCGTATTGTGCATGTCACACCCTTGCTACTAACAAGGACATCCTACTTGCCTCTGCACGCAACTGCGGTCAAGGCGATACCATACGATCCACTGTTGGGACTCCTACACCAAATGGTCTGAGGTCTAGTTGGGACTTCTAACCGAGGAGATCCCCTAACATGTTGGCAGGTCCAACAACGTCAACACCTGGCTACTTCTGCATTGGCCATATGTAGGCCCTTCGTCAGCCTTGCGTCACCTCTTTTGCCCTCTGAGTCAGCTTTCCCAGTTGTTCCTACATTTCCGGTTGTTCCCAGCAATTCCAACTTCTGCGTGACAGATAGCTTTTCTACTCTGCACTGGCCATTCTGGCTTTGTGTCAAGGCTGCGTGGGCCCAGACTGGCCCAGAGATAGCTCTCTCGACTACTACGCTGCCTCTCTGTTGGCCCTCTCCGCCTCTCTGTCAGTATTCTCTGGAAAGTCCTTCAACCGGATTCTCACTGCCTCTCTATCAGTATTCTCCAGAAAGTCCTCCCGGATTCTCACTGCCCCTCTGTTGCAAAATGATCACTTAATTTGAAATCCTTAGCAAACCATACGCTAGGAATCGAATTTTTGATCAATTCATTATCTCTGTGTGTGTTTCCAAATGAACCCCAAGCCTCCATTTTATACTATTCATGTTGAGTCTTCAACGGCCAAGATTAAGTCTCTAATCAACGGCTAAGATTAAAACATGACTTGATCCGCCTTCTAGATCATTCTCACCCATATTTTGATTAATATCCATTAATATTTTATTTTTCCTAAGTTTAGACTTAGGAACCCGATTAAAAGTATTAATTATTTTAATAAAATACAATCCGGGTGGAATTTCACCAAACGGTTTCTAGGTTTTTTAGAACTCATGTGTCTCCTCTCTACCAATTTTCAAGGCTAGAGCACTTCTGATGCTACCAAAAACTAACAAACAAGAATAACATTAAAAGCATGTACTTACATGTAACAAAGTATATCCAACCATCCACAATTGACAGAAGAGAAGCTCTAAGATAGGATAGACCAATATCCACACATCAAAATTCATCCATAAAGCTCCAATTCATCCTCTAGAAAAAGTGCGAAATTCTCAAGAGAGAGAAGAAATCCAATCCAAAGTGATGATGAGAAAATGACCTCATCTCACTCGTATTTATACATAAATTAGGAGTTCAAATTAGCCTCCTTGGCCTACATAAGCCTCCAAAATAAAATAATGTTCTAATAATTCAATTTTTTGTGACAAACCCACCAAACTAGCTCAAAAATGAAAGTGTAAGCCTCTCAAGAGGTCAAATAATAATCTATGCATGTTGTAGGGTCGTCTAAGAGGCCTAATGAGGTCCATGGGTGCCACAATGAAAAATAGGACCCTCAAAAGCAATGTACAAGGGGTTGGTTGGGTTGGCTCCTTGTAAGTGCTCGACATGACATGTTGGGGCACACAAGTGTTCTTATGGGTCTCCAAACAAATAGATGATGCATGTAGATCGTCTACAAGGTCTAGGTGTGAAAATTTCTGAATCTAACAAACCAGAAATCCTACTGCAGTAAATTGATCTACATTACCTACTTGTTTTCTTCAGATTAACAAGTTATTCTCAGAATTATTTAGAAAATATTAATGCAAATACACTGCAGCCTACACCAATATATAGATCAAGTACTGAAAAATAAATGAGACAACCATACTAAGGACACACTTATTTTTGGGCTAAACATCCCCAGAAAAACCAAATGCAGGAAAACTGGTGAAGCAGCGTTGAGGGTCTCAATCTCTATGTTTGTGTTCTCCAACTGACCCCAAGCCTTCCTTTATACTTTTCCTGTTGAGAAATCAACGGTCGTGATCTAGTCTCTAATCAAAGGCTAAGATTAAATTAGACTTGATCCTCGTCTCTTAGAAGCTTCTCACCCATATTTTTATTAATACCCATTAATATTTTAATTTCCCTAAGTTTACACTTACTAACCCCATTAAAAATATTAATTATTTTAATGAAATACAATCCAGATGGAATTTCACCAAACGATTTCTAGGTCTTGGAGATCTCATGTGTTCTAGCCCCTCCACAAAACTTCGAAGCTAAAGCACATCCAATGCTACCCAAAAATCAACACTAGGATGATGGTGTAGGTGATGCCACATCATCGTGCAAGTCCTGGATCATCTGCCAAGTGTATGGTGTAACTCTAGGGCCAGCGAGGCATGATGGATCAGGTGCATCTTCCTCGTCCAATAAGTGAACCACGAACAATCTCTGAATGGATAGGGGGATCCATTGAGTGTTGTCAGCTGCTGTAGAGGCCCATAGCTCTCAACACACACCCTACATGTGCCAATGTGGCCCTCTGGAGGATTAGGACCCCATATAGGGAGACCAAACCCAAAATGGAGACCATCTGTAATCCTGCATAGGATCCAATGTGACCCCTAGCCTTCCAGTACAAGAAGTCATTAGAGAAATCGAGTAAATGAGTTTAACAATCATGGACCACAGGTGGGGACTTCATAATGGCCTGCCCTTCCATAATGGGCTTCGGGATGTGCCAATGTCTCTTGAACTCCAAATGGGGCTAACAAATAATCCTATTAGGTGGTTTCTACTTCTAAAGAGGATAATATTGTCAAGGTACATCCTTCAAAAGGTGGTGGCATGTGACAAATAGGTGAATGAAATAGGGAATGAGAAGGGGCGGCCTCGGGTCACATGCTAGGGTACAAGGGTAGCTAATAAGAGGGAAGCCCGCACTTGGGTTTATAATGTGTAGGAGGGAGGGAACAATCGTAGTACATGAGGTGCCCCGACCTTGATTTTTCCACCCTTCTTTATATGTCTTTTGTTTTTTATGATTTTCTTGACTAACTACTCGGAGCTCAAGGGGTAAGAGCATGATGTATAAGATACAACAATGAATACCCCCTTTTAAGGTGGGTCAGTTGGGATTGGGACAGCTAGTAGTGTTTTGACCCAATTCCACTCTTCTTGTGCAGACTCACTCAAGCACCCAAAAAGTCGGTCAGGTACTTTTGTTGCCACACAAAATTTAATCTACCACCAAATTTATCTCTAATCACTCTACAAACAGATTTATCTCCATCCACACTCTAGTGCTGCCGAACAAATACCTTGTTTTATTTTTGTTGGTGAGGATGACAATGAGTATTATTAGGATATATGTAATTGTACTTGTCATTAGCTCATGCTTTATGTCATTAGGATATGTGGGATAGTTACGTTTCCAAGCATTTTTGTTTCAGAAGCTTCAAGATGTTTCCAAGCATTTCTGTTTCAGAAGCTTCAAGTTGTTTCCACATTGCATGCGACTTAGCTATGATCAAAATATGAGAAACACTGTTTGAGAAGTCCCCAAAAAAGCTCATTGCTCTGACAAATAATTTTACTTTATGTTACACGACAAATTCAAGCAAAAACGATGAAAGGCAATCCACAACAAATGAATTCTAGGCATGCATATAATAAACATTACAGAAGAAACATGCAATATTTTAAAGCTTCAAATTAACATAAAACGAATACATTTAATTTTTCACGGAAATATGAATAGGTAGCCATTTTCTTTGAAATTTTTCGATTGCGCTTATTGTACTTCCTTCTCAGATCGTCAATTGATTCAGGGTGCCTGCACATATAAAATATCTATAGTCAGAGCTCACTCATCTCTAAGTCCATCTAGGAAGCATCACACAAAATAAAGGTAAATTTAAAACTACGGATGTAATGACAAAAATACCACCTTTGATTTTCCACTTGTAGTCTCTGTGTGAGCCTGTTTAGTTGTGCACTAAGTTTTTCTGGTGTATCATCATCACAAACACCAAGAACTTCAACCTCTGCTTCAGGACAAAACATAGAAGCTTTCTTGTAATTCTCCTACAGTCTCAAATTAAAAATAAAAACAGGGGGTGAGACATGAACAAGAAATAAATGAGCCTACAATTTCTCTGGTGGATATTCAAAACAATAAAAAAGACATAACAAAAGGGAAATATCCCTCTATACATATCTCACCATTTCCTATAAAATAATATGAAAATACAATGTATAAGTCATCATTTAGCAGAACTGTGGTTCGTCATACGGAAAGTATAGTTTAAATTTGTAATATGTTATCACATGATTTTCATTACATTTTGTGGTTTTTGTTACTTCCATTTAAATAACTCTCCATGCTTCCCTAAGCTTCAAAAATAAAAGAAAGAGAGGCAGGTTGTAGATAGGACTAGCAAGTCTGCCAAATTTTTTAGGGACAACATAGGGCAGCCCAAAATGTAGACTATAAACAAAATCCACAATGAACTAGTCATGTTAGTGACAAATAAGCATAATGCAACATTTAATCAGCCAAATTTCAGCTCAAGCAACTAAATAGATGAATTTCTCAAAAACCAAAATGAAACGGCTATGATATACTGATATGAGCCAACAAGCAACAGAGTAGAGAACCAAGACAGAAAAAGTGAAAACACAGAAGAATCACCAAGATATACTTGATTTATACTCTACATTACGTGCATTTAAAGCAATGTAGAAGCACATAGAAACCACCATGGCTCACCCAACAATTTCGACTTGAAACCATTAACTAACAAAAACAATGCTAAGAAGTAATACAATAAAGAATTCACAATATATTCACACAATTTGCTTCCGTCTTGCAAACATCCCGATTTTATCATGTTATTGCAATTTTTTGGCCTAGCTGATGTTCACTGATTTTTTGGCAATTTTTTATGGTATCTTAATTTTTATGATTTCTTGGTTTTACAAACCCTTACAAATTGTATCACAATGTCGATGTTCATAGCATTGATCCATAGGGTTATACCCTTCCAACAAAGTATGAAGTAGTTGTTGAGAAATTAGTAGGGCTACAATTACGGTTATTTCTCTTGACTTGGTAACTGCTTGTGATGTTCTTTCACTTTTCTTTATTATTAGCTTTTTCTTCTCTTGTGATTATGCTGTTCTTATCATCAAACAGCGACCAAAACATGAAGATCAATAGTACACAAGGACACAATATGTAGGATGCAAGCGAGGGCCAAAACCCCTCACAGAGAGGAAAACCCACAAAAATCTATTATCTTCTTGTAGGTTCTTCAAATGATGAATTCCAAGACCTTTGAACCAGGACCAAGGCCCTTCCAAGACCAAGCCAGACCTTCTTGATGGTGTGCGTCACACGTGTGGGAGAATTAGGGCTTCTAGGCTTTCTCCTTCCATTGCTTGGACTACTTCTTCTTCTATGGCTTATGAGAGATCAAATTGCCTTTGTTTCTCTAGATTTGACCCTCCTTGACTTCTTGAAGTCTTTGACCTAGTAGTTGCAAAAACCTAGCCTTCCCTTCACACGTGTGAGAGATAGAGAGAGAGAGAGAGAGAGGTCAAAAATATAGTCTTTCTTCTTCCTTAAAGTCCTTAATTTCATTCTTCCTTCTCTTCTTTGCTTCCTTGAGTGAATGAGAGAGTGAGTCCATAGGAGTTCGAATACTCTCTTATATATAGGCTTCCCAGGAGGACGATATCCCCTAATTAGGCCGACTTCTCTGCTGCCAGGTCAACTTGGTCTTGGAGAGGTAATTTTGACACTTCAGACTCAAAAATAATTATTTTGACAAGTTACAAAATGACCAAAAAAGTCTTCAACATATGACAGTGACTCTATTGATTTCTTGACTCTACAACAAATCCTAGAAGCACACAATGGATGCTTTGACCTAAAATAAATTGACCCTGAACATGAATCCCATGTTCATAATAATAATAATTTTAATTTTCTTTTTACAATATACAAGAATCAAGAGTTCATTACATATTATGAAGACCGAACCTAGTTACATATTTCAACATAGTTTCTTAACATTCCTTGGTCAAGGACTTTGAATACACTAGTTTGCCCTCTAAAAATTCAGTGCTTGAATTAAACAAAGAAAGTTGTGTTAATCTAAAAAGGCTTAAATAAGAAACCTATTGAATGTATTTTGTTATTAAGAACAAAACATACAGTAGTGTTCAAAATTAACAGCTCAAGTATGAATTTCTAAAAAAGAAAAAGTAGAAAGCCTAAAAATAGAAAGTCTAAAAATTAGAAAGTCTCGAGATAGTAAATCACCTTGCATCAATTGGTAATCAAGTATTGTTGATGAAAAATCACTTCTTATCATTAATCAATCCTAATAGTTCAATCTTGACTTAATATTTATCATTATTATTATTATTATTATTATTAAAAAGAAAATCAAGTCACTCAATCATGGCTCTCAATAATGTTCTCTTACACTCTCGTTATTGGCATCACATATTCCTATTACACTCTCATTAATGCTCTTACGCTCTCTTACACTCATTAAAGCATGTCATAAAAGATTCTCTTACACTTTCTTACACTCAATAAAAGCATGTCACCAAATATTTCCTCTTATGCACTCTTTAATGCATATGTTTCACTCTCTCTTAAAAGCATAAGTTACAAAGGCATGCATACCTCCTTAATGGCATGAGTTACATTTCCTAAATGGGCATATGTTACTCTCCCTCTTGGCATGCGAGTTACTCCTCCTTTATGGCATGGATTCGTTGTTCCTCCTATATATGTGTGCCTCATTCTTTCTCCCCTCACTACTTGTTCATTGTGAAGGAAGAATTTGAACTTGAGAGAGTTGAAGAAGATTGTGAGAGAGAGACTTGGGGAATAAGAGCAGATCTTGGTGAGCCAAGATTGATTCAGTGCTTCATTGCTTCTATGTTGATTCAGTTGAAGGGAAGGTTGACTCATTGTGTGCATTTGTTGTTGCTACAGTTATCTTCATGCTACATCTTGTTCAGATTTGGGTGAACTTACTCATTCTCTTGATCTCTCATTGCACTTTGTATCTCGGTTGAGTAATTGATTACGAACAGAAGAAGAATCTAGTTGGGTTTTGCCATGGTCATTGAACCTAAATTCTTTGTGTCTCATTTTGCTCTTGGTTATCTTCTATTGTGCATTTGATTTATGTTCTATCTACAATTGCTTATCTAATATTGTAGCATAAAGAAGTTTTGTCATAAGTGATTTTCACAGCATATAACATCAGAATTTCAACAAGTAGTTAGTTGAAGCACTTTTGTAGAAAATATTGTCACTGTGAACTTGGATTTGAAACCAAGAGAACTACTCAAATGGTGTGGGATGATGAAGGGTGTGGATCCAACTAGCACATAGCTAATGAAGTGGAGGCAAGGAGTTGAGTGAATCTTTGTCCAAAGCAAGATAGCACAGATGTGAAATGAGAATATTGTTTGTGCATGTGTTTCTCTTTGCTTTTGTACAAACTCTATGAAACATTTATTGTTATTTCAAAAGCCTGTTGTAAGCTGACAATAGTACACATCAAAGTTGAAAAAAGAGCTATCAATATGGAGGTTAGCATGCATGACATTCCTCCTTCCATAATGAAACAGATTAAGAAAAGAGGTAGGAATTCGATTTTACCACAATTTTGAAATTGATAGGTCTTATGGAAGCCATCAAGGTTGTCATACTCAAGCTAGCAAGAAATATCAAGACTTAAGTCACAACAATTGGTTCATCTCAAAACAAAATCAACAATGTTTATAAGCACTCTGTAGAAAACGTCATTGAGCACTTATGAGGGGCAAGTGATAGTTGGTAAGTTACATTGAACACCTCCAGAGGACCCCTGAAACATTTTTCCCTGTTTTCATACTAAAAAAAAGGTCTTCATCAGTCTGATTATTAGCCTATCAGGTTACTACCAATGCTAGATGGAAACAGCTCAACCTTTGGAAAAGAATCGAGTCAAGAATCCATTAAAATATATCATAGCTTACGCGATGTGTTTCATCTTTCTTGGAAACATTTCATCCCTCACCTAAAACATCTCAACCTCTCTGTAAACATTTCAAGCACATGCAACAACATTTTCGGCATGTTTCCCTTCAACCAACTCCCCTAGAGACAAAATCAGTTGATGTGATTTCTTGTTACTCTGACAAAACAAAAAATCTCATCAACTTAGACCTATTATTTATCAATTGCATTCATGTATTCATTAGTCATTCACATATAGTGGTCTATCAATTATTGTGCCCTTCATCTCAAACGTGCTAGATAATTGAGCCTCCCACCACCAGTTGTAGAACCAGCAAGGAAGTACGGCAGACGCTAAGGGACGCAGAGGAGTTTGTCGGAGCTCTTAGAACCAACAAGAGGCAGCGTGGACAACCTAACAGGTACCAAGCCTTGGTAGCACCGGTTGAAGAACCCTCCAGTTTTCAAGACGTTGTACAACACCAAGTTTGGGTGGATGTCATGCTAGAAAAGTACAATTCTATCATGACAAATGATGTCTAGGAAGTGGTACCTAGACCAGAGGATAGATCAGATGTAGGAACAAGGTGGATCTACAAGATCAAGAACATTGCAGATGGCAGTATAAAGAAGTATAAGGCTAGGTTTGTAGCAAAGGGCTACGCACAAAAGGAAGGTATAGACTATGAGGAGACCTTCGCCCCAGTAGCCAAATATACCTCTATCAAATCCGTTATTTCCCTAGCAGCTCAAATGGGATGGGAGATTCACCAGATGGTTGTGAAGACATCATTCTCGAATAGCGTGATAGAAGAAGAGGTGTACATAGAGAACCTGAAGGCTTCGAGACTCATGAAAAGAGAACTCATGTATGCAGGTTAAAGAAAGCCCTGTATGGGCTCAAGCAGGCACCCAGAGCATGGTATGGTCTGATCTATAGTTACTTGCAGCAGTTTAGATTCATCAAAACTAATGTTGATCCCAATCTCTACTATCTAATGGTGAAGAATAAGCCACTTATTCTGATATTATATGTAGATGGCTTATTTCTATGAGGGTCATCTACACTCATAAAGGACTGCAAGAAGAATCTTGAAGCATAATTCGACATGAAGCATATGGGGTTGATGCATTAGTTTCTAGGGTTGGAAGTTTGGCAGAAGAATGGAGAGATCTTCCTTGGGCAAGGAAGATATCCTACAGAGATTCTGAAGATATTCAGAATGCAGGATTGTCGGCCCATGGCTACGCCTATGATCACCAACTGGAAGAAAATAGATGCATCAGGAGACAAGGAAGTCGACCCCACCTTGTACAGACAACTCATTGGATCGCTTATGTATCTGGTTAACACTAGGCCAGACATTTGTTTCGCTATCAACACCCTTAGTCAGTTCATGGTGGAACCAAAAAGGATACATTAGGCAGCAGCTAGGCACATTATTAGATATGTGCGCGGCACAGTCGGATATGGGTTGAAACACACCCGAGGAGATGACGTCAGATTGAGTGGATTCACAGATGCAGATTGGGCAAGTAATTCAATAGACCATAAAAGTACCTCCAGTATTGCTTCAACATTGGATCAGGAATGATCTCTTGGTGCAGTAGGAAGCAGAAGTCAGTGGCTCTAAGCTAAGCAGATGCAGAATATATGGCAGCCAACACAGCTATGTGGGAAGCTATATGGCTTAGAAAACTGCTTGTGTGTTTGTTAAGGAAGAGGATGGAAGCGACCAATGTTTACTACAATAACCAAAGTTGTATCAAACTCTCTGAGAATCTCGTATTTCATGATCAATACAAACCAATTGATATCAGATGTCACTTTATCAGAGACTGTGTTTAGCGTGGGGCAGTACAGCTCTAGTATGTCCCCACAAGAGATTAGGAAGCAGACGTACTCACAAAGGCTGTAGGAAGAGCTAAGTTCATCTAGTTCAGGGAGCAGATCGGTATGGTAGAGAACCCATTCCAATCGCAGAAACAGATGGTTTTTCAGTTGCAGATCTAGCAGATGAGAGGGAGTTGCAGAGCAGATGCAGTAGCTGGCAATAGTATGCAGGGATAGCAGCAGCACAAATGCAACATTTGTGCAGTAATTGGTGGGAAGTGATGTCATACATCAACAACACAGAGGGAGATGTTACAAAGTCAAGATGATGCTTCAGCAGGTTGCATTACTAGCGAACATTCCTTGCTAAGAGGGAGTGTTGATTTTTAGTAGCATCTGATGTGCTCTAAGCCTCAAAATTTGCAGGGAGGCTAGGACAAGTGTATTCCAAAATACCCAAAAACCATTTTGGGAAATTCCATCCGAAGATAGTTTTAATAAAATAATTAATTATTTGTAATGGATGCCTAAGTCTAAAATTAGGAAATTAAAATAATTAAAGGGTATTAATGAAACCAGGTGTGAATCCTCTAGAAAAAGACGAATATTGAGTCAATATGATCTGATCCATTGATCAGAATATAATCTAGGTCGTTGATTATTCAAGGAGAAGATTATAAGGACTTCGATGAGAATTTGGAAAACACACTAGGCAAATACTCAGTTGCCTAAGTAGATCGATCTTCTCTCTCGCTGAAGTTTGACAAGAGGAAACCGAATCAGAGGGTGAGTTGCTGAGGAGAGAGAGAGGGTAACAGCAATAGTCGCGAGTGCAAGAAACAACAGGAAGAGGTAGCGCAGAAGAGAGACGCAGATCATTGATGCAGAGGCAGTGACACAAGGATTGTGCAGTCACTATGCAGAGGGTGACACAGTTTGGTTAACGTGAGGGCAGCAGGGCCTCTCATAGATCAGAAATTCATTGTGGAGTGGTGAAATGTGTTTGTAAAATTTTCTAGTGTTCCACGGTGACGCGTCCCCACCCCAACACTCGCCCACACTCCGAGGACTGGAAAACGTTTCCCCCATGTCCCATTTTTGGGTCTTGGAGATCTCATGTGCTTTAGCCTCTCCACCAATTTTCATGGCTAGATCACATACGATGCTACCCCAAATCAACACTACCTTTAATGAGGATTGTGCTCTAGTAATATTGCTTACTAAGTATCACCTTGATCATCCAGCATCAGTCCCTGGGCTGATGCTAAGCCTCCCTGCCTAGTATCCTCTACACTACTTCATCATGTACTGCTGCCCATGGCCTTGCCATTGCCATTGCTGCATTTGTACGGCAGCTCCTTCTGCATCCATGCTGCTGCTGGTCCTTTCTCCCAACACTGCATCTGCACTGCAACTCCCTCTGCATATGCATTGTTGTTGGTCCTTCTTCCCAACACTGTATCTGCACTACAACATCACCCCCATTTCTGCTACTGAAATGGATTCCTCATCATCCCCATCTGTTCCCTGAAATAATCAAACTTTGTTCTTCCAAGGGCCTTAGTGAGGACGTCTGCCACCTATTCTCTTGTAGGAGCTTAGCTCAACTGTACAGCTCCTCGTTGGACACAGTCTCTGACAAAGTGACACCGGATATCAATATGCTTTGATCGATCATGAAACATTGGATTCTCAGAGAGCTTGATGCAACTCTGAATATTGTGCACATGATTCTAGTCGCTTCCATTTTTCTTCTGAATAGGTTCACAAGCAGTTTTCTAAGCCATATGACCTCACATGAAGTTGTGCTTGCCACCATATATTCTGCCTCAGATGAGCTCAGAGCCACGGACTTTTGTTTCCTACTGCACCAGGAGCATAGTTTTAAAACTCTGATTCCGACTCTGACTCGGCCGAGGATCGACTCCGACTCCGACTCCGAAACGGTAATGACTCGGCCGACTCGATTTCAATGACTCGGTCGTTGTAAAAAATACATTAAATATTTATTTTTTTTATAAAAAAAACATAATTTTAAAGATTTTCATTCATGTTTCCAAACACACAGCATTATAATATAGATGGAAGACAACATATGATCAAAGTAGGCTCATGAAACAATCCATTATATCAAAATGGTACCCAATGGCAATACATAGTCAACTGTCATACATGATCAAAGACTCAAAACAAAAAACACATAACCAAGGAGGCTAGAAATGGCCTCTACAACAAAAGTAAACTGTGACCAGGCTCCAGTACTAGTACTACAGCTACTGGCTAGTAGCTACTGCCAGAGGAGCCAAGATCATGTTGATCAATCTTTGGATCATCATCAGAGTCAGACAGGGGGCCCCATGTCTCCTCCTCATCATCATCATCTCCAACTGTAGTTGTAGAAGTGGTACCACTAGCAGGTTGTGCAACTGCAGCAGATGCAAGCTGAGATAGAGTAGATATGCGGTTGTGCTTCTGTCATGGCTGAGCAGAGGAAGCACCTACAACTGGAGTCCTTGCTGACTGTGAGACTGAGGCTGGTGGATTGGGATCTGCATTCAACTGAACAGCATGTTCAATTTCAACTGATGTCTCAATATCTAAATCTAAATCAAGATCCTCATCACGATCAAGCTCTGCTGGACGACTCTCCACTACCCAATCTGATGTTGGATCAATGTCTTCCAACACAATGGGATCTGAATCAAGTCTGTTGTTCAGCAAATGGTTTTGTCTGAGCTGGATGTTGTACTAGACATAAACTAGATCATTTAACCGTTTTTTATCCAAACGGTTTCTCTTCTTTGTGTTACTTGGGAGCAGGAGCGAAAATGGGAGCGGGAGCGACATTTTCAGAAGCTCTTGGTTTGGGAGCGAATCCTAGAGGAGTTCGACAACCAATGTCACTAACATCAAGGTACATAGAGGGATTGGTGCTCTTGATTAAATATGAGTTCCATACCCTAAGACATGACAAAATTCAATGGAAACATTGCAATCCTCTAATCCTGAAACCCTGAAAAACTGATAAGTCTGCTGGATTTTGAATGAAATCTAAAATTCTACTTTCTCCATTTGAAATCCAATGAGGCCGAAACCACTCTGAAACATCCTGAGTCATTTCATGGTAATGTTAAAAATTTAAGTAAAAGGATGAAAATGAAGATTAAGGAGAATGTCACTTTTACTTTAAGAATTTAACATTACCATGAAATTTGAATAGCATATCAATAGTAGAGAGCATTTGAGTGTGTTAAATAGGGTTTGGGAGGGGGAAATGGACCCCAAATAACATTTAACTAATTCATAAAACACATTGGAGTTCAAACCAATCAGCAAACACTTCAAAATTTCATTAAAAAAATGTCAAATCGTTGTTTTGATGGGGTTACAAGCCACTGGTTATGACTTGGCCGAGTCAATACAGAAACGGCCGAGTTGGCCGAGTCAGCCATGACTCGGCCGAGTCATTGAATGACTCGGCTGAGTCATGGCTGACTCGGCCTACTGAACCGTTTCCTCCACCGAGTCACATTTTTGGGCAATGAAACGGATCAACTTGGCCGTTTCCGTTTCGAATCGGCCGAATTTTAAAACTATGACCAGGAGGTCATTCCTGATCCAATGTTGAAATAGTACCCAGAGATACTTTTCCGATCCACTGAACTTCCTACCCAATCTGCATCATTAAATCCACTCAATATAATATCCTTACTCCTGGTGTACAAGAGTCCATAATCGACTGTTCACTGTAAATACCTGAGAACATGTTTGGCCGCCGCCCAGTGTTGATTTGGGGTAGCATTGGATGTGCTCTAGCCACGAAAATTGGTGGAAAGACTAAGGCACATGAGATCTCCAATACCCAGAAAGGGTTTGGGCAGATTCTAAAAAGTTTTGGAAATATTAAAATAATTAATATTTTTAATGAAGTCCCTAAGTCTAAACTTAAGAAAAATAAAATATTAATGTGAATTAATATAAAACTGTGTTAGAATGGTCCAAAAGCCATGGATCAAGCCAGATCTAATCTTAGCCGTTGATTAGGTACTTAATCTCGGTTGTTGATTTGTCAATGAAAAAAGTATAAGAGGAGGCTTGAAGGTCACTTGGGGAACACACTTAGGGAGACTAGTGAGTTCAATTTCTGGAGCAGGGCTAGCTGAGGAATTGGAACTAGTGGTCTAGTGAGCAGTCAGGAGGCAGCAAGTACGGAACAGAGAGACGGGATCAACCACTGGAGACCAACGCTGAGGAAGGAGAGGCAGCCGAAGGGCATTTCAAGCAGTCAAAAAGGCAGCAGGAGATCACGCAGTCACTAGTTGGGCCTACATGGGTGACGCAGAGAGACCCAGGTCTGACGCACTCAAGCAGGGGCTGAGGCAGAGTGTCTGGGAGCCACGCAGAGGTCAGCCAAGTTGACGCTGGGACTAGGAGAAGTGTTGGAGAAATTTTCTCTCTGTGGGTAAGCCAGTTTGGCACCTTGTTGTACTAAAGAATTGTTGAATAATAAAATCCTCCCTTGCTGCACCGGTTTTCCTACGTTGGGTTTCTCTGGGGACTGTTGTCCAAAATAACTGTGTCAATGTGTTGATTCTTGTGCATGTATTTGTTTCTGTATTACAGTGTGATATCTACAGTAGAATTTATTTTAATGTTTATTGAAAGAATTTCATAAATAACTTATTGAAGAATACGTAGGAAAAGTAAATCAATTGTTGTAGTGATAGAATTTTCACACCCAGTGCACCCTCTTGGGTTCAACCATGAACGGACTAAGGGTGTTGACAACGTAGCAAATGTCTGGCCTGGTATTGACCAAATACATTAGGGACCCTATGAGTTGCTTGTATAAGGTGGGATCAACATCCTTGTCTTCTGATGCATCAATCTTCTTCCAATTGGTGATCATTGGAGTAGCCATAAGTCTACAATCCTCCATCCTAAATCTCTTCAAGATTTCTGTAGCATATCTCCCTTGCCCAAGGAAGATCTCTCCCTTTTGTTGCCAAACTTCCAACCCTAAGAAATAATGCATTCATCCTGAATCCTTCATATCGAATTTTGTGGTTAGATTCTCCTTGCGGTCCCCGATGAGCCTGGATGATCCTATCAGAAAGAGATCATCCACATACATTACTAAGATTAGTGGCTCATTCTCTACGACCAAATAGTAGAGATTTGGATTTGTGTCACACTTGACAAATCCCATCTTCTGCAAGTAGCCATCGATTCCACCATACCATGCTCTAGGTGCCTGTTTCAGCCCATACAAGGCTTTCTTCAACCTGCAAACAAGAGACTTCCTCTCATGTGTCTCAAAGCCCTCTGGTTGTTCAATGTATACCTCTTCTTCTATCACCTCGTTCAAAAATGTCGGTTTGACATCCATCTGATGAATCTCCCAGCCCATCTGTGCTGTAAGAGATATCACGGTTCTAATAGAGATGCATACCTGGCTACCGAGGCGAAGGTTTCTTCGTAATCAATTCCTTCCTTCTGAGCATACCCCTTAGCCTCAAACCTGGCTTTATATTTCTCAACACTGGCGTCTGCAGCATATTTGATCTTGTAGATCCATCTCAATCCTACCACTGATATGTCTTAAGGCCTTGGCACTAACTCCTAGACATTGTTCATCATTATAGAGTTGTATTCCTCTACCATCGAATCTAGTCAAACTTGATGTTGCGCTGCCTCCTGGAAACTGGCAGGCTCCCCATCCTAAGCTACTAAAGCGTGATATCTATCAGGTTGTTTTCGCTCCCTCTTATTGTTTCTTGGCGCACCGACGAAGTCCTCTGCATCTCGCAGAATCTGATGAAGTTCCCTGCCAGTTCTTCCTCTGCCAGCAAGTGCTTCTGTTAGCTCCTCCTCATCCTGTGAATCTTCTTGACCCGAGGAAGAATTCTTTACTTCCGTTGGTTGAAGACGCTTAACCAACGGCTCCTCTTTTGACTGCTCCTCGGAAGGCATTTCACGAGATTTTATGAAATCCTTGTCCTCCAGGAACTTCACATCTCGTCAAACCACTACCTTCCTGCTCCCTAGAAGATAGATTCTATATGCCTTAGCATTCTCGCTATATCCCACTAGATATCCTTTTTCTACAGTTTGATCCAGCTTTTCCTCTTTTACTCTGGTACGTGGCAATATGATAAACTCCCAAATATCCTGAAATGACTGACTTCAAGCGTCTTCCCTGTGAAAACTTTCTCTACAGTAATCTTGCCCAATGCCCAATGAGGAGTCTTGTTCTGAACATATACTGTTGTTTTGCATGCTTCTGCCCACAGGAATTTTGGCATATCCTTATCATACATCATGGCCCTAGCTGCTTCTACAATAGTCTTGTTATCCTTTTCTGCTACTCCATTTTGCTACGGATTGTAAGTAGTTGTCCACTCTCTTTTGATGCCCTCCTTAGCACAAAAATCAGTGAAATCCTTATCGACATAATCTCTACCATTATCTGAGCGCAAAACTTTTATTTTCTTCCCAATCAGATTCTCCACCAGAGCCTTGAACTCTTTGAATCGACAGAAAACCTCGTCCTTGGTTTTCAGAAAATAAATCCAAGGTTTCCTTGAGTGGGCATCAATAAAGATAAGGAAATACTCGGCACCATTAAGAGCTTTAGTGGACATAGGTCTGCAAATATCTGAGTGTATTAATCCTAGTACACTCTTGGCCCTATTTTTACTTCTAGGAAATGTTGCTTTGGCATAATTTCCTAGAGCACATCCTCTGCATACATCACCTCATTCCATACTAAGATCTGGAACTCCTGTTACAGTGCTCCTGAGAATTCTCAGAGCCTCATGGTGCAAATGTCCCATTCTTTTGTGCCATAGTTCGTTCAAATCCCTGTCTCCATGACTGCCTATTAGTGCCATTGGTGATTCTAGTTGTAGTCTATACAACATATCACTTTTGATCCCGATCTGCACTTTCTTTTTCCAGCTCGGGTGTTTCACGTATGCTTTCTCCTTGGTGAAGAAGACGCCATAGTCGTTGCCTTGAAGTTGCAACACAGAAAGTAAGTTCATCCCCAATCCTGGTCCATGCAGCACATTGATAGCACGGAACCGCTCTCCCGATTCTGTTTGAAAAACTATGGTAGCCCTCCCCACTAGAATACACTTTTCCTTGTTCCCCATGGTGATCTAAAAGTTCATCTTCTCCTCCCGATAATCTGAGAATCATTCCCGGATTCCGGTCATATGCCAACAAGCTCCACTGTCTATATACCATACCTTTGATGATGCAGAACTAGTCATAAAAGCCACTTCTTCTTCCAGCCTGGAAGCCAACATAGAGAAATCGAAATCACTTTTTCTTGTGCAATTTTCTGAAAATCTGTGTGAATCTCCTGACATATATGCCTCTGCATCATGGTCTCAACCCATAATTGATTTTCCCTTCCTGTCTCTAATTACTTGCTTTGATAGCATGTGAAAATTCTATCGCTGCAACAATTGATTTACTTTACCTACTTATTTTCCAATAAGTTATTTATGAAATTCCTTCAATAAACATTAAAATAAATTATGCTGCAGATATCACACCATAATACAAAAACAAACACATGCACAAGAATCAACACATCAACACATATATTTTGAACAATAGTCCCCGAAAAACCCAATGTGGAAAAATCAGTGCAGCAAGGGGGAATTTTATTATCCAACAATTCTTCAGTACAACACGTGCCAAATTAGCTTACCCAACAAAGAGAAAATTCTCCAACACTTCTCCCAATCTTTGTGTCAACCTGGCTGACCTCTGCGTAGCTCCCAGACACTCTACGTCAGCCCCTGCCTCTCTGCATCAGCATTGTGCCTCTTTGCATCACCCACGGAGGCCCTCCAGTGACTGTGCAGTCTGTTGCTGCCTTTGCGTCTGCCTCTCCAACCTCTACGCTTGTCTTCTGGTGTTGTTCCCGACTCTCTGTTATGTACTTGCTACCTCCTACTGCTCTTCAGACCACTAGTTTGAATTTCTCAGCTAACCCCGCTCCAGAAATCGAATTGACTGGTCTCCCTTAGTGTGTTCTCCAACTGACCCTCAAGCCTCTTCTTATACTTTTCTCGTTGGTCCATCAACAATCGAGATTAAATCTCTAATCAACAGCTAAGATTAGATTTGGCTTGATCCATGACGTTTGGACCCTTCTAACCCAATTTTATATCAATATCCATTAATATTTTATTTTTCCTAAGTTTAGACTTAGGAACTTCATTAAAAATATTAATTATTTTAATATCTCCAAACCGGTTAGAATCTGCCCCAACCATTTTTGGGTCGTGGAGATCTCATTCGGTTTAGCATCTCCACCAATTTCCATGGCTAGAGCACATCCGATGCTAACCCAAATCAACAGGTGAGAGTTGAGCTTCCTTTCAAATGACCCTTGAAAAGCCACTAACCAACGAAGCTTAGGAGCAAAATGAGGTTGGAGCTAGGGCTCGAGGTTTCTCCAAATCCAAGCACCATATGAGCTTCAAAATTTGAGTGCACCTAGAGAAAACCACAGCGCAGTTGCTTGCTAAATCGCTCTTCAAATGGACTACCCTAATGTAATTCGCACTAGGCCCTAGGAGAACTTTTAGGGTTAGGGCAAAACAATGGAAAGGTGAAGAAAAGGGGTTTAGAATTTGATCAACTAGGAATGGGATCCAATGCCTTGACAATTGGGAGAAATGGAGTCAAGATTAGCCTTGATGAAGGAATTTCGCTCTACCAAGGAGTCCAATGCAGCTTTTCGCTAACCCTAAATGAGGCAACTACCCAGCAACAAGGAATTTATACTTCGATTTAGCAATAGATGATGGAGTTTCAAGGTTTGTTAATCAATACAAGCCTCTAGGAACATTCATTCACTTTATCTTTAACATGTAATGCATGCAATACTTCAAAATCCCAGTGTTTCCACTAATTCACATTTCAATTAGGGCACAAAAGACTTGACAATACATTCCATACATATATCATAGCAAAGAAAATAACATCAAATGACACTTACAAGAAAAAGTGAATATATCCATCCATCACTTTTGCAATTAGAAGCTCCAAGATAAGAAAAGAAAAGATCCAAACATCAAAATGCATCAAGAACAACCAATTTCGTCCATCAATTGCAGGTTTGAATTCTTTTCAAAAGAGAAATCCCAATCCAAATGATTATGAGTTACAAATGAGGCCTCACTTGTATTTATATGAGCCTCCAACAATTTGAATTAGTCCAATTAGCCTAATGAACCCCTATGAATGACTCTAATGTGCAAAAAATTGGTGACAAGCCCACCAAATAACTCAAGCTTATGCAACAAGCCTTCCTAATGAAGCCAAAATAATAGAAAAATAGTGCAAATGGGCTGGTGGAATGCCTAAGCAAGTCCTCCATGTGCCAAATCGAAGAGGAGGGCTCTCAGGATGATGACCAAGGGGATGGCCCCTTGGTTTCCAAGCAAAGCACCTATGGTGCTCCCAAGTGGTTCTGGGGGCACAATGAATGGTACATGGGTCTCCAACTGGATCAACATGTTGATAATGTTGAAATATGTAACTCGGTTCAGTCTTCATAAATGTAATTGAAATGTAATTATCAAAAGAATGAAGAAAATATTTGTATTATTATTATTATGACTTATTACAGCATGGGTTTCATGCTTGGGTCATCATGTTTTAGGTCAAAGTCCCAATTGAGGACTTCTAGGATTTATTTTGAGTCATTAGAATCATTGTACATTCAAAGAGACCCTTCTTGGGCTTTTGAATCATGTAAAAAGAATTATTTTCAAGTCAAAAATGAATTTAGTCTTCTCCACACCAAGTCGGCCTTGTTGTCACTCGAATTGTACAGGCACCGCAACAACCCTCAAGACGGGTGTTGTCACTCTGATCCTCGCCCACTCTATTCTAGTTGTCTCCCAACAACAGGCTATGGGAGGTAGTCCCTATGGAATGTGATGAAGGAAAACAAATTGGAAACCAACTTGTTTGGAAAACACGGATGAGTGGCCTAGCAAACCAGTGCCTTCATGGAGTCACAAATTCTTGCTTATAATAAATTGGACCCAAATGATTGAATGGACACTCACTACTTAAGATGATTGACTAACATGAATGATATGCAAACCTATGACCTATGTGTGATGCAAAGATCTTGGTTATTTTTTAGTTAAATGCCTAATCTAGATGTAACCTTCCTTAACTATTTTGAAGTTGGGCTCCAAGGTAGGTTGTGGGAAGGAGGCCAATAGGAAGCAAGCTAGGGCCTGATTAAAGATACTTTCTGTTGTGCTCCTATCACCCAATGCCTCCATCACTGCAGAGACTCTGGTTCTGACGACCGCAAGGTCACCATGTTAACCACCGAAGGGTTGTTGATGCAAGCCAAGTGAGAAGGGTTGTCCTATGTTTCTATCAACCTGGGTTATGATAGGAGGTAAATTATTAGTGGAATTTAGACTTAGTATGTTGATGCAAGAGATTATGAGTGACATTTGTCTAGAGTTAAGATTGTTTGAGTTATTTAAGTACATAGTGAGAATCTTCTTATAGCATGACAAGTGTAAACTTCAACAATATTCCACAAGATGCTTAATCAATTAAAATTTATCCACTTATTAATCAAGACATCAATTACAGTTCAGCAAGATTATACATAATAATGCCAAAGAGATGTAAAAGTTAAATTCTCAAGAAACCAACAATGTTAGTCACTTTAATCATGTAAATGTTAGGAACAAGTAACAAGAAATGAAGACACTTGGGCATTTTATGTTCCAATGATCATTTTTATCAGCAGTAAACAATTTATGACAGCAGTAAATAAATGCTACTTCAATGATGCCTATGCTTACTCAATGCTGCAGAATGTGCCCAATTGCCAAGTAAACTAAGAAATCAGATGTATTAAGGCCTTTAAGGTATATTTTCAGCGAATTTTTCAGATCTGAAATATCTATAACAGCAGCAAATAAATCGCAGATTGGCAAGCTAATGAGGCCCAAGAAAATGCCCAAGATGTCCAAAAATAGTAATATTTCGCCAAACTTGAAAAAATCAATTTTTGGAGCTATTTAGAGGATGTGATTCAGAAATTTCAGAACTAATATGTTTATTACAACAGTGCAACGGTGACAAATCAGCGACCCAACAATGCTTACGAAATGTCCTAATATTCCAAAATTAGTAAATTTTTGTTGGAAATTGAAAATTCAAATTTATTAGCCCTTTTTAAGTATTTTATTCAAAAAATTTACATCTGAATTTTTCAATTATGCAGTAAATTTCAAGAAGCTTGAAAGTTAGATCTAGGGCAAATACAAGATGCTCAAGTGGCCAAAATTCACGAAAATGAAGATTCTGCAAATCTAAACAATTTTGACCATGTAACATGTGATTTTAGGGCTTAAAAATTAGTGATTTGATAGCTGTAATAAAACAGAGATAAACTAAGGTTTAGAGATCAAACCCTAGGCCTTAAGCCTTGAAGATCTCATGGTTGAAATTCGTTGAAACTTTGGGATCACGTTGCCGCTTGAAAAATATGAATTTTGAGACCTTAAGCCTGCAAAACCACCAAGTATTTAGCCTTAAAACTTCAAATAAGGGTTTAGGGCAGATTAGGGCAAAAGAGGCCAAGAAAAGGCAAAACAAGGCCAAGGAAAGCCAATTTGTGGGGATAAAAGGGTTGAAATGATAGATCGGGGGCTGAAATAGCAAGAGAAGGCCAAAAACTGAAAACCTATGTCTCAAAAAAAAAAAATCTTCTAGATCTGAATTTTGCCGTCAAATCTTCAGTAAATGTCCCCGAAAAATTGTCTAGAGACTAAATCTTACCCTCAGCGGCCTAGATCTAGCTCTTCTCTCACTCGGTTCCTTGATCCAACTGGCAAAAATGAAAATAAAAACACTCAAATGCCAAATATACACAAAATACTAAAAATCCCCAAAACCCAAGTTAGAAAAATAATTTACAAGTTAGATCTACAAAATTATTCACAAACTTTACAAATACACAAAGGTTTTAAAAATTTTAAATTTTTGAGAAAAATATTTTATGGAGTTTTTTCCTTTGAAGAATGGCTAAAAATACTTTAGAAACCCCAATGTATACTATAAGCCTTAGCAAAGATTTAATCCACCATATAATTATTTGAAATCCAAGCAACAGTGATTCTTGCCCAAGTTTGTGAACTTAGAGGCCAAGGACTGAAATACCTGCAAACACTATGAATTTATCTCAAAATAATTTGTTAGATCACATGGGGAATCAAACTACCTAATATTAGCCCAAAGCTATCAATAGTATGGTTTTATCTCCATCTAATGAAAAATCAAATATCACCAATACTCGGCGCAACATAGCGACATTCATAGTCAACACATACCACAAATCAATAAGCAAGAACACCTTGAATTACACCCCAAAGTCTTTATTATGATTGAAAAAATAGTTCCCAGCGAGACAATAGTTACAAAGTTGCTTCAGCAGAAATTTTCTAGCCAAAGATCAAGATGACTAGAGACTCAATTGACTCTAATTTATGGATAAATCCTCCAAATGGAAAAATAATAGCTAATTTCTTTGATCTTTGTCAAAATAATATTGGTCGTTGATAAACACTTCAAGATCTTTTAATCATGGCCCTTGATTTTTTATTTTTGAGCAATTTTCGAATTTATCATTTAATTCCATTTTAATTAGCTCAAAATTAATTATTATGTACTAATTTCCTCAAAATTTTAACTTTGACTTAACCACCAAGGTCCAAGGATCCAAATTTCTTGAAAAATACAATATTCCCTTGGTGGAAAACCTTTAAAATTTGACTCTTTTAAGACCCACGAATTTTTCCATTTGGAGAATTTATTTTATGCCTTAGGATTTAATTTCATATTGTCAGAAAAAATTATTAATTTACACATGGGGGGGGTTAAATATTTTTCCAACCCTCTAAGACATATGATTTTTCATTTACAAGACTCAAAGAGGGAATAAACATTTGTCTTCGACCCTCAAGACACATAACCCTCCTGCGACACAATATGATCTACTAATCCAAGAGATTTGTAATAAAATAATAAGCCAATTAGCTTAAATTATTCCCAAATCACTTTTACAATAGACTCGACTAAAACACTAGGACTCACATAAGACCTTGACGATAAACTCCACCCTAGCTTTGGGGTTGAGGCTGGAGGGAAAAACTGTTGAGAAATCTAGGGCATCAATAGTTAAGTGATTTCTCTTCAATTAGTAACTGCTTGTGAATGCTTTACTTCATTAGTTTAGGATTTTCTTTTGTTTAAGTTATTAGTGTTCTTCTTCAATAAATTCCACCCTAGCTTTGGGGATTTAAGCTAGAGGTAAAAAACTCTTCTAATTAGCTGTGTCGAAAAACACAAGTAATCAGTGAAGTTAAAAAACCTCCTAGGATGGAATTCATTATCAAATTATAGGCTTACCTAGGTTGTTACATAGACTCAAGGTTTTACTAAGATCATTTACAATATATAACTTGTAGAATGGGCTGACCATGACACATGGACAGTTGATATGTGATCCGATCCTTGTTGAAAAAGTTGTACTTTCGCTTCCCCGACAATTAGAGCGCAACAGACCTCAAGAAGATCAAGTCAACCTCAACACAGGTAATTCGACCTCATTGGAACGCTATATATACAACGCAATTTGAAATCATTTGGAGCATCTCATTCTCACACACATAGTTCGATATCTAAAGATGGAAGTGCGAAGTTGGTAAAGGGCTAGAGGAAGAGCTAGAAAGGAGTGTGAGTTTCTAGAGGAAGATAAGACCTCATATATCGAAATTTTGGGACAACTCTCTTTCACTTTTGAGGTGTATCAAGGGAGATCAAAGTTTTTCTAGTCTGGTCGAAGCTGCTATTGCCTCAAAGTTGTTGTTGATGCTGCTAGGTCGAAGTTTCTTTTGAAGTGTTATCATCTACAAGAAGGATTGAGAGCTGACATGGTGTGGACCAGTGTTGCGGGCGAGCACCCTCCCCCCCTCGATCTCGCTCCCAATCCACGCTCTAGGCAGGAGCGACTCGGGAGCACACTCCCAATAAAAAATTTGCGCTCCCTGCCAAATTCGGGAGCAACTTCGAGAGCGTCGCTCCCGTCGCTCCGAGAGCGAAATTTAAAGCCTGGGAGCAGTGAGGGAGCGATCGCTCCCGGGCTTAAATTTAACTCCCGGAGCGACGCGCGCGGACGCCGGGAGAGAATCCGGAGGAAATTAAAACAAAAAAACAACAAAACTAAACAACAACAACAACAACAACAACAAAAAATCGTGCAACTAAAAAATCGATTTTTTTTTATATAATGAGGGAGGGAGGGCTTTTATAATTCATTGTGACTTGAGTGAGACTGAGAGCAAGGAGTGAGACTGAGAGCAAGGTGCCAAGGAGCAAGGAGCAAGATGCAAGCAGCAAGGAGCAAGGAGTCTTGGGCGCATTTGAGGTAGGTTAGCATTTTTTTTAATGTTTGTTAATTTACTCTTAATTTCTAAACAAATAAATAAATTTTTCTCTATTTTGGTTTCCCATTGGGCCATTCCCATTGCAATTCCATTTTATTAATTTTTGCATATTCAAAACTACAAATTTCAAACATCATGGTTATATTTCTTGGCATTTTCTTCTTCTTGGTTCCTTTTCTGGTTATTATGGTGTTGGAGAGTAGGAAAAGGAGGGTTCAAAATGAAGAAGGAGATGAAGAAGGGGGACAAAGTGGATTTGATGAAAACCCCAGTGAGGAGGAGCTGGGTGAAGATGATTCAGCAACTGAAAAAACTAAACAAGACCAAACCCCAATGTGGAAATATGTTAACAGGCCTGAAGCAGGGAAAGGGATTGGAACCACTAAATTTCATTGCCCCCATTGCAACAATAATTACACACGTTCATACTCTCGTGCGAGAAAAACACCTCTGCAGGAAAATGCATTGGGATGGAGATAAACAAATAGGAATCAAAACTTGTGCAGGTGTGTCAGCAGCAAATAGAGCCAAATACATAAGGGAAGAGGAGGAAGCCCAATACAAATTTAAAAAATCAAGGGGTTTCATCAGACCAAGCTCACAATCACAAGCACAAAGAACTCCTTCAGCATCCCTCCCAAGGCAGTGGATATGGAGGCACAGGGTCACCAGCTTTAAGGCATAAAACCATATCAGATTTCCTTGATGAAGGGTGTAGGAATGATGTGGATTCAAAAGTTTACAGGTTTCTCTATGCATGTGGGATACCATTCAATGTTCTTCGCTCACCTTATTGGCACGAAATGGTTTCTACCATAAATGATGTCCCTAAAGGATACAAGTGCCCTGGGTATGACAAGGCAAGAACCGTTGGACTTGATCATGAAAAAGCAAAAATATCACATTCTTTGGATAGAATGACAAGTACTTGGACTGACCATGGGGTGTCCATTGTATCTGATGGATGGACAAATGTAAAAGGTAAGCCATTGATAAGTGTTCTTCTTGTGTCTGTTAGTGGTGCCATCTTTCTAAATGCATATGATTACTCAGACAAGTTCAAGACCGGCATCAACATTGCAGAAGCATTAGTTGAAACAATTGACTGTATTGGCCATACAATGTCATCCAAGTCATCACTGATAATGCTCCTAATTGTAAGTCAGCGGGAGCAATTATTGAGGATAAATACCCCAACATATTTTGGTCTAGGTGTTTGATTCACATATTGAACCTTTTGATGCATGATGTTATTAAGAACAAAAATGAACAATACAAATGGATTGATGATTTGTACAAGAAAGGAAAACAAATGATAAAATTTATTACAAATCATAGCAATACCCATGGCCTTTTCCGCAGTCACTCAAGATTGGAGTTGTTGAAGATTGCGAGGACTAGATTTGGTGGCAATTACCTCACCTTCAGGCACCTTTTGAAGGTAAGAGTCATTGGCTAGCATGGTATCAAGTCCACACTAGCAGGTATTAGAGGAAAGGGCTACAAATGCAGCTGACATGCGAAGTTTTGAATTGGTGGAGGAGGTCGCTCTTGATGGTATGTTTTGGGCACGTGTGAGGCAACTATTGGATTTCACCAAGCCCATTTATCACATGATTCAGTTTGCAGATACAGATAAACTAGTGATTGGCGAGGTGTATGAGCAGATGGATACCATGTTGGGGCAAATAAAAGAGATTATTCATAACAATGATCCCGACTTGTACAAACTGATTCACGATTGTGTGTGTGTACGGTGGAATAAACTTAATCTTCCACCACATTGGCTTGGCGTATATCCTTAAACCAAAATACTACTCTACATCTTGGTTGGGCCAACCTACACCAGGGGGTCGGGTTAGGCCCAAACCCCATATAGATGAAGAGGTATGTAAAGGATATTTGGAAACATTAGAAAAGTTGATCCCTGACAGGGAGGAATGTGCTAGTGTGCGCCTTGAAATAGGCAGATACTTCAGTGGCACTGGTTTGTTTGGTACCTTCCATGCAATGGAAGACAGAGACAGATTTGATGCTCTCACATGGTGGGAAACATATGGCGGCCATGGACTTTTACCAAAATTGGCAAAAAAAAATTCTATCACAAGATGTAAATACTTCTTCTGCAGAGAGGTGTTGGAGCACCTGTAGCTTCATACATAATGTGAAAAAAAACAGACTCAATGAAAGCTGGGCAGAAAGCTTGGTTTATCTGCACTACAACTTGAGGTTGTTGAGTCATTACTGTGATCGGGCTTATGAGGATCCAACATATAAAATCTGGGACAACCACCCAGAGGATGACAATTTGGAGGATGGCACTATACATCTTGAAGAACTGGAAGAGGAACTTATAAGGGAGGAAGATGAAGCAGCAGCCATGCCACCTCCACCATCCAGTAGCAGTGCTCGAGTTCTGAGTCTGGTTCCTTTGTTGTCGCCACCTCCATCTACACCCTCACATGGAGGGCATGTGCCTTCTATTTCTGGTCATCGGTCTGTGCGGGAGACTCCTAGAAGACCACCATGACCTACTCATACAGTAGACTCTCATGGCAAGGGCCACACGCAGTAGTAGATAATAGATTTACAGTTTACTTGTCTTTTCTAGTTTCTATTACTTTTCATAGCTGTTGAGTCTTGACTCTTGACTCTTTCATATCATAATGATATTTTTTGTAAACAATATATGACTGTGACAAATGCAATGAAAGTTTGAAGTTTGAAGTTGGCAATTATAACTCATTGGTAATGATTCTGAATTATGAATATGATGCTTCGTGAAAGTTGTTTCATTTCATTTCATAATTCATTTTATAACATTTCATTTCATGTTAACAGTTAGATATTATTTCTTGTAATGGTTAAACTTAGCTTACAAGTACAACTTTGGTGATCAATGATGATAAATGTTATAATATATATATTGAATTTTCAATTTTGAAAGCTTGAAGTTGAAACTTTAAGATTGATGAATCATGATTCACGAGACTCAATATGTTGTAATATGTATGTTACTAACTTGTGGACGTGGTTGATGAAGATTATAACTTCTAGATGATTGATGTGATATGGTTCAATGATCAATCTATGTTTTTTTTATGTTTTTTATATCTAATTCATCATTCTACATGTTTTTGTTGACATATATGTATCAAAATATAAAAAAATATATATATATATATATATATATATATATATATATATATATATATATATATATCTTTCTAAATCACTCCGAATTCGCTCCCAAACCAGGAGCTTTTGAAAATGTCGCTCCCGCTCCCAAGTAACATTAGTGTGGACGAAGTCTTTGTCTGGGTCTTGAGTCTCGGATTATCTCGAAAAACTATTTAAGGAAGAATTTGTCACTGGGTATTCCCCTAGATAGGGGATTTTCCCTGGTTGTTCGCCTACATTTGTTGTCCTTGTGTCATTGTTTTGGTAATTGCTTGATGAACTTAAAGATAAAAGAAGAACATAAAGATTAAAAAAGTCACAAGTAATTATCTATATAAGCAAATCCTTCTGCCTTTCTAATTTTCTAACATGGTATCAGAGCTAAGCTGAAGGAGGAAAAAGGCATTTTTGAATATCTACTAAAAAGAATCTAAAGGATTCATCAAGGGATCATATAAGGAGCTCTTCGAAGAGTAGAAGCTCATTATCTTCAAGGACAATGTCTAACACAATAAAGAGTGAGAACAAATTGGAAGGAGCATCAAACTACAGATCTTGGAAGAAGAGAATTGACCTCATTCTTGAAAACAGCAAGTTCTTGGATTTGGTCAAAGGGAAGCTGAAGAAGCCTACCGAAGAATCCAATGATGCAGACAAGGTGAAGTATAGAGAATTGGAGATATTGGCTATGACACTGATGGTAGAAAGCATAAAGGACTATTTTGTCTCATACATTTCCAATATAGACCATGCTCAAGAAATGTATGAAGCTTTGTTAAAATTATTCACTATCAAAAACATCGATCAAATAGCAAGTTTGAAGAATGAGTTAAGGACTACAAAAAAGACAAAGGATGATATTGTGGCTTCCTTCCTTGTAAAGATATCTAGAATTAGAGATGAACTTCAAGCCATGGATGAAATTGTACCAGAAAAGGAGCTAGTAATCACTACATTATTGGGATTACCACCTACTTGGAGTTCTTTTGCTTCAGGCCTCAATAGTTGGAAAGAAGATCCTACCATTGAACTGTTGTGGAATGCTTGCACCCAAGAAGAAATGAGAATCTCATTAGTATCCAACAATGAAGAAGAAAAGGTTTCAAATGCATAATCCGCTTCCCAAAGAAAGGACACTCCAAGAAGTCAAGAGGACCAAGAAGGAAGGTCGATATGTCTAAGATAGAATGCTACCAATGTCACAAAATGGGTCACTATAGAAGTGATTGTCTTGAAAATCCGAAAAACAAGAAGAGAAGCAAAGACCAAACCAATGTTGTTGAAGAAGGATCTCCAAAGAAGACTGAGCCTGAAGAACTGGATATAGGAGACTTACACTACTAAGTCCTTTTATCTAAGCTTAAGTTATTTTATTTTTTATTTTTAGTATTTGTAGGTTTAACATAGTTTGGGAAAAAAAAAATGAGGTTATAGGTATCCCTAAAGCTTGGAGGGGACCCTCACCAACCTCCAAAGATAAGTATCTCATTACCAGTTTCATTTTTTAGTTTTCCTTACTTATCCAATTTTGTTTGCATTAAATACTAATCACATTTCTACTCATATTTTCCTTGTTTAGGAAAACTTGTTGGAGACTCATGGAAGAAGGCCTCACAAGACAAAGCGTTGGAATTACAAGGTTTGTTAAGAAACAAGAGGTATAATTTTAACTACAAGCTTTTACTCTCATCATATTCAGTCTTGATAAACTATTACTAACATAATTATGTCTAACTTTCTTGAATATTAAAGATTCTTGATTAGGTGCTTCATCATTAGATAAATCTACCCTTCTCATATCTTTGATTACTCTTGTGGCACCCTAGAAAGGTTTGTTGTGAAAAAACCCTAACTTAAGGGTATGTCGATGATAATGTCTGAAACCCTAGCCTACTTGGGGTTATTGTTGAAGTCAAAAGAAAATGTTTGATGTTTTGATGAACTTGTGTTTTGGGATTTGGTATGGTTATGAAAACCCTAACTTGTTAGGGTTGAATGATGTCTGAAATCCCGAACCTTTGAAGTATTGATAATTTAGGGTTTGCTATGTTTTGTATTGAAACCCTAGAACCTTAGGGTTGCAAGACCCTTATAATGTCTTAGAAATGAAATCCTTGGCATGTGTGTGTTTGTCCAATCAAACCCTAGTCTAATCAAGTTTGTTATATGTCTAACTCTTATTGATATTTGTGTCGCTAGGTTTGACAAACACATGTTAAGATATGCTTGTGCATGATGATGGAATCCTAGATGTATGATTTGACCAAATTATTGATGGTCATGTGTCTTAGGCTTTGGAACTAAGCCCTAGTCGAAGTTTGATTCTCTAGGATGATAGTATTTGTGAATTCAAGGGTTTTGTAATTAACCCTTGGTATAAGTTCAAACCTCTGATATATAAACAATTTGATAATTTGAGATTTGTATAAGATTGTTGAAATCTGTATTTTAGTTATGATTATTGAGATTAGTAAAATCTGGGGTTTACAAAAAATCCTAGTGGAAGCTAATCATGTTGTTGATTGAGTTGTGATAGTTTTTTATAGTTGAATCTCATGTATGAAATCTAGGGTTTGTATGAAATCCTAGTAGGAAGTCCAACATATGAATTCCGTAAGTTGTTAGATACATTATAGATCTATATTTGTTTGAATTGTTTCTAGGGTTTCCAATATAATGTAGTAGGGCATGTCATACATCTGGAAGAAACATTGAAACCCTTGATGTAATGAAAGTTGTTATAAAATGCTCAAAGTCTTAATGAAGAAGTCTAGAGTTTATGACAAAAACCCTGGCAAGAAGTTTAAGTGTACGTGTCTCTTATGTGTAACAAAGTTCGAGTATTTTGATGTCTAAAGTTGAATGCTTCCATGATTTTGATATGGTTAAATTCATGCTTCTATAGATTTGGTTGTACTTGCTATCTAAGTTGTGCAGGTACAGAATCTTCAAGATGGTGAAGATGTTCGTAAAGTAAGTTGATATGATAAGCATGATGTGAATAATGATGATCATGATAACTTTGATAAGAAGGATGGAAGCCATGAAAGATTAGACAATGTCATAGAAAAGAAGTTGGGCCCCCTAGGTTAAGAGGGAGCTTGAATGAAAGAAATCTACAAGTCAAAATTAATTTTGAATGTTGTAAGTCCCACTGTGAAAAGTTGAGAAGTAAAATCAAGTTGTCTGGAAGACCCCGGAGGTTTGTATCTATGTATGTACATTTGAAAGTTTATCACTAATTGAGGTTGTGTTTGTATAGGTAAAATCTCTCGAAGGTTTGATAGCATGTTTTACATGCTTAGGATTTTTGCTCAGTTTGATCAGGAGAGATTTGTTGTCAATCTCCTTGATCGGGGAGGATTTGTTACTGATTGGAATAATCAAGAAGTTGAGGCTTTGTGTGTCAGACATTGCCTGTGAGGAAATATGGTCAACACTGCGTGTTGACGTCTAGTTCTCGAAGTAGGGAGGGTGGCATTGGTCATGGAGCTCTGACCTCGGATACGCACCTAGATCCCCGGGTTGATGGTTAGTAGGTAACACTGATGGTACCTAGAGAGGTTGAAATCACCCACGATGCATATAGATAGGCATATTCATAGAATAAGGACTTCAAGGAGGTGTTTAAGCAGTTGCAGAATTAGAGTCAAGTGCACGACGGTCACAACACCATTGAAAGCTTTAGTCCATCATAGCCCCACCTAGATAGATTGCCCTCATCAGAAATCTAGTCCATGGCATTGCAATGCCTAAACTGTTGGAGGACATTCGATAGATTTCCCTGGTCAGTGTTAAAATTTGGGTACCAGAGGACAAGTGGCTCCCTAAGCCTTTGATCATTGGCCTAGGGAAAAGTGTCCAAATTTATTTGTACTTTTTTTCCTAAAGTGACTTTATAAGTGGTAAAGTCAATTTAATTTAAAAGTGACTTTATAAGTGGTAAAGTTACATTCTAATTTAAGGGTCACTTTATTAAAATCAATGAAGAATTAGAAAAAGAAAAAGTGACTATGGAAATATAAGGCTAAGTGGGTGAGTTAAAAAATAAAAAGTAAGAATTAAATGCACATTTATTCTATCCCTAGATCTAGATGAATCTCAGCCATTAGATCTTAGGGTAAACCCAAAAGGTCATCAACAAAGTAAAAGGAGAAGAGAAGAGAAAATGATCAATTCATTCTTTCATGAGCAATTGAGAGAAAGAGAAAAGAGAGCAAGGAGAATATTTTTGACCAGCGAGGAAGTGAAGGAGAGCAGCAAGAAGACATTTCAGCAAATCTGGGTAGCAGCATTTATTTGCATGCATCCCAAGCAAAATCGTACCATAAGAGAAAGGCACAAAAATCGAGGAAGAGGGACAACACAGAAATCGAGGAAAAGGGACAACAGCACGAGCACAAATTTCAAGGCAAATTTGGGCACGAATTTCAAGCCAATCGTACTGTTGAAATCCGTACAATCTATATAGCAAGTTCTGGGCACGCTTATCGAGGTTGGCCAAACAGCATTTAATGTTGTTTTATTGCTGGAAAATTTATGTTTTCGCTATTTGCTGATTGGCACGATTTTTGAGGCAGGGTGCAAGCACGGAAATCTAGATAAGTTGTAATTTGTGGTTGCTGAAATTTTTACTGTGTTTCAATGTCTCTGTAAAACCATTTTCAGAAATAAAGAAGAGCTCTCAAACTGATTTTTCCAAAAGTTGTAGGGGGTTTTTCCAAGGTCACATTGACCAAAAATCACTGTGTTATTTTCTATGTGTCACTTTCATAATTTTGTTGTGTTTTATTTCTGCAATTTCAACAGTTGTGAAATCTCTAAATTTGTGTTTTCCGAAAAATATTGTCATTTCCAGATTTTAGAATTTTTATCATACTTGGATTTAAAACTAAATGCATGGAGTGATAAGGAAAACTGATAACCAGAGTGGGGGTTGAAATTTCTTCATGGTATCGGAGCTTGGGTGGTTGAAAAGTGCAAGTGTCGGACAACAAAGTGAAAGTTACAGCACAATTATTTTTACACAGAAAACATAAACCTTTACCATAGATTTCAAAATTTCAGTTTGGTAGGACAGTGAAACATGTCTTTGGGTTTGAGAGTTGAAGACAGGTTCGATGGGCAAAACAACTACAGTGCATGGAAAGAGAGAATCCAGAGCATCTTTGAGGAAGCAGAAGTCTGGGGTATCATGGTAAATACCACACAGAAACTAGTAGTAGGACCTGCTGACCCTATACAATGGGCAGAGTTTAACAAAAAGAATTCTAAGGAAAAAAGATTGATTCTGGAAGGAATCAAAGATCATGTCATTCCTCATGTGAGAGGAAAGAACTATGCACATGAGATGTGAACAGCCTTGACCGGTCTTTACCAAAACTCAAATGCAAACATAAAAATGGTGGCTAAGATTAACAGTGCTACAGCATACCTCACAAAGATCACTTCAATGAGAGATGAGTTGGCAGCCGTAGGTGAGATCATTGCACCCACTAAGTTGGTGAGGACTGCTTTGAATGGTCTTCCCAAGACTTGGGAGAATTTTGTGGCCGGCATTGTTGCACAAGAAAACCTTCCCGATTAGGAGAGGTTGTGGGATGATTGCATTCAGAATGAGATCAGAAAGAACCATCTTGGGGGAGCCCAACAAGTGGAGGAGGATTACAATGTGGCATTGTTAGCAAGAGGCAAGAAGGGAAGAGCAAAGAAGCAAGCTTCCAACAGTGGAGGCAAAGGCAAAGGTAAAGGCAAGCAGCAAAACAAGGAGGACTATTCCAAAGTCAAATGTTGGAATTGTCAAAAGCTGGGACACTATGCTGTTGTGTGTCCGTAGAAGAAGAACAAGAAAGGGACAGACAAACCCATGGCAGCCTCTGCAGAGATAGAGAGCTTCTCAAAGTGCTTTCATCGGGAGTTTGGGTTCATAGCTTGTGAGGCCACTAGTGCAGGATCACCTGCCATACAGGTTCAAAGGGAGTGTGCATTCCCCGCTACTAGCAGAGCATCTTCTAGCATTTGGTATGTTGACAATGGCGCTTCCCGCCACATGACAGGAATCAAAGAGTACTTCTCAGAGCTTTCAGAGGGTGATATTGATATGGAGATAGTACTTGGTGATGACAGCATTGTTAGAGCAGTCGATGTGGGGACATTCACATTTGATAGGGGACCCAAACCTCCCTTGAAAGTGTCAGATGTTCTATATGTGCCTGGAATGAAGAACCTGATATCTGTCTCAGCACTTGAGGACAGAGGGTATGATTTGTTGTTCAGCAGAGGGTAGGTGCTTATATATCCCAGGGGAACTCCAGCTTTTTCAGCTAGAGAGATTAGTGTGCGCCATGCCAAGTTGTACAAGTTCTCATTCCAAGCCCTGATGGCATTGAGTAGCAGCACCCGAGACAGGACCGACAGTGCATCTAGCAATTCAGACTTGTGTGAGATTTCGCAGTGCAGGATGCGGCACATGTATCATGGGGCTTTGAGCACATTGTGGAAGATCACCACTGGTGTGCCAGATTTTAGTTCTAATCACCTTGATGTATGGTAGAGGATGCACTATGGGGAAGTTTGCCAAATCCCCTTTCCCTACCAGTGACAGCAGAGCGACGAAGATCCTTGACTTGATTCATACCAATGTGAGTGGTCGCATGTCTCATGTATCCTTGAGTGGCTATGAGTACTATGTTTTATTCATTGATGACCACTTCAGGAAGACTTGGATTTATTTCTTGAAGACCAAGAGTGAGGTCTTCAAGCGGTTTCAAGAGTTCAAAGCTCTTGTGGAGACCCCGACATGTAGGAAGATCAATGTCCTCGGGTCGGACAGTGTAGGGGAGTATGCCATTGGTGAGTTTGTTGATTTTTATGCTGAGGCAGGCATTAGAAGAGAGTTCACAATTCCTTACAACCCCCAGCGGAATGGGGTTGCGGAGAGGAAGAACAGATCCATTGTAGGGGCTTCCAAAGCAATGCTTCATGATCAGGGGTTACCTTTATTTTTGTGTGTAAAGGCCTACAACACTACTGTGTACTTGCAGAACAGGAGTCCACATTGTGCCTTGGGGAATGTGACTCCGAAAGAGGCTTTTTCTAGGAATAAGCCTGATGTTGGGCACTTTCGTATCTTTGTGTGCCTTACATATTCCTATGTACCCAAGGAGAACAGGAGCAAGCTAGAGCCCACTGCAAACAAGGGCATCTTTGTGGGCTATAGCGAGACCTCAAAAGCTTATCGGATTTATATTCATGCGCAGAGGAAAGTTGTTGTCAGGCGGGATGTGAAGTTCAAGGAGGAGAGAGCTTTCAGGAGGTCACGGGAGTTAGAGTATCCAGAGTCATCAGACCCTCAGGAGCAGTTGATTCACTCACAGGGATCTAGTGGTCAGGGATCAGGAGGTACATCAATTACAGTGTCAATTCCATCAGTGAGCAATGGCTCTCAGAGTCAGGTGGGTGGTTCTTCACACGGTTGTCCAATAATGGAAAATTCACACAGTACTTCAGCGTCTACAGGCACAGATTCAGGCATGAGGTCAGTTGTTAGGCCTTCAAGAGTTTTGGCTTCTAATGATGATGAGGATTCTTTCACTATGGTGGGAGAAGTACGCTCAGGGAAGAGGAAGCCCAAGTGGCTTCAAGATACCTTGCGCGAGGCCACATCAGTTTCTGGGCCAAAGAGACAAGTTAGAGAGAGTAAACCACTTGAGTGGTTCTGTAGTTACATGGCATTGGTAACAATCATTGTTGACTCCGACCCTTCTACTTATGAGGAGGTTACCAGCCAACAGGTCTGGAGAGAGGCCATGGTGGAGGAGTATTCTTCTATTATGAAGAACGAAGTTTGGGAGGTAGTGTCGAGGCCTGAAGGTAAATCAGTTGTTACTTCTAGATGGCTCTACAAGATAAAGCATGTTGCAGATGGCAACATTGAGAAGTTCAAGGCTTGATTTACGGCGAGAGGGTTCTCACAGGTAGAGGGAGTTGACTATGAGGAGACCTTCGCTCTCGTAGCTCGGTATACATCTATTCGCTCCATTATATCAATTGTAGCAAAGATGCGTTAGAAGATCCACTAAATGGATGTGAAGACCACATTTCTCAATGGCTTCATTCAGGAGGAGGTTTATATTGAGCAGTCGCAGAGATTTGAGGTGCATGGGAATGAGTCCCATGTACGCAGATTGAAAAAGGCACTCTATGGCCTGAAGCAAGCTCCTAGAGCTTGGTACTCGAGGATTGATAAATACCTGCAACAGTTGGGTTTCACAAAGAGTGAGGCTGATCCGAACCTATACTTCATTGTGGTGGGTGAGGAGCCTCTCATTCTGGTGTTGTATGTTGATGACTTGATCATCACTGGTGTAGAGAGACTCATTGAGGGCTGCAAGAGAGATCTTGCTTTAGAGTTTGAGATGATGAATATTGGCTTGATGCATTATTTTTTGGGATTGGAGGCGCAGCATGAGGATGGGCATTTCTTCTTGGGACAAGGGAAGTACATTGTGGATATTCTTAGCAAATTTCACATGGACGACTGAAAACCCGTGTCTACACCTATGATCACTAACTGGAAGAAGCTTCATGCTTCTGATTCCAAGTTGGTGGATCCTACTCTATACAGACAACTGATTGGTTGTTTGATGTATTTGGTCAACAATCGACCAGATATATGTTTTGCAATTAACACTATGCACCAGTTCATCTGTCAGCCCAGGAGAGTGCACTAGGTGGTTGCAAAAACACATTCTTCGTTACTTGCAGGGGACTGTGGATTTTCGTCTGGATTATAGACAAGGTGATGGAGTGAGACTAGCAGAGTACACAGATTCAGATTGGGCAGGTTCTGCTTCAGATAGGAAGACTACTTTCGGGTGTTGTTTTGGATTGGGTTCAGCAGTTGTGTCATGGATCACCTAGAAACAACAGTCAGTTGCATTGAGCTCAGCTGAGGCAGAGTAGATGGCTGCTAGTTTGGCTAGTTGTGAGGCCATATGGCTTCGCAAGATGTTTTTTGGTCTATTTGGTTAGGCATTGAGACCTTCAATAATATACTGTGATAATCAAATTTGCATAAAACTCATGGAGAATCCAGTTTTTCATGACAAGTAAAAGCATATTGTGATCAAGTATCACTTCATTAGAGACTATGTCCAAAAGGGAGTTGTCAAGCTTGAGTACATTTCAACAAATGAGCAGGTAGTGGGCATTTTCACCAAAGCCTTACCATAGAGAAAACATGTCTACTTCAGAGACAAGATAGGAGTGGTGAGAAACACTTTCCTCGGTAAGATGGAGTGTTAAAATTTGGGTACCAGAGGACAAGTGGTTCCCTAAGGCTTTGATCTTTGGCCTAGGGAAAAGTGTCCAAATTTATTTGTACTTTTATGCTAAAGTGACTTTATAAGTGGTAAAGTCAATTTAATTTAAAAGTGACTTTATAAGTGGTAAAGTTACATTCTAATTTAAAGGTGACTTTATTAAAGTTAATGAAGAATTAGAAAGTGAAAAAGTGACTATGGAAATAAAAGGCTAGGAGGGTCTTTATTTAAGTGGCTGAGTTAAAAAATAGAAAGTGAGAATTAAATGCACATTTATTCTCATCCCTCGATCTAAATGAATCTCAGCCATTAGATCTTAGGGTAACCAAAAAGATCATTTAGAGAGTAAAAAGAGAAGAGAAGAGAAAGAGATCAATTCATTCTTTCATGAGCATTTGAGAGAAAGAGAAGAGAGAGAAAAGAGGAAATTTCTGACCAGTGAGGAATGAAGCAAAGCAGCAAGAAGACATTTCAGCAAATCTGGGCAGTAGCATTTATTGGCATGCATCCCAAGGCAAAACTGTACAGCAAGAGAAACGCACAAAAATCGAGGAAGACGGACAGCACAGAAATCGAGGAAGAGGGGCAGATTTGGGCACAAATTTTGAGGCAGTAGTACTACTAAAATCTGTACAGTCCATATAGTCTGTACAGCACGTTCTCGGCACACTTTTCGAGGCTAGTCGTACAACATTTAATGTTGTTTTATTGCTGGAAAATTTTTGTTTTCGTTGTTTGCTGATTGGCATGATTTTCGAGGTGGAGTGCAAGCACGAAAATCGAGATAAGTTGTAATTTGTGGTTGCTGGAATTTTTACTGTGTTTTTTAGTTTCTCTGTAAAAGCATTTTCAGAAATAAAGAAGAGCTCTCAAACTGCTTTTTCACAAGAGTTGTAGGGGGTTTTTCCAGGGTCACATTGACCAAAAATCACTGTGTTATTTTCTGGGTGGTTGTCATAATTTTTCTGTGTTTTATTTTTACAGTTTCAGCTGTCGTGAAGTCTCTAAATTTGTGTTTTTAGAAAAATATTGTCATTTCCAAATTTTAGAATTTTTATCATGCTTGGATTTAAAACTAAATGCATGGAGTGATAAGGAAAATTGATAACTGAAGTGGAGGTTGAAATTTCCTCAGTCGGGAATCTAGTCCTTGGCGTTGCGGTGCCTAAAATTCTTCATAGTTCATGTGTTCTGAGATTTTCCTTGTATTTGTACTTATGAATACCTCCCTAGTTAAGAGGGAGTGTTGAAATATGTAACTAGGTTCGGTCTTCATAAATATATTTGAAATGTACTTATAAAAAGGATGAAGAAAATACTTTTATTATTATTATTATGACTTATTAAAGCATGGGTTTCATGCTTGTGTCATCATGTTTTAGGTCAAAGTCCCCATTGAGGACTTCTAGGATTTATTCTGAGTCGTTAGAATAATTGTGCATTAAAAGAGACCCTTCTTGGGCTTTCCAATCATGTAAAAAGAATTATTTTTGAGTCAAAAAAGAATTTAGTCTTCTCCACACCAAGTCGACCTCAACAAGATCAAGCCGGCCTAAAGATAGGTAATTTGACCTCATTGGAAGGCTATATATACAAGGCAGGTTGAATTCATTTGGAGCATCTCACTCTCACACACATAGTTCGATATCTGAAGTTGGTAGCTAGAAGTGCGAAGTTGGTAAAGGGCTAGAAGAAGAGCTGGAAAGGAGTGTGAATTTCTAGAGGGAGATAGAAGACCTCAAGATCGAAATTTTGGGACAACTCTCACTCGCTTCCAAGGTGTATCAAGGGAGATTAAAAATTTTCTAGATTGGTCAAAGTTGTTGTTGCTACTGCCACTGGGTCGAAGTTACTATTGGGTCAAAGTTGTTGTTGATGCTGCTAGGTCGAAGATGCTTTTGAAGGGTTATCATCAAAGAGAAGGATTGACGGTTGACTTGGTCTTTGGCTAGGTCTAGAGTCTTGGATTATCTGGAAAAACTATTGAAGGAACAATTGTTGAATGGGTTTTCCCCTAGATAGGGGTTTTTCCTTTGTTGCTCGCCTACATCTCTTGTCCTTGTGTCATTCTTTTGGTAATTTCTTGATGAACTGAAAATAAAAGAAGAATATAAAGATTAAAGAATCACAAGTAATTATTTATATAAGAAATGTGAAAATTCCTAGATCAAGGAACCCCTATTGCAGCAAATCTGAATCTACTTCACCTACTTGATTTTTAAATTGCATTCATCAAGTTATTCTTTTGAATACTGAAGCAAATTACTTTTGCAGCCTACACTAATTAAATATTTGATCTCATGAAACAAAAAATAGAGCAAAGAATAAGATACAAAGGAGACACTTATTTTTAGACACAATAGTCCCCGAAAAAACCCATTGTGGGAAAATCGATGCAACAGTTCTGAGGGTTTTATTATTATGCAGTAGCAAAATCTGAATACATCACTGAATAAAGTTCTTCAGTTACAGAGAGAAATATTGGCAAAAGCTTTGTGAGTTTACCTCACACAATCACTACGGAAAATCCGATTGTTCCAGTTACTGATTGAGATGCCCTTGGCAAGCATTGCGCTAGCTCTACATTGCCTCTACCTTGTCCTAGCATCAATCCTTGCAGGCACTGTGTCAACCAGCTAAGAATTTGATCAAAAGCCCAGAGTCTCTGCTCTCAGCCTCCCAGTCTCACACCCTAGCTTCCGTCTGCTAAAACCGACCCTTGCTCTGATTTTGGACTTCCTCTCTATGCCTCTGCGTCACTTCTGCCTGGCCCTTCTGGCCCAGCGTCAGCCTCTACGTCAAGGCCTCTGGATCACTTACTACCTCTCTTTGTTGATGTATCTTCGACTAAGAATCTCTCTCTCTCTAAGCTGCTATCCCTGCCCCTCAACTCCAGAATGACCACCTAGTTTGAATTCTTTAGCAAACCCTCCCCTAGGAATCGAATTCTTGATCAATTTGTTCTCTCCATGTGTGTTTCCAAACGAAACTCATGCCTCCATTTTATACTTTTCATGTTGAGCCTTCAACAGCCGAGATTAAGTCTCTAATCAAAGGCTAAGATTAAAACATGACTTGATCCGCCTTCTAGATCATTATCACCCATATTTTGATTAATGTTCATTAATATTTTAATTTTCTTAAGTTTAGACTTAGGAACCCCATCAAAAATATTAATTATTTTAATAAAATGCACTCCGGGTAGAATTTCACCAAACGGTTGCTGGGTTGTTTAAAACTCATGTGCCTTAGCCTCTCCACCAATTTTCAAGGCTAGAGCACTTCCGATGCTACCAAAGACTAACAAGAAAATATTTCTGCCTTTCTAATTTTCTAACAGACAATCCATCCATAAGGGCAAGAATGATGATAAAAGCCCTTCCCATGTCTCCCTAGGTGAGACAAAACCCCATCTGGGACCATGGATAATATGTCAAGTGTCTACTGCAAGTATGTGGTCGGATGGGCAATATGGTCCAAGTGCATCAGCATCTTTGCATGAGTGGGGCACGAGCAAGTTAAATGTGGTGTCGTAGGATCCCATCGCATGGAATCAATGCTCTGTCGTGGCTCTCAACGCTCACCCTACAAATGTCATCATGACCCTCTAGAGGGCTTGGATCCCATATAGGGAGGCCAAGCCCAAGATGAAGACCCACCTACAATCTTGTATAATATCCAATGCATCTCCTCAACTTCCAGTACAACAATTTCATTAGTACAATCAAGTAAATGACCTCACAAAATAGGGGACCAATTGGACACTTCATAGTGGCATGCCCTTCAAAATGGGCTCTAGAATGTCTAGGCATCCTCAGGCTGAAGAGGGAGATTAAAAAATGACCCTATTAAGAGGTTTCAACCCCTAACGGAGTGACAAATCCCTGGTACATTCGTCAAATGGCAGATGACATGTGAAATAATGATGGAACAAAGTGGGGTAGCAAGGGAAGTCTCCAAGCCACATGCAATCGTACAAGGGTAGCTAGAATAGGGTAAGCCCACACATGGGTGTATAAATTAACGAAAGAGCAATCATGGTGCATGAGTTAGCCCACTTTTGTTTTTCCACCCTTTTTTATATGCCTTTTGAGTTTTATTGATTTTTCTTTCTTATAACTGCTTGAGGCTCCAGGGAATGAGAGCATGATGTGTATGATATTGCAGTGATTACCCCCTTGAGGTTGGGAGTTCATCGCCCACCAGGGGTTTGGACAATCTAGGGTTCCTCAATGATGTAGGGGGCTCACATAGGTGACCCTAAGAACCAAGGTGATGACCATAATGATAAGGGGTAGAGCTCATGTCTAGCTTTTTCGTACATGCTAAATTTGTATGTCTCGGGCTTATTTTTCATTTTATGGTACATTTCTTGTTGAGAGTGGCCAAATTATGCTTTTAACTTTCCTTTAACCTACATCAATCTTCGAAGCATTGTTTCATTCTCAACCCAAAGTGTGGACAAGGGGGGGGGGGGGGGGGGGGAGGTTAACTCCTTGTGAACACTATTAGTGTCCTATGTTATAGTAATCAGAGTCAAGTTTTGTCTTTTTATTATTCTGGTCAATTTGTAAAGTGTTGATATGATCTCATAGAGATCAAGTCTTGGTGTCAGTTTAGGATAGGATATACTAAAGTTTTGAGTGGTGAAATAAATCAAGTTATTAATTTCTTAAAAGGTCTAGGTTTAGTAAGTCTAGGGTTAATGTGTCATCCAATCATGGATAAAGGTAAATAATGGGTTTGGTTTCTCATCATTGGGACAGTTAGTGGTGTCTTTTCAATCAGTTGCATGGTCAAATCAGGTAGTACATCATTTCCTTGTAATCATGAGTTGTTGCTGCGCTTGAACATTTTGATTTGAAAATTCATCATTGAAGTTAAAGGGAGTCTTGGACTGCGTGGAGGATTACAAAGACATGTTCTAGCTTTCAAAAATCCGTCAAGCACATTACTTATCCTCCTTAGTTGCCCTGGATATTAAACTAGATGTGTTGTGTATTAGTTGCAGGGGATCTGTTGCGCTTCTAGATATTGAGGGTTTTCTCACCACCACGACCACATTCAGGTTTCAAATCTCTCTTTTCTAGAATAATTCATGTTGTATGTAGTCTAATTCATCTTTAACAATCGAGGAGAGCACCCAGATGGCCTTTCAACCCTCAAAATCTTCAACTTGTTGCGCTTTCCTCGTTGTGCCTATGTTTTTGTAATTTGTTGCGCACAGAAACAAATTGTTGTTGTGTTTTTGCCTGTGACTTAAATTTGTGCAGTTTGAGCTTTTAAACACGAGTTTACCATTCAAAAGCTTGCCAAAAACCATCACCCAAACCCTAATTCCATTGTTGCTACATTCTTGTTGCACTAAGTTGTTGAGTGTTGTCATTGCATTTTGAAACCCTAGAAGTTTTTCATTGTGAGTCATGACAACACCAGACAGGAAGAAAAGGTACAGAGGGGGTGACATAGTCAAATTTGAGCCTCAAGACCTTACCATGGTGAATTCAGATCCAGCTATTAGGGTTGCATTTGAGCAAACTGGTTGCATCAAGTTTTGTGAAAAGATACAGGGTTACAGTGTTTAGGTTACCAAAGAATTTTCCTTAAACTTCACTAGTGTGGAAGCCAAGGTTGGAGAATTGAGTTTCCCAGTTTCATAGGTTACTATCTCAGCTGCTACAGAGATCCCTTTGCATGGAGAACAATGGTTCAAGGACATGCCATTAGATATGGTCAATTACAAATATTTTCTGAAGCCAAAGTATAAAAACAAAGAATATGGGGCTATTGTGCCAAGAGAATATCTTCTTGAACCTTACAGCAAATTACTCAAGGTGATTCAAAGATACTTCACTTGTGAAGGCAAATTTGGGAGGGTTTATCAGTACCACTTCAGGTTGTTGATGCATTTTACAGGTAAAAGCCCTTTAAATCTACCTTTTTACTTGTTTAGGAGCATTGGTAAGATGGCAGATAAGGTTCAGGGTAAGAAGATTCAAGTGGAGCCTAGTCTCTTTCATTTCTCCTTGATCAAATTGTTAGTGGTGGAAGAGCTGAGGAAGAAAAAGCAATCATGGCAAGCATTTTTGGATTCATCCAAGCTGAAATTTCAGATAGTCCCTGGAGCAAAAAAGTTGCACACTCATCAGTGGCAAATGATGTTCAACCAGCAGTGGAAAGTTCAGTCAAAAGGTCATAGACTTCAGTTCACCAATCTAATAGGAAAAAAGGCAAAAAGCTTCATTTCTCCCCTTAGGTGGTGGAGGTTTCCAAGAAACCACACATAAGAGTTGTTACAAAAAACGTTATCCATGGAGCAAATACCTGAACATTCTACTAAAGTTCAAGGCACCATATCATAAAACATTAATGACACGGAAAAAATGATTATGGAACTATAGCAACAGTGGAATAAGGCTCATTTAGTCATTGCTCAAGTTCAACATGATAATAGGGAATTGAAGAAGAATATTTTGAAAAATGCATCTAAAGATCATGAAGCAGAACCAATAACTAAAACCACTTCACTTTCCACCAGATACAAAGGTAAAGGAAAAGCAGAAATAGAGGACATCCAGGAGCTAGAGACTTCACAATCAAGAATCCCTGTAACTAGATCTTCAACTAGGAAATTGGAGCTACAGAAAGAAAACCTGATGAAAGGAAATTCAATGCAAGAGAAGAAGAACACTGAGTTGGATGAAGGACAACACACTTTCCATAGGCTAAGGAAGCAGCTGAGGAAAGCTCAAGATGAAATCATCAGGATTAAAGAACAAGATGAAAGGGCTAAACAGAAGATACATGATCACCTGAATAGTTGTGGACCAACACTGTTTAAAGCTAAATATTTGTTGAGGAGAACTTTTCCCCTACATAGACAACTCAAGAACATGTACAGGCAACATCTCACCTTGAAAAAGGAGTTGAAACCTGCAAAACAGGAATTACAAGAGGTAGTGCAAGGAAAGCAAGAGGAAAGAAGAGGAATACTAGATCTGTTAGCTAACGCAACGAAAGTTTGATTGTTGACAGGTAACCAAGATAGTTTTTCTTTTTTCCCTTTTGTCCTAGTGCATCAATTTATATCAGCCATATACAGAGTAACGCAACAAATTTGTTACGCTATTCTCAAAGGCATTGAGAATTGGTAGCAGATCAGAGTTTTGGCACTTTTTCCTATGTATGGACGTTCAAGAAGGTATTGAAATCGTCAACATCATCCATCAACCATTTTGCTCAGTCAAAGACTTTGACAGCTGGTCAATTTCATGAAAATAAAATTTGCTGCGCTCAGTTGCCATGCTTTTGTTGTAGGTGATGATTTTCAAGAAAGGAGGTTCGCAGTTTAGACAAATGTTTTCTAATGGGTATTTCTTTTTTTTAGATAACAATGGTATGTTCTATGCTTAGAGCAATTTACTTCAATTTCTCTTATTAGCCAATTATCGATTTCCATATTAGCAATTACATAAACATTGATAATAAAGGCAGATAGAACATAAACAATAACCAGAATACAAGTCAAGACAAGAGGACACAATATTTGGCGGATGCCAGGAAAAAACCCCAATGTGGGGAAAACCCTTTGATCAAATCTTCTTATTATTCTTCAAAATTTTAGCAAAGAGAGAGAGTTAAATATACAAAATTCACTTGCCCAAACACAGGCAAATCCGTCCAGTCAACATGATGCCCTAACTAGAAAGCTAACACTGGTCAAATTAGCAGAATTACTCATCCAAATCAACTCAGTGAAACCCAGTCAATTTAACCTCCAAAGAGAATACAAATCAGCCAAAAATAGTCCTGAAGAAATCGGTCAAACTTGGCCAATGCACAGTCAAACATGTGGTCAACGGTAGTCAACCTGCCCAGAAATCCTCGAAATTTGTGCCAAGGAATGCGGCCAACCCAAACAGAAATTTTCCCAAGAAAAACGCAGTCAAACAAGGTCAACCGCTTCCTAGTCAACATTGGTTAAACTAGCTGCAACTTGGTCCACGCAGGAAAACAAAAAACACAGTCAGCCATTCGCATGTGTGCGGGAGAATAAGGTTGCTTGAAATTCGTACGACCCAATCAGATGAGGGGAGAGAGAGAAATGTGTGAGATGATGAATGTCCAAATGAGGTAGATGCTCGTTCTATTTATATGCAACGTAGAGGGTGAAGAGACATGACTTTTGGGCTTTTGAGCCTACATTAGATTGTTGGCCGACCTTGACAATTTATCCATAAAAGAATAAATTCATAATTCAATTTATAGATGTCATAATGAGATGATCTTTAGATCAATCCTACACCTCTCAGAAAGAGGATTCCAACAAAAATATCATCTCCATCATATGAGTTGTTCAAGGTAGAGTTTGGCCTTAGTTTCCAAATTTAACAGTATTTGATGTTTTAGGGGGTGTCTTTCACCTGTCTAACACATTCAAGAGTAAAGCAGATGATTAGATGTATGCAAACGATGAATTCGTTGCGCTCAGTTGTGAAACCTTTTCTGAAGAAAGAAGTAGCGTAGCAAATTTGATGCGCTTCCACACAATCAACAGTTTGACCTTTCAATTTGACTCCAAACCTCCTGAAATTGATTCATATGGTTATGACAAGTGTCCTTAAGTGTTTTGGAGATTTGAACCTCATCTTTATGCAGCCATTCAATGTATTTTGTTATGTATTTTGTTAAAGATTCCTTTAGTCAAACAGTTTCCTAGTTTGTAGAAGGTGGTTCTATATTCGCTGCTACAAGCAGAAAACTAAATCTTTTTGGGGAATTCAGTTCCTAAAGGGAGGAACTAATTTTTTTATGTATATATGATGTAATTTTGATTAAGAAAAGGGTTGGTCAATGTGTGATAGAGAAAAGACATTGTGCATTGTACAGTTTCATTTGAAAATTTCAGTGAATGATGAAGGTCGAAGTCTACTTGTTCAGGGATTCCTATGTCAATCATTTATGTTGATGTTTATCTCCTATTTATGTTTCTTTATATTCTGTTATAGCCATGCTTAAATGTTATATCTTTAGTGTTTAGTTAAAAGAAATTATTTCAGAATTCACTTTCAGGTGCTCTGCTATAGATAACTAAACATTTCAGTGTTTTTTCCTCCATCATAATATCTAAAATTCATCCTCAGCTAGATGCTTTAGATATTATCAATTTCCTTATTCCTCTACTCACCTCTCTACAACGAAATTTGACAAAGACACCATAAAGATTGCCTACCTTGCCCCTATCTAAGGATTCTTCATTTCCCATCATAGCACTGAAAATCATTAGCTTAATTTGACTCCATGCCCAATGGATTTTCCCTCTCCCCTGCCATCAAATTGTTAAAATTATTCTACCTTGATCTATAGACCTAGCCTAAAATCCAGAAGATTTCATAAGAGAGAGCCCTCTCTAGGTTTGGAAGGGCTAGCTTCCAACCCTAAAGTTTGGTTTGTGGTTACCTTTGGATTCCTCTCCTCAACCTGGAGGAATTATGAAGTGCTAAAAGACCCAATGGACAAATGTGGACCCAGATAGGAAAAATGTGAAAGGTGGTTACAATGAGCAGAGGGGACTAATGTATATGATGTCGGGAAGTGGGACCATGCAACCAAAATCGGGGTTTCCCATATAGTTCCACTCTGTTGGCACCTAATCATCAAGATTGGGTGAATAACTAAAATTGATGTAAATAAATAATAAAGAATATGAATAGTCACCAGGAGATGAAATGAACAGTCTCTCCCTCATGTATATAATAAAGACCAACCTGAATGAAAATCAACAAATTGTTTTTGAGTTACTACCTGGTCTGACATGGTATCAAAGCCAGCGCCATTTTTGGCTTCCCTCTACTTTGTAACTCCCTATTCTGCCTATGTTTTGCATTTTTTGCAGGCTGACATCTCTGTCAAATCCCTGCGAAATCTCATTCATTGTTGAAGTGCGTTACTGCATTGAAGGAGTCGATTAGAGCTAGCTGTTCACTGGAGGTGCTATGTGGGAACACCGTGAGAGTGCGTTGAACTATGTGTTAAACTTTGGCGCTGTGTGGGAACACCGTGAGAGTGCGTTGAATATTATATGATATATCAATATGAAGATAAATGGTGTGTTTTCACCTGCTGTTGTGCATTGAAAAATGTTTTGAAGGTCGATAGTTACACTATTCATGCATTGGTGTAATGTCGTGTAATGGCTCTGTGTTAAGGCCATCGTGAGACCATGTGCACAAACCACCTGCTAATGAAGTGTATGAAGTGTTGCATTTTTCTGAAATCCGAGTTCTAATTATTGACTTGTGGTTGAATGAATCATGTTGCATTGGCTGATTGCTCCGGGCCTAGTTTGAATATCAGAGCTGGTGCTCTGGTGTACCTTGCCGTTGTTCTTGAATATCTGGCTGTTGAGGTTTTGGAACTTGCTGGTAATGCTGCTCCGTTGAATATTTGGCTACTGAGGTTTTTGGAACTTGTTGGTAATGCTGCTCAGCTGAATATCATAAGCCTGCTCCGGTTTTGGTTTTAATACACTACCTTTTTTTAATACATCATTTTGATGCCTACACGTTAACCATTTTTGAAGACCGTGTATTATACAAGCCATGAAGTTGTGTTCCATTGAGTTCTTAAAGGGTGCATATATATAAACATCGAGTTTTTTAAAGATGACTTATGGTCATTATAAGTGGTGGCATATTTAAAGGCTCATAAGTGAAGTTTTATAATATTAAATGTTTTATGTCCAAAAAAAAAAAATTGTTGCATAACTAAGGTTCTACATTGAGGTGTGGCTGCTGGAATGTGAGCCCAAGTCTGGTATTCTACCTCTGTCGGTGCATATGACCTCTGGTTCGTATGCGTTGAAGGGAGTAGCGTATGGTGCGATAAGCATATTTCCTTGGTGATGAAACTTCATATGGTGGATTTAAGACTGCTGGTTTTAATACACTGCTGTTTTAATTATCCCTCATTATTATTTTTTCAAAGTTAAACAGAGTTTGCCACCAGAAGTACAATTTTTTACAGTATATTGCCAGAAGTATTTTTTTACAATACACAGATTTTACAATGCATTCAATCATATCCATTGTGGGAATAGTTCTCACTGGCAAGGAGAACTATCTTGAGTGGTCCCGGATGATAAAACACACCCTCATTTTCAATGAGTTGTGGAAAGGAGTGTGTGTTGGAGACAAAGACAAAGAGCCAGAACAGCCTACCTCAGACAAAGAGTTCGCCATTTGGGAAAATAAGAACAGCAAATCCTATGCATTAATTGCAGCATCTGTAAGTGAAGACATAAGTTGCCATCTTTCGCCATTTTCAACTGCTTTCAAAGCCTTACAAAAGCTGAAAGAACTCTATGACTCACATTTTGCACTTGAAGTTGTTCAACTCATGATTAAACTCTTCACTCTTGAATTACAAAATAATGATCCTCTTTCTCTTGCATCCGAAGTAAAATCTATAATGCATGATATCAAATCCACTAAGGTTGAATTGGATATTCCTCTTATCGCTTTTCTCACAGCACTTTATCCTACTTACTCCAATTATCTTGAGTCATTGCAAGCAAATGGAAATCTCAAAGATATTACCTTTGACTCTCTTGTGAAAAAATTTGCTGAAAGAGAGAAAGCTTTTGGAAAGAAGACAGCCCCTGAATCTTCTGAAGAGGCTTTGTGCCTTGCTCCTAAAGAAAAGAATCTTGCCCAAGATTCTTTTAGAGGAAGATGTGGTCGAAGAGAAAGAGGAAGATATTTCAAAAGCAGGGGGGGCAAACACTCTCAAGGAGAAAAGTCAGATTTTCACTGCATATGCTGCAAAAGAAATGGATCACATGATGCCTCCACATGAAAGTTACCTTGGGACAAAATTGAGCAGCAAAGAAACCAACATAAAGGTAAAACTAATAACACAGACAAAGGTAAAGCACCTGAATCCGCTCATTATGTTGTGGCACAATGTAATATCGATGTAAATGAAGACTTATTCAATGCTTCACTTGCTTCTTGGAAAAATGATTGGTTTCTTGATTAAGGAGCAACTTGCCACATGACTCATAGAAAAGATTTTTTTGAAGAATTTACTGACAATGTTGATGGAGCAGTATACTTTGCAGACCAATCAAAAATCAAGCCATCAGGGCTTAGCACAATCAAGCTTAAATTGCCTGGTCTTCTAGAGTTTCTTCTCCATCATGTTCTATATCTCCCATAGCTGAAGAGAAACTTGTTGTCCTTGGTCCACATCTGCCAACTTGATGGCAAGCTTGAGGTGAGAAAAGCATTTGACCACTCACTTGTCATGACGGGGATAGAAGACAAAAGACTTCTCAAGCTGCAGGGTACCTCTGCTCGTGCACAACATTTCTCATACAACTCTCATTATGAAAAAGGTACACTTCCATCAAGTTTATTATGGCATGCTAGATTTGGACATTTGAACTATGACAGCCTTCGCTTGTTGAAGAAAAATGGCGTTGCTAGTTTGCCAACAATTCCTAGGAAACTTAAGCAATGTGATGCTTGTATTCTAGGAAAGCATAGCAAACAGTCTTTTCATGATTCACATTCAAGAGCACATAGAAAACTTGAACCAATTCATTCAAATTTATGTGGTCTAATGCCTATTCCTTTTGCAAATGGAAATAAATATATGATGACATTTATTGATGATTACACCAGAATGTGTTGGGTTTATTTATTGAAGAACAAATCTGATGCTTTTCAAACATTCAAGAACCTTCATACATGGACTGAAAATGATGCACAATCTCATATTGGTTCTATTCGCACTGATAATGGAAAAGAATACACTTCAAATGAATTTGAAAACTATCTTCGCCAACATGGGATCAAACATCAAACAACTGTGCCTTCTAATCCCCAACAGAACGGTGTAGCTGAAAGAATGAATAGGACAATCTTAAATATGGTGCGCTCCATGATGTTTTTCAAAAATGTAAAGTTGATGCTTTGGGCTAATGTAGTTCTATGTGTTGTGTATATAAAGAATAGATGTCCATCTAATGCTATTAGAAACAAGAATCCATATGAAATGTGGTACTGGCACATTCCTTCAGTAAAGCATCTCAGGGTCTTTGGTTCCACCTGTTATGCCTTGATACCAAAGGTACATAGAAACAAACTTGGTGCAAGAAGTTGTCAGTGTATCTTCTTGGGGTATTCAAACACCTCCAAAGCATACCATCTCTATGATGAAGTTAATAAAAAGTTTGTTGTATCTAGAGATGTAATCTTTCTTGAATCATCCAAAACTGACAATGTTGTTGAGCGGCAACTTGATCGCTTGGATAGATTCGCAAATGCAAAATCATTTCAAGAATTTGATAATCAGATTCCACATCTTGAAGGGGGGATTCCTCTACTAGATAAACCTGTGGAATCTTCTTCTGAAGCACTCTCTCCCCCGCATGAAACTCCAACAACGGATGATGCTTTAAGTGATGTGATTGATAGAATTGGGAGATTCAATCTTGATTCAGTCCCAACTCAATCAACGGAGCAGCCTGGACCATCTGAGAAAGGTCCCCCAAAGTGGCTGACAAAGACACTTGAAAGTGTTCATCCTGATGAGTTTCGAAAGACATGAACTAGAAATTCAAACCGGCAAAATGGAGATTTCGAACCAACTTCCTTCAAAGAAGTTGCTTCTCATGATGAATGGAAAGAAGCAATGCAAAAGGAGTATGATGCCCTAATAAAGAATGGCACTTGGAAGCTAGTTGATCCTCCATTAGGAACCAAACCAATTGGCTGCGAGTCGGTCTACAAGAACAAGTATAAAGCAAATGGCTCACTTGACAAGCACAAAGCCAAGCTTGTGGAAAAAGGTTTTGCACAGAAGGAAGGGGTCGATTATGAGGAGACTTTTGCCCCCACAGCAAAATGGGCTACCATCCGGACACTCTTTGCCCTAGCAGCTCAGAACGGTTGGAAAGTCCATCAAATGGATGTAAAAACTGCTTTCTTGAATGGAGATCTAAAAGAGAATGTTTTTATGTCCCAGCCTGAAGGATTTGTTGTGAAAGGACATGAACATAAAGTATGCAAACTTGTGAAATCCTTCTATGGCCTCAAACAAGCACCGCAAGCCTAGTATGAAAAACCAACTGAGCATCTTCTGAAACTCAATTTCAAACATTATGATCTTGATGATGCAACTTTATTTGTCAAGAAAGTTGGAAAAACAGTTGTATATATTGTGGTATATGTAGATGATCTTTTGATGACAAGGAACAAAGAAAGCTACATTGTATCCATAAAGAAGGAATTGAAGAAAGGTTTTGAAATGACTGATTTGGGCTATGTTCATAACTATCTTGGTATTGAAGTAACCCAACATCCAAAGTCCATATTCCTTTCCCAAAAGAAGTAAATTGGAGATCTATTGAACAGGTTTGGCATGACAAAATGCAATCCTCTTGCTACTCCAATGGAACAAAACTTAAAGCTCACATCCATTGAAGGAAAAGAATTTGAGGATGCAACAAAGTATAGACAGCTTGTAGGAAGTCTCAACTACCTAACTACTACCAAACCAGAGATTTCGTTTGTTGTTGGAATCCTCTCCAAGTTTATGCAAAAGCCTTGTGAGGGACATTGGTTTGTTGCAAAAAGAGTTCTAAGGTACTTGAAGGGAACTCAAGACTTTGGAATCAAGTATACACAAGTAGACGACTTCAGCTTGATTGGATATTCTGATTCAGACTTCGATGGAGACAACGAAACTAGGGTATCTACTTCAGGATATTCTATGAGTCTTGGATCAGGAGCTGTCTCCTGGAGATCACGCAAACAATCAGTTCCAGCAGATTCCACAACAGAAGCAGAATACATGGCAGCCGCTGAAGCAACAAAAGAAATTGTGTGGCTCAGGAAAATTCTTGAAGATTTGCAGGTAAAACAAGTACAATCAACTCCACTCCTGACTGAGCATCTTCTGAAACTCAACTTCAATCATTTTGATCTTGATGATGCAACTTTATTTGTCAAGAAAGCTGGCAAAACAGTGGTGTATCTTGTGGTATATGTAGATGATCTTTTAATGACAGGGAACAATGAAAGCTACATTGCATCCATAAAGAAGGAATTGGGGAAAAGTTTTGAAATGACTGATTTGGGCTATGTTCATTACTATCTTGGCATTGAAGTAACCCAACATCCAAAATCCATATTTCTTTCTCAAAAGAAATACATTGGAGATTTGTTAAACAGATTTGGCATGACAGAGTGCAATCCTCTTTCTACTCCAATGGAACAAAACTTAAAGCTCACATATGTTGAAGGAAAGGAATTTGAGGATGCAACAAAGTATAGACAGCTTGTAGGAAGTCTCATCTACCTCACTACTACCAGACCAGACATTTCATTTACTATTGGAATCCTCTCCAGGTTCATGCAAAAGCCTTGTGAGGGACATTGGTCTGCTGCAAAAAGAGTTCTAAGGTACTTGAAGGGAACTCAAGACCTTGGAATCAAGTATACACAGGTGGACGACTTCAGCTTGATTGGATACTCTGATTCAGACTTCGATAGAGACAAAGAACCTGGGGTATCTACTTCAAGTTATGCTATGAGTCTTGGATCAGGAGCTGTCTCCTGGAGATCACGCAAACAATCAGTTCCAGCCGATTCCACAACAAAAGCAGAATATGTGGCAACAGCTGAGGCAACAAAAGAAATTGTGTGCTCAGGAAAATTCTTGAAGATTTGCAGGTAAAACAAGTACAATCGACTCCACTCATGATTGAAAATACCTCGACAATAAAATTGGCCAAGAACCCAAAGTTCCATGATCGAACGAAGCACATCAATACTAAATATCATTTGATTCAACATCATGTTAAGGCCAAAAAAATCCATCTCTGCCATTGTTCCACTAATGAGCAAATTGCAGACATGTTCACCAAAGCGCTTGGAAGAGAAAAGTTTGAAAGATTCAGAACGATGCTTGGACTCACCAACATCCCTTCAGATTAATGGGGGGAATGTTGACACCTAATCATCAAGACTAGGTGAATAACTAAAATTGATGTAAATAAATAATAAAGAATATGAATAGTCACCGGGAGATGAAATGAACAGTCTCTCCCTCAAGTATATAATAAAGACCAACCTGAATGAAAATCAACAAATTGTTTTTGAGGAGTTACTCCCTGGTCTGACACATTCCTAAAGCTAGTAGCCAATAAAGGAGATCCCAGAGGAATAGGATCGAACTTAATTGTTGTTGAACTCGAATTCGAACCCAAACCATGTGACATAGTGTATGGGTCTTCACTATATGACTTCCACTACCTAGAATATGATGCTAAAGATTCAACTTGTTGATTAGATGTTAGCATTAGAGGTATATTTTATCACTTTTAACTTAATAAAGATGTTACCTTATTGTTTAACCATAAAAGACATAATTGCATCTGGATAAGTGTATCTTAAGCTACACCATTAGGTACTACGGGGATGTCAGGGTGGGTAGCATGGTCATATCCCTTCCTTAATTAACAGTTTCCATTAAATACTCTTACACTTTCCATTCTATCCATAAGAAACAAAGATCCCCCTAACCTATGGTTAACTTACCAAACATTATCCAAAAAGGGACCATGAAGAAGGACAAAAATACGCAAGTCTCAAAATGTCAAATCAAGCCAAATAAAGGGCTAACGAAGTGAAGCGAAAAATAAACTAAAGCAAGGCACTAGTTCATCATGCCTTTCTCCCCCCATTTTACATCCTAAGCTCAAAATGTTTATCTAAAGAAAAGGGACTTAAGAAAAAAAGAATCAAGGAAAAATTAAAGAAAGGGGGAGTGCATGTAGGCCAAAGTAAAAGCTCCCTCTCAAAAGGCCTTGGAAATGAAAGAAGACTCCTATCCATAGTTTAATTGACTAGTTGGACCAAAATTACACCCTCAGCATTATATGACTTTGGAAGTTAATCCATATGTTTTCTTTACATCCCATTTCATAAAAAGAAAATATCGTCCACCTATTTCAACTTAGAGGTCTTGAAATCCATCTTATGTTCTAGTGATTTGTTTCCTTGGGTTAGTTTTCAAGTAATTTTGTAACATTAAATAAGTTATTTGTGTTAATTTATCTTATCCTTGTTAATGCATAGCTACAAATTGAAGCTGGATATATTATCAAAAGTTTGGAACCATACAATGGCAATCATATAAACCAACATAGATAACTACAGGATGCTTCATCATCATAAGTCTCAACATTATTTGAAGAATTGTTTCTTAATGTACAATGTCTTCGTAGCACATACATGAGGAATATTTCCTTTGTCAATGTTCGTATTTGGGAAAGAAAAAATATTTGATGTAAAATTGGATTAGTTGGTCAAATGAACACAGATAACTTCAACTATTAGATTTATAGAAGTTTCAAAAAGTATTTTCACAACTTTATTATTTTAATTGATCTTCTAGAAAATGGTACAAATATTTTGTCCACTTTTAATTATTTTATTTTCAACATCATGAAAGTGCACAACATTAGTTGGGAAACCATTTGTATATTCCCTTGTTTACGAGAGTGCATGGAATTATAATTACTAGAGGCCTCCTCATCCTACAAAAGGAAGGCACTCTACTTCATTCAACATCTTTGGACATCATAAGAGAATGTTTGCTAGTTATCCGGCGTATTTTTCTCTTTCCTTTGATAGTGTTTTGTTATGTTTTAAATGAAATCACATAAAGTCCATTCTCTTAAGCAATCAGGACCAACATTATCGTGCTAGAAGAGGTATATATTTATTTTTTTCTGCATTTTTTAAAGTAGAAAATCATTTGGAATACTTGGGGAGAATATCGTAAGATTTTCGTTGATATTTTATGTTTTATTTGAGCAAAACCTTTTATTTTGATTTAGTTGTTTTGCCAACTTTAGATTTAACCTCCTTAGGGAGAAGGTATTTTTGTTTGATTTAGGTTGTTACTTTTCCTCCATCATTTCAGTGGAGGAAGATTGCATCACTATCATTTACGGGAGCATTACAAGTGAAGGAAGGTTGATCTCGACACACTGGTAGGAATTTCACTTTGAATCTTCAATATGGTACGTAAATAATTCCCTGTAATTTAATTTTTTTAACTTTATGATCTTTAAATTTTCTTTGTATTTTAGTTAAATTGTTTCCATCTTCAATTAGAAATGAGGACTATCGTTATTTTTCTTTCATTTAATCATATATTTAAAATCTATTTTGTTTTATTTTATTAACTTAGTTATTTTAATTTTGCACTTAATAAATTTTCTTCTTTCCTTTAGTTTAGATATTCAGTAATTTTGGAAATTTCATTGTATTTAGTATTTAGTATTTAATCAAACTTTATCTTATTTTATAGTTCAGATATTAATTAGGCCATATATATATAACCAAAAGAAAAAAGAAAAAAAGGCTTTCTTCCATAACTTTTTTCTTTTAAACTCACTTAGGTTTATTCCAAAAAAAAAAAAAAAGATCAACTAAAAAAAGGCCCTTTTCATTTTTCTTAGATATAAGTAGAATTTAGAACTAGTTAAATTTTTTTATCGTTTAATTTTAGTATTTAACAACCTTTTTTAAAACTTCCCTTAGTTAAAGATTTAATATTTTTTTCTAGTCAGTATTTAATTTAGATTACATTTATTTTATAGTTAAATTTTACATTAAATTAAATACAGTAAAAAACAATTCAAAAAAATACAATAATAAAACCATTTAAAATTTTAAAAATAAATCTTTAAGGCCAATTTTCCCAGTGGGGTTGAGCTTCAAGGTACCTAGCAACTGTATTTTTCTGTGTATTCTGTCGATCTAACCTAAAATTCTCCTAAGATATTTAATGAAGATTGTGTTGTGTGTAAATTTGTTGTGGTGGTGTGATTGATCTCTTCATTTTATTTCTGCTGCATTTTTTCAGTTAATATACCAGTCTTTATTTTGGCAAATTCAGAAATATTTGACATAAATATTTTCTGAGGTTTTAAATAAATTCTTGAAGTAAAATAAATCAGATCTAGAATGAGATCAAATTAACAAGTTTGATGACAGAGACAAAACTGTTATGATGTTGATTAAATTGTCTGTGATAGAAAGAATACCTCCAAAGGTTCAGATATGTAAGGCTTCCTCAATGATCTGCAAACATTTGAAAGATTTGCATGACACATCAGGCAAGAGCAGAGCCATCGAATTTGCAGAGAATGTGTTGTTTTTTATTAGTTAGCATGAATCCATCCAAGAGAATCTACCCAAAGATCAAAGATATCCAAGAGTAATCGATGGTCATTGCTCAGAAAATGGAGTAGGACAGTGGTAATCATGCTAAAAAGTTTACCATGGGCTTATGAGCACTTTATTGCCAAGAGACCAGCGCAAAGGCAGAGAGCGAGAAGCAGCAGCCAGAGCAGGCCACGCAGAGCCCAGCAGAGACAACACAGAGGCCAGAGGGCCTGCGTCATCCACGCAGAAGGCAGCAGGAGTGACGCAGAGGGTCCCAGAGGCTGCGCAGTGCCTCAGAGGGCTGATGCAAAGGGTTTTGAGGCTGACGCAGTGCTTCAGAGTTGCTGGAGAGGGTTTCGTGGGACAGGTTTTCTGAATACCTATTTCCAAATAGAGAGGTATTACTGCCAGTTGTTTTTCTCTGTCGGGTGAACCAGTTTGGCACCCAGTTGTACTCAAGGAAATATTGCATAATAATAAACCCTCAGAAACACTACACCGGTTTTCCCGCATTGGGTTTTTCCAGGGACATTTGTCCAAAAATAAAGGTGTCACTTGTGTGTTTGTTTTCTTTCAGCTGATGAACCGTAGATGTTGAGAGTGTATTGTGTTTATTTTGTTACTTATATGTTTTAAATAACTTGTTCGGAATTAACAAGTAGACGAAATAAACCAGAAGAATACAGATTGAATTTCTAACGGATAGACTTAGAAATTTCAACATGATAACAGAGAGCGGTTACAAATCATAGGAGAGTTGAAGGCATCAGCTAAGCAGAGCATCTGCAGTAGAATCAGCTCTACCGAGTGACAGAAGTTGATCCTTGCAAAAGCGACAAAAGAAGGTTGACACAGAGGGACTGCGTCATCAGTCTGTGCCAAAAAGAGGTCAGAGCAAAGGTTGAGGAGGGCAGAAAGAGAATCACGCAGAGCCACACGGAGACCAGAAGGGTTGACGCAGTTGGCTGAGGGAGCTGTTTTCCGAGTGTCGAGATTATGCAGAGGGAGCTACAGTACGGATGCAGAGGGAGCTACGATACGGATGCAGCAGTGGCAAGGGCAAGGCCATGGGCAGCAGTACAAGATGCAACAGTACAAAGGACGCTAGGTGGGGAGACCTAGCATCAGCACAGGTACCGGTGCCAAATAATCAGAGTGATGCTCAGTGAGGAGTATTACTAGAGCACAGTCCTCGCTAAGAGAGAGTGTTGATTTAGAGTAGCATCAGATGTGCTCTAGCCATGAAAATTGGCGGAGAGGCTAAAGAACATGAGATCTCCAAGACCCAGAAATGGTTTGGACAGCTTGTACCCGATTTGGGAGATATTAAAATAATTAATATTTTTAATGGAGTTCCTAAGTCTAAACTTAGGAAAATTAAAATATTAATGGGTATTAATCAATGTTTTACAACTCGGACTCGGACTCCGACTCGGCCGAGGATCGACTCCGACTCCGACTCCGACTCGGTAATGACTCGGCCGGCTCGATTTCAATGACTCGGTCGTTGTAAAAAATACATTAAATATTTATTTTTTTTATAAAAAAACATAATTTTAAATATTGATGGGGATGGACAATTATTCTGGTGCTGGGCAAGCAGCAAGCAGGAAGGGGATGAGTCATTAGGAAATTAATATAATTGTATATATGAATTGTCGATGAAGTTAAGAGGAAGAGGACTGATACTTTTAGTCTTCATTAATATCTTGATAGTGTAATCAGGCCTTGGTCTCCAATAAATGGGTGTGAACTATAAACTATAAAGATAAACTTCAGTTCTTTATCAGTGTCTCCCTGAACCTTGGAATTCTAATCCAAATTGCATCAATATCATTTGTTGCAGAGTGCATGGAAAGATGCATCAAGGCAGTATTTGAGTGCAGCATGTAATTGAAATGGTTCCTTCGATATTTACCAAAATTTATTGAACGATAAAAGAATTCCAATCTCTTGAGGTGACATATAGATAAAAGTTTCAAACAGACTTTTCCTAGTGCTCACTATTGAAATATGAGTCAAATAGGCAAGAAATACACTTCACTGTCATCATGCTGAGCCAAGCAGTGAACAGAGTCACAGGCATTGATAGTATCCACTCATTTCTTAAAGGGAGGCAATTAGAAAACGAGTAATCAAATCACCTTAAGGAATAATGAGGATCTGAATTTCAATATGTAATTGTAGTGGTTCTTATTGCCCTCAATATAATATTGGTGGTAATATAAACATTTTATGTACAGACTTTAAGCTTCTTTCAAATCTGAGGTGTAATTTATCAAGATCTTATGTCTCAACTCTCATAATCCTGAAATATTGTCTCAAAAATCACAAAAAAATCAATAAAATCACAAAAAAAATGAATAAATTTCATGTTTTACGCTGCCCAGCTGTAGTTTCATTGACTCGGCCGAGTCAATACATGACCCGGCCGGGTTGACCGAGTCAACTATGACTCGGCCGAGTCATTGGATGACTCGGCCGAGTCATAGTTGACTCGGTCAACCGAGCCGGGTTGCTGGCCGGGTCAGAGATTTTGGTAATGGCTCGGTTCGAAACGACCGTTTCGGAGTTGACTCGGCCGGGTTGTAAAACAATGGTATTAATATAAAATTGGGTTAGAAGGTTCCAAAAGTCATGGATCAAGCCAATTCTAATCTTAGCCGTTGATTAGAGATTTAATCTTGGTCATTGAATAACCAACAGGAAAAGTATAATAGGATCCTTGAGGGTCAGTTCAAGAACACACCACAATGATCAGTCATTCGATTTGCTAGAGTGGGTTTGTTAAGCAAAGTCGAATCAGTGATCAGCAACGAGGGGCAGTGAGTACTGGACAGAGAGGCAGAGATAGTGCCAAGACACCAGCGCAGAGGCAGAGATAGTGCCAAGACACCAGCGCAGAGGCAGAGATAGTGCCAAGAGACCAGTGCAAAGGCAGAGAACGAGAAGCATCAACCACAGCAGGCCACACAGAGCCCATCAGAGACAGTGCGGAGGCCAGAGGGCCTGCATCATCCACGCAGAAGGCAGCAGGAGTGGCGCAGAGGGTCCCAGAGGCCGCGCAATGCCTCAAAGGGCTGACGCAGAGGGTTCTAAGGCTGTAGCAGAGAAGCAGGAGTCTGACGCAGTGCTTCAAAGTTGTTGGAGAGGGTTTCGTGGGACAGGTGTTGAAATTGTTATTTGAATTTTTCAATTTATTATCAAAAAAGACCTTTTTCACAAAATTATATTTTGTTTAAAAATAATTCCATGCCCAATGGAAGGAAAAGTTATTGGTCTGCAGGTCCCTAGCACCTTGCCAGCAACGCATTGTGTTGGGCATGGAATCCCCCCACAGCATGTTTTGGGGCTCGAAGCTCAAGTTTTGGGTCAAATATATTGTAAGACTCCGCGAATTGCGGGCATGGAGCGCAAAGTATAGGTTGAGTCATAGGGTTGTCCGCCCTAAGTATTGTAAATTAATGCAATGTCATGTCGGCCTAATAGAGCCAAGCTCTAAGTTGTAAAGATAGCTAATTGGGGAAATAGATGAATATGAATGGTTCAAGCATAGAGTAAGAGTCTAAGTGTATTGGGTCGTAGTAGTAGGAAGAGGCTCTGCAGCTGAGTGCGTAGAGGCCTAGTAAGAATCCACAGCTGAGTGCGCGGACCCCTACAGCTGAGTGTGCAGGGCGGTGTTAAGTTTGTAATCTTGAATGAAGAATAATAAAGAGAAGTCCATTCTGATTTCTATGCATCTGCTTGTATATTACCTTCTTTACATTTATATTGTTTTGTTTATCGCGCACACTTATATGATTGTTGGATATACTGTTAATTATCACTAGTCTTACACAAATAAGTTAAGTAATCAGGTAATAACAGGTTAAATAGTAAGGAACTTGGGTATAATACAGATCACGCCCCGAGTAGGGCTGCGTGAGGGCAGCATCACAGGTTGCGAGGGACTAATAGGTGCGCATAGCGACATGCGCGCAGGGTCAAACTGTGGACCGCTAGAACCTCATCAGACATCCCCAGGGTGCGAAAACCTGGTTCTAGCACCCTCCCATACTACTTCGAGTGAGACCTCAGTTCGCGCTCCGTGAACTGTTGCCGAAAGGGCAAGTAGTACCGGGACTTGCTTGGCTAAATCACCTCCAAACTTGGGTCAGACCCATACAAGCCAACAAATGGTTCCGTTGCCGGAACTAGGATCTGCATAAGGGATGTCGGATGTCGTGCTATTAGAATCCCACAAAGAAAGAAATTGAAGAGTGGTTGGACAAGAAGATTCACGAGTTCGCAGCGCAAGAAAACAGAAATCCGCGAGTATCTAAGGAACAGTGGTTGGAGCGCTACTTGTATACGGAAATCCACGAAAAAAATTTGCATCCTTTGCTTCTAAGTTGTATGAGTGGATCGCGAAGCTAGCAAAGAGTCAAGGAAGGTGTAAGCTCGACAAACCAATCGTGTGGACTCCAGAATTAGTGCGCAGACTAGAAGCGTCAGGAAATAAGATCGTGCAGGTTGTGGACCATTGGCTCGACCGAATTATAGGAGGATTTATCACTGAGTTCGCAGTAGACACGACCGTCAGCTATAGTGAGACAGAGCGACGTTTGCTCAAGGGACCGCGAGGTGAGTATATTAAATCTTTAAACACTTGGATTAAGATGCTATTGTGTGAAAAGTGGGTTATGCAAATAAATTAATGTTTGGGACTACGCGAAGTCAGAAGATCTACAGAAGCCGAAGTAGTGAAGAATTGGAAACTAGTCCCTTAATTTCCCCCTCGCGAGAAAACGAGGAAGAGCTCACGAAAGTTTCTCTGAGAAGCGCGGTCAGTCTGATAAGGCAGCGCATTCTGCTTTTACCACCTCCACCCACACCACCGCCCGTCTCACCCTCCTCACCTCCATCTCCACCCATCCCACCTTCACCACCACCACAGTTCGGTAGGGCGAGTGCAATCAAACTACCAGTGATCAGGGGAGTGGGGAGTGAAGATCAGGACCAATTCTAGTTCGTGGTAAGAGCAGTATGGGAAGCACAAGGCATCGTAGATGACAATATCAAGAAGGCTACGCTGGTGAGCATGTTGCAAGATCGCACATTAACATGGTACATCAAGCATTCTAATGACCATCCAAACGCAAGAATCACAGAAATCCAAGCCGCGTTGAACAGGGAATTTAGCAGGCCAAAGTCAAAAACACAATCAATCATCGGGTTTAAGGAGATCACGATGCTCCTGGGTGAGACCCCCTGGGATCTGGACCAAAGACTGAAGGGTATGATTCGCGAAACCAACATGACATTGACAGATGGACAGCACCGCGCATGGTTTGTAGCATCACTAACACTGCACTTAAGGACGACGCTGTCACAGCAAAAACTTTCCACCCAAGCTGAAGCTTTGGAGATGGCGATGAGATTGCACGAGACTCTTATACAAGACCCTGGTCTAGGAGTCCAACAAATCCACGCGCAACTTCAAAATCTATGTCTGGAGATGCAAAGTTTGAAACAAGACAGGACACCTCGGCCAGAGGCGCGCGAGGAGGTATGATGCATAAAATGAAAAGGACAGGAGCATGACAAGGACCATTGTCCAGTATTCGCGAATTATTTGGCAGGAGGAGGGTCGATGCCATTAAGACCTGAGGCACAGGCAGGACCGAGCGCGGCACCTGCATTATGGTGCGCGATCTGTCAGATAGGAGGAAAACACACTACGGATAATTGTCATCTATTGTAGAAGTATACACAGACGTCCCAGCAATTGTTTTGTAATTTCTGCAAGTCGGTAGGCCATGATGAACGCACCTGCAGAAGCTATGAACTAATGATGGATCAGACTCCTGCCTACAGGGTGCAGGCAGAAACGCGAGCCCTCGACCCAAATGCAGGAATGGCGCACGCTGGATTTCAGGGGCGCAGTCGAGGTCGAGGTGGAATGGGACCAGGAAGGGGTCGCAGACAGTTAATTTGTTATAATTGCAGAGGGCCAGGGCACTATGTCCGTGATTATACAAACCTGACCAGAACATCATGTTTCTACTGTACTCAGTTTGATCAAGAGGCAGAAGACTGCCCTACATTGATCGCGAGACTGCGTGAAAAAGGCGTACTTCAACCCCCTCCGACTCAGAATTTGCAGATGATGAGGTCTGAACTGCGCGAAGAAGACCCGAATGTAAACATGATGCTCAAAAGCGGTGTGACCACTGGCAATGATAAAGGAAAATAGTCAGAAGAAAGTGCGTGGGTTCGCAAGGCTCCTACTAAGGAACTTGAATTTAATTTAGAGCACGCGAAGGAGACATTCATGGAAGCTAAGAAGAGCTTCACGGAGGTCTGCCCTTCAGGTAGTAAGGATCAACTAGAACCAGGGATGGCTCCTTCAATGCTCACTACCTTTCTGGAGACATGCATGAAACTGCTATGCGACAGCAAGGCAGTAAAATGACTACAGGAACTTATCACTAGGTGCGCAGGGTTAGGAGAACCGCGCATGGTCCAGAAACTTGGAAAGCATGCATTGCACACAGGAAGGGAAATGAGGTTGACTGCGCAAATCGGCAAATATGAAATGGATCAGGTAATCCTGGATCTCGGATCAGACGCGAATGTACTACCAAAACAAACATGGGAACGCATGGGCAGACCCGCGCTACAGTGGTCTCCTATTCAGTTACGAATGGCGAACCAACAGAAGATCTTGCCCATGGGAAGATTGCAAGGGGTAACAGTAGATATTGAAGGTGCGAGCGCGCAAGCGGATTTTGAAGTGATAGAGATTGTCGATGACAGTAATCCCTATCCCGCGCTACTAGGAATAGACTAGGCCACCGATATGAACGGAGTCATAAATCTGAAGAAGTGCAAAATGATTTTTGAGAAAAAGTCACTATGCGTAGTAGTACCGCTAGATCCAACCGAAGGAGCGCCATACATTGAACCGGTGCGCGACGATGATAGGGATGACGATCTCGATTGTATTTACAAAATAACCGTGTGAGAAGAGGATTGGGTGAATCCGACTACAAATGGAAGTATTTCTTGGGAGCGCGAAAGCTCCTGCACTTTGGATTCAGACGAAGAGATAGAGCAATGGCAGAATCAGCTGCACAAAGTAACAACGTTTAATTGCAACATGATGGTTAGATCACTGTGTTGCGTGACAACAGAAGAAAGAGATCTACCAACATATGATGGGTTGATAGCGATGGATGAATTCTTGAGAAAATTTGAAAGCACAGTACTAGAACAGCAGCAGTTCGATGCGTTGAAGTGGGCATTGTGCGCAACGCCCGCACAATGGTGGTGTACGCATCAGGGAAGTTTTGAGGACTGACGCATATGCAGAAGAATGATGCGCCTACCATTTGGGAAACCGCAGATACGACTAGTGGACAAATATGACGGACGAGATGATCCACGCACACACCTTGCAAAATGGACCAAGGTTTATGGGGAAGAGCCACAGCCTGAATGGGCACATTTATTCTATCATACCCTGTATGTCATACCCATGAATTGGTATACTGAGACGGAGCTCCGCCATGGTACAAGCGAATGGGATGTGTTATGCGAGGGGTTTCTGTTAACCTTCACGTTTGAATATCGTTTGTCAAATACTGTTGACGATGCACTAGACGCAGTGAAAGTAGCTATCTTCAAAATACCCCAGGAGCCAATGGAAGTACTTCAGCCAGGATTGGGCGACATAGTTGAGCTACACACTAGAGTGTTATAATGTAAATATTGAGGAGGCTGATGAGGACCCACGAAATATTAACATAGAAACAGAAGGTTGTCGCGAGATTCGTGAACCATCACTTGAAGACCCCGACATCACCGCGCCGCTAAGAACGAAGCAGGTCAACATTGGAACGAAGGCGGAGCCGAAGTATGCAACACTTGGGGACTATTGAGACGATGCGACGGTGGATAAGGTCACTGAGTTACTCCGCGAATACCAAGAATTGTTCCCGACCAAAATTACAGACTTAAAAGGGATCGTTGGCGACTTAGGGATGATGAAGATCACCCTGAAACATGATTCGAAGCCAGTTAAGCAGCAGCCTTACCACTTGAATCCAAAGTATAAAGAAAAGGTCCGCGACGAGTTAGACAAAACACTCACAGCCGGAATTATTGAACCAGCGAAAGAATCTGACTGGGTAAGTCCTATAGTAGTACAGGAGAAAAAACAGAAGGGCGAAATAAGAATATGCATGGACCATAGGAAGCTGAACGACGCCTGTGTACACAATCCATTCCCGCCACCATTCACAGACGAAGTACTGGAGAATGTTGGCAGTCAGGAAGCATACTCATTCACGGCTGGTTTCTCAAGGTACCATCAGATCAAGATCGCACCGGAAGATAGGAGCAAAACGACCTTCGCAATAAAATGGGGTTGCTTTCAATACACCGTTATGTCGTTTGGACAGAGGAACGCGCCAACTATAATTTCGCATATCATTGTGGCTGCGTTCAAAGAATGCATCCACAAGTTCTTGGAAGTTTATCTGGATGATTGGATTGTCTTCGGATCAGTTAAGCACCATGTAGCGAGCTTACACTTGATGTTGGATACTTACCTCCGACACCAGATTGCGCTGAACCTTAAGAAGTGCACATTCCTCGTTCCCTTTGGAAACCTGCTCGGACATGTGGTCTGCAAACAAGGCCTGATGGTGGACCCTGCGAAGATTGCCATTATCCTAAATTTGGAAGCACCGTGAAGTGTTAAACAACTGCGCGCTACTTTGGGGCACACTGGATACTATAGGAAGTTCATCAAAAGTTATGCCCAAATAACAGCACCAATGGAAAAGCTATTGAAAAAGGATGTTACATATCACTGTAATGATGATTGCATGAAGAGTTTGGATGTCCTGAAGGGGAAATTGGCCTCCGCTCCAATCCTGGTCTTCCCAAAATGGGATGTGGAATTTCATGTACATGTTGATGCGTCGTGTATTGCGTTGGGAGCCGTCCTCACACAAGAGGGCGCGGAGGGCGTGGATCACCTGATCGCGTTTGCAAGTCGAAGATTGTCCAAAGCAGAAAATAACTATTCCACCATCGAGCGCGAGGGGTTAGCGATGGTGTACGCGCTCCAAATATACCAACACTATTTACTTGCAGGATATTTTAAGATGTATACCGACCATTCCAAGTTGAAATACCTAGTGAATAAGCCTGTGTCGGGGGGAGCACATTCCAGATGGCTCTTACTGTTCCAAGAATATGATTTTGAGGTCATAGTCAAGCCAAGACGCCTAAACACAGGACCAAATCACTTGTCACGAATTCAGATGGGCAAGGAACCAACAAATTTGGAGGAGGGACTACCTGATGCACAGCTCTTTGCAGTGTGCATCGCGAACGGACACTTCGAAGATATAATTCATTTTCTAACAACAAGGACTGCGTCGAAGGAATACTCAATCCAACAAAAAAAGGAATTGGTGGTGTGCGTGGCGGACTTTTCTATCATCGCGGGGCACCTATACAAAATGGGCAACGATTACGAGATATTGCGAAGATATGTACCTGAATTTGAACGAGGTTAGATCGTCGCGGAAGGGCATGGGGGCACTGTAGGAGGGCACTATGCAGGACACGCGACCGCACAGAAGATTCTTCGTGCAAGGTTGTGGTGGCCAACCCTGCACCAGGTTTTGAAAGCGCATTGTAAGGCCTACGATATATGTCAAAGGACTGGAAAACCATCTCGAAGGGACGAGATGCCACTAAATCCACAAATGACACTGCAGTCGTTTGCAAAATGGGCAATCGACTTTGTGGGACCGATCAAACCTCAGGGAAAGACTAGTGCGCACTACACCATCACCGCGACGGAGCACCTGACACGATGGGCGGAAGCGCAGCCGGTCAAGGACTGCACGGCTGCTGCAGCTGCGAAGTTTTTGTTCGAAAATGTGTTGACATGATTTGGCTATCCGAAAATCTTAATGAGTGATCGTGGAACACATTTCCTGAATGAAACCATCAGCGTGCTCACAGAAGATTTCCAGGTGTATCATCAGAAAAGTACACCATACCACCCACAAGCTAATGGGATAGTAAATGCATTCAACAAAATATTGGAGACTGCGCTGACCAAAGTATGTAACGCACAACGAAACGACTGGGACCTACGCATCCCTGTCGTATTATGGGTGTACAAGACAACACGCAAAAAATTGACGGGACAGACACCTTTCCGGTTAGTCTATGGCACGGAAGCTATCATGCCAATGGAATACATCGTACCTAGTCTGCGAATAGCAGCGCTCACAAGCATGACGGACCACGAAGCTCTGGAAGAAAGGCTCGCGCAATTAGAAGAACTCGAGGAAGAACGGTTTCTGGCTGGATTTCATCAGCAGGTACAAAAGCAGCGTGAAAAGGCTTGGCACGATCGCCATATCAAGTTGCGCACCTTCAAGGTAAACGACTTAGTGTTGTTGTATGACAGTAAGTTTGAAAATTTTCCGGGAAAATTCAGAATGCACTAGCTGGGGCCATACGTGGCCAAGGAGGTCACAGACGAAGGCGCGGTCCAGCTAGTCAAACTAAATGGAGAACCCTTCCCAAGAAAAGTAAACGGCAATCACTTGAAGCCCTACACGGGTGGGTCGACTATCTAACTAACCGGCCAAAGAACAGTCTTCGCAACCTGAGGAACCGGACAAGGGCGCTGGACTATAAACATACGCAACAGATGCCAATACAGAAGTAAGGACACAATTCAGACACAAAGGGTTCAGAAGCAAGAATGCAGCAGGTTCAGCAGGCAATAGCGCAGTGCGCTACAAACATTCAAGTCGTTCGAGACTAGTTGGAGGGACTCCACACAAAGGTCACTGCGCCAACAGAGTGACTCGGGACAAGTGACAATGATTGTGTTGGAGGCCTGTTGGGCATGGAATCCCCCCCACAGCATGTTTTGGGGCTCAAGCCCAAGTTTTGGGTCAAATATATTGTAAGACTCCACGAATTGCAGGCGCGAAGCGCGAAGTATAGGTTGAGTCATAGGGTTGTCCGCCCTAAGTATTGTAAAGTAATTTAATGTCATGTCGGCCTACCCATGGTCCGCGGACCATGGAATTGTATAAATAGAGCCAAGCTCTAAGTTGTAAAGATAGCTAATTGGGGAAATAGATGAATACGAATGGTTCAAGCATAGAGTAAGAGTCTAAGTTTATTGGGTCGTAGTAGTAGGAAGAGGCTCTACAACTGAGTGCTCAGAGGCCTAGTAAAAATCTGCAACTGAGTGCGCGGACCCTTGCAGCTGAGTGTGCAAGGCGGTGTTGAGTCTATAATCTTGAACGAAGAATAACAAAGAGAAGTTGATTCCAATTTTTGTGCATCTGCTTGTGTATTGTCTTCTTTACATTTATACTGTTTTGTTTATCGCGCACACTTATATGATTGTTGGATATACTATTAATTATCACTGGTCTTACACAAATAATTTAAGTAATCGAGTAATAACAGGTTAATAGTAAGGAACTTGGGTATAATACGAATCGCGCCCCAAGTAGGGTTACGCGCAGGCAGCATCACAAGTTACGAGGCACTAATAGGTGCGCGTAGCGACGTGCGCACAAGGTCAAACCACGGACTACCAGAAGCTCATCAAACATCCCCAGGGTGCAGAAGCCTCGTTCTAGCACCCTCCCATATTACTTCGGATGAGACCTCAGTTCACGCTCCGCAGACTGTTGCCGAAAGGGCCAGTAGTACCAGGATTTGCTTGGCTAAATCACCTCTGAACATAGGTCAGGCCCATACAACCCAACACATTGTCCCCAGTTGGAGCCAATGTTGTCACTCACTACATTGTGGGTTTCAATTGGTCAAGGTTGCCGAAGAGCAGTGAAGTTTGGAGCCACTTTCCAGGCCACAGAAGACTTCAGAGCTAAATTGTACCCTCTCCATTGCCTAGTGCTCAGAAAGAGATTTCCAACGGTATATAGAAGTCCAAGAATGGACTTCTAGATCAGAAGTTAGAGCATGTTGAATATCACACTTGGAAAGCCTTGAAAACCAAGAAAATGACTAAGTATGAGGGAAAATTGCATATCGGCAGCCCCGCAATCCCGCATCCCACAGGTCCTGAATCTCGGCAACACCGCAGTCACAACAATCACGTAGGTCCCGCATCCCGCATCTCATCAACCCTACAATCCCGCAGTCACAACAATCTCGCATCCCACACATGGTCTCGACGAGCAATTGTCAAATACCTCGCAGTCTTGCAATCACAGTAGTCCTACATCCCGCATGGCCCCCGCAATAGTTGATCGGCCATCCTTAAGGAATTGCGGGGCGGCGAAATTCATTTATAAAGAAAATGCATGCGAAAACAAGGTCAGCCAGGCCTTTTTCTCTCTCCTCCAGTAGGCCACGTGGCGGCATATGATTGGTCCTAAGAGCTGACATGGCAGCTAACATCATCATTGACATGGTAGTATGCAGGGTGACGTGGTCATACGAGTGACACGTGTCATTCAATTTTGGCATTTTCAGGGGTCCTATGGGGCCCTTTCCAGGTGACACGTGTCACCACTCACAAGGTGACACAAGGCAACGATGACGTCATCCCGCATATCGACGATCGCAGCTACCTAGGTGAGAAACTTAAGGAAAAGTGCATTCAGTGCCAGGATGCGGGATTCTAAGTAACAAAGAAAAAGGACCTCGGATGCAATGTTTCATAGGTCATATTTGATAAGGTTTTCGCGTCCAAAATATCAACCGATGCAGTGTAAGGGGCTATCAAAGGCTTTTCAAGTTATAAAGGAAACGCCCCTGAGCAGCGGTTGAAAGCCTTAGCACCCGAAGGGCTAAGCGCTTGGTTGGAGCCCCTAATCACATGAAGGAAGAAGCATCAAAGGGGTTGAAAGCGTAAGGGCTTAAAGGGCAGTCGGGCTCGCCTGTTTCATGGTGTTCCTGTGTTAAAAGCCCGCGCTCAAAGGTCGTCCTTATTACATCATAATACACAACACCAAGCTTTTCAAAGCTCTGGTAGTGTCTAGCAGAGTTTTAATGGGCAGATGGGCCAACAGCTAAAGACTTAAATGGAGCATGGCGCAGCAATGGAGCAGTACACGGGACTCTCAAAAATTAATGGCTCAGCATGGAGCCCCATTCCTCTACACAGCGAAGTACCGCAAATACGGGCACTTACAGTTGACCCAACCCCTACTCCAAAAAGGAAGGCCTTCAATTAGTAAAGCAGAAGTGATCGAAGCCAAGTGAGCGGCACGAGAGGCCATACTGTGAGCCAACTGCAATTTGTAACAGAAGCTATTACAAAGATGGACACTAAGACTGTTTAATGCTCCTCTTTGACTGATATTTATTTTGATGTCCTCCAATCTGCATTCCTTCCAAGGAGGCATTTAATCCTATAATATTTTTGGGCCACAGAGCCATTTATGACTGATACAACGAGTCAACCGACAGCTGAGTCTAGACTAGAGATATTTTGTTGTAATGAATGTTCTTGCTCCACTCTCCAAATAAATAGGGGAAATCAAGACTTAGAAAAGGTTCAGAAATTCTAAAGAAAGACTACATGCTATTTTCATATTGTATCTCTTTGTAACGCAGACTTTTCAGAATATCAAGGGAATGGTGGTGATTCCCTCTTCAAGAATTATAGTATGTGTTCCCTCTGTTAAAACCCATTTTGTGTTCATATTTCTTCTCTGTATTCATGCAATTATAGCTGCTAGAAATATTTCAAGCTTCCTCATAAATTTATTTGTATTGATATGTGAATGCAAGTGCCTGTAATTATATCACAGATTCACTTGTCTCAATATTGTTGATGCATATACCTGTGTGGACTATTGAAATCATATCTTTAAATCTGCAACACATGAATCATAGCATTCAGCTCCTTCTTTATCCATTATTTCTGCTTGTAACTCAAATGAGTATCGAAATCCTTAATGCCTCAAGCTCTATGTGTTAAGTGTAGAAGTCTTGAAGCCTTATGCTCTACGTGATGGGTTTCTCCTTCACTTTGTCCTCTCTCATCTGCCCTGCAAAAGCTTATTAAGCTGTAAGCCCTTGAAATACTCAGCCTCCATTATTTTTATGCATAATTCTGATATCTGAACCTGTGAAGAATTACCAGAAATCCATGCCTTATTTCTTTGGATAAACGAACCAACCCCTTTCCTATAAATATATGTATCTATAGCACAGAAGTGATGTCTCCAGTTTTCCTGTGAATCATTTCAGACACACGAATCTAGATGTGCCCAGGCACTGGTCTTGTAAGCAATCCAAGGTTGTCTCTGGGAGCGACAACATATACTTTGTTGCAGGCCTAATCAAAGCAATTTGCAAGGATTTGATATTGTTTTCCATTGAAAATTTTGCAATTCCAAGCTTATGATACATTGAATTCTCATTTGTATTTGATTGCAAGACTAACATTTGTGATTGCAAAACTATACATCATTTGGGCAAGGGTTTCATATTTTGTTTGGGCTTAGGAAATTGTCTTGCCATCAAATCCTTTCTATAGGCCTAATTGCAAGGCCTAGAGGCCTTTCTATCCCTAACCGATAGCATTTTCAATGTATTTTTTGTGGTTTCCTTTAGTCTAGGGCTAATTTCTTTTGTGATTACAAGTTAACGTGGCTCCTTGGAAGGATTTTCACACTTGTACATTGTGATTTCGATACTCATCTTGGTCTACTAGCCCTTGAGGGAAGGTCGCAAGCCTCTAAGGCCTAATTCCTCCTCATCGTGACCTTATTGCAAACTATCTAAAGCATCAAATCTGAAGCATCTTATTGCAAACCTTGATCACAAAGATTAATCACAATAATAAGCCCTAAAATTACTAAAACCCATCACATAATAATCATAAGAAGCATAATAAGTATTTAACAAATATTTGGCTCTTGTTCCTTGCATTTTATCGACTGATCTCTCATTAACAGTGGCTACAGTGGGTTGATCTCTTGTCACAAGTGGTATCTCTTAGGTCCAATGCATATTGCCATGTTAATAATTATGAATCTATTGGCATTTGGCAATTGTGAAAATCTCTGAATCTAACACATCAGAAACCCCTACTGCAATTACTAGTTTACAATCTCCTACTTATTCTTTATATTAACAAGTTATTTAAATACATAAATATCGAACTAAACACAAATGCGGCCTTCACAAATATACAGATCAAGAACTAAAATAAACTGAGACAACACAATGGACACTGTCATTTTTGGACAATCGTCCCCGGAAAAACCCAATGCAAGAAAATCGGTGCAGCATACATGAGGGTTTTATTATTAAGAAGATATCTTAATACAACTAGGGTGCCAGAAATGGCTCACCCTTCAAAGAAAATCCTTGGCAGCTATACCTCTATTCGGAGAGGAATATTCTGGTTGATTAACAACCGGATGAACAATCCCACAGTGACTTTGGTTGTTCCTTATGTTGGACAGCAAAAGTTGCTCCACACACTCCTCTAGAACTACATCACCCTCTTCATAGTTGTGTCACCCTCTCTAGCTCATCGTCAGCCAATCAGCTCTCAGTTTGTCCCACTGAATCACCTCAGTGCAACCTCTGAATCTCACTGTGTCCTCTGCGTCAGCCTCTACGGCATCTGCGTCAGCTTCTTTGGCCCTCTGCATCTTTTGCATTGGCCTCCTTAGCCTTTGCGTCAGCCCTGCTAGGCTCTGTGTTGCCTCTCTGATATGTATTCATCGTCCACCTGTTGAACTACCCCTCACTGCAACTAATCACTTGTTTGATTTCCTCAGCAAACCACGCCCCAAAAAATCAAACTGACTGATCTCTCTTGGTGTATCTCCAACTGACCCTCAAACCTCCTCTTATACTTTTCCTGTTGACAAATCAACAACCAAGATTAACTCCCTAATCAATGGCTAACATTAGATCTGGCTTGATCCTCGTTATTTAGAACTTTCTCATCCATATTATATTAATACACATTAATATTTTAATTTTCCGAAGTTTAGACTTAGGAACCCCATTAAAAATATTGATTATTTTAATATCTCTTCATCCGAGTGGAATTTCTCCAAACGATTTCTAGGCCTTGGAGATCTCAAGTGCCTTAGCCTCTCCACCAATTTTCATGGCTAGAGCACATCTGATGCTACCAAAAATTAACAACAACTAGATGGATAGCATATTGATATTGGCATTATTCTTGGTTTCTTTATTGTGTCTTGACAAGGATAACCTCTGCTTACTAATTAGTCACTGACCATCTTCCTTTTGGCTTCTCTCTTGTTAGAAGTTGCATTGCATAGTTAGATTGATTGCATTTCTTTGTTTAGTTCTTGTTTCATTTCACAATCCAAAATCACTATTGGTAATCTCATCTAATTATGCTTATATTAGGGATTGTACAATTTTGAGATTCCTCTTTCTAATTGCTATATCACATAAGTGCAATAGAATCCTAAAAAGCACATAGAAGTAACCAAACATCAATGTTATCACTCTTTCATTAAGTGACTTTGAAGCATTTCTCTAATTGTAATTGGCATCTTGTAATCTTGGTTTGATAAATGATATTTGAATATCTTGGTTAAAAGTGATTTATATTGTTCATGTTGAAGCACTTCTCATAATTGTGATCGCATTTTCATTCTCATCCTAGATATAGACTTGCATGATTAAAATTCACCTCCAAGCCTAAGCTTGGTTGATAGAAATTTAGGGCAACCTTCTCCATCCAATTTGTGATGCTTGACCCTTGCACAACGGTTAAAACAAGTGATCTTGCAGTTCTCTTGCAAGAAATCCTTTGTAGGAACAGAGACATCTGGGTCATTAAAACTCCAAGGTACGTATCTTTAATGAGGCCTTAGCCTCCTTCCCCTCGACATCTTTCTACAAACTAGTGTGAGACTTGCTTAAAAACAATTGAGGAGAAAGCTCTCACCTAGATTAAGCATTTAACAAAAAATAACCAAGATATTGCATTTCACATTAGACTAGATCTTGCATTTCACCTTGCATCTTGATCATTGACAGTTGAGATAGTGAGCTTAATTCATAATTGCAAGTTTCGCATTGCTATAATTTACTTCCCTTACAGCAGTTCTCTTAATTCATTTCTCATCTCTTTGTTGTCTTTGGTGCTAGCTCATATTTGCAGCATTTGTTTATCTAGTAACTTGATATATCAATCGTTGTTGTGCAAGTATTCCTTAATTTTATTTGAGCATTTAAGGCACTAGTCTCTCACTAACATATTTAAGGATATAATTGAATCTATTTGGTTGTGCTCAACAATCTTCCTTGCCATACCAATTTTAACTCAAGTTGCAAAGATATTCATTTGTATCTCCTAGACTTGTTGATCCTCAATAACTTCCCCATATGTCTTCCTTCAAGGACTACCCCCCTTACGCTGAGCATTGTGCCTTAGGTGTACACTTCAGGCAACAACATGACCTACAATAAAATGTGTTTTCCTCACAAACTCTTCCTATGCTATGATACCATATAGGATTTTCAGCACAAGCACAAGATCTAGTTGTGACAAAAAACTACACTAAATCGCAAGACAAAAAGAGAAAAGAGAGAATAAAAGATCATTCTTTATACCAAGAGGCAAAAAGAACAACAAAAAGAGGAAAGAGAGAATAAAAGATCAGTCTTTATACCAAGAGACAAAAAGAACAACAAATAGAGAAAAGAAAGAATAAAAGATCAGTCTTTATACCAAGAGACAAAAAGAACAATTGGAATTCCTTTGTATTACATTGCTTGACTTGAATAAAACTAAATAACGATCTCTTGAAAGACAATCAATGTGCACTAGGTTTGGGATTCCATTGTGCATGCACAAATAACAAAAAAGAAACTCCCTTCAAATATCAGTTAACTAGCCCAAAAATGGAGTTGTGTAGTTAAAAATGGGGTTAGAGTCAATAATAGAAATCAGTAAGAATAAGATGGGCCAAAATAAGTGAGAACTGAAAAAAGAACTCGCACATACAACTCCTTACTCCAAAAACACAAATAAATCCACCAAAAGGAATAAAACTCAAGAGATAAAGTTTCCAAGAATAAAAGGATGAGTGGATAAGGTACACAGATAGGTTATTTCCAAAAATAGGAAACGAAGTGTGGACTTGTGTAGGAGAAGAATAAGGACAAGTGTGCTCAAGGTGGTTCATCACAGCAATGTCACTCCCTAGTCAGTGCCCAGTCATTGCAACCTGTCATCCTATATGGCAAGACCTGCTAAAAGTAGAAACTGTTGAAAATAAAAAATAAAAATAAAAAATTGCTATAAATAGCATTCCTCCTAAAGGGTAGGAGATGTGCATGTATTCCAATAGCATTACCAATTTTTCAAATTGTTTGCTCACCTCCATGTGATCTATACCCTCTTAGTGAAATAAAAATTCATATACTTGGAGACTAAAGTAAGCAAACCAAAAGATATATTAAAACAGTAAAGAATAAAGTATTTGTACCTATATTGTAGACTCAGTCCTTCATAAATAAAAATAAATACAAAACAATTTTATATGTGTACCTCGCGCTTAAGCTGAAGTTCCTTCACTTCTCTTTCTGCCCCTTCAGCCTCAGGAATAACCTTATTCTTCATTATTCCTTCATAATGTTTCTTCTCCTGCAATAAGGCATGACAACTATCAACTTCCTCATTTAAATTCTATTAAAATCGGCGGAGTATACCTGTACGAGGCTATAAGGAGGTAAATGTAAAGCAAGAAAAGGTGGTTATGATTTGAAAAAGACAATTCTATTTGATGTTTTGCTCATCCTCGTATTGTTTTACAGATGCCAGGTATAGCAAGCAAGAATATCTGACACAGTTATAACCAAAATAAAATAAGCACAATACTAATTTGTACTGAAGAATATGAAGGTATAAGAACCATTGTTCAATATCCAACATCAAACCATAATTTGACTTTACAGTATTGCAATCCCTTTATGCCTATTCTGCAACAATGCAGTAAAAAGGATATGGAACAAGGAAGCACAATATGGCTGGCCAAATGACTTCGATGGTATTAAATGTATATTTAAACAGCACACCAGCAAAAAACATATGAGACCATGAAATTATAGATTAGATCCAGATAATTTTATTAATGTCCAAGGAATGACCAGAAAGTTGGTCAATACAACTCCATGAGTCCATAGTACTGCCAGCATAAATTCCCAGTGGGAGTTCAGATACAAAAACATGTTGAGCATAACCGAGAGAGAGAGAGAGAGAGAGAGATAGAACAGGACAATTTATGATGATTGAATCTAAGTTAAAAAGAAGATTTTAGTAGCCGGCCAAATGGCTTGTACAGCATTAAAGAAAAATTTAAAGCCAAACCCACAGAAATTTTATGACACCTAGATATCCTAGAAAGAAAAATAAAACTAGATAAATAGAACGATTAAAAATTAAATCTAACATAACGTTATATAGATATGAAAATTACATTTGGATACATCAAACTTTCAGAAATTTTAGACAAAATATAGCTGGATATGACATAGATTAGCGTGTATGAGACACAGAAATAACATTAAGGATAAAAAAGAAACTGTGCTAACTGTGATCATGCACCAGAGCAACTGTTCTTACTGTGGTCATGCTTCTCAAAAAAACAATGGCTTTCCAACAATGGAAAAAACTAATTATCCATTGCTTGCAAAAAAAAAACATTTCATCGCTGTGCTCCTTCCACTGTCCTTTAAAAAACAGTAGAGCAAATGATGAAAACCTGCTCAAAAACAGTAACCAACCCCATTCAAAAAAAAACAAGGAATTCTCGATATGGAATCAAATCCCTCAGCAATAGAAACCATCCTACAATCATTTAAAGGTTTAAAATCATCTATCATGTGATAGAACCTGGCTGCCAAGGCTAAAAATGGACTTCAAGAATCAAGATAGGGGAATAATGTGATCCAGAAATTTGCCAATTACTTGGGATAGTTCGAATTTTCTTTAAGATGAGATAATTATATTAATGTCCAACAAATGAACCCAAAATTAGGTCAATGGGACTGACGAGTACAACCAGTATGAACACAATGTTGGAGTGCCAGCGCAATTGCTAGAAACGCAGAAAATAATATAAAGAAAGAAGACTACATAGGTCTGACATCGAAACATATGTATAAAACCATGACAAAGGTATGGTGTTACAAAACACTAAGCAAGTCTGGACAACTCAACAACCTGTCAAAAGAGAGTGAGTAAGAGATCAGACGATGAGACCAATGATATCAAAGTCTCAAGAATCTAATAGAGAAGGGTGAGGGGGAGGAACAAGGCACTTGCTTACTGCCAGAGTCCTATAGAACCATGCAAGGGTCCAGCAGTATGATCCGAGGGCAAAGTACAAGTGAGGGATACTCCTACCATCTGAGATCGAAAGAAAGCAACGCCATCCCTGGACGCTCCTGTAGGTCTCGGTGGTAGTCTGAGGGGCAGAAGGTGCTCTATTATGATTCCGTCTACAGTTGTTCTCTCTAACCCTTTAAGAACATGTGGCCTGATGTATAGACCAATACCTCCAAGCCATTATTGATAATATCGGTTTCCCTCTCAAAGGAGGAGCTTGAGGATAAACCCAGGGTCTCACCATTCTGATGTCTAGTACATTGTGGAACTCTCTTTATCAATTGTTGCTCTGATCTGACAGATGAACAGGAAAGTATGAGGTCATCAATCTATGTTGACAATAGTAGCATCAGACAGGTACTCCCACACAGGTCCAAGTGTCTAGACATGTGGAAGTCATCAAAAAAGACCTCTAACCCTAGCAATTACTTCAATTAAAGGATTTATTAGAGCAATTGCTTTTTATAAGAAAAAGCAAGTTAATATAATGAAATGCAAAGGTTATTTGCATTAGTGAATTAGATGAATTTCAACCATTGATCCCAAGTTAAGCTGAGATCTAATCTCAATTGTCAATCCTAATACCCCAATTAATACTAATTAATTACGTTATTTCCCTAAGTTTAACTTAAGAAAATTAGTTAACTGCTTAATTAATTCTAACCAAGGTCTTTTCTCACGAAACCTTTTATGGGTATTGCAGAAAATGTGTTCCTTAGGCTCACAGACACAGTCTAAGACTAGAACACCTATCTAAGCTACACAAACTAACAGAATTGAGAATAAGTGCCTAATTTGCCACAAGGATGGGAACTGTGCATCACAGTGAATAGAGAAGAGAAAGAGAAAAGGGAAGTCACAATAGACAGAAACATCATCAGAGATCCAAGATGATGAGTTTGCAACAAAGTTCGAGAAGGGCTTCTCATTGGTCTCTTGTTTGTCTACCAACACCATCACCAAGAGTGCTTAGTGCTTGGACAGTGGTGTGTCATGCCATATGACGAAGGCACAGGCGATGTTTACCAACCTAACAGAGAAATACATACGGATTCATGTGAAGCTTGGTGATGATTCCAAGCACACAGTGAAGGGAGAGAAAGCCATTAACTTCCAACTCCATTGAGGAGGAACGTTGAAAGCTAAAATTATGTTGTTTGTACTAGGACTAAATGAGAACTTACTTTCGGTATCAGTCATGGAGGACAGACGATATGAGGTCATGTTCAGGGATGGGAAAGTGGTTCCTCTAGAAGTACTTTCCTCGCTAAGAGGGAGTGTTGATACTAGTAGCATCAAACAGATAATTTGGCACAAGTCCAAGTGTTTAGACCAATGTTGCACAAATTAGGGACGAAGTAGGGCCAGTTTTGGAAGTGGAGCATCAAAAGTGTCATTTTCCATTATATACATATACATACATACATACATATATATATATATATATATATAACACCCCACCCCACATTTTCCCACTTTAACATACTTACCATAGTAAACATGAGATGAGAGTTACTATTTAAGACCCAATTCCCAAGATGAATTTATGGAAAATGGGGTCCACATGTCCAGCCATGATTGTAAACATGTAATGACACATGATCACATTGTTATTAGACTAGTTTGACCCAACACTATTTCCTTTTAGTTTTGTTTCCTTAAATTTAAACAGCTTTCTATTTTTGGCAGTTTTTCGAATCTTAAACTTAGAGGTCATTTTGAGAGCCTAAACAACATTTTCAAGGAAAACGGAGAGACCAAAAAGCGCCAAGATTTGTTTCACAAATTCTTTTTTTGGTCTCCGCGTGGAGATCTTCAAAATGAGGTATTATGATAGCCAAATGGAGATCATATCTTGCTATAGCTGCTTTTCCAACCTTCTTTTTCACTAACCACAAATTCCTTTGCTTGCTTGCTTGTTCTTGTTCAATTGTTCTTTCTCCCCAAGTCCAAGTGAGAAAGCCTCAATGTCCAAGTGAATGCTAGAATGCTCCAAGAGTAACCAAGAAATGATCAAGACTGACCAAGTGTAGCTGAGTGTAACCAAGAATGATCAAGAAGAGCGTTGGAATGTTCACTCTCCTCTTTTATTTCCTTTTTCCTTCAATTTCCTTCATTTTCCCTTGCATGCATATTTGTGTCCCTTCATCTTCCTTTTCTCCTATTTTCCTTTATTTCTTTATTAATTGTCATTTGTTTCCCTTTTCCTTTTACCAATGCCAATGCCAATTCCCATAGCCAATAACTAACCACAAGTGATGTCCACTATAATGTTTTTCCCTTCCATTCAGCTTGGAATACATGTCCCGTGACCCTGGTTTAATTTATTTACATGGAAAATCGACACAAGGTTGTTACAAACCCCTCTGCCTTTGGCAAACACTGTTCTCAGCGTTCTATGACACTTATGACTAGAATAACATACTGCCTATGGATCTTTACAAACATAGATCGATGCAGTATTTACAATGATAATTGTTTACAACATGGCAAACATATCGCTTATTGGAGCTTTATAACACAACTTGATGTGGTATTTACAATGACACACACACACACAAATATATATATATATATATATATATGAACCAAAATACATTTGCTTCAACCAACAAATGAAGAACGATATAATGCCTATATCTGATCAGCCATCTCCCATGTAGCTTCATCGGGTGCAATGTGCTTCCACTGCACTTTAACTTTGCTTTATTGCTTGGTTCCAGAGCATGAGTTGTTTCTAATGCAATATGCATTGTGGCTTTGGCTGGAACTCTCCCTCTAGTTCCATGTGCAATATAGACCAATCAATCACATGATCAGCATCACGTACATATCTTTTAAGCAATGAAACATGGAAAACATCATGGACTTTCACTTATGGCAGCAGTGCAAGTCTGTATGTCATTGGTCCAATCCTCTCAAGGATCTCAACAGGCCCACAATACTGAGGTGTCAACTTGGCACATCACCCAATCCTCAAGGAGCTCTTCTTGGGCTTGATGAGCAAGTACACATGCTCCCCAAGTTGAAACTCCTTGAATGCTCTATGTTGATCTACATAACTCTTCAGTTTGTCATGTGTTGCCTTCAAAATCCTTTTAATAATATGCATCTCCTACTCCATCTCTGCCAACATACATGGTCCAATCAGCACCATGTTCACATGATCACTATAGTTGATAGGAGTATTACAACTTCGCCCGTTGAGGGCCTCAAATCGACTCATCTTCAAGGATTCCTAATACCCATTATTATAAGCAAACTCCACCAGTGGAAGATACTCCTCCCACTTCCAAGTAATGCCATGTATGACACTTATGACTAGCAAAACATACTGCTTATGGATCTTTATAAACATAACTCAATGTAGTATTTACAATGAAAACTGTTGAAAACATGGCAAATGCATCGCTTAATGGAGCTTTATAACACAACTTGTTGTGGTATTTACACTGACACACATACACACATATATATATGAACCAAAACACATTTGCTTCAACCAGCAAATGAAGAACGATATAATGCCCATATTTGATCAGCCATCTCCCATGTAGCTTCATAGGTTGCAATGTGCTTCCACTGCACTTTAACTTTGCTCTATTGATTGGTTCTAGAGCATGAGTTGTTTCTACTGAAATATGCATTATGGCTCTGGCTGGAACTCTCCCTCTAGTTCCACCTGCAATATAGACCTATCAATCACATGATCAGCATCATGTACATATCTTTTAAGCAATGAAACTTGGAAAACATCATGGATTTTCACTGATGGCAACAATGCAAGTTTGTATGTCATTGGTCGAATCCTCTCAAGGATCTCAACAGGTCCACAATACCAAGGTGTCAACTTGGCACATGATCCAATCCTCAAGGAGCTCTTCTTGGGCTTGATGCACAAGTACACATGCTCCCCAAGTTGAAACTCCTTGAATGCTTTATGTTGATCTACTTCATTCTGTCATGTGTTGCCTTCAAATTCCTTTTAATAATATCCATCTCCTACCAACATATCTGGTCCGATCAACACCATGTTCACAAAATCACTACAGTTGATAGGAGTATTACAATTCCGCCCATAGAGACCCTCAAATGGACTCATCCTCAAGGATTCCTGATACCCATTATTATAAGCAAACTCCACTAGTGGAAGATACTCCTCCCACTTCCAAGTAGTGCCCTTTATGACACCTATGACTAGCAAAACATACTACCTATGGATCTTTATAAACATAGCTCGATGCAGTATTTACAATGACAACTATTGAAAACATGGCAAACATATTGCTTATTGGAACTTTATAACACAACTTGATGTGGTATTTACAATGACACACACACACACAAATATATATATATGAACCAAAACACATTTTCTTCAACCAGCAAATGAAGAACGATATAGTGCCTATATCCGATCAGCCATCTCCCATGTAGCTTCATCAGGTGCAATGTGCTTCCACTACACTTTAACTTTGCTCTATTGTTTGGTTCCAGAGCATGAGTTGTTTCTACTGCAGTATGCTTTGTGTCTCTGGCTGGAACTCTCCCTCTAGTTCCACCTGCAATATAGACAATCAATCACATGATCAGCATCACGTACATATCTTTTAAGCAATGAAACATGGAAAACATCATGGACTTTCACTGATGGAAGCAGTGCAAGTTTGTATGTCATTGGTCCAATCCTCTCAAGGATCTCAACAGGCCCACAATACCGAGGTGTCAACTTGGCACATGACACAATCCTCAAGGAGCTCTTCTTGGGCTGGACGCGCAAGTACACATGCCCCCCAAGTTGAAAACCCTTGAATGCTCTATGTTGATCTGCATAACTCTTCAACATGTCGTGTGTTGCCTTCAAATTCCTTTTAATAATATGCATCTCCTGCTCCATCTCTACCAACATATCTGGTCCAATCAACACGATGTTCACAGGATCACTACAGTTGATAGGAGTATTACAACTTCGCCCGGAGAAACCCTCAAATGGACTCATCTTCAAGGATTCCTGATACCCATTATTACAAGCAAACTCCACCAGTGGAAGATACTCCTCCCACTTCCAAGTATTGCCCTCCTATAACCCTAAGGCCTTTAGGGAGGTCCTTCTTGATTAAGGATAAAAATTAAACCCCCTAGTAAGGTGAGAGAACATATATTTAGTCAAGATCGATCAATCATCCATATCACCCCTTTATCCATACTAAATGCCCAATCTGCACATTCTCCTTTCACCATAATGCACAATTTCCATGCCACATTATAATCCCTTGATACTGTCTCCATTCTTCGGGTTCAACTTGTCATTTGTTCATTAGTATTTAGCATTCTCTTATCAACATCCTTGAGTAGGGCCAAAAAGCATTGCCCCAGAGGTTGATGCAATTAAAAATTTTGAAAGGCATAATATGGGCACCATGAAAGAAAAAGAAACTCAATGCAAAAGATGGCTAGGCCATAAGTTAGTGTGTGCGCAAAATCCTGACATGAGCTCTACCCTCCTCATTAGCCATCACCCCATTCCTGAGCACTTGATGCTCTATCTCATTAAAAGGAACCCTTACATGTCCCAACCATGATGAGCAATATATTGCCTCATGGTAAATTAAATGTTATATCATAAAGAGCAAGCTTTGATCCTTGAACTATGCACTAAAATACAAAACATTATCAAAAAGAAGTAAAAGGAACACCAAAGAGGTGGGAAAAAGTTGGTTGAGAAAGGTAACTAGCGCATCCATGATTGCTCCCTCCATTACATCCATACACTCAATATGTGCACTCCCATTATCTGGCCCACTAAACATGGTACTTGGCCATGAAGTATTTCCCCTCCATTGCCACTTACTTACACCAACACCTATTGATTGAAGGATTAACCTTGGAAATACCACCTCTCCTTGGGGACTAGAAGCGCCTAATACAATTGACTACTTATCCACCCCTTAAAGAGGGAGGCAATGTTATAAACATAATAATATAATAAATGATAAGTTAATTAGTTAATGAAAAGATGTGCCTTATCGAAAGGACACATCCATTAGTATGAAAAGCCACCCTGCCTAGGTATTTATCACAAGGGCCCTCATTGTAATATCGTCATTATGTTATCAATCATTTTTACCAATAAATATATTCTACATGTTCAAGATTGGCAACTCAGGGAGCAATTTCCCCATTGTGGAAGCTCAACAAACCCTAAAGCGACACCTCTTCCACTTGGGAAAAATCAAATTTGCACATGGAAAAATATTATTTTTATGTTGGTCCAAGTCAACGTGAAAAGTACAAGTCCACCTAGAGAGAGAAATTCACCCTCCTTCATTATCGTTGACTTCACTTCAAGGCATCACATCACACATCACACCTTCTATTTGTTCATACGCTTTTTAAATTGCAGGACTGAGTTCACATGAGCAAAGAAGAGAGAGTTTTCTTAACCAACATTGACTTTTTGTTTTGGGCATACTTTGACTAGCTTTGACTTAGGCTACTTTTACTTGGTTTGACCTAATTTTCTGATTTTCTTTGGGAGGCTGAAATCAAGGAGACTTTGACCGATTTGACCTAGAAACTTTGACCACAAATCTGAGCAGAGTTTCATTGTAGGTTGACTTTGCGGGTTGACCAAATTGCTAGCAAAATTTCGGATATGTTTTGATTGTGTTTGACTAAACAAGACGCCGAATTTATTGCTGCATTGACCGAAATTTCTTTAGCACAGTTGATCGTTCACTTTCACTAGTTAGGGCTACCATTGATTACTATTGATTGTACTTGACATGGTAGGAAATTGCAAGACTAGTAATTTGACCCAAGGTTACTTAAGAGCGGGAGCGAAATCGAGTGGGAGCAGAAGCGGAAGCGAGAGCAGGATCGACATTTTCAGAAGCTCACAATTTGGAAGCGATTTTTCATATAATATATATTTTTTTTATATTTTGATCCATATATGTCAACAAAAGCATATAGAATGATGAATTAGATATAAAAAGCATAGACTGAACCATAGATTGAATTTTCGCAAAAGTCCCATGCCGCCATATGCTTCCCACCATGTGAGAGAATCAAATCGGCCTCTATCTTCCATTGCATGCAAAGAACCAAACAAACCAGTGCAACTGAAGTATCTGCCTAATTCAAGATGCAGATTAGCACACTCCTTGTCAGGTACCAACTTCTCTAATGCTTGCATATATCTTGTAGATACCTCTGGATCTATATGGGGTTTGACCCTAACCCCACCCCTAGGTGCAGATTGGCCGAACCAAGATGGAGAGTACTATTTTGGCATAAGGATATACGCCAAGGCATGTAGCGGAACATTAATTTTATTCCACTGTGTACACACACAATTATGAATCAATGTATACAAGTTGGGATCATCTTTCTGAACAATATCTTTTATTTTCCCCAACATGGTATCCATATGCTCATACACCTCCCCAATCATTGGTTTATCTATATCTGCAAAACGAATCATGTTATAAACGGGCTTGGTGAATTCCAATATCTGCCTCACAGGTGCCCAAAACAGACCATCAAGAGTGGTCTCATACACCTGTTCAAAACCTTGCATGTCAGCTGCATTTATAGCCCTATCCTTTAATACTTACCAATGTGGACTTGATACCATGCTAGCCAATGACTCTCCTACCTTCAAAAGGCGCCTAAAGGTGAGGCAATAGCTAGCAAATCTAGTATTCACAATCTTCAATAGCTCCAATCTTGAGTGACTGCGAAAAAGCCCATGGGCATTGCTACAATTTGTAATAAATTTTATCATTTGTTTGCCTCTCTTGTACAAATCACCAATCCATTTGTATTGTTGGTTTTTGTTCTTAATAATATCATGCATCAAAAGGTTCATTGTGTGAACCACACCCAGACCAAAATACGTTGGGGAATTTATCCTCAATAATTGCTCTCGCTGCCTTACAATTAGCAGCATTATCAGTCATGACTTGGATGACATTGTATGTCCCAATACGTTCAATTGTTTCAAGTAATGGTTCTGCAATGTTGATGTCAGTCTTGAACTTCTCTGAGTAATCATATGTTGAAAGAAAGATGGCACCACTAACGGACACAGCAAGGACACTTATCAATGGCTTGCCTTTTACATTTGTCCATCCATCAAATACAATGGACACCCCATTCTCATTCCAAGAATTTGTCATTCTACTCAAAGAATGTGATATTTTTGCCTTTTCATGATCAAGTCCAACAGTTCTAGCCTTGTCATACCGAGGGCTCTTGTATCCTTTAGGGGCATCATTTATGGCAAAAACCATTCCATGCCAATAAGGAAAGCGAAGAACATTGAATGGTATCCTACATGCATAGAGAAACAAGGAAATGTTTGAATCCACGTCATTCCTACACCCTTCGTCAAGGAAATCTGATATGGTTCTACGCCTTACAGAGATGTTTGTTCTTGTGCCTCCATATCCACTGCCATGGGAGGGATGCTGAAAGAGCTCTTTGTGCATGTTGATGTGAGTGTAATCTATGCTCAATGAAACCCTTTGATTTTTTAGATTTGTATTGGGCTTCCTCCTCTACCCTTATGTATTTGGCTCTATATGTTGTTGACACACTTGCACAAGTTTTTATTCCTATTGGTTATCTTAATCCCATGGCCTTTTCCCATAGAGTTGCCTTCTGGCATGGGTGTATGAACCTGTATAATTTTTGTTGCAATGGGGGCATGCAAATTTAGTGTTCCACCCCCGTTCCCCCCTCAAAGCCTAAAAACATATTTCCACAATGGGGTTTGGTCTTGTTTAGTTTTTTGGAACTCATAATGTTCACTTTCTTCCTCCTCACCAAGGTACTCTTCTTCGGGGTTTTCATCAAATACACTATAACCCACTTCTTCATCCTCTTCTTCATCATGATCAACCCTCCTTCTTCTACTCTCCAACACCATAATAACCAAAAAAGGAACCAAGAAGAAGAAAATGCCAAGTCATATAACCATGGTTTTTGAACTTTAAAGTTTTGAGTCTACAAAAAAATGGAGGAATGGGAATGGGAAATAGAAATTTATTTTTTTTATTTATCAATGAACATAAACAGCCAAAAAAAAAAAAATGCTAGATTAGAGTGTAAATCCTACCTCTTTGGCCTTCAATCCCATGCTCCAATCTCCCCTTACAAACTCCTCAAGCTCCTCCAAGTTCCTCTCTCGAGCTCTCTCCAAGCTCCTCTCTCCAAGCTCCAAACTCTCTCTTGCTCCTTTTGCTCTCCCATGGATGACGTGAAAAATGGGAGGGTAGAGGGTCTCTTTATCCTTTTCCCCTTCCCCTTCCCTTCCCTTTCCTCGCCCTCTCTGTCATTGCGCCTCTCTCTCGATCGTGCGGCCTTCTTTTTCGATGTCGGACGACAGCGATTTTTAACAGGGGGAGAGGTCGAGAGCAATCGCTTCCCAACCACTCCCCCTCTTAAAAATTGCTCCCGAAGCATAGGGGAGCGGTCAAGGAGCCACTGCTCCCGAAAAGCCAAGGAGCATTTTTTAAAGGGTGCGCACTCTCGAAATCGCTCCCCCTCCAGGAGTGATTTTGGGAGCACGCTCTCGAATAGCTCCCGAGCAGAGCGCAAAGAGCGCAAATTTGGAGCGGGGACATGATGCGGAGGGCGCTCCCCCACAACCCTGATTTGACCAAATTTGACTTTATTGCCCATCATTGATTAGTTAGTGGATTCTTGACTTGGATAGTCAAGGCTTTCACCTTTGACTTATTGATGGATGTACTTGGACTACATATTTTCTACTAAACATTTGATGAACATCTAATAGAAGAAGAATTTTGTTGGGTTTTCCCGCTTGTGGGGTTTTTCCAAAGTCTTTGACCTAAATCTCTATGTCTCATTGATCTTGGATGTCTTCTATTGTACATATTGTTTCTTGTACAATCTACAATTGCTTATTGTTACTAGGTGATTGAAAATAAATTGGAGAAGTGATTGTTACTGAACAAAGAAATTGTTTAAAGTGATTGTTATAACTTATAACATAGAACATTAAAAAATTAACACTACCTACAAAATAATTGTCTTCACACATATGTAAGCATTGTTTATTATAGAATACCAAACCAACAACCCAATCAAGATAAATTTATCATTGAGCAAGTTATCCTCAATGTGCAAATCCATCACAAACCATCTCATATTTTCAAAAACTCTTAGAGCATCAAAGGGCTAAACATACACCATGTATCCAAAGCTCATGAAGAACCTCAAACATGGTGTAAACATTTCCAAAGTAACCTGAAAGAAAACATTACATATGCAACCCTAATATAGTCATTTGGATTTCATCTAGTAACTACAGGCAAATTTATGTATTTTCTATATTTTGTGGAAATCTTGAAATGAGTGTCATTCCAAAAGTTATTGATGATTATTATATGTTGGAGGTGATACCACTATATTGATGATGATTCTATCCTTCCGAAGGTTGGAACGATGGTCCTTTCCATAATAATTGCTTGTGAACTTTAGTTAGCTTTTGGTTGTTCTTTATTAGATTCTTTTCATCAAACAATTATCAAGACTGTAAACCATGAAGACCATTAAGACAATAGACACAAGAATTAGGCTCCAAGCCAGGGCAAAACGCCTCTAAGGGTAAAACCCAAGAAGAATCTCTTCTTATAGAATCAGATCAAATGAGAAATTGAAGACCCAAATGCCAAGACCGAGTCCACTCATAAGCCCTAAGTCAACCCTCCTTCCAAGCTTTTTCAACAAGACAAAATCTCCTTAAGTCAACGGAGTCAAACCCTTCCATATTTGGTCAAACTTAGAATTTGACCCCTGCAACAGAAGCTTCGACCTCATTGCAACTAAAGTTTAGACCTGCAACTTGGTCAGCAATTTCAACCGACTGCAATTCTGAAATTTTCATACGTGTGGGATTTTAGGGGCATATTTTTCTTTTTCTTTGACCTACCTTTCTCTCTCCTTGAATTAGACTTCCTTCCTTGTCTTTCTTGTTGATTTCATCCTTCTTTCTCAAGAGATCGAACTTGCTTAGATGATCTTCCAAATGAGGTCGAACTTCGCTTATGTATACACTTTTGAGCAGGTCAAATTACCCCGAACAGGGTCGACTTGAAGAAACAAGGTAGACTTGGTCTTGTAGGGACAAAAATGACATTTTGACTCGAAATAATTTTCCTTACAATTTTTTTTCAAAGTCCAAATGGGACTTGACTTCAAAACTTATGACAAATACTCTTTTGACAAACCCTAGAAGCATGAATAACATGCTTGACCTAATGACAAAACAACTTTGAGCATGAAAACTGTTGACATTTAATCTTTGGGATTAGGTGAATCCATGTAAATATTGTAAATAAGAAAATAACAAGAATTAGAAGTTGACGAGACACTGGGAGATGAAACCAAAGAGTCTCTCCCTCCATGTATATATCTATGATCAATCTCAATGCAAAAAGACAATTCGCTTTGAGGAGTTACCTCATGTCCTAACATGGTATCAGATCACAGGTCCCAGCCCCTATTTTTGGCTTCCTTCTTGCCCTTGCAACTCCTTCCTGCCTTTGTTCTGCATTTCTGCAAAATGACATTTCCTGCAAAATTTTGTACATTACATTGGTCAAGACTACATTCTATTCCTACTATTGAAAGGGTCGATTTTTTGCAGTGAGGCATTGGTTTGCCTCCTGTGAACACCGGAGTGAGTTGTTGCGTCAAATGTTGTGTTGCTTAGAGGTGTTGTGTGATTTTTGTTCCACTTGTAATGCCTGGTCTGTTGTAGCTTATTCTGGGCCTGCAAGTACTGTAACGGCTGGTGATCTGTGTGGATTATTGTCTCCTTTCCCATCAGATAGTGCTTCCACTTCTTCATAGCTTGCACCATGGCATAGAGCTCCTTATCATAGGTAGGGTAATTAAGAACTACCCCATGAAATACTTCAGAATGGTAGCAAACGAGCGTTCCTCCTTGCATCAAGACAACTCCCATGGCATACCCATTCGCATCTATCTCCACTTCATAGGGTTGTTGCAAGTTTGGTAATGTCGGTACTAGTGCTTCACTGATCTTCTTCTTTAACTCATTGAAAGCCTTCTGCTGACCTTTTCCCCATTGGAAACTCTTGCCACCTGCTATTATGGAGCAGTGTTGCTACCGCTGAAAACGAGGCTACGAATTTCCTTAAGTACTATGCTGCTCTAAATAAACTCCTAACCTCAGTAACATTAGTAGGAACTGGACATTTCATGATGGCCTCCATCTTGGAAGGATCTATCTTCAATTCTCCTCCACCAACCACATATCCCAAATACACCAAGGACTGCTGTGCAAATTCGCACTTCTTAAGATTTGCTAGCAGCTAGTGCTTTTTCAATATTTCCAGCACCTGCGTCAAATGTGAAATATGCTCCTCCCAGGTAGCACTATATACCAGTATATCATCCAAATAGACAATAACAAATGAATCTATAAAAGGGCACAGTACATCATTCATTAATCTCATAAATGTAGTTGGTGCATTACATAGGCCAAATGGTGTAACTAACCACTCATACAAACCTTGCCTGGTTTTGAAGGGTTTTGAAGGCAGTCCTCCATGTATCATTTTCTTTGACTCGAACCTGGTGATATCCCGACTTCAAGTCCAGCTTAGTGAAATACTTTGCTTGTTGCAACTGATCTAGCAGATTGTCTATCCTAGGCAAGGGGTATCTGTTTTTTAGCATGATTTCATTCAACACCTTGTAATATGTACACATCCGCCAAGTCCCATCCTTCCTCGGCACAATGATGATGGGTGACCCACATGGTGATGTACTCAGTCTAATGACACCTTGTTCCAGTAGCTGTTGCAACTATTTCTTCACCTCACTTTCTTCTATAACAGACCGCATGTACAACCCAATATTTGGCAATGGGGAGTCTGGCAATCGCTGGATCTCGTGCTCCAATTCTCTCTTAGAGGGTAGCCCTTTAGGCTATCGCAACACATCCTTGTATACATGTAACAACTCCTACAATTGTTGTAACTGATAAATTTCTTTGACTAGTTTGCACTTACTAGTGAGATTTTTGACTTGCCTTTGTGCACGTTGACGATGAACGATTTTCCATCCTTGATTAGTTGGTATTGGTTAGCTTTCCTCATGAATATTGCATCATGTATGTACATGTATGGACTCCCAAACACGACTCCACATACATCAAGGGGAACCACATCTAGATCTACTTCATCAATAAAATCAGCACTGATAGCAAATCTAATTTTGCACTGTTTTGTTACCTTCAGCTCTGCATCCTTATGTACCCATCCCAATGGATATGGGTTTGGATGATCACGAACTTCCAACCCCAACTTCTTGACCAGATCTGCTGCAATGAGATTCACTTGTGATCCTAAGTCAAAGAGAGCATCAATATTCGTCTTCTTGAATTGTATCTTTACATGGAAGAGTTTGGTGATTTCTTTCTCTTCCTGTTGCTGAAGTCTACCCAGATTCACCTACTTATGCACTAACGTGCAGACGATCTTCTCATCCACGTCCAAGCTGCCTTCAACTAGGTTGCTCGAGTCAGTGGCCATGAGATTCTTCTTCTTATTATATTTCTTCTTGTTCTTCGGGTTTAGCTCTGGATACAACTTTCGACACTTCTCCTCTATATGGCCATCAATGTTGCAGTGATTGCAGTGGTTATTGGGATCTTTGCACTAGTTTGTTGTGGTTGTCGTCTTTTTATCATTTCCCCTTTTTGCTTCTACTTCCCATCCTTAGAAACATCTTGTTGCTCCTTTTGCCTTGATCCACTTGGGTGCGCTCTTTTCAGACCTATGTTATCCAGGTACTGTGCTTGCACACAAGCCTCATCCATCGTTTTGGGCTTGAACAACATCACTTGCTCATGCAGATGGCGATGCAATCCCTCCAAATACTTGAGGAGTACATCTGAGTTCTTTGGTGAGATACCCAACACTATAGCCATCTTTCTAAATTCTGTGGTGTACTCTTACACGCTTTGGCTTGGCTTTTGCATGAAGCAGTGCTATCGGATCCACTGATCTTCCACGTACTCAATGGGATAAAACTGACTTAATGAGGGTTTTGAAATCCTCCCACTTAGTCACAGAGGTTCTCCCTCCAACCTCAGGTTTTCTGTGTGGCTCTCCCACCAAGTTAGTGCATGGCCATCCAATTTTAGCAGCGCGATTTGAGATCTTCTTGGGGTACTCAAATACCTCCAAAGCATATCGTCTCTATGATGAAGTTAATAAGAAGTTTATAGCATCTAGAGATGTATATTTCTTGAATCTTCCAAGACTAACAATGTTGTTGAGAGGCAGCTTGATCGCATGGATAGATTTGGACATGTAAAATCTTTTCAAGAATTTGATAATGATATTCCACATCTTGAAGAGGGGATTCCTATACTGGAGCAATCTATGGAATCTTCTTCTCAAGCACTTTCTCCCCCACATGAAGCTCCAACCGCTTCGAGAGATGACACTTCGAGTGATGTGATTGACAGAATTGGGAGACTAAATCTTGATTCCGCCCCAACTCAGCCAACTAAGTGGCCTGGACATCTCAGAAAGGTCCTCCAAAATGGCTGACAAAGACACTTGAAATTGTTCATCCTGATAAGGTTGGAGTGATAGGAACTAGAAGCTCAACCAAACAGAATGAAGGTGATGTAGACGATTCTTATTCACCTGTTGATATGGATGTTTCATATGATTGTGAACTAAATTTTTCCACAGATTTTGAACCAACTTCCTTCAAAGAAGTCGCTTCTCATGATGAATGGAAAGAAGTGATGCAAAAAGATTATGAATAAAGAATGGCGCTTGAAAGCAGGTTGATCCTCCATTGGGAACCAAACCAATAGGTTGCAAGTAGGTCTACAAGAACAAGTATAAAGTTGATGGCTCACTTGACAAGCACATAGTCAGGCCTGTGGCAAAAGGTTTTGCACAGAAGGAAAGGGTCGACTATGAGGAGACTTTTCCCCCCATAGCAAAATGGGTTACCATACAGACATTCTTTGCATTGGCAGTACAAAATGGTTAGAAAGTCCATCAAATGGATGGAAAAACTGCTTTCTTGAATGGAGATCTAAAAGAGAATGTTTTTATATCCCAACCAGAAGGATTTGTTGTGAAGGGTTAGGAACATAAAATATGCAACCTTGTGAAATCTTTGTATGGCCTCAAGCAAGCTCCGTGAGCCTAGTACAAGAAGTTAACTGAACATATTTGAAACTCAACTTCAAACATTATGATCTTGATGATGCAACATTGTTTGTCAAGAAATTTGGCAAAACAATTGTATATCTTGTGGTGTATGTAGTTGATCTTTTGATGGCAGCGAATAATGAGAGCTACATTGCATCCATAAAGAAGGAATTGAGGAAAGGTTTTGAAATGAAAGACTTGGGCTATATTCACTACTATCTTGGTATTGAAGTAACTCAACATCTTAAGTTTATATTCCTCTCTAAGAAGTACACTGGAGATTTCTTGAACAAGTTTGGCATGGTTGAGTGCAATCTTTTGACTACTCCAATGGAACAGAACTTAAAGCTCACATCCACTACAGGAAAAGAATTTGAGGATGCAACAAAGTATAGACAACTTGTAGGGGCATTGATATACTGCGAAAAGAGTTCTAAAGTACTTGAAGGGAACGGAAGACTTTGGACTTAGGTATACATAGGTGGGCGACTTCAGCTTGATTGGATACTTTAATTCAAACTTCGATGGAGATAAAGAAAATGGGGTATCTACTTCAGGTTATTTCATGAGCCTTGGATCAGGGGTTCTCTCCTTGTTAGGATATTTCGACACATAGGAAAAAGTTAAGTATAACTTGGTCTAATGCATAGTTTTAAAAACCGGCGGTAAAAACCGGTAACCGGTCTAACCGGCCGGTTGGAGGCCTGGCCGGTCCGAACCGGCCTATCTAACCCGGTTTAGACCCTTCTGTGCCCAAAAAACGGCCCTAACCGGTAAAAACCGGCCGGTTTAGGGCGGAACCGGCCGGTTTATAGCAAACCGGCCGGTTCCGTCCTAAACCGGCCGGTTTATGGACAGCCCGCCGGTTAAAACAAAAAGCGCAGCGGTTTTTGGTTTTAGGGGTGGTTTAGGGGTTTTGGGGGGCAGGGAAAGGTATTTTCCCTCCAAAAACACCCTCACACTTGCTATAAGACACCCCTCTCACTCTCATTTGTCTCACACAACTGATTTGGAGTGTTTGTGAGTGTTTGTGAGTTTGTTTGTGAGCTTGGAGAGTGTGGAGTTTTTGCTGAAGTAGTCATCTTGGAGTTGGAGTTGGAGCTATTTTGGAGATAGTGTGTAGCTGTCAGTGGAGTTGCCATCTTCAAGAGGAGGCTAAGGGAGCTAGTTTGCATTTCCAGGTAAGGATTTGCACTTGATAATTCCTCATTTGAGTCTGCTGTCCATGAATTTTTTTTTAATGTGTTATACTTATAAACTTCTCACTTCTATGATCTATCATGTATGCTATAAACTCTCTAGCTCTATGCTATCAAATTTTGTAGCTTGAGCCTTGCATGTGCATTTGTTTTCCTACATTTATCTTTGGTTTTCCATTTTGCTTAGCTGCAATTTTTTTTTAAATGGCAGATTTCTTTGCAAATTGTTATTATTTCAAGCAAACATGGCTCCAAAAGGAAAGGACAGTGCATGGGTTCATTGTGATGTAATTGAGGGAAAAATGATATGCAAATTATGCCATAAATCTATTGGAGGTGGGGGTATTCTTAGGTTGAAACAACACTTGGCTGGGGTAAGAGGCCAAGTAAAGCCATGTGATGCACCAAAAGAACTGTTAGGTCCTATTAGGGCAGAATACATTGCCAAGCTTGAAAAATTTTATGAGGATAAGGCTAGGGAGAAGGCCATCCAAGATGAAATTGCAAGGAAGAGGGAATTAATGGAAGCCATGAATCTTATGAAAGAAAGTGGGTATGATGATTATGAGATTCAAGACTCCACTTCTATCCCTTCCACCAATGACCCCTTTCACTATGTTCATCCTTCTGTTGGAGTTGGCCAACCATCAAAAGGAACAAAGAGACCAAACATCCAAAGTTATTTCTCATCTTCTGCCAACATTGCCTCTTCTAAATCTAATCCCACTTCCTCCCAGCCAAGTTCTCAACCCACTTTGGATCAACATTGGAAAAAACAATGCAAAGAAACTTCTCACCAATACATTGCTAGATGGTGGTATGATTCAGATATCCCATTTAATGCTGCTCGCTCACCTTATTACCAAGCTATGTGGGACTCTGTTATAGCTGCAGGAAAGGGCTTCAAAGGCCCTAGTATGCATGACTTGAGGGGAGCTCTTTTGCAAAAAGAGATATCTTCCATTGATGAGTATTTGGTTGAGTTTAAAGAGTCATGGCTCAAAACAGGTTGTTCCATTATGTCAGATGGATGGACCGATGGAAAGAACCGCACTATCATTAATTTCCTTGTTTCTTGCCCTCAAGGAACCATGTTTTTGAAATCAGTTGATGCATCTGATAGGGTAAAGGATGCAAGCCTTCTATTTGAGCTTTTGGATAACATTATTCAGGAAGTTGGGGAGCAGCATGTTGTGCAGGTCATCACTGATAATGCCTCAAACTATGTTCTTGCTGGAAAGATGCTTGAGGCCAAATATAAGACCATATTTTGGACTCCATGTGCTGCACATTGCATAGACCTCATGCTTGAGGATATAGGCAAAGTGGAGTGGGTAAAAAACACTGTAGAGCATGCCAAGTGCATTACAAAATACATTTACAACCACTCATGGGTATTGAGCCTAATGAGGAAACACACTGGAGGCAAAGAGCTTGTTAGGCCTGCAATTACGAGATTTGCAACTCACTTCCTCACGTTGCAATGTCTCAATGGTCAACATAGAAACTTGCAGAAAATGTTTTCCTCTGAAGAATGGTCTGAATCTCGGTGGGCTCGTAGACCAGATGGAAAAGACACCAAAAAGAAAGTGTTAGACACTTATTTTTGGAAAAGGTCTGTAGAGCTTGTGAAAATTACCGAGCCCCTTGTTAAGGTGCTAAGGTTGGTGGATGGGGAAAGATTGGCCATGGGCTACATTTATGAAGCTACGGATCAGGCAAAGGAGCAGATACGCGCAGCTTACAATGACAAGTTAGCTAAATATGGCCGTATATGGGAGATCATTGATAACAGGTGGAACAATCAACTCCATCGTCCTATACATGCAGCCGGGTATTTTTTGAACCCAAGGTATCACTATAAAAATCGGCTAGGAGATCAGCATGATGGGGAGGTCAGAGCTGGATTGATTGATTGCTTGGAGCGCATGGTCCCTAACCATGTAGACCAGTTGGAAATACATAGACAGCTTACTATTTTCAATCAAGCAAGTGGTACTTTTGGCAAAAACTTGGCAAAGATGGCAAGAGATGTGGACCAACCAGGTAAGCAATTCCAATTTCCATTTTGTTTTTCATTTCAAGTTAAAATTGTTTACGTTCTTTACAATTCAAATTATAAACTAAGTTACTAATTATTGTCTTTTTCTTTGCAGCACATTGGTGGGAGTCATTTGGTGGCCAGTGTCCTCAATTGCAAAGGTTTGCAATTAGAGTCCTCAGTCAAAATTGCAGTGCTTCAGGTTGTGAGCGCAATTGGTCTGTTTTTGAGCGCATACACACGAAGAAGAGAAACCGTTTGGAACAAAAACGGTTAAATGATCTTGTTTTTGTGGAATACAACCTTCGACTGAGGAGGAACCAAATGATGAGCAAATCACCTGATCTAGATCCCATTGTGTTGGACGATATTGATCCAACATCAGAATGGGTGGAGGAGACTGAAGATCCTGTGTTTGAGGCTGATTTTGATATCGACATGGCTTTAGCGGAGGATGAGGCAGATTATGTGGCGGCATCAGAACCAGGATCAGTAGCGGCATCAAGGAAAGGCAAGGAACCAATGGAAGGCACTAGTCGTGCAGGTCGAAAAACTCGTGCTTCCATTAGGTCCACTTCTATTGTCATTGGTGGCATTGATACTGATGTTGCAGATAAGGCAGAGGCATCCTCAGACTCTGAACCAGATGATGTCTATGTAGCTCCTGATGATGATCCTGTGTCTAGTAGTGGTGATGGACTTGATGATTGATCATGTGTACACTGTAGACTTGTAGTAGGCCAATGGCCTCATAGCTTGCAGCATTGTTTTTGGACTTTATAGGCCATTTAGAGCCTCATTTCTTATGTATTTTGTTATTTTGTCGATGATATGTATTGCACTCGGTGCCATTTTGATATATTCACCTTTGCATGGTATATAAATGAGCAAACTTTGCATATTTTGTCTCTATTGGCTTGGAATCATGGTTTTACATCTTAAAAATAGTTTTGTTTCATTAAAAATTAATTATTTAATGTATTTTTTAAAAACCGGTTCGTTTAGACCAAACCAGTCCCGGTTAGACCGGTTCCGGTCGGTAAACCGGTTCATTAGGTGGACCGGTTCGGTCACCGGTTCCGGTTTTAAAAACACTGGTCTAATGTAGAGTTAGGTAAAGTGTGTTTCTTTACTATCTACTTTTGTAACTTACAATCCGACAATCACGATATCTTCTAGACATGAAGTGATCCGACGGTTCATTTTCTCCTCCATATTACCGACACTTGATCCGTGGCTTAACACCCGATTGGTCCATGATCTCTATTTAAAGAGCATGGAGGGCTATTTGTAGGGTAACTGTTCATGAGAGAAGCTTCTGTAAATTTTCATTCTTTTATTAATAAATTGCCTGAAGTGGCCGCATTGGCTCAAGCCGTGGATTGTTTCCCTCTTTGAGGGTTTTAACCATGTCAAGAATATTGGTGTATTGATCTGCGATCTGTTTGTGAGTGGTGTCCTTTGGTGTTCTATCTGAGGAACCTACCTTGTATATTCCTACATGGTATTAGAGCTATTTGAAGGCCACATCCGTTGGTGATCCAAATCTGAAGCCGGTAGAATTGCATCAAACTGTCGTTTCCTAGATCTAATGTTTGTGACTGCTTTCGGGGCCAAGAGGACTGCTCTATTGTGTTAGGCGCATTTGTTCCAGTGAGGAACCCCTTTCGTTTCAAGTGAAAAGGTTTCTGGTAGCCCTAGCTACGTCATTTTTAAGATCTGGAGGTATACAGTCTTTATTTGCAGTTCTAGCTATTCATCACTCTGTTTATTTCGGTTTATTTAGCTCACTTCTTTTATTACCGGATCTATACCTTTCATTTCTGCGTATGCTCTTTACCCAGCGACTCTGTGCGATCTGGGCAAATCAGAAACAGGAAAGAAGGATTTTTCTCATGCGTATACTCTTTTCCGCCACACCTTAGTGTGATCTCGTAAAATCAGAAACATTGAAAAAAATATTTAGTTTCCGGCAAAAGCTAACTTCAAGACATAAGGTTTGTTTTTCTTTTGTATGTTCGTGTTGGGTTTTGTGGTATTAGTTTTGCAGGCAAAAAAGAGCTTTTTTAAGTAAGCACGCACCCCCAAGCTTCAATGACTAAAAAAAAACCCTTCCTCTTTTCCAAAAATTACTAACCTTTTAAACTAGCTCACTTGATCTAAAGTTAATTTATGAGAATAGAGGTCTTGAGTTCAAGTCTTTCTTTTTGTTGATTTACTTTTTCAAAAAGCACATGTAAATTATGTTTTAAAATTACTTTATGTAAAAGTGTTCTCACCCATTACAAAAAGTGGGTCACTTATAATTCTAAAGTCCCTTTATCATTCATTTCCGCACATTCACGCACTTCATCGACATCTTCAACAACTTTTCTTCAAAAATCCATAGCTTCTTCATCTGGAAGCCGTTTTTCAGCCTAATTTTTCGAGATCTTTCCATTGGAACACTTAGTTTCAACATCTGCAGCTTCAGTTTCTGTTAAAATGGAAAGTCCATGCCAAATTATTCTTGACAGCACCAACTACTTCCAATGGTGGGCCTACATTGTGGATTTACTTAGAAGTAAAGGTCTTACAGAATAGCCTCAAGCCAAGAAACCAAACCTCAAGATGAAGACAAGGTAGGCAAATGGGAAAATAGGCAAGATCAAGCACGTGGGTTGATAGGGATGACTATTTCTCCAGACCTTAGATTCCATATCACAAAACTTCATACTCCTAACGAAGCAATGAAACAGCTCACCAAAGTTTTTGGAATTAAAAATGAAATTAGAGCCCATCAACTCGAAAATGAGTTGCTTACATTGGACCCCAATAATTTTTCTTCCATTGAAGATTTTTTGTCCAAATTCAAGACCCTTAGACATCTCTTGGAAGGTGTTAAGGTTAAGAAAGAAGACGGTAGCCTTATCTATTCCATTCTTACCAAGTTGGGACCATCCTACTCTGTGTTTGTTTCCACCTTCCATTCTACTAGAGAAGCCTTTATTTCTCAAGGACAAGACTACAAGTCCCCCTCTTTTGATGCCTTTTGTGATTCTTTAATAAGAGAACAAAAAAAACTCTTATATCTTGGTCTTATTAATCTTGGAAACTCTTCTAAGAAAGCATTAGCCGCCCAGCAGCAACCAAATTCAAAGAATCCTAAGAAGCAGTATCCTAAAAAGAATGGTCCTAAACCAAACAAAGGTCCTAAGCAATTTCAGTCTCAAAATGAAAAATCATTTCAACAAAATGATAAGGCAAATAAAAACAAATGGAAGAACACTGATAGACATTGCCACTTTTGTAATCGAGATGGCCACTTAGAATCCAAATGCTTTAAGAAGATGGAAGCCTTGGAAGCAGCAATGAAGAAGCATAACATCCATATGGAGCACTCTTCAACTTCAACTTCATCTTCAAGAATAGCATTTTCTGCGTGTGGTTGTCAAGAATCTCAGTCTGGTTATGCACTAAATGTATCTTCTTCTTCTCATTCTCATGAGTGGCTCATTGATTCTGGAGCTTCTTATCACATGGCCAAAAACAAAGCCATGTTTTCTTCTTTAAATGATTGTAACACCAAAAATATATATGTTGGTGATGATAGATCTCTTAGTGTTGTAGGGACTGGAACTGTTCATCTAAACAATGGTCAATTTAATGATGTATTATGTGTTCCAACTTTATCCTGCAGCCTTCTATCTGTATATCAGATAACTCATTCAGGTGAAGGTAAAATCGTTGAATTTTCACCTCACGATGTTGTAATCAAGGACCTAAGAGATCCTAGACAGATTTTAGCCACTGGCATTGTTGATGATTCTACAAGGTTGTATAAGTTTAACAACTTTGGGTCATCAAATCTTCCCTCGGTATTTGTTGCCCATAATGATGAAGTGTGCAAAACTTTGGCATGAGCGATTTGGTCACTTAAACTATCGCTCCCTTCAGAATCTATGTAAAGAAAATATGGTGACAGGTCTTCCAATGATATCTTGCAGAGATGGTGTTTGTTCTGGATGTGTACTCGGAAAACATCATCGAGACAGTTTTGAAAAATGTGCCTCTTAGCACGCCTCAGCCCCTTTACAGCTTGTGCATAGTGATTTATGTGGTCCACTTCCAGTTGTTTCATTCTTTAGCTACATGTATTTCTTAACTTTCATTGATGATTTCTCCAGACGCACTTGGGTATACTTCTTAAAACTCAAGAGTGAAGTATTTAACATGTTCTTGGCCTTTAAGGCCTTTGTTGAAAAACAATTTGGACATCAAATTCTTAAGTTAAGATCTGATAATGGCGGAGAATATGTTAACAACAAATTCATCAACTTTTGCACTGAGAATGGAATTCAAATGCAACATACTGTTCCATATACTCCACAACAAAATGGTGTAGCTGAAAGGAAGAATCACACCTTAAAGGAAATGGCTAATTGTATGCTTCAATCTAAAGCACTTAGTCTTAATTTTTGGGCTGAAGCAATTAACTGTGCAAATTACATAGTAAATCGCACTCCTACTAAGGTTTTAAAGAATATCACCCTAGAAGAAGCATGGAGTTCAATTAAACCAGATGTAAGTCACTTTCGTGTTTTTGGAAGTGAAGCATGGGCCCATATTCGAGATGAGAAACATAAAGCTTTAGAACCTAAGAGTGAAAAATGTATTTTTGTTAGATATTCTGAAGATGTCAAAGGATATAGACTTATTCCACTTAAGTTCAAAATTGTTATCATTAGAAGAGATGTAAAGCTTGCTGAAAATATATCGGCCTACGAGCCTAGTTTGGCGAGATGTGCCACCTCTCTATATCCCTTCTACTTCTGAAAATATTTCTTTTTCAGATGATTACAACAAGGATAACAATCCTCCCCCACCTTCTCAGGATCCTCCTTTAGCTCCACAGCTTCCAAAATGGGTTCGTGCTACTCGGGATGCAGCAGGTGCTCTTGCCAGTGATCCTACAGATCAGCGACATACACGTTCTCAGTTCGATAGAGCCTCTTCTTTACTGGCTCAAGCTTCAACGAATTATGATCCTGACACCTTTGCAGAAGCTTCAGGCCATCGAGATTGGGACGCAGCTATGAATGAAGAATATCGTTCATTATTGGCAAATAATACATGGGATCTTGTTGCTCTTCCAAAGGGACGAAAACTTGTTAGATGCAAATGGGTTTACAGAACCAAGTATGGACCATATGGAAAAGTTGATAAACATAAAGCTCGTCTTGTTACTAAGGGTTTTTCACAAGTTGAAGGCATTGACTATACTGAAACCTTCTCCCCTGTTACCAAAATGAACTCTATCCGCCTTGTTCTTTCGCTTGCTGCCTCTTTCAAATGGGAAGTCCATCAGATGGATGTTAAATCTGCCTTCTTGCATGGGGACTCGCAAGAAGAAATCTATATGGAACAACCTACTAGCTTTATAAGAACAGACTCCAACCTTGTATGTCGGCTTAAGAAATCTCTTTATGGCCTCAAGCAAGCCCCTGGGGCTTGGTATGCCAAAATGGATAGCTTTCTTTTAGAAACTGGGTTTTCTAGGTGTCATTCTGACAATATTGCCTACACCAAGAAAGTAGGCAAGTCTCTTATAATTCTTGTTCTTTATGTTGATGATCTTATCCTTACTGGTAGTGATCCCAACTAAGTAACCGAATTCGTTAAGGAGGGGCCACGTGTCTGAATCTTGCGTGTCAAACACGATTCACCCAAAAAACGTGTCCAAAAAACATGACACGTCCAATCCTATCATGACACGTCGAATCCTGTGCGTGTCCCGAAAATCACCAACGTGTCACGATTTTGGACTGCGTGTCGTGCTTTCCAAGACTCATTTAGCGGAAAAGGGACTCCCGCAGGTTAGGAAAGGCCGCATTCGCTCATTACAGTCACGCTGTTTATCATTTGGCCTCGCAATCTATAAAGCAGATGCTTCAAACATGACTAAGATAAATATCCTATATTATGCGTTGATGACCAAATGTTAGAATGTTGAGAGTTTTCTTTTTATGCGCGGATGACCGAAAGTTAGAATGTTGGGAGTTTTCTTTTTATGCGTTGATGACCGAATGTTAGAATGTTGAGAGTTTTCTTTTCAAAGAGCAAAGTGGGAAAGCATGGCTAACTTAATAGTGCAATTACCAGCGGCTGACATTAATCTAACACTACATCCTACCAATCTCAACAAACACCCAACATTCGCCAAAATATAATACAACCTTAAAGCAGACTTCTAGAGTTTAGATGAGGAGACAGTGCTATTAAAATTGGTACCAATAATTTCCACGATGTCAAAAATTAAACTGGATGACTTCATATATTATACCAAATAAAAAGACTAAAAGCCACATGTGATGTTCTTTCTGGGACTGCATGGAAAACAATCACCAACAAATAATATATTAAAATATGTCTACATCTGTTCTAACATGAAGTTGAATTAAAGGGGCCCAAGAAACCAAGAGCTCATGCCACCTATTTATCTATTTGCTCACCATCATCTTCCAACGTAAGAAGTCAGAAATAAGAATCAGAGGAAAAAATGGAGCTGCGAGAACCTGGTATGAAAAGCTCATGTGAGAAATATTAACCAGCTATGCATGTTAGGCCATTCTGGCCGATGGCAAAGTCAAGAGTGTTAAACTATAATCCTAACGGAGATACTATGGCAGTTGTTTGACATTTACAAAACATTGTTAGTCCCTATATATTTTTATAGTAATTTTTTAGTGCCAAATTAATTCACATTTTCCAATTACTTTCGATTCATATTTATTCCGGTCAGTTTATCATTACAGTCCTCTGTTTATAATTTTGTATGTACTATGCATGCTATAGATGAAGATCTATGTTTGAAATCAATAAATTTGTATCATTAATTAAAATTTGTGTAAGAAATATGTAATTTTTAATATATATATATATATATATATAATAAAATAATATATAACGAATCCTACGTGTCCTGTTCCGGGGGGTCAAAGTGTCTGAATCCGACACTACAAATCCCGAATCCCCATGTCAGGTGACTTAGGATCCCAACCTTATAAACCATGTGAAGTCCAGCCTTAAAAAGAAGTTTGAAATGACAGACTTAGGACACTTGCATTATTTTCTTGGTCTTCAAGTCTTGCAATCCAAGGAAGGTATTTCCCTTTCCCAGTCCAAGTATGTTTGTGATCTTCTACGCCATTTTGACATGGAAAACTGTAAGCCAGCCCCTTCTCCCTTTCAGTCTGGAGCCAAACTTTCAGCCACTTGTACTTCCCCTGAAGTTGATGCTACCTTATACCATCAACTTGTAGGAAAACTTTTGTATCTGACCCATACTTGTCCTGACCTTTCCTTTGTTGTTGGCCTTATTGCTCGGTTTATGCAAAACCCACATGAAAGTCATTGGAAAGCAACTAAAAGAATACTTCATTATGTTTGAGGTACAGTTCAATTTGGGATTCATTACAGTGCAGAAGCATCTCCTCTATTGGTTGGTTTCACTAATTCCGATTGGGCTGGTGACCCTGATGACCGAAAATCTATTGCAAGTTATGTGTTCACTCTTGGTTCAGGACCTATTACATGGGCTTGCAAGAAACAAAGTGTCATTTCTCTTTCTTCAGCAGAAGCAGAGTATCGTGGTGTCGTAGAAGCTAGTAAGGAAGCCCTGTGGCTTTGTCAGATCTTGTCAGAGTTTGGCTTTCAGCAGCAGCATCCATCTACACTTTGGTGTGATAATCAAAGTGCCATTCAACTATGCAAAGATCCAGTCCAACATCAGCACAGCAAACACATTGAACTTCACATGCACTTCATCAGAAAGCTCATTCATGACCATGTTCTTGAAGTGCAATATTGTTCAACAGATGATCAAGTTGCAGACATCTCTACAAAGGCTCTCACAGAGGCGAAGTTAACTAACCTTCGATTTATGGTTGGAGTTCAGGAAGTTGTCACTAAGGGGGGATAGGCTCTAATGCCTCTTTCCTTCTCCTATTGTGTCATATTTGTACATCCTTCAATCCTATCCCAAGTTGTTCTTAAGGGGGATGTTAGGATATTCCAACACATAGGAAATAGTTAAGTATAACTTCGTCTAGTGTAGAGTTAGGTAAAGTGTGTTTCTTTACCATGTACTTTTGTAACTTACAATCCGACGGTCACGATATGTTCTAGACATGAAGTGATATGACGGTTCATTCTCTCCTCGATATTACCGACACTTGATCCGTGGCTTAACACCTGATTGGTCCATGATCTCTCTTTAAAGAGCATGGAGGGTCATTTGTAGGGTAATCGTTCATGAGAGAAGCTTATGTAAATTTTCATTCCTTTATTAATAAGTTGCCTGAAGTGGCCGCATTGGCTCAAGCCATGGACTGTTTCCCTCTTTGAGGGTTTTAACCATGTCAAGAAAACTGGTGTATTGATCTGTGATCTGTTTGTGAGCGGTGTCCTTTGGTGTTTTGTCGGGAACTACCAAAACAGCAAGGAAAGCTGATGCAAAGGGTAGAAGTCGGAACTATCGGGAACAGTGGAAAATACCGAGAACTGCAGGAACAACCAGGAAAGTTGATGCAGAGGGCAGCAGTCGGAACTGTCAGGAACAGCTGAAACTGTTGGGAACTATCGGAACAGCCAAGAAAGCCGACACAAAGGGCAGAAGAGGTGATGTAGGGCCAACGCAAAAATAGTCGGGGCTAGCCAGTCTTGTGCCAAATCAGCCAACATTCTGCTGGGTGAAGTGAGGTAAAACTCACTCAAATTTTCGCCAGTATTTTTCTCTGTCAAGGATTGTTAGATGAGCATCCTAGATTTGTATTCAGATATTTCTCCTGCATAATAATAAAACCCTTAGCGTTGCTGCACCGGTTTTCCCGCATTGTGTTTTTCCGGGGACTATTATGTCCAAAAATAAGTGTCCTATGCATCTTGTTCTTTGCTCTGTTTTCTGTTTCATGAGATCAAATATTTAAATAGTGTAGGTTGCAAAAGTAATTTACTTCAATATTCAGAGGAATAACTTGATGAATCTAATTAAAATCAAGTAGGTGAAGTAGATTCAGATTTGTTGCAGTAGGGGTTCCTTGAGGATTAGGAATTTTCACATGGTATCAGATCATTGATTTTGAAATAGGAAGCGCAGATGCAGTGATGAGCAATGAGGCTAAAAGCTACACTTGGCAGTAGTTTGAATCCCCTAGGAGGGATTGCACAGTCCATGCCAGGAAGCTAATTCAAGGAAATCTCTCTCTGAGTGAGTCAATAGAGAGGTACGACTTCTGAATCATGAGTTTACAGAGGCAGAGGGAGTGACGCAGAGCCTCAGCGCAGTGCTAGAAGGGCGTATTTTCTGTCGGGGCAGAAATCCGTTGGAAAAGAACAAATACACATAGAAGGGGAATTTTCTCCTAAGAGGACTTTCCACCGGAAAGTTCGAATTTCTCACTTGTTGGGCAGTTGTGCTAAGAAGTTACAAGAGGACTCAGTTCGACAGTTGAGTGAGATGGCGTCGCATGGGCTTAGAGATCAGGACAGGTTGGACGGAGCCTCCAAATATGTCATACGAAAGACAAGAACCTTAGTTCTTCTGGAGGAATATGATCTCGAGGCCTACATCAAAAGTGTTGTAGAAGACGTACAAGGCCGAGCAAGGGAAGGCAGAGAGGTTGATTCTCGATGGAGTTCGAGATCATGTGGTCTCACACTTGTAGGGCAAGGATACAACCCGGGAGATGTGTGAAGCCTTGTCTTCTCTGTATGAAGGCTCTTCCAAATAGCAGAAGACGTATTTGGAGAAGAAGTTGCAACGGACATTGATGCAAAAAGGAGAAGGGGTAAACCTCTATCTTCAACGTCTTCAGGACACTAGAGACCAGCTTGCTACAGTGGGGTCCACTCCTTAGCCAACTGCGATGGTGAGGATAGCCCTGAATGAGTCTCGGAAGAATGGCAAGTTTTCGTCCAAAGCATATTGGGCAGGGAAAAGCTACCTTCATGGGGGGAGATGTGGGCAGCTCTTCAACAGGAGGAGTTAAGGAGGGACCTAGTGAAGGTGAACCTCAGTGGCAGCAGTGGGAGTGGCACAAAGACGAAGGAGGAGGAAAAGGCAGCTCTAGCATCGAAGGGATAGTAGAAGCAGAAGCGGAAGGAGGACATTTCGAAGGTCAAATGTTTTAAATGTAGCGAGGTGGGTCACTTTGCATCTCAGTGTCCTTTGAAGCAAAAGGATAAGGATGAGAAGCGTGATCGTGAGGTTGCAGCCACAAAAATTGACGAGGAAGACTATGCCATGTGTTAGTCTCTATGAGTCACCATTAATCAAATGTGCTCTTTCAATGTCAGTTGATAGGGTCTAGGTCAAATTGTTATAGTTTCAAATAAATTACCAAATAAAATTTGATCATTGGTCAACTCTAGGTCATTACTACTCCCTCCATACCCAAGGTCAAAAAATGTTGTCATTGCCCTGTCATCACTCCTTCCAAAAGAGTGTCTTGGTCATCATTAAAGGTCATCATATCATTGTCATGCATACTGCAAGGTTTCAAAGGTCTTTAATCATGGTCTTAGATATCCATTCGATGCCATAATTAGGTCATCTCATCAATCAGTCATATAGGACCCATGTCATCACCACAGTCATCATCATGGGAGTAGTAATAAGGGAAAAAGTGTTCAAAGAGTTTTCTAAGGTACATTTCTCACCTCATGAAGATGTAACCTTGCATAATAAAGTTAAAAAGTTGTAGTACACTATTACATTTCATCATTCCTCAAAAAAAGCATATGTGATGTCATACCATACCTAAGCAAAAAAAATCGACTTTTCAAGCTATAAAGACCATCCAAAGCATTCATTCACTCATTCATCTCTCCAAGAAACTCTTCATCACCATTCTCCTTCATCTCAACCATCAGAGCCTTCATTTCCCTCAGCAAATCACTTTGTCTCCTAGTACGTTGTGCATCTGTTGCGTTTCTGGCCAGTGCTGTGTTTTGGCTTTTGGAGGGCAAATCAAGGCATTTTAAGGTTTTTTCTTCTCCAAAGCAGGTTTCAGCATTCTCAAACAAGTAAGTGAAGTGTTCCATAGCCCTCTCATGTAGTATTTCTTCTTCAAATGATCAGAATCATCTCCTAGGGTTTCTACGCTACCCTTTTGCTGCGCTTTTGGAAATTTATGGTTTTTGCTTGTGTTTAAGGGAAATCTCCTAAGTTTTTTGCACAAACACCCTTGAAAATACTAAATACACCCTCCCCAACCTTTTCCTTTCCTCAATTTCTCCATTTTCCCATTTTTCCTAAAGAAACTAAGTTAGCGTTGCACTTCTGGACTTTTTCCTATGTTTTACATTTCCTACCCCCTTCCCCTCACCCATCCTAGCAAATTTCACTACCCTATCACTCCTAACACCCATCCCTATCTCCTAAAAATTTTCCACAAATTTCCCTAACCCCTATCCCCTCTATTTCCTTCCCCAAATTACCCCTTCTTTTTCCCCTATTTTCCTTCCTCACTTCCTATCAAAATTAGGGTTTCCAAGTAAAGCAAAACCATACCATGGACACTGAAAAGAAGAAGTACCACAAGGGAGGAAAAGTCTCTAGATATGAGCCAACTCATATGCAGGAGATAAATGCCTCACAATTCATCAAGAGTTGTTTTGAAATAGCAGGTTGTCTAGGGTTTTGTGAAAGAATTCAGGAAGTGGGTTGCCATGCCAAATTGACCAGCCTCTTTGCTACAAATTTCAAGGGAGACAAAGCCACAATAGCAGGGATAGACTTCATCATATCAACAGATGCCATAGCCTCAGCCACAAGTATCCCTAACCAAGGAGAGATTTGGTTTAAAGGGATGGATTTAGACATTGAAAACTACAAAGCATTCCTAAAACCACATTACAAAGATGCTCCCTCTCACATCTTTCCTTTCAAGCAATTGTTGGATAGGTATGCTCCTTTGATGAAGGTGATCATGAAGTATTTTACTTGTGAAGGGAGGTTTTCTAGACTATATCAATATCACATGAGGTTGTTGATGCACTTCACTTCTATCAAACCACTGAACTTGCCCCATTACCTATTCAGAAGCTTAGTCAAGATGACTGAGAAGGTACAAAGCAAAGGGAAAGATCACCAGGCAAGTCTATTTCATCATGGTTTGGTCAAAATCATTGTTCTTCATCAGCTTTCACAGGTTAATGTATCATGGGAAACATTCAGCCAATCAACTCCTTTTATGCCTGCCATTAGTCAACCTACCAGTCAAATCACTCCATCAACACCATCAAGGCCACAAGAGGTTGGCTCATCCAGCAAGTTTTCACTTAGAAAGACACCTAGGGCAAAGATCTCACAGACCTACAAGAAGGGGAAAAGATTGGTTTTTGCCCCTGAGATCACTAAATATGGGCCTACACCTAGACCTCTGACTAAATCACAAGCTAGAAGATTTCCTAAGGAAGCTACAGTTGAGCAAGTTCAAGGAGAAATGGAGCAGTCACCTAGGCATGTAATTGACTCACCCTTGCAGCAAGATGAGGAGGAGATGTCCCATGAACAAGAAATCTTGGACCATTCACAGAAGTCGAATGAAGATATCATCAAGGAACAACAAGCACAAATCCAAACACCCACTGATCATACCTACCTTGCCCCATTGTATCTCTGCAACTAATCTTTAGAAACCCTGACCTAGTTCCCAGACACATGACCCTGGTCTAGCAAACCTTAAAATCAAACCCTAGTGAGTTGAATATCTACCTAAGATCTATTTTCCTTCTCAGTCATTTTATTGGCTGTGAGATTCTTGAGAGAGCCCTCTCTGATTTGGTAGGGCTACCTACCAAATCTAAAGATTGGCTTGAGGTTACCTTCGTCGGTCTCCTTTCTTAGCCTTGGGACACTGAGAAGTGTTAACACCATGAGTGCCCACGCATCTCCGGGAGGGAGATGGGGTGATATTGAGTTGTAGTCGAGAAGATTACATGTGGGCAGGTTCCTTGAGGAGTCCACCTCTTGGATCAATTCCTTGCTACGGGAGCCCAAAGTTCAGCAGTAGTGAGATGGACTTAGTCTCAAATGATGCATTGGGGTGGTTGGAGGACAGATTCAGTAGCTTGAGACCAGAGATTGATCAACACATAGCAAGGTTGGAAGTAGTGTAGTTGGCACAGTGCAAAAGTCAGCAGCAACGCAGAAGATTCAAAGGGTCAGAATCAACAGCAGTGAAATTCCAACATTCATTGTATCATGTTGAACAGAGTTAAATCCAACTAATTTTGGATGTTTTTCAGTTGCTTCTCTCAGCGACTGAGTTGCAGTACGGATGCAGTGTTAGCAATGGCAGTGCTAGCACCATAGCATATGCAACATTTGAGAGGGAGTTGTAGTACAGATGCAGCAATGGCAGTGGCAGTGTCATGGGCAATACAGTAGCAACGGTAGCACAGTGTTGGTGGCAACAATAGTGCGGAAAGGAGGTGCTTCAGAAGCAGAGCAGCATGCAGTTAGACATTGTTGCTAGAACACTTTCCTCGCTAAGAGGGATTGTTAGTTTTTGGTAGCATCGGAAGTGCTCTAACCTTAAAAAGTGGTGGAGAGGCTAAGGCACATGAGTTCTAAAAAACCCATAAACCGTTTGGTGAAATTCCGCACGGATTGTATTCTATTAAAATAATTAACATTTTTTAATGGGCTTCCTAGGTTTAAAATTAGGAAAACTAAAATATTAATGGGTATTAATCAAATATGGGAGAGAATGATCTAGAAGGTGGATCAAGTCATGTGTTAATCTTAGTCGTTGATTAGAGACTTAATCTCAATCGTTGAAGGCTCAACAAGAAAAAGTATAAAATGGAGGCTTGGGGTTCATTTGGAAACACACACGGAGAGAACGAATTGATCTAGAATTTGATTCCTAAGGCAGGGTTTGCTAAGTATTTTGAATTAAGTGATCATTCTGCAGCAGAGGGGCAGTAAGAATCCTGGAGGACTTTCCGGAGAATACTGATAGAGAGGCGGAGAGAGCCAGCAGAGAGGCAGCACAGCAGCTAAGAAAGCTGACACAGAGAGCAAAATTCGGAATTGTCGGGAACAGCCAGAACTGTCGTGAAGTGCCAAAACAGCCGGGAAACCTGACGCAGAGGGTAGAAGTCATAACTGGTTGGAACAGTCAAAACTGCCGAACAACCGGGAATGTTGACGAAGAGGGTAGAAGTCGGAACTGTTGGGAACAACCAGAACTGTCGGGAACTACCAAGAACAGCCAAAACTGTCGTGAACTGCTGGAACAGCCCGGAAATTTAACGCAAAAGGAAAAAGAGGTGACGCAAAAGTAGTCGGGGTTAGCCAGTCTTGTGTCGGATCAGCCGGAATTCTGCCGGGTTTAGTGAGGTAAAACTCACTCAGATTTTCCACCAATATTTTTCTCTGTAGAGGATTGCTAGATGAGCATCCTACATTTGTATTCGGATATTTCTCCTGCATAATAATAAAACCCTCAGAGCTACTACACCGGTTTTCCCGCATTGGGTTTTTCTGGGGACTATTGTGTCCAAAAATAAGTGTGTCCTATGCATCTTGTTCTTTACTCTATTTTCTGTTTCATGATATCAAATATTTAAATAGTGTAGGGTGCAGAAGTAGTTTACTTCAGTATTCAGAGGAATAACTTGATGAATGTAATTAAAATCAAGTAGGTGAAGTAGATTCAGATCTGCTGCATTAGGGGTTCCTTGAGGATTAGGAATTTTCACATGCCATTGTTCCACAAATGAGTAGATTGCAGACATCTTCACCAAAGTGCTTGGAAGAGAAAAGTATGAAAGATTCAAAATGATGCTTAGACTCACCAACATCCCTTCAGATTAAGGGGGGGAATGTTGACACCTAATCTTTGGGATTAGGTGAATCCATGTAAATATTGTAAATAAGAAATAAGGAGAATTAGAAGTTGAAGAGACACTAGGAGATGAAACCCAAGAGTCTCTCCCTCCATGTATATATATATGATCAATCTCAATGCAAAAAGACAATTTTCTTTGAGGAGTTACCTCCTGGCCTAACAAAAACAATGCTTAAAATAATAATTATTTTTTATTCTTTTTACAAATATATACAATGTCATAACTACAAAGGTAATTATGAAGACCGAATCTAGCTACATTTTCCAACACACACAGCGATGTTATAATCACTTTCACTTAATGTTGCAAGGTTAGTTCATGTCTTAGTTGTGAGCTTCCTCTAGCATGGTGGTGTATTTGCCTAGTGTTCTACTAGTTTCATTCATGTTCCATAAGCATATCTTCATTTTCTGCCAAGGTGCAACCCACATTCATCAAACTCGTCGTTTTACCTAGGTAACTTGTGTATCACATTACATCTCTACCTTTTAACTAGATAAAATCAACATTATATTTACATCTCACTTCATCTCCATCTCTACTATAAGGCACACAACATCTTTTGCTTATAGTTCCTAAGTTTTATTCCATATTAACCCCTCATTTCTCATATTTCTACTTCTTGCAGTGTGAACACACCTAACTAGTTTTGAATATTTTAATTAAATCATAAACTTTAACTTGTGTGCTTAATTATTATCCTATTAATGTTATAATGTTTGAATCATTCATTAAGGCCTATTCCCTAAGTTTTATAGCTGATTTATCACTAGGAAACACAACTTTATGTTTATATGGTAAATAACATGAGAAAAGAACCCCCCCTTTGGCACAAATGTTGAGGCAACTACCCAAAATAACCAACTTGTTTTTGCCTAACATCAGCCTTGTTCACATGTGCTAAATTGTTTATTTCACGTCACTGTTGAACACATTAAACTAGCACTAATTGTGGTGAAACCTCCCTAAGTAGGCCTGATGTCATCCTTTCCAAACTCTTTCATGCCTTCGAAACCCTAATCCCTAGCCAAGCTTCAACTTGAAGCCCATCAAAGGGTTTCTTCTATTACTTTGTTGATTTAATCATTAAGGAAACCCTTTCTTTGACTTTTACATGTCTAGATATACCTTTATCAATGTATATGAATAAGCCCTAGCTTGTAGCAGTCCTTAGCTAGTCTACGGTTAGAATAATTATCTTTTATAAAGAATATTTGAGCCTATTCCATATTTAAGGTATCTTTCCCTAGCCTATTTATATAACCTTGAGCCCTCTAACTAGAAAACCCTTATAAGTGAATACAAGGAAGCCTCCCTTGTGGTCAAATTCCACCAAACAGCAGGAGGAAGATTGCTAAGGTGACAGTGGCAGTTCTTCCTTATTGTTGCACTAGGGTCTGGCTCTTGCCTTGGAAGTCCCCTCACTAGGCCTTCTAGATTTTACAGCAACATGGTCAAAAAGCTAGCTCACATAACCTGCTTCAGGCCAAACAACACGGAAACCTAATTCACCAGCATCTATAATATATGGCATGAACTAGATAACAGGTATTTGCAAGCCCTTGCAGGCACTCAGAATAGACAAAATCAAACTAGGAAAGATGGATGCAGTAGGAAAGATGGTAACGGAGATCCTAAATCAAAGATATTCATTGAATTGAATAGATGAGAACAACAGCTCAATCTATTAGATCTATTCCAAGTAAATATCAATGTAACCCCAAAAGAAAAGGCAGACCATGCTTGAGATACTTACTAAAGCTGCTGTATTTAGAGCATCTTCAATTGATAATAGTTCACGTTCAGCTTCTTTAAAAGCTTCAATGTCACCTCTTGCTGAATCTGCAATTACATAACTCTATGAAAACTACTAAAAAGTCAAAAGCTAAAAGGCATGAAACACAATACATCAAACAGCCAACAATATAGGAAACAATATTGACCAAGACAACATTTAAGATTTCTTATTTCAAAAAATGCTTACAAGTAGCTAGAAATGGCAACCAACTCTTTATAAAATTCACCCAGACACGTTTTCTCAAAAGTAAAGACAATTGGGAAAACTAAGATTTCTTAACCATTCTAATATCCTCCACACTTCAAAAAATTATCAGAGGGAAAAGCAATATCCTGCATTAGTTGTCAGGGATGACATTTTAACACTCAGAGAGGAAAATACCAGCTGTTCATTCAAACTTATATTAGAAATTTAGAGTACGTACCATATAATGCATCAAAAGTAATTTTACAATCATTGGCCTTTTGCTGAGCTTGAATCAATCTTATTCGAAACTTCTCCAAGGAGTCCTCCTTTCCTTGTATTTCAGCTTGTGCTTTCTAGTATGCAAGCAGAAATGAAAACAAACATACAATTAACAGACAGAAAGAGATGAAAAAATCACTGTCATGACTCATACCTTACCCAGACACTAGACAGAAAGCTCAAATACATACAGAAATCTCTTGTTCAAGTTCATCAACATTCGGCCCATAATCTGCACTTGCTTCTACTTCAGCTGAACTCTTTAAATCACGCATATGAATCCTTTTCGATGTGACGTGTCGATCTAGCTCAAACAAGTGCCTCTAGGAACCATAACAGTTTGAATGAACTTTGCTTTAGAATTTCACCTAATTTTACATGTCTATAGCTGAAAAAAGAAACAATAAATGCTTAGTCAAAAACATTACCTTTGTGCTTTGCAGGTTGTCTTTAAGATCCCTTAATGCTTTATCAGCTTTGAGTTTTTGGTTATCTCCCACCTTTATCAATTCAGATATCTTTGAAGCTTCATTTTCATACTCAAAAATCTTCTCCTCAATTGCAGCACAAAGGCGCCCCGCTCGAATCCTCCGATCAGGAGGAAGTGTAGTTTGAACAGAGCCTCTTGAAAACCTGTGAGAATGTTATGCTGTAATCACTGTGTGGATTAAACATTTAACTTCCAACAAATTTACTACCATGAAAAAGAGCTTTGATATATTATTTTCTGACAAGCACATGATCCCATAAAATCATACTGATGTTCCAAACCTTGCATCATATTAATACGTGAACAAAATTCTTGCAATTACTTTTCTATATTTATGCATACTGACATCTCTAACCTATAACTTTGAATATTTATATTTTTAATAAATTGTGAAACTAAGAAGACTCACCCTTCCCACAAATCTTGCAACTTTGCCTTTCACAAACCACATCCATTGTGAAAAATCTTGTTGATTTGCAATTCACACAATCACACCTTACTAATGAGACTTTTGATCACATGTTTTGGTCTTCAATCCAGCCTCACGTAAATTAATTATAGATCAAAAGAGTACAGAGGCTCACCTGAGGGGTTTTTGGCACTCGTCCTAATGCAAGGCAATTTATCTATCTCCACACCCTCTTTTCAGTATGGTATAGCATATTCAATTTCTCAAGTTTCCTAAAATATGTTTCTCTAGAAGACAGACTACATTGATAAACACTCAGCATACCACAAACTTTTTCTATAAAAAAAAGGAATACAACATCTTGCCATGAATATAAATATTAACATCCATTTCTGGGAAAATTTGTTCAATCAGACTGTAAAAAAGGAGTAAAATGATGAGTGAAAAACAGGAGCGCTAAAGCGTTTCCCACAGAATTTCAGAATCAAATTAGTTCGATGGACTTTTAAAAAAGTACAATGATGAGTGACCAACAGAAGTGCTAAAGCATCTTTGAGAGAATTGCAGAAGAACCAAAAAAACAAGCACATTCCTAGTGCTGAAAACAACTCCATGAAAAGTGGAAAAAGAGGAAAGAGCAAAAGAAGGATTTAAATAGAAAAGAGATATGGTCTAAGAGATATGTGTCTCTCAAGTTGCGCAATCATCAAAAGAAACAAGCACCCCCCTATTTAGATGAGGGAAACCAAGCGCTTTTCTTCACTTACGCTAAAACCCCCTGAAGTATGAAAATGAATGATACAAGCTGACCACCAATATAGCCTCAAATGTGAACACTGAAAATACAAAGAAACAACATGAGAAAACCCCTAAAAAGGCCATCCATTTGAGTGTAGAGGCCTAAAAAGGCTGATGTCATTCTCAGAAGACATGTCTTTCCATCAAGAGGTCCAATGCATGGTCCAAAGGGCATGCCCACCATAAAAAGTTCTTTATCAACCACAACATTATCATCCTCAAGCCCATGTCATGCAAGAAGGTACATGTCATCATCAATGTTTTAAAACTCCGACTCCCACTCCGACTCGGCTGAGGGTCGACTCCGACTCGATCGGCTCGATTTCAACGACTAGGTCGTTGTAAACAATACATTAAATATTTTATTATTTTATAAAAAAACATAATTTTAAAGATTTTCATTCATGTTTCCCAACACAGAGCATTAGAATATAGATAGAAGCTATGTCACACGATTCGAGTTCGAATTTGAGTTCGACAATGATTAAGTTCGATTCGAATTCGAATTTTCGATGAGGTTCGTATGAGGTTCGACATTAAGTTTGACTATATATATTTTTCAAGATATATATGACATAAAATAATAAAAAATCAAAATCAATCAATAAAGCTATATGAGTAGCAGTGAGCACCCACGAGCCACAAATCACGACCACTATTCACTTAACGCTCCAGGCAACCAGGACAAGCAGCATCTAGAAATTGAATTCAGGAAATTGCAGACAATACAACACACAACGACAACACTAAGCACAATAGAGCGAGTACACTCAACTGAAGTTGGCTTGTGAAAATATACCGACAACCATGGTAAATAAAGCCAAACCAGTGGCCACCATGGGAAACTAAGTGGCAGTAAGGGAAATAGGAGAAAACCATGTCCTGCCCATGGTTTTTCTCATAAACCTTAAAACAGCTAACAAAAGAAACTCGAACTTAACCTCGAACAGCCAAAAAAAATTTAAAAATTTTAAAATTCGGCTTCAGGTTCGTCTTTAGGTTCGCCTTCAAGTTCGAATTCGTTGAGGTTCGAATTTGAGGTTCGACTATCAGGTTCGCCGAACCTGAACGAATTTGATTTTTCTTTTTGGGTTCACCTAATTTCGAACCTCAAGGTTCAAATTCGGCGAAACTTGTGACATAGGATAGAAGACAGCATATGATCAAAAGGTGCATCCTCCACCATGATGTCATCTAGGAGAGACCCTATGTCACCCTTTTCAAGCATGTGAGTGACATGGCACCCCTAAGGGTAAGCATTGGCATCAAAGAGGGATGTGCTAGCACTCCTAAGCACTGTTTTACGAAACGGCCGAGTTGAAACCGAAACGGCCGTTTCGGACCGTTTCAATAGCCAGCTCAATGACCCGGCCCATGACCCGGCTCGGCTGACCGAGTCAGCTATGACTCGGCCGAGTCATCCAATGACTCGGCCGAGTCATAGCTGACTCGGTCAACCCGGCCGGGTCCGTATTGACTCGGCCGAGTCATGGAAAGGACGGCTGGGCAGCGGTTTTTATAAAAAAAATTCATTTTTTTGCTGATATTTGGTAAAGTTAAGTAGGGTTTGTGGATTCCAAAGGGTAATGGAATATTGTTAAATGCTTTTGGGGTCCATTTCCCCCTCCCAAACTCTATTTAAGACAGCCAAATGCTCTCATTTCACTCACAGCAGTCTTATGCATTTGAGTGAGAGTCTTCTTTGAGAGTTAGTGAGCAGTTCTTGAGCTTGTTTTGGAGCAGCAGTGAGGAGTCTTGGAGGAGCATTGTAGCTGGAGTGAGGAGCTTCTTGGGCAGCCATTTGGAGCAGCATTGAGGAGCTGATTCTTGGAGCAAGCTTGAGGAGGCAGTTTGTGCCTGGAGGTATTTTTTTCCACCTCTATAAATCTGTTTTTACTTAGTAAATTTTAGGTGCATATCAAAATAGCTTAGAGAGTGTTTTTAGTCAAATAAATGAACATTGAATCAATTTTTTTTTTTTTTTTCATTTTCAGATTGTTTTCCTAGTCAAAAAATGGCACCTAGAGCAAAAGATCCTGCTTGGGCATATGTTGAAATGGTTGATAGTGAGATGTGTTGCAAGTTTTGCCATAGGAAAATTAAGTCAGGTCCTGGGGGGATTCATAGGCTGAAACAACACTTGGCAGGGATTAAAGGCAATATTACTCCATGTCCCTCTGATCAAATTGGGGAGATTAGAAAGAATTTGTTGGAAAGCTTTGAAAAATTTAAAGAAGAAAAGACTAGGCAAAAAGAGATACAGGCTGAAATTGGGAGGAAGAGGGAGATACAAAGAATGATGGCTGCCAACCCCCACTATGAGTTTGAGGGTTCTTCCTCTATCCCTCAAACTGATGCATCAAACCCTTTCCGTTATGTTCCTCCCTCTTTTGCTTCTGTTCAAGATAAGGGAAAGGGTAGAATGAAGGGTGATGGGACTATCAAAAGTTTTTTCACTCACTCAGGCTCCTCTCCATCAGATGCACATGGTCCTAAAGTTAGTATTAGTAAAGGTCTTGCTCAGCCCACTTTAGATGACCATTGGAAGAAAGAATTGAGGGAGACTGCTTGTGACTACATAGTTAGATGGTGGTATGATGCTGATATCCCCTTTAATGCTGCTCGTTCACCATATTATGAGCCTATGTTTGAGGCCATACATGCTGCTGGAAAAGGCTTCAAAGGCCCTACTATGCAAGAGCTAAGGGGGTTTCGTTTGCAGAAAGAAATTAAATCAATTAATGAGTATTTGCAAGATTTCAAGGAATCATGGGCAAGAACAGGGTGTACCATCATGTCAGATGGATGGACTGATCAAAGAAACCGTACCATCATAAACTTTCTTGTCTTCTGCCCACAGGGAACCATGTTTTTAAAATCAGTTGATGCATCTGATAAGGTAAAAGATGGCCACTTGTTGTTTCAGCTATTGGATGAGGTTATTGAGGATGTGGGGGTGGCTAATGTTGTTCAAATCATCACAGACAATGCCTCTAACTATGTTCTTGCTGGTAGACTGTTAGAGGAAAAACACAAGACCATCTTTTGGACCCCATACGCTGCACATTGCATAGACCTCATGCTTGAGGATATTGGAAAATTAGATTGGGTCAGAAACACTGTAGATAATGCCAAAAGCATAACAAAATTTATCTACAATCATACACTGGTTTTGAGTCTCATGAGGAAACACACTAGAGGCAAGGATATTATTAGGACTGCCATCACTAGATTTGCTACACATTTTTTGACATTGCAATCTATGCTTTCCCAACATAGAAACTTGCAAAAGATGTTTTCCAGTGATGATTGGAATCAAAGCAGTTGGTCTAACAAACCAGAAGGCAGAGAATTGAAAAGGAAAGTCCATGATGAAACTTTTTGGAGAAAGGCAGCAGAGATTGTGAAGCTTGCTGAGCCACTAGTTAAGGTGTTGCGGTTGGTGGATGGGGAAAGGTTGGCTATGGGCTTCATTTATGAGGCTATGGATCAAGCAAAGGAGCAAATAAAGACAGCATACAAGGATAGAGTGGCAAAGTATGGGCCCATTTGGGCAATCATTGATGAAAGATGGAACAATCAACTCCATCGCCCTATACATGCAGCTGGGTATTTTTTGAACCCACGGTATCATTATAAAGCTAAGGAGTCAGGAGCTTTGAGGGGGGAGGTCAGAGATGGACTGGTTGATTGCATTGAGCGCATGGTCCCATCGGAGTCTGATCAGCTGCTGATACATCAGCAGGTCACATCCTTCAGCAATGCAACAGGTACCTTTGGGAAGAACCTAGCAAAGATTGCAAGAGAAGCAGATGAGCCAGGTAAACAAAAATTTCAATTTTCAATTTCTTAATGGTTTTACTTTTTTTATTAAAGTTTGTTAAATCATTTTATAATTTGAAAGTTAGATATAATTTGTAATTTTGTTGAGCTTCAGCCTTCATCTAACTCATAATTCATTACACTCCTATGTTTTTTGCAGCACAATGGTGGGAGGCCTTTGGTGGCCAGTGCCCTGAATTGCAAAGGTTTGCAATTCGTATTTTGAGTCAAACTTGCAGTGCATCTGGGTGTGAGCGCAATTGGTCTGTCTTTGAGAGGATTCACACAAAGAAGAGAAACCGTTTGGAGCAAAAACGGTTGAATGATCTAGTTTTTGTCCAATACAACCTTCGGCTCAGACGGAACCAATTGCTGAACAAAAGACCTGATTCAGATCCCATTGTGTTGGAAGACATTGATCCAACATCAGATTGGGTAGTGGAGAGTCGTCTACCAGAGTTTGATCCTGATGAGGATCTTGAGATTGATCAACTTGGTGTTGAACATGCACTGCAGCCTGTTCAGTTGAATGCAGATCCCGATCCACCAGCCTCAGTCTCACAGCCAGCGAGTAGGACTCCAGTTGTAGGTGCTTCGCCTTCCTCTGCTCAGCCACGACAGAAGCGCAGCCGCATTTGTACTCTATCTCAGCTTGCATCTGCTGCACAGCCTAGTGGTACTGGCACCACTTCTACAGTTGCAGTTGGAGACGATGATGATGAGGAGGAGCCATGGGGCCCCTTGTCTGACTCTGATGATGATGATCCAGAGATTGGTCGAGATGATCTTGGCTCCTCTGGCAGTAGCTACTAGCCTCCTTGGTTATTTGTATTTTGTTTTGACTCTTGAGTCTTTGATCATGTATGACAGACTACAGTTGACTATGTATTTACTATTGCCATTGGGTACCACCGTACCATTTTGATACAATGGATTGGTTCATGAGCCTACTTTGATCATATGTTGTCTTCCATGTATATTATAATGTTGTGTGTTTGGAAACTTGAATGAAAATCTTTAAAATTATGTTTATAATATTTAAAATTATGTTTTTTTATAAAAAAAATAAATATTTAATGTATTTTTTACAACGACCGAGTCATTGAAATCGAGCCGGCCGAGTCATTACCGAGTCGGAGTCCGAGCCGGAGTCGATCCTCGGCCGAGTCCGAGTCCGAGTTGTAAAACATTGCTCCTAAGTCATCTCAATGATAACCATCCTCATCTGTGCTTTGGAAGAAGGCACCATCAACCAAAAGAGGGTCAAGACCAGTTGGGGGGCATCTTCAATCCATTTGGGCATATCATCAAATAGTCCAACGTCCAAGCTTTTAAGTTTATTGTTTCAGCATTTGGAGGCTCATCAAGGAGTGTAGCATCACGTGGAATCAACTCAAGGCTCGATGCTCATCTTTGGAGGGCCAAGGTTGGGGCCACAAAGTTAGGTTTGCATTAAGAAAGGGGCAAAGAACCTATTGGAAGGTTTTGAAGAAGAATGAAGCTATCCCTTAAGGAATCTCTACTACATATGTGATACCACCTAAACAAACCTCTCAAAGATCAAACGAGATAAACCTTATTTAGGGACAAAAAACCATTAAAGTATCATAGTGAAAACTTTGGAGTCCCCCAAAAGCAAAAAATTAAAAAAAAAAATCGATGTTTTTTAGTTCATGGGCCGCTGTCATCCAACCCAGCTGAGTAGGCTTGGACTCAGCCGAGCCGGCCGGGTTATTACCAAGCCAGCCGAGTTGTTAGACAACTCAGTCGGCTCGGTAATAACCCGGCCGGCCGAATTGGTTCACTGGCCAAGTCGACCCGGTGAGGCCTTGACTCGGACCAACTCGGTCGAGTCGGTTCTGAGCCGACCGAATCTTAAAACACTGGTCATCATCCATGAGCAACATGCTAACTCCACTGGGTAGTATCCACGTATCAGGGATGGAAAGGAGTCTCTAGAGGTGTGCCATGTCATCATCAAGACTAATGTTCCTCATCCAGTGCAATGCCCAAGGTACAGTGGAAGGCCCTCCAAAGGGCATGTCATCAATATCCAAGAGGTGTGAGTGAAGCATCATCAATATCCTCCAAAGGACTATCATCAAATGAAAGCTCCAAAGAATCAAGCAAAGACTTCTAGCATGGATACAAGAGTCATTGAAGCATAAAAAGTGGACCATACTCAATGTAAGAGCCATATAAGTATATCACGAAAAGTACCATCTTAAAACTCCACCTTAGTATAAGACCAATACAAGTTGCTAGATTTAGATATGGGAGAATCATCAAATGCCCCTATCATCTGCTCCCAAACCTAGGGAGGAACAATTCCTAGTCCAACTCTTCAGTCAATAGGTGTGAGTGATAAGTGACATGGTCTGGGGTGTACTTCATGAGAGGTGTCAGAGTCTTCTACATGGGTTATGCAAGACTATCAATCATGAGCACCTTTCTGGAGGGAGCATTTACATTACTTGAGTTACCCTTTTCTCAGCATTGTTTTTTCCACCCTTTAATTAGTCTTTTTCTTTGCTTTGATTAGCTTGCTTAGCACTGTGATGGATCTTCAGGATTTAAACACTAGGCAGAACAAAGCAAAAGTTACATCAGAACATATAATACAGGTTTTAGCAGTTGCAAGCTGTAATACAGGTTTTAGCAGTTGCAAGCTGTTCAACAATGATTTTTAAAAGCACTTTACATACTCCCTACATTAACCCGATATTTTTTTATAAAAGAAAAAATAAATACAAATAACAAAATATGGAAACATATCACATACCAATCAAATTCACACTAGATATGAGAAGGAATAACAGTGATCGGCTAAATAAAGAAAGCTTACAAGGCCTTAAAATATACTCACATTTTATACCCATCCATTGTGAAGACCTCCTTAATATTTGGAATATTGCTTTCAAATGCAACTGTTTTCCCCATGTCATAATCTTTAACAAGTACTTGCCTTTCCATGCTACCCTATAGAATCGAAAGGTGCTTGTGAGAAATCTCCACTTTTTAATTATAGGAACAGAGTACAAACAATCAAAGACAACCTCCAGTCAGCTGTCTTGATTGTCACATCTGAAAATGGCATTCTAGCACATGGAACAAAGAGTTCTTCAACAAGATAAAGATTTCTAAAGAATAACCTTCATATTTTAAACAGCTGAATATATGATTTCATGAGATGACACCTCACTCAAACTTTCATTAGAAATAAAAAACTTCAAACCTCCGTGGCCATATTACCCACAAGCAGAAGCAACATGCAGGTAAAGTGCAGACATGACAAACATGTTATGCAGAAGGAAACATATCAAAGGAACAGTTGGGTTAGATATAAGGCACCATATCAAAAGGAAAGCCACGTGGCTAATAAAAAAGAAAAAATTAAAATATGAGCGTTATGCAACTTTAATACTAACTAGAACTAGTTACATAAAGTGCTGCCTGAATTGAGTAAATGATTGTAAGTTGTAACATTCTGGAGATTCTAAGTGGCACCAAGGAATCCAAAAGTATATAATAATGAAACTGTTCATTATCCCAAAAGCACACCTGATCAACCAGAACATTTATTATAGTGGGTATTTCTGCATGAATTGCTGACATAACAGTCTGCAACTTCTTATCTGGTAACATTCTCTCTGGTATACTCAACCTGTATAGCATTGATAACAACACAAATTTACAAACGAGAGTTGGAACATGTAAAAACATCAAAATGATTGATAACAAATTTATCAGAAAAGTAACTATCATGGTAAAAAGAGGTGAGAGGAGGCTCATACAAAGGTCTCTCAAAGTCATAAATTATGATTTGAAGATTAGCATAATTAGAGTCCCGAGCACATGAACGTAATAAAAGTGCATCTTTATGATTTGTAACAATAAAAGCATTTAAAAGCTTCCCAATAGCATGTTCAATTGCCAACGCCCAATCTTGGTCCTTCACCAAAGTCTGCATATAAAATGCCACACATATCATTCACAAGAAAGTTACATTCTCGATGTCCTTATATTGTTATAATTATGTTCTAATCGCTAAGAAAGGAGGAAAGTAGAAAGCAACGAATATCTTGCTAAAATTGAAATGTAACATAAACTGCATTGGTGCCCTTGATGTAACAAAATAACAGACAATAGGATTGAAACCCAACTGACATATCATAATTTCAAAAGCATGAGATATTAAAACTTGGCAGAAATGGTCAGGTCGGTTACAAGGGAAAACAAAGACAAGTGAAGATCCAACAGAAATGACAATAACATCCAGCAGCTGCAGTCTTTGCTCGACCATTTGAATCACAGGATATATGCTGCTATATGCGAGCAATTTTTACTATAGACTATGTCCATGTTCTCAAACAGCCTTTTACCGGAATTTTTCAGAAATTTGGAAGAGTATGCACGCACATCAATCTAGGTTTTCAAGATCTATTTATTATATCTAACCACATTGGCATATTCTTTGAGGCCATCCCACTTGTGGAGGAGATTATAACAGCTATTGGCATATATCCCTGTGGATTCCTTTCAAGGACAAGTTGGCTATCTTCTTGGAAAATAAACCTTAATGAGTTCACATATTTGCGCATTTATTTAGCATCTCTGGATGGCTAACTACCTCATCTAGGAAAGCAATCCACCTTGGGGCACAACTTCCTAGGTCGCAGTCTATTTCAATATATTACATTATTTGTTGTCGAGAGCGTATGACTAACTTAGAATGCTTCTCAAGGGTGCACCAATTCAAGACTATTGTATTGTTTGTTTGACAAAGTGCAAGGAGATAAGATAAGATAAGATAAGATAATTTTATTAATGTCCAACGAATGACCACAAAGTAGGTCAAAGGGACTGTCGGTTACATAAGGGGGCCGTGCCCAGTAGGAGAACCAATCGGTCTCCTCAGAAAGACAAATGCTGAAAGGAAGATAGAAACTAAAAACTAAAAACGAGGCGGGTTGGGAAGAGCGAATGGAGCTCCGATCCCGGCCACGCCTGTTGATCTCTAGACTGCGTCGTAGTCTCACTGGTGAAGAAGACCCTGGGGACTCGGATGTGGGAGTCCGCTACTCCTAGCATCCGAGGCCGAGAGAAAAGAGCTGAGGGTAGTTCAGCAAGGTTTGCTGGTTTGAAGCGGTGGGCGCTGGTTGCCTCCCATTGTGTTGTCTCTGTGATCTAATGATCCTGGGCCGCCTCTCGGGGAGATGCCTGGAACGGTTCTGCTGCTGGGCCCTCGTAAGTAAGGGGCCTCTCCTCTTAACTGAACGAGGGTCTGTCGATCTGTGTGAGCCGGACTGATCGGTACTCGGACTGGTTGATCTCTTGACTCCTCGGGCTGAGGGGAGTATGCTGAAGAAAGAGGTGATCTGACGAGTAGTGTTGGGTCGGACGGGAGGCTGGAGGATATGCTCCCGATGCTTTAGAGTCTCCTGGATGTAAAGTGCGACACATCTCTGGTCCGTGTAGCTGAAGAAGCTGGATAGGTTCTGTGGTCCTCTGAACAGACAGTGGTAGCGACCTCTGATCTCATAATATATCGGACAACCGAAGATGAAGTGCCATTCGGTTTCCACCTCCTGTGTATGGCATAGCCGGCAAGTCCTGTCAACTCTCTCTATCTGGTGGTCTGTCTCTACCCGAAGCCTATGTGATCCAACTCTGAACTGCCCGAGGGGGATCCGAAGAGCATGCATCCAATGTCGAAGCGTGTACTGGGGCCGAACTATAAGCCCGTCTCTGATACTCAAGAAGTGCTCTGCATAGAACGCCATCTTTGGGCGCAGCCCCCCGGGGGGTTAATCCATGTGACCTGGATAAACTGCCTGTAAATGTCTTCTTTGATGATCTTGTTTAGTTCCTGCCTGGGGGGGAGTCCTCTGGGGGCATTCAGGGAATACCGAAAGGGGGGGAGATGATCTATATGGAGTCCCACTGCCTCGAGGAACTTCGAGACCCCTGTGTACCAACATTTGGCTTTTCCTGGTTGGGTGCGGTCGATGGCTTCAGAAGAGCAGTAGGCTAGATAAGGGTACCTTTCGCGTCCTTTCAATGTATCTGCGAAGCTCCGGGCTCGGTGAAGAAAAGAGACCAGTCTGAAGGCTGTCTCAAGGCGGAAGGGCTGCGCACCAAACTCGGCCAGTATGATTTGGTGTGGGATAGTATGCTTGCAACGGATAATACGTCGGAGGAGAAGGGTTTGGACTCTCTCAACTGCTGCCCAATCAGACTCAAGCAAGGAGGGGCCCCAAATTTCCGATCCGTACAGGACCGTGGGTCGGATCAGGGCGTCCATAAGGCTCAATTTGGACGAGATGTCCTGGAAGTGGTGGCGGAAACATTGTCTCTCTAGAATGGCTAGAGAGCCATACCCCTTATTGATCCGAGGTTGCAGAGCTGGCCGCAAACTGAACCGGGGGCCCGAAAACTGTACTCCCAAGTATGTGTAACTATTGGTAATCTCCACTATCTCTCCCTTGAAGAAAAATCGGAGATCCTGAGACTTCTTCGTCCCGTTGAAGACTATTACCTTTGTCTTACTCAAGTTCACTGACAATTTCCGGAGATCACAGAATAGGGCTAATGCATCCAGCTGCCTCTGGAGACCTTTTGGTGATGAGGATAAGAGTGCAATGTCATCTGCAAAGAGTAAGATATAGATCAAAACCTGATGAAGATAGCAACCGTCAGACTCCTGTATGTGTTCCCGCAGAAAGGCTTCGAGCTCATCAATATATATCCCAAATAAGGTGGGGGAGAGTGGGCACCCCTGCTTAACTCCAATCGTGCTCCGGATGAACTCAGACAGTTCCCCCACCGTGCGAAGACGGCCCAGGACAGACTCAGCCGGGAGTTTGGGGTATTGGTGTCTTTGAGTCGCTGTAGAAGATCCTCTCTCGAGACTGAATCAAAAGCCTTCCGGAAGTCCACAAAGCAGCAGTACACCTTCGAGGACCGGTGGCGTGCTTCCTCGATCACAGCACGGAGTGTAAAAATGTGGTCAATGGTCTGATGATCTGGCCTGAAACCAGCTTGGCCTCTGGCCCTGAGATCTCTTTCTTCAAAATCGCTGGAAAGCTTTCTATGGAGGATAGTGGCATAGAGTTTTGAGAATGTATGGCCCACCATAATTGTCCTGTAGTTGTTGGGGTCTGAGGTATCCCCTGACTTATGTATGGGATATATAATATGGTGGGACCATATGGGGGGGAACCCTTCTCGGACCACATGGTTGAAGAGATCTGTCAGGTATCCGACTAAGGGTCGGATGCCTTGCTTGAAGAATTCGGCTTGGAATCCTTCCTCGTCCGCTGCTTTGCTGCTATTCATCGCCCAGATGGCTTCCCTGACATCTTTATCAGTGAACAGGTGGCAGGAGAGGGGAGGAGATGTGACCTGGATCTGGGACTGTCCGGGAATGTCGTAGAGGCGGGAGGTGTGTGAGAACATGGAGACTGGGTCGAGATCGGAGGGAGGAGGAGAGCGACGGGGGAGGATCTTGCCCCAGAATTGCTTGGGGGAATGGGTAAGGAGGGCAGAAAGCTCTCGTCTTTGCTGGGAGATGAACTGTCGTTTTTTGTGATGGAGGAGGCGACGGTAATTCTTTTGGATGGCAGAGTATGAGGGAAGGGACTGGCGGAAGGCTTGGCGGAGATCCTGGTGGAGGAGTTTACAATCTGTATCGTACCATTTGTTCATAGGGGAAGTTCCTGTCTTACGGGAGGTTGAGGGGGTCCGAATTGAGTGTGGAAAGGATTTAAGCGCCGACTCCCAGATTGCTGAGGAGAGACAGTGGTACTTATCTGAGACAGTCTCGAGACGGGAGAAGTCATCCGAGTCGGGGAGGATTTGTCTGAGTGAGGAGGAGAAAATGTCGGGGTCGCCCTCATCAAAACGGAAGATGGTTCTACCTGGGGATCGGGGTGGGGGGTGGATTGGTCGGGGGGGATCAAACTGAAGAGAAAGTGAAAGCAGTGCGTGGTCGGCTAGAGGGATGGGAGAAACAGAGAGATTCTGGATGAAAGGGAGCAGTGTTCGACCGGTTAAGGCGTAATCCACCACACTAGCTCCTCCTCCGTGAGGTCTACACGTGAAGAAGTGGGATTCTGGGAAGCGCGAGAGGCCGTTCAGAATTATCAGATCATGTGATTCGCCCAATTGCATAAGATGTCTACCGTAGGCTGTGATGGGGCCCAGAGCGTCCTCCGAGGTCCTCTGCAAGCCTACTGAAGCCAGGTCAACACCCCTAGTGCAGAACACATCCTCGGACCGGTCATGGAGTGGGACCTGCTGGTCCTTGGTACGGGCATTGAAATCCCCCATAATGATAATTTCTCCATCAGCTGAGTATTTAGTGATGTCTGGGTATATGTCGGTGAAGGGGTCCCTCTCTACACCGTCGTGGATGGCAAACGGAGATGTGGTTGGGGGGAAGTAACAAACTGCAATAAAGATATCCCTCCGGGGTGGTGCTCCAGTTCTGATTCGGATCCACATGTATCTGGCGTACTCGTCTGTATTTGCCACTGTGACTCTGTCCCTGAGCCCGTCTTTGACTAGGCACGCTACTCCCCCTGATCCTCTGACTCCCCCTGAGCTCCTTGTTTCCTGTCTACATACTGAATGCCATTGGTACCCTGTTATGTCTGGGAGAGGCCGAACTGGGCTTTCGTGGGTCTCTGTTACCAGAAGGATATCTGCTGACTCAAGGGCATCGTAGAGTTGCCCAGGCGAGGACCAAAAAGACCCATTTCCGTTCCAGCAGTGAATTGAAATCCCTGTTGTTCGGCGCCTCCCCAGGCGGCCCCGTCATTTGGAACTGCCTGATCGAGGTGTCCATCCTGGAGGGAAGGAGTCTCGAATGACCGCACGGAGGTTCCTTATGACTGCCCATTTTCCCGCTTGTCTTGCTGCAGCCACTTGTTCCCTAGCCTGTTTGAGTTCAGCCACCTGTGCCCGAGTGAGATCCTCATCAAGGAATATCCTGTGTGGAAGGCCGAATAGCTTCCGTTTAGCTCGAAGAGCATAAAGGCGATCTGTGGTGTTATGGAATCGGATAAATAAGGTGGAGTCCTGTCCCAGCCAAGCTCTGTCTAATCTTATATCGGATATGTCGAGGGTGTCTCTCAAGAATCTTGAGGCCACCTCCATCGGATCTGTTGAAGAAAGAGGGAGAGGGAGACCTCTCACTTTGAGGTTTAGCTCTCTCGCTCTACGGGATCGTTCTTCCACGAGTTTGGCCTGTACAACTTCCTCTACTGCTGTGATAGGAGGGGATTTGTCTTTCCCCCGAACCACCTGTGCCCATGAGCTGATGTGTGTTTCTGTTTCCTGTCTGAGGGAAACCTGTTGTGATATAATCTCCTCTTGCTTGTTCCTGATCTCCTGGATTTCTGCATGCAAAGTTGTCTCTGTGGGGTCTTCCTGCACTGATTTTCGAAGGGACAAGTTTTCCCCTTCCACAAAGGAAACTCTGTCATTGAGTGTGTTTACTTCGGTCCGGAGCTTGTCATTCTCAGTTTCAAGGGAATCTACCCGACGTAACAATTGTTTGATTTGAGATGTCCAGAAGGCGAAGTCTGACTCCATGGCAATGTCTCTGGGGCTATAGGTCTCTTCCGGTTGGTTAAGGCACTGGCGGAGGTAACTGGAAGGTCCTCTGTTGTTGAATGGGTTACTGAGGTGGATCTCGTGCTCTGGTTCCGTGTGTGTCTTCGGGGAACCCATATTTAACCTGTCATTTTAAAATTTGCAGAAACAGACGAGGGTTTGCAGAGGTTCGATGCGAGCAGAGCGAATACGGGCCGCAGAGAAGGTAGAGATGGGGGGCCGGTGTTATCTGATGGATGCGGGCTGCGAGCCGAGCAGACAGCCGTCGTCAGGAGAGGCGCCGTCGATCAGCCGCGGGCCGTCGAGCAGACTCGGGCGCGGGGAACCGACGCGGAGAGAGCAGACGCGGGCCGACGGCAGGGAGCGGACGCGGGCCGACGACGGGGAGCAGACGCGGGCCGACGGCGGGGAGCAGACGCGGGCCGACGGCGGGGAGTGGACGCGGGCCGGCGGCAGGGAGCAGAGACGGGCCAGCGACAGGGAGCGGACGCGGGCCGACGGCGGGGAGCGGACGCGGGCCGACGGCGGGGAGCGGACGCGGGCCGACGACGGGGAGCGGACGCGGGCCGCGGCGGGGAGCAGGTCCTCTCCTCGCTGAAGGGGAGAAACAACTATGATTAGCATACTTACCAAGGGCGTGCCTCTTCTAAGTTTAGGGTCAGGGGGTTATGATATTCGGTTGATTAAGTGCCTTCTTTGGAGAGCACCCTAATGGATATTAAAGGTTACCATGGAGGATGTCCTTTTGCGGGACGATATATGTAGCATTATGGAGAAATTTTACATGGGAAAACAAGCCCATCTTCAAACTGGCATTTTTCATTTGGAGAGAACAAGTGGAACCCCATTATCTAGCCCATTTTACTTGCTTATTTTATTTAGGATTTTCGACTTGTAATATAGCTAGTTGGAGGAGACTGCTTGTTTACTCCTCTCAACTATTGCTTTAGGATTTTAGATATTGGATATTAATGTTTTGTTAAAGGTTTTGAGCTCTTCATGTATGAAAGATGAGTTCCTCCTATTATAATAGTTGTTGAAAGTTTCTGGACACACATTAGACTAATGCATGAGATAATTTGGTAGCTTGTTTGAGCTTGAGGTGAATGTTATTTGATTCTAGTTGTTGAATACAAATTCTCGAAATATGATCTCTTCAAGTGAGTTATGAGAGCTTAAGTTGGGTAGTCTTGTTCCTAGTTTAACTGGAACCGTTGAGGCTTAATTACCCTCTTGAAATTCCATATTCTTCATGGCTCAAAGTATAAATGAAAATGGTAATCTTTCATTAGAATTTGTTGGGTTTTGCCCCATTATTTTGTGAACATTTTCTCATGCATTGATTAAGACATTTGCATTGCAATCTATTACTTCCCTCCAACTTCTTCATTGTCGACCTTGGCAGAGATCCCTTTGTAGATTTATATGCCGGTATCACCTAGTATTATGCAGTTGGGGAATTTATCCTTCTAGGTGACTTCAATGCCCAAACCAGAGACCTCCAAATTCCTCTCCAAAATCCGCCAGAGGATGTATTACGTACCTAGGAGATAGATCCAACGTATGAGTCACTGGCCAATACCTACTACAACTAGAAGAGTCTCATGAGTTGTGGATCCTTAATGGGCTCCTTTTTTTCGTTGGTTCCTGCTCTTTCATATCTCGCCTACATGTCAGAGGGGCGAGTGTTGTTGGTTAGGTACTCTCTAGCCAGAACTTACTCCCCTTTATTTGCCAATTGACTATCTCCCCCATCCCCATTATGGACCATGCTCTTCTTTCCTTCTCTCTCCAAGCTAATACCCTCCCCTCTCCCACCACACCCCCCAACCCCCAAAGCCCACCCCACACTACTTTTCATTTCAAAGAGGGGAATCTAGAGTTTAGACACCTTTACTACCCACCTTCGCCAAATGCTCCCCTCTAAGACCCTATTCTCCTCACTTGACTCTACTTCCACCAAGTACACTTGTCTTTCATCTATCATTTGGAATGCAGCCCATAAGTCCTACCCTCACTCCACCCAACCCACTTCCACCACCCCAAGAACCAAGTCTCATCCTACAAACTATATGTATGACAAAGAATGCAAGGCTCTCCACTACCAACTTCATTATGCGTTCACACGTGCTTATCCCAACATCAAAAGCCACTTATTGTCATCTTCTCCACCACAAGAAATGTGTCTTTGTCTCTCAGAGGAGATGGGACTTGGGCACCTCCTTTATTCACTCCCCTCAACAATTTTGGCACACAACCTTCCCTGCCACACCTCACTCCCATCCAACCTTAACTCCCAACTCCCTATTCTAACACATCTTCACCCTTCATTATATCCCTAGGAATCCCTATATGTAGACTGCATATCCAACTTCTTCATGCTTCTTGTTCACAAACAAGGACATCAAAGAGGTTGTGTGGGTGATGAACTGCAGGAAAGCAATAGACAAGGACAGCTTCTAGGAAAAGTTATCTAAACACGGTATTCTTCCTCTCGTTCCTTACTTGGTTGATATCTTTCACCATGTGGTCCATACAGGATTTCCACTGGCATGGTCACATCATCCACCCAATACAGAAATCAAGACGTAGCTCAAACCCAAATAACTGCGATCATGGTAGGCCACATTCTCAAAGCTCTATGCTGTAGTTCTCCACTTGGGCATCTCAAAGCAAGAGGACAGGCCGACTTTCAACTTCAACACCAAACTATTGAGCACATCCTCACATTCAGTGCCATTGTCAAGGAAGCTCGTCATCGCTCTCCAAAAATTTATTATTGTTTTGTAGACTTTCAAAAAGCTTCTGACTCCATTCACAAGGAGGCAGTATTCTATAAACTTAGAGACACTAGCACCTTAAATACCCTATTATCAGCCATCATTCATCTGTATGAGACAATTCTTGATTGCTTGCAAATAGCACATGGCCTATCAGATTTCCTTCAGAGCACTATTAGGGTCAAATAGTGTTGCCCCTTATCCCCCACACTATTCAGGATATATATTCACAAGTTGGAGTCATTTTTTACTAAACACATACAAGATGGTGATTGTTGTCTTCCATACGATGCCCTCATTTTTGTCCTTCTGTTTGCATATGACATGGTCCTTCTACCCTCATTCACAAAGGGATGGAAGCAACTATTGGATGTCATGGCCCTTTTCTATGATCTTCGTCAATTGACAATCAACCTAGGTAAAACAAATGTCACAATCTTCAATACATCGAAAAAGATTCTTTGATCACCACTTCCTTTTCAAGGGTAGGGAGATCGAGAACCATCACACACACTTATCTAGGAGCATTCTTCATATGTCCTTACTTAAGTTTGCAACATGCACTTTAGCCCCGAATAGCAAGGGCTATGGGTCATTGGCTCTTCTAGAGGGGTGGTGTTTTTAGCATCACTTTCAGGACATATCATCCAAGATGTAGCTCATGGACACTTTTGTCCACACCAAAGTTCTATATAGATCATAGGTTTGGGGACATGGTTTACTAGTGTCTAATTGGTCCTCTGCACAGAGACAACAAGCCATCGTCCTTCATCGCTTTATTCGATGCAAATAGATTATCCCTCATCCCATCATCCTTGCATAGTTTGGCGCTCAACCCATTCGACTTGAGGCAATTTTCATTATCACCTCACTTCTACACTGTGTTTGGAGTTTTACTGATACAGTACAAGGGTGGGGTCGATATCCATACTTGTCCTATCATCAAATTCCATTGCAATAGCTAGTCCTTAGCCTCAATCTCAATGCAGGTACATTGTAGTCTCAAATCTCCTTACTTAAGTTCATATTATGTTGGCCCGTCTTCTTCCATTTAGAAATTCCTTATGTGCACCCAACACCTATTACCAACCAAACAAGAGTTGAATATAATTATTGGCAGGGATATCTATAGGCAATATGTACAAGTCACTTGAATGAACATTCAAAGTGGGTTACATCCAAAGATGGCCTTTTATGCTAAGAACTTCATGATGTTGAGGGATGGACTCATCGTTTGTCCACATTACATGGTTCACCATTGGATCCATGCCCTCCAAAACCCCTTAGGACAAATCAAAGTTGGATATCAAGACAACAAATTGAGATGGACCATCAAATAGACCATCCAGACAAAAGATATGCCATCTATGTCATCTCCAAGAGATTGAGTCAAAGAAGCACTTCATCTTTCGTTGCCCAATTTATTATGAGATCCATGGGATATTTCATTGCTTGTTCAAGGAGATCTAAACCCTTACTAGCTTCTTCCAATACCCAGACTAGAGATGTCTAACCCTTTACATGCAAGAGGCCATCAAAACTTCATACCCACACAATATAATAATATGAGGAGCGCCCACACATTAATAGATAATATTTACTTTTGTGCAATTTGAACTCTTCTTCAAGGGAAGGTGGGCTTCTATTGGGTCCTAAGGTTTCTAGGGGAAATTCATCCCATAGTTGCCCCAATTTTCAACAATAGGAGACAATCCAGCAATCCCTATAGATCTAGTGGACCATGACCTAGTCCCTACATCCTTTCCCTTTGCATATCTCCCCCCACTACAGCTGCCTGCACTTGGATTCGAGGGTTTTCTCATGTCTTCACATATAGACTTCATGTTTTTACCCTGTTCTTTATATAGGAGATTTCTTAGTACTCCTGCTTTGTATTGATATCATTGTACTCAACAATCCCATTGACCTACTTTTGTGGTCATTTGTTGGATATTAATATAATTACCTTATCTTATCTTATTTTGAGAAACTTTATTTCATTAGGGCTTTGAAACCAGAATTTTCAATTTTGTATGTAATCCAGTGGACAAATTTACGTGTGATGATGAATAAATGAAGTGGAGGGATCCTCTGTTTATTTGAGATCTATTCCTTCACGTTTACAAATAATTAAGCCTACAAGCCTAAAACAAGTTTGACTTTTGAGTGTTTGACAACACGAGGTTACAAGCCAACCTCGTAGCTCAAAACAATAAACTATTTCCATAAATGCCCACATGTGTGGGTCAATATCCTCTACAAGTATGACATCATTTATTTTTTAGCAATAAACACCAGAAAATGTTGTGGAATGGGCTAAGGAGATGCCCCATCATCATAACCAACTCCAAGTCTTGAGGGGAAGCCTCAAGAATTGCCTCAAAGTGTATCAATGTCTAAAAAACATGATCTAGGTGCCTTATGTCACCCTCTTAAAGGCTAGATAGGTGACATGGCTATATCTCTACAATGTTATGGCTCCAAAAGCGAGTACAAGTCCTCCCTTCTCATCTTGAGGATGACCATCATCATTGTGATTTTGGATCAAGCAATGCCCATCAAACAATATCAACACCAACTTAGGGGCATCTTGGGCCTGTTAGGTACAACATCAAGTAAATGCAACACAAAGCAAGAGAAGCTCAGTGTTTCAGCATCTAAGGGTACTATGGGGTGCCAACGCTCTGCTCTAGAAGGGCAACATTGCATTTGCAAGGTCATCACAACTTTCTGGAAAGTGCAAAAGAGTTTAGGCGTGTTATGCAAATGGAGTGATGTAAGGTGCCCTCAAAGACCTCTACTAGTGTATGACGAACCATATGACGAAAACCATCTCAAGATCAAGTGAAAGTGGCCACTCATTACAAGCAATGACCATGGATGCATCAAAGTGGGCCATACTTAACTGTGAAAGGGGTAGTATCACTTCAAACTGAGATCACCTTCAAATATCTAACTAGACCAAGTTTGGTAAGAGTGTTCCTTATTGCCACAAAATCTACCAAGCCTTCTGGGGTGTACCCTACAAGGAAAGAACTAGACCAAGTGACAACAATAAGATAGTAGCCTACTATCGCCACAACTACTACCCCATGCTCTTTAAGGATTTTCACTAATGGGAGTTGTCCCAATATATAGGTCACCTAAGAGATGTCTTATGCTTAATGGCATAAGGTAACTAACAGGCTCCTAAGGGAGGACTCAACTTAAGGACAATGCTCAAGCAATAAAGAAGAGGCAATGTGCTTCCCTTAGACAAGCCAAAATAGGGCATGTTAGACCTATGGTTTGAGTAATAGCGTGGAAAATGGAATGACCCAAGGTCAAGGTGCAAAGAGAAGGTTTCCAACAATGAATATCAATGAGGCAATGGCACATGAAACCTTCAGCAAGCCCTCAAGTTGAATCTTTCACCAAACTAGCATTTTATCCTAGGGAAAATAACTAGGGCAAGAGAAATTGTGGATGAAAGTGGAAGGAATAGCACCACGAGGAATGATTTTGAGGTTACCACTACAATCCTTGGTGCTGAAACTTTCCAAGGCCAAAAATTTCCCTTCCCAGCAAATTCACACTAAGCCCTAATAGTGTCGCTTGGCCTTAAGAGGTTAGAAGAGAGAGATTAATTCAATATGTGGATAAAAGATGACCTGATCACCAACAAGACATGGCCACTACCTAGACTTAGGGTTGATGGAGTCTACGATGTTGAAATTTGATGACTATAAAGTTTCCTACAATCCCAACCCAGTTTTATTTTCACCATATCACTCCCATTCAGTTAAATGCCCTTTCCCAAAAACATACATTTAACATATAGAATTCTGGAAATGAAATTTTTGTAGGAAATTACAGGGTAAGTTCCTCAGACAGAACACCAAAGGACACCGCTCACAAACAGATCACAGATCAATACACTAGTATTCTTGACATGGTTAAAACCCTCAAAGAGAGAAACAATCCATGGCCTGAGCCAACGCAGCCACTTCAGGCAATTATTTAAAAAAATAATGAAAATTTACATAAGCTTCTCTCATGAATAGTTACCCTACAAATGACCCTCCATGCTCTTTAAATAGAAATCATGGACCAATCGGGTGTTAAGCCATGGATCAAATGTCGATAATATCGAGGAGAGAATGAACCGTCAGATTGTAAGTTACAAAAGTACATAGTAAAGAAACACACTTTACCTAACTCTACACTAGACCAAGTTATACTTAACTATTTCCTATGTGTCGGAATATCCTAACAATTTTCAGATTAAAACACATGGAACTGTCAACACATGCTGAAAAATAAATATGGCCATAAACAGACCAGCAACACACATAAATATACACACAGATTTTTGGTCAACTTAGACCTAGGGAAACCCCCTTCAATCTTCTCCGAGGAAAACCTATTAGAAAGCTCTTCAAATTTATTTATCTTTCAAGTTAAAGAAAAATACATTTGCAGACAAAACAAAACAGCAAAATACAACTTATCTCTTCAGCCCAAAACTCCTTGAAAACCATGCCCACTTTGCCTCGATTTCCATGCCCACTTAAAGCTGGAAATATGTACTATATGGACACAGACTGTACGATTACCGCATTGCAGATTGTATTTGCCTTATTGCAAAAATCGAAGGTCGCATCAACATCTGGCAGCAGAGATGGTTGTCCAGAGCCACTTATAAAATCTGTCTTGGAGGCCATACCAGTATACTAGATGGCGCTGGCCTGGATCCCAAAAGGCATCATCAATAGAATACAACAATTATGTTGTAGATTCTTATGGAGGGGGGAAAATGTCGGTACGACATTTACATGGGTAAAATAGGAGAGGATTGGAAAACCAAAAAAATTGGGAGGATGGGGCATAAAGGATTTGAACAAATTCGAAATGGCGCTTGCAGCAAAGATGGGGTGGCGGATTATTACATCTAATAGCTTATGGAAAGAAGTGGTTTATCACAAATATATATACCCTCTATCAATAATGGAATGGGTTCATAGGCCAAATCGGGTTAACACAGGTTCCTCCATCATATGGAAAGCCATCAAACACTCCATATCTGTCATTAAGCATGGATTGGCATGGCAGGTTGGAAATGGTGAGCTCGTTCGACTTGGCATTGATGCTTGGTCAGGATGTGGAAATGCACATATCTTACCATTGGAGCTCAAATAGGTACTTGAACTGGAAGGTATCACTCAGCTCTCACATATTGCAGACGAAAGGATCACATCATGGCTCTCTCAGGGCTGGTTAACTTCATTGGATCTCAGGTTACCGAAGAGGTGGAGATTGGATTGGAACACATTCATTGGGGCACTGGAAGAGTCACATACCAACATTACTGACCAGGAGGATGAGATCATATGGGCTACAGCACCTCACAGATGCTACACTTCTCGGGCTGGATACACTTTACTAATATCAAAACAGGAACCTGTCGAGGCAAATTGGTGGTGGGGACCTCTTTGGAAGCTAAAAGCACCATATAAAGCTCGATTGTTCATGTGGTGCATATTATCCAACAGAGCGCCTACCAATGATAATCTCAAACATCGTGCATTTCATGGGCCTTCTCGTTGTTGTCTTTGCAAGGAACAAGCTGAAGACATTAATCATCTCTTCCTTCACTGCCCAGTGAATTGTCAGGTGTGGCAACAGATTTATCTCTCCCTTAATATCAAGATCAGATAGAATGGGACTCATCTCACTAATGCTTGGCAAATTTAGTGGAATTCTACGGCATCACAAAAAATCAAAAATCTCCCCTTCTTGTTTGCTAGGGTATATGGCTGGTCAGGAATCGATCCATAATCTGGGATGCCCCCTTTTTTTTAGACAACGACTTGCAATCACATTGTGGCATTATATCACTTGATTCTAGAGGACCTGGAATCAAAACCCATCTGGGGCATTAGTCTTGAAGTAATTGATCATACCTTCTCTTGGGCATATTTTAATGGGTCAACCAGCACAACGGATGTGGAGGGGGAGAAATACTTTACATTACAGGATCACATTATTACAAGCTCAAAATGGGATCAAAGAGAGGCACCAACAATTATTCTGAACTCAACAGTCTCAGACACCTTCTCATCTTTGCACTTGAGCATAACTGCAACAGGATCTAGATCTTTGGGGACTCAAAAATTGTTATCAATTGGTTCAACTTTGCATCTCATTGTCATGTGCACACACTCAGGGGTTTACTGGATGAAGTCATCACTCTAAAATCACATTTTGATTTTATTGTATGCTCGCATATATACAAGGAAAGGAATTCGATCTCTGACGTTCTTTCCAAGGAGGTCGTGCAACAACACAGGGGACAGTGGATAATTCAAGAACACCGTCATCAGGATATTTATCAGTACTTCCATCAGCCTTTCATAGAATAAGATGGGGATGAATTCGAATGATCTGACATGATTATTTGGCAGCTATAGGCATATTTGTTTATTTTATGTTTTGAACATTATGATCGATTTTGATGATACATATATGTATATATTTTATGTCTTTTATGTATATATTGGTGGTCCTAATGAACTTGGCACAGAATAGAATGGCTTCATCCATTTCTGATATTTTGCAGATGATACAACATGTAATGAAATTAGATATACATATATTCAAAAAAATTGCAATTTAAGTTGTCCAGTGTGGAAAATTATTTAGTACCGATGAGAATCAAGGTACTACACAAACACAAATAAAAATATTAGAGAGAATTCACAGAGCTCGGAAAAAGAAAAAAAACAATGCATCGGAAAAGAAATATAAAGATCTCGAGGACATGTTTTACAATAAGTCAAAAGAAAAAGACGAGGAAATTTTGCGCCTAAGGGACCATAATCAAAAATTACTAGAACAGATCAAGAAATCTAAGGTTAAGAAACAAAGAATAAAACAAGAAAAAGAAAGTTCCAACTAGAAGCTCAATGAAAGTCTATCAGAAAAGGAAGAGGAAAATTTATCCTTAAAGAACCTTAATAAAAAATATAAAAAAAAAGAGAAAGATACTAAGGACAAAATCAACGATTCAAAAAATGATGAGTTTTTATGCCTAAGGCATCATAACCAAAGCCTCCTTATGCAAATAATGAAACTAAAAAGTGACAAAAAGTCATGAAATGACAAGTTACAACAACTTACTCAAGAATAAGTATCTAAGTCTCCAGTCGTAACAATCCAAGTTGAAGATAATGGAACAAATATTGATCCAGTCAGTATCACAACTCAAGAAGATGAGAACCCAATAGAAGTTAAAACATATTTAGATGTTGCAATTCAAACAATGGAAATTCCAAGGGATGATTTAGTAACCAACTCAACAACGACAGTACCTGAAGTAAATCAGGAAATTGCCACACACATGATAAGGGGAAGTCAAACCACAAGAATTCCTTATCGACATTTGAATCAAAAGAGCAGACAACTAAGTCAATCTACATATTTGAACCATTCAGAATGGAAACAACAGATTTATGTTCCAAAGAATACTGAAGTTTGCATAATCCAATCATATGATAACAATTCATTACAAATTTCTAGTGATCAAAAGATTCCACAAAACTTAATCTGGGATGGTCAAATTCAATCTCAATTCGACAAATGTATTTATCACTCAAAGGATCATATGTCTTGTATCAACGAAGATGACAATTCCGAGACGAGAAGACATTCAAAATAGAAAAAGAAATCAAGCCTTTTCATCAGTAAGCTTTGAGGACAAAGCTTTTTGAAGAAGAAGGCACTGTTATGAATAAAGTATATATAAAATAATAAAAATAATGCAAACAATAATAATAATAAATAATGATTATTTAACTAGTAACTAGTAATTAGTTAATGAAGAGGTATGTCCTTAAGGACATGACCATTGGTGAAGAGGTGTCTTCCCAAGTATATAAGCAGGGCCTCACCCTCATTGTAATCACTCATCAATTCTCGATATAATATTCAATATGCAATTACTTGTCCAAAGTTTTTTGAAGAAGAAGGAACTGTTATGAATAAGGTATATATAAAATAATAAAAATAATGCAAACAATAATAATAATAAATAATGATTATTTAACTAGTAACTAGTAATTAGTTAATGAAGAGGTATGTCCTTAAGGACATGACCATTGGTGAAGAGGTGTCTTCCCAAGTATATAAGCAGGGCCTCACCCTCATTGTAATCATCTCATCAATTCTCGATATAATATTCAATATGCAATTACTTGTCCTATAATGGATGTCTTTGTTTTCTAAGTATTCTAAAGATTATTGCAAGTATACGAACTCTGCTCGTTACAATTGTATACGCTTTTGAGATGCTTCGCTTCCTAGATTTTTGGGAAATGACGCTTTTGTGGATCCGCTTCCAAAAAACGTCCGCTCTTCATGTAACATCAATCAAGATTGGTCAATCATCCACAACACCCCTTAATCCATGTTGGAAAGTCCAAAACATCAAGTAAAAGCACATGATTGCAAGATTGTTGAAGTACCTACCGAATGATGACCCACATGTTTAAGTCACAATTGTCGTTACACCAAAACCCGCAGGTGCTAGTAAACAGACACATAGCTAGAGTTAATAGATCCACAAGAGACGAAAAGCACATGTCACGAAACACACGGGGAGCGTTGCTTTATCCAATGTCCAACAATTCCCCCCCCAGGGTGAGTCGAATGTGATTCGAAATTGTGACCTTTGGCTCTGATACAACTTGTTGGAATCACGATTGCGATTACACCAAAACCCGCAGGTGTTAGTAAACGAACGCATCGCCAGAGTTAACAAATCGAAGAGAGGCGGTTAAGCATGTGTCACAAAACACACGAGGAGCGTCGATTTATCCAATGTCCAACACCACATTCATTCTGTTAGTGTCAGTCTTTCCAGCCTTCCTCCAGTGATCAAACGTGCTCTTACAAAGTGATTTTGAAGTGTCAAGGTCAAATTTTGTCATTTCAAAGAGTTTTCAAGCAAAATTTGGTCACTAGGCATTAGGTCTAGGGTTTGCTCTCACTCTTTTCAAAGTTGCCCAAATGCCAATCTATGTCACTATTCAGCTGATTCTATCATCATTCATAGGATTTTCATTATTATCTCAGTGTCTAATGAGTCATTTTACACCTTGTCCATGCTTCAGTTGCGCCTAGGTAAGGTCATTTTCCTCTCCTAGGGTTTTGAAGGCAATTTCTCTTGGACGGTCAAATCATCGGCAAAACTTGTATCCTGATGTTCATACACCTTCCCCTATCCTTAAAATACCTTATCAAATGCTTCCCATCACTGAGATTCCCCAAATTCCTCATTTTTCCACAAACCCTAGTTTCTTGCTACAACCTGGCAATTTTCTAGGTTGGGCCTGTGTTTTGCCCTTTTGGACCCCTTCCCCTCACTCGATCTCCGCAATTCCACTTTCCCCTGCTTCCTAACATCCCTCCCTACTTCCAAAAATTTCCCCAAGAATTTAGAAGCCTCTTATCCCCTTCATTTTGCTTCATTTCGACAAAATCCCTTGTTCCACACATCGGGATAAGTTTCACTCAAAAGCCGTTTCAGAGCAATCAAAGATGAATTTTGGAAAACTGAGAGAGGTTTTTGTCCACAACAGGCCAAGGAAGAAAAACCTCCTTCACTTTTTGCACAGGTGTCATGGTTTTAGAGAAATGTCAAAATTACAATCGCCAGATCCAAGGAGGTTGGCCAAGGCACTAAAACGACAGAAAAGGCCCGATCCACTCCAAATTTTGGCCAAAGCCTTTTTGACTGAGCATGGTACTTGATTGGGGACTCCCAACCCATATTTCAAGAAATTTGGAGAAAATTTTGTCAATTGTGAATTTTTTGTGCCAAAAACAGGTTTTCTTCACCAACACGTCGCGCGCGACCCTTAAGATGGGCAACTCCATTTCAGGAAAACTCAGCATTTTTGGATTTGTCATGCAAAAATACACTTGCTCAGCAATTGCCAAGAAATTTCACCAAGTTTTGGGCCTCTAGAAAGTCAAAAAACAAGCAAAAAATGACTTTCTGCCACCTTTTTGACACACAGGAATCAGTCTTGGGAGATTGCAATTTTGGAGGGGCAAATGGCCACCAAATTCAGAAATTCCACTTGGGTTGGAAAGTAGACATCCAGACCTTTCCAACAAGCCTACTTTTGCCTCATTTAGACACCTGGAAGTGCCTCAAAAGCAGCTCCAAAGGCGCGCGACGCGTTCAGGATCAGGGCGCGACGTGTTGGGCAGTTTTCACAGAAATTCACCTACAGCTCAGCAAAACGCAGTTTTGACTGGATTTGACTTTTTGGAGTAGATTTTGATCTTCCTTGTTGTAAATGATGTAATTTTATGATATTTTGACACTTATTTATCTCTTCTAGAAGATTCATTCATGAGATAGGCAAAAATTTAATGAATGAATTGGTTTCCTAGCTTATAGAGGCAAGTTGTTTTGACTGCCTAGTTTTCAGTGCTCAGTTTAGAATTGGTTGAAACAGCTCCTAGGATAGTGAGCTCGACCCCTAGAGGCAAGGAAAGATGTTAGATTGCCTATATTATGTACTTTCTTGGTCATTTTCATGGTTGGACTCTTGAGGGAGAAAGTTTCTATTGTATTACTCATTGTATCTCTGCAATTTTGGCAAAGGAAGAAAGACCAGGGTTTTGCAGTCCTTTTTGGGATTCCTGTGGTTACATGTATTGATGGTGTGTTTCTCTTTATACTTGTAAGTTTTTTATGTGAATCAACTTCTTACTTTTCCTTCTGCAAATTAGGCAAATGAAGTGTTAAAGTAGAATTCATGATGGCCATGCTCTGCTTTTAAGTTTGCTTAATATCAATGTTTTCATCTGTTTAAGGAGAACTCAAGGTGTTTACTTGCTCTCCTTAGCTCCTCACCAGTCATTCTAGACCATCTGACTCTTTCAAAGGCATCAATACAGTCTCCTACCTTGCCCCAAAGAACCCCCTGCAAAAACTGTGTCCAATCCCCGCACCCAAAATTGTCTTTCCCCGATTTTCCACCAAAATCCCAAAAATCTCAAATCAAACCTTTTATCAGTTTACTAGCCTAAAATCAGTGTTCTTTATTGGTTATCTATGCCCTTTAAAGATCTTTGTCGAGATATACCGAAGAGAGCCAGCCCTCTTCTATCCCGTAGGGCTAGCTACGAGGCTAAGTGGTTTGATGTTGCCTTGGAGTTTGCCTTTCTCAGCCTGAGGTGAAATTTCAAGCGCTAACACATTCAAGAGGAATGCCAAATGGTGAGAGGTGTCTGACTAGCACAAATGGCAAAAGATCATGGCATAATCTCATGTACTAAGCAATGTAGGGCTAAGAGTTTGTTGGTTGTCCAAAGAAGGAGAAAAAAATTCTCCTATGTGAATACCCACATATTGATGTGTAATGGTCGCCACACCCTAAACACTTGAGGGACCTTCTGCATGCATCTAGACTATCCATGTCATGCCACATTACAGATCTTGGACTACTCGGCCATCTCACACTTTTTGAGGAGGTCATCCTCCTTGACAAGTTGGCGGGTCTCTTGATGACTTGTCATATGGGTTCCTGGCATATTTTGACTTACTTTTACTTAGATCCATTGCTCTTCATGCTTTACCAATCCACATGTGTTATTTTGGGGAGTATTGTACACACAAGTCGAGGCATATTGTTGGATTGAAGTGGATTGTCCCTTTTTTTCATTAAGATGGTTGAGTGTTAATCACATTCCACATGTTGAGGCCTCGTATCATGGACCCACTTCCTTGATTCGAGGATGACATCCACCTTGGTGGTTACTTCACAGATTTTATCATGCTTATTGATGGTATTGTTGACCTTACCGCCTACACCTACCTAGAAGTCAGTTGAAAATGCCTTCAACCCACAAGGTGTGGTTGGTGGCAAGGAACTCAAAGAAGGGGTTGTCACACTAAACCCGACTCTCTCCGTTTCAGCTATCTCCTAGGTTAGCTAAGGGGGGGTAGTCCCTAATGAAAATTTAAAAGTGATATGAGTTTCTAGGAGAGTTGTTAGAGTTAAATTGGATTATTTCAATATTATGAGCAAGTTCAACAAGTATGATGGGAAATACAAGATATGAAATGAAATATATTCCCAATAATCATCAACACATAATTCGAAGATAAGCATGTAAATAACTGCCTCAAAATAAACACTTGCTCAAAAGAAACAAACAAGTAATCCTGCAAAACAAGTCAATATTAGATCAAGATGAGCATATAAATATCACTTGCAACTATAAAGAAAATGTTACTTGGAAGAAAATCCTCAAGTAACAAGATAATAACATCAATTACTCATGAGCTAAATGATCATCAAAGCAGCAAATACATGAAGTAACTTGAAATAGTGTTGCACCAATGAGAATATTCCAAGTACAACAAAAGCTAATAATTGAAAAAATAAAGGAATTCCCAATACTTGCATAATAAAATAAATATTTCTTGAAATAAAAATGATATTCACAAATAAGACTCAAATAAATCCAAGATAGCATATATACAAGAATTGCATTTGCAAGTAAAGTTAAGTTGTGATGTAGATGTGCTCTTGGATTATTTTATTACTTGTATTCTAAAACAAAGTTTCAATTCAACTCCTATCCCTAGACCTCACTCTCGCCTGGAGATCTGGATCTCATAGTGAGGAGTCAATAGGGGTGGACGGTCCCTAGAGTCTATACAACCAACTTAAGTTGGAGGTTGATTTTAGAGATGCTTGAAAATGAGCCTAAGTAAGATGCTCAAGTAAATGTAAAATGACAATGCTTAAAGTAACTTGTGTTAGCAAGTTCAAAAAAAAACTAGAATGGAATTATCTAAATGATACTTGACAAGAAATTTAAATGGAGTTGTATACTTCAAAAAATGCTTGAAAGCAAGTAACCAAATGTGAAATTGCAACATTGCTTCCAAATAAACATGCTCCAAAATAACTTGTGAATCACTTTGTCAAGTAAAGAGATGGAAATGAGAAAGTGAACTAATCAAAGCTTGTAAATTAAAGTAAGTACTTGCTTGTAACTTGAATGCATGTAAAGAAAATTTTCTCATAAACAAATATTGCAAGTTATAGCTTGAGCAAAAGTAAATTGCATATAAGTGAAAAAGAAATTGAAATTTGCACAATTGCAAGCACTTGAAAATTGCAATAACAAACTAGATAAGTTCACTTGCAAATGGAAAAGTAAATGAGAAAGATATGTTAATCCCAAGAATTAATGTGAGCGTTGAGCAAAAATTTAGAACATTAAGGATGCATGCAAATGAATGAAGTGTGAAAGTTTAAACCATGCAAATTCAATCCACCCAAGAGAAGCCTCTCTCTAAATGGGGAGATAGGATACCATGGGAGAAATCCCAAGCTCCCCCAAACAAATTATATATTTTATTAATATTGCAATGAGAAGAGGGCCCTTCAAAGTCCTCAACTAAACTCCAAGGAGACTCTTCAAAATAATTGCTTGAAACTTGAACACTAGGCCTCCTTTCCTAAGAAAGTAATGATAGGATTTCACAAAAATTTGGCAATGGAATACATGAGAAATTCCTCGAAATAATGTCTTGGAAATCTAGCCCCTTGAGATGATGAAATCTGCCAACAAAGGAAGAGAAAAGGGCAGATTTGATGGTTGTTATGACATAATTTTGGGACAGCGATATATGGTAGCCCTTATGGGAGGGGAAAAAGGTGAAAAGTTTCTTCCAAATGCCCAACGCCAAGCAGAGATGAAGGTTGCCCCTTGTTAGCTCACGGCCAGCAGAAAAAACAGTCTTTCATAGCTCCAAAATCAGCACTAAGGGTCTGCAACAAGTGTTAGTAGTTTCCGAACATGCAATCCCTCAATACTGCCAACAAAGATGAGCAAAGCCTGTCAACAAAAAACTCTGATTTTTCTCTACAAAGCCAGCCCTCAAAATTAGTGGAAAATAAAGAGAAATGTTAGCAAATCATATATACAAATATTCTACAAAATTAGACCAAAAAATTAGAGCAAGACCCCTATCCTTGCCTAATTTTCAACATGCTCTTCAATAGCAAAATAAAATCCATATGAGCACAAGAATTTGAGATAAATTATTTAAATAAAATTGACTTGGCTTGTGTACAAGCTATGTCCCAAAATCCTTGCAAAACCAGTTTGAAAGATAAGACTACGAAGGCTCAAGGAACAAATGAGAGCTCCTTTGAGAATGTATCAAGAGTGGGTTGGTCTCTCCAAATACTTCCCCCAACGCCTGCTTCTTTGATCCCAACAAGATGTTCCCTCTACAAAACTTCGATCAAGAATTAGTTCCATATAAATTTAGCAATAAACAATGATAAGAAACTCTAGAGATTTATTTGAAACTAACTAGAGCATTTTATACCTAGGGCATTGTTGGGTAGCGGAGGTCCCACGTAAGGGTTTTGGGGCAGAAAGCCCAAGAAGTAAGATTTAGATATTGTAAAAATTCCGCAATATGCGGAGCGCGAAGTATAATAGATTGAGTCAAAGGGTAGTCCGCCTGAAAATAATAAAAAGTAATGTAAATAGAGTCGGCCCACGCAGGGATCGCGGGCCAGGAAAGGGTATAAATAGAGCGCAGCTCTATGAGGGAAAGGCAGTTCTTTTGGAATATGAGATGTAATGGGTTCTTAAAGAAGATAGTCTGAAAGCGTCTGTAAGTCCAAGTCAAGGGTTAGGTAGTAGGTAAAGGCTTTGCAGTTGTGTGCGCAAAGGCCTGGAAAGTCCGCAATTGTGTGCGCGGACCCCTGTAGCTGAGTGCGCAGGGCAGATCTGAATGTATTGGTGAAGAATAATAATAAAGATAAATTTGCTTCTGTAATTCTGTATTATCGTGCATCTGTCTTTATGGTTTACCTTTCTACATCTGGTTAATGCAAATGTGATGAATGTATGCGAGTCTGGGTTCACTCTGTGCGCAAATAAATTATGTTGGTTAAATGTTTGCTTAAAGACCCTGTTAAATAGTTCTGAATCATATCTGCTTCCTTCAAGTAGAATAGCGCATGAATAAGAAAATTATAATCACCCTGGATCAGCGCAAAGGCCAAGCAGCGTGGAGCTATAGAACAGTGCGGGAACCTTCCAGTACACATCTAGACATCCCTAGGGTGCGGAAACCTGGTTCCAACACCCTCCCTTGCTACCTCGGGTGAGACCTCAGTCCGCACTCTACGGGTTGTTGCCGAAAGGGCCAGTAGCTGCAGGATTTGTTTGGCTAAATAACTCTTCTGAACCTGGGTCAGGCCCAAACAAGCCAACAAATGGTTCCCTTGCCGGGACCGAGATCTGCCTAAAGGGTGTTTAGGTGTGGAACGCGGGGACCCAATAAAGAAAGAATATTGAAAAATTCGAGAGGACCAGGGACGGTAATATATTAAGAGTAGCAATGGCAAATGCAATTCAGTTAGCTATATTTAAGGGAGCCAGAGGCGAAGACCCGGAACAATTTTGGTTTGTGCTAACATCAGTATGGAACGTGCAGCAAGTCGCGGATGATAGCATCAAGAAAGCCATCTTAGTCAGCGCACTGCAGGACCGGGCACTAACATGGTACATGATGTATTCAAGCACCAACCCAACGGCGGGGATAGCAAATATCCATACTGAATTGAAAAAGGAGTTTAGTCTGGCAAAGACAAAGCGCAGTCGATCGTAAGATTCAAAGAGATCACGATGATGCCTGGCGAGACTCCATGGGATCTGGATCAGAGGTTGAAAAGCACCATTCACAAGGCCAACATGACCCTGACGGATGCACAACATTGCGCTTGGTTCGTCGCATTGTTAACGCCATATCTAAAGACGGCTTTGTCACAACAAAAGATCTCAACCCAAGCGGAAGCGCTAGAAGCAGCAATGCGGCTGCACGAAACCCCGGTACAGGACCCAGGGTTGGGAGTTCAGCAAATCCAAGCATAGGTCCAAAATTTGTGTTTGGAGATACAAAAGTTAAAACACGACCAGACGCCGCGTTCAGAAATCCAGGAGGAAGTATGGTGCATCAAGTGCAGAGGCCAGGGACACGATAAGGATCATTGTCCAGTGTCGGTGAATTTTGTGGTCACAGGGGGACCGACACCATTGCGACCAAAGGCACAAATAGGGTCGAGTGCGGTCGCCCCGCTTTGGTGCGCAATCTGTTAGGTAGGAGGAAAGCACCACGAATAATTGTCATCTATTACCAAAATATAACCAAACCCCCCCCCCCAGCAACTCGTTTGCAACTTTTGTAGATCAGTGGGTCACAAAGAAAGGGATTGTCATAGTTATCGAATGTTGATGGACTAGGCACCTGCCTACAGAATGCAGACTCAGGAGCGAGGTCAGGATCCAACCGCAGCGATTGGGCGCGGTGGGTTGCTAGGGATAGACTGAGCCATTGATATGAATGGGGTTATTAACCTCAAACAAAGGAAGATGATATTCAAGAAGAAGTTGCTCCGGGTCGTTGTTCTGCTGGACCCAACAGATGGACCGCGCTACACAAAACCAGCAGGTAGCGAAGAGAGGGGCGATGTATTAGATAGTATCTACAAACTTGTTGCAACAAAGGAGCGGAGATTCTCACAGGGTTACGCCAGTGATTCAGATGAGGAGGACGAACGATGGCGCAACAGGGTGAACGAGGCAACCACATTGCACTGTAATATGATGATGAAATCCCTGTATTGCGTTAAAGTTCAGAACCGCGAAATACCGAAGTATGACAAACTGAGAGTAGTAGAGGACTTCCTGGATAAGTTCGAAAGCATGGTACCAGAGTACCAACGGTTCGATGCACTAAAATGGGCATTGCGCGTGACACCGGCGCGATGGTGGGATACCCATGTAGGAACCTTCGAAGATTGGCGAAGCTGCAGGCGCATGATGCAGATAAGATTTGGGAAGCCCGAGCTACGAATAATGGTGAAATACAATGGACGAGATGATCCACGCATGCACCTGACCAATTGGACCCGAGCTTATGGTGCGGAGCCTCAACCAAAATGGGTGCACTTATTTTATCATACCCTAGATGTCATTCCAAGAAACTGGTATACGGAAACAGAGCTCCAACATGGCACTGGCGAATGGGATATCCTGCGCGAAGGGTTTTTGTCGACTTTTCTCTTTGAAGACCAATGGATGGATACTGTGGACGACGCATTACAGCTAGTAAAGGCCGCCATATTCAAAACACCGCCGAAACCAGAAGAAGTCGGGCCATCAGACTGGTCGCGACAATTGAACCAAGCCTTAGCATGTTACAATGTACAAGCAGAAGATGATGACGATGACCCGCGTAACATAAATATACCAGAATCAAAGGGAATCGTGAGTTGCGCGGCCCTAAGATAAAACATCCAAACATCACGGCGCTGTTGAAAACAAGGCAAGTAAATATCGGAAAAAAGGAAGAGCCGAAATATGCCACACTTGGGGACTATCGGGACGACGCCACGGTGGAAAAGGTCGTCGAACTACTCCGCGAATACCGCGATTTATTTCCTACAAAAATGACAGAGTTAAAAGGGATTCTCAGAGACCTAGGGATGATGAAGATAACTTTGAAGCCAGATGCGAAGCCAGTGAAGCAGCAACCCTATCGATTGAATCCAAAATACAAAGAAAAAGTCTGCGAGGAATTGGATAAGATGTTGGCAATAGGAATTATTGAACCGGTTGAGGAGTCCGATTGGGTAAGCCCTATGGTCATACAGGAGAAGAAACAGAAGGGGGAGATCCGCATCTGTGTGGATCTGTGAAAGCTCAATGATGCTTGTGTTAACGATCTGTTCCCAACACCCTTTACAGATGAGGTACTAGAAAATGTGGGCAAGCAGGAAGCATACTCCTTCATAGACGGGTTCTCCGGGTACCATCAGATCAAGATTGCGCCCGAAGATCAGAGCAAGACAACGTTTGCTACCGAATGGGGTTGTTTTCAGTATACAGTAATGCCCTTTGGACTGAAGAATGCGCCCGCGATATTTTCCCGTATTGTGGTAGCCGCATTCAAGGAGTTTATCCACAAGTTCTTAGAAGTCTACTTGGATGACTAGACCGTCTTTGGCCTGGTCAAGAAGCATGTCACGAGCTTACGATTAATGCTGGATACCTACCGACGACACCAGATTGCGCTCAACTTAAAGAAGTGTACTTTTCTCGTCCCTTTCGGGAACTTGCTGGGCCATGTGGTTTGTAAGCAAGGACTGATGGTGGATCCGGCAAAAATCGTTGTCATATTGAATCTGCAAGCGCCACGCAGTGTAAAGTAGCTATGCGCTACGTTAGGACACACGGGCTACTATCGGAAGTTCATCAAAAGCTACGCCCAGATTACGGCTCCAATGGAGCAATTGCTGAAAAAGGATGCTACTTATTGCTGGAATGAGGAATGCAACAGAAGCCTAGAGACGCTTAAGGAGAAAATGGCTTCCGCTCCTATATTGGTCTTTCCGAAATGGGACGTCGAGTTTCATGTGCATGTGGATGCGTCTTGTATCGCACTAGGAGCGGTACTCACTCAACCAGGAGCGGAGGGACTGGACCATCCGATTGCATTCGCAAGTCGCAGGTTGTCCAAGGCAGAGAAGAATTACTCCACTACTGAGCGAGAGGGATTAGCGATGGTATACGCGCTCCAGAAGTTCCGTCACTATCTGCTCGGAGGACATTTTAAGATGTACACGGATCACTCTGCGCTCAAGTACCTAGTGAATAAGCTTGTGTTGGGGGGGCGCATTTGTCGATGGTTGTTGTTGTTTCAAGAATATGATTTTGAGGTTGTTGTTGTTTCAAGAATATGATTTTGAGGTTGTTGTAAAGCCGGGACATCTGAATGCAGGTCCGGATCATCTATCCCGAATTGAGACAGGTGAAGAACCAATAAATCTAGAAGGACTTCCGGACGCTCAATTATATGTTGTGCGTATTGCAGATGGCCACTTTGAAGATATAATCCACTTTTTAACTACGGGCACTACGCCACAGGGGTATTCTGTCCAGCAAAAGAAGGAATTGGTGATACGCGCAACAGATTTTACCATAATTGCAAGCCACCTCTACAAGATGGGCAACGATGAAATATTGCGCAGATACGTACCCAAATTCGAGCGCGGACAGATCCTGGCCAAAGCACATGGAGGGGTTGTTGACGGACAATATGCAGGCCTCGCCACAGCCCAGAAGATTCTTCGCGCCGGATTATGGTGGCCCACTCTACATCAAGATTCGAAGGCATATTGTCGGCCCTGCAATGTATGTCAACGGATGGGCAAGCTGTCGCAAAGGGACGAAATGCCACTTCAGCCACAGATGACGCTACAGTCATTTGAGAAATGGGCGATTTTGTCGGGCCTATCAAACTGCGAGGAAAGATGGGTGCGCGCTATATCACCACTGCGACTGAATATTTGACCCAATGGGCCGAGGCACAGCCAGTTAAAGATTGCATGGCAGCGACAACGGCAAAATTCTTGTTCGAAAACATACTGACTAGGTTTGGCTGCCCCAAAATTCTCATGAGCGATAGGGGAACACATTTTTTGAATGAAACGATCAGCACACTCACTGAGGAATTCCAGATCTATCACCAACAGAGTACGCCCTACCATCCGCAAGCGAATGGGACCATTGAGGCCTTCAACAAAATTCTGGAAACTGTGTTGACGAAAGTTTGCAATGCGCGACAAAATGACTGGGATTTGCGAATTCCTACTGTGTTATGGGCATACAGAACCACATGCAAGAAGCTGACAGGCCAAACACCGTTTCGGTTAGTTTATGGCCAGGAGGCCGTTATGCCTATGGAATACATTGTGCCTAGTCTATGGATTGTGGCAATCAAAGGTATGGCAGACCATGGGGCATTGGAAGAGAGGCTCGCACAGCTAGAAGAATTGGAGGAGGAACGGTTTCTGGCTGGATTCCATCAGCAAGTACAGAGACAACGCGATAGAGCGTGGCATGATCGCCATATCAAGGTGCGCACCTTCAAGGAGAATGATCTAGTCTTGTTGTATGACAGTAAGTTCGAAAAATTCCCAAGAAAACTCTGCATGCACTGGTTGGGACCCTATGTCATCAAAGAAGTTACCGATGGAGGCACGGTTCAACTGGCTAAACTCAATGGAGACCCATTTCCAAGAAGAGTGAATAGCAATTGCCTAAATCTCTACACGGGCGGGCCGACCGCCTGACTAGCCAAGGAGAAGATAGTCTCACCACTCCAACCAGTTGAAAGAGAGCGCGGGACGATAAAGCAGCCTGGGGGACAAATGCGCAAGTACCATGGTGCGCGAGCATTTGACCAAACACAAGGGTCACGGTGGCGCGAGGAGGCTCATGCAGATGCGCCGATCGCAATGATGACCATTGATATCACTATTCATGACAAGATGTCGGCAACATGGCAAAACAAAGCGGGCGGCAGGACATTAAGAGATACAGTACGAGCCGGATATGGAACAAACGGCCATTGATTCCACACGAGATGGTTACACGCGCAGAAACGAGCAGCAATCACTGCATTTAAATTTTGCATGGCTTATAAATTACCAAGGGAAGTCCACTCGGTGGCCTACAGTTTGAAAACACCGATGGAGCTGTTCATTATCCATGCACAAGGCATGCACTCGAAGGTAGTAATCTGGCTGATGGCGAGGCAGGACTCTCTAAGGAGTAGAAGGGTGACAACTGTAGCATCACTAGTAGGAGATGTACCGGAAAAGAGGGAACATGGAGCAGAATTGGTCCGAGGGCCGTTGCCTCGCCCAGGAGTAGGCCGGTGCACTACAACATAACAACGAAAGGCTAGACAAACGGGGACCATGGGTAGATATGCACTTAATAAGTCGTCTCTGATGTGCCTCGAAGTTTGGGATCTTGCGGACAGTAGCCAAGTCGGAAATGGTTGCGCTAGTACCGGGCGGTCCCGTAGGCGGCTCCCCCGCTCGCGCTAAAATCCTCAGAGGGGGTGTTCTGTGTTAACCAAGCAGAGTAGAATGAGCATCATCGGTTGTGAGATGTGGTAGAAACACTGAAGCAAGAGACGAATGAAGCATTGCAGGAGACAAGGAAGGAGTACCAGGACGACGACCGTCACTCACAAGAAGGCAAACCGCAAAGCCAAGGAAGAGCGTCTAATTGCACAGACGAGTGACTCGGGACGAGTTACCATGATTGTGTTGGGGACTGTTGCATAGCGGAGGTCTCGCGTAAGGGTTTTGGGGCAGAAAGCCCAAGAAGTAAGATTTAGATATTGTATAAATTTCGCAATATGCGGAGCGTGAAGTACAATAGATTGAGTCAAAGGGTAGTCCGCCCGAAAATAATAAAAAGTAATGTAAACAGAGTCGGCCCGCGCAGGGATCGCGAGCCAGGAAAGGGTATAAATAGAGCGCGGCTCTATGAGGGAAAGGCAGTTCTTTTGGAATATGAGATGTAATGGGTTCTTAAAGAAGATAGTCTGAAAGCGTCTGTAAGTCCAAGTCAAGGGTTAGGTAGTCGGTAGAGGCTCTACAGTTGTGTGCGCAGAGGCTTGAACAGTCCGCAACTGTGTGTGCGGACCCCTGCAATTGAGTGCGCAAGGCAGATCTGGATGTATTGGTAAAGAATAATAATAAAGATAAGTTTTCTTCTGTAATTCTGTATTATCGCGCATCTGTCTTTATGCTTTACCTTTCTACATCTGGTTAATGCAAATGTGATGAATGTATGCGAGTCTAGGTTCACTTTGTGCGCAAATAAATTATGTTGGCTAAATGTTTGCTTAAAGACCCTATTAAATAGTTTTGAATCATAACTGCTTCCTTCAAGTAGAATAGCGCATGAATAAGAAAATTATAATCACCCTAGATCAGCACGAAGGCCAAGCAACGCAGAGTTATAGAACAGTGTGCGAACCTTCCAGTACACATCTAGACATCCCTAGGGTGCGGAAACCTAGTTCCAGCACCCTCCCCTGCTACCTCGGGTGAGACCTCAGTCTGCGCTCCGCGGGCTGTTGCCAAAAGGGCTAGTAGTTGCGGGATTTGTTTGGCTAAATAACTCTTCCGAACCTGGGTCAGGCCCAAACAAGCCAACAGGCATACTTCTAAATCAAATGTCAATGCAAGATAGCTCTACATTAATAAATCCACAAGAGCATATCAAAACAAATTAGATCAAAGCATGAGTAAAAGGAATTATACCAATGATCAACAATTCCTCACTCGAAAATGAGGAACACCTCATGAATGAAACCCCGAAGTCTTTATCGATATTCTGAAAGTGTACAAGGCGACAACGCTTCCGCAAGCACAATAGCTAGTAACAATGATTACAAAAAAGAGCCAAGGCTCATTTAAATAGGCAAATGGAAGCCAATCCCAATGACCAATCCATAAAACAAGTGACACATAATTGTCAATCTCAATGCGAAGTCAAGCTACATGTAGAGAGATCACTGTTGTAGGTTGCCAACGAACTGTTGTAGATTTCAATCAACAATCTCCTAAGTTGCCAGCGTATTCCCTTTCCTCATGTGCCAAATTTCTTAACTGTAGATTAGTGCGAGATCTACTAGCAAGTGCATATACGACTGAAGTAAATGGAAGACAAACTCCCTCAGAATATTTGCCTAACTGTTGTGATAAATCCTCCATTAAATGACAGTTGCGTATTCTCTCTTGCAAGCCTACGTTGACAGCTGTAGTGTTGGGTCCCTATAATACTAGTGATTACCCCATTACTATTGTAGTTATACCCCTTATTTATATTGTTGTGCCCCTATTACCCACATATTGTTATTTTTGTGCCCCATAGAATCCCTCTATTATTATTTTTGTGGCTTTATATTACTATTGTTAGGTCGGCTGGATTATATTGTGACTCCTTAGACTCCTATATATAGAAAGGAGGTTTCGTCATTTGTATCATCGAAGAATTGTTCATTTATGTAATGTAAAGGAGGTTGCCCCCTCGAAGAGGCTGAATTCTAAGGCGTGGATCTCTCTTTTCTATCTTTTTGTGAGCTGGTTTCATAACATTTGGTATCAGAGCTTTGGATTCTAGGGTTTCGCTGCTCCAAACAGGTCATCGTGGCATTTTCGCTATAACTTTTTTTCTGTGACGTTTCAAAAGTCGCAAAAAAAACCCATTTGAGAAGAAATCGCGCTGAACCTTGGGTCCGAATTTCAGAGTTTTTCGCGCGATATTTTCGAAGATATGATCTGAGGAAGTTGGTCTTTTTGCAGACTCCTGAATTACACTCAAAACAGGTGACCTGGGGAAAATCGTCATAACTTTCTTTATGAGCATCGGATTGAAATTTCGTAAGAAGTTACAGAAAGAGGACAGACTGTAGTTTTCTTTTATATATTTTTCAGAGTCAAAGGTTGAAAACAGTGACACGTGGCACGTCGTACAAGTTCGCTCTACTGAACTAGTCTATAATCAAGTCACTGTGGGAGATTTCGCATAACTCTTCCTTGGAGAATCCAATTTGGGTCAGACTTGTGGCATTGGAAAGAGGACACAGAGGGCTACAACAGGTCACAAATTCAGAACTAGATAATCAGAAAGTACAGAGATACATCGGAGGCAATATCGAGCTCCTACAAAGTGAAAAAAGGTGTGTAGATTTTCTTTAATTTTTGCTTAAGCTTGGTTTGAAAATTTATTTTGAAGGAATTCAAAGGGCATATTAGAGAATTATTATCGGTAACTGATGCCTCGAGGAAAGAAAATGCAAACACCTAGTAAGGAGCCTGAAAGCTCTAGCATGACTCATGAAGAAGAAGAAGAAATGCTATATGATATATCAAAATTACACGAACAAGTGCAATGAGTGTCACTTGCACAAAAAGCAACAGAATCTAAAATGGATGGTTTAAGGAAAGATGTAGAAGCTAAGATGAATGGGTTAAAGAAAGGTGTAGAAGCTAAGATGGATGGCATGGAAGCTAAGGTGAATGGCATGGACGCTAAAATTGATGGCATGGATGATAAGATGGATAAGTTGCTACAAGAAATGGTCACTAAGGTGAAAGAGTACTAAAGGAAACTCATGATGAGAACAAAAGAAATGTTAATCATGATTCCATAGACTCTAATGTTGGATCGAAGACTCACCATGTTCCAAAAATCGATATGAGGAAGTTTGATGGCAAGGATCCCGCCACATGGATATTACAGATGGAGCAATTCTTCGATCTCAATAATGTGCAAAACACACAAAAGGTACGTATGGCAACTTTATATTTGGAACCAAATCAGTTTGTATGGTATCAATGGCTTTGTTCTCGTAAACAATTTATCACTTGGGCAATTTTTACGGAAGAATTGATAGCACATTATGAGGATACAAAAAGCAACACTTTTTTAGCCAATTGATAAGTCTCAAACAAAAGGGTTCAATAATGGAGCACATTGAGGAGTTCCAAAAATTGAACATAAGGGTAAAAGATATTCCAGAGGAGCATAGGATTGATGTGTTCATAGGGTCTTTAAAGGATAATATCCAACATGATGTGCGCCTTTGGGAACCTGATTCATTAGAGAAGGCATTCAGGTTAGCAAGAAAAATGGAAAGCAAAATTATGGCAACTAGGAAGCATACCATTCACAACTATAAAGACGGAAGTGTTGTTGCCCATAGTCTTCCACAACCTACAAGGTTGACACCACAACAATTGGAAGAAAAAAGAGCAAAAGGGCTTTGTTACAATTGTGATAGCAAATACACAAAAGGTCATAAGTGTGCTGAGAAGAAATTATTCTACATAGATTGTGAAGAGGAAGAAGAAAAGGAGCAAGAAAGGTCAAAAGAAGAGGATATATTCCAGGAACAAAGCCTAGATGAAGAACAAATAAATCCGACCATATCTTGTAATGCATTGGCGGGAATTACCACTCCTCAAACCATCAAGATAGAAGGACAAATCAAGAAGAAAAAGGTAATAGTGTTGATTGATTCAGGAAGCACCCACAATTTTATTCATTGTAGGGTAGCAAAAGAATTGAATTGCTTCCTATATCCAGCACCAGAGTGTCAAGTGATGATTGCAAATGGAGGAACAATAAATTGTTCTGGAAAGTGCCATAATATCAAGCTATCCATGGGAGAATATGTATTGACTAGCCCAATGCTTTCCATTCCAATGGGAGGTGCTGATGTTGTACTAGGAGTCCAATGGCTACAATCCTTGGGTACAATAGCTTTTAATTTTCAAGAACTTTTCATGAAATTTTCTGTGGAAGGAAAGGAAGTTGAATTAAGGGGTATTGCAGGGAAACCAGGAAAGATAATCAGCTCTAATGGCATGACAAAGCTTCTAAAAAAGGAGCAAAGAGGTGTAATTGCACAATTATGTTCGCTAGATGTTTCCACATTGGAATCATCTATTTCTCCAGATCTCCAAAAAGTCCTGGACAATCATTCCAAGGTATTTGAGACTCCCAAAGGTCTCCCACCTATGCGTGATCATGATCATGCTATTCATCTGATTCCAGGAAGTGTTCCTCCAAACATCAGGCCGTACAGATATCCATATGTCCAAAAAAGTGAAATTGAACGTATGGTTGCAGAAATGCTAGAGGCTGGTATAATTCAACCGAGTCAAAGTTCTTTCTCAGCTCCAGTAGTATTGGTGCACAAGAAGGATGGATCATGGCGCATGTGTCCAGATTATAGGGAGCTCAACAAGCTCACTATTAAAGATAAGTTCCCCATTCCTGTCATTGATGAATTACTGGATGAATTGCATGGATCAATTTACTTCACCAAGTTGGATCTTCGTTCGAGATATCATCAAATCAGAATGAAGATTGAAGACATTCCGAAAACGGCATTTAGAACTCATGAGGGTCATTATGAATTTTTGGTCATGCCTTTTGGCCTTACCAATGCACCTTCAACATTTCAAGGTTTGATGAATTCAATTTTCAAACCATTCCTTAGAAAATTTGTGTTAGTATTTTTTGATGATATACTAATCTACAGCAAGTCTTGGAAGGATCATGTTGAACATGTTGACAAGGTGCTACAACTATTGGAGGAGAAACAATTATATGCAAAAAGATCCAAATGTTTCTTTGGAGTCCAGGAGGTGGAATATTTGGGTCATATTGTATCTCATGAAGGAGTTAAGGTAGACCCTAGCAAAATTAAAGCCATTAAGGAATGGAAAATCCCCACATCCATAAAGCATCTGCGAGGATTTCTTGGGTTGACAGGGTATTATCGCAAGTTTGTTAAGAATTATGGGAGAATAGCAGCACCTCTAACAACATTATTGAAGAAAGATTCATTTTCATGGACTCCGGAAGCAACAAAGGCCTTTAAACATCTTAAAGAGGCAATGTGCCAAGCACCGGTCTTAGCTACACCGGACTTCACAAAAACCTTTATTGTGGAATGTGATGCTTCAGGAAATGGAATTGGTGTTGTTCTAATGCAAGATGAAAGACCCATTGCTTTTGAAAGTCGTCCAATCAAGGGAAAGTTTTTAAGCAAAGCTATTTATGAGAAGGAAATGTTGGCAATACTCCATGCACTTAAGAAATGGCGACCCTACCTAATGGGAAGACACTTCAAGGTAAAAACGGATCATGATAGCCTTAAATACTTTTTAGAACAAAGATTATCCTCTGAAGAGCAACAAAAGTGGGTCACAAAGATGTTGGGTTATGACTTTGAAATCATCTACAAAAAAGGGAAGCAAAATGTGGTGGCAGATGCACTCTCAAGAAAGGATGAGGATATGGAAGCATTGTTGTGTGCCATTTCTATTATCCAACCAGATTGGATAAACGAAGCAAGGAGGAATGGAAGAATGACGAAGAAGTGTGGGCACTTATTCGAAAGCTACAACAAGATTCAAGTACTTCTGATACATTTAGCTGGCAAAATGATTCGTTATGGTACAAAGATCGCTTATACCTCTGTAAGAATTCCCAGCTAAAACAAAAGATTCTTATGGAATTGCACACTTCTCCCTTAGGAGGGCACTCAGGATTTTTAAAAACTTACCACAGGGTTAAGAAGGAATTTTTTTGGGATGGCCTTAAATCAGATATTCAAAAGTTTGTGGCGGAATGTTTGGTTTGCCAACAAAATAAAGTTGAAACAATTAAGACACCGGGTCTATTACAACCTTTATCCATTCCAAGCCAACGTTGGGAGGAGGTTTCAATGGATTTTATCACAGGTTTACCCAAGTCTGAGGGAAAGAGTGTCATCATGGTGGTAGTTGACAGACTTACCAAGTATGCACACTTTTGTGCATTATCACATCCATTTAAAGCCAGTACAGTTTCTACTGCATTTATGGAAACAGTTCAAAAGCTACATGGAAACCCAAAGATTATTGTAAGTGACAGAGATCCCATTTTCACTGGAAATTTTTGGACAGAATTATTTTCTTGTCTTGGTACTCAGTTAGCTCATAGCTCATCTTATCATCCTCAATCTGATGGGCAAACTGAGATAGTAAACAAATGTTTGGAAGGATATCTTCGTTGCTTTGTATCTGATAAACAGACACAATGGGTCAAATGGTTGCCTCTGGCTGAATGGTGGTATAACACTTCCTTCCATACAGCAACAAAAATGACCCCATTTATGGCACTTTATGGGTATCAACCACCATCAATCACATCATATTTAAGAGAAAATTCTAAGGTTCAGGCAGTGGAACATCACATCGAACATCAACAACAAGTCCTCCAACTCTTAAAGGATAACCTCGTGTTGGCACAAAATAGAATGAAACAACAGGCAGATCAACATCGCAGTGAAAGAAGTTTTGATGTAGGTGATTGGGTATTCCTACGGCTACAACCATATAAGCAAATGTCCCTAAAGCAAGCTAAGAAGGATAATAAATTATCACCAAAGTATTATGGTCCGTACAAGGTGTTGGAAAAGATTGGTACTATGGCATACAAATTGGAGCTTCCTGCAGCTTCTCGATTGCACCCAGTTTTCCATGTTTCATGTTTAAAGAAGGTTATAGGCGACAAGCTCCCAGTTCAAACAATATTGCCAGAACTTGACGAGGAAGGAAAAATTATATTGGAACCGGAAGCAGTCACAGAAACAAGAACTCGACAGCTACGAAATCGATCAATTTCAGAGTATCTTATCAAGTGGAAGAACTTATCCGCTGAAGATTCCACATGGGAGGATGAGAATTTTATGCAGAAGTATCTAGAACTGCTCAAGCGTTGAGGACAACACTTTTTTGAAGGAGAGGGGCATGTTGGGTCCCTATAATACTAGTGATTACCCCATTACTATTGTAGTTATACCCCTTATTTATATTGTTGTGCCCCTATTACCCACATATTGTTATTTTTGTGCCCCATAGAATCCCTCTATTATTATTTTTGTGGCTTTATATTACTATTGTTAGGTCGGCTGGATTATATTGTGACTCCTTAGACTCCTATATATAGAAAGGAGGTTTTGTCATTTGTATCATCGAAGAATTGTTCATTTATGTAATGTAAAGGAGGTTGCCCCCTCGAAGAGGCTGAATTCTAAGGCGTGGATCTCTCTTTTCTATCTTTTTGTGAGCTGGTTTCATAACATGTAGGTACCTTGTAGCTGGCAGCATGGAGGCTAAATGGAGTTTAAGGCATAGACAGTGATCACAAAAACTTGAGTTAACCTCTCTTAACATTCCATCAAAGTCTACGCTGATTTTCTTTTGGAAACAAACATGTGTTAATGGGGGAATAAAATCTAACGCATGTAGCAGTCTATCCTCCACTCAAATCTTAGCAAAATCTGTGTTGAAGGGGATGCCAAACTAGGTTGCGTATGAAATTAACTGCTCCTTGAATTTTAGTGGGGCGACAAGTGGGAGGCAAGGTCTGTCCTATGTGGCCTTATTATCCCTATTCAACTTTCAACCTTTGCAAATTCTCTTAAACTGATTTTTACACCTGCTGAGTGGATAATTCGAGACTCTTTTGATTGGATGTTGACTTTGTCTTTCTCATGTGGCTGCCATGTCATTATTTGTCCCCCCACAAACTTTAATGTGCACCAACATATTGAAATAAATCAAATTATTTGAACTTTAGCCATATGTAACATTCCAACGTTGCCTCTTTAACTCAACGTTGGACCATTTGACTTGTGCTTTATGTGGTGGACCCCACATAGTTGCCACATCACCTTTGACCTTCACTGGAATTTGCCATGTAAAAATTTGACTTATTTTGACTTTGTAAAAATATCTAAATTTTCTAATTATTCATATTTTTTGAATTTTTCTCTCATTTTTTGCCACTGACGTTCGAAAAGTCTGCTTTTTAGGGACTATAAGTCATTTTTTGAACCCCAAAGTGGATCCTAAGATAATGTTGGGTCTCTAAGGATGAATTTTGAGTAGTCACACGCCCCAAACATTTTTTAAAGCCATTTATTTACATCATTACATAGAAAATAATTAAAAATCTCGTTTTGCAAGAAATTTTTAATTATTAAAAAATCCTACTTAGACCTAACCAAATTCCAAAATATTTTGTTTGATCTAGTATGGTAATATACATCGACTCTAGAAAGTCGATGGCTGGAGCTGCGCGCACGGCCATGGCTGCCTCCTGACCGATCCGCTGCCCCGCGCCTGGCAGCCTCGCTGCTAGGCTCTGCCCTCCTGCTGCTGGGCCTCCTGCCTTCGTGTCCCCCTGCTCTCTATTCCTTCCTTCTCTCCGGGCCCCTATCCTTCCTCTCTGCCCCGGTTCTGCCCCGTGCGCCCTCGCGCCTAGCAGCGCTACTGCCAGGGCGCTCCCTCCCTTTGGTTCTTTGATAAGACCCGCTCATGGCGGCCTCAGGTCCCTCTGACCCGGATCCGGGTGAACTGATGAGATCTTTTGCTTCCCTCACCCAGGAGAACTCTGTGGAAAAGAACAGGCCGACTACTTCTCGCTTCATCAAAAAGCTGGATGAGATCCCGGAAATCCCGCTCCCCCCTGCCCTTCCTCGGAGAGCGGCTGTGGCTCTTGCTGAAAGAGGCCTTGTTGGACAGTTCACGGGCTTATGGCCCTCCCCACGCACTGTCCAGCGCTGGGTGGAAAGAAACTAGAATTCCATGGTTCAAGGCAAAATAGCGATTCGCTTCTGCGGAAGAGGGTTCTTCACATTTCTCTTTGAAACAGTGGAAGATCGAAACCTAATCTTCAGGAATGGTCCATATTTTATGGATACAAGAGGCCTCTATCTGAATAGATGGACCCCCGACTTCGATCCGGAGATGGACGTCCCCAACGCTGTGCCCGTATGGGTCCGGCTCCCGCACCTGCCCCTCCACTGCTGGGGAGATGAGTCTGTGAAAGCAATTGGAAACGGAATAGGGAAGTACATAGACAGATCGGAGCCTAAGGAGAATATGCACGCTTGCGCAAGAATCTGTGTAGAAGTCGATTTGGGGAAAGGATTGCCAGAAGCCATCAAGCTCAGAGTTGACAACTGGTCGCACATTCAACAAGTCGACTATGAACAGCTACCCTTCAAATGCAAGGTATGTCATGAGTATGGCCATTTCGCCAATAGATGTAGCAAAGTTAATGCAAATGTTTCTGAATCTAACCCTGAAGCTCCTGAGGAAGTCTGGGAAACAGTAAAAAAGAAGAAGCCCAATACCCCCCATGGAAATTCCAAGAACCCCTTAGTCCCTCCTCCTCCCCCTTCTCAATCTGGCCCGACCATTCCTTCATCCTCCAACCAATTCGAAACCCTTTCCGAGGTAGATCCTCCCTCCCCGCCCCCCTCCCCGAAAGCCCCCCCTGTTATTCCCACCTCCCCTCCGCCCTCCCCCCCCACCACAGTGGAAAGAATCCTAACCAGGAATAAGGCTAAGGAAAGTAACCCATCGGTGGAACCTCCAAGAAAAGTCGGAAGGAAATCCAATAAGGAAATTAGGGACGAGACTGCAGCAAAAGAAATGACCACTGGGATCCAGCAACCAATGGACACTTATCTGGACAGGACGAAAGGAAGCGGAGAGAAAGCAAAAGAGAAAGGAGGATCCCACCCCAAGACAAGTAAGTAATGAATCTGGTCTCTTGGAACTGTAGGGGGATGGGCTCCTCCCTCAAGGCCAATGCAATCCGTGATCTTCTCAAATCAGAACACCCAGACATCCTCCTCCTCCAGGAGACCAAAATCAATGAGCAGGACTTCAAGATCTACCTAAAAAATAGTAAAACCCACGAAGGAATAGCAGTAAGCGCTTCTGGCGCCTCAGGTGGTATAGGGACCATCTGGGATAAGCGAAAATGGACTCTTTTAAATCAAAAACACAGCAGTTGGTGGATCCGTTCAGACATTCAGAACTTAACAAAGACAGAGGAATATACTATCTACAATGTTTACGCCCCTCCTCAATTCCATGACAAAGCTGCCTGCTGGAACTCAATTAAGGCAGACTTACTGGAGACGCAAGGTCGAAGCATCTTCCTAGGGGGGGACCTGAACCTGATAAGAAACGCTGAAGAAAAGATTGGGGGGAATTTTTTGGCAGATTCCTCAAGGGACGCCCTGGAAGAAATCATCATAAACCATAACCTGGTAGACTTCCTCCCTCAGAACGGGCGCTTCACCTGGTCCAACAAGAGAGCAAGCCGAAACAACATCAAAGAAAGATTGGACCGCATCTTGGTTCAAGAGAGCATAGTTGCCAAATTTGCTGGTATCAAAAGCCTCATCATTCAGGGTTACTTCTCAGACCACAAGCCAGTGGTTCTAAAACTGGACAGAGGAACGAATATGGGCCCGCTTCCATTTAGGTATAACAGAGCGTGGGAAAATCATGGGGATTTTCGAGCTCTGGTAAAAGAACAGTGGTCAACAGAGATCAGAGGGTCCCCGCACTACATTTGGGAATCCAAGCTAAAGATCCTCAGATCGGCCATAAAACAGTGGGCAAAATTCAAGGCAATCGAAGAGACTAAAGCCAAATCAGAACTCCAAGATAAGCTATCGCAGTGGAACCAAGAGAAAGATTCAAGACAAGACACGGAAGAGGAGCAGATCAAGGAGATGGAACTTCAAAAGGAACTGTACAAAGTTAATAGAAAAGAAGAGGAGGAACAAAGGCAAAAATCAAGGTGTCTATGGCTCAAGGCGGGAGATAGGAACACTTCCTTCTTCCATAATAGCTTGAAAATGAGGAGAGCTGCAAACAATATTGATAAAATTACAGTGGATGGTTCAGAAATAAAAGATCAAAAGGAAATCATGGACGCAGCTTCCGCCCACTTCCAAGACCTTCTCACTGAGGATCAGCAAGACAGAGATGGCATGGAAATCCTTGACACGCTGGAATGCAAAACCTCTGATGCCCAAAACTCTGAGTTGGACAAAGAGATCACGGAAGAAGAGATAGAGCAAACAATCCGCAACATGGCTTCCGACAAGGCCCCGGGACCTGATGGTTTCACGGTGGATTTCTACAAGTCTCATTGGGACACCATCAAAAAGGACTACATTCGAGCAGTAAGAAACTTCTTCCAAAAAGGCAAGATGGGCAGCGGAATGAAATCCTCCTTCTTAGCCTTAATTCCCAAGGAACCCAACCCTCACTCCTTTAATCGCTTCCGCCCTATCTCCCTCTGTAACGTGTCCTATAAAATCATAACTAAGATCCTTGCCAACAGGCTCAAACCTATTCTCCCCTCCCTCATATCTGAAAACCAAGGTGGTTTTGTTCCTCGGAGGCAAATTGTAGACAACGTAATTCTCATTCAAGAGGCTATTCAAAGCAGTGTCAACAGGAAAGAAAAGGGTATGATAATGAAACTGGACATGGCAAACGCTTTTGATCGGGTTAACCATTCCTTCCTTCAAGCAGTCCTCAAAAAGCTTGGTTTATCCGAGCTCTTCATAAGCAGGGTGCGGGAGTGCATCTCAGGCAATTGGACAGCCCCCCTCATTAATGGGAGACCCAGCAAAGCTTTCAAAAGCACTAGGGGCCTGAGACAAGGTTGCCCGCTCTCTCCTTTTCTCTACATTCTCATGGCGGAAGCTCTTAGCTCAAAATTGGAAAACATGAGGAAGAAAAAAGTAATAACAGGGATTGAAATTATAAGAGGGTCGAAAGGTATCAACCACTCCTTGTTTGCTGATGATACCCTTCTCATTGGTGGCGCATCATGCATTATGGCGAAGAGATTCAAAAAAGCCTTGGACCTCTTCCTTCAGGCCTCTGGTGGCAAACTGAACAACAATAAATGTATGATATACACATGGAACGTCCCTAACCATATCATTCAGCGTATATCCTACATCATGGAAATACCAGCCCAGCTAAATTGGTCCCATTTCATGTACCTGGGGCTGCCTCTGGCTAAAGAAACAATCAAATCAGGGATCTGGGTCAAGATCATCGAAAAACTCAGAGGTAAATTGCAAAATTGGGGAATGCACTGGTTAAATTTAGCAGGCCGATCGATTCTAATCAAATCCATTCTCGCCTCTCTCCCCATTTATCAGTTTGCTATCACCTTAGCCCCGGCAAGCATCCATAAACATATGGAGCTAATAATGCGTAGCTTTCTGTGGCAAGGAGGCAAGCAGAATACGAAGAAGTTCAGTTTGGTTAAATGGGAAAAAGTAATCCTCCCAATGGAAAAAGGTGGGCTAGGAATCAGGGTCCCTAGGCTAGCCAATCTAGCAATGGGTTTCAAACTCATCTGGCGGATCCTTAATGAAAAAGAAGCTTGGTGGGCAATTGTCTTAAAGAAGAAATATCTGAATGGCTCAAACAGCAATACCCTAACAGAAAACATCACTGAGAGACAAGGCACCCCAACCTGGAATCTCATAAAGAAATCGCTTCCCCTCTGCAAACCTTTGATCTCTAGAGCTCCTGGAAATGGCAAAGGAGTAAGTATCTGGAAAGATAGCATTATGGGATCTCAAGCAAGAGACACCATTCCCCACCTTTTTCCCCTCCATCGGTGGATGGCAGAGTCCAACCTCAATTCTCTCTCAGACATCTCTCTTTGGGATGATGACCGCTGGGCAGGCTGGATTCCTCTCAACCTCCCTTCAGAATTAGATAAGCTATGGGATGAACTCAAATGCTCCCTCAGTGGCTCAGCCCCCACCAACAGAGGGAAAGAAGACAAGTTCGTTTGGGGCCCTAATGGAGGCAATTACTCGGTTAAAGAAGGATATAAAGCCCTTCAAGACATCTCTGTGGTAAACAATTGGCCCCTGCACAAAGCGGTTTGGACTCCTGAATGCCTCCCTAAGATCAAATTATTCAATTGGACTCTACTTCATGGTAAAATCCTAACTGCTGAGAACCTCAGAAAGCGAGGTATTCAGGGGCCTTCTATGTGTTGCATGTGCAGGCTAGCAGAAGAAACCATCTCTCACCTCTTCATAGAGTGCCCGATTGCCAAAGCATGCTGGAATCTCCTCTCTGATACAATCACTTCAGAGGCCCTTCCCCCTCAGATACAGGCCCTCCATAAAAGCTGGGACAAAAGACTCTATCAACCCAAAAAAGGCAAACCCATAGTGAACAGGCTTTGGAGCAGCATCCCTTCTAATTTGTGTTGGCAAATCTGGAAGGCTCGAAATAATTGCATTTTCAACAATGATAAGCCTACCATATCAGGCATTGTGGCCAAATCTACTGCCCTTATTGCTGAGTCTTTAGAAGCTAAAGGGATAACCCAGACAGACATGGAGATCGACGATGAGAGGCTAAAGGTCTGGTTGGGTAAATTCAATCTTAAACCAAATCCTACAAATCATATGAGGGACAAGAACTGCAACCAGGACTGGAAGCTTCGAGGCACTGAGGAGGAAATTAACAACTGGATAAGAAGACAAAACAGACCTGCAATGTATTTCGATGGGGCCTCTAAGAAGAACCCTGGTCAAGCTGGCGCTGGCGGGATCATTAAGGACGCGCAAGGGAATCTCATGGTTTCCTTTGAATGGGGGCTAGGCCAAATGTCTAATAACAGAGCAGAGGCCTATGGCCTCCTCCTGGGCACACATATCTCAAAGAAACTCGGCCTTCAGAACATTCTGATACTAGGGGATTCAGCTATAATTATAGCAACCATGATAACAGGGAGAGAATTTAAGCAATTGGCTCTCAACAATATCAAAAATCGAATCATGGAGAACACCAGAGCGCTTGGAGAAGTGATTTTCAAACACGTTCTCAGGAATCTTAACAAAGATGCAGACCAGCAAGCAAACCAAGCGGTCAACAGGAGACTTGGACAGGTTCGTGAGAATGACAAAATTTATGTCAGAGACATCCCGTAAGCCAAAGCATCCAGCCGTCTCATCTCAAGGGCGAAGTCATCTCAATCACCCAGGCCATCTTTCCGAATCTATTTCCAAATCCCCAAGCTGCACAAACAAGTACTATGGGAGATCTCCTCGTTTTCGTGTCACAAAGCTCATCATCACCATCAGAGTTTGCGTGATCCCGCGCTCCTCCAAAGAAGGCCCTCTCTGCAATCACTGCAAAGCCTATGTCTCAGGCATGCGTATGGACAACAGGGCAATCATGATTTTTGACCGAGCTCCATCCAAGATCGGCCTCACTCAGTCCCTCCCCTCTCGGTTTAGGAACCTCCCTCCTTCTATAAAATGTGGATCGCCTCCCATCCTCTCCACAAATAGAGTTCGAGCTTCAAGAGCCTCCCCAAAGTCTCGGCGCAGTTCGGGTTCTCTCTTTCCTCCGTGTGCACTGGCCTTCCGTTCTGATATCAGGGTAAGCCACCTCCCTTCTCTTGTTACTCTGTTTCTAACTAACAGTGTTCCTGGTCTCCTCAGCAATGCCCTCTCGAGGCTCTTGAGATCCTCTCTCCTCCGTTTAAATCTTCAGCCTCTCAGTGATCTCGCTTCCTTCAAGGTAGCTTCAGGCTTTCGCAATTTCAGTGCGCTCTCTGCCATCCATCCTCAAGCCATCTCGATGGCGGATAAGCAAGGCCAGCCATCCAACCAAGGCCAGAACAGAGACCCTATGGGGAACCTCTTCAACAACAAAGAATGCAACATGTGCATTGCGCATACTATTATGATTAACAGTGTGAAAAAAGAGCTGAAGGAGTTAAAAGAGGACTACCATGCTGATAGAAACTCCAAACGAAAGAAGCTGGAAAAAAGAAAAAAGGAGATTGAAGACTTAAAGGACCGCTGCATCCACATGGAGGCAGTAATCGACCATCTTCGCACTCTTACAGAAAGCCAACAGGCAGAAGCCTCGACTAGAGCCAGCGCCCGGAAGGAAGACTCGGTCACTCAACACTATCCATTATCTTATGCATTGCAAATTTGCTTGGTTAGGAGGATCCTATGTAAGGCAATATAGCCGTTTATTTCCAGTTTTGCTTTCAATTAAGAGAAGCTATGAGGATTGCGGGTCTGCGTACCCGATTTTGTGCCTTAGCTCTCATATTCTCCCCCGTCTTGTACTAGATCTCTTTTCAGAAGGTTTTTTTAATATATGAGTAGCCGACATTGTAAAAAAAAAAAAATATATACATCGACTCTAGACACTGAGATGTTTCAGGGGCTCAACCTTCAAACCGTCAACCCAGCTTTGGGGTTTAAAGTGAGTGAAAAACCCCAGAAAACTATCTGCCTCTAAAAAAGAAGGGATAATTAACTAGATAAAAAAAGCACTCCAAGGTGTACTAATTTGTTGATCAAGTCCCAACATCCTAGGCCTGTTATAGACTCAAAACTCATCATTATTAGTATCACTTATTACAATTCCCCGCAGGGTGTGGAAAGATGATGAGAAAATAAAAGTAGAGTTAAGAAACTCTGTTGACTGTTGATATATGATGGTACAAGTCTCCTTTGGATCATCCTTGGGTGTGGAGTCTTCATATAATCATCAGGTGCCACTCCAGTGGTCAACAGGTATGACTCACCTTTGAGAAAATCTAGGAGGTTCCAAACCTTGGATCTAAGATTCATTGCATATTTTAAGGGCCTATCTTTGAGAGCAATTATCTTTTGATAGAGTGCCTTTCAAGCAAAGCAATGCCACTAAATGCATAGTGACCATGGGACGTCCAAAATGTGGTTGTAATAAAAATTTCGACAAAAAAAGATGAAATTATGGTAATACTAAAATATGTCGCAAGAGAATTTTTGCCACAATTTTGACTACTCATTTGGATAACACCACACCTTTTTGGCTTGAACATTTTGCTTATTTGGGGAAAATATTATATATGTGCCAATGGTGAAGAGCGCACTAGTTGTTGAGGGCACACGAATCTATTTGAGGTCATCCACTCTTGTGAGCTTCTATTCATTGCTTGTTAGGACATTTCTCCATAAAGAACTACAAATCTACCTTAGTGGAGATCTACGAGGTTTTCACTGCCTACATTGAGAAGTTGGTTGTGGATTTATCTATTTGGAAGCCCTTGGAGGCTAAATATTGCAGCTTTAACACATCTTCTTCCTTCTTTGATGGGGAGTGGGACGTCCCACTCTCTTGGGCATATGTTTCTTGGAGCCTTATACATTTGGCCTTGACCACTTTATTATTTTATATGTTGCTGAATATTGGTTGTTGGAAAAGATTCTTTATTCTCCCCTACGATAGAACTAGGGGTTTTACAAGAGAGATTCTTACTTTATTGTAAGGGAAGTTGTGCTAGACTCTATATAAAGAGTAGCCCTTACTATTTATATATATGGTTAGATGCTTGGAGATTCCCCTCCTTGGAGCTTAATTGACATATCTTTCTTGGGGCATACATGATATACAAGGACTTTTTCCTTGTGTTATCCTATCTGGTGCAAAAAGATTGATGGTCAATTTTCAAGTCTTCTACAAAGCTAACAAGATGGACCCATTGAAAGGTAAGGACTTACCTCTAGGAAGATCTTGAAGATAACACATACTATGCACAACCAGACACCAGTTGTGTGTTAGAATTGAAGGAAGGTTATTAAACAATGTTGTAAATATTGTTTCGGGAATATATTCCAAGGGTCCAGAAAGAAACTAATCCAGAATATCAGGGATAATATCATAAAATATTTCCAAGCATAAACTTGGACGTGAAAAACTCAGGAAAAAATCAGAAATATAAGGAGAATCCAAGTTATGTTCAACACGGCTACTGAACCACAAGATTATTGGTACCAAGGTCTCTACAATATTTGAAGTAATCAAGGAAAACAAAGTACTCAAGGATATGATAGATATGAAATAGCTATCCAACTATAAACTGCATTACTAAGGCATAATATTTTTCTAAAAAACATTCAGAGCAACCCAATGTAGCCATGATCATGCTATAAAGTGTCATCTAGTCATAGATTTCCCACCACATGTGCACCAATTGGGCCGATTGGTGGTCTGGTAAACTGCCGGTGACGCCTCTCAATAGAATGCAAGAGAGCAAGAACTCTCTCTCCCCCAAAAGCTGTTACCTGTCAGAAAGAAAAGTCTCAATACAAAAAGAGTTTCAAACATAATAGAAGACAATACAAATAAAGTATATAATCTACCTTGTTACTCTGTTGTCTTCTAAGCGTATCAATATGCTTTTTTACATCTCGATATTTGCTCTGATTCTCTTCAATCTGCAAGACTCCCAATGAACCAGTCACCCACTGTTTAAAAAATGAAATCCTGTAAAATACCTAATCAAACCATTGAACTAGCAAAATAACTGCACCTTAAAATTGACTATTTTGTAGTAAGCTATGTCAGAGTTACGCATATAAATTTTTTTATCCTTTTACATTGCTAAGACTTCATTCGACCCTTTTTTTGCTATATATTATTACCTCTAACTAGTAGAAAGAGTAGGGAAATTTATAACGGAAGTTTTTAGTTTATACACAGTTTTATGTAGAAGGAGGTGATTGCTCTAATTAGAAAGGGCCCCTTCAAAATATGGCACCTTTGGGTGTGGGCATGCAAGCTAATGTCTTATGTCAATTTGAGATTCTGATTTCCCAAAGATATTCTTCTTTTGCTAATACCAACATCGAAATGCATATTCTTCACCTCATCTACCATATGCCTTATATTAGAGATTCTAGATATGATAAGAAAGTTGCAAAGTCTTGATTTTATGGCTTGCTGAAGAAGTATACTCCTTCCTGGATTCTGCAAGACCTACTTCTTTTGGTTGGCACAAAGTATCACACTGTGAATAAAAGAAAAATCAAATGACATCATATAGCATGAATAGATAACCACACAATCAGGAAATATGAATTCACTACTATATCAGATTGGTTGAAGTCGACTGAATTAGCTATCAATGCAATTTCATTCCATGAATGAATATGTATAATCTGCCTCTCTCATTCCCTGTAATATCATTACCATGTCTGAGAATTTGTAGATAGCACTTTGTAGTTCCAAGGAAGTATTTGGTAGATTCCAAGCAATTTACAGATATATGACAAATAGAATTCGCAGTTCAGCCATCAAGGTCAACCTGTTGGAACTTACCCAGGTTGTTGACACCAAGTTGGTTCTTATGAACACCAGTGAGGTGATTAATCTATGTTCCACCAAGACTTCGGGATAGGGGGACGCAGGTCAGGGAGAAACACAAGGGCAACATGTAGGAGTACTGGGAAATTTGGGGGGGACAGGGGAAAGTCATCGCGTGTGTGTGTGTGTGTCAATTGGGGTAGCTCAGGTGGTTGGGCAGAATGGATGTTATCTCCCACACCTAGGTTCAATTCCTTGCAAGTGACATGATGATGAGAAATTATTGATGTAATGGCTTGGAGACTATGAATATTGTTGTATTGAGCCTCAGTCTCACCCTCAAGCCAAGAGAGAGGATGATTTCCCTTGGATTATATATATATATATATATATATATTCAAATTTGTATTCAATAATGAAAGCATAAATACATCGATCAATACACCACAAGGTTCAATAATGAAACCAATGTTTTAAAACTCCGACTCCGACTCCGATTCGGCCGAGGGTTGACTCCGACTCCGACTCGGCCAAGGGTTGACTCCGACTCCGACTCCGACTCCGACTCGGTATCGACTCGGCCGGCTCGATTTCAATGACTCGGTGCTTGTAAAAAATACATTAAATATTTTTTTTTTATAAAAACACATAATTTTAAAGATTTTCATTCATGTTTCCAAACACACAGCGTTAGAATATAGATAGAAGACAACATATGATCAAAGTAGGCTCATGAATATATCCATTATATCAAATTGTCACCCAGTACATTGTCCAATACATACACGATGATGATATAGAGATCAAAACAAAAACACATAACCAAGGAGGCTATAAATGGCCTCTACAACAAAACTCTGTGACCAGTACTACTGGCTACTACTAGAGTTGCCAACATCATCTGGCTCAGTGTTACTTGGGAGCAGGAGCGAAAGTGGGGAGCGAGAGCGAAAACGGGAGCGGGAGCGACATTTTGAGAAGCTCTTGGTTTGGGAGCGAATCCCAGAGGAGTTCGACAACCAATGTCACTAACATCAAGGTACATAGAGGGATTGGTGCTCTTGATTAAATACGAGTTCCAGAATCCATACCCTAATACATGACAAAATTCAATGGAAACATTGCAATCCTCCAATCCTGAAACCCTGAAAAACTGATAAGTCTGCTGGATTTTGAATGAAATCTAAAATTCTACTTTCTCCATATGAAATCCAATGAGGCCGAAACCACTCTCAAACATCCTGAGTCATTTCATGGTAATGTTAAAAATTTAAGTAAAAGGATGAAAATGAAGATTAAGGAGAATGTCACTTTTACTTTAAGAATTTAACATTACCATGAAAATTTATAACTGCTTGGAGTCCAAACCAACCAAAAAACAATTTTAAAATCCATTAAAATTTTATTAAATCGCAGTTTGACATGATGCTGGGCGTTTTTTTGTGACTCGGCCGAGTCATAACGGAAACGGCCGAGTTCCAAAGGCCGGGTCATAGAAAAAGGTATTGGCTCGGATCAACCCGGGCGTTTCGGTTTCGAAACGGCCGTTTCTTAAAACAATGAATGAAACACAATGATCCATATTCATCATTCATCATTCTAGAATCTAGTTAGTGCTAAGCAAAATACTATCGCATATACTAAAGTTTGTGGACTGGAATAATAAATTGATATAACTCAAACTCAAAAATAGTGAAGTGTGACAAGTCAAAGAATCAGTTTGAGGTCATCGATATCTAGAGTCAAGACTCAAAATTTGGAACTGAAAATTAAAAATGGCCAATGAGCATTGAAGGAGCATTGCTGGGGAAGAGAGGCAACAATGAACTAGAAATTCAGATAGTGTCGCAAGGTAAGTCTAGCAGAGGTAAGCTTGGTAAGTCATATGAGTGAGTTAGGGATTTCAAATTAGTTGATATTTGTTAAGTATTTTTCTTTTTAGTTTTAACTTTTTCTTTTAGTTTTAATTTTATGGGCATTCCCCTTTTGACAGGGGATGCCTACAAGCACCCCTTTTGGGGAAAAGAGAAATGTTTCCCCATATGTCTCCCCAAAAGAGGGGCATGGGGAAACATTTCCCCAAGCGACCCCCTGTCCCAAGTGCGTTAGAAGCGTGAGGTGCATGCACACCACCATGGGGGACGCGTCCCTATGCAAAACTGGCTTCATCATTATAGTAATGAGGACCAAGTTAGAAAAAATTGAAAGGTTGCCTAACAACTTATGTGTTAACTTTCTAGTGTTCTATACTTGACACAATTACTTATAATAATTTTTCTTCAAATAGCAATCAAATTCCAATATGATTTCAATCTTCCAATACCTATAAGAAATTGTAGATAGATCAATAAACCAAATGCATAATAGAAGACAACCAAGAACAATAGAGAGACAAAGTATTTGGTCAAAGACCAGGGAAAACCCCACAAGGGGGAAAACCCTTTCCAAATTCTTCTTCTATTAGATCGTCATCAAATGTTCAGCAGAGCGATACAATGTCCAAGTACATCAATAATGAGTCCAAGGTCAAAGCTTTGACTAGTCAAATTAACCATCCAATATCCAATCAAAGATGAGCCCAAAAGTCGAATCTGCAAATTTTTGTCAAAGTCAACAGCAGTCAACACTGCCCTATCCAGTCAACAGTCAATGGTCAAAGTCATCCAAAAACTTCAGTCAAGGCAGCAAAGAATTTGGCCTCCACAGCTCAGTCAAACTCAGTCAAAACAGCCAACAAATTCTGCCCACAAACTCGGTCAAAGTCAAAGCTTGACCTGCAGAAACCCTAGCTCAGAATTTCAGTCAACATCGGTCAAATATGCCCAAAAATTCTCGGTCAAAGCAGCAGTCAACTTGGCCTCCCAAACAGTCCAAGAATTCGGTCAAACCAAGTCAAAAATGTCCAAGCCAAATCCAAGTCAAAGCTGGTCAAAACAATACCAAACAAAAAGTCAATGCTAGTCAACAGAAACACCTTCTCTCCTTCGCACGTGTGAGCTCAAAGCTGCAACTTTCACCAATAGAAGATGAATGGATGAGCGATAAGATGCCTTCAAGTGATGTGACATGTAGTCTATTTATATGTGGTTGATGAGGTGGATTTTCCTTGCCCAGGTCGACTTGTACTTTTGTGCAAATGTGGGTTTCACACTAAAAAAAAAAAAAAAAAATCCTTGAGCAAATTGAATTCTTCCAAAGAGTGAGAAAGGATTCCCAAAGGAGGGAATTTCTCCTTGAACTGCGAAATTTCAACATTAAGAGCTTGTTATATAAAAATTAGTTAGTTAAGTAGTTATTAGGCAAAGGGCATGATCCATTCACCAAGAGGCACCCAGGGCAGTAGAAAGCCAGGGGCCTCCCTCAATTTGTAATCATCTTCTATCTTTTTAATAATAATAAATATGAATTCGTTGAATAATCAGTGTTAATTGTGCCATCTGGTATTAGAGCGGTTCGCTCCCGAGATGTTGTTGTCATTCCTTCCCCCGCTGGATCAATCCCATTGTTCCGTTGTTAATAGCCATCGTGTTCCTCTCATCCTCTGTCGTTCCACCATCATTGTGTCCCTTTCTATCCAACAAGGCATTCGATCGTTGCTAACCCTGGTTTTCGTCCCCACCACCACTTCAGCCAAGCGTCAACCATTGTCAGTCCCAGCTGCGTACTTCCCGGCGTCAACCATCAGCAAACATTCCAAGACTATCCTGACACAGTCAACTCTATTGTTGTATTCCCGTTCCGACACTCTCCCACACACAATACGTCATTAAAACGTTGGGTCAAAACGTTGGTGATACTTCACGGTGTTACAGACATCGGATCAATCAGATAATTCATGGCATATATTTTGATATATAGTACCCCATCGTATAGTCTGATTATAATTAAATTAACAAAATTTAATTAATTAAACTTATTTCATTAATTAAAGTTTTTAATTTAAAAAAACAAAAAACTCTATGTTATATAATTAAATTAATTAATTTAATTTAATTATTTAAAAATTAAAAAACAAAAAAAAAAAATTATAAGTTCAAAATAAAAACTGGCGGACAAATATACACCCCCACAAACCTGTTCAATGTCATCAATGACAATGGTCGATTTCAACAAAAAAGAAATTGATATGGAGAATAGGATTACTAGCCACTCCGATGATTTCAACCAAAAATTAGTCGATCTCGAGAGTAAGGTTATCGACCACTCTGACGATATCAAGAAGCTTCAGGATACGACAAATAGAATAGAACTACAACTCGGGCAGAACCATATCAAATCCAAAATGAATCATAATCAGACTATGCCATTGCTGAGCATTTTGTGTGATAGGATGAAGGTTGCACCCAAAAAACTACTCCAAGATGATGGAGGTAATCAACAGCACAATTCATCAGATTCAACAAATTCAGCAGATTCTCATGAAAAAGCAGAGTCTCCAAAAAAAATCATCCACGCACCATCAAAGAAATAGTAACGCGACTTTTTCAAATAAGCAGCCCTAGAATACATTCACCAATCAATACCCTTTTTTTGCTCCATCGTTAGCGACGTATCAGCGAAAGGCAAAAATTGAGCTGCCCAAATTCGATGGTAACGAAAAATGCAACGTTGCGTGGCTTAATAAAGTAGAAGAATACTTCGAGATTTATGACATCAACAATGATGACAAAAAGATCAGGCACGCTTCCATGAAAATGGAAGGAGAAGCATATAATTGGTATATGTGGTGGAAGAAGACGACAATCACCATCAGTTGGAGAAAATTTAAGGATGCATTCTTTAAAAGATTCCAAGGTGTAAAGGAAGAAGAGTTCTTTTCAACACTCATCAGATTACGACAAAAAGGAAATGTGGATGAGTACACTCGAGAATGGGAGACCTTAGCAACACGAGTACTTGGGTTATTAGAATCTCGTCTAATTCAATCATACATCTCCAGACTTAAAACTCATCTACGAGTAGAACTTGAGCTTCATGACATTACGTCAATAGAAGTAGCAAGACAAAAAGCAAAAGCTGCTGAAAAGAAATTTGAACAAATGTTGTGGTCAAAACCGGAAAAGGTATATTCGAGACGAAGAATGCCCCAGTCTGGGAATACAGATAATACAAGATATGTTCCACCACATCTTCGTGAAGACAAAAAATCTAATGTGGAAATACAAAGGATAAAAGAAGGCAAATGCAAATGTTGTGGCACGAAGTGGGACCCTAAACATAAGTGTGCAAAAGGAAAAGAATCAAAGAACCTATATAACTGTGAAGCAACTAATGATTCAAATAGTGATGATTCAGACATAGAAGAAATAGAAGATGCCCCAGAATTCTCTCCAGAATTAGATGACGGAAGTATTCTGCAAGTGTCACTATCAGCTATGACAGGTATATCACAACCCCAGACTCTAAAATTGAAAGGACATATAAAGAAGAACAACGTAGTGGTTCTCATCGACTCTGGTAGCACCCACAATTTTTTAGATGCAACCATGGCAAAGAGACTCAACATTTTCTCATTTCCCTTACCCAACATGAAGGTGATGGTAGCCGACGGTAAGAAGATCGAAAAGGTAGGGAAATGCCATAAGGTCAAATTGCAGATTCAAGACTTTAATTTAGAATCCCCGTTCTTCACTGTACCATTAGGTGGAGTAGATTTGGTCTTAGGTATCCAATGGCTACGAACTCTAGGCACTTATTCTACCAACCATCAAGTATAGTTCATAAGCTTTAACTAGGAAGGGCAAAAGTAAAAGTTATACGGATCCCAAGCACCAGAGAATCAAATCGTATCGTCATCTCAGATGATGAAGATGATTTGAAAAGGAGCACCAGCTTATCTCGTACAATGTCACCAATTAGAAATGTTATCTGCAAACATGATCAGCAAAGAGTCACCGAGATACAAGATCTAATTCAGAAGCATGAAAAGGTATTCAAAGACCTGCCTATGAAAATGCCTCCTAATAGGGAGCATACAATACAAGTCAAAGTAGGGTCAGACCCAATCAACATCAAACCATATCGATATCCACATCACCAAAAGACGGAAACTAAGAGATTAATCCAAGACCTTTTAAAGTGTGGGATCATTTCGAAAAGTAAGAGTCCGTATGCTACTCCAGTGGTATTGGTAAGGAAGAAGGGTTCATTTAGGCTATGCATTGACTATAGAGGATTAAACAAAATAACGCTTAAAAACAAATTCCCAATTCCCTTTATCGACGAAATTTTGGATGAACTACATGGCGCAAAATACTTCTCAAAATTGGACTTAAGGCCAGGCTATTACCAAATCAGAATCAGGTTGGAAGACATACCAAAGACGGCGTTCCGAACACACAAAGGTCACTATGAATTTAAAGTAATGCACTTTGGGTTAACCAATGCACCAACAACATTCCAAGCCACTATGAGCAAGTTATTCCATCCATATCTTAGGAAGTTTGTATTAGTATTCTTTGATGATATTTTAATTTACAATAAAACTTAGAAGGAGCACTTACAACATCTAGATAAAGTTCTTACACTACTGAAAGAGCATCAGTTCTACACACACAAAAAAAAAATCCAAATGCACCTTTGGAAAGAAGTAGAATATCTCGAGCACATTATATCTCATGAAGGCGTAAAAGTGGACCCTAATAAAATGAAAGCTATAAAGGAATGGACCAAACCGATTAATATATCAAAGCTAAGAGGGTTCTTAGTATTGACTGGATATTACCCAATATTTATTAAAAACTATGCAAATATAACTGCACCTCTAACAAACCTTTTAAAGAAGAATTCATTTCAATGGCATGAGGAAGTAGGAAGGTGTTTTGAAGAACTGAAGGAAGTTATGTCTAATGCCCCAGTATTGGCAACTCCAGATTTCTCTAAACCATTTATCATCGAGTGTGATGCTTCCGGATTCAGTATAGGCGCAGTGTTAATGCAAGAAGGGCATCCAATAGCTTTTGAAAGCAATAAAAGAGAACGTCTTAAGTCCACACACAACAAGGAAATGCTCACTATTTTGCACACATTGGATAAGTGGAGACAATATTTTTTGGGAAGTAAGTTCTCCATTCGAACAGACCATAATAGTCTCCAACACCTCTTTTAACAAAAAACAGTTTCCAAAGAACAACAAAAATGGATTTTAAAAATGTCGCCTTTCACATGGAGATACTACATAAAAGGGGAAAAGACAATGTAGTAGCGGATGCCCTATCTAGGAAAGATGAAGAACCAAAACTACTTGCAGTCTCAGTTGTTGTTCCTGAATGGCTTAATGAGATTCGAAGTGAGTATGCTAAGGATCCTAAAATAACTACGATAATTAATAACCTTCCAGCAACTCAAAATTTGAACGGAAGAACGACATTCTATGGTACAAGGGAAGAATCTATTTGAATTCAAACTCCAAGTTTAAATCCAAGATACTCAAGGAGTCACATGATTCACTATCAGTCGGACATGTACGATTCTTTAAAACTTACTACAATGCACGTCAATCATTTTTTTGGAAGGGGATGAGTTGAGATATTCAGAAGTATGTAGCGGAGTGTGATAAATGTCAAAGAAATAAAAGTGAAAATATTATGACACCTGGATTACTTCACCCCTTAAACATTCCGAATCAGAAATGGGAAGAGATATCAATGGACTTTATTGAGGGATTACCTGTATCTGAAGGCAAGGATAAGATATTCGTAATAGTCGACAAACTCACCAAATATGCTCACTTTATTACAATGAAGAAATCAGACTCAGCTAAACAAATCGTTGAGATATTCTGCAGAAGTATTTATAGATTACATGGTTTTCCGAAATTCAATGGGACTGATAGAGATGCCAAATTTAAGGGTAATTTTTGGAAAGAGTTGTTCATCCATATAGGAACCTACCTAAATATGGGTTCCGCTTACCACCCTCAAACGGATGGAGAAACAGAGGTTGTCAATAAATGTTTGGAAGCCTACCTACGTTGTTACGCTACAGAAAAACAAAATAAGTGGGCTCAATGGTTGCATCTTGCTGAATGGTGCTATAATTCTACTTATCATACGTCAGCAAAAATGACTCCATTCCAAGCTTTGTATGTGTACAAACCTCCAAAATGGAAGGATCTAGCTACCATCTAGACAAATCTACCTGCTATTAAAAGCCAACTAGAAGAAACCCAAAAAATCGCCCAAACCCTAAAGGAAAACTTGAATAATGCAAGGAACTGTATGAAGCAACAAGCAGACCGAAACAGAACCGAAAGAGAATTTGAAGTCGGAGAATGGGTATTTGTCAAGCTCAAGCCATACAAACAATTGTCCTTGAAAGAAAAAGGAAAAAATAATTTGGCACCGAAGTTCTATGGACCATATCAGATAAATAAAAAGATCGGCCAAGTTGCATATAGTTTAAGCCTTCCGGAGAAAAGTCGTGTTCACAACGTCTTCCATGTCTCTTGCCTTAAAAGGGCATTGGGCGACCATCAATCAGCACAAACAACGCTTCCATCCCTAGATGACGAAGGAAGGGTCATTTTAGAACCAGAAGGTATCATATCTAACAGAGAAAGAAAGCTTTGATCTCGTGTAATCAAGGAATACTTGATCAAGTGGAAGGACTTACCAGAAGAAGAAGCTTCTTGGGGGACTGAAGCATTTCGTCAACAACATCCGTCATTACGTATGCATTGAGGACAAAGCATTTTTTGGGAGGAACGCAATGTTATATAAAAATTAGTTAGTTAAGTAGTTGTTAAGCAAAGGGCATGAGCAAAGATCATGCCCATTCACCAAGAGGCACCCAAGGCGATATAAAGCCAGGGACCTCCCTCAATTTGTAATCATCTTCTATCTTTTTAATAATAATAAATATGAATTTGTTGAATAATCAATGTTAATTGTGCGAGAGCTTCACATCATTACTTCTTAATGAGAACAAAACCCAACATTTATGGTGCACACTTGACCTTAAATAAACCCTTCATCTTAGATACCCCCTCTACACTAGGGCCCAGGACACAAGATGTGCATCCTCAATATAAGTGAAGTATCAAAATGTAGGACTGAACAGAACCAACAGGTAGCCAACTACATAAACTATAATGCAGGCCAATACTAATGTCTGCATACTTTGGCTATGACAACACTAATATATGTGCATTTCTTATCTACCCAATTGTCATCATCTATGTTAAAGGTCAAATATTTTTTTCCTCTTCTTAAGGCTTTGTTAATAGCCCATTATCATATGGTTGTAACATTTGAATATTTTCAAAACTTTGGATGCCCATGATATGAGGTTCCACCTCGTGATTCTATTGCTCATCCCTTGTAGTTGTTTGGATGGATTGAGGGAACATGTGTTAATTTGGGGTAGCATCAGATGTGCTCTAGCCACGAAAATTGGTGGAGAGGCTAAGGAACATGAGATCTTCAATACCCAGAAAGGGTTTGGGTAGATTCTAAACAGTTTGGGAGATATTAAAATAATTAATATTTTTAATGGAGTCCCTATGTCTAAACTTAGGGAAAATAAAATATTAATGTGTATTAATATAAAATTGTGTTAGAATGGTCCAAAAGTCATGGATCAAGCCAGATCTAATCTTAGCGGTTGATTAGGGACTTAATCTCAGTCGTTGATTTGTTAACGAGAAAAGTATAAGAGGAGGCTTGAGGGTCAGTTGGAGAACACACTGAGGAAGACCAATCAGTTCAATTTGGAGAACGGGGTTAGCTGAGAAATTGAACCAGTGATCTGGTGAGCAGTCAGGAGGCAACAAGTACGGAGCAGAGAGGCGAGATCAGCCACTAGAGATCAGTGCTTAGAGATCAGCGCTAAGGAAGGAGAGGCAGATGCAGGGCTTTTCAGGTAGACGCAGAGGCAGCAGAAGACTGCGCAGTCAATTGTTGGGCCTGCGTGAGTGACGCAGAGAGGCCCAGGGCTAACACAATCAAGCAGGGGCTGATGCAAAGGGTTTGAGAGCCACGCAGAGGTCAGTCGGGTTGAAGCTGGGATTGGGAGAAGTGCTAGAGAATTATTTCTCTCTGTGGGGAAGCTAATTTGGCACCCTGTTGTACAGAAGAATTGTTGAATAATAAAATCCTCCCTTGCTGCACCGGTTTTCCCACATTGGGTTTTTCCGGGGACTATTGTCCAAAATATCTGTGTCAATGTGTTAATGCTTGTGCATATGTTTGTTTCTGTATTACGGTGTGATATCTGCAGCAGTATTTATTTAAATGTTTATTGAAGTAATTTCATAAATAGCTTATTGTGGAATAAGTAGGAAAAATAAATCAGTTGCTGCAGTGATAGAATTTTCACACGGTACAAGAGCAAGTAATCAGAGATAGAAAGGGTAAATCAGTTATGGGTCGAGACCACGAAGCAGAGGCATCCACGTCAAGGGACTCACATAGATTTTCAGAAGATTGCACAAGAGAAAGAGATTTCGATTTCTCTATGTTGGCTTCCAGGATGGAAGAAGTGGTGTGTATGACTAGTGCTGCATCATCAGAAGTATGGTATATAGACAGTGGAGCTTCGTGGCATATGACGGGAATCAAGGAGTGTTTCTCAGAATATCGAGAAGAGAAGATGAAATTTCAAATCACCATGGGGAACAAGGCAAAGTGTACTCCAAAAGGGAAGGTTACCATAGTTTTTCAAACAGAATCAAGAGAACGGTTTCATGCCACAAATGTACTGCATGTACCAAGATTGGGGATGAACTTACTTTCTGTGTCGCAACTACAAGGCAAGGGCTATGATGTCTACTTCATCAAGGAGAACGTATACGTCAAACACTCGAGCTGGAAAAAGAAAGTGCAAATTGGGATCAAAAGTAATCGGTTGTATAGATTGCAACTAGAATCACCAATGGCACTAATAGGCAGTCATGGAGACAAGGACTTCAACGAACTATGGCACAGAAGAATGGGTCACTTGCACCATGGAGCTCTGAGAATTCTCAGGAGCACTGTAACAGGAGTTTTGGATCTGAGTACGGAACGAGATGATGTACACAAGAGATGTGTTCTAGGAAAGTATGCCAAGGCAACATTTCCTAGGAGCAAACACAGGACAAGAGTGTACTAGGATTGATACACTCTAATATCTGCAGACCTATGTCCGTCAAACCTCTCAGTGGTGCCGAGTATTTCCTTACCTTCATTGATGGCCACTCAAGGAAAACTTGGATTTATTTTCTGAAAACCAAGGATTAGGTATTATGTCGATTCAAGGAATTCGAGGCTCTAGTGGAGAATTTGACTGGGAAGAAAATAAAAATTTTGCGCTCAGATAATGGTGGAGAATATGTCGATCACTGATTTTTGCACTAAGCAAGGCATCAGATGAGAGTGGACAGCTCCATATAATCCGGAGCAGAATGGGGTAGCAGAAAGAAAGAATAGGACTATTGTAGAAGCATCTAGGGCCATGATGTATGATTAGGATATGCCAAAATTCCTGTCGGTAGGATCATGCAACACAACAGTCTATGTTCAAAACAAGACTCCTCATGGGGCAGTGGACAAGATTACTCCAAAGAAAGTCTTCACAGGGAAGACACCTGAAGTTAGTCATTTCAGGATATATGGGAGTCTAGCATATTGTCGCATACCCGAAGAAAAGAGGAAGAAGTTGGATCAGACTACAGAAAAGGGATATCTGGTAGGATATAGCGAGAACGCCAAGGCGTACAGAGTCTATCTTCTGGGGAGCGGGAAGGTAGTAGTACGACAAGATGTAAGTTCATGGAGGGCAAGACTTTCAAAAGATCTCGCGAGATGCCTTCCGAGGAGCAGTCGAAAGATGAGCCGTTGGTTAAGCCTCTTCAACCAACAGAAGTAAAGAATTCCTCCTCGGGACAGGAAGATTCTCAGGATGAGGATGAGGAGGAGAAGCGAACAGAAGCAACTGCTGGCAGAGGAAGAACTAGCAGGGAACTTCGTCAAATTCAGGGAGATGCAGAGGACTTCATCGGTGTGCCAAGAAACAATAAGAGGGAGAGAAAACAGCCAGATAGATATCAGGCATTAGTACCTCAAGATGGAGAGCTTGCCAACTTCAAGGAGGTAGCTCAACATTAGGTTTGGCTAGATGCAATGGTAGAGGAATACAACTCCATAATGGTAAATGATGTCTAGGAGGTGGTGCCAAGACCTCAAGACAGATCAGTGGTAGGTTCAAGATGGATCTACAAGATCAAATACGTTGTAGACGCCAATGTTGAGAAATACAAGGCCAGGTTTGTGGCAAAGGGATATGCTCAAAAGGACAGGATTGGCTATGAGGAGACCTTCGCCCCAGTAGCCAGGTATACATCTATTAGGACTGTGATATCTCTTGCAACCCAGATGGGATGGGTGATCCATCAGATGGATGTCAAAACAGAATTTCTAAACGGGGTAATAGAAGAGGAGGTATACATTGAACAACCAGAGGGATTTGAAAATCATGAGAAGTCATGTCATGTATGCAGATTGAAGAAAGCCTTGTATGGGCTGAAACAAGCACCGAGAGCATGGTATGGTCGAATAGATGGCTACTTGCAGAAGATGGGGTATGTCAAGAGTGACGCGGATCCGAATCTCTACTATCTGGTTGTAGAGAACAAGCCGCTAATCTTAGTATTGTATTTGGATGATCTCTTTCTGACAGGATCATCCAGACTCATTGGGGACTATAAGAAGAATCTAGCCACGGAATTCAATATGAAGGATTTGGGACAAATGAACTACTTCCTAGGGTTGGAAGTTTGGCAGCAAAAGGGAGATATCTTCCTTGGGCAAGGGAAGTATACTATAGAAATCCTGAAAAGATTCGGGATGGAGGACTGTAGACCTATGGCTATGCCAATGATCACCAACTAGAAGAAGATTGATGCATCAAAAGACAAGGATGTCGATCCCACCCTATACAGGCAGCTCATAGGGTCCGTGATGTATTTGGTCAATACCATGCCAGACATTTGCTACTCTGTCAACACCCTCAGTCAGTTCATGGTGGAACCGAAGAAAGCACACTGGGCAACAGCGAAACATGTTCTCAGGTATTTACAGGTAAAAGACAATTATGGACTCTTGCACACCAAGAATAAGGATATCAAATTGAGTGGATTTACTGATGCAGATTGGGCAGCATGTTCAGTGGATTAGAAAAGTACCTTTGGGTACTGTTTCAACATTGGATCAGGAATGACCTCCTAGTGCAATAGGAAACAAAAGTTCGTGGCTCTAAGCTCATCTAAGGCAGAATATATGGTGGCAAGCACAGCTTCGTGCGAGGCCATATGGCTTAGAAAACTGCTTGTGAACCTATTCAAAAGGAATATGGAGGCGACCAGGATCATGTGTGATAATCTGAGTTGCATCAAGCTCTCTAAGAATCTAGTGTTTCATGATAGGTCTAAGCATATAGATATCCGGTGTCACTTTGTCAGGGACTGTGTCCAATGACGAGTTGTATAGTTGAGCTACACTCCTACAGGAGAACAGGTGGCAAACATCCTCACCAAGGCCCTTGGAAGGATAAAATTTGACTACTTCAAGGAAAAGATGGGAATGGTAAAGAACCCGTTTCAGTAGCAGAAATGGGAGTGATAACTACAAGCATGCAGAGGGAGTTGCAGTGCGGATGTAGTGTTGGGAGAAAGGACCAGCAACAGCACGGATGTAGAGGGAGTTGTCGTACAGATGCAGCAGTGGCAGTAGCAGAGCCATGGGCAGCAATACAAGATGCAGAAATGCATAGGATGTTGGGCAGGGAGGCTTAACATTAGCACAGGGACCGATGCCGGATGATAGGGTGATACTCAATGAGGAGTATTACCAAAGCACAGTTCTTGCTAAGAGGGAGTGTTGATTTGGGGTAGCATCGGATGTGCTCTAGCCACGAAAATTGGTGGAAAGGCTAAAGCACATGAGATCTCCAATACCCAGAAAGGGTTTGGGCAAATTCTAAACAGTTTGAGAGATATTAAAATAATTAATATTTTTAATGGAGTCCCTAAGTCTAAACATAGGGAAAATAAAATATTAATGTGTATTAATATAAAATTGTGCTAGAATGGTCCAAAAGTCATGGATCAAGCCAAATCTAATCTTAGCCGTTGATTAGGGACTTAATATCGATCATTGATTTGTCAACGAGAAAATTATAAGAGGAGGCTTGAGGGTCACTTGGAGAACACACTGAGGGAGACCAGTCAATTCAATTTCTGGAGCGGGGTTAGCTGAGAAATTGAACCAGTGGTCTGGTGAGAAGTCAGGAGGCAGCAAGTACAGAGCAAAGAGGCGGGATCAGCCACTGGAGATCAGTGTTGAGGCAGGAGAGGAAGACGCAGAGGCAGTAGAAGATTGCCCAATCAATTGATGGGCCCGCGTGAGTCACACAGTGAGTCAAGCAGGCACTGACGCAGAGGGTTTGAGAGCCATGAAGAGGTCAGTCGGGCTAACGCTGTGATTGGGAGAAATGTTGGAGAATTATTTCTCTCTGTGAGGAAGCCAGTTTAGCACCCTGTTGTACAGAAGAATTGTTGAATAATAAAATCCTCCCTTGCTGCACCGGTTTTCCCGCATTGGGTTTTTCCGAGGACTGTTGTCCAAAATATGTGTCAATGTGTTAATTCTTGTGCATATGTTTGTTTCTGTATTACGATGTGAAATCTGCAGCAGTATTTATTTTAATGTTTATTGAAGTAATGTCATAAATAACTTATTGTGGAATAAGTAGGAAATATAAATCAGTTGCTGCAGTGATAGAATTTTCACAACATGCTCTCTTCCTTTGCTTGGAGATGTTACTTCTTCGTTGAGTTGATGTTTTCGGTTGGAGAGGATTCACTCTTTTCTTTGATGGATGGTCTTGGTTGTGGGCGCTACTTTCAGGCCTTTCGATCACTTTCTTGACATATGGATGCTTGTTACTTCATGTGTTATCTTCTTCATGGCGTATCCTAATGATTAGGTATGTTGACATTGTGAGGTTGGTTTGTCACTAGGAGGGGGTGTTCTACATGTTTCTCATGTTTCAATCTGTGAACGGTGCATACTTAATGATTGAATGGGGTTAGCACTTTCTTATTTCTTTCTTTCCTATGTTGTTGGTATTGTGTGGTGATGCATGTTGCCTTGTCGTGAATTTCCAAGGAGACATACAATCTGATATAAGCCATCACCTAGGCAAAATGTGTTTGACGATGTTAGTACCTGTTATGAATATAATTCATAACAAAATAAAATAAATATAAATAATGTAAATGAAAAAATAATCAAATAATGATTATGAATAGTCATCAAGTTAAGTGAAAAGGCATGTCTAAATGTTGATTTGGGGTAGCATGAGATGTGCTCTAGGCCTCAACTTTTGCAAGGAGGCTTGGGTACATGTATTCCAAAGAACTCAGAAAAAGTTTTGGGAAATTCCACCCAAAGAGAGTTTTATTAAAATAATTAATATTTTTTAATGGGACCCTAAGTCTAAACTTAGGAAAATAAAAATATTAATGGGTATTAATCTAAATGTGGGTGTAACTTCTAGAAGAAGAAGAGGATCAAGCTAAAATGATCTTAACCATTGATTAGCTTTTTATTTGGGTCACTGAATGTCAACGAGAAAATTATTTAAGGAAGCTTGAAGGTCATTTGGAAAACACACCGGGAGATCAAGACATCGAATTTCTGAAGTAAGAAGTTCTCAAGAGGAAATTCTGATCGAGAAGATTTCTTGTAGCGAGGGGCATGGATAGCATCCAGAGAGAGAGAGATTTTCTCAGCCGAAGAATCATCAGCAGAGAGAGGCAGAGAGTGGTCCAGCAGCTCTCACGCAGAGGCTGATGCAGGGCCACGCAGAGGCAATGCAGAGGGTGAGAGTCCAAAATTTTGTTGGGCAAAGTCGTTTTCAAAAGCAGAGAGCCAGGGTGTGAGACCGAGAGGCTGAGAGAAGACACTTTGGGGAGCAAATCGATCAGCATGCTGGGTGATGCAGTGTCTAGAGGGGTTGACCCAGGGACTGCGTGAGGACTGTGCAGAGGCAGCGCAGAGCCTGCCAAAGGCACCTCATCCAATGACCGGATCAGCCGGGATTTTTCTCAATGATTGTGTGAGGTAATCTCACAAATCTTTCTGCCAATATTTCTCTCTGTAACCCATGAGGTATTTATAGATGTATTCAAAAATTACTACTGCTAAATTATAATAAACCCTCAGAGCTATTGCACCGGTTTTCCCGTATTGGTTTTTTTAGGGATATTTGTCCAAAAACAACAGTGTTAATTGTGTTGTATTTTCTTTCTTGCTCAGTCTCTTGTCTCTGCATAATATTTAATTAAGTGAAGGCTGCAGTGTATATGTTTCGGTATTTGCCATAGGAAACTGCAAATAATTCGGTTGATTAATTTAACAAATAGAAGAAACATTATCAGTTGTTGCAGTAGGAATTCCGGTTGAAGATTTTTCACATGGTATCAGAGCTGCAAGTGAAGCAAGGAGAGTAGAGTCGATAGATTCAGCGCTGAGCAAAAGAGGGAAATCGAAAAGTTGCAGGAGGCGCAATTCGAAACTCGAGAGGGTTTGCATAGTTCTTAGTGAGAGGGCTGAAATGTCGAGGCAATCTCTCTTCGAGTGAGTCAACAGAGAGAAGGGCTTCCAGATCAAATTTTTGTCGGGGCAGAGGGAGCAGCGCAGAAGCCCCAATGTCAGGAGAGTTGGCGGGACCCAGATTTTCCTGCAGGCAGTATGTGGGGCAGAAAATCGTCAGAAAAGAGAGGATAAGCACAGTTGAGGATATTTCTTCCTCAGAAAATTCCTAACCAAGGAATTTTCACGAGCTGAGCAGCAACAAGGGGCAGCAATTTTACTATCTCTAGCAAGGAGTGTGTAGGCTAGCCAAGCAGCACCACAGAGGAGAGAGGAGGTCATTCGACTGTATATTTTTGGCAGAAATTGCAACCAGTGGCTTGAGGGATCAGGACAGGTTGGACGGAGCATCCAACTATGTCATCTAGAAGGCGAGAATGTCATTCCTTCTAGATGAGCATGCCCTCAAGACATATGCCAACGGAGTGGTGGTTGTGCCTCTAGATGCAGTTCCGTTGAAAAAGTACCAATTAGAAATGGCAAAGGCCAAGAGGATGATCCTTGATGGAGTAAAGGATCACGTAGTGTGTCATGCCACTAGCAAAGGGACTGTTAAGGAGATGTGGCATGCCTTGGCAACGCTATATCAAGGATCTTCTGAGCAGCGGAAGATGTACTTGGAGCAGAAGCTGAGATCTGCTCAGATGCAGAAGGGGGAGCGTGTGGATCCATTCCTCATGAAGCTTAAGGAGACCCGTGATGAATTGTCTGTTGCGGGGCATACACCTCAAGATTCAGAGTTGGTTAGATTGACCCTCAATTTTGTCTCAAATGAGTGGCAAGTCTTTGTCCAGTGTATCCTGGGCAGAGAAGCCTTGCAGAATTGGGATGAGAAGTGGGTAGCTCTAAGACAAAAGGAGTTGAGGAGAGACTTAGTCAAGGTTAACCTTGACAAATGCAGCAGCAGTGGGTCGAAGCCCATGGAGGAGGATAATGCAGCCCTTGCAGCGAAGGGACAACAGGAGCAGCGGAGACGTAAGAAGGACGTCTCGAAGATCAAGTGTTTCAGGTGTGGTGAGATGGGTCACTACGCTACCTAGTGTCCTCTCAAGAAGAAGGACAAGGATGAGAAGCATGATCCGAAGGTTGCGCCCACGAAGATCGAAGAGGATGGTTCGCCATGAAAGCGGAGATACCTCCAGGAGGGAGGTGGGCTGATTTGGAGTTGTAGTTTGAAAGAGTTACACATCGGCAAGATCCTTGAGGAGCCCACCTCCAGGATCATTTCCTTGCTACGGAAGCCCAGATCAGAAATAGTAGGATGGACTAGTGTCGGAAGGTGCCAAGGAGTGTCGGAGAAACAATTGCAGTGGTTAGGAGCGTCAGAGTCTGAGCAGCGTAGAGTAGAGTTGGCAGCAGTGCGGATGGCACAGAGCAAAGGTCAGTAGCATCACAGTAGATCCAAAGGGTCAGCGCAAAGTCTAGCAGCAGAAAGACTTCAGCATTCACGTGGTATCATATTGAACATAGTTAGTTCAGTAATTTTGGGTGTTTTCCGTTGTTGATGAACAAGTAGCAACAGTTTGCAATGCAGTGGCAGTTGGCAGTAGCAGTGCTAGCAGCAGCACAGATGCAGCACTTGAGAAGCAGTTGTAGTACGGATGCAGTGTTGATAGTGGTATTGTCAGCAGCAACAGCGTAGTAGTTGGTAGACAACATGTCAGACATCAGTAGCGCAAAGAAAGATGCTTCAGAGTCAAAGTAGTACGCAACAGCATATTGCTAGAGCACATTTCTTGCTAAGAGGGAGTGTTGATTTGGGGTAGCATCAGATGTGCTCTAGGCCTCAAATTTTGCAGGGAGGCTTGGGCACATGTATTCCAAAGAACCCTGAAAGCGTTTTGGGAAATTCCACCCAGAGACAGTTTTATTAAAATAATTAATATTTTTTAATGGGACCCTAAGTCTAAACTTAGGAAATTAAAAATATTAATGGGTATTAAACTAATTGTGGGTGTAACTTCTAGAAGAAGACAAAGATCAAGCTAAAATCATCATAGCCATTCATTAGCTTTTAATTTGAGTCGTTGAATGGCAACAAGAAGATTATTTAAGAAAGCTTGAGGGTCATTTGGAAAACACACTGAGAGATCAAGAGATTGAATTTCTGAAGTGAGAAGTTCATAGGAGGAAATTTTGATCGAGGAGATTTCTTGCAACGAGGGGTAGGGCAGCATCTAGAGAGAGAGAGATTTTCTCAACCAGAGAATCATCAACAGAGAGAGAGGCAGAGAGTGATCCAGCAGCTCTCACACAGAGGCTGACGCAGTGCCACGCAAAGGCAGCGCAGAGGGTGAGAGAGAGTCCGAAATTTTGTTGGGTATAGTCAGTTTCAAAAGCCGGGAGTCGGGGTGCGAGACCAAAATGCTGAGAGCAGAGACTCTGGGGAGCAAATCGATCAGCAGGTTGGGTGACGCAGTGTCTAGAGGGGTTGATGCAGGGACCGCATGATGACTGTGCAAACGCAGTGTAGGGCCTGCCAGAGGCACCTCATCTAGTGACTAGATCAGCCGGGATTTTTCTCAATGATTGTGTGAGGTAATCTCACAAATCTTTCTGCCATTATTTCTCACTGTAATTGAATAACCCGTGAGGTACTCAGAGATGTATTTAGAATTTTCTGCTGCTTAATAATAATAAACCCTAGAGTTGTTGCATCGGTTTTCCTGTATTGGCTTTTTCCAAGGACATTTGTCCAAAAACAACGATGTCAATTGCGTTGTATTTTATTTCTTGCTCAATCTCTTGTTTCCGCATAATATTTAATTAAGTGAAGGTTGCAATGTATATGTTAGGATATTTATCATCGGAAACTACAAATAATTTGGTTGATTAATTTAACAAATTGAAGAAATATTATCAGTTGTTGCAGTAGGGATCCCAATTGAGGAATTTTCACATAAAAGACATGCCCAATCGTGAAGGGACACATGCCTAGTATATATGCGGGTCTTCATTATAACATTCTACATCACTTGTACATTTTATATATTAATAAATTATTATTACAATACCTTTTGTGTATTTTAACATTTAAAGTCAACAAGCTATAAGTTTTGTTGCTTCAATAGTATCGGAGCCATGTCGCACAATATAACCATGCGAGTCTTTGAACGTTTTTCGTCGCACAATATAACCATTCGAGTCTTTGAACGTTCTTCATCGCACAATATGTCGTTAAGTTTTCACCCTGAATGTGTTTAGGAGTTTAGTAAAATTCAAGAAAAGCTTCAACAATGGGAAAAATCATATGCAAAAGTTACAGCACGTCTAAAGGAAATCGCTAATAAGGAAGATGATGGTGATAGTGTTAAATTGGAAACTAGGGACAAACTCCATGTAGTTCATCTTATTTATGGTAGCTGATATTTTTCTTGGATCCCTTTCATCGAGAGGTGTAAGATTGATCTAAAGATCATCCGATTCCGATAAGTATTCATGGAGATATGAATTTATTTGTGTTATAAGACAATTCGTCAAGGTCGGCCAGCAACCAAATAAACCCCACAAGTGCTCAACGTTTTAGTATAAAAGGAGATGACTTGAGAGTCATTTCTCACACACACTTCTATCTTGATTTCTCTCCACTTGTCTTGGGTTTTAGTGGAAGGGAAATCTAGGAGTGGAAGCCCTAGACGTTGGAGGAAAAAAGACTAAGGGAGCTGCCCTAGAGGAGACGCCCTAGCCTAGACGGTGTCAAAGAAGAAGTAAAAAACGTTGTCAAGGAAGCATGCCCTAGCTGCAGTCTTGGAGGAATCTTATCACAGCTAAGAGAGGCCCTAACGCTGTCCAAAAGGCAGCCCTAGACGCAGTCTAAGAGCAGCCCTAAACGTCGTCCAAAATGCAGCCCTAGATTCAGTCTAAGAGAGAGGCCCTAACATTGTCCAAACTGCAACCCTAGAAGCAGTCTAAGAGAAGCCCTAAATGTAGTCTAAAGGGCAGCCCTAAATGTTGTCTAAAGGCAGCCCTAACGTAGTCTAAAGGGAGCCCTAACACTAACCTATGGTGCCCTAGATGCAGGTCTAATACAGCTGAAAAGGTGGGTTGTAGGTGACCCTCAAAACAGGGACAGCATGAGAGTTTGAGGACTCAAACATGCCCAGGACAGCAATGCTAATAATTGGGACAACAGCAAGACATGGTGCTACAATAGCAATTGGGACCGCAGCAAGACATGGTGTTGCAATAGCAATTGGGACAGCAATAACAGTGATTGGACAGCAATGACAGTGATGGGTCAGTAGCATACTATTATGGGAAAGCAATGACAGTGATGGGACAGCAGCATACTATGATGGGACAGCAATGACATTGATGGGACAACAACATACTACGATGGGACAGCAACAAAAATAATTGGGACAGCAGCAAGACATGGTGCTGCAATAGAAATTGGGACAGCAGCAAGACATGGGGCCGCAATGGCAATTGGGACAGCAGCAACACATGATGCTGCAATGGCAATTGGGACAGCAGTGAGAGTGATGGGACAGCAGCATACGATTATGAGACACCAATGACAGTGATGGGATAGTAGCATGCTATGATGGGACAGCAATGACATTGATGGGACAACAGCATACTATGATGGGACAGCAACAAAAACAATGGGACAGCAAGCTAACATGGAATGGCTATGTCACTAATAGTGGGACAACCGTATGCAACATAGGACAGCAGTAGCTATCATGGTGAAACAATGGCACATGGGACAGCAGTGCAGCATAAGGTACAACAGTATGATATATACAGCATGGTCATGAGGTCCAACATTGGGATGATGGGTGCAGCATGATGAAGAGATGAAGCACAATGATAGGTGAAGGAGTCAACTTGGAGAATCAGATGAAGCAGCATGTCTTCAACTGATCTCATGTATCATCTTCTTAGAGATGATCTATGCTCTTATCTAGATAAGTCAAAATGTTGAGTTCTGTTGTAAATGTACTCTCTCTCTCTGTTGAACTATTGAAGAACATATAAGAATAATTGATCAAGGGTTTCCCCACATTGGGGTTTGTCCCTGGCTAGAGCCACATCTTGTGTCCTCTTGTCTTGGCTTGTCTTCTGCGATTTATGTTTATGTTACATCTGCAGTTTACTTTAATGCTGATGTGATTGCTAATCTGGAAAAGATATTCAGCTAACTGTGAAAATTGAAATAAATTGCTCTAAGCATAGAACATACCTAAAATTAACATGGTATCAGAGCTGAGGTGAAGACAATGCCCAAGCTAGAGTGAAAGAGCAATCACCGAAGACAGTTAGGAAAGGACAAAAGGATCAATGTGTGCCTCATCCCTCTTCAAATTCACCGAGGGTGAAATTGAAGCAGAGAATATTATTAGAATGGCGCAGCGGAATATGGCCTACCTAAAGATCACTTCATTGGGAAGACCGGATCTCAGGGTGGAAGGAAAGGCAGATAACTAGTTCGGCCATTATGCAAAGGAGTGACCGAATGGTAGGGGCACGTCACTTGATGATGATAACAATCATTCCAGGGACATCTTCAATCGTCAGAGGAATGACAAGTAATGCAGGTCATCAAGGAAACGACCACCTCTTCAGAGAAAGCAAGGAACCCCAGGTATGAAGAATCAAATGTTGTTTCTAATAAGATAAAGCAGTGCTATCTTGTATTGGCCCACTCCTTCAGATTCTTTGGGAATCTGGCTTATCAATTATAGTGCTTCAAGGCACTTCATCAAATAGAAGCATGCTCTCTCTAATTTGGTAGAGATGGAAACAATCGTGGGATTATACTTGGAGCTGATGCCACCTATCCCGTTAAGGGTGTAGGAAATGTTACCCCTCAATTGAATGAGGGTAACCCGATTCATTACAAACTCTCTTTTATGTACCTGATCGCAAGAAGAACCTGGTGTCCATTTCGGCAATGGAAGTCAAAGGCTACATGGTGGCATTCATCGATGCAAAGGTACGTGTTTGAAAATGAAATTTTCAAAGATACTTTTTCTCATGGGTTCAGGGTTGGCAATTTGTATCAAGTTGCAGGATGGTCAATTGGGGATCATATCAATTGACATATCTCATTTATAGCACCGGAGGTCTACTTATTATCGGACCCTACCCGATGTGAGTCAAATGGTGACAGGGATGCCTGAATTCAAGAAGTGCATGAAGGTACATGTTCGAGATGTACCGAATGAAAATCTTACAAGGGGATCATTCCCCTCATGTAGCAGGTCCACAAATTTGGAACAACCAGAGGGATTTGAGATTCATGATCAGGAATCTCATGTATGCAGGTGGAAGAAAGCCCTCTATGGCTTGAATCAAAACACCCCAGGCTTAATATGAGAGGATTGATAGCTGTCTGATGAAGCTGAGATTCACTAAAAGTGAAGTCGATCCAAACCATTGTTTGAAGGTTGTGGATAATAGACCTCTCATACCGACACCTTCTAACAAACAACCTATTTCTGACAGGTGCAGACCCTCTCACTTGAGGAAGTAAGAGGGAGTTGGATTCCAGATATGGAATGGTAAACTGCAAGCCCGTGACTACCTCGAGGATCTTAACTTTCAAAAGTTATATGGTGGTGATGCCGGACTAGATTTGGGAAATGCCTCTGAGCTTTATAAACTCATTTGCATTGATGTTCTTAGTGAACTTCCATCCGTATATATGCTTTGCAGTTAGCATGGTGAGCTCATATTTGGTTGAGCCTCACTAGATTAGTGCCAAGAACCGTCTGATATATCTTCAGGGCACAATCTCTTATGGATTGAGATACACTGCCGGAAATATGAAGCTGCATGATTATTCGAATGCTCACTGGGCAAGCAGTGTGGAGGATAGCTAGAGCACTTCCCAGTGTTGGTTCTCTCTGGATTCTGCTTCGATATCATGGATGAGCAGGAAGCAGAAGTCGGTTGATATAAGCACCGCCGAGACCGAATACATAGCTACGAGTATGATCTCGTGTGAAGCTCCCTGGTTGTGGAAGCTCATCATTGACCTGTTTGTACACATGATGAATACCACTCATTATGACAACCGAGGGGAATTTGATTATTGAAGAATCTCGTATTCGATGATTGCTCCAATAGATAGACATCAGATACTACCTTATCTAGGATATGGTAAGTCGATGAGTGAGGAGGCTCCATCGCATTGACACTAATGTACAGGTCACAAACACTTTGTCAAAGCCCCGGGGAAAGGTCATATCTGTGATTTTCCTGAACGACTTGGAGTCGTTGAGAGACCTTCGTATAAGGGTCCTACATGTTGCATGCACTGAGCTCTGGGAGCTCTGGGGGCTTGGGGTACTTACTGGAGTGACATACGACCACAGAGAGACTCACCCTCCCCTGGTGGTGCACTATGTACAGGGTGACAATTTCAACCTTTCCCTGCGATACCTCGTGGCGACTATGGAACAGGATGATTAGTTCTCCTATGGGTCGGGATGATTAGTTCTCCCGTGGCAACTATGGAACAAGATGATTAGTTCTCCTGTGGGTCGAGATGATTAGTTCTCCCATGGCGACTGTGAGCCAGGATGATTAGTTCTCTTGTGGGCCAGGATGATTAGTTCTGCTGTGGCGACCAATGGACAGGATGATTTGTTCTCCTATGGAAAGGATGATTAGTTCTCCTGTCGAGGCATCCTGCCCATGCAGTTTGGGACTCATGTTAAGTACCTCTCATCTGATCAATGAGCAGGGAAATGGGGTTAGGGACCATAGTAGTACTATCGATGGACGCATCGTTGTATCTACCGTACTCCCTATCCTAGGATGACCTCCATTGATCTGGGATCAATGAAACTGATCTGGGATCAGTATGAGTGGTTTGAGACACTCTCTTGTGATATTGATCTAGGATCAATGAAACTGACTTTGGGTCAGTAAGAGTGGTATGACACACTCTCCTCATATGAAACTGACTTCGAGCCAGTAGAGAATGGTATGAGACTGTTGACCTAGGTTGTCATTGATGTCAATATGGCAATATTCTAGATACTAGAGGATGACATGAAGCCAAGGGGAAGCCGAGCAGATCCATGAAGAGACAGGAGCAAGGCCATCAGGATAGCCAAGCCAAGGGGAGTTACCAAAGGAGGCATATCAAAGCATATTGCAAGATATCAGAGCAAGAGAGGCATTCATATATGCAAGGAGGTCTTTGAAAGACACATTGGAGCAAGAGGAGCTACAGGAGGAGCCACATATATATGTAATAGGAGCCATATATATGTAATAGGAGCTATATATATATATATATATATATATATATATATGCCAAAACTGAATTCTCAGAGCTACAGGAGCAAACTGAGCGGGCAGAACAGAGCATATGTATGCTAAACTAGGTTGCACGAAACGGGGAAACGGGTACGAGTTTTCGAAACGGGAAGCGATACGAAACGCGACCTCCCCAAATTTTGGAAACGGGGAAACGCGAATATATATATATATATATATATATTAGGACATTTAAGAAATATGTGCAATCATAAAGCATATATGATACATTCTAGTTTATTACATTATGATAAAATTGTCAATTGTCAATGCATAAACTATAAGTCTCTAAATTTACATCACATTTACTCATGAATGATCACATAATGAAAATAGAAATATCCAAAATCAGCCACGAGAAATTTCTAATTTCTTGTCTCGTGCTTGATTGGGAGTCTCCTCCTACATAGTCGAACGACCTTAGTGCTCTTGATTAAATACAAGTTTCATACCCTAGTACCCTACATGCTCTTCATTATTGGGACTCTCCCCTGCATAGAGGGCTTGGTTCTCTTGATTAAATACAAGTTTCATACCCTAGTGCATGATAAAATCTAATGGAAACATTGCAATCCCCCCAATCCTGAAATCCTGAAAAACAGATAAGTCTTTTGGATTTTGAGTGAGATCTAAAATTCTACTTTCTCCATATGAAATCCAATGAGGGCGAAACCACTCTCAAACATCCTGAGTCATTTCATGGTAATGTTAAAAATTTAAGTAAAAGGATGAAAATGAAAAATAAAGGAGAATATCGCTTTTACTTTAAGAATTTAACATTACCATGAACTGCATATCAACACTAGGGCAAAAGTTCACTTTTATAACACTTTAGACAGGCATCTAGAAGCAACTAGAAGTCACTAGGATAACCTAAAAATAAATTAGAAAACCAATTAAAAAAAATTAATAATAATAATAATAATTTAAAAACACAAATAAAACGCTGAAACGTGAGTCGTACGGCCCTGAAACGCGTTTCAGTCCATACTCGCCACGTTTTAGTTTCGTGAAACGTGGCAGTACGGCCTGAAACGCGTTTCAGGGCCGTACCATACGCGTTTCAGCGTTTCGTACCCGTTTCCGTACGGAAACGCCCCCTTGCCCTATGTTTCCTGCAACATAGATGCAAAGAAGAACAGATCCATGGGAGGCAACACACAGAGCTATAGGAGCTACAGAGGACCATATATATATGCCAAAGAAGAGGAGCACACAGAGAAAATGGAGGAAACAGAGAAACAGAGCCATTGAAGAGCTTATATGCATGCATTTAACAACAGATAGGGCCACAGAGGAAGCAAATAGGGCCACCGGGAGCCATAGAAGAAGCAGATAAGGCCATCGGGAGCCATCAAGAGCCATATATGCCAAAACTCATAAACACATATATAAACAGGGCTATATACACTATCGGTGGCATAAAAGCCATTTATATATATGTTTAACACCATCAGGAGAAGAACTCATATATATATATATACGTTTTCGGGCCCGTAAAAGCCCATGTATGCATGCTTTAACACTATTGCCGGACAGAAAGCCCATATACATAGGCTTAACACCATCGGAGGCGGAAGACTTGGCTCTAGGGCAAATACACTATCGGAGGGAGATTGTGGACTTGAAACTCTATACATGGGAGTGTTGAGTTGTATTGGGTCCGGCACATCGCATCGCTATGAGGGGTCTACGTTAACATCGATCCCTAACCCTGTGCGACTTGCGATCGCCAATAGCGAGTATCGCATCGGCACTTCGAAAGCGGGAGCTACAATATGTCAAGTGGTCCATTGCGATCGCTGATAGTGATATCGCATCGGACCTCCTCCAGGGGCAACTCTCGACTGCGATGCATATCCACGGGGACCCGCCGCATGTTACAATATGACTTAATCTATGATCGCATCTGTCGCATATCGCAAGTTGTAAAGCCTTGCCACATTGGAAGCACCGACTGCGATACGCAGTGGACCCGACGAGCATATTATGGTTTATTACCATATCGCATTCGGTCCATCAAAGCAGTGGAGGATCGATCGTCGGCCATCGACAGAGTCATGGATCCGATATATAAAGGACCCCAGGAGTCACGAATCGCCGATTGCGATTTAAGCGCGGACCTGATATAGGAATAGGTGCAATTGTAATATTTCCTTAAGTCCGCCTTTTAGTCTGTTTCACTGTTTTTTTCTCATATTCTCTCTGTAATGAAATATTTGGCTTGCGCGGGGTGTTTTTAAGCCGAAAGGCTTACGATGGCTATTCCGATGGTTCAAAAGGCTGAACATCAGTTAACAGGGGTGAATCATGGCGATTATGATTGCGATCGGGACAAAACATCTCTGTTTAACTGAAAGAACTTTGTGTATGTCTGCAATCATTGCCAAAAGGAGCACTGTTACGGTAAACCGAGAAGATGTGCTCCGTGGATCGTTTGGACCTGTCTAATGAATCTACGCGTCCTCAGAGAGTCAGTGAACTTGCACAGCGCAAAGGAAACCGAAAGTCGGGAAGCTGAAGAAGCAAGCGAGCACAGAGGAAATGACAGTGAGCGTTGAGGAAGCTAAAGGGCCAGTGAAGAGAGGAAACTGGGAGACAGAGAAATGGGGAACAAATAAGACAAAAAAAGCAGAGAATATTGCGTTGAATGCGGTTGAACGTTGTTGAACATTTTTGTGGAAATACGCTGGAGGAGACAGAGGCAGCGAGAGGATCCATCTGAACAAAAATAGGGCCGAAGGGCCAACAGGACAGCAAACAGTCGAAGGGGAGAAGTAGCCAGCAGTAAACATAAGCTTGAACAGAAAGTTGTTCTTTATGCAGAGTTTAGTGCAGCTAACAGTAGACTGACTAAAGTTGTGTGAAGACATTATCAGAGAGCAAGAAGGGTATTGGACACTCTGTGTGGGCAGTATGAAGAGTTGTAAAGACTCCTTGATAAGAAGACTGGTTGTCATTGATATTGTAGCTTGGAGACTACAGTGAAGCTGTAAACAGACACAACTCAGCAAAGAAGAGCTGTGAGAGCAGAAGATTACTATCAAACATGCCTTGACAAGATTAGGTTGGAACCCTTGGGGTTGGTGCCTCAGAAGTGAGAAGGATTGGAGTCCTTGGGGTTGATGCCTCAGAAGTAAGAAGGATAGGAGTCCTTGGGGATTGGTGCCTCTGAAGTAGGAAGGATAGGTGTCCATGGGACTGGTGTCTTAGGAAATGGAAGGATTGAAGTCCTTGGGAGTTGGTGCTCCTAAGTCCAAGATTGGTGTCTTAGTAAAATAGAGTTGGTGCTCTGGAGGTTGGAGCCTCACCAAAGTTCGAGTTGGAGCTTGGCAACTGATTGCAACCACTTATATATTGTATCTATTTTACTGCAAAGATTATATTAATAAAAGCATTATTATTGTTGTTCATCTTGTGTTCTAAATATAAATTGTTTAACTAGTAAAACAATAGTCAAAAAAAGAAATATTGATTCACCCCTCCCCCTCAGTATTTCCAACAAAGACATTCTCGATGAATTCTTCTTCTTCATGGTTCAACAGAGCAGAGCAGAGTCGAGCAGTGCAAGAGGCACTGATGGCAGAGATAGTTTAGTCGAACAGATGGATCAGCGGATGGAGTTCTCCCTAGTTGAGAGGGAGTGTTAAATTGGAAACTAGGGACAAACTCCATGTGGGTCATCTTATTTATGGCAACTGATATTTTTCTTGGATCCCTCTCATCGAGAGGTGTAGGATTGATCTAAAGATCATCCGATTCTGATAAGTATTCGTGGAGATATGAATTTATTTGTGTTATAAAACAATTTGTCAAGGTCGGCCAGCAACCAAATAAACCCCACAAGTGCGCAACGTTTTAGTATAAAAAGAGATGACTTGAGAGTAATTTCTCACAAACACTTCTATCTTGATTTCTTTCCACTTGTCTTGGGTTTTAGTGGAAAGGAAATCTAGGAGTAGAAGCCCTAGACATTGAGGAAAGAAGACTAAGGGAGTTGCCCTAGAGGAGATGCCCTAGCCCTAGACGGTGTCAAAGAAGAAGTCAAAAGTGTTGTCAAGGAAGCATGCCTTAGCCACAGTCTTGGAGGAATCTTATCACAGCTAAGAGAGGCCTTAACGCTTTCCAAAAGACAGCCCTGGGCGCAGTCTAAGAGAGGCCCTAACGTTGTCCAAAAGGCAACCCTAGACGCAATCTAAGAGCAGCCCTAAACGTTGTCCAAAATGCAGCCCTAGATTTAGTCTAAGAGAGGCCCTAACTTTATCCAAACTACAGCCCTAGAAGCAGTCTAAGAGAGGCCCTAACTTTATCCAAACTGCAGCCCTAGAAGCAGTCTAAGAGAAGCCTTGAATGCAGTCTAAAGGGCAGCCCTAAACGCTAGCTAAAGGCAGCCCTAACACAGTCTAAAGGGAGCCCTAACGCTAACCTATGGTGCCCTAGATGCAGGCCTAATACAGCTGAATAGGTGGGTTGTAGGTGACCTTCAAAACAGGGACAACTGAGAGTTTGAGGACTCCAAGATGCCCAGGACAGCAATACTAATAATTGGGACAGCAGCAAGACATGGTGCTGCAATAGCAATTGGGACAACAGCAAGACATGGTGTTGCAATAGCAATTGGGACAGCAATCACAATGATGGGACAGCAGCATACTATGATGGGACAGTGATGACATTGATGGGACAACAGCATACTATGATGGGATAGTGACAAAAGTAATTGGGACAGCAGCAAGACATGGTGCTGCAATAGCAATTGGGACAGAGCATACTATGATGGGACAGAAATGACATTGATGGGACAGCAGCATACTATGATGGGACAGCAATGACATTGATAGGACAACAGCATACTATGATGGGACAGCAACAAAAACAATGGGACAGCAAGTTAACATGGAATGGCTATGTCACTAATAGTGGGACAACAATATACAACATAGGACAGCAGTGGCTATCAAGGCGCAACAACGGCACATGGGACAGCAGTGCAGCATAAGGTGCAACAGTATGATGTGTACAGCATAGTCATGAGGTCCAACATTGTGATGATGGGTGCAGCATGGTACATCATGGTGAGGTGCAACATGATGACGAGATGCAGCACAATGATAGGTGGAGTCACCTTGGAGAATCAGTTGAAGCAGCATGTCTTCAACTGATCTCATGTATCATCTTCTTAGAGATGATCTATACTCTTATCTAGATAAGTCAAAATGTTGACTTCTGTTGAAATGTACTCTCTCTCTCTCTCTCTGTTGAACTATTGAAGAACATATAAGAAGAAGTGATCAAAGGTTTCCCCACATTGGGGTTTGTTCCTGGCTAGCGCGACATCTTGTGTCCTCTTGTCTTGGCTTGTCTTCTGCGATTTATGTTTATGTTCTATCTGCAGTTTACTTTAATGCTGATGTGATTGCTAATCTGGAAAAGATATTGAGCTAACTGCGAAAATTGAAATAAATTGCTCTAAGCATAGAACATACCTAAAATTAACAGATAGTGAAGAAATGAAACAAGGTGAAGCAAGACAAGAAGATATGTTTGAAAAAGAAAAAGTGGATTATGGGAGACAGGATGAAGAAGATCATGATCAAAATGATGAGAATAATGCACAAAACATTACATTTAGTAATGGTGAAAATAAACTTGGTCGTAGTGAAGGAGATCCAGGTGAAGATGATGATGATCACAGAAATAAACATAGAAGGAGATTCTCCAACCCAACAGTGCAAAATGACATGAAGTTGTGGCCCTCCAAAGTCATTTCTGGGCCAGCGGAGAAGCCTATGATTGTTGTTACTTGCAAAGGAGAAGAAAGGCAATTTGTTGTAGAGAAAAATTCTTCGATGGTTCTAAATAAAATGAAGGAGATTGTTGAAGCGTATCTAGGAACAACCATCAAGAATGTTGTTGTTACTGTACATAGCTCTGTTACAAAAGTTGCTAACCAGGATGGGGATTCATTGAGACTAGATGAGAAGGAGATTAATAAAGAATTAGAGAAAGCAGTGTCTTCTGCCTCTACTCCTGCCTCTAGCCCTGCACAGTATGTTGCTAACCAAGATAGGTGTTCCACAGTAATTGTCAATGATGCCAAGTCTAACATTTCTTCTTGGCCTAATTTAACAGCCTTCCGACTTTAGCAGTATGCAGTGGAGAGTTCTTTGGAATGTTTGGTAAGGCAGAGAAAATCAATGAAGCCAAATAGCTTCAGAATGGCTATGACAGACATTGCATCAGCAATAGAGGAATATCATTGCAAAATTGTTGAAAACCCTTCTATAGAGAGAAGTATGGTTACATAAGTACTGCAGATTTGCTAATGCACCAGAGAAATCCCATTGCAGAGATAAGGATATGTTAGAGCTTGTACAAGAGGAAAAAGTAGCAATCAGAAATAAAATGATGGACATTAGTTTCAAGGTCAGCAAGGACAAGGAAGAAAATCATAACGCCTTCATGAACATCAATCCTGAATCAGCGACTGAAGCTAATACAAAAAATGGGCAGGATATATTACGAATTCCTGTCAGACTTGATCATGCTACAGACTGTGGCACTCCTACATCGAAGCATAATTGGACTGTGGAGTAATAACAGTAACCAGTAGGGACAAAAATCTGCTTGTACTTCTTTTGTAAGGAGATTTCACAAATATCACGAGCATGTTCATGGAAAGTGTTGTCCTGAAAAGGGTAAGAATTGTGTCCATGTCTTTCACAAGCATTGCTTTGACAAGAGGCAGGAACAAAAAAATGCGTCAGCCAAACCCTCCACCCTCGTCTTTGTGTCCCACTGTGTTTGTTCCACGCTGTCAAAAATTCATCGACCATTTCCCTGTACCGAGCATCCCAAAATCCCCGTTCATCTGCGAAATATAACCGCAGCATCCCCCTGTTTGAATATTCTACTGCGATTCATCAGCAACATATCACCACGACCCTCAGGTTTCCTCGACCTTGTTGCCATTACGTTGCCCATTCTCTTACTGGTAAAAGCTCTGTCGGGTGGGTTGATGATGTGTTTGTCCATTGTGCTGCGAAGTACGCAACTGTGTCACAATCAACATCGTTCCCCTTCACCCAACAGCACCACGTATTGCAGATTGTAACAGCTCCATTGATCACTGACTGTATTAACCCCCTGCCACATCGACCACACGAACTGCAGATCGTAACAGCTCCATTGATCGTTGACTGAGTGACCCCCTGCCACGTTGACCACACCTGTTCTGGAGGCATTCGCTGTTAATTAAAAAAAAACTTGTTACCGTCGTCACAGGGTATGTCCCCTATCAAACGCTGGGTCATACGTACATGTTCCCCAGTGATACGTCGGATCAATTTAAATATGGTCGTGACATATATAGTTGTGATATATATATATATATATCTCGTATAGTCACATTATAACTATACAACAGTTAAATTCAACCCTTTAACTATATATATCTGGTTAATTAAATATAGTTACACAATAAATAATTTAATTATTTAATAAAAAATAATAATATTATTATTATTATTATTATTTTCTGTATTCAAGCCTCTATGATCCATAATGAATTAAACAAAGTCTTTCAGTAGAAATCGCATGAGAGAATTTTTTGGCCGACGCGTTTCGAACCAACAAGTGTGGTTCATCATCAAGACCAAATGAAGAGGCAGACCATGGCAAAGGCTTAAATAGAGAGCAATGTAGAGACATAATTTCAAGTAACGACTATATTTGAACAGTAATGTTTACATTATAATATAAATTTATTAATATATTAAAAACAAATATTATTAAGTAACGGCTATATTAAATGGCTAGTTTTTGAAAAAAAATATTTAAATAATGATATTATTTCATTAATTTATTAAAAATATTAATAAGTAACGACTATATTAAACGGCTAGTTTTTGAAAAATAATATTTAAATTAATTTATTATTACCAAATAGTACTAGTTTTTGAAAAATAATATTTAAATAATGATATTAGTTTATCAATTTATTAAAATATTAATATGTAACGGCTATATTAAACGACTAGTTTTTGAAAAATAATATTTAAATTAATTTATTAAAACCAAATATTACTAGTTTTTGAAAAATAATATTTAAACTGTAGTATTAGTTTATTAATTTATTAAAAACAAATATTAATAAGCAACCGCTATATTAAACAATTAGTTTTTGAGAAACAATATTTAAAATAAATAAATAATCAAAGTCAAACTTTAAAGGAGGGGAGTCAAAAATTATAAAACGAGTGACCACCCTAATCAAGACAAGACAATTTGATAAATAAAATAACTAACGGAAATAAAAAAATAAAAAAATAAATAAATAAATATATATATATATATATATATATCACAAAAACCAACAAAAAAAAATATCACTAACGAACTATACATACCAATAACGAATTAAATATGCCGAAATAACAAGCCCACCATGAAGAAAAAGATCCGCAATAAGCTTGAGGACAAAGCAAGTCAGCAATAAGCTTTGAGGACAAAGCTTTTTGAAGAGGAAGGCAATGTTATGAATATAATTCATAACAAAATAAAATAAATATAAATAATGTAAATGCAGAATAATCAAATAATAATTATGTTAAATAGTCATCAAGTTAAGTAAAAAGGCATGTCTAAAAGACATGCCCAATCATGAAAAGACACCTGCCTAGTATATATGCGGGTCCTCGTTGTAACATTCTACATCATTTGTACATTTTATATATTAATAAATTATTATTACAATACCTTTTATGTATTTTAACATTTAAAGTCAACAAGCTATAAGTTTTGTTGCTTCAGTAACTATTACCCATGTGGATGCACTTTTTCCTAAAATTGAGATATGGAGGGCACCGCAAGGGATATTGTTGATTTGGGGTAGCATCGGATGTGTTCTAGCCACGAAATTTGGTGGAGAGGTTGGGGCACATGAGATCCCCAATACCCAGAAAGGGTTTGGGCACATTCTAAACAGATCAGGGGATATTAAAATAATTAATATTTTTAATGGAGTCCCTAAGTCTAAACCTAGGGAAAATAAAATATTAATGTGTATTAATATGAATCTGTGTTTCCCGGATGCGGGTGTACACAAAGAGTGATCTGATGGCAGTGGCACAGGACGGCAAATGGCATAGCCACATGGCCACCCATAAGATCGCACATAGAGCAATAAAACCGTCTCACAGTAGCAGTAAATGCCATTCAATGCGGCACTCGAACCAATTCACCAGCGCCATCCCGCCTCGGCTCTGCATCATGGAGCCCTCAGGCAACATTCGACCCACTTCCTCTATTTTTACTCCTCTGCCTCTGAGCTGCAAGTGCCCCCTGGCTGCAGTGGAGCCGAGCACACGCACTGCAACGGGAAGGAGATGCAATATTCTCTGCTGCATAGACTTTGGAAAGGGCAACCATTACTCTCAGAGTTTGATCTGCAACCTGACTTTCGATTCTGAGCCTTCTGAGCCTTCTACCTCAGAGCTCCGCTCAGTGCCGACCTCTCACAGGCAGTCTCTTCATCCCCAAGCCATCATGCCTCGACTGCGCCAGCGAATGCGTAGCAGGAGGGGTAGCAGCAGAGGGAGACTGCCCCATTCTCCGCCCTCAACAGTCTCGGACTCCTCTTCCCCCTCGTCAAATTATCCTGATACTCGCAGTGGTAGAGGCCGCACTCGCGCTGTCCACTCCCAGCCTGTGCAAACCTCCATACCAATTACTGATATCCCTTCCAGCTCTCAGCAATCCCACCATTCTGCCCAATTCATTTACCATTGCTCTCTGAATCGACCACTCATAAAGGCTACCATCACAGTTACCTTTCAAGAGGAGCCTTCCAGCGACGAAGGATGCCCCACACATGCAATGGAGAAGAGTGATAATGCTCAGGGCAAGCCTTCTGCAGCAGAGCAAAATCGAGAACCTCTGGCGAAGGATGACACGAGCGCGCTGCCGAAAGACGAGGACGACCCCGACGCCTACAGGTGCCTAATTATCGAAGAACACCCGTCAGCACCAAATGACAACTAATTCACCACGCGTCTTCAGGTTTCAGGTTGTCGGCAACCAAGTCTATGGGTTTACTTTTGAATTTTTGAGCAAAATAGTTAGTATGAATTCAATAGAATATTGCTCCATGTTCGTATGTTGGTTTCCCCTGCGCGAGCAGCAAATTTATTTTGGATTGGACTGGTTTCCCACTTCTGGGAAGTCTTAATTTTGTTTTTGCTGCATTATGCCATGAACCTTGGCTCAGAACTGTAGAGGCCAGAGCCTCCTTGTATCATTTTGTTACAGTAATAGATTTTAGACTTATTTAGAAAAAAAAATATGAATCTGTGTTAGAATGGTCCAAGAAACATGGATCAAGCTAGATCTAATCTTAGCTATTGATTAGGGACTTAATCTCGGTCGTTGATATGTCAACAGGAAAAGTATAAAAGGAGGCTTGAGGGTCACTTGGAGAATACACCAGAGTGATCAATTATTCTATTCTCTAAAGCGGGGTTTGCTAAGAGAGAGAATTAGTGATCGGGAGATGCAGCTGAGGGGCATTTGAGTACAGAGAGACAGAGAGGCAGAGATAGTGCCGGGAGAGTCGCGCAGTAGCCAAGGAGGGTGACGCAGAGCCTCCCAAGGCTCACGCAGAGCCATGCAGAGGCATCCAAGAGCTGCGCAGAGCCTCAGAGAGGCCAGCGTCGCTGACGCAAAGGGCCAGAGGGCTGACCTAGACCCATCCGGAGTGACGCAGGGCCATAGGGTTGACACAGACCCATCCGGAGTGACGCAAGGCCAGCGTGAGGCAGAGAGGAGTTGACACAGTCCAGAGAGAGGTTGATGTTGGGGTTTCTGGGGCAGACTTGTTCTGAGTAGCTGCCAGAAGGATTATCCGAGGTTTCAGCCAAGAGATTTGTCAGAAGCTGAGAGGTATTACTGCCAAGGAAATTCTCTGTTGGGTAGGCCAGTTTCGGCACCCAAATTGTACTATGATATTGCTTAATAAGAAAACCCTCACATAGCTACACCGATTTTCCCACATTGGGTTTTTCCGAGGACATTGGCCCAAAAATAATGGTGTCATATGCTGTGATTGTTTCTGTTTCTTTTAGTTGCTGATCTATAATATGTTGAGCATGCACTAGTGTTTATTTTCAGTATTTACATTGTAAATAACTTGTTAAGGAAAATAACAAGTAGGTAGGAATAAATCAGATAAAGTGCATGGATGGTTTCAGAGTAAACTTAGAAACTTCAACATGGTATCAGAGTGTGATTGCAGATCACAGGAGGACTAAGGGACATCAGCCGAGCAGAGCAATAGCAGCAGAAAACAGTTGTCCCAAGGACACAAAAGTTGTTTCTAGCAGAGCAGCAACAAGGAAGGGTGACGTAGTGCCCGCGTCATCAAGGGTGAGCCGGGAAGAGGCAGCGCAGAGGCTAAGGAAGGCAAGAGATGCCTCAAGCAAAGCCACGCAGTAGCTGGGAGGGTTGACGCAGTTGGATGAGGAGGTCGGGTTGCTAGTGTCGGGATTGCGCAGAGCCTAGGAGCTCTCACCTTCAGGTTGCTGGGTTTAGAAGGTTGCGAGAATATTGCAGAGTGGAGCTAGTGAGGTACTGTAGTCAGAACAATACCTGACAGACCAAGGACAAAGGGGTTGATACCGAGGGTTTCTAGCCGAGGAACCCAGATCAGTGGTGTGGTTGCACAAGACGATCAGAGTAGGGGGGCATCTCGACAATAGCAGAAGGATTTCAGGAGGGAAATCAGGACTCAGAGGGAGTCCAGAAGAGAACTTCCATACAGGAAGTAGAGACTCGGAGGAGTCGAACAGAGAACTTCCAGGAGGGAAGTAGAGAAGCATCATGGCACTACATAGAGTAAGATACCAGGATAGACTGGACAGAGCATCGAACTTCGCAGTCTGGAAGGCCAGAATCTTATCCGTACTTGACAGGAATCGTGTCAAGAACTTCTCCATGAAGGTAATAGCTATCCCAGTCGACCCCAATTATAATGACAAGTACGAGGAGGAGATGGCGAGGGCCAAGAACATTATCCTTGACAGGGTCAAGGATCATGTAGTACCACACATAGCCGAGAAGGGAACAGCATTTGAGATGTGGGAGGCTCTCAAGAAGCTGTACCAGCATACTTCTGTGCAGAGAAGAATGCTACTTTAAAATCAGTTTAAGTCGTATCAGATGAAGAAGGGAGAACCGATTGACACCTTCCTCGGAGGACTGAATGAGATCCGAGATTAAGTTGACTACTATAGAAGCCACGCCGGATCAGGAGTTGATGGTGAGGACAGCCATGAATGTTGTCTCAGAAGACTGAGAGGTATTTGTCCAGAGTATACTGAGCATAGGGACTCTCCCACCTTAGGACGAGATGTGGGCGGCTCTTCGCCAGGAAGAGATCAGATAGCAGTAGAAGACGGGTAGCAGCAACAAGGGGATCAAAGTCAAACAAGAGGAGGAAGATGTTGCCCTAACATTTGAGGGAAAGCAGGAAAAGCGGAAGAAGAAATATCTCTCCAAGATCAAGAGCTTCTACTATGGGGAGCTGGGTCATTATGCAACCCAATATCCAATGAAGAAGAGTAAGGAAAAGTCTTCCGAGACTAAGGCAGCGCCAGCACCGGCAGAGAAGGGTGTTTTGACATACGATGATTGTGCCATGAGTGCACACGCACCACTTGAGTGGAAGTGGGGAGACATCGAGCTGTAGTCAGACGGACTACAGGCGATGAGGGACAGGATCCCTGAGGTACCCAGCCTCTTGGATTAGACCTTGCTACAGGAGCCCTGAATCGGAGTAGCAGGACTGGCTAAGTCGAGTAGAGACGGATGCGAATGAAGAGGCAGAGAGAACTACACTGCAAGAGACCCGAGACAGCGCGAGGCTAGCAGGCTGCAGCAGTGCAAGAGGCACTAGAGTGTTGCACCAGTGCAGGATGGCACAAAGAGGTGTGCAACGGTGCAAGATGCAAGGAGTTGTTGCAGCAATGCAGAGGTCAGAGAGGGAGTACTTGTCAGTGACAGAGGGAGCTTCAGCATCAGTGGGGGTCTCTAGCCCAACAGGGAGGTCAGATGGGGAGATCAGTGACTTACTTCTCAGTCACTGAGTTGCAGTGCAACAATGGGCAACACGATGCAACATGATGAGAGGAGGTGCAGTGCGGATGCAGTGCTGGGAGAACGGACCAGCAATAACAAGGATGCAGAGGGAGTTGTCGTACAGATGCAGCAGTGGCAGTGGTAGAACCATGGGCAGCAGTATAGGATGCAACAGTGCAGAGGATGTTGGGCAGGTAGGCCTAGCATCAACACAGGTACCGATGCCGGATGATCGGAGTAATACTCAGTGAGGAGTATTGCTAGAGCACAGTCCTCGCTAAGAAGGAGTGTTGATTTGGGGTAGCATCGGATGTGCTCTAGCAATGAAATTTGGTGGAGGGATTGGGGCACATGAGATCTCCAATACCCAGAAAGGGTTTGGGGAGATTCAAAACAGATCAGGAGATATTAAAATAATTAATATTTTTAAAGGTGTCCCTAAGTCTAAACTTAGGGAAAATAAAATATTAATGTGTATTAATATGAATCTGTGTAGAATGGTCCAAAAGACATGGATCAAGCCAGATCTAATCTTAGTCGTTGATTAGGGACTTAATCTCGGCCATTGATATGTCAACAAGAAAAGTATAAGAGGAGGCTTGAAAGTCACTGGGAGAATACAACAGAGTGATCAGTCATTCTATTCTCTAGAGCAGGGTTTGCTAAGAGAGATAGAATTAGATGCAGTTGAGGGGCATTTGAGTATAGAGAGACAGAGAGGCAGAGATAGTGTCAGGAGAGCAGTGCAGTAGCCAAGGAGAGTGACACAGAGCCTCCCAGGGCTCATGCAGGGCCACGCAAAGGCAGTTGACGCAGAGCCTCAGAAAGGCTAGCATTGCTAACGCAGAGTGCCAGAGGGTTGACGCAGGGCTGACGCAAACCCATCCGGGGTGACGCAAGGCCAGCGTGAGGCAGAGAGGGGCTGACGCAGTCCAGAGAGACACTGACGCTGGGCTTTCTGGGGCAGATTTGTGCTGAGTAGCTGCCGGAAGGATTATCCGAGGTTTCAGCCAGGAGATTTGTCAGAAACTGAGAGGTATTACTGCCAAGGAAATTCTTTGTTGGGTAGGTCAGTTTCGGCACCCAAATTGTACTCTGATATTGCTTAATAAGAAGCCTCGGATAGCTGCACTCATTTTCCCACATTGGGTTTTTCCAGGGACATTGGTCCAAAAATAATGGTGTCATATGGTGTGATTGTTTATGTATCTTTTAGTTGCTGATCTGTAATATGTTAAGCATGCACTAGTGTTTATTTTCAGTATTTACATTGTAAATAACTTGTTAAGGAAAATAACAAGTCGGTAGGAATAAATCAGATAAAGTGCATGGAAGTTTTCTAACTAAGTAAACTTAGAAACTTCAACAGGTACCACATATGTTTCATTCATGCTCTGCCCTTTTCTAAGGTTGGTTGACATACTTTGATGCAATAATCCCTTGGTGATGGTGCACCCTAGTTTGAGCTTTATGTTTGTTGGTCTCATGAAGGGGGTTTGCTAGGAAAAACATCTATTATTTTGCTAGTACAACATTTTGGTAGAGTGCACCCCCTCATTGGCACACATGTTCATGTTGATTTGATCGTTTAGTGATAGTTGGGGGTGGACCGTGGTTATATTAAAGCACTAGCCATAATGCACACATGTTGAGGTTAATTTAACCATCCAACTGCTGATTTAACCATTATTATCTAGAGGAAGTTTAATTGCTTGAGCAACCTACTTGATTTGGCATCCTCTCACACTTGGAGGGTTTATCTATAGGTCAGTTGAGGCTTTCTTGTGAAGCACTCCCATCTATGCATAGAGTCCAAGGCATGGATGAAGTACTATTTTGGGAGAGGATGGCACACTTTTAAAGGGTGTTACTCTCTTGTGCACATGGCTTTGATAAATCAATTAATGATTTTTCAAAACAATGCATGGTCTTTACAAATTATTTGATTATTTGCAATCACCTTGAAGTATTTTATTTGGGCTTTGATTTGGTCAATCTTAGCATGATTGAGGTTTTCGCACACTAGAGAGAATTTGTTGGTTTCTTGTCTAATTTGTTGGTTTCTTGTCTTACCAACTTCCACAAGTTCTAAGTTGTAACCAACTTGGACCATATTTTATAATCAATTAAATGAGTTGACTTTGTCAAACTTAACAGGATGTGATAATTACAAATTGGACGTGGCACCTTTTTAAGGGGGAAGTTGTTGATGGTCCCAAAACCTTTGACTTATCATGTATGTGAAGCGCTCCACCTATTTGGTACTTTGCACACTTCTCTATGGAATTAGATGGATCAACCTACTTTGGGTCCACATAGGAAAGAGTTCTTTGTTGAATTGTGTTAGTTTTTGCTAGCATCAAAAGTGATCTAGCGTTGAAAATTGGTGGAGAGACTAAGGCACATGAGTTCTAAAGAACCTCCACCCGGATTGTATTTTATTAAAATAATTAATATTTTAGTGGAGTTCCTATGTCGAAACTTAGGGAAATTAAAATATTAATGGCTATTAATCAAAATATGGGTGAGAATGATCTAGAAGGCGGATCAAGTCATGTTTTAATCTTAGCAGTTGATTAGAGACTTAATCTCGGTCATTGAAGACTCAACAGGAAAAGTATAAAATGGAGACTTGGGGTTCATTTGGCAACACACACGAAGAGAACGAATTGACCAAGAATTTGATTCCTATGGTAGGGTTTGCTAAGGATTTCAAATTAACTAATCATTCTGCAGCATTGGGGCAGTGAGAATCTGGGAGGACTTTCCAGAGAATACAGACAGAGAGGCGAAGAGAGCCAGTAGAGCAGAAAGTTGCGTGTCACGCAGAAGCTAAAACTGCCAGGAATAGTCAGAACTGTCGGGAAGTGTTGGAACAACCAGAAAAGCTGACGCAAAGGGCAAAAGCTGGAACTGTCAGAAACAGCCGGAACAGCTGGGAAAGCTGACGTAAAGGGCAGAAGAGGTGACGCAAAAATAGTCGGGGTTAGCCAGTGTTGTGCTGGATCACAGAGAGAATTCTGTCGGGTGAAGTGAGGTAAAACTCACTCAGATTTTCCGCCAGTATTTTCTTTGTAAAGGATTGCTAGATGAGCATCCTAGATTTGTATTCAGATATTTCTCCTACATAATAATAAAACCCACAGATTTGTTGCATTGGTTCTCCAGCATTGGGTTTTTCCGAGGACTATTGTGTCCAAAAATAAGTGTGTCATATGTATCTTGTTCTTTGCTCTATTTTTTTGTTTCATGAGATGAAATATTTAATTAGTGTAGGTTGTAGAAGCAATTTGCTTGAGTATTCAGAAGAATAACTCGATGAATGTAATTTAAAAAAATCAAGCAGGTCAAGTAGATTCAAATTTACTGCAATAGGGGTTCCATGGACTAGGACTTTTCACATGGTATTAGAGCATTGATTTTGAAACAGGAAGAGCAGATCAAGTGCTGAGTAGTGAGGCCGAAAGTTGCACGGCAGCAATTCGAATCTCTTTGAACGGATTGCGCAGTCCTTGCAAGGAAGCAGATCCAAGGAAATCTCTCTCTGAGTGAGACGACAAAGAGGTATGAATTCCAATTTGTGAGTTTGTGGTGGCAAAGGGAGTGAGGCAGAGCCTCAACGTAGTGCTTGAAGGGCGTAGTTTCTGTCAGGGCAGAAATCCATCGGAAAAGAGCAAAGACATATAGAAGGGGAATTTTCTCCTCAGACGACTTCCAACCAAGGAGTCTGAATCTTCACTTGTTGAACAACAGCAGAGAGGGGCAAATCTACAAGCTCCAGCAGGGAGAGCGTAGGCCAGTCTAGTGTTGTGCAGAGGAGAGAGGAGGTCATTCGACATTTGGCAGAGATGGCAACCAAATATCCAGGAGGGAGGTGGGGAGATTTAGGGTTGTAGTTCAAAAGAGCTACATGTGGCCAGGATCCTTGAGGAGTCCACCTCTTGGATCAATTCCTTGCTATGGGAGCTTGAGATATAGCAGTAGAGAGATGGACTTAGTGTCAAATGATGCAGTGGAGTGTTTGGAGGACAGATGCAGTAGCTGGGGGCCAGAGACTGATCAGCGCAGTGCAAGGTTGGCAGTAGTGCAGGAGTCAGCAGCAGCGCAAAAGGTTCAGAGGGTTAGAATCAGCAGCAGTCAGATTCCAACATTCATTGTATTATGCTCAACACAGTTAAGTTCAACTAATTTTGGATGTTTTTCAGTTGCTTCTCTCAGCAACTGAGTTGTAGTATAGATGAGTGTTAGCAATGGAAGTGCTAGCAGCATATCAGATGCCGCATTTGAGAGGGAGTTGTAGTACAGATGCAACAGTGGCAGTGGCAATGTCATCGGTAGCAGTACAGTTGCAGCAGGAGCACAGTGTTGGTCGCAGCAGCAATGCAGAAAAGGGGTGCTTCAAAAACAGAGCAGCATGAAAGTGGATATTCTTGCTAGAGCATTTTCCTTGCTAAGAGGGAGTGTTAGTTTTTGGTAGCATCGGAAGTGCTCTAGATTTGAAAATTGGTGGAGAGGCTAAGGCACATGAGTTCTAAAGAACCCAGAAATCGTTTGGTGAAATTCCACCCGAATTGTATTTTATTAAAATAATTAATATTTTAATGGAGTTCCTAAGTCTAAATTTAGGAAATTAAAATATTAATGGGTATTAATCAAAATATGGGTGAGAATGATCTAGAAGGCGAGTCAAGTCATGTTTTAATCTTAGTCGTTGATTAGAGACTTAATCTCGGTCATTGAAGACTCAATAGGAAAAGTATAAAATGAAGGCTTGGGGTTCATTTGGCAACACACACGAAGAGAATGAATTGATCAAGAATTCGATTCCTAGGGCAAGGTTTGCTAAGGATTTCGAATTAAGAGATAATTCTACAGCAGAGGGGCAGTGAGAATCCGAGAGGACTTTCCAGAGAATACAGACAAAGAGTCGGAAAGAGCCAGTACAGCAGAAAAGTTGACTATCACGCAGAAGTCGAAACTGCCAGGAACAGTCAGAACTGTCAAGAATTGACCGAGCAGCCGGAATTGTCGGGAACTGCCGAAACAGCCGGGAAAATTGATGCAAAGGGCAGAAGAGGTGACGCAAAAATAGTCGGGGTTAGCCAGTCTTGTGCCGGATCAACGAGAATTCTGCCGGGTGAAGTGAGGTAAAACTCACTCAGATTTTCCGCTAGTATTTTCTCTGTAAAGGATTGCTAGATGAGCATCCTAAATTTGTATTGAGATATTTCTCCTACATCATAATAAAACTGTCGGAGTTGTTGCATCGGTTTTCTCGCATTGGGTTTTTTCAGGGACTATTGTGTCAAAAAATAAGTGTGTCCTATGTATCTTGTTCTTTGCTCTATTCTTTTGTTTCATGAGATCAAATATTTATTTAGTGTAGGTTGCAGAAGTAATTTGCTTCAGTATTCAAAAGAATAACTTGATGAATGTAATTTAAAAAAAAAATCAAGTAGATGAAGTAGTTTCAGATTTGCTGCAGTAGGGGTTCCTTGGACTAGGAATTTCACAAATTGCTTCTTGCACATCTTTCCACACTCAAACACATCATACATGTGATTATCGGGTGTGCCACTCTTGAGACCTGATACAACAAAACCTAGCACCCTCATATGATGCAAAGTCCCAAGCATCAAGGGGCTAGTTTGTAAGTTTGTACAACTTAGGAAAGCTACCCACTATCACTTCATTAGCTCTTCCTTCTTCTTTGGGTTGGCTCTTCCAACTCAAGGGAGCTTTTCCTAAAGGTAGGATTTCTAAGGCTATGGAGTGAAGGCCCTTAGTGATGTATCAAGGGAGGAGTGAAAGTGGAATAAATGAATGGCATAGAAAAGGAATATTAAGGAAAACCCTGAGACAAATTATGGGTGAGTAAAGACAAAATGGCGTGGAATTAAGGGTACTAATGCAAGAACATGAAATGCAAATAACGAATGATATGCATGCCACAAATTAGCCTTAGCTCTTTGAAATTGATGCAGGAAATTATCTTTGAAGAGCTAGGGTTGTTATTCTAAAATAAAGTCATGTAGGTGATGTTGTGTTGATTCAAGTGACATCTTGGTGTTTGTGGTGTTTTCAATGTTGATATGTATCCATATCACCACATGGTCTTACCTCCTTTTTCTTCTTGAAAAGTTCAACAAGAGATTTCTAGAACTCATTTTTTATCTTGACAAGTTCAACTAGAGATTTCTAGGGATCGTATGCACTTCTAAGATGAGTGCATGTCCCAAATTCGAGATTATTGTTACAACTTATATTGTATGAGGCAGTGTGGAAAAAGACCTGAAAAAATCGCGATACCATCGGGAATTCACGATTTTTTCAACTCGCCAATGTTATCAGTCGAGTTTTTCACAATTTTTTCAGGTCTTTCCCACAGTCTCCTCCTCTTCCTCCTCTGTGTCCTGCTCCTCCTCCTCGTGTTGCTCCTCCTTTGAGTCTTCCCCCTCTTGTTGCCCCTGTTCTAATGGATCATCCGGCTCTAACCATGAAGGTGACTCCTCCAAGATGGGCCCCCAAACTCCACCCTCCACTGAGACAATACATCAATATTGTCTAAGAAATGGCATCTAGATCCATTGGTGCTTTGATTTGCTTCACTCGAAGTCGGATATTGTAATGCACATACACTAAATCATTGAGGCGTGCGAACTCCAACATGTAAGAGTGTAAAAAAAGTAATGAGTCTTGACTCTTGACACTTGAGGGTCATAAATTAACAATTAAAAATTACAGCAAGTGTAATTGCTCAACTGAAGGTTGGTGCTCAAAGTTATACCTGTTGCACTTTTCTGCGCGTATTTTTTCAAATACACTCCAATTGCGCTCACACCATGAAGAGCTAAATGTTTGACTCAGGGTTCTTATTGCCAATTTCTACAAATTTGGTGCCCTTGCACCATAGCTTCGCCACCAAATATCTACAACAAAATAAAGAAATAAAAAACTCAAAAACTTAAAACATAATTAAACTTTTAAATAAAAGTTACATAATTGAATTTTAAAAATCTAGAATTATAAGTAAGGAAATTCTAAATTGAAAATTCTAATTTCTAATGAATGATGACTTTTCACTTACGTGGCATGAAGAGGGTCATTTCCCTAATAGCATCATCAAAGCCAAAGAGGCCAACACAATCTCGATAAAACTGTATATCCCAATTGATTTTGCTACGAAGCCCAGGATCAAGTACCGTCCTATGAATATAGGAATGAATCCCTTCCATCACCTCGCCATCAAAATCAAAGCCGCAATTGTATGAAAATGTGGGATTAAGAAAGAGTGCTACTACATGAATGGGTCAATGAAGCATCCCTGTCCACCGACTATCAGTCACATCCCATAACATCATATGCCTATCAAGCCCAGCAGAACCCTTGTCTGCATAATAAGAACGAATGGCCTCCTTGGCCCTATCCATGGCCTCATACAAATAAGCCATTGCAGTTTCTCCCCATCTACCAATCTCAGAACTTTTATTATAGGTTCACTAACTGAGCATGCTTCTTCTACTCCCTGCCAAAACGTGTCAGAGTACACCATTTTTGCAATGGCTCTCTCGTCCTGTCTCCTGCTATATCTACAATCACGCCACTCATCAGAAACAAACATTTGCTTCAACTCGAACTGGCATCGAAGCAAAGACTGAAGAGTAATAAAGTTTGTGGCAAAACGTGTGATTGCAAGATGCCGCAACTCCTTGTTTCTAGAGTACCTCCTCATGAGCCTAAGAACAAAATCATAGTTATAAATAAACTTGGGGACGCTCCTAGCCATATTAACCACCTCCTTGATGAAGGAGAGTTTCCCCATATCCTCAAGAAGCAAATCAATACAATGTGCTACACACAGAGTCCAGAACAATGTGTGATGCCTCTCCATAAGCATCCTGTCGGAGACACATAATTAACTGCATTGCCTGTTACGACTTGCACCACATTCCGCACACCAATCTCTTGAATGAACCCATCTAACAACTCACATATCGTTGTTGCATCTTTGATATGTGTTGATGCATCCACTGATTTAATAAACATGGTACCTTTAGGACAATATATCGAGCAATTAACAAGGGTCCTAACCTTCCTATTTGTCCCACCATGAGACATCACTATGCATCCAGAAACTTCCCATGTTTTTTTCAACTCCGCCAATCAAGAGTTGATGTCCTGCTTTTCTACTTGAAGAATTGGCGCCCACAACTCCTCATATGTAGCACTTTTGTAGCCTGGGCCCAAAACAGTGAAAGCATCACACATTGGCTGCCAAAATGGATTGCTTTTGGTGATGTTAAGAGGTAAGTCGCTCCAGAAAAGACACCTCCCCATGACTCTATCTGCTTCTTGCTTCTCCTTTTTTTTAACAATTCATTTTATGGAAGGTTGTGCTCCATGTCCTGTTCTGGGAACAAAAAATTATCCCTTCACACTAGCAATAGCAGGCGATGTTGTGGAGCCTCTCCCACTACCCTCAGCCTCAAAATCAGAAGAAGATATCCCAAAAGATCTACCTGCACATTCAACCTTGTTTCTTTCTGCGTCTTCCTTCTTTCTGTATTTTTCATCAATTGCTTCAAGAGCTTTTTGTATAAGCTCCGCACTAGAAACTATACAAATCCAACATCATGTTTGATGAGTCTAGCCAAATGGTATTTCAATAGCGTAACCCCTCACGTCATCTTGGTCCCACACAATTTGCATGATAGATATGCCCGATTTGTCCCACCATCAAGCTCCCCATACTCCAAAATGGGTCCAAGGCCTTGGTATATTTGAATTTTGTAGTGAGCTAACTCAAACCTAGGGCACCAAAAAAAAAAATTGGAATTAATGATTAAAGTTACTCCACCCATACAAAAAAAAAAGTGATAACCACCTCATTTTCCAAAATAATTTTTTTGCTACATTATTTGCAATGTGAATTCAATGAAAAATGACAATAAGAGGGTGCATTTGAAAGTTAAAAAAATAAATGGAGTTTGCTCTCAAAATATGGAGAAAACCCTTGCATTGGCTCATGGGCATGAAAATCATAGAAAATGGGAAAAAAAAAAATAAAATGTTGGTAGGCAAAGAGGCAAGCAAGAATAACCCTAAATCTATCAAAAAAATCATTAACATAGGGGTTTTTTAGAACATACTTGTTAATGGAAGAAATGAAAATTGTCTCACTATTCTTCAATCTTTGATCAACAAAAAATTTGTCGTTGGTGGCGATAATGGTTATTCCACCCTCAATTCCTCCTTGACAGCAAGCATAGTGCCCTCCCCTTCCTTCTCCAACAATCAGAAAACAAAAATGAGCAAAAAAAATCCGAATTAGGCCTTTTTAGCCACGGCCTAACAGGCCTGGCGATTTTTCTGATCGTTGCGTGATATTTTCCGAAATATCGCAATATTTTTGGGGAGCGAAAATATCGCATTATTTCTTAGGCGATATTTCAACTCCCCAAAAATATCGCAATATTTGCGAAAATCGACGATATTATATACTCTGGTATGATGACATAACAGGAAAGTAGGTCTGAAGGATAAAGTCCTTGTTGAAATTTGGTACCGGAGGGCAAGTGGTTCCCTTAGGCTTTGATCTTTGGCCTAGGGAAAAGTGTCCAAAAGAATTTAATTTTTCTCCTAAAGTAACTTTATAATTTTTATAAAGTTAAATCTAATTTAAAAGTGACTTTAAGTGATAAAGTTACTAAGTCTAATTTTAAAGTGAATTTTATAAAGTCAATGAAAAATTAGAAAGGAAAAGTGACTTTGGAAATAAATGACTAAGTGGGTCTTTATTAAAGTGGGGTGAATTAAAAAATAAAAAGTGAGATTTAAATGAGCATTTAATCTCAGCCTTAGATCTCAATCTATTTCAGCCATTGGATTTAGGGATCACCCAAAAGTCACTTGGATCACCCAAAAGTCACTTGGGGTTAGATTAAAGGAGGAAAAGGTCATTCATTCTTTCATGAGCAGATTGAGAGAAGGAGAGCAAGAGAGCAAGGGAGATTTCTGGACAGTGAGCTGCGGAGTTTCAGCAGCGGAGTTTCAGCAGAGCGGAGTTTCAGCAGCGGAGTTTCAACAGCGAAGTATCAGCAGCGGAGTTTCAGCAGCGGAGTTTCAGCAAGGCTGAGTTTCAGCAAGGCTGAGATAAGTTGTAAAAGTTTGCTTGCTGATTTTTGCTGAATATTTCTCTTACTGTAAAAAGGCATTTTCAGAAATAAAGAAGAGCTCTCAAACTAGTTTTCCCCAAGAGTTGTAGGGGGTTTTTCCAAGGTCAAGTTGACCAAAAATCTCAGTGTTTAAATGTGTTTTAATGGCTGTTTATTACTGCTGATTTTTATTTCTGCAATTTCCAGCATTCTGTAAAATTTCCAGAATTTGTGTTTTCAGCAATATTTATTTTTTCAGCTTGTTAAATGTATGGTTATGGGAAAGGGCATTTAACTATATGGGAGAAATAAGGAGAAACTGAAAACCAGGGTGGGAAATGAGAAATTTCGACATGGTATCAGAGCTTGAGTGCTGAAGGACAGTTTGGAACAGCAAAAGGAAAAATTACAATTGCTGATTTTTTCACTCAGAAAATTCCAGCAAGCTTATTTTTTCATAAACAACAGTTTTATCTTTACTACAGCAGTGCTATTTTTCAGTTTTAGGACAGCAGGACGTCATTGGGATTGAGGGTGGAGGATAGGCTGGATGGGCATACAAATTACAACGTTTGGAAAGAGAGAATGCAAAGTATCTTTGAGGAGGCAGAAGTCTGGAATATCATGGTGCATACCACACAGAAACCTGTTGTTGTGCCCACTGATGCTACTTAGTTGACAGCTTATAATAAAAAGAACAACAAGGGTAAGAGGCTAATTCTAGAAGGAATCAAAGACCATTGCATTCCTCATGTGAGAGAAAAGAGCAATGCCCATGAGATGTGGACAGCATAGTCCAATCTCTACCAAAGTACCAATGAGAACCGGAAGATGGTCCTGAAGGAGAAGCTGAGGAACATTAAGATGGGTAATGATAGTGCAGCTGGATATCTCACAAAGATTACTAATGTGAGAGATGAGTTGGCAGCGATTGGAGAGGCCATTCCACTCACTGAGTTGGTGTGGATTGCAGTGAATGGCCTCCTCCATTCATGGTTGAACTTTGCTGATGGGGTTTGTGCACGTGAGACCCTTCCCACATGGGAGAGGTTTTGGAATGATTGCATTCAGACAGAGATCGGGAAAGGTCAGCTTGAGGCAGCCAAGCCAGTTGAGCAGGATGAGGATGTAGCACTGGTGGCAGGAGGCAAGAAAGGCAAAGGGAAGAAGCAGGCTTCCACAAGCAGTGGTGGGGGCAAAGGCAAAGGTAAAGGTAAACAAGGGAACACAGAAGGACTATTCCAAGGTGAAGTGTTGGAATTGTCAAAAGATGGGACACTATGCAGTTGTGTGTCCGGAGAAGAAGAAGAAGAAGGGGAAGAACTAGGACATGGCAGCTTCAGCAAAGATTGAGGACTTTGCAGATCGTTTTGACCGGGAGTTTGCGTTCACTACGTGTGAGTCCTCTAGTGCAGGATCACCTACCACACAGGTTCAGAGGGAGCATGCATTTCCCTCGCTTAGCGGAGCATCTTCAGGTATCTGGTATGTGGACAATTGGGCTTCACGTCACATGACAGGAGTCCATGAGTACTTCTCAGAGCTTTCAGAGAGTGGCACTGATATAGAGGTAGTACTCGGTGATGACACTGACATTTCAGAGGGAGTCCAAACCTCCCTTGAAAGTGTCAGATGTTCTTTATGTGCCAGGGATGAGGAAGAATCTCATATCCGTCTCAGCTTTGGAGGACAGAGGATATGAGGTACTGTTCAGGGGAGGACAGGTGTTGATGTATCCCAAGGGCACTCCAGCTGATTTAGCGAGAGTGATAGGTGTACGCCATGCAAAGGTATACAAGTTTGCATTCCAGCCCCTTTTGGCATTGAGCAGTAGTACCGACAGCAGAGCTAGCAGTTCTGAGCTGTGTGAGATTTGGCACCGCAGGATGGGACATATGTATCATGGAGCCTTGAGGACATTGCAGGAGATCACTACAGGTGTGCCAGATTTCAGTACTGATCACTTTGATACTTGCAGAGGTTGTGCGATAGACAATTTTGCCAAATCCCCTTTTCCCAGCAGTGACAGTAGAGCGACTGGGATACTTGATTTGATTCATTCTGATGTGAGCGGTCGGATGTCTCATGTTTCCTTGAGTGGATATGAGTACTATGTTTTATTCATTGATTATCACTCCAGGAGGACCTGGATTTATTTCTTGAAGACCAAGAGTGAGGTCTTCGAGCGGTTTCAGGAGTTCAGAGCTCTTGTGTAGACACAGACAGGTCGGAAGATCAAGTCCCTGAGGTCGGACAATGGAGGAGAGTACACCCTTGGAGAGTTTGTTGATTATTGTGCGAAGGCAAACATTAGGAGGGAGTTCACTGTTCCTTACAACCCCCAGCAGAACGGGGTTGCAGAGAGGAAGAACAGATCCATCATAGGGGTTGCCAAAGCCATGTTACATGATCAGGGGTTGCCATTGTTCTTGTGGGCAGAGGCCTGCAACACAGCTGTTTAGTTGCAGAACAGGAGTCCGCATCATGCCTTGGGGCACATGACTCCGGAGGAGGCTTTCTCTGGGAAGAAGCCTGATATTGGTCATCTTCATATCTTTGGATGCATTACATACTCCTATATACCCAAGGAGAAGAGGACCAAACTAGAGCCCACCGCAGAGAAGGGTATCTTTGTGGGCTACAGTGAGACCTCAAAGGCCTTTCGGATTTACATTCCTGCACAGAGGAGAGTTTTTGTCAGACGAGATGTGAAGTTCGAGGAGGACAGGGCCTTTAGGAGGTCACGGGAGTTAGAGTATCTGGATCAGGCAGACCCTCAGCAGCAGTTGAGTCAGTCGTAGGGATCCAGTGGGCAGGGATCAGGAGGATCCGGAGGTACATCTATGAGGATGTCAGGTCCGTCAGTGAGCAGTGGCTCGCCGAGCCAAAGGGGTGGTGCTCCGGGCAGCATGCAAAGCAGTTTACAGAGCAGTTCACTAGGGAGTCCACTGATGGACAGTTCACACGGTACCTCAGCTTCTACAGGTTCAGGTGCAGGCAAGAGGACAGCAGACAGACAGTCAGGAGTTCAGGCTCCTGATGATGATGAGGAGGAGGAGTTTCATTCTCCGGTGGGAGAAGCATGCTCAGGGAAGAGAAAGCCCAAGTGGCTTCAGGACACCTTGAGAGATGCCACATCTGTTGCTGAGCCGAAGAGGCCGGTCAAAGAGAGTAGACCACCTGAGAGGTTTTGTAGCTATATGGCGATGGTTACCAGCATCCTTGACTCTGAGCCTTCTAGCTATGAGGAGGTAGCTAGCCAGCAGGTCTGGAGAGAGGCCATGCAAGAGGAGTATTCTTTTATCATGAAGAATGATGTTTGGGAGGTGGTGCCGAGGCCTGAGGGCAAATCCGTGGTTACTTCCAGATGCCTTTACAAGGTAAAGCATGCTGCATATGGCAGCATTGAGAAATTCAAAGCAAGGTTTGTGGCTAGAGGGTTCTCCCAGGTAGAGGGAGTTGATTATGAGGAGACTTCGCTCCCGTGGCTCGATATACTTCGATCCGCTCCATTATATCGATAGCAGCAAAGATGGGTTGGAAGTTCCACCAGATGGATGTGAAGACCGCATTTCTCAATGGCTTCATACAGGAGGAGGTGTACATTGAGCATCCACAGGGCTTTGAGGTGCATGGGAAGGAGTCCCATGTGTGCAGACTGAAGAAGGCCCTTTATGGCCTGAAGCAAGCTCCCAGAGCTTGGTACTCCAGGATAGATACATATTTGCAGGGAATGGGTTTCACAAAGAGTGAGGCAGATCCCAACCTTTACTTTATTGTGATTAGTGAGGAGTCTCTCATTCTGGTGCTGTATGTGGATGACTTGGTCATTACAGGTGCAGAGAGACTCATAGAGCACTGCAAGAGAGATCTTGCGACGAAGTTTGAGATGAAGGACATCTGCTCGATGCATTACTTTTTGGGTTTGGAGGTGTGGCAGGAGGAGGGGCATTTCTTCCTGGGGCAGGGGAAGTATATTGTGGACATCCTTAGCAGATTCCACATGGAGGATTGTAGACCCATGTCGACACCGATGATCACCAACTGGAAGAAGCTTCATGCTTCGAATTCCGAGTTGGTGGATCCCACATTGTACAGGCAGCTGATTGGTTCCTTGATGTATTTGGTCAACACTAGACCAGATATCTGTTTTGCAATCAACACGATGAGTCAGTTTATGTGTGAGCCTAGGAAGGTTCACTGGGTGGTTGCAAAACACATTTTGCGGTACTTGCAGGGGACAGTGGATTATGGTCTGCACTACAGGCAAGGAGATGGAGTGAGATTGGCAGGATACACTGATTCTGATTGGGCAGGTTGTACTTCTGATATGAAGAGCACTTCAGGGTGTTGTTTTGGGTTGGGTTCAGCAGTAGTGTCATGGTTCAGCCAGAAGCTGCAGTCAGTAGCACTGAGTTCAGCGGAAGCAGAGTATACGGCAGCCAGTCTAGCTAGTTGTGAGGCTATCTGGCTTCGCAAGACGTTGTTTGGCTTATTTGGTCAGCCGTTGAGACCTTCAGTGATTTACTGTGATAATCAGAGTTGCATTAAACTCACGGAGAATCCAGTATTTCATGACAGGTCAAAGCATATCGAGATCAGATATCATTTCATCAGAGACTATGTTCAGAAGGGAGCTGTGAAGCTTGAGTATATTTCCACTGATGAGTAGGTTGCAGATATTCTTACCAAAGCCTTACCACGGGGCAAGCATGTCTACTTCAGAGACAAGATGGGTGTGGTGAGGAACACCTTCCTCGGTAAGAGGGAGTGTTGAAATTTGGTACCGGAGGACAGGTGGTTCCCTTAGGCTTTGATCTTTGGCCTAGGGAAAAGTGTCCAAAAGAATTTAATTTTTCTCCTAAAGTAACTTTATAATTTTTATAAAGTTAAATCTAATTTAAAAGTGACTTTAAGTGATAAAGTTACTAGGTCTAATTTTAAAGTGACTTTTATAAAGTCAATGAAAAATTAGAAAGGAAAAGTGACTTTGGAAATAAATGACTAAGTGGGTATTTATTAAAGTGGGGTGAATTAAAAAATAAAAAGTGAGATTTAAATGAGCATTTAATCTCAGCCTTAGATCTCAATTTATTTCAACCATTGGATTTAGAGATCACCCAAAAGTCACTTGGGGTTAGATTAAAGGAGGAAAAGATCATTCATTCTTTCATGAGCAGATTGAGAGAAGGAGAGCAAGAGAGCAAGGGAGATTTCTGGACAGTGAGCTGCGGAGTTTCAGCTGCGGAGTTTCAACAGAGCGGAGTTTCAGCAGCGGAGTATCAGCAGCAGAGTTTCAACAGCGGAGTTTCAGCAGCGGAGTATCAGCAGGGTGGAGTTTCAGCAAGGCAGAGTTTCAGCAAGGCTGAGATAAGTTGTAAAAGTTTGCTTGCTGATTTTTGCTGAATATTTCTCTTACTGTAAAAAGGCATTTTCAAAAATAAAGAAAAGCTCTCAAACTAGTTTTCCCCAAGAGTTGTAGGGGGTTTTTTCAGGGTCAAGTTGACCAAAAATCTCAGTGTTTAAATGTGTTTTAATGGCTGTTTATTACTGCTGATTTTTATTTCTGCAATTTCCAACATTTTGTAAAATTTTCAGAATTTGTGTTTTCAGCAATATTTATTTTTTCAGCTTGTTAAATGTATGGTTATGGGAAAGGGCATTTAACTATATGGGAGAAATAAGGAGAAACTGAAAATCGGGGTGGGCAATGAGAAATTTCTACAGTCCTTTCGAATGAAGATGCCACAAGAAGCCTGGATGAACGAAAGGAAGATGGGGTATGTATGCTTACATAGATTATTATGAAAGCCACGTCATATGGTTGCAGATAATATGGATTCACTATTTCATCCTAGAAAATATGATCAAGAGAAGAAAGGATCTCCTCCTCTGAAGAACTGCAGCAAAGCACAAGTCGCACTAGACAAAATCAGCATAATATGTTCTCATATGAATCATGAGGAAGCTGACTCCAATCAAGGAACTATGATTGAGGCTCCTGGGAATGAAGTGTGAAAAGATAGGAAGAGATCGTGATAATAAGCAACGAAGGTGGAAGGCATTCAACATCCGAAGTCCAAGAAGATTTGACTAGAATATCTCCCGGAAAGATATGAAGACTCTGATAGAACTCGAAAAAGATAGAGACCCTTGACAATGAATATATGTGGGAGATGTAGCAATTTGCATACAGGATGTTGATACTTGCAGGAAGATGTCATGGTGAAAGATCATCACAAAGGTAACTTTGATTTGAAGTGTTCATTGATTATTTTTGAAATAATATCTGGATGGGCTTCTGTAGGACTGCCAAGGAAAATCTGTGGATGACTTCCAAGTGGACCCTCCAAAAAATATGGCATGAAAGAAAAATGACATGAAGCAAATCCAGATGGAAAACATGATGGATCACTTTCTGATGAGTTGAGAACATGACTAACTCAGTGATAAAAGTGATGGATGACCTATGCCCTATGTAGAAGTTCCCAAAGAGGAAGACTCCTTGATGAAGAAGAAATTCATGACATCGAAGGAAGGAGCTCTTCAAGTAGCTAGATGTTCCAGGATCTCCACATGAGGAGTTGCAATGGGTCCCTAGTTAAGAGGGAGCTTGAAAAGAAGTTTCTTACTTGGAAGAAACTTGGAAATTCCTAAGCACGGAGCTTAGGTACATTCCTTTGAGATAAGAATCAGTACATTCCTTTAATGGAATATGTCCTCCTAGTTTGAAAAGGAGAAATAGACATGTTGTTCTATTATTCACCTAGGAAGACAGAATGGAGGATTGTGTAATCATTTAGCATCCGATGCTCTTTGAGGATGAGATAGGGCATCCAACAGTAAGAGTAGTTGTGGAGGACCGATATTCTTTATGGGGCTGGGGAGTCCAAGAAAAGAATAGTCCTTATGAAGCATATCCTGAGTGAACCCGGGTGGGGTATGTTCCTAGAGAGACAATGATGAGCATGTCTATAAATCATTGGTCTTGCCAGCATTGTGCTCTGATCTTGTGGAGATATAGAGTTGTTAGTCAAGGCATTGCTATATAACAATGTTGGTTGATATGATGTTATACAAATGAGTTACAAATTCGAATTCTTCATATGAGAGATCCTTCAGATTGAGAAAGTCCAAGTACCATTATGAATACCTCCCTAGTTAAGAGGGAACATTGAAAAGCGTAACTAGGTTCGGTCTTCATAATGACATAAATTATGATTTTATATAATGAGATGTAAATAAGAAAAACAAAAATATTTTATTGACTTGCTTCATGGGTTACATGAGCAAGGAATATTGTTTTTGAATCAAGACTCCCATTGAGATTCTTTAGGATTTATTTGTCATCTAGTCATAAAATGTTAGAGCCATTGTCATGTAAATGAAGTCATGTTACACTTTGTAAAAGGTCATCTTGTCTATGTAAAATTATCCTCCAAGAACTTATCATCTATCCTCTTCAAGTCAGCCTACAACAATGAAGGAACTCTCTCGAAGAAGTTGCCCTATCTCCAATAGTCATGTCAGCCTAAAAGACATGAGAAGAAGTGTATATATAGCCTACTCGGCCTCACTTGAAGATACACATTCGACAAGCAACTCGACATGCATTTAGACAAGAAGAAGTGTGAAGGAAAGGGCAAATAGAACAGTGAAGAAGAAGAAGAACAGAAGTACGAAGAAAGGCGAAAGAGGATTCTTCTGGTAATGCGAAGATAGGGTTTCTTCTGGATCAATGAAAATGACTTTCTTCTGGGTCAACGAAAAATGACTTTCTTCTGGGCAATGCAAAGATAAGTTTCTTTTGGTGCAGCGAAGTTTATTTTGTGCAAGCGAAGGAGAAGGATTCTTCTAGGAGGTTGAAATCTAGAGACCGAGTTTCTCTATAAGAGACCAAGTGAAGACCTAGAGATCGAGATTCTTTAGAGGAATTCGAGAAAGAGCAGTGTGAAGAATAGAGACCGAGTTTCTCTAGAAGGAGCCAAGGAGAGTAGTTCAAGATAAAGAAGAAAGGCAAGGAACGGAAGAGGCAGAGCATCAAGGTTAGTGACAAGGTTCTTGTCAGGATAGTAGAGTCAAGGGTTTGTGTCATGGTCTTGGTACTTATCAATTGAAGATCTAGAACAAGAATTTTGATCGGGTTTTCCTCTCAAGAGATCAGAGGTTTTGGCCTTGGCTGAGAAGCCTTCATACTATGTCACTTGTCTTTTATTGTGCAAATTGGTAATTGTCTTGATGAAGAGAAAAATAAGCTAACAAATAAAAAATCATAAGCTAAAAAGTAAAAGTGTATCACAAGAAATTATCAAGCAGAGAAATCTTGTAACTTTGACTGCCCGAGATTTCTCAACAATATCTACTGAAAGACTTTGCTTAATATCTTCCTTTTTTAGAATATCTTGCACACTACATTCTATTTTTGGATGGGGAAAGATCTCTTGGATAGGATAATGTCTACATACCATTTGATATGGTCAACAATTGATTGAGTGTGGATCTAACTACTCCATTAGTTTATAACTTTATAGTAAGAGCAAAGAAAATCCCTCCTTAAAGAGGAGTTTACTTTACATCTGAAAAAGTTGGGAATTTAGAGATTGAGGAATTCTCCCATTAGGATATATTGAACATCTTATTCACAAGTTTAAATGAAGACTAAAGGTATTGCATCTATCTTGTGTGAGGCTTTTTTATGTGTACGATATTTTTCATAGTTGCTTCTTTATTATAGGGAAATCTTCTAGCATTATGAAGGCCTTGTAATGAACTCTGTCATTTGGATGGGTGTAATATCTAGATATAATCTCTCTTACATTTATTGATGTTATTTTTGTCTTGCACCTATCAATTGAGTTGTTGTAAGAGGTAATACAATACCATCTTCAAGACCATATCTTAGAGTAGAACACCTAGCTCTCCAAGGTTAATTTTCAATAAGCTAAGGTTTCTTCGTGGCAATGGAGTAGTCATCATTGACCTTACATATTCAAGCATTCACCCACATAGATTCATTTTTATAAGTGACAAATGGCCTAAACAAATACCTAAGAACTCTTAATAATTTATGCAAGATAGCATTGTGTTGGAAACATAATCCTTTGGAATTATGTGATTTTGGCACATTTGCTTGAGTGGAAGGCAAAAAGGCTCAATTGAAGGTCAACAGTCATGAGAATTCCAAGAGAACTCTTGGAAGATGAAACCTAAGGGTCAATGAAATTGTATTAATGTGTAGCATATGAATAGAATGCATCTCATGTTTATCCTAATATACAGTCTTTTACTTCCTTGAGTGAGTTTGACATGGTATCAAAGTAGGTGCCTTCCTAGCATGTTTAATTGTGTGAGAGCCACGAGTTTTGTAGCCTTTGGGTTTGTGAACCACAAGTTTTGTCGTGACTCGTACTCCTCTTGCAATTTAAGTTTTCCTTTGTGCCTATCTTTATGAGCTAAAAACCCTCGGTGCTTGACACGAGAATACCCCTTAATCTGAGGTCTAAGGTCAGCGTAGGTCCTACTTAGAACCGTTTATGTCATTATAAGCCTATTACCATCACCTTACCTACAAAAGCTAAATGCCTTCAGAGAAAACACGCTAGCAAAAATAAATGACAGCAAAAAAATTGACAATAATGCACACAGGCTCATCAATATCGAGATCAATGTCATATATTTATACATGAGCAGAGGTCTTCCATCTCCAATAATCTCTCAATCATTTCCACAAATCACTCCTTAAATCTCTCAAGACATCTATTACTCAAAATAAAATATTTACAAAATGAGTCATTATTCCAACATTTCTCACCCATAATGATCACTTGGAAATATTCCATGATTATCTCTAAATTTGAAGAACTTTTCCTTAGATAGCGTTTTGGTGAATATATTAGCTACATGTTCCTCCGTTCTGCAGTACTTGAACTTGATCACTCCTTGTTGAACCAATTCTCAAACAAAATGATACTGGATATCAATATGCTTGGCCTTCTTATGAAAATTTGGATTCCTGGTCATCTAAATAGCACTTTGATTATCACATATCCACTGAGTGGGTTGCTCTTATTGCTCATGTAGAACCTCTAAAATTCTTCTCAACCACACTGCTTCACATGTTGTTGTCAGTGTTGCTTTATAGTTTGCTTTTTTCATGGAGAGAGAAATTGTAGGTTGCTTGTTAGTACTCCAAGTAACTGTTGTTGAACTTATATTGAATGAATACCCTGAAGTTTATTTCTTGTCATCCATGCATCTAGCCCAATCTGAATTTGTATAACCAACCAACCTGAAATCTTTTGTATATGTGTATATCAAACCATATCCAATTGTTTCACGCAAATATCTTAAAATTCTCTGTGTTCCTTTCCAATGCAATTCCTTGGGTTCTGCCACAAATCTTGATACCATATTGATTGCAAATAAAATATTTGGTCGAATTGTAGTTAAGTAGAACAAAATTCCAACCAATTGACAATACAAAGTAACATCCACTGAATTGGAGTCATCATGTCCAGATAACTTCAACCCAACTTCCAGAGGAGTTGTCACTAGCTTGAACCCCAATAGTTTGAACCTCTTCAAAATGTCCCAAGCATACTTGGCTTGTGACATGAAATTACCATCTTCCTTCTGCCAAACTTCAATATCCAAGAAATAGTGCAACTCACCAAGATCTATCAACCTCAAACTCACCAATCATATGTGACTTAAATCCTTAAAATAGTTCATCATTGCTCCCTGTGTAGATCAAATCATCAACATATATGACAACTATCAAAATCTCCTCTCTTGACTGAAAGATACAGAGATTGGGCTCAGATAAACTTTTAACTAAGCCATCATCCTAAAAATACTTATCAATTCTTGAATAGCATGCCCTTGGCGCTTGCTTGAGTCCAAATAAGGCCTTCTTCAACTTATAAACATAATCTACTTTTCCTAGCACTTCAAAACCCTCAGGTTGCTCCGCATAAATTTCTTCATCCACATAACGATTCAGAAAAGTTGATTTAATATCCATCTAAAAAATTGGCCATTTGTCCTGTGCAGCTAATGCAAGAACCATCCTGATTGTATCCAGCTTTGCCACTGGGGAAAATGTCTTAGTATAATCAATTCCTTCTTTCTGTGTGTAGCCCTTTGCAACTAAACAAGCCTTGTACTTGTTAATTGTGCCATCTGATTTACTTGGTTTTATAGACCCCCTTAGTGCATGTTAGCACTCTGTAATTTTACGAGGTCGCAGAAGAAAATCACAAAGGTAACCACAAACCAATTTGGAAGTTGGGATCTAGCCCAACCATCTTCAGAGAGGGCTCTCTCTGTGAGATTTAACTTTGTTTGACTTAATATATTAGGCTAGTTATCAATTTCAGATTTGGGTTTTTGTGTTGTAGGGTTGAGATAGTGGAAATTAGGTCATTGGGCAATGGAGTCACAGGTTTAGATTGATCAAATGCAGAGTTTACAGGCTGAACTTACAGGGCAGGGTAGGCAAGTTCATTGGATCCTTTAAGATCTATGGCATGGAGGAGAAGAAAAAGATTCAGCAATCCAATTAAAAGCAGAGCAATTAAGAATTATGTTTTTAATTTTCAGTAGAAAACATAGAAATTATTCATAGCCAGGATCAGAGTGTATCTTTCAACAAATTTTGTTCTTCAACTTTCTATTGAATAATTCAGATCTTAGGAATAACATATGTATAACAGAGAGTAAACAAATTAACAAGGAGAAATGCACTTCACCAATGAAAATGACACAAGAATCCTGTAATGATGGCACTGTATTACTAAAAATCTGATCAATGGTTGCTTTGTGAGCAGCTTTACAATACTAGTTTTGTTCTTCAAACAAATCTCAACCTCTATTACTTCAAATTATGAAGTATTTATAAAAATTATTACAAAAAACTTTGAGTGGAAAATATCTAGAATTAATTACAAAAAATATCTTCAAACTTATTACAAAAATAGAACCAAAATCTAGGAAATCTGAAACTGTTGAAGCTGTTGGCACTATTGTCAAGGATGGTTGTTGATGACTGGACCTGAAAAATAGCAGTAGGTTGTTGATGACTGGACCTGAAAAATAGCAGCATGTTGTTGATGATTGGACCTGAACAATATCACCAAGTTGTTGATGTCCTGGAGATCTGATGACTGATTGTGCATTGTCTTATTCATCATCTTTTGAATACTTTGTTTTGTCACAAAATATTTGGATTTAAATAATATATTTAAATTAATATTTCCAAATATTTAAATGAAATTCATAATTCAAAATTCAAAGTATTTATTAGAATGATTTATAAATCCATCATGTTTTCGAATCCATGTATTGTTTCAAAAATCCATGGCTTGTTTTCTAAATCCATGTATTGTTTCTCTTCCCATGGATTTTGAAACCCATGTGTTGTTTTCAAAAACCATGTCTTGTTTCTCCTTTTACCTTCCCCTGTAAATTTCCTTTTACTCCTGTAAATCTTTGGATGGATTTCCAAAACCATGTGTTGTTTCACCTACAACTGTAAATCAATTTCACCATATACCTATAAATTATTTTTACATCTGTAAGTCTTATTTTACATATCCTCCTATTCGTAAAACTCATTTACATGAAGCTCATTTTTCATATGATCGAAAAATTTCCCCTTTATTTTCTCTCATGAATTTATTTTCTTGCGCCAATGAATTTCTTTTTACCTATAGCTATAAAATTATTTTACTCCTTTGCCCGTCATTTCATTTCACCCACTTTTCCTTCCATTCTTGAATTTCCTCTGAAATCTCGTTTCACATGATCTCTTTCATTCAGCCTCCCATCCACATAGAATTTATTTCATAATCGCATGAAATTCCATTCACGCCACATTTATAAAAGTCAAAACAATACAGCTAGGGGGGGGGGGGGGGGGGTAGTAGGAGGTTTAGGGAAGAGGGGGGGGGAGGGTCCGTTAAAATGTGAGGGTGACAACTGTAAAGGATGGTAAAAGTGAAAACCACTTTTCAAACCCCCCTGGTTAAATGTCGGAACCATTGATTTTAATATGCACACATCTCAAGGCCTTTAACATTGGGGGAATTAATGCATGAGTGTGGGGTGGGCCATAGGCTTCGACTTTTAGATTTATAATGAGTAAACGAATTTTCATGTTTTTTAGAGTTTGGATTTATTCATTTATTTTTTGAATTAATTTTAATAATTCAAAATAAATGATTTCTCACTTCTGCCTTCTTCTGTGCTTTCTGGTGCAGACTTCAACTTGCTCTTGCCTTTGATCCAGGAATTGGATTTGAGTGCATGATATACCGTTGGAAAGCTGCTTTTGAGCTCTTTCTAATGAAAATACTTGTAGTCTGATCTGATTCAAACATTTAAATGCAAAAATCTCCCTAAATCTTAGTACTTGGTGTTGCTTTGGAAATAATTTGCATGATGAGAGATTATTTACAACATCTCAAACATAATAATGATCCGCTATAATCAAGCGATCCTATAAAAAATTATAGGACCCTAACAGTGCCATTTACATCTTTTCCCTTTGGCAATTTGACCGAGTCCCACGTATCATTTTTTACCAAGGCATTCAATTATGATTCCATGGCTTCATTCCATTCTTTCTTTCTTGATGATTCTACATAATCCTATGGTTCATCCATTTCCATTACCTCTGCCATAAGTGCATAATTCACTAGAGAACTATGGGATCTAGTAATCCTTCTTTCAAAATTTCTATCCAATATGTTGCTTTCTAAATGTCCCCTTAACTTCATCTATCTTCATCTATCTATACTGACTTGCAATTTGATTCATCACCAATATTCACTACATCTTTCTTCAATTCAAACTTTACATGTTGTTAAGTTTAGGTATGTTCTAGGCTTAGAGCAATTTATTTCAATTTTCACAGTTAGCTCAATATCTTTTCCAGATTAGCAATCACATCAGCATTAAAGTAAACTACAAATAGAACATAAACATAAATTGCAGAAGATAAGCCAAGACAAGAGGACACAAGATGTGGCGCTAGCCAGGGACAAACACCAATGTGGGGAAACCCCTAATCAATTCTTCTTATATGTTCTTCAATAGTTCAGCACAAAGAGAGAGAGAGAGAGAGAGAGATGGTACATTTACAACAGAGGTCAACACTTTGACTTATCTAGATAAGAGCATAGATCATCTCTAAGAAGATGATACATGAGATCAGTTGAAGACATGCAGCTTCAACTGATTCTCCAAGGTGACTCCTTCACCTATCATCGTGTTACATCTCGTCATCATGCTGCACCCATAATCACAATGTTGCATCTTATCATGCTTCATCAATCATGATAGTACCCATCACTGTACTGCATCATGTACCCTCATGTGCCATTGTTGCACCTTGTTTTGCCACCATGTGCTTGTTGCACCTTGCTTACCATACTGTTGTCCCAATTGCTCTTGCAGCACCATGTCTTGTTGTTGTCCCAATTGCTCTTGCAGCACCATATCTTGTTGTTGTCCCAATTGCTATTGTAGCACTATGTCTTGTTGTTGTCCCAATACTTACTGTTGTCCATGTGCCTTTGTTGCCATGTCACAGTTGTCCCATGTATCTATACAACACTATGTACCTTGCTGTCCCATGTATCTATACAGCACTATGTACCTTGTTGTCCCATATATCTTGACAGCACTATGTACCTTGCTGTCCCATATTTCTTGACAGCACTATGTACCTTGTTATCCCATATATTAGCATTGTTGTACTAGTTTCCTTGCTGTCCCATGCATCTAACTATCTGTCCACAAACAGCCCTATATTCGTTGCATGCTACTATTGATTTCTGCCAAGGGTTTTGTGCATGTACTTCACTGGTTAGGGCACACCAACAAGCCTAACGTATAGGGAGAATACCCCTATTTACCTCGCTGTCCTTAGAGATGACTATGGCCTAGTTAGGAGGTCCTTTCTCTCCCAACAGTTGTTGTAATAGTCCCTTACTGCGTCCCTATAAACAAAGATATACACCCCAATATCATGCATAAAACAATCATGAAACTCACCACTAGTCTACGGCCTGATTTGCATGGTAAGACTGCTCCAATGTGTCACCTCAAGCCATCCTTCTTGCCTCATGCAATGACTAAGAGCTGCAGCTCTTCTTCTCTAAAATCCGCACCCAAAATAGTCCACAAACTCAGACCTACCTCAGCGTTCCTTCTCCAAATTCACAATATATTTCAAACCTTAGGATTGCATTAGGGAATCCAGCATTAGGGTTGCTTTAGGTCTGCATTAGGGCAGCCTTCTATCTGTGTCTAGGGCAGCCTTCCATGTGTGTCTAGGGCAGCCTTCCAAGTGTGTCTAGGGCAGCCTTCCATCTGCATTTAGGGCAACCTTTCATGTGTGTCTAAGGCAACCTTCCATCTGTGTTTAGGGCAGCCTTCCATCTGTGTCTAGGGCAGTTTTCCATCTGCGTCTAGGGCAGCCTTCCATGTGTGTCTAGGGCAGCCTCCCATGTGCGTCTAGGGCAGGCTTCCATGTGTGTCTCGGGCAACCTCTCTTCCTCCAACATCTAGGGCTTCCACTCCTAGATTTCTCTTCCACTAAAACCCAAGACAAGTGGAGAGAAATCAAGATAGAAGTGCGTGTGAAATGACTCTCAAGTCATCTCCTTTTATACTAAAATGTTGAGCACATGTGGGGTTTATTTGGTTGTTGGCCAACCTTGACAAATTGTCTTATAACACAAACAAATTCATAACTCCATGAATACTTATTGGAATCGGATGATCTTTAAATCAATCCTACACCTCTCGATGAGAGGGATCAAAGAAAAATATCAGTTGCCATAAATAAGATGACCCACATGGAGTTTGGCCCTAGTTGCCAATTTTAACACGTGTTCTAGCTAATAGATTCCCTACTCATCAAACACATCTCTACTTGTTATCACCTTCTTTGTTTGAGGATCAAACAACTTGTAACTTCTTGTTTCAATATTGTATCCAATACAGATACACTTCACACTTTTATCATCCAATTTCTTCCTCTTTTCCTTAGGAACATCTGCATATGCAGTACAACCAAAAACTTTCATATGTTCAACACTTTGTTTGTATCCTGACCATGCTTCTTCTGGAGTCAAATTCAACACTACCTTTGTAGGGCATTGATTAAGAGTGTATATTGTTGTGTGTATTGCTTCAGTCCAAAACTCATTTCCAATAGACTTAGTTTTTAGCATGCTTCTAGCCATTTTAACTGTGGTCCTGTTTTTCCTTTCTGCAACACCATTTTGTTGAGAGTATGAATTGGTAAACTCTCGCTTTATTCCATTCTTCTTACAATAACTCAAAAACTCAGTTGACTTGTATTCTCCATCATCATTTGTTCTTAGGGTGAGAATTTTCAGACCACTTTGCTTTTCAACTAAAGCCTTAAACTCAGGAAAATGAGAAAACACTTCAAAATTCTCCTGCAAAAAATACACCTATGACTTCCTAGAATAATCATCAATGACAATAAGAAAGTAACGTGTCTTTCCAAAGGACACAGTCTCCATTGGCACACACAAATCTGAATGCACCAACGCTAGACATTCTCTAGCCTTCCATGTTCTATTTGAGAAACTTTCCCTATGTTGTTTCCCAAAAATACACCCTTCACATACTTCATCATCCAACTTAATATAAGGAAGACCATTGACCATGTTTTTCTTTCTTAGCAACACCAAACTTGAAAATTCAGATGTCACATTTTTCCTTAAGAGTGCCATTTTCCCAGTAAGGGAGTTTTTGTAGGCTGAAGATGATTTATTATTGGAACTGTAGATTTTAAAGGTGGAATCTATGTTTGCATGTGTATGAGATTGGTGTTATTTTGCTTCCAATTTTTATCTTTATTTACATGTTAAAATTCCACCAGTGCTTTTATTCAATAATTCTGCAGCAAGGTATTTACTACAAGATAATTTGCCAGTAGCTGGGGTTAAAAATTAACAAAGAAGTTATATTTTTTAAAAATACACATATATTTCCTCCATTTATTCAAAACATATAACCTACAAATTAGGATATGGAGTCTATTATGTGAAAGACATAGTGTTGCGGGGGAGCGCCCCCCCTCGATCCCGCTCCCAATCCGTGCTTCGGGCGGGAGCGCGCTCCCTAAAAAAAAAAACGCTCCCTGCCTTTTCGGGAGCGTTTAGCCTTTTTTGCAAAAAAATAATTTGCAGTAATGTTCCAAATGCAATTTTTTTCAAAGAAACAAATAAGTTTTGAGTGGAGCAACTTAATGATTAAGCCTATGGCCCTAGTATTGATATGTGATTCATAGTAATGTTAAATTCTTAAAGTAAAAGTGACATCCTCCTTAATCTTCATTTTCATCCTTTTACTTAAATTTTTAACATTACCATGAAATGACTTGGGATGTTTGAGAGTGTTTCCGACCTCATTGGATTTCATATGAAGAAGGTAGAATTTTAGATTTCATTCAAAATCCAGCAAACTTAGTTTCAGGATTTCAGGATTGCAATGTTTCCATTGAATTTTGTCATGTATTAGGGTATGGAACTTGTATTTAATCAAGAGCTCCAATCCCTCTATGTACCTTGATGTTAGTGACATTGATTGTCAAACTCCTCTATCATGACCCTCCTAAAAATGTACGCATCACTCAAACAAATCTTGACTTGACATGCTATGCTTTTTCTATCTTATGTTAATGCTTAGGGGGTGATATTAATGACAAAGATCCCTATACAAATGCAGAGGTAACGACAAAGATACCTCTGGATATTAATGCTTAGAGGGTGATATTAATGACAAAGATCCTGATTTTCCAACAAGACTAAAAAATTAGACATTTCTTGTGGTGGCAAGAGGCCCAAGCATAAGCAATAGATAATAGATTTACTTGTCTTTTCTAGATTTTAGTAGTTTTTATCGATGTTTTAAAACTCCAACTTCGACTTCGACTCAGCCGAGGGTCGACTCCGACTCCGACTCTGACTCCGTATCGACTTAGCCGGCTCGATTTTAATGACTTGGTCGTTGTAAAAAATACATTAATATTTATTTTTTTATAAAACCACATAATTTTAAAGATTTTCATTCATGTTTCCAAACACACAGCATTAGAATATAGATAGAAGACAACATATGATCAAAGTAGGCCCATGAATATATCCATTATATCAAAATGGCACCCAGTGCACTGTCCAATACATACATGATGATGATATAGAGATCAAAACAAAAACACATAACCAAGGAGGCTATAAATGGCCTCTACAACAAAAGTCTGTGACCAGTAATACTAGCTACTGCTAGAGTTGCCAACATCATCTCGCTCAATGTTACTTGGGAGCGGGAGAAAAAGTGGGGAGCAAGAGCGAAAACGGGAGCGGGAGCGACATTTTCAAAAGCTCCTAGTTTGGGAGCGAATCCCAGAGGAGTTTGACAACCGATCTAACATCAAGGTACATAGAGAGATTGGTGCTCTTGATTAAATACGAGTTTCATACCCTAATACATGACAAAATTCAATGGAAACATTGTAATCCTCCAATCCTGAAATCCTAAAAAACTGATAAGTCTACTGGATTTTGAATGAAATCTAAAATTCTACTTTCTCCATATGAAATCCAATGAGGCTGGAACCACTCTCAAACATCCTGATTCATTTCATGGTAATGTTAAAAATTTCAGTAAAAGGATGAAAATGAAGATTAAGGAGAATGTCACTTTTACGTTAAGAATTTAACATTACCATGAATAGCATATCAATACTAGGAGAGGCGAATGGACCCCAAATAGCATTTAACTAATTTAGAAAACACCTTGGAGTCCCCAACACTCAGCTAACAGTTAAAAATTAAAAAAAAAATATGAAAAATCGCATTTTTTTGGGTTACAGGCGGCATTCATTGACTCGGCCGAGTTATTGCAGAACCCGCCGGGTTGACCAAGTCATGACTAACTCAGCCAAGTCATGCAATAACTCGGTCGAGTCAGTCATGACTCGGCCTCCCGTTCCGTTTTTTCTGTCGGGTCACAAAAAATCCCAGCAACTCAGATCAACTCGGTCATTTCGGATTCGATTCGGCCGTTTTTTCAAACATTGGCTTTTATAACTATTGACTCTTTCATATTTATTATGATATTTTTTTAAACAATATATGAAAATTTAAGTTTGAAGCTGGCAATTATAACTCATTAGTAATGAATTATGAATATGATGTTTCAAGAAAGTTGAAAGTTGTTTCATTTCATTTTATAACATTTCATTTCATGTTAGATATTATTGGTTGTAATGGTTACACTTTGCTTACAAGTACAACTTTGGTGATCAATGATGATAAATGTTATATATTGAATTTTGAAAGCTTGAAATTTTAAAATTGATGAATCACGAGACTCAATATGTTGTATGTTACTATGTTACTAACTTGTGGACGTGGTTGATGAAGATTATAACTTCTAAATGATTGTTGTTATATGGTTCAATCTATGCTTTTTTATGTTTTTTATATCTAATTCATAATTCTACATGTTTTTGTTGACATATATGTATCAAAATATAATATTAAAAAATATATATATTATATAAACAACGCTCTAGGATTCGCTCCCAAACCGGGAGCTTTTGAAAATGTCGCTCCCACACCCGTTTTCGCTCCCGCTCCCGCTGCCAAGTAACACTTTCAAAGACAAGTCCATAAGTATCTCAAAAATTCCCCAACTGTTCTCTGAATGTTGTAAATGTTCGTTGGCCAGATTATCAGGGCAGTTTCAGGCTCTGGTCCAATTGCTGACAAAAAAACACCTTTAGCAACTAATCTCTAAGAAGCCAGGAAAAAAATATATATATTCAATAATATATCGCATATCTTAAACACCAAAAAAGATGACAAATCTTGACATTGTGCATTCAAGAATCAACATACAAACTAATTAAAAAACTTTTCCAAAACTTCCATTTCTTATACATCTCCAGATGCATATATCCTAAAGCTGGTGACTTGATAGGACCTATACTCCATAGTCCAAATTTTAATGTTGACCACCACTTGGTAGTTCTAATGAATTTACATAAGAATGATCCATTATCAATAATGTAACTCTGTGAATTAAAAGCATATTATGAGAAATACCGACATCTCTACCTCTGAAACAAGAGTCTTGACATCTTCAATAGCAGATGCTACTCTGGATTCTAGTGAACGTTCATCTTCACGTAACCTGATAATTAAAACAAAATTATTCACAAGGTCACAACTTGCTGCCAAAGATACAATAACACATTACATGTTTGTGTCACCATCATATATTAAATAGAAAATAAAGATATCAAGCAAAAGCAACCTTTCAATCTTTAAATTTGCTTCATCAACCTCTTCCTGGATCCTTCTAAACCGATCCTCCCGTTCATGTTGTTCTGCCTTCAATTTTCAACCAGAAACAATAAATGCAACAAAACGATGCACATACTGCAAAGTAAATATAGGACAAGCACTGTTCTTTCAAATTGTAATATGTTTCACATGAACTAAATGAAGCACAAATTCTCAATGTAAGTACATGGTTATGCAAAGTTGCAAACAAAGTAATGCAAATTTAAAGTACATTTTATCACCAGTATGAGGGAAATATGTAAATAATCATTTCAAGAAAGAATAATGTTTCTGATAATTCCTTTCCCACAAATCATGCTGAACTAGTCTCATTAAACACTGATAATATAAACTGTCCCTTAGGTTCACGGTATTTATGTCCTTTGACTGCAACAAACTCAATGCCTCAAAAAGGAAAACATAAAAACCTGAGTGGTTCTAATGTGCCGTTCTTGAATATCAAGAATCTGCCGCTCTAGAAAGTGAACACGATCAACCATTTTTGCAATAACACCTTTCCTCCTATTCAATTCCTCCTCAAGCTCAACACGCTCCTTGGTTGCCTGAAAAAAATCAGTGAAGCGTCCATATTTACAACTAGCGCAAAAGTTCAAAACCTTTAAGAAATATAGTAAATGAAAACAGTTATCATTAAATAAATTTGATGGTTCCTTCCAGTATGAAGAAAATAAAGTGTTGTAGGAGTGCACAGTGCATCAAGGCCAAGCCTCATATGGTGATATGGAAATGGGAACAGTCAAACAGGTATCTTCCTCCCAGGTTGATGACAGACAAGCAGCCATCAATGGGCACGATTTTATGTAATATCTGCTCTTCATAATGTTTTATAAATTAAACTTTTTTTCTATGTGGTTCACGGACCTAGGAGATCGGTGACTGCTACGTACATGGAATATCTGTACCACAGGCAAATCCACCCTAAGGGATCACTTCCTACTGGCTCAACCACAGAGCCTGACCACAAGGGTGTCAAGAGAATTGAACCAGTGAACACTGAATAGCAAAGGTGTTTTTTAAAGATGGGGACTCAACCAATTAGGCTAACCCTCAAAACTGTTTTGTAAAATAATCTTAGCACCGAATCAGTTTATTTTGTAATGTTTTGTAAAATAATCTTACCATCGAATCAGTTTACTCAGCACTAAACAAGCCAGGTACAAACTTACAAAGGTATACCTCTAGAACAGTCAGACAAGCTCAGTTACTGGATAGCAACTTTGAATAAGCCCACTAACAAAGGTCTGTTACTGGCGTCCAACATCGATTTTGTTCCACAAATCTAAGGGTATAGGGGTCTGCAATAAGTCTGCAATTAAGGGAGGCCAAATCCGCAATCAAGAGGGACAGATCTGAAATCTTTTTCAGAAAAAAAGACACACATCTGAAATCTTCTTCAGATAAAAAAGACACAAATCCGAAATCTTCTTCAACAAAAAAAGAGATCTTTACTAGGCCTGAGGTATGGTCTACAAATAAGTCGAAGTCTTTTCTCCAAAAATCTGACTTTTATAGCCAGATCAGAGGTCTTAAGTCTGTGCCTGTAATAAGTCCGAACTGAAGTCTGCAGCAGGTCGAGATGATGTTTGTAGTAACATGAGTCCCTTCTACAAAGAAATAAAGCCCAAGCACAAGTTAATCTCAGTTGCACAGTGATGTCTTCCAATTTTCGTCCTTTGTAGTCCTTATTTCGTCCTTCTCTTGTTCTTATTTTAGACCAAGTTGATGATGGAATGGTATCTTGTCTCCAATATATATATACACGTTGTATCAAGGAGATGCACCTTTTGGAAGAGGCATATTAGAGCCTACTCAAGTTGGCTTGCCAGTATGACAATTTTTGACATATGCTGAATTCCAAAATTGATTTCTCTTCAACGGTAAGGAATTAGGAGGCATGTGAGTACTTATTGGAAAGCTCTTGACCTCTACAAGTTGATGTAATCTTTTCTCCAAGAACTGATCTCCATTTTTAGCAATTTTAATTTTCTTTCATCATATACATGTTTTTCAAAACAATCCTGTTTGAGGATTTCTTTTCATGGATCTAGGACATCATGTAGCTTATAGATGCTCATTATTTATTAGGTCAACATGGGCAATTTTAGGGTTTCTTCATATTGAACCATGCAAGGGCAAAGACTTAGGGTTTCATTAAATAGCTTTATGACATTGTCTTGCGTAAGGAAACTTTCATACATCTGGGGTTTTCATCTTCAACAAGCAATGTTAGGGTTTCCTCCTAGGGTTTGCAATTAGGGTTAGGGTTTTGCACTTAGGGTTAGGGTTTTGCACTAAGGGTTCGCTTCAGCAATGCACCTAGGATATGTCATCATATTGACATCAATGACAACTTTACCAATAATATGCTCCTCCATTCCCATACATTGTTAACTTTGTCTATTGTGGCTTACTCGACCCTCAGAGAATGTCGGGTTACTATTGGCAGTGCAACCCTTCACTCAATTCGACCCCACGAATCCTTCTATTGACAAACTATCCTCTATGACTACTACACCCTACAATCTATCAAGGATGTCTACATTATCATAATGTGGGGAATAATCTTATGTTACATTGAAGTTGGCTCACAGATGGGGTATCGCATTGAAGGTTATTGAAGGCAAATGTCAAGGACGTATACATTATTATAATGTGGGGAATCATCTTATGTTACATAGAAGTCATCACATGGGTAACCATATTGTTCTTTAAAAATTACATGCAACCATGAACAATAATCCCTAGTTGTTTACAAGTTATAAAGGAGTTGCATATTATAATACATGGAGCCACCACTATAGAGTTGCTTCCTCATTTCAAGAATTCACCATTTATTTCGAATTCACCATATATCTCTGTTCATGGATTGCAACTTCTCATACATTGTTTTTTATAGTTGTAGTTTCCTCAAGTGTTTTCAACATCTATAATACTCTTAGCCATATTTTTGCAATACATGGCAACAAGGAATAAGTATTATTGGTTTGTACTTCTTGGCCATATTACTTCTTTCCCATTTTCAAAACTCCTCCCATTTGTTACGTGTTGTGACTCCATTCACCCAGTGGATTAGGCACTAATCTCCAGTCCTACCTGGTACCACACAATCTAGCAGGGGTCCTTGGAGGGGTTCTAAAGGGATTACTACTAGACCAAGTGACAACAATGGGACAAGGACACACTTTCACTTCAGTCGATGTCCCTTGCTCTTTACAGACTTTCATTGATAGGAGGGGTCTCGATATATAGGAAATCACTAGAAAGGTAAGGTCAATAGCAATGCACAACGTGATTTCCAAAGCCCATTCAAAGGAGAGGCTTAGATAATGGCTTGCTTGCTTTAAAATCAAGATAAAGGTTCTCCAAGAAAGGCTTATAGAAAGGGAACCATAACCTAGGAAGAAAGGATAGTCAACACAAGAGACATACCTATATCAAGGATTCTCAAGGAAATAGAAGGACCTCTCTTAAGGTTTTGTGAGATAGCAAGCATGCAAATATTTGGGATCACAAGAGAGACCTAGGGGAACCCAAGCGCCTATGATTCAAGATGATCATCAACAATATGACAAATCCAAGCAAGGATAAGAAGGGTCAATGAGAGGTGAACTTCCTTTGAGCCTAGTTTTGAAAACCAGTCTGATCGAACTGAAAATCGGTCAAACAAATGGTTAGCTCCTTGAGATATCAAACCGGCCCAACAAATCCGATTGGTTGGTTGGTCAAGACTGATTGGGTACCAAATCGACCGATTTTGGTACCAAACTGGCCAGTTAGGAAGCCACATGGTTGGGCATGTTGATGGGACTCCTAAGTGGTTTTTGGAGGTGGTTTTTAGCAAACCATGGTAGGTTCCCTTCTAAATATGGCCCCCCAAGCTTATAAAAGGATGTGTAAGCTCCTATTTGCCTCACACATTTGATTTCTAGTGTTTGTGTGCATATGAGAGCTTGGACAGTTCTGCAACAACATTGAGTTTTGGAGCAACAACAAAGTTTGGAGGTTCTTTGTCATCTTGGAGATAGTTTGGAGTTGTCTAGTGGAGTTAGGTGTGTTGATACCAACACAGATATGTTAGTTGAACCAAGAGTTGAAGGAAATGAACCAACCAAGACCAAGCTTGGCACATGGTAACTTGTGAGGGAAGCAACTTGTGCTTCTAGTTTTGCTAAACCTAGTGATGTTGCTCATGCTACTACTAGCACTGATATTGAGGTTGGAGAGGAATTTGGGTCGTCCTCAAACTCTGAGCTAGATGATGTTTATGTAGCTCCTAGTGATGATCCCATGTGTAGTAGTGGAAATGAGTTTGATGAGTGATCATGTCGATCAATGATATGTAGTAGGCTATATGATCACTAGCACTGCTATTGAGGTTCGAGAAGAGTTTGAGTCGTCCTCAAACTCTGAGCTAGATGATGTTTATGTAGCTCCTAGTGATGATCCCATGTGTAGTAGTGGCGATGAGTTTGATGAGTGATCATGTCGATCAGTGATTTGTAGTAGGCTAGTGGCCTAGCAGCTTGAGTTGTAGCATTATGTTTGGATTCAGGAAGCCATTGAGAGCCTCATTGTAGCATTGTGTTGGGACTCTATATGCCATTTAGAGCCTCAGTAGTTATGTATTTTGTCAATGATATCATTGATATGTATTGCACTCGGTGCCATTTTGATATAAGCAACCTTACCTAGTATATATATGTGAAGACTTTCCATTTTTGTCTCTAATGGTTTGGAATCATGGTTTGTAATCTTAAAAATAATTTTTTCATTAAAATTAATTATTTTATGTATTTTTTTCCAATTTCGGTCTATTGAATCTGGTTTGATCCAATTTAATCTGGTTCTGATTTGAATCACGGTTAGATAGGCGATCGGTTTGAAACTCGATTCCGGTTTTTAAAACTATGCCTTCGATTTTTAAAGCGCAAATGACCCTTGAAAAACCACTAACCAAAGAAGCCTAGGGGCAAAATGATGTTGGAGCTAGGGATTGAGGTTTCTACAAAACTAGCCACGACATGAGCTTCAAAATTGAAGGGCACCTTGAGAAAACCCCACGCAATTACTTGCCAATTCGCTTTCCAAGAGGACCACCCTAATGCATTTCGCACTAGGCCCTAGGGTTCCTTCCAAGTTAGGGCAGAAAGACGAAAAAGAGAGAAAACAAAGTAGGGTGTGATCAACTAGGATGAGGATCATTTCCTAGCCAATTAGAGAGGTGGAATCAAGAATAATCTTCATGAAGAAACTTCGCTCTGTCAAGGAGTCTTATTGCAGCTTTCGATAGCCCTAACGAAGCAACTACGCAACAACAATGGAACTTATACCTCGTCTGGCAAGAGATGATGGAGTTTCAAGATTGAAAGATTAAAACAAACCTTAGGAACATTCATTTGCAGTCTCCAATGAATAACGCATGCAGTAATACAATATTAAAGTGCTTTTAAGAAATTTGCATTACATTAGGGAACACATGAGATTATCGCAACATATTCCATACATTAGACATGTAGCAACAATGAAATAGCATCAAAATTGCACCTACCAGAGGAAACGAGTATATCCATCAATCACGATTGCATTAAAGAATCTCCAAGACAAGTATCACGAAATCCAAACATCAAAATGCATAAAAAATCTCCAACTTCGTCCATCAATTGCAGCTCTGAATTTTTTTACAAGAGATAATCCAAATCCAAATAACGATGAGTTACAAATGAGGCCTCACTTGTATTTATATGAACCTCTAACCATTAAAATTGGTCAAATTTGCCTAACAAACCCCCAAAAATTACTCGAATGTGTAAAATAACACCCTAATTGGTGACAAGCCCACAAAATAGCTCAAAAATACAACAATAAGCCTTCCTAATGAGGCTGAAATAATAGAAACATGGTGCAGTAGGATTGTCATACGGTCTAGATAAGTCCTACATGAGCCAAATCAAAGAGGACTCTCATGATGATGACCAAGGGGATGGCCCCTTGGCTCCCAAGAAAAACATCTATGGTGCTCCCAAGTGGTTGTGGGGCACAGTCAATGGTCTCATGGGTCTCCAATAGGATTAAAGGTGGCCATAGTCCATCCATGAGACCAGGAATGATGATACACACCCTCCCATCTCTCCCTAGGTGAGACAAAACCCCATTTGGACCCGGGATCAAATGCCAAGTGTCTAGTGCAAGTATGTAGCCCACTGGGCAATGTGATCCAAGTGCATCATCATCTCTATATGAGTGGGGCATGAGCAAGTCAAATGTGGTCTAAAGAATCCCATGATAAGGTAATCAATGCTCTATTGTGGTGGAGGCATGTGGCTCTTAATGCTCACCCTGCAAGTGCCATCATGTCCCTTTAGAGAGCTTGGATCCTGTATAGGGAGGCAAAACCCAAGGCGAAGACCCACCTGCAATCCTGTATAATATCCAATGAGTCTCCTCACCCTCTAGTACAACAATTTCATTAGTGCACTTAAGTAAATAAGCTTCCAAATCAAGGGCCCAAGTGGACACTACATAGTGGCATGCCCTTCCAAATGGGCTTTAGAATGTACAAGTGTTCCCAGGCTCAAGGAGGAGGTTCATAAAAGACCCTATTAGTTGGTTTCAACCTTTAAGGAAGTGACAGGTCCATGGTACATCTGTCAAATGGCAGGCATCATGTGAAATAATAGTGGAACGGAGTGGGGTAGTAAGGGAAGGCTCCAAGCCACATGCCATCATACAAGGGTAGTTATAATGAGGGAAGCCCACACATGGGTGTATAGATGTAGGAGGGAGCAATCATGGTGCATGAGTTACCCTGACCTTTGTTTTTCCACCCTTCTTCATATGTCTTTTGCCTTTTATTGATTTTTCTTTCTTATAACTGCTCGAGGCTCCAAGGAATGAGAGCATGATGTGTCTAATATAGTAGTGATTACCCTCTTAAGGTTGGGTAGTTCATCGCCCACTACGAATTGGGACAATCATGGGTTCCTCAATGATGCAAGGCGCTCACATAGGGGACCTTAGGAACCGGGGTGATGGCAATAACGATAAGGGGTAGAGTTCATGCCTGGATTTTTCCCACATGCTAAATTTGTATGTCCCAACCCTCTTTTGCATTTTATGGTACATTCCCTGTTATAAGTGGCCAAATTATGCTTTTAGTTTATTTTTAGCTACATCGACCTCCAAGGCATCGTTCTAGGTCTGACACAAAGAGTGGAAAAGGGGAAGGGGAGGCTAACTCTTTGTGGACCCAATGGACAAATGTGGACCCGGATGGGAAAAGAGTGAATAGGAGTTATAATGAACAAAGGGAAGTGATTCATATGATGATGGGAAGCAAGACCATGCAACCAAAATCAGGGTTTCCCATGTAGTGCCACTCCTAGAGCTAGTAGTTAAGAAAAGAAATCCCATGGGACTAGGATAAAAACATAACCACCAAATTGGACAAGGGGACAAGAGTACAGACCAAGCCCATTCTTTCCGTCGAATCCCCCTACTAATATATGTCCAGATGTGTCGATGATAATTACACAAGACCACCCAATTACATAATGAAAAGCCATACCTTCGAGTTTGGAAGGCCCACCTTCAAACATACGATCATAACAGATGGGTGAGGGCACATAATGGCTAGCTCAGGTGGCACATTGAGCTATCTAGTGACTCCAAGGGGTTGATGGCTTCCAGTTGACAACAAATCTAAGAGAAAAAAATTCCCCTATGGGGGTTACCCGTTGGTAGCAGGTAACATCTGGCTCCAACTGGGACATGAGATCTTTGTAGAGTGCACAAACCATGCTCTCGAAGGGGGAGGTAATGAGAACACCAGCAATCTCTTGGGACTGTAGACCTATCCCCTGATAATCACATGAGGCAGCATCTTTTTATGGAGTCTTGTGATCAGCCATGCTTTCAGCTTTTGTTAGGCCATAAATATCAAGAAGAAATAAAATTTAATTCTAAATGAAAAATTTAGCCTAAATGCACCTATCTAGCATGATAACATAATATGATGTTAGGCTCTAATGCAAAAATTTAATATGCAATGCATCCTACTCTAATATGCATGTTACATCATAAAAGTACAAAGTGTAATAATAGAGTCAATGCAACCAGCATATCATCCAACCAATATAACAACGCCTGCCCGTATGATTACTCATGCAACATATCCAAAAGCAAAGATAGGAATATTGTAACGACCAAAAGTCGTATACGCAGCGGAAATATTAAAATACTTCGTAGACAAAGACATCCATGATAGGACAATAATTGTAAATTGTATATTGTATATAGAATTGATGTAGGATGATTCAAATGAGAATGAGGGTCCTATATATATAACCAGGTAGGTACCCTTTCACGAACCAGCATGTCTCTAAAACATGCCTTTTCATTATTAACTAACTAATCATTAGTTAATTTAATTATTATTTTTATATTATTATAATTATTATTTATTGTCTATTTTTATTTATTTTTACACAATTTATGTTCATAACCTTGCCTTCCCCTTCAAAAAGCTTTGTCCTCAAAGTTTACTAATGAAGGATCGGTTCTTTTCTGTTGATCGAAATATCTTCTTATTTCTGAGCTTTCATTTTTTTTTTATACAAGACAATATGATGTTCTGATCGATGGACAAAATTGTCGTGCTGAAAATAGACCAGACCATCCGAGATTAATCTTTTGGGAAATCTTCTGACCCTTGGAGCTATGTGGTGAATAGTTATAGTATGATTGGATTGAGCTCACTTCAATATTCTTCAGAACATAAGTTTGTTGTTTATGTTCTGCGTGATATAGATTTGTAGATTTATTAAGGCGTCTACTCTTTTGATTCAGATGTAGATAAGGAATTTTTCTTTGTTGAACTTCCTTAAACATTTTTATGGCAGTTTCTTGATTTCCATCAACCATTGTTGTTGTTGACTTAACTAATTAATCTTTATTTGGGGTGTCCTCTGTTTAAACGACAACCTCTGAGTACGTTTTTACTTCAATAGGGTTTGGATTTGCCTGAACTGCAAGATTAGTGGTCTTGATGTTTGTTTCTTTAGTTTGGACTACTACATCTAGATATTTTGATGCTTCCTTTGCGACAAGTTCTTTGAAACTATTCGTCAATGATTTATTTTCATCCTTAAGTTTTTTAATCTGTTTGAGCATATTTTGATTATGATTTTTGAGACATAAGCCTTCCTCATTCTCTGAGTTAACTTTATTTTGGTCTTCACACTTCTCGTCTTTTAAACACTTGATTTGTTCTACTAATGTTTGGTTAAGGCTCTTTAAATGTAATTGTTCTTCTTCTTGTTTTAATAAACCCTCCTGAATTTCATTCTTTGATGCTTTAGCTTTCTTGACTTGTTCGAGTAGTTTTTCTTGGTGATCTCTAAGGTACGAAATTTCCTCGTCTTTGTTGCAAATGACTTCTTCAAGCTCTTTTTGCTTCTTTGATATGGTTTTTTCGTTATCTTGAAACTTCAAATCTAAGATATCCTTAAGGTCTTCTAATGAAGATTTTATTGATTTTGATTTACTTGTTCTGTCTCCAAACATGACCATCTTTCCTTTATAAGTAAACATCAAAACTTGTTTCTCTATATTTAACGTGAATGTATCCAAATCCTTAGACCAGGACTGACTGAGTATGATGTCAGTCTTTTTATCCGTCCTTACAACATAAATTGAGATATGCACTCATAATGTGTAGAAATTCTCACTGTAGATTAACCTGATTATTGAATAGACTAACGCAAAATACGTAATCTACTTCTACAATCAAACTTGTAGAAACTTAATCGATTTGAGCAAGATCAAACAAAACACATATAACAGAGAAGAAGAATCAATACACATCAAACATAGAAGAATACTCTGGGGAAAGCCTCAGCTAAAAACCCCACTATCTGCATTTCATACAAGTGGAAATATCTCAGGATTACACAAAGCTTTAGCTCTCACAGCTATCCAGCTCTCAGTACAATCCCTCACTGTTGCTCATAGGCAGAATAAACAACTCATATGCCTTCTCCTCTATCCTCCAAGCCTCCTATTTCCTTGCGCAATTTTCCCTGGGTTCTCTAGTTGTAACCTTGTGTGACACTGATCTCACATATTGTTCCAACACACTGTAGAACTACGCAAATCTCAACGAATCTTATTCCTTCTGCATGGATGAGTTTCCTTTATAGAAAAACTCATGCAACTGATAGCACATTGTCCCTGCCTTTAATCTCAACTGGGTCTTTGTCTGAACTGACATGCATGAGTCATTTATGAGAGAATATTCAGTTATTTGGAGTACACTAGTTTCATGCATGCATGCGTTAACTAACTGAACTCACATTTAGTTCCTCAAACTGTTTGGAACTAATTTAACTGGACTTAACTCAGTTAACTGAGCTAACTAATTACAACTCAAATACAACTCATCCTTATCTCCTTAATGAAGGGACAACTTCCTCAATCAAAGTGATAACTGTAGCATGCCTTCACAAAGACTTCTAGCTTGAATTTCTCCAACTAATTAACTCAAGATGAAGTAATTAATTATTTTTCAAGCAGCTGGTGAGACTAAATTCGAATTTTAATTCAAGGACAAATTAAAATTGGAATATTCTTGTTGCCACATTTCAACATTCCCTCTCAACAAGAAAGGGATTATCTACGACCCCAATCTTGTCTCTATGGAACTCGAATTTACACTTTGACAATGCCTTAGTCAAAATGTCATCACCTTGCTCCTCATTCGAAATATATTGCAACAACATGATCCTCCTCGCCACACAGTCTCTGAGATGATGATACCGAATGTCGATATGCTTGGACCTGTCATGAAATACTAGATTCTCAGAGAGTTTGATACAACTCTGATTATCACAATAAATCATAGTTGGATCCATTCTCTGATCAAACAAACCAACTAGAATTTTATGCATGCAAATGGCCTCACATGCTGCCTGGACTTGCAGACATGTATTCAGCCTCTGCTGAGCTGAGTGCAACCGACCTCTGTTTCCTGTTGTACCAAGAAACTGCAGCTGACCCAAAGTTGAAAATTCCTCGTGATGTGCTCTTACGATCCGATGGACTCCCTGCCCAATCTGCATCTGTGAAGCCCTGTAGCTTCACTCCCTCTGTCCGTTTGTACCATAATCCATACTGAGATGTGCCTTTGAGGTATCTCAAAACATGCTTAGCTGTCTTCCAAAACATCTTGGTAAGCTAAACCATAGCTTGACTCAGCTGGTTCACCACATAGCACAAATCTAGTCATGTGTTCACTAAGTACATCAGTGAACCCACAAGTTGTCGATACACAGTAGCTTCTACTACTTCTCCTGAAGTAGCATCCTCCTTCCTCCAGTTCCCTATTAGAGGAGTCTGCATGGGCTTGCAATTCTCCATGTGGAATCTCCTGAGTATCTCATTGGCATACTTGCCTTGAGACACAAACAACTCCCCATCCTTCTGCCACACTTCCATGCCAATGAAGTAGTGCATGAGACCTATGTCTTTCATCTCGATCAACTGATCATCATCTGTCAATATGAGATCATCAAAATAAAGAACAATGATCAACTGCTTACCTTCTACCATGATGTGGTACAGGTTCACATCCTCTTCACTCTTTGTGAAGCCCAACCCAGTGAAGTAGTTGTCGATCCTGGTGTACCAAGCACGAGGTGCTTGCTTTAGCCCGTACAAAGCTCTCTTCAGTCCGCACACATGTGACTCACGATCAAAGGTCTCAAATCCTTCTGGCTGCTCTATGTACACCTCTTCCTCAATCTTGCCATTGAGGAATGCAGTCTTCACATCCATCTAATGGATCTCCCAACCCATTTGTGCTGATAGTGCCAACATCGATCTCATAGATGAGTACCTTTGCTACAGGAGCAAAAGTCTCATCATAGTCGATTCCCTCGACCTGTGAGAAACCACGGGCAACAAATCTTGCCTCATGTTTCTTCACACTACCATCAGCAGCTTGCTTTACCGTGTAAATCCAAGGGGAACTCACAACTAACTTGTTCTTCGGTCTTGGAACCACATCCCAAACACTATTCCGAACTATGGAGTCATACTCCACCACCATAGCATCAACCCAAATCAGTTGTTGCACTGCTTCCTCAAAGGAAGATGGCTCGGTCTCAACACATTCCCCAACAAGGGCCATGTATCCAGTGTACCTATCAAGTGATCTCCTCTGTCTACGCTAAGAAGATGGTTCTCCCACATTCTCTCTCGCATCTGACAACAATCTGTCAGCTTCTCTTGTGCGCTTCCGTACCTCTCTGGAAGAATCTGATCGAGTGGATGACTCCACTCCTAGAACCTCTACATGCGCTGCTCCGCATTAGTCTGAGGCTCCTTCTCCTTAGGAACCAAAACTTCCTCCACAGCCTGTAGTTGGAGCTCCCTCTCAAGGGAAACTCGCATGGCCTTCTACTCATCAAACTTGAGATCTCTGCAAACCACTGTCTTCTCACTGGTAGGCAAGTACCCCTGATAGTTGTGAGGTGTATCTGTGTACCCCACAAGTATTCCCAACTCAGCTGTCGGCTCAAGTTTCTTCCGGGCATCCTTGGTCACATGGCAATATACCGATGAGCCAAAGATCCTGAAGTGACCCACATCTGGTCTCTTCCTGGAGAAAGCTTCCTCTGGTGTCTTCATCCCAAGTATGTGATGCAAGCTTCTATTCTGCAAATAGACTGTTGTGTTGCATGCCTCAGCCCACAAATGAAGTGGTAGGCCTTGGTCATGCAGCATCGCCCGAGCTGCCCCCACAATCGTTATGTTCTTCCTCTCAGCCACCCCATTCTGTTGTGGGTTATGAGGTGCCATCAACTCCCGTTTAATTCCTTCTACTGCACATAAGTCCTTAAACTCTTGAGAGACATGCTCTCCACCATTGTCGCTTCTCAAGGCCTTGATCTTCTTCCCTAATTCTTTCTCAACCAAAGCTTTGAACTCACAAAACTTTAAGAAGGTTTGATCCTTCTTCTACATGAAATAGATTTAGCATTTACGAGAAAAATCATCAATGAAAATCACATAATACCTTTGTTTCGCGGTGGATGTTGTCGAGAATGGTCCACACACATCAATATGAACTCGCTCCAAGATTGCTTCAGCTCGACTGTCTCGATCATGAAAGGAAGACTTGGCGTACTTTCCCAAGGTACAACCTTTGCATGTGTCCACTTGCTCAAGTTTACCCTTGGGAAGTCCGATAGAGATCTGTTGCATTATCTTCAAGGCCCCATGATGCAAGTGGCCCAACCGCCTATGCCATAACTCGCCAATGTCTTGGCTTTGCACCAATTCTGCTTTCGAACTCAATGCAGCACAGTCATCTACCTCTAACTTATAGAGATTCTTCACTCGAATCCCAATCCTCTTGGTCTAACCCATGGCTATGTGTCTCAGGAACGCCTTTCCTTTACTGAAGACAACATCGTAGCCTTTGTCCTCCAACATCGCGACCGATACCAAGTTCTTCTTCAGTCTAGGCACATACTTTACATCAATCAAGGTGAGAGGAGCTCCATGCTCCCTCTGAAAAGCAATTGTGCCTTCTCCTGAAACACAATTCTTTCCATCGTCGCCCATCTCTATGCGCATCTTGAGGTCTTTCTCCTCCAAGGTACTGAATAAACTTTTATCGTCGGTCATGTGGAATGAGGCTCCACTGTCTAGATACCAAACACAACCCACCATCGATGAAACCATGCATGCAATGAGGGTAAAATCCAATTAGAACTGAGAGGCTAGTGCCACACCTTCTGATCCTTTCGAAGATCCCTTCTTGGATTTCTTCAATGGAAAATTAGTTGCATAATGGCCCACCTTATGACAATTAAAGCATCTCACTTTAGATTTGTCAATCTGCTTCCGACCATGAGAAGAATTCGATTTGGAATGGGAAGCCTTCCCTTTCCCTTTCCTTGCCTTACTTGCTAAGGCTAGATTTTCTTCATTGCCATGCTTAGATGAAGAACCATCTCTAGTGCTCCTCCTGATCTCCTCTTGCATCAGATCCGACCACAGTCATTCCCAATCCGACAGTTTCTCTCTTCCATTCACAGAGTCCTGGTAGCTATTCCAGCTCTTTGGAAGACCGAGGAGAGCAAGGCTCACCATATCATCATCGGCTGTCGTTATTCCCACACTACCAAGCTCATCTCTACAGGTGGTGAGCTTGTTCAGATATGTAGAAATAGTGTCGCCCTTCTCACACTTGATTTTTCGAAGCTTATCCTTGAGTGCCAGTTTCCTCTGGTCGCTACTGTTCTAATATAGGTCCTTCAATGTCTTCCACATTGAAAATGGAGTCTCCTTCCCATGGAGACTCGAGACAATATGGTCTCGAACTCACTCCATAACAGAGTTGCGAGGGAGCGCTCCCCCCCCCTCGAACCCGCTCCCAATCCGCGCTCCAGGCGAGAGCGGGTCGAGAGCGCGCTCCCAATAAAAAAAATTCTGCTCCCTGCCAAAATCGGGAGCAAGTGCGAGAGCATCACTCACGTTGCTCCCAGAGCGAAAATTAAAGCTCGGAAGCGATCAGGGAGCAATCGCTCCCGAGCTTTTAATTTTCGCTCCAGGAGAGACACGCACGACGCCGGGAGCGATTCGCGCGAAAAAATTTCCGCGGACGCCAAAAAAAATTTCATTTCCAACAAAAAAAAAAAATGTTTTAAAAGGGCTTGGGGGGCAAAAAATATTTCATTGTGACTTGAATGAGTTGAGGAGAGCAAAAGAGCGAGGAGAGAGCGCCAAGGAGCAAGGAGCAAGCCTGCAAGGAGGTTAGTAACTTAGTAATTTAGTATTTTAAACCTTAGTTAGGTAGTAATTTAGTAATTTAGTTTAGTTTAGTTGGTTTAGTTAGTTTAGTTTAGTTTAGTTTAGTTTATTTAGTAAAAAAACCATGAATCTAAATAAATTAAATTAATTTTCTCATTCCTATTCCCATTCCCATTAAATTTTGTAGATTCAAAAGCCTAGAAATATCAAACATCATGGACCTGGCTATATTTCTTGGCATTTTCCTCTTCTCTTCTTGGTCCCTTTTCTGGTTATTATGGTGTTGGAGAGTAGGAAACGAAGGGGCCAAAATGAAGAGGGGAATGAAGAAGCTGGAGAAAGTGGATTTGATGAAAACTCTGGTGAGGAGGAGCTGGAGGAGGGTGAACATGACTCAAAAAACTAAACAAGACCAAACCCCATTGTGGAAATATGTTAACAGGCCTGAAGTAGGGAAAGTGGGTGGAACCACTAAATTTCATTGCCCCCATTGCAACAATAATTACACAGGTTCATACACCCATGCCAGAAAACACCTTTGTGGGTAAAGGCCATGGGATGGAGATAAACAAATAGGAATCAAAACTTGTACAGTTGTGTCAGTAGCAGATAGAGCCAAATACATAAGGGAAGAGGAGGAAGCCCAATACAAATATAAAAAATCAAGGGGTTTCTTTGAACCAAGCTCACAATCACAAGCACAAATAACTCCTTCAGCATCCTCCCAAGGCAGTGGATATGGAGGCACAAGGTCGCCAACTTTAAGGCGTAGAACCATATCAAATTTCCTTGATGAGGGGTGTAGGAATGATGTGGATTCAAAGGTTTACAGGTTTCTCTATGCATGTGGGATACCATTCAATGTTCTTCGCTCACCTTATTGGCACGAAATGGTTTCTGCCATAAATGATGCCCCTAAAGGATACAAGAGCCCTTGGTATGACAAGGCAAGAACCGTTGGACTTGATCATGAAAAAGCAAAAATATCACATTTTTTGAATAGAATGACAAGTTCTTGCACTGAGCATGGGGTGTCCATTGTATCTGATGGATGGAAAAATGTACAAGGCAAACCATTGATAAGTGTTCTTGCTGTGTCTGTTAGTGGTGCCATCTTTCTAAATGCATATGAAGACAAGTTCAAGACCGCCATCAGCATCGCAGAAGCATTACTTGAAACAATTGACCGTATTAGGCCATACAATGTCATCCAAGTCATCACTGATAATGCTCCTAATTGTAAGGCAGCGGGAGCAATTATTGAGGATAAATACCCCAACATATTTTGGTCTGGGTGTTTGGTTCACACATTGAACCTTCTAATGCATAATGTTGTCAAGAACACAATTGCACAATACAAATGGATTGGTGATTTGTACAAGAAAGGCAAACAAATGATATAATTTATTACAAATCATAGCAATACCCATGGCCTTTTCCGTAGTCACTCAAGATTGGAGTTGTTGAAGATTGAGAAGACCAGATTTGGTAGCTATTACCTCACCTTCAGGCGCCTTTTGAAAGTAAGAAAGTCATTGGCTAGCATGGTATCAAGTCCACATTGGCAAGTATTAAAGGAAAGAGCTACAAATGCAGCGGACAGGCGAGGTTTTGAACTGGTGGAGGAGGCCGCTCTTGATGGTATGTTTTGGTCAAGTGTGAGGCAAGTATTGGATTTCACCAAACCCATTTATCACATGATTTGGTTTGCAGATACACATAAACCAGTGATTGGTGAGGTGTATGAGCAGATGGATACCATGTTGGGGCAAATAAAAGATACTGTTCATAATAGAGATCCCGACTTGTAAAAACTGATTCACGATTGTGTGTGTGTACGGTGGAATAAACTTAATCTTCCACTACATTGCTTGGCATATATCCTTACGCCAAAATACTACTCTACATCTTGGTTGGGCCAACCTGCACCAGGGGGTGGGATTAGGACCAAACCCCATTTAGATGCAAAGGTAACTAGAGGATATTTGGAAGCATTAGAAAAGTTGATACCTGACAGGGAGGAATGTGCAGTTGTGCGCCTTGAAATAGGCAGATACTTCAGTGGCACTGGTTTGTTTGGTAACTTCCATGCAATGGAAGACAGAGACAGATTTGATTCTCTCACATGGTGGGAAACATATGGTGGCCAAGGACTTTTGCCAAAATTGGCAAAAAAAAGTTCTATCACAGGTTGTAAATACTTCTTCTGCAAAGAGGTGTTGGAGCACCTACAGCTTCATACATAATGTGAAAAGAAACAGACTCAATGAAAACCGGGCAGCAATCTTGGTTTATGTGCACTACAACTTGAGGTTGTTGAGTCATTACTGTGATTGGGCTTATGAGGATTCCACATATAAAATTTCGGACAACTACCCAGAGGATGACAATTTGGAGGATGGCACTATACATCTTGAAGAACTGGAAGAGGAACTTATAAGGGATGAAGATGAAGCCGCTGCAGCAGCGATGCCACCTCCACCATCCAGTAGCAGTGCTAGAGTTCCGAGTCTTGTTCCTTTGTTGTCGCCACCTCCATCTACACCCTCACGTGGAGGACATGTGCCTTCTAGATCTGGTCGTCGGTCTGTGTGAGAGACTCCTAGAAGACCACCACGACCTGCTCATATAGGAGACTCTCGTGGCAAGGGCCACATGTAGATTTACAGTTTACTTGTCTTTTCTAGTTTCTATTAGTTTTCATAACTGTTGAGTCTTGAGTCCTTGACTCTTGACTCTTGACTCTTTCATATCATAATGATATTTTATGTAAACAATATATGACTGTGACAATGAAAGTTTGAAGTTTGAAGTTGCCAAGTTGGCAATTATAACTCATTGGTAATGATTGTGAATTATGAATATGATGCTTCGTGAAAGACTGAAGTTGTTTCATTTCATTTCATTATTCATATTTCATTTTATAACATTTCATTTCATGTTAACGGTTAGAAGTTAGAACTTAGAAATATCTAAGATATTATTTCTTGTAATGGTTAAACTTAGCTTACAAGTACAACTTTGGTGATCAATGATGATAAATGTTATATATTGAATTTTCAATTTTGAAAGCTTGAAGTTGAAACTTTAAGATTGAATTTGATGAATCATGATTCACGAGACTCAATATGTTGCAGTGGTAATCTGTATGTTACTAACTTGTGGACATGGTTGATGAAGACAATAACTTCTAGATGATTGATGTAATATGGTTCAATGATCAATCTATGTTTTTTTATGTTTTTATATCTAATTCATCATTCTACATGTTTTTGTTGACATACATGTATCAAAAATTAAAAAATATGAAAAATATATATATTTTTAAAAAATCGCTCTGGGATTCGCTCCCAAACCGGGAGCTTCTGAAAATGTCGCTCCCGCTCTCGTTTTCACTCCCGCTCCCATTTTCACTCCCGCTACCCGCTTTCGCTCCCACTCCCAAGTAACATTGCTCCAGAAAAATCCTTCTCGCTTTCACCACACACTTCTTCCATTCAGCCAATTCTTGTGCATTAGCTGCAGCTGGCTTGGAGATTTCTTTATCAATGAAATCATTCAGACCATTTTCTTCTAATACCGCTTCCATGCGATCTTTCCATGCTATGTAATTCGAGCTGCCATCCAGTGCATACTCGAGTCTCAAGCCATTAAACGCCATTGGTGAACTTTGAGGTGTGATAAAAATTTGATTTTGTATTTGCAATCAAGAACTTTCAAATTTCGAATTTCCCTTCTCAGTGTAATGTTCACAGCTCTAATCACCTTTGCTCTAATACCATGTAGAAATTCTCACTGTATATTAACCCAATTATGCAATAGACTAAAGCAAAATACTTAATCTACTTCTACAATCAAACTTGCGGAAGCTTAATCGACTTGAGCAAGATCAAACAAAACACATATAACAGAGAAGAAGAATCAATACACATGAAACACAGAAAAATACTCTGGGGAAAGCCTCAGCTAAAACCCCGCTATCTGTATTATCATACAAGTGGAAATATCTCAGGATTACACAAAGCATTAGCTCTCACAACTATCCAGCTCTCAGTACAATCCCTCATTGTTGCTCATAGATAGAATAGACAACTCATATGCCTTCTCCTTTGTCCTCCAAGCCTCCTATTTCCTTGCGCAGTTTTCCCTGGTGCTCCAGCTGTAACCTTGTGTGACACTGATCTCACACATTGTTCCAACACACTGTAAAACTACGCAAATCTCAAGGAATCTTATTCCTTCTGCATGGATGAGTTTCCTTTATAGGAAAACTCATGCAACTGATAGTACAATGTCCCTGCCTTTAATCTCAACTAGGTCTTTCTCTGAACTGACATGCATGAGTTTTTTATGAGAAAATATTCAGTTATCTGGAGTACACTAGTTTCATGCATGCCTGCATTCACTGACTGAACTCACAATTAGTTCCTCAAACTATTTGGAACTAATTTAACTGGACTTAACTCAGTTAACTGAGCTAACTAATTACAACTCATCCTTATCTCCTTAATTAAGAGATAACTTCCTCAAACAAAAGGATAAGTGTTGCATGACTTCACAAAGACCTCTAGCTTGAATTTCTCCAACTAATTAATTCAAGATGAATTAATTAATTTTTTTCAAGCAGCTGGTGAGACTAAATTCGAATTTTAATTCAAGGACAAATTAAAATTGGAATATTCTTGTTGCCACATTTCAACATAATGACCTATTGTCACTTGTAGATCACTAATTTTATACTCTTTTTGGTCAAAAATATTTTTATTTACACCAATGCTTAGCTCTAGAATTAAGAGTTGATTTACCAAGTTGATGTTGATATAATTTGTATCATTGTTTGGGTTGATGGTGACATTAAATTCTCTTCCTTGGATACTTCCTTTTAATGTAATTACTCTGTGATCTGTAACTAAAAGACCATTATAGGAAAACCTTTCTTCCTTCATCATTTTAGAATTGAGCTCCATCATTTTTTTTCAATGATTGATCCCATTTTGTTTTGTTGAGATGACTTTTGGTATATATTTAAAGTTCCTTTGGACTTTGTACTTCAAGCCTCCTTTAAAAGTGTCTTTTTAATATTTTTTTATAATTCTTCAAAACTCTTTTAATCGAATTTCCTATTATCCTTAATATTTCAAAACTCCTTTGTATTATTTTTATATATTTCTACTTACACTCTTACACTTTTTTTTTCTGTACTTTAAAAAGAATATTTAAATATTGTTTCAATTGTCGTCTTTTAAATATCTTATTTTCCTTTGTATTTATTTTTTAAATTGCATATAACTCTTTAAACTTTAATTCAACTTCACTTTAACGTAAACTCTTAACTATTATGTTCTCCTTATGTAACCTTTTATAATAATACCCGCTTTGTACTTGTATATATTTTCAATAATTTTTTGACTTGAACTTTTCTTTAAATACCCCTTTATAATATAATACTTCTCCTTATATATCTTTTATTTATAATATTTTTTCTTTTCTTTTCTTTTTTTAAGTTACAACCCTAGTGAAACGTGGCTATTCACCTCTTTGGAGTAGAATATAAAATATATGTTCACTTATGTACTTTTGACTCGGTTAATGTTCTCCATGTAAAAACTAAAACTTACCATTCACATAAAGAGATTTGGTAATCCTTTTGTTTTTCTTTTACTTTTAAAATACCATGGGCAATTACCATGGGTTTCTAAAACCATGAGCTTGTAAACCACTTAATGAATACTCAAGATAATATTATCTACGCTTCCTCTTCTTAAGTATAGTTTTGAAGATATTTGGAAAGATTCCCTTTTTGACTTTATCAAGCACTTTTTATCAATAATGTACAACCCTTTTTTTATATATATGAATGTTCTCCTTCAAAATTTGCATCGGACTACATTTGTTTTTCTCTAATATTTTTAATGTTTTTTTTACTTTATATTTCATATTTTGATTTTTTTTATTCTTTATTTTTCTGTTTGTGCTTTTTATTTATTTTTATCAAATGGCCAAAGGCCTAATAGCGACTGGTATAATGGAGAACCTCCTTTTTTGTAGAGAATGCTTGATTGACGACAACAAAATTGATGACGAGTCAAAGGCCAAGGCCTAGATCAGACGTGGCTCTGATACTAATGTAACGAGCAAAAGTCGTATACGCAGTGGAAATATTAAAATACTTCGTAGACAAAGACATCCATCATTGGACAATAATTGTAAATTGTATATTGTATATAGAATTGAAGTAAGAAGATTCAAATGAGAATGAGGGTCTTGTATATATAACTAGGTAGGTACCCTTTCACGAACAGGCATGTCTCTAAGACATGCCTTTTCATTATTAACTAACTAATCATTAGTTAATTTAATTATTATTTTTATATTATTATATTTATTATTTATTATCTATTTTTATTTATTTTTACACAGTTTATGTTCACAACAAATATCTACATGGGGGGTCATGAGGGTGGGAGGTGGCAAAATAAGGGACCCACACATAATGGAAAGGATTAATAGATAAGGTGAAGGACATTAACTCAAAGCGACTGATCCTTTCCTGTAAGCAAAGAATGGGTGAATGGATGATCAATGTCATGAATTCCCTATCAAGACATTTTCTAGTGATGCCATGCTCGATATCTATGGAAGGGTCTATATGGGAAGGAAAAGTGGTCCTATGACATGGAAGATCACAACAAGTTGGTTAACCAATCAAATTATTGCATTGAAAAGGGGCAACCATTATGGTTTCATCACCCTCTAAGTACGGCTGGGAAAAAGTGTTATGTTCGTTGAGTTGATTTTCCTCTCGATCATGCTAAGGAAGGGGAAAGTGACCATCAACATTAGAGGTTATGTAAAATAGGTTGAGGAAAGGATCTACATATGACTCAAACATACCCTTAGAGTCATAAGGAAAGACCGGGCTCCTACTGATGTCACCATTAGTATCATAGATGGGACATTGGCTAATATGAACATCAACCACTTCCCACAGACCCCTTTATGCATGGGAAAATAATGATCTTCATTCTCGAGGATGTCAATGGATGTAATACTATGTTGCACGAAACTTCTAGAAACCCGGCGTTTCGAGCCGTACTCATACCCTAAACTTGGCAAAAATCGACCATCATGTAATCATCTATGAGAGTTAATATAGACTTGGCTTTCATTCTAAATTGTCATCTATGGCTCTTATTCCCTTTTTCCTTGCGAGATAATGTGTTATTCACTTATTTATAAATTTCTTTCTTTCTTTCTTTATATATAGATATCTATATATATATATATATATATATATATATATAATGTTTCGGTTGACATTTCCATTTTTGGGAGGTGACGTTTCTAAACGTAGTCGTTTCAAAACTCCAAAACGTTTTGGCACTTCGTGCAACTTAGATGCAATATTATAAGGAATACCCTGGAGAAAAGGAAGACCAAGCTCAACCCCATCCTCTTTAGCGATATCATAAATAGGATCAATGTCAAATTGGGGACTAATGATATCCCATTTTCCCTCTTCAATACGCGAGAAATGTTCAATGTAAACATTCAAAGGATCAATGGAATTACCTCCTCCAAGTTTCTTAAAGAGTGTATCATGAGAATAATATCCTTAGAAAAGGCAAGGCTAGCCTCAACTTTATTCTCTATAGACTCATCTTCCCTATCATAGATGCCCTCAAAATTGTCATTTTCATTTTTTTCATCATGGGGATCCAGGGAGGGTGCTCCTCCCTGCTTACCATCTTGATTCCCAAGGCCTTCTCCAACCTTTTCTTCTTGATTGATGAGACCTTTCTTTTGCAGAGCCACCTCTAGGCTTTGACAAGCAGCGTCATTAGTTAGGAATTATGGCCCATTGTACTTCAAGAATTTGTTGATCAACACAATGAAAGAAGGAACGCTCACAAGTTCATATGAGTCAATCCAGCCTTGGTATTTATATCCAGGGGAGGTAATAAATAACTCAATAAGGCTATCTAAATGAACCACATTCACCTAGGAAGCATGCTTGAGGAGTTTTGTTATCTGGTCAACTATTGTACATGGATCACCATCAAATTGTGGCATATTTTACATGAACTTCCAATCCAGGCGATTTGGGTATCCAGGAACCCATCTGATATCCAAAGCAGGGTACCATTCACGAAGTCTTTTGGTACCCATTGGGTCTTATATATTAATGACATAGGAGTCGCCAGGGTGAATAAAAAATCACTCAACTAATGCTCGTTTCACCCTACAAGCATTGAATTTAATGTACCACGAAAAACTATGGCTTCGTTCATCCAGCGTAGCGGCCAAAAGATATATCAATGATGTCGTAAAGGAACAAGACACGTCTCGTGTACCCTGCAACGGCGCCAAAAATGTTCCCACACAATCTAGCAAGGGTCCTTGGAAGGGTTCCAAAGGGACTACTATTAGACCAAGTGACAACAACGAGACAAGGACACATTGTCACTTCAATCAATGTCCCCTACTCTTTACGGACTTTCACTGATGGGAGGTATCCTGGTATATAGGAAATCACTAGAATGGTAAGGTCAATAGCAATGTACAGTGTGATTTCCACAACCCATTCAAAGGAAAAGCCCAAATAATGGTTGGGTTGCTTCAAAAGCAAGATAAAGGCTCTCCAAGAAAGGCTTATAGGGGGGAACCTTAACCTAGGAAAAAAGGATAGTTAACCTAGATCAAGAATTCTCAAGGAAATAGAAGGACCTCTCTTATGGTTTTGTGAGATAGCAAGCATGCAACTATTTGGGACCACAAGAGAGATCTAAGGGACCCAAGCAAGAGGATTCAGGATGATCCTTAATAATATAACAAGGTCAAGCAAGGATAAAAAGAAGGGTCAATGAGAGGTGAACGTACTTTGAGCCTAGTTTTAAAAACCAGGTCCGGTCAAATCGAAAATCAGTCAAGCTGACCATTTAGCTCCTTGAGATGTCAAACTAACCCACTTTCACTTCAATCAATGTCCCCTGCTCTTTACAGACTTTCATTGATGGGAGGAGTCTCGATATATAGGATATCACTAGAAAGGTAAGGTCAATAGCAATGTACAATGTGATTTCCAAAGCCCATTCAAAGGAGAGGCTCAGATAATGGCTTGCTTGCTTCAAAAACAGGATAAAGGCTCTCTAAGAAAGGCTTATAGGGAGGGAACCTTAACCTAGGGAGAAAGGATAGTCAACACAAGGGACGTACCTAGATCAAGGATTCTTAAGGAAATAGAAGGACCTTTCTTATGGTTTTGTGAGATAGCAAGCATGCAAATATTTGGGACCACAAGAGAGACCTAGGGGACCCAAGCAAGACCAAGGATTCAGGATGAACATCAACAATATGACAAGGTCAAGCAAGGACAAGAAGAAGGGTCAATGAGAGGTGAACTTCCTTTGAGTTTTAAAGTGAAAATGACCCTTGAAAAGCCACTAACCAAACAAGCCTAGGGGAAAAATGATGATGGAGCTAAGGCTTAAGGTTTCTCCAAAACTAGCCATGAGGTGAGCTTCAAAATTTAGTGGCACCTAGAGAAAACCCTAGCGCAATTTACTTGCCAAATTTCTCTTCAAGTGGACTACCCTAATGCATTTCACACTCGACCCTAGGGATCCTTCCAAGTTAGGGCAGAAAGACAGAAAAGAGAGAAAATGAAGAAGTGGGGTGTGATCAACTAGGATGAGGATCAGTGCCTAGCCAATTGGGGGAGGCGGAGTCAAGAATAACCTTATTGAAGGAACTTCACTTTGTCAAGGAGTCCTATTGCAGCTTTCAATAGCCCTAATGAAGCAGCGACCAAGCAACAATGGAATTTATACTTCGTTTGGTAAGAGATGATGGAGTTTCGGGATTGCAAGAATAAAACAACCCTTAGGAACATTAATTGGCATTCTCCAATGAATAATGCATGCAATAGTACAATAATAAAGTGCTTTTAAGAAATTTTCATTACATTAGGGCACAACATGAGATTATCACAACATATTCCATACCTTAGACATGCAGCAATGATGAAATAGCAGCAAAATTGCACTTACAAGCTATGTCACAAGGTTCGTCAAACTTCAACCTTAACGTTCAAATTTTGGTGAACCTTAAAAAGATTTTGAGGTTTGGCGAACCTCATAATCATTGACCAAATCCATAGATCAAAACTCATAACCTCATGTCACAACTCAAGCTTGTAATCTATCCTTGCAGTTTCCATATTCGTGATAGCATTTTTTATTTTTGTTAATGTTGATTGTTGAACATGAATTTGAACCTGAACCATGTGACTTAAGCTTACAACAAGAAACGAATATATCCATCCATCAAAATTGCATTAAAGAAGCTCCAAGACAAGTAGAGTGTTATGAATAAATAATTCATAAAAATAATAATAAATAAACAATATTTAATAATAATGATTAATTAATTAATCATTATTAGTTAAGAAGGGTTTTTAAGGTCAAAAGACGTGGCCAACGCCTTTGTGACTAGTCAATGACTATATAGGAAAGCATCACGAAGGTGATTGTATTACCATCATTCAGTTTTCATTCATTAATATAATATTTATTACACAATTCGTTTCTTCTGCATTAAGCTTTTTTTGCTACAATGGTATCAAAGCCTACGATTCTCTACCTTGAAGATTACACTCAGTTTCTATAAACCTATCCATTGTTGCTTCAGTGCTCTCTTCGTCGCCTCTCGCGAAATTTTATACTTTGTTCAATCTCCCCATCACCATATTCTGCATCTATCTCTTGTTGTTACCCGCAGTCAACTGACCCTTACACATCGTTCCTCACCGAGTGTTTTCATCCGTTGGTCCTATTTATTGTCCCTACACCTTGTTCCTTGTGCTTCAACGTTTGCCACGTCTATCGTGTTGTTTGGCATTAACTAGAGCCCCAACAACCCTCGACACCCTATTCCTTGTGCTCCGTCGCCCTTTATTTTGTTGTAAACCATATCGAATCTTCATTGGAACTGTCACACCAGTTGACACTCTATTCCCCAATCGTCGCTTACCCTTGTCCCATATCATTCATTTTACATTACAAATATAAACTATATCATTTATTACATTATTCATTATATAATTAAAATTACTATATAGTTTATAATTATATATTTAACAATCATACAATTATATTATATAGTTATAATTATATAGTTTTATAATTATATAATTAATTTAAGTATACATTAATAATTTTAAAAAAAATGTGGGTTCTGTCAACAAGAAAAACAAATCGAAAATGGGGAATAATAATGATGAAGCCTACATTAATAAATATCGAGAACTTGATAAGGTACATCATCGCCTTGACAATGTCGAAAAAAGATGAACAAAGTTAGCAGAAGGACAAATTTTCACAAGGACACAAATGCAGCACACAAAAAATCTATAATTGTGAAGCAGAACAAGAAGAGGATGCCTCGAGTAGTGACTCAGACAAAGATACTAACGAGGAAAATGATGCTCCAAGCACGGAGCTAGAAGGAGAGGCTATCCCAAGAATTTCCCTAGCCGCAATCACGGGAATAGCACAACCACAAACCTAAAGCTAAAAGGACATATTAAGAAAGAAAACGCCATTGTATTAATAGACATAGGAAGCACCCACAATTTTCATATATGTTAAAGTAGCAAGGACACTAAATTTATTTGTATACCTTGCAGCAAATATAAGAGTTATGGTGGGTTAGATGGACAAGCAAAAAACCTAAAACCAAAAAAAAAGCCAAGTCTGGAGACTGCTTTCCCTCCCATTTTAGCTGCTGAACGGGCTGACTGGCTCAGCCGGCTTAAGTCGAACTCAACCGAGCCAGCCGATCTGTTACCGAACTAGCCAAGTCCTTGCACAATCCAATCGTCATTCCAATCAATTAGGGCTTCATTGTCTAAAAATACTAAAGTGTGCAATAAATGCAAGACGGCTCCAGGGCTTGCCATACGGAAAGCATTTTACAAACAAACAACTAGAGGGTGATCAACGAGGATGGGCCCTTCACCAAGTAGAACTCCTACAAATTAGGAACATCACCTAAATGTGGGCAATGTCAATTGAATCACGGAAATAGATCAATAAAGAATATAAATGAACGACCTACTTATTCCTCGCATTGCCAACAACTGTACTCACACTCACCACATGTCACTGAATCGGTAAGTGTGCTCTACATTGATCATGACCCAAGAGTAAGCTAAAAACTTAAAAAGTGGTCCTAGTAATGAGGCTAATACCAGAATGGATCAAAATCCTTAGCCCAAATAGCTTGTTCATTGAGCTTTGTCTCTAAGTTACAACTTCCTTCTGCAGGGACTAGGGATGGAATCAAACAAAGGACTTTAAAATAGATAAGCCAACAAATGGCTACAAAGGGTTAACTTAAGGCAGAAATTCAGGCATTAAATCAAATAAGTTGCAGAGACTTGGGTCAAAACAGAAAACTTGGTTTCTGAAGTCCATATGGGAATCATTTTTGGAACCTAAGAAGTCCTTTACATCGTCCCTAGCCCTTGACAGCCTGGCACAAGGAAAACACTTTAAATGGTGTGCCCCAATGAAAATGCCCATTGTGTTGATAAAAAGAAACTGTAAAGAAGCTTTTTTTGGTTTTGCAACTTTGCTACCACGTCCTAGGAATCAGTTTACAACTTCTATTTCCAAATTATCCCCTCCACCATTTCTTGAAAAGTAACACTTGTAGGGGTTAGAGTTCCTTCATTTACTGAATTCAATGTACCATGTTAAATGATTAGAATTGAGATTCCATTTCATACAGTATTGATAACAACACCAGCATTGGCAAAAAATCAGAGAGGTTCCAGAAAACATCTTCTCTGAAACATCGACAAAAAAACAGCAAACATAGAAAGGTATAATATATATTCATTTTTTTCAAAATTTTGAACATATAAAGCAACAACAACATAAGATAAACACATTAGCACATGAATATGGAGAAAGCACTAATATAAACGATGTAGTGGATGCCAAATAAAAAATGATACATCATAATCGATATGGAATCCTGAAAGAGTGAAACCTAATAGTTGTCCAATCAAGAACTCAAGAGTGGAGAATCAAGGACTTGGACCTATTTTTCTCTTTTCCTTGCTTTTCTTTTCTCTTGATATTCAGTGGAAAGATCAACAAATTTGTAAAATTTACAATATAAAGGTGATTTTGGATGAATATCATTTTTTTTACACTCCCTACCCTTGACAATATCATATATAGCTTTATTTAGTTTCTTAACTCAATTATTCTTCAAGACTGCCAGACAATGTTACACTTACTGCAATAATAGTATTTACCACAAAATCAGACATGGTGGTATTACCACCTCTATATGCTATACATCACAATAATTTCAGTAATCAATGCAATAAATTGGAAAGTATTGCCCTCTCTATGTCACTATCATCTTAAAACCAAATTCTTGGTCTTTCATCCATGATTTTGCAAATGCGAGTTAGGGGTTTCAGCTCTAAAGACGTTGTCACCATTTTCCACCAAGCAAACAAGGGCGAATCAATTTGCTTCATTGACATGATTCATATCAAGAGACATTTATTCTTGTTTTGATGTGCTTTTGTATTGCCCTGTTAGAAATTATGACTCAAAACAGTGATTTTTTAACAAATTCAACAAAAAATCAGAAAAAAAAAAATCATGATAATTTAGTAATCTGTGTGATGTTTATTTTCACAAAAAAAAATCATGAGGGCCCAAAAATTGACGATGTTATCAACACTGCATTTTCATATATGGAAAAGAAGAAATGGGTCTCTTTTTATCAATATTCAAAACAAAACTGTTTTATTTGCCACGAAGATTACAAATTTCGCAAGTTTGCCTTTGCAAATCCAAGTCAGAAAGGTGATGATGGAGAAGACACATTTGTGCCAACTATTGAAAATCTTGGGAGCACACCTTGCACCATGAGAGGGAGCCCCTTGCTAACTCCCCTTCCGATTCTTCTCTGTCTTGTTAATCTGAAGGATACCCTAACCATCAAGTTGGTCATGCTATTTACAAGCATCAAGAGAGGTAGGTAGGTATTGTGACCATCTTCCTCTTGCCCCCATAGAATGACATGTTCTCACCTTTTGGCATTGGCTATCTCTAAGGCTAAGAAGCCTCCTAAGCTTGAGTAGGGTAATAATGCGTTCGAATTGAAAGCCCACTCTCACTAATCCTCAAGCATGTTGTTTAAGATTGGGGGCAGCCCTCAAAGACAAAGATGAACCTCCCCCCAATAAAAGCATTATTCTTGTTGCTATCTCTTATCACAATTTTGGAGGGATAGAAAGCTGATTTAATTTTTTATGTTTTCGTCTTTAACGTTTGCACTGGATATAGCCTATATCACAATTTCTATTAGCTAGTAAGCTATGTTTTTAGTTAGGCTCAAGGACTCTTTGCTTATGGCCACTAGTGAGCTAACACCTACCTGTAGAGCCTTTAACCATAAGAAAAAAAAACTTCACTTCTAGACAAGGAACTTTACATGTACGTACAAGGCAAACGACGAAAATCCTTTAACTGCATCACACGTTATGTTCACATCGTCAACAATCTCTAAACAAAAGTAAGAGGGAAGTTGCAACAATACAAATCTACCAACCATGAGCTAATTGAAATAGATACAACTTATTATGGACAAAGACAATAAGCCTGATAGAAGATAAAGTGTAATACATCCAATATTATTTGTCAACCAGAATTAGGGGTATTGGATGCTTACTCAGAAGGTCGTTAGATGTTCAATCAATTACTTCTCCTCTCAAAATGTCCATAAAAACCATAAATAATTGAACTATCCAAAATTATTTGGAATAGCTTGGAACAGACACATAGAATGCACATCAAATTGATGAAGACTAGAACATCTAAAAGCTAACAATGAAACCTGAGAAAGATTCCGTTGAAGTTCATCCTGAGATATCCTTATTTGTTCTGTTTTCTCCATCATTGAAGCAATAGTAGCCTTTTTTTCCTGTCGGATTGCCTCCATTTCTTGCACTTTCACCTGTAGAATAGGATATAAATAAGTTCTTGTAATATTTACTGTAACTTGAAAATAATCGTTTAACTTTACAGTTGAGAAATTTCCCAACATGTTACATTTTAACAAGGAAAACAAAATGCATTGTGATTTCTTATAACATGTCACAATCATATGCCATAAGGCTAATCAACACTAGTATGCATTTTCCATAAGAAAGCACTTCTCTATGCCAGTTCCAATTTGCAAACAAACTAGATTATCCCACCTTTCTAGTGATAATGTTTGTAACATTAAATCATTGCCAAGTCGTGGTTCATGTAAGCTTGACCATCTCATTCTGTAGTGAACATACAAAGGTGTGAACTGTGGAGGTGACAAATTTGGTGTATGCAGGCCATGCTGGCATTTCAAGCTAACTATTCATTTCCCCATAAGTTTTGTGTTATTTGAACCAAATTATATATTGTTTAGAGTAATCCCTTCTCTAAAGTTGCTTATGGTCATATGCATAAGTGGCTAATTTCTGTTACAACGGTATTTTTTAGCTTGAAATATCCAGTTAGTGACCTGCTTTTATGTTTCTAGGTCTGCTGAGGAGGTATAAATCTCTTTTAATGCAGTTAAAAGGGAGTTTATGGGAAAAAAGCAGGTTCATAAGGGGTTTTCAAAGATGTGGGCAAAAGCAACTCACAACCAACACTGATCCAAGGGCTTGAAGCTGGTGGTTTGTTTTGATGAGCTGTTTAATATGAATATAGCTATTTAGAAATATCAACTTCTTTTCTAGGGAGTTTATTGAAATCAAAAGATGGCAAACATGTTAAAATCCTCTCCATGGATTATGAAAAGCTAAATGAACAAAAAATTTCATCTTTTTACTTAATTTTTTAACATTACCATTAATTGACTCAAAAATGTTTGAGAGAGCTTTTGACCTCATTGGATTTCATAAGAAGAAAGTAGAATTCTAGATCCCACTCAAAATCCAACAGACTTAACAGTCTTTAGGATTTCATGATCAGCGGGATAGCAATTTTCTAATAGATATTGTGATATACGAGGGTAAGGAACTAACATTTAATCTGTTGAGAAATCAATGCATGTAGGTATTAGGGTTTGATTCCTCTGTTCTTTATAACTACTTGTGATTTATGTTGGCTTCTTTTACTTCTTTACTATGTTGCCTTTAATCAAGCAATTACCAAATTAAATGTATATGAAGATCACAAAAACAAGAGCCATAAGGTGTAGGCACTCAGCTAGGCCAAAACCTAGTGTTCCATGGGGACACGTTCCCCAGGGTGGGGGCACGCTTCCTCGCTGCCCCACGCTCCAGAGACAAGGAAACTCTTGGGGAAACGTTTTCCCATGCCCCCTTTTTTTAGGAAACTCGGGGCAACTCCGAGGGGACTTTTTTCTGGTGACGAAAAGTGTCCCCTGCATCCCCCCAAAATTTTTTGCTATTAACAATTAAAAATATAAAAAATACAATTTTTAATATAATTAAAAAAACTAAATAAAAACTAAAGGACAAATTAAAACTTTAAAACATAATCATTCACATTTCTCATTCGTTTCTCATTAACCCTACGATTTTACCTTGGCGCTTGACATTTTCCTTCTACTATCGCTCAACATTTTACCTTGTCACCTGAGATTTTCTTGTTGCCGCCGCTTGACATTTTCCATCTACAATTTGTTGTGATTCGGATTTACCACCGACCGAGGGCCTGGGACATTTGGGGCTGCAATTTTCATTCTGTTACTTGCCAGATTGGAGTTGCGATTTTCATTTTGTGACTTGGAGCCACCGGATTGGAGCTGCAATTTTCATTTTGTGACTTGGAGCCACCGGATTGGAGTTGCGATTTATTATTTAGTACTTTTTGAGAAATTTACTAGTCTTTCACTTCTATGTTTACTTTTAGTTTAGTATTCTATGGCTATTTTAGACTTTAGCATAATGTCAATGTCATGTGATGAATTTACTTTCGATGTGCATTGTGTAATTTCAATAGTTAGATGATTAATTCAATTTAGATGTACCTTGCATAATATTAATGCCCATTGCCAAATGATGAATTTAGATGGAACATTGCATATGTCAAATGATGGATTCAATTTAGTAATTTACTTTTAGATTTACAATTTTACAATGATGATTGCAGAAATGTCAAATAATAATTATGATTCATAATAGTCTAACATGAAATGATGATCATATTTAGATGTACATTTCATAATTATTAAAATTTACTAGTTACTAGCTTAGTTATTGACATATTGTTGGGATTTTATTTTTTATTTTTATATATTAAATTTTAATCATTTTAAAAAATTTACAAATCCGAGTCCCCATGTTTCCCTGAAATATTCCTAAATTTTGGGGTTGCTTATATACGTCCCCTTTGTGTGTATCCCCGCTCCTGCGTTTCCCCATCCCGGAAACTTTGTGGAACATTGCCAAAACCCCTCCAAGGGAAAACCCAATCCAACTCTTCCACTAGTAGATTCAAATCAAGATGAGACAATCCAAGACCCTTTAGACCTAGACAAAGACCTCCTCCAATCACAAACTCAACCCTTCCTTCATGTAAATGACCCCTGCCAAAGTCTCCAAGAGTCAGCTTCTCAGATGCAGCTTTAATCCATAATTTCTACCCCAAACTTCAGAATTTCTTACCTACAGTAAGTTCAGAAATTTCGGCCCCGACTTCAACCCAAAAAATTTGCATGTGTCAGAGAGGGATGCCCAAGAATTCGATTTTAGTCTTCCCACCTTCTTCCTTCCTTCTCCTGCAACTTCGCTCTTCTTTTTTGCCTCTTTCTATTGTAGATCGAACTTGTTGAGTGTGTGCTTCAAATGAGTCAAGTTGCCTCTATATATAGCCTTTTTGTTGGGTCAAATAGCCCTAATCTATGTTGACTTCATGAGGACAGGGCCGACTTGGTGTGGAGGTGACAAATGACACTATTGACTCAAAAATAAATCTGTTTACATGATACAAAAGCCCAAGAATGATCTAGTAAATGTGACAATGACTCTATTGACTCTTCACAAAACCTAGAAGCCATCAATGGAGGCCTTGACCTAGAAAATATATAGAAGAGCATGAAACCATGCTTCAAAATATTTTTTCTTATACAATAAAATTCCTTTTTCTTTCCATTAGATACATTTACAAAGACCGACACTAGTTACATTCTTCAACACTCCCTCTTAACTAGGAAGGTATTCATAATTACATACATATATAGGTACATGGAAAATCTCAAAATGATATGGTCTATGGAGAGGCACAGCACACGCAGTGCTACAAATTAGATACCTGACCAAGGTACTCTAATCAAGTGGGACTAAGGTGTGTATTCAAACTTTAGCCACTCTAGGTACCATCAAAGCTTTTAAGCTCTAACACCAACCTAGGGATCTAGGTGTGTATCTAATGTCGGAGCTCCATGACCAATGCCACCCTCCCTACTTCTGGATCTAAACATCAACACACAAGTCGGCCAAATGTCCTCCCAAGCATTTTATTGGCACAAGATGCTTCATCTCTCCCTATAAACTAAATCTATAATATCAACCAATCCAAGCATGCTTCTAAAATATTCGAACTTCTTATTTGGAAGAGATTTAGTTAACATGTCAGCTACATGTTCATTTGTCGAAATATGTTGTAGGTTCACAACCGCATCCCGCACCAAACTTCTAATGTAATGATACTTGTTGATATGCTTTGTCTTGGCATGAAAATACGGGAGCTTCTCAACTTCTTGAGATTTGTGACCATAGGAGTAATCATAGGCTTGGAATCCATAATACTGAACTCTTGTAACATCTTGATTATTTACTTTCCATGAGCAAGATATATCTCACCAGATTTCTGCCAAACTTCCATGCCCAAGTAGTAATGCATGAGTCCCAGATCTTTCATTTCAAATTTTGTTGCCAGCATTTTCTTGCATTCTAGAATTTTGTGCTCCACACCTGTAATAAATAAATCATCCACATATAAAAGTATAATGATTGGTTCATTCTTCACTATCTTGATGAAGAGGTTTGCATCAGCAGAACTTCTAACGAACACAATCCTTAAGAGAGATGCATCCATCCTTGCATACCAAGCCTTCGGAGCTTGCTTCAAACAATATAGAGCTTTCTTTAGTATGCAAACATGAGTATCGTTGCTATATATTTAAAAGCCTTTTGATTGTTCAATATATACTTCTTCCTCATTGGTTCCATTTAGAAATGTTGTTTTGACGTCCGTTTGATAGATATTCCATTCCATAGTAGCAGCTAACGAAACCAAAGATCTAATAGTGGTATACTTGGCAGTGGGAGCAAAGGTTTCTTCATAATCGATTCCTTACTTTTGAGAGAAACCCCTTGCAACAAATCTAGCTTTGTATTTGTCTATGCCTTCATCAACAACGTGTTTGATTTTGTAAATCCATTTGTAAGTGACAACAGATTTATCACTAGGTCTAGGAATGATTTCCCAAACACCATTCTTCATGATGGATAGATCTTCTTCTTGCATTGCTTTCTTCCATTCTTCTTGATGAGTGGCTTCTTCAAAGGTAGTTGGTTATGCTTCGATTGACTTTCTTATGTATGTTGCATATCCTAAGTTTATTTTCGGTCTTTTGCTTTCTCTGAAAGATCCTTTAGTTGCTCCATGTCCTTCGGCATCTCCAAGCGTAGCTTTTGACCAATTTGGCCTCTTCTTTGTTTCAAGAATGATTAGGGTTTTACAGGCTCACTTGGTCCTTCTTCTTCTTAGTTTGTAGGTGACTTGTCATGTTGCTCTTCTTCTTCAAATAGAGGTACATCTCCTTCAACGGATTCGATTGGTATATCCTTGGATCTTTTGTAGGCATGGTTTTCATCAAATATGACATCCTTGCTAACTTCAATCTGTCTATCTTCCTTGATGTAGATTCTTTAAGCCTTTGATGAATCATGAAAGGCTATAAACAACAAAGATACATTTTATAGTTGTAGAGTCTAACTTCTTGCGCTTGTCTTTTGGAAGATGTATGTATGTAGGACATCCAAAGATTCGGAAATGATCTATACATGGCTTCTTTCCTGACAATGCTTCTTCATGTGTCATATTATCAAGGATTCTATGAGGACTTCTATTTTGTATGTATATTGTTGTCATGGTTGCTTCTCCCCATAGAAATTTTGGTAGATCTTGATCAAATATCATAGTCCTTATGCATTCTTCAATGATTTTATTCTTCCTTTTTGCTACTCCATTTTGTTCGGGGGTGGAGGGAATAATGAGCTCCCTCTTAATACCTACTTCTTTACAATATGCAATAAGTTCTTTTGAAGTGTATTCACCTCCATTGTCGGATCTCAAAGTCTTTATCTTTCTTTCGGTTAAGGTCTCAACTTCAGATCTAAATTCCTTTAACTTTTCAAATACTTTGTCCTATGTCTTGAGAAGATAAAGCCATATCTTTCTAGAGTAATCATCAATGAAAGTCACACAGTAAAGATGGCCTCCAAGGTATTTATTGGACATGGGTCCACAAACATTCGATTGAATGAGGTCTAATATCTCCTTAGACCTTGTGTCACTGCTTGTAAAAGGTTTCCTAGTGTTCTTTCCCAAAGCACATCCCTTGCATACTCCTTCATGGTCTTCCTTGATGTTGGGGATGCCATTTACCATTTGACTTAGAGAGGGTATTATCTTGTAATGAATATGCCCATATCTTCTATGCCAAAGTTTGATAGGATTGATTTCCATGTGAACAAGGGCTTGAGGAGATGGTGTTATAACTCTATATAGTCTTCCTTCATGAATTCCAATAACCTTTTCCTTTTCAATACTTGAATCATTCTGCAAACCAAAACTTTACCATCTACAAAAACAACCTTATCTCCTTTATCTTCTAAACAAGAAATAGAAAGTAAATTATGTTTCAAGCCTGGGACATGTTGAAGAAAGTGTAACTAGGTTCGGAATTTACAAATGTAATTTTGATCTTTGTACTTGTCAAGAAAAAGAAAAATTATTTTTGTGAATTATAAGAATGAGTTTCTTGCTCGTTTCTTAGGAAAGTCAAAGCGTCAATGTCATGCTCTTCTTGAGCCGATATGTAATGTAAATAAATCAACCTAGTGTCCAGATGAAATCCCTCCAAGGCAAGCACCATCCCCTTGAAGAAGGCAACAAGCAAAATGAATTAATAAGAACAGTCATGTCGGCCTGCAAATGAATTAACTAGCACAGTCATGTCGGCTCAATAAAAGACACAACCGTTCACATTGTCATGTCGGCTCAAATGCATAGGCTGACCACTATATATATGCGGCTAGGGTCTACGCAAAAGGACAGGAACAGAACTCGCATTCCTCTAAAGTTTCAAATGGCAACTACAGGAAGGGTTTCGTATGCCACAGGAAGGTAATGTCAAAGTTTGTCCACAATGCAGGGTGAGTATATTTCGAGTGAATACCACTATCTCGTCTTAATTGAGATGAAGAGGACTTCGATGATCCTACAGTAGCACTCTCAATCTCGCAGTGACATGTTTTGGTATAATCCCACAGTGACATACATTATACTTGACATATAATCTGGATGCAGTCACAATCTCAGTCTCTATCATGGATATGTTGAAGACAGTTACAAAATCATGTAAAAGTTCTCGATGCAGCTCATGAATACATTCATATGGACCTCATTGTTATGATGATGATTGTGATGAAAGTGCAGAGATGATCTCAGTGAAGGCACAGTAGTGATCTCATGAGGATATAATGATCTTGGTAAAGCAGTAATGATGATGATGATCTCATGAGCAGTCAAGGTGCAACAACAATGATCTTGGTAAAGCAATAATGATGATGATGATCTCAGCAGTAAGAAGAGGATTGGTGTCTTGGTCTTGGAGTGGCTAGATAGGTGAAGGGTCATGGTCTTGGTAGTCATCAATTAGAATCTTTATAAGAATAATTTTGTGCGGGTTTTCCTCTCCAAGAGGGAGAGGTTTTGGCCCTGGAAGAAAGCCAAACATCTTGTGTTCTTGTCTCTTTGTTTTGGTAGCAAGTCGATGAAGCAAACACACACTAATAATAAGAAGAAGATCAAGCTAACATAAAATTGCAAAATCACTTCAGAAATTGTTATCAAGTCTAAAAGAATCACATTAATCCCACTTGCCCTAGGTTCTTCAACAGGACATAGAGGAAGTTGTTGAGGTGTAGCTTTGCTCCACTTTCTAGCTTTAATGATGTAGATCCAAGGCCCTTGACTGCATAGTTGTTCTTCTCTCCTAGCTCCATTGCATGTGATGATGATTCTCTTGATAGAGTATGAAGTTGTCCACTTTCCCTCATCATATGTCTTGAGGTTCCACTATCAATGATCCATGCATTGTCATCATCAAGTGTACCTGTAAGTGTAGCCAAGAATCCTTCACTCTTGACTCTCCTAGATAGATTGTGGATGATCCTTCCAATCCAGCTTCCTGCTATTTTCATGATATTGAGTCCCATCTTCAAATAACTTGCCATTGAGGGAGTAAACTTCCCTTCCAGGATTGTTTTCCCTTCCTTCAATTAATCACCTTAGCTCTGAAACCATGTTGAGAAATCAATGCATGTAGGTATTACGATTTGATTCCTCTTTTCTTGATAATAACTTGTCGTTTATGTTGGCTTCGTTTATTTCTTTATTATGTTGCCTTTAATCTAGCAATTACCAAATTAAATGTATATGAAGATCACAAGAACAAGAGACACATGGTGTAGGCACTCAACCATGGAAAAATCCCTCCAAGGGGAAAACCCAGTCCAACTCTTCCACTAGTAGATTCAAATCAAGATGGGACAATCCAAAACCCTTTAGACCTAGACAAAGACCTCCTCCAATCACCAAGTCAACCCTTATTTCTTGTAGATGGCCACTGTCAAAGTCTCCAAGTGTCAACGTCTCAAATGCAGCTCTAGAATTTCTGACCTACAGTAAGTTCAGAAATTTTGGCCCCAGCTTCAGCCCAAAAACTTCGCACGTGTGAGAGAGAGATGCCCAAGAACTCGATTTTAGTCTTCCCAGCTTCTTCCTTCCTTCTCCTGCAACTTCGCTCTTCTTTTCTGCCTCTTTCTCTTGTAGATCAAACTTGTTGAGTGTGTGCTTCAAATGAGTCGAGTTGCCTTTATATATAGCCTTTCTATTGGGTCGAATAGCCCTAATCCAGGCCGACTTCATGAGGACAAGGCCAACTTGGTGTGGAGGTGACAAATGACACTTTTGACTCAAAAATAAATCTTTTTACATGATACAAAAGCCCAAGAAGGGTCTAATAAATGTGATAATGACTATTGACTCTTGAAAAAACCTAGAAGCCTTCAATGGAGGCTTTGACCTAGACAATAAACAAAAGAGCATGAAACCCATGCTTCAAAATAATTTTTCTTTTACAATTAAATTTCTCTCTTTCTTTTCATCAAATACAATTATGAAGATCGACAAGTTACATTCTTCAACATAATCAAGGTCACCAGGCCCTCTATCTACCTCGATGTTGATGGCGTTGACTGTTGGGCTCATGTTTTATGACCCTAGTAAAAACGTACTCTTCACTCAAGCAAAATTATTGATTAGGATGTTAACCTTTTTCTATCTTAATTTAACGTTACATCGGTGATACTGATGACTATGATACCAATATGATTTTGATGTTATGTAACTATTTGTTGTAACATTATTTTATTTGGAATTTGGAGGCCAATTAGAGACTCTCTATTGATATATTTCGATTTAGAGATGGATTGCACTCGGTGATATTTTGGTTATATGCACCCTTGTTATTTACATGAGAAAGTTTGCATATTTGTGTATAATAATTTGGATTCATATGGATGCACATGAATTATATTTTCTTTTCAATTTGATGTATTTTTGGGCAACCAAAATCTCTATCTAATTTTGATAACATTGTTGAGGATGAATTGACTATTTTCCATCAAGCAAACAAGGGGAATGTTGTTTTCATTTCCATGATTCACCTCATGAGATACATTTATGTTTGTTTGGATATGAATTCTTATCATTCTATTAGATCTTATGACTCGAGAAAAATATCATATTTCAATATCAATATCTGATCTATCTACTATCACTTGACATCTTATACATCTTATATATTAATTTTATTTTCGTATTTATGTAGCAATGTGTTTGTTTGATGTTGATGTTGTTTTAGAAGTTTACAAATTGAAAAGAAAAATGTTTTTTTTTGTATTTTTAAAGTTTTTGATAATTTCTGATATTTTCCCCAATATTGCCGATAATTAAAAATTGTGACCCCCATCTATAAATTGTCAATAGTGATAAATGTAACATTGTATATAATTGATAGAATGAATGATAGTATATTACAATGAAGGTGCTTGGCTTAAATATGGCTTTGGGTGCCTTTTCACGAGAAGTCATGATCTTTGATCGTGCCCCTCTACATATTCAATATACAATTATAGTTATTTTATTTTTACAAACATTGCTTTCCCCTCTAAGAAATGCACTATCCTAAAAGCATAAGGTGACGAGGGATTTTGTTGATGAAAATCTTTTGTTTCCCAAGAAGCATCTTCTTATAGTAGGCTCTTCCACTTGATGAGGTATTATTTAATTATTCAGGCAATTAATCGCTTTTTTGTAGTGGTAATGATAGCTTTCAGTTCTAATACAACTTCTCCCTCATCATTCAGTGTATGAAGTGTTGCTTGTTTTGTTTGATATTTTACCAACACCCTCTTTAGACAAGAAACATGGAAAACGTTATGGATGCAGCTTTTTTCAAGTAATTTTAAGACATAAGCTACTAAACTGATTTTCTTGACAACTTGACATCGCTCATAGAACTTAGTGCCTGGCTTGTTTTTCCATGTTGTTTCAATGATAATTGTTTATATGGTTGAAGCTTCACATATACACAATCTCCTTCATTATATTCTCTTTCTGACCTGCGTTGGTGAGCATGTTCCTTCATATAGTTTGTTGCGATATTTAGGTTTTCCTTTAGTGTTTAAACAAATTTTTAGTTCTCCTCCAATTGATCCTTTACTGTTGGACTTTTTATATCATTTGTAGCTCTCTCCTTCCATTTATGGGGCTCATAACCGTAGAGAGCTTGAAATGTCGTCATTTTTTTGAGGCGTGATAAGTGGACTTGTACCACCACTCTGCCAGATGTAACCATTTGAGCCATTTGTTTAGCTAGTTTGTTACAAAACAACAAAGATATGCTTCCAAACATTTATTGACAATTTCAGTTTGGTCGTCTGCTTGGGGGTGGTAGGTTGAGCTCATTTTGAGGGATGGCCCAATTTGTTTGAAGAACTCCTTCTAGAAGTTTATGTTGAAATATGTAACAAGGTTCGGTCTTCATAATTATCATTGTACTTGTATCAATATGTATTTCATGTAAAAGCAAAAGAAGAAAAAGGAATTATTACTATTATTATTATTTCATTAGTCAAGCATGTTCTTCATGCTTCTAGGATTTATTGAGTCAATAAGAAAATATGTCATGAATCAAAGTTTCATTTGAACTATTTGTGAGAAAAGAAATTTTTACTCTGAGTCAAAAGAGTCAATTTTGTCACCACAAGACCAAGTTGGCCCTCTAGATGGTCAAGTCGGCCAACCCATAAGTTGTCTCTTTATATCATAGTTATCAGAACCAAACCGGTCATTGAACCAGTAGACCCCCCGGACCGTAAACCAGTTAGAACCAAACGGAAACCGGTAAAAAAACTAGACCAAAAACCCGGTCAACCAAAAACACACAAAATATTCAAATTTTAAAGAAAAATATATATATTCATGTGGATCCATATGAATCCAAACCATTTATACAAAAATAAGAAAAGTTATCATTTATATAGCATGTAAGGGTGCACATAACCAAAATAGCACCGAGTGCAATCCATCTCTAAACCGAAAATACATTAGCAAACAAGCTCCACATGGCCTCTAACATCCAAAAAAAATTATGCTACAACAAATACCTACATATCATCAAAAAATGCCTATATTGGGATCTTTGTCATCAATATCACCCTCTAAGCGTTAAAACAAGATAGAAAAAGCATAGCATGTCAAGTCAAGATTTTGTTTCAGTGATGGGTAATTTTTTTAGTAGGTTCATGATAGAGGAGTTCGACAACAAATGCCACTAACATCAAGGTACATAGACGGCTTGGTGATCTTGATTAAATGCTAATTTCATACCCTCATACATCACATAATCCAATGTAGCGTTACAATCCCCCCAATCCTGAAATCTTGGAAAACTGTTAAGTTTGTTGGACTTTGAGTGAGATTAAAATTCCACTTTCTCCATATGAAATCCAATGAGGTCATAACCACTCTCAAACACCCTGAGTCATTTCATGGTAATGTTAAAAATTTAAGTAAAAGGATGAAAATGAAAGATAAAAGAGAATGTCACTCTTTTACTTTAAGAATTTAACATTACCATGAATTGTGTAGCATTAGTAAGGCAATATGGTCAAATACTAGGCTTCCCTTGTCATAAAATCATTGATTTTTTGAAGAAGAAAAAATTGCATTCGAAGGGTCCTTCACATCGATGTACAAAATTAGCTAGTTAAGTATCGAACCGACCAGTTCAATGAAAACAGGTCAGTTCGGTACTGAACCAGCTAAAAACGGTTCACGTCACCGGTCTGAACTGATTTTGCCCTCAAACCGGTCAGACCGGTCAGTTTACACCAGTTCGGTCCAATTCTGATAACACTGCTTTATATGGTCGAACAACCATATATTCGCAACTGTGCTTCAGATTTTGGCAACCAATTTGATTTTTGTGCAAAACAAAAAGAAGAAAATCAGCAAAGTAAAAGGAGAAAGAGCGAAGTCTAAGGGGAAAGAGAGCACCAATTTGAATCCAAACCATTTATATACAAATATGCAAAAGTTCTCATTTCTATAGCATGTAAGGGTGCACATAACTAAAATAACATCGAGTGCAATCCATCTCTGAACCGAAAAATACATCAACAAATAGGCTCTAGATGGCCTCTAGTATCCAAAAAAAATCATGCTACAACAAATTCCTACATATCATCAAAATCATTGCCTATATTGGGGTCTTCGTCGTCAATATAACCATTTAGGCATTAAAACAAGATAGCGAAAACATAACATGTCATGTCAAGATTTTGTTTGAATGACGGGTACATTTTTAGTAGAGTCATGGTAGAGGAGTTCGACAACCAATGCCACTATCATCAAAGTACATACAGGGCTTGGTGCTCTTTATTAAGTACTAGCTCCATACCTTCGTACGTGACAAAAATCCAATGGAAACGTTGCAATTCCCCCAATCCTGAAATCCTGAAAAATTGTTAAGTCTACTGGATTTTGAATGAAATCAAAAATTCTACTTTCTCCATATGAAATCCAATGAGGTTGGAACCACTTTCAAACATCCTTAGTCATAGTCATTTCATGGTAATGTTAGAAATTCAAGAAAAAGGATGAGAATGTCACTTTTACTTTAAGAATTTAACATTACCATTAATCGCATAGTAATACTAGGGCCATAGGCTTGATTATTAGGTTGAGGGCCATAAGCTTGAATATTAGGCTAACCAAGGGGAGAGTAAGAGGAGTGCCAACTGAGTAAAAATTTAAAAAAAAAGGCAATTTTTTTTTGCACAAAACCGGTTTTGAACTGGTCGGTTCAGTGAAATAGGTCAGTTCAGTACTGAACCGGCCGGTTCCTGTTCGGACCGGTTTTGGTCCAAAAACGATCGAACTGACCGATTCCGGTTTGGAGGCCCGGTTCAGACCGGTTTTGGTCCAAAAACGATAGAACCAGCCAGTTCCACTGATTCTGGTCCGATTCTGATAACACCGACTACGACCACAAGGATTTTGTCCTTCTCGTTCGACATGGGTAGCCCATCAATGAAGTCCATTGATATTTCTTCCCATTTCTAGTTTGGAATATGCAAGAGGTGGAGCAATCTCGGTGTCATATTATTTTCATTTTTGTTTCTCTGGCATTGATAGCATTTTGCCACATATTTTTGAATGTCCTTGTACATCCCTTTCTAACAAGATGATTAGCGTGCATTATAGCAGTTTTTGAAAAATCCCACATGTCCATCTGTTGAAGAGCCATGACAATCCTTAATAACTTTCGTTTTGAATTTGGAGGTTGAACTTAGATAGATTTGTCCTTTATACCAAAGGGGTCATTTTCCATTCAAATTTTGACTTATGGATAGGATTGTTGATTAGGTTACATGTTTTTGGATTCTTCACATACTCACTTCAAATTGTCTAACCATTCTAGAACTATAGTTGAGATTGCAAATAATAATGGATCTTCTTCTTTTCGAGAAAGAGCATCAACTATGGCATTGTCTTTACCCTTCTTGTGTAGAATTTCGAAATCAAAGATTTTCTCTAACCATTTGGTTAGGGCATGCATAATAACAAGCATCTCTTTATCATATGTCAATTTCAAGCACTCCCTTTTACTTAGCTTCCTACTCTCAAAAGCTATGGGATGGCCATCTTGCATTAATATGGCTCCTATTCCGAACCCAGAAGTGTCACATTCAATTACCAAAGGTTTTAAAAATTTGGGAGTTGATGATATCGATGTTGTTCACAAGATTTCCTTTAATACTTCAAAACATTGTTCTACTTTATCATCCCATAGTAACGAAATTTTCTTTAAAAGATTCATTGTAGGAGAAGTTATGTGCGCATTAATTCGAATAAATCTTTAGTAGTGTCCAATAAACCCTAAAAATTCTCTTAATTTGGAGATGTTAACTTGTTTAAGCCATTCCTTAATTGCCCTGGCGTTATTGGGATCTAACTTTACTCCTTGGAAAATTATGTGTCCAAAGTACTCTACTTATTTTCCAAATATGCATTTGAACATCTTTGCATAAAACTGATTTTTTTCTAGTACAATAAGAACTTGTTCCAGGCACTATATATGTTCAAAACAAACTAACACAAACTTAATTAAGTATGGTCGGAATACCTCATTCATAGTAGCCTACAAAGTCGTCGGCTATCCTCTAATCTTACTCTAATTTGACACTATTTGGATCTTAGGTCTAACTTTGAAAAACATCTAGCTCCATGAATTTCATCTAACATCTTGTATATGAAGGGAATAGGTAACTTGTTCTTAATTGTTATCTTATTCAGTGCTTTGTAATCTATGCATAGTCTGAATGATCCATCTTTCTTATAAACTAGAATCACCAAAGCAGCGTAAGGGCCTCTACTCTTTGAAACATTACCACATTTTAAGAGGACTTGGACTATTCTTAAAATTTCGGTTTTCCGATGACCTAGATATCTATATGGCTTAATGTTGATAGGATTTGACCATGCCATGAATTTGATTATGTTATGCAACCAACTCACAAAATAGAAGAATGAGATAGATCAACGATTTAAAAAGTAGCCTCTTCGAGGGAGCAACCTCCTTTACATTACACAAATGAATAATTCTTGGATGCTACAAATGACAAGACCTCCTTTCTATATATAGGAGTCTACAGGGTCACAATATAATCAGAGCAGACATAACAATAATAATGTAAGGGCACAACAATAATAACAATATGGGGACAACATGGGCACAATAATAAAAATAAGGGGCTACAATGACAATAGTAATGGGGGGATCACTAGTATTAAAGGGACCTAACAGATTATGTTCTCAATTTCCCTTTTAATAGGCTTTTGCAAGAGAATATCTTGGAACACCTTGTGTTTTTTAATTAATTCCTGAATCTCTATTGTTCATCACTAACTACTTTTGAGGACAGTAATTTCGTCTAATGACATTAGATCGTATAGGCTAGTGCTCCTTTCCAAATTAGCTTCATCATTTGCGGAGAACATACAATTTGACTATGGGGTGGCTAGAATCCAAATAATTTGTACCTTTTTCCTTGCCATTTGAACTTAATAAAATACTCTAGATGATTGGTGCCCCTTCATGACTGGGCATGTCTTTTAGACATGCGCTTTCAATTAACCTAATGACTATTTAACATAATAAATATTTGATTATTTAATATTTACATTTATTTTATTTATTTACCTTTTATGAATTATATTAATAACAAATGTCTTCAGTCTTCATTCTGATTTGATGATATCCTAAACGAAGGTCCAACTTGGTGAAGTAAATTGCTCCATGCAATTCATCCAATAATTCATCAATGACAGGAATGGGAAATTTATCTTTAATAGTGAGCTTGTTGAGCTCCCTATAATTCGAACACATATGCCATGATCCACCCTTCTGGTGCATCAATACTACTGGAACAGAGAAAGAACTTTGACTAGGTTGAATTATACCAACCTATAGCATTTCTACAACCATATGTTCAATTTCACTCTTTTAAGCATAGGGATACCTATAAGGGGTGATGTTTGGGGGAACAGTGCCTGGAATCAAATGAATAGCATTGATCGTGATCACGAATAGGTGGGAGGCCTTTGGGAGTCTCAAATACCTTGGAATGATTGTCCAAGACTTTTTGCAATTACACTACATTGTTCTTTCTTTAGAAGTTTGCCACATTTGTACCTTTTTCCTTGCCATTTGAACTTAATAAAATGCTCTAGATGATTGGTGGAATAAGTGCCTAATTGTTAAAGTTATTCCTAAAACTACATCTACTCCTGATACGTGCCTAATTGTTAAAGCCATTCCTAAGACTACATCTACTCATACCAGAGGCACAATGTAAAACTGAGACTCTAAATTGCATCTTTGAATTTGTAATTTAACCTTGTGGCACTTTCCTACATTTTCGATCTTCTTTCCATCTAATACCATGACCTTCATATTGGGCACCGGATATATGAAAAGATTCAATCTTTTTGCCAAGTTCATGTTAACAAAATTATGGGTACTTCCAATAGCTATTAAGACCATTATATTACTCTTTTTTATATGTCCTTTTAATTTTAATGTTTGTGGTTGGTTATCCCTGTAATGGCCGCAAGTGATATTTGCGGTGCTTCTTCATTTTCGAAATCTAGGGAAAAGTTCTAAAGAGTCATGTCTTCCTCTTCAACTGACTCTTCAACGAAATCATTTTTTGCTTCGCACATATAAAGGTTTTTGGTGTTGTTTACACTACATTATGACTCAATTATGAAGACCGATACTAGTTATATTTCTCAACACTCCCTCTTAACTAGGGAGGTATTCATAATTATACACATAGGTACAAGGATGAACTCAAATTGACATGGTGTATGAAGAGTCTTAGCACACACAGTGCTATGGACCAGCTACTTGACCAAGGTCTCTATCCAGTTGGGACTAAGGTGTTATCCACGCTTCTGCCACTATAGGTACCATGAGGCTTCAGCTCTAACACCAACCCACAAGGATCTAGGTATCGTATCCAAGGTCGGAGCTCCACAAGACCAACGAGACATCATCATAGGCCAGCCAAATGTCCTCCCAAGCATCTTGTCGCCCCCAGATGCTTCATCTCTCCCTATCAACTAAATCAACGACATCCATTTGTCTAAGAATGCTTCCAAAATGTTCTTCTTTATGGAGAGATCTAATTGTACAATCACAACCCCAATTAGTAAGAAAATTTCAAATATATACAAGTTAGCACAAACCTTTGGGGTCTTCAAATATTCTAATGTCACTTAGGTCATCACAATATCAAACACATTTCAACGGAAGCTTCCTTCTTCAACTTTCTTCAACAACACCAAACTAATCATCAACGCTTTTCAAAACATCCAATTCTACTTCATCAATCACAAATAAACATCTTATAGTACTTTAGCCATTCTCTAATCTTCATTCTTTCTCCAAGTTCTTCACTATAGCTGTCACAATATGTCCTCCCTCTCAATTGGGGAGATATGCACTTTCCTTTATCCAAGCTTCTTCTTAACAAGGGAACAAGTCCCTTTTATTCTTTCAGCCACACAACCTTTTTCTATTGATTCATCATATCATCGGAGAACTTTCAACCTTCCAAAACTTCATTTCATCGGGAACATCAATCCTTCTATATGTTATCAAGGTCATCTAATAATCATCAATGTAGGCTTCAACGTTATCAAGGTGTTTACAGCTCCCTCTTTCCACATGCTCAACATCATCATCAAGTCATCAACAAGTATGAGGTAGGTAAACATCTTCAACGTCTTGAAGACTATATATCTACAAATCTTCAACAACGAGTACAACCAAGTACAAACATATATGTATTGGGGCATGAAATCAATTTATTAATGTTAGCATATCATATTGGGAGCATCTAGGATTATCAAAACTTTGAACAAGAAATCAAACTTTAGACATCCATAACCTAAACCTAGTTAGGTTTATAATTGACAAGGGTTTCATCTTTCACACCCTAAAATTCTTACAACTTTGTTATGGTTTTTGTTACAAACCCTAGATTCCTTCATCAAGATAACAATTGAATTCGATTAGTATTCTAATCATAGCAAAAGCAGTTTTTACATATAGGTTTTCATTGTCATACCCTAGAAACTTATAATAATTTCTACTTTGGTTTTATTGTGAACCCTAGATAAAAATATTAAAACTCTAATGTTAGATATAAAACAACTTCACTAAGTTAGGGATTCAATCAAACGGAAGCATATATACCTAGGGTTTCATTCTTAGGATTTTATATTAAATATTACAAGATTTTTGTTATAAACCTTGAATTACCCATCCCTGAAAATCTAGGTATTTATTATATACCTTAAAAGGATAGGGTTTCATATCAACAAACCCTAAACATCAAGAGAGTACGATTTCATCATATGCTCTAAATTTTATCAACATACCCTAAATAGACTAGGATTTTATCAACATACCCTAGACAAAGATTAATCATTCTAAATAAGAATCTCGATGATTCAATACCCTAGATATGAGAGAGTTAGAAATATGAAGCGGATGCAAAATGATCATACCTTTTCATATGAAGCAGACTTGCTACAGGTCTTTATACATACCTCGAGTTGTTCCTATCACAAACCTTGTAGGGTATCTTTTGCAACAAAGCTTCTTTTACAATACATGCCTTTTCTTTAAAGTCTCCATCTAAATCTAGTGATAATCCTCAAACCTGCAAGCTTAGTCCTTCCAAGGAAAATACAAGAGTAAGGACAATAAGGATAAAGCTAGATATATCAACACAATACTTATCTTTTGTTAGAAGGTGGAAGCTTCTTTATGAAGTGCTCCCTTTTACCTGCAACACGTATTTGACAAGTTCCACCAAAAATATACAAGCACAAGTGCATGATTATAAACTGGGTATTTTTAGATCAAACCCTAAAGTATCACTTCTAGGGTTTTGCATTCAGTTTTATATTGCTAGGGATTCCAATTTCCCTTTAGACTATAGGGCTTCTATAGGATTAGGGTTTCTCAACAAGGGTTTACAAGAATTTTAAAATTCTTTAACAAAAGGTTACAACCCCTAGAATAATATTTCAAAACCCTAATCAAGTTGAGTCAAAACTTATAAGAAAAATGATTATATGTAGCTTAAGGACTACTTACTTGATCCTTTATGATAAGTTATGATATCATGAATTCTCCAAAGATGTCGAGGTCAAAAAGGTTGCTCGAGTTAGATGAGGACTTCAACGCTAGTTCAAAAATGCTAGATTCCTTCTTTTGACTGTAGTAGAGGCTTTCAAGAACAAGTTGTTGTATGCCTTTAAATAGACTTCTTCTTACACCGATATAAACTACTTCCTTGATCCTTTTTACAATTTGCAAGATTGATGGATTTCAAAATACTAAGATCATGTTTTTCCTTGTTTGTAACTTTGTAGTATAGGTCTCCAAGCTCTTTAATGATCTCCTTTTTACTGTTATTATGTAGTAGATCAAGTCCTAGTAGCCTTCTTGCTTAAACGATCTTCATAGACTAGTATATGACTATGCTTCTTTTCAAGAGTCGGCTTTCTCTATTACTGTTAAGATTTGGATCTCCTAAGTGTGTGTGTGTGTGTGTGTGTGTGCAGAGGTCCTTTATTCTACAAGAGTCTCGAATCCTTCAGTGACTATGGTTTGGTAACAGTCCTTTATAATAGAACTTGATTTGTTTTCTTGCTCGTTCTCTAGGGTTTCTTTTAGTCCACAATGAGACTACTCAAACTCGAATTCGGTCACCCAAATGTGCACAACCTTTTGAACTTTTGGATTTCTTAGATTAGAGAATCCAGTTCCTTTTGAAGTGATTTCGTACCTTGATGTTTAAGTCTAGGACTTTGTTCCTTATTATGCAACTAGCTCACAAAATAGAAGAAAAGATACATCAACGACTTAAAAATTAGCTTCTTCAAGGGGGCAACCTCCTTTACATTACATAAATGAACAATTCTTGGATGATTCAAATGATAAGACCTCCTTGGTACATATAGGAGTCTAAGGGGTCACAATATAATCAAAGCGTATAAAACTATAGCAATGTAAGTGCACAACAATAACAATATTGGGCTTCTATGGGGCACAACAATAACAACATGGGGGATACATGGACACAACAATAACAATAAGGAGAATACACCAGTATTGTAGGGACCTAACATGCCACTCTCCTTCAAAAAGTGTTGTCCTCAACACTTGAACAGTTTCGGATGCTTCTGTATAAAATTCTCATCCTCCCATGTGGAATCTTCAGCGGGTAAGTTCTTCCACACAATTAGATACTCTGAAATTAATCGATTTCATAGTTGTCAAGTTTTTGTCTCCATGGATGCTTCAAGCTCAAATGATGTTTCCTTCTTCGTCAAGTTCTGGCAATATAGTCTAAACCGGGAGCTTGTCACTGATAACCTTCTTTAAGCATGAAACATGGAAAATTGGTTGTACTCGGGAAGATACGGGTAGCTCCAATTTGTATGCCATAGCGCCAATCTTTTGCAACACCCTGTAAGGACCATAGTACTTTGGTGATAATTTATTATCCTTCGTAGCTTCCTTAAGGGACATTTGTTTGTATGGTTGTAGCCATAAATATACCCAGTTGCCTACATCAAAACTTCTTTCACTGTGAAGTTGATCTCCCTGTTGTTTCATTCGATGTTGCCCCAGAATGAGGTTATCCTTTAAGAGTTGAAGAACTTCTTGTTGATGCTCGACGTAATCTTCCACTTCTTGAACCTTAGAATTTTCTCTAAAATATAATGTGATCGATGGTGGATGATGTCCATAAAGTACCATAAAAGGGGTCATTTTTGCTACAATACGGAAGGAAGGGTTATACCACCATTCAACTAGAGGTAACCACTTGACCCATTGTGTTTGTTTATCAAATACAAAGCAACGAAGATATCATTCCAAACATTTGTTTACCATCTCAGTTTGCCCTTCAGATTGAGGAGGATAGGATGAGCTATGTGCCAATAGAGCACCAAGACAAGAAAATAATTTTGCCCAAAAATTTCCAATGAAAATGGGATCTTTGTCACTTACAATAATCTTTGGGTTTCCATGTAGCTTTTGAATTGTTTCCATAAATGCAGTAGCAATTGTACTAGCTTTAAAACGATGAGATAATGCAAAAAAGTGTGCATACTTGGTAAGTCTATCAACTACCACCATGATGACACTCTTTCCTTCAAACTTGGGTAAATCTGTGATAAAATCCATTGAGACCTCGCCCCAACGCTAAATTGGAATGGGTAAAGGTTGTAACAAACTCGGGGTCTTAATTGTCTCAACTTTATTTTGTTGGCAAACCAAACCTTTTGCCACAAACTTTTGAATATCAGTTTTAAGGCCATCCCAGAAAAATTCCCTCTTGACCCTATGGTAAGTTTTTAAAAATATTGAGTGCCCTCCTAAGGGGGAGATGTGCAATTCCAAAAGAATCTTTTGCTTGAGTGGGGAATTCTTACAAAGATATAAGCGATCTTTGTACCATAATGAATCATTTTTCCAGTTAAATGTATCAGATGAACTGGGATCTTGTTGCAAATTTTGAATGAGTGTCCACACCTCTTTGTCATTCTTCCATTCATCCCTTGCTTCGATTATCCAATCAGGGTGGATAATAGAAATGGCACAAACCAATGCTTCCACATCCTCATCATTTCTTGAGAGTGCATCTGCTACAACAATTTGTTTCCCTTTTTTGTAGATGATTCAAAGTCATAACCCAACATCTTTGTGACCCATTTTTGTTGCTCAACTGAAGATAATCTTTGTTCCAAAAAGTATTTAAGACTATCATGATCTCCTTTTACCTTGAAGTGTCTTCCCATTAGGTAAGGTCGCCATTGCTTTAGTGGATGTTGTATTGCCAACATTTCCTTCTCAAAAATAGGTTTGTACATACTACATATACATGTCCTTGATTGGACGACTTTCAAAAGTAACAGGTCTTTCTTCTTGCATTAAAACAACAACAATTCCATTTTCTGAGGCATCACATTCCACAATAAAGGTTTTTGCGAAGTCTGGTGTAGCTAAGACCGGTGCTTGGCATATTGCCTCTTTAATATGTTCAAAGACTTTCATTGCTTCTGGGGTCCAAGAAAATGCATCTTTCTTCAGTAATGTTGTTAGAGGTGCTGCTATTCTCCCATAATTCTTAACAAACTTGCGATAATACCTTGTTAATCCGAGAAATCCTCGCAGATGCTTTATAGATGTGGGGATTTTCCATTCCTTAATGGCTTTAATTTTGCTAGGGTCTACCTTAACACCTTCATGAGATACAATATGACCCAAATATTCCACCTCTCGTACTCCAAAGAAACAATTGGAGGTTTTTGCATATAATTGTTTCACCTCCAATAGTTTGAGCACTCTATCAACATGTTGAACATGATCCTTCCAAGACTTGTTGTAAATTAGTATATCATCAAAAAATACTAACACAAATTTTCTAAGGGTGGGTTTGAAAATGGAATTCATCAAACCCTGAAATGTGGAAGGTGCAATAGTAAGGCCAAAAGGCGTGACCAAAGATTCATAACGACCCTCATGAGTTATGAATGTTGTTTTTGGAATGTCTTCAGTTTTCATTCTAATTTGATGATATCAAAAATGAAGATCCAACTTGGTGAAGTAAATTGCTCCACGTAACTCATCCAACAATTCATCATTGACAGGAATGAGAAATCCATCTTTAATAGTGAGCTTGTTGAGCTCCCTATAATCCGAACACATACACCATGATCCATCCTTATTGTGCACCAATACTACTGGAGCAGAGAAAGAACTTTGACTAGGCTGAATTATACCAACCTCTAGCATTTTTGTAACCATACGTTCAATTTCACTTTTTTCGACATAGGGATATCTGTAAGATCTGATGTTTGGAGGAACACTTTCTGGAATCAAATGAATAGCATGATCATGATCACAAATAGGTGGGAGGCCTTACGGAGTCTCAAATGCCTTGGAATGATTGTCCAAGACTTTTCAAAGATCTATAGTAAAAGATGATTTCGATGTTTGAACCTCTAGTGAGCATAATTGTGTAATTACAACCCGTTCTTCTTTCTTCATAAGCTTTGTCATGCTATTAGAGTTGATTATCTTCCCTGGTTTCCCTGCAATACCCCTTAATTCAACTTCCTTTCCTTTCCCAAAAAAATTCAAGAAAAATTCTTGAAAATTAAAAAATTATCGTCCCCAAAGATTGTAACCATTGGACTCCTAGTATAACATCAGCACCACCCACTAGAAGGGAAAGCATTGGGCTATTCAATACATATTCTCCCATGGTTAGTTTGATATTATGGCACTTTCTAGAGCAATTTATAGTTCCTCCATTTGCAACCATCACTTGACACTCTGGTGCTGGATATAGGAAGCAATTCAATTCCTTGGCTATCTTACAATGAATAAAATTATGGGTATTTCTTGAATCAATCGGCACTATTACATTTTTCTTCTTGATATGTCATTTTATCTTGAGAGTTTGAGTGGTAATTCCTGCCAATGCATTTCAAGATATGGTCAAATTCATTTCTTCTTTCTCTGGGGTTGGTTCCTGGTGTATATCCTCCTATTTTGATGTTTCTTGTTTCTTTTCTTCCTCCTCTTCATAATCTATGTAGAATAATTTCTTCTGAGCACACTTATGACCTTTAGTGTATTTGTTATCACAACCATAACAAAGTCCGTTTGTTCTTTTTTCCTCCAATTGTTGTGGTGCCAACCTTGTAAGTTATGGAAGGCTATGAGCAGCAACACCTCCATCTTTATAGTTGTAAGTGGCAAACTTCCTTGTTTCCATAATTTTGCTTTCAACTTTTCTTGCCAACCTAAATGCCTTCTCCAATGAATCAGGTTCCCAAAGGAAAACTTCATGTTTGATGTTATCCATCAAAGTCCCTATGAAGACATCAATCTTATGCTCCTTTGGAATGTCAGTTACCCTAATATTCAATTTTTGGAAGTCCTCAATGTGCTCCACCATTGAACCCTTTTGTTTGAGATTTATCAATTGGCTAAATAAAGTGTTGCTCTTTGTATCCTCATAATGTGTTATCATTTCTTCCGTAAAAATTGACCAAGTGACAAGTGGTTTACAAGAACAAAGCCATCGATACCATACAAACTGATTGGGTTCCAAATATAAAGATGCAATGTGTACCTTTTGTGTGTGTTGCACATCATGAAGATCAAAATATCGCTCCATCTGTAGTATCCATGTTACCAGCTCCTTTCCATCAAACTTCATCGTATCGATCTTTGGAATGTGGTGGGTTTTAAACCCAACATTGTAGTCTCTAAAATCATAAATCATATTCCTTGTGTTCTCTTCATGAGTTTCATGGAATACCTTTTTGCCATTAGGAAGTATTTCTTGTAGTAACTTTGTCAAACTTTTCCTGCAATCCTTCCATGTTTGCTTTTATTTCTACTTTTAAACCATTCATGTCGCCTTTTGTTTCTGCTTTTAAACCATCCATATCCCCTTTTAATCCATTTATGTCCCCTTTTAATTCATCTTTGGTTGCTCTTTGTGAGCACGAAATTTGTTGCACGAGTCATAGTAGAGCTTTCTGAGGGCTTAATGGGTCTAGAATTATTTTGTTTGGGAGGCATTTAATAACCAAATACTGATATCTACGCTTCAATATGCCCTTTGAATCACTTCCAACTGGATTTTCATATAAAAATTATACAAATTTAAAAAAAAACACACACACATTTTCTTGCTTTTTAGGAGCTCTTTGTAATTTCGGATACCAAGGTAAACTTTCATCCTGTGGTAGCCCTCTGAGTCTTCTTTCCAACCCCACAAGTCAGACCGAGATTGAATTCTTCAAGAAAGAGTTATGCCCAATCTCCCACGATGACCTTATTATAGACTGATTCATTAGAGAGAACTTGTACGGAGTGCCACGTGTCATTGTTTCGACCTCCAGCCTTGAAAATGATATACAAAAAGCTATCGTCTGTGCACTTTCAATCACTTTATAAGAAATTCAAATATGATGCTCGGAGAGAAAGTTATGACGATTTTCCCTAGGTCACATGTTTCAAATTGAATTTTAAAACATGCAAAAACGCTAACTTCTTCAAATCATATCTCTGAAAATATAGTGAACCATGCTCTGAAATCCATACACAAAGTTGAATTTTGGAGTTTGCAAAAACGCTAACTTCTTCGGATCATATCTCTGAAAATATAGTGAACCAAGCTCTGAAATTTGTACACAAAGTTCACCAATATTTCAGCTCCACGTGGTTGCAATTTTAGCTTTTGAAGCATTGTAGAAAAAAATTATAGCAAAAATGCCAAGATCATTTGTTTGAAAAACGAAACCCTAAAATCCAAAGCTCTAATACCAAATGATATGTAACCAGCTCACAAAATAGAAGAAAATATACATCAACGACTTAAAAATTAGCCTCTTCGATGGGGTAACCTCCTTTACATTACATAAATGAACAATTCTTGGATGATTCAAATAATAAGACCTCCTTGGTATATATACGAGTTTAAGGGGTCACAATATAATCAGAGCTGACATAACAATAATAATGTAAGGGCACAACAATAACAATAGTGGGCTTCTACAGGGCACAACAATAACAATAGGGGGCTACACTAACAATTTCAATAAGGGGAATACACTAGTATTATAGGGACCTAACATTCCTCTTCCCAAAGCACTCGTCCTTGATGAGGCTATTTATCTAGCCTTTCAACCCTTAAGAAAGATGTCATTATTATACTCTCTAAATTCTTTGCTCGACTTGTTCATACATGCAGCCTAATCACAGAGGTATAGGGTTGAAGATATGCCCAGAAAAGAGTTTTTTTAGGGCTCGGATTCTCTTTCTGGGAGTTTGGCCTTCAAAGGAAGGCAAGAAAACTTTTTCTTCTTCACATAAGAGTGATCTTTGTTGCCCTTATGCTACAGACCATAGCTCTAATACCATGTTGAGAAATCTAGGTCAGTGCATGATAAGGGTTTTATTGATGATTTCTTTTATTCTTTGACAAGTGCTTGTGATTCTTATTACTTTAGTTCAACATCATTATTATGTTTTGTACATCATCAAGACAAATGTCGAACAAGATCACAATGCAAACAATAGAGACACCAGAGATAGGCTCTAAGTCAGGGAAAAATCCCTCTTTGAGGGAAAAACCAGTCAAACTTCTTCTTCAATAGAATCAAGTCAAGTTGAAACATACACAAGACCCTTTGACCAAGACTTCCCTATGTCAGCCTTTCAAATATATCAAACATCTTTTCGTTCATTTCTTCATGAATCAACATCAAACAGCTTTTCAAGAAACTCGGCCCTCTCTATCATTTGTACCTTTGGCTCCTGCAATCATACTAGTAAAAGAAACTGCAGGGGTGCATCACACTTGAAGCTTTCATGCTTGAAGAACTCCCTATACATGTGTTGTGTGTAGGTTGAGTGGTTCACCTTCCCCTATTGTTGATGACAATCATATGAGCAAGATGAGTGGTTCACCTTCTCCTGCGGATACCCCAAAGGGAGATGCAAATAGACATTTGTGACATGTCAGTGTGACGTGGTTCATCCTTTCCCCACATGTAGGATGCTTATTCCATACAATCTGTGGTTGACATGTCGGTGGGATGTCGTTCATTCTTTCCCCATGTGTAGGATCCTTCCTACTATTGTTGGTTTGCATGCATGTAGGATGTGGTTCATCCTTTCCCTACGCTTGGTGGTTTGCATGCGTGTAGGATGTGGTTCATCCTTTCCCTACATATGGTTGTGATATGTGTTTGTAGGATGTGGTTCATCCTTTCCCTACTTGTGATTATGAGCAGGATGTGATATGTTCCTTCCTTGTTGGTGTTCCTACATCATCCTACCCATGTTGTCTAAGACACATGGGAAATACCTCTCATATGGTCAATGAGTTGGGGAAAGGGGATAGGGACCATAACACTACCGATGGACGCATCGTGTATTGTCGTACTCCCTATGTCTAGGATGCATTCATTGCATTGTCTTCTTCTTGATCACTTGGGATCAAGTCTGATTGGAGTTCACTCTTTGGTTATATGGACTGACTTTTGTCAGTAGAGAGTAGCAAGGTCTTATGACTCACTCTCGATTGATTCTTCTTTATTATTCATATCAGTGTTCAACAGAGCAGAGCAGAGATGACAGAGATGGTTCATATCGACTGGATGGCATGGATTGGTAGGTGGACTTCTCCCTAGTTGAGAGGGAATGTCAAAATTGGCAACTAGGGCCAAATTCCACTTTGGACAGCTCATATGAGGAAGATATTTGCAGCATTGAATTCCTCACTTCGAGAGGGCCAAATTGATATAAAGATTGTCTCGTTTGAACAAGCGAAAATGGATTTTTTTTAATTTATGTTCTCTCCCAAGTAAATTTATAAGGTCGACCTCATTCTTAAGTCGATCCATCAAGCCCAATGGACACGTTCCATGACCTACACCAAATTGTATATATTATGGTACCTTCTCCCTCATTTTACACAGGGAATTTCTTGGATAATAGTCTGAGGGAGCCGAGTTCTTGTAGCAGGTCGAAGGAGGGTTTTGTTTTTTTTTTGGGGTTTTCTGCATCAAGGCCAAGACATAATTTTGTTTTGCGTCCCCTTTAAGGTTGTTGAGAGCCGCATCCATCCAGCAGGAGAGTAGAGTAGGTTAAGGCTTGTTTGAAGGCTATTTATGCATGGTTGGAGAGGGTTCTTCCTCATTTGATTGGGCCGCAGATGATGTCTCACCTCCAGGGTATGAATTTCATATGTGAAGCATCCCACTAGGAGCCGCAAGTCTATTCAAGAGAATGCAGAAGGGTCTAAGCCCTAGAGCTTCAGATTGGAGGCCTTATCTTGAGTTAAGAACAACAATTGGTCAGGAGGTTTAGGGAGCATGACTGCAGCCTTTGTGGTGGACTGTTGCTTCAGGATGGGACGCAGAAATAAAGTCATAAACCAGCTCTTGGTGCCATCAAAGGGTAGCATCTTGTAGGACAGGCAAGGCCGTAGTAGAAAGAAGGAATTTTGGACCAGTTGTGTTAGACTACTATGGACTACAGTTGCCCTAACTAGACCAACCTTCTTCAGCAGTACAATTTGATCTTTATGGACAGAGTGCCCGATCTACATTATTGATTGAGCAGTGATTCAAGATCTTCTTTATGGCAAGTCTTTGGACTCTAAATTATTGTACTCTCTCTCTCTACTGAACATTTGATATTACTAATAAGATGATTTGATCAAGGGTTTTCCCCATCTTGGGGGTTTCTCTAGCTTGAGCCAATTTTGGTGTTCTCTTGTCTTGACTTGCCCTCGACATTTATGATTTATGTTCTTTCTTCAATTATTGTCAATATAATAATGGTTTATGTGATTGCAATGAGAATGGGCTATCATGGATTATTGACGTAATTGTCCTAAGCAAAGAACATGTTAACCAAAATTAACAATTAACCAAGGAGTATTCCCTTGGATTCGACAACTCATCCAACAACAATTAAAATACTTGGTCTCTTCCACTTGACTTTAGTCTCTTGATTTAGACTCAAAACATTGACAATGCAAAATGTCTACTATGGAACAATTTCCGACACCACAACATCAAGTTCATCACCACAAAAATTTTCAAACAACTTCATGGTGTCTTCCTTGAATGGACCAGATTTCTTAATATGAGTGGATGCACTTCGACAATACAAGGATGCACAATATATTGGTGAGTTGTTCATTAAAGTTATTGAAGATGTAGGTGTTGATTCTTGTGTACAAATCATTACAGACAATGTACCTGTTTGCAAGGTTGCTGACATGGTTTTGGAAGCTAAATATCCACAAGTATTTTGAACACCTTGCATTGTCCATTCCCTGAATTTAGCACTAAAACTATTGCTCCTGATGTGCCTTGGATTGGAAGTGTTATTGAGGATGCACGGCATATCCACAACTTTGTACAAAACCATACAAATGCCCTCACAATCTACAAGGAGTACACCCATCTATCATTGTTGAAGATTGCAAATACACGATTTGCCTCTTCATTCATCATGATAAAGAGGTTGAGGGTGGTCAAGACTGCTATTGGGGCCATGCTTATTTCAAAGTTCTGATCTTTTTGGCGAAAAACATATCAAGTAGCCTCAAAAGAAGTCAAGGACACAGTGTTAGATAATGCTTGGTGGAAGAGGATAGATCTCACTATTAAGACAATCGACCCTATCATTGTTTTGCTATGATGAAGAGGTTGAGAGTGGTCAAGACTGCTCTTGGGGCCATGCTTATTTCAGAGTTGTGATCTTTTTGGCGAAAAACATATCAAGTAGCCTCAAAAGAAGTTAAGGACACAATGTTAGATAATGCTTGGTGGAAGAGGATAGATCTCACTATTAAGATAATGGACCCTATCATTGTTTTGCTATGATGAAGAGGTTAAGGGTGGTCAAGACTAGTCTTGGGGCCATGCTTATTTCGGAGTTGTGAACTTTTTGGTGAAAAACATATCAAGTAGCCTCAAAAGAAGCCAAGGACACAGTGTTAGATAATGCTTGGTGGAAGAGGATAGATCTCACTATTAAGATAATGGATCCTATCATTGTTTTGCTACGATTTGGAAATACAAACCAACCAATCCTAGGAGAGGTTTAAGAGGGATGGGATTCCATGATTGAGTTTGTAAGGACCATTATTTTACAGAGTGAGTGCCTTGAGTATGAAACATCATCGGAGGCCTTCTTCACCACCATACGGATATTCTTGTCAATGGATGGGACAAGAATTGCAAACCTTTGCATTGTTTGGCTAACTCCTTGAACCCAAAATAATACAACCATGAGTGGCTGAATGGTGGAACTTCCCACAGACTCCCTCCTCACATGGATGGTGAAATTTCACAGGGAGGAAGGATGCATTGAGGCAAGTATTTTAGGATAAAGCATCCCTTGATGAGGTGGAGGATGTTTTTGCAAAGTTTTCCACTGGCACTGGGTGATTTGCAAGCTATGATGTGATTAGATATGGGGGGACTAAGAAGCCCTATTCATGGTGGACAACTCATTGGGCAACAAGCCCTCCTCTACAACAGTTAGCCATGAGGCTCCTCTCTCAGGTTACTTCATCCTCTTCTTGCGAGAGGAATTGGAGCACATATGGGAATTTGTATAGTGTGAAGAAGAGCAGGATTGAGCAATCCAGGGCAGATACAATAGTGTATGTGCACACCAACCCTAGTCTTAATTACAGGCAGAGGGATGAGTGGTTGAAGGGAAAGACAAAGATGTGGGATGTATTCCCTAATGATATGGGTTTGGAGTCTAGACAACAATGTTGAGTTGGCATTGCCCAACTTGGAACTTAACGAGCCAGTGCTAGAGTCTGTCACTTTTGATGATGGTGATACTCTTGAGAGGTCATCCTCCAGACCAGCAGATGCAAAGATTACATTGGATATATAGGAGGAGGAGGCAGCAGAGAAGAGCAGTGGTGACCATGACAGTGATGCTGAATTTGATGATGATGATTGATGAGCTACCTACTACCTTTAGTTGTTTTGTATTTGCTATTTCTATTTGTCATTGGCATTGCTAGTTAGGAGTCCTCAGGACTCAGTACCTACTACCTATGTAACACATTTTGATTTTGATGACTTAATGAGAAAACTGCAGTTTATTGTCTTTCTCACATTGGATCATTGATGAATCTATCACAATTGTATTAGTATGCATAATGTTACATTGTACAACTTACAAATTTAGCATTTACAATGTAGAATCTAGATCTATGTCTGATTTTGTATCATGAACGTGAATTTTGTAATATGAAATCATTGAAATATTTATATAGAAGTAGTAGTAGTATAAAATAATATATAACATGTCCTACGTGTCCTGTTTCGGAGGGTCTATGTGCCCCGTGTCGGACACTCAAATTTGTGTGTCTTGTGTTTCTCGTGTCCCCATGTCAAGTGACTTAGCTTAAGAGGCTATAAATAATAAGATGGCTATTCAGTAATAGAAGCCTGGAAAAAAAGGCTATTTATCCAGCATGTCCATACTCCCAGTAAGTTGCTAATAAGACCCCACTTAAACAAATGGAAAAATTTGTAAGTGGAAATACACAATTACACTATTGGACCCATCCAAGATACTTGGTTAGTTCCATGTCACATTGATCTGTATAAGTACTAAACAATGCATAACCACAACACGAGATTGCACATAACATCAATATTCAACACAGTTTGATGTATTTTTTACTAATTGGCACTAGCCATAGTGAGTTTTGAAAATTAAAGTGCACTTTTGTTTACCGGGATAGATCAAAACCAAATAGAGCCGAATACCTGCTGCTTGTCAATTTTCGCTTGGCATGTTGGTATCCGTGCTTGAAGCTTTTCAAGTCTAGCCGTCTGCTGCTGAATTTGTTTGTCTATTCCATAAACCCAAGACCATGCTAGCTTTTTTTTCAAAGGCTGAACTTGTTGTGACATTTCTTCAACATATTCCATACTTTTTATCTTTTCCTGCAATTCTTCAAGTTCTTTTACAGAGGGTTTAATTGAAGCTTCCAGCTCATCAATCATTGCACTTGAAGTATCAAGCTGGTTCTGAATATTCTTCAACAAATCATGCACTTGTTGCAGTAGTGTGGCCCTAAAGAAAAACTGTGCAAAGAAGCAATTTACAGTTGTTTAGAATAAGTTATGGCAATAATTTGCTTACCACACATAAAGTCAACATATGCCAGGCCAGATTACAAACAAAACTGCTGTAAATGAGATTCTAGAGAAACATGCTTCCAGACTTTCCTATTATAATTCTCATTATATCATCCATAACTAACCAGAAGAAGCATGCATATATTTTGAATCCTCTATAGACTAGATTGCCATTGTCTTAACTTTTGTTTAGCCACACCTTAAACTTCTCCTTATCATTGCCTGAGTGCAGAAACTCCCTGCTTTTGTCTTGAGTCATAATAACACATGGATTTTCAACATCAACCTGTAGAGAGATTAATGCAAAATAAGTAACTAGTGCAACTCAACCTCAAGTTGATGCAAAATATCATATGACTACGAGATCATGCAAAAGTATCCAAACTTTTATCTTGAGACATAATAACACATTGATTTTCAACATCAACCTGTAGAAAGATTCATACAAAATAAGGAATTGGAGCAACTCAATGTCATAATGATGCAAAATATTACAACTACAAGATAATGCAGGCAGCAGAAGTATCCAAACATCGTCCAAATGTCAAAGGACTCAGACCAGCATTTTTAAAAGAACATACTCTTGTCATAACAATAACTTTCATAGAATATAATGGATACGGAATACTGATGTAATACATAAAATAAAAGGCACATCGAGATAGGAAACAAAGAAGAAAGAAAAAACGTCCAAACAGCACAACTTTCTTCATACAGTCTACTTTTCAAAATAAATAAACTGAAATGAAATTATATCAATACCAAAAAGGGTCCATGGAACTACAAACAATATTTGACAACAGCGAAAAGGAGTGCCTATCGCATCTCATAAGCAACTCCAAAATTGTAGGTCAAGGAAAGAAAGTAGAGAATAAAATAGTAAAAAAGGATGGGAAACTAGTCAAAATTCCTCAGCACATCGTAACAGTCCATGTCTGACTTCTAACCAACCTACCTAGGTAAAATATGTCTATCAAAACTGCAATCTGAAATCTACCACATACTGAAACACATCCCACTGAGAAAAGTAGTGGTAAGTACACATCTTAAACTTGGAGAGAGCATCATATATTTCTATTGAAGAGTCTAGTGTGGATATGTAGGGAATCAAGTTGTCTTTCACTCCATCCACAATCAAGTTCATGGCAAGAAATTCAGTTTCTTTGTACTTTTCCTTTCCAGCTTCATCTTGCAGGTTCCTTGACTTTTCCTTGTACAAATTCCAATACCTTATTCTTTGCAAGGATGAGGTCCATCCTTGTTTTCCATGCTCTATAGTTAGGGGCTCCTTGAAACTTGTTCTCAGATTTCATTGATGAGACCATTGATGTACTTACTTTGAAGCCTTCAATTACCTTTCATCACTTTCCTTCTTTCTATTGAATGGATTTCTCTTCTCCTTATGATCTTCCTTGAGAACTTCTCTAGAATCCTTTCCTTAAGTTGATGAGAGCTATTGATCTTCTAGCTGCCTATTTCCTTCTTTTTCACCTTAGCTCTGAAACCATGTTAGAAAATCAAAAGGCAGAAAGATTTTCTTACCTTGATAGTTAGTTGTGATTATCTTTGAATTATTATTATCTTCTTATATATCTTCTTATCAACAAACAGCTACCAAAACATAAGTACATGAAGATCAACACAACAAAGACACAGGATATAGGCTCTCAGCCAGGGCTAAAACCCCTCCTCTTAGGAAAAAACCAAAAATTATCTTCTCTTCTATGGAACCAAATCAAATGAGACAACCAAGACCTTTTGACCAAGATAAAGACCTCCAATCCACCAAGTCAGCCTCCCAAGATGATTAGCCAAACTCCAAAAGTCAACTCAAGTCAAACTACTTCAATCCTGCAACAAACTCAGATTTCGACCCTCCTGCAGCAACCCAGAAATTTGCATGTGGCAGAAAAGAGAGATTTTCGGCTTCCTTTTGCTTGACAAGTGTCTCCTTCTTTTCTAGGTATTTCGCACTTCTTTCTTCACTTCAAATTGCAGATCGAACTTGTTGATTGGATGGATGATCAAATAGGTTGAATTGCATTGCTTTTATAGTCTTTCTGTGAGGTTGAATTCCTTCAATGAGGCCGACTTGACTGGAGGGCAGGCTGACATGGTGGAGGAGGCATAATGGACAATTTTGACTTAAAAAAAATAAAAAATCTTGACATACAAAGCCCAAGAAGGGTGTAGATCATAATGACAAGGACTGTGACTCATGACATAAACCCTAGAAGCACTCAATGGGTGCTTTGACCTAGAAATAAAATAAATAAAGCATGAAACCCATGCTTATAAATAATTTTTCTTTTATAATAAATTTTTCTTTTCTTTCTTTTTGACAAATACATTACATCATGACTCAAATGCAATTATGAAGACTGATACTAGCTACATTTCTCAACATCTTATAGGTACAAAGAAGCAAACACGGCAGCTAGGTTCGAAATGAAGTATGTCGGCATGATATATTATGTCTTGGGTTTGGAGGTTTGGCAGAAACCAAGCGAGATTTCCCTTGGGCATAGTAATTATGTAATAGAAATCGTGTAACAATTTCGGATGGAAGGCTGCAAACCTATGGTCACACCCATTATAGCGTATCTAAAGAAGGTGACAACTTCATATTCAAAGTTAGTAGACCCCACGTTGCACAAGAAACTTGTAGATTCCTTGTCGCATTTGCTCAACACTATTACCAGATATATGTTTTGTTGTGAACATCTTGAGTTAGTTCCTGGTGGGACCCAGGCAAGAGCATTAGGTAGCAACAAAACATGAACTCAAATAATTGACAGGTGCATTGGAGTTTGAGATACCTTGAAGATGGTGAAGTGAAGTTGCAAGGGTATTCAAACTCAGAATGGGAGGGTAATGTAGCAGCCAAGAAGAGCACCTTGAAGTGTTGTGTTAGCTTGCGATCAGCGATGATAACGCAGTCCAATGGAAACAAACTTCTACGGCACATAGCTCAATAGAGATAAAATGCATGGCAACTAGTACTACTAGATGTAATGTCATTTAGCTTGGCAAGTTACAAGATTCTATAATTCGGAATTGGACCCCACAATCACTTACTGTGATAATCAAGAGTTGGACCCCACAATCATTTACTATGATAATCAAATTTATATCAAACTTTCTAAGAATCCATTGTTTCATGACAGGTCTAAGCACATGGAGATTAAATATAGCTTCATATGAGACAAGATTCAGAAGGCAACAATGAAGCTCCTGTATATTCTAAGAGATGAATAGCTATTTGCTATTTCTTACCAATCCCTTGGCAAAAGAGAAGTTTGAAGCATTTAGTGACAAACCTGAGAGTTGAGAAATGTAGCTGAAACAACAACTTCTTGCACATGTTCAATGTGAACATACAAGCAGTGGTTCAAGACATTTCTTTCCCAACACCATGGAAAGGTGATCACTAATTCTATCTTATAATTTTGCTTCAAAAAAATAGAAGAAGATGTGAAAGTTTAATGTTTTGATGTCAAGAAATCTTAGGAATCTACATGAAATATTCTAGAAATTCAAGAACAGTAGTGACTTGGAATAGGATTTAATCTTAGCCGTACATCTCATGATTGAGATAGGTGTCAACTAAGATAAATGAGATTAGTTATCCCCTCTCAAAGCATAAATAGGACAAGATATAAGAAATCTAGCATAAATGAGAACAGAGCAACAAAAATGGTGGATGGAAGAGAGCATTAGGAAGAGATGACGGGCAGATTTTCTAAAGAGACCAAAAAGTACCAATGTTCCATAAGGACGTCTTGCCCAAGGTGGTGATCGCGCTCCCCATGTTTCCCGTTCTCCGGGGCCAAGGGACGCCTAGGGAAACATTCATGCAAATCCCCCGAAACACATGGAGAACATTTCCCCAATGTGGGGTATGCATTTCCCCAAAAGGGGGGCAACTGTATAAATCTAACACTTCAAGTACATTAGAAACCTTGAGGATGTTTCACCTTGTTTAAGAATTTTAAAGACATTGTCCCTCGAATTTATTATGACTAAAAAGTAAGAGGAGCAACTTGTTTGTCAAAGCTGTTCTTAGATGGACTTGCTAAGCCTAGGATGATAACCTGAGATTTGCAGTAGATAAATCCAACATCGAAACACAGTGCACAGATTGTCATCTGTTATGAGTGGAAGCATTACAGTATCAAAGCAAACATTACTGACACTGACCACTCAATAATAATGACAAAACATCCAAGTATAGAACTGCAAAAAACTTGATTTGACAATAAGGTGAAAGACAGAAACACTATCAATCACTTACATTAAAATGTTCTACAAGCAGATGAAGCTCATCGCGCTTCTGGGAGACCTTTTTACCTGCAATAAATCAATCAGGAAAAATAAAATATAACTCAGGACACAAGCTCAGAAAGAAATGACTCCTACGCAAAAACAGTGATAAAATCCCTACAGATTCATATTTCATAATGTGCAGTAAATAATGCACAAGAAATCCACCAATGCCTGTACAAAATACTTTAAGTTTTAAAAGGCGGAGAATAGAATATAAATCTCTTTAGAAAGAACCAAACATATAATTCCAATCATTTTTTTGTCCAAACCTTGAGAAGATCACAAACTGTAGATACTACTGGGAAATTCAAGAAATAACTTAATAAGAGCTTTAATTCCAGGGACCAGCAGTGATACACTACCTCATGAAAATAGACTAATCCATTAGCCATCAACAGACGCGCAGTTGAACGTTCAAACTGAACTTCCCAAAATGCTCATGTTAAGAGTACATATTTTACAACTGTCATATCTTGTCCTTAGGAATTAATGTTAGGAATACTTTAATATAAAGTTACTTTGTCATGTAATAAAGCTAGTGCGTTATGATTTAATTAAGTCATAAGATTATTAAAGTTATGACTTGGAAGTTACATAATGTACTCACAAGACACATCTCTCATCTCATGAATGAACCTATGTAATAAGATATTACATATTGATAATAATAAATAATGAAGTAGTTTCCTCTCTCCTATCTGCATTTGTCTTTTGCGTAATTCTGACATGGTACCAGACCCACATAAGTGTGTATCCAGGGATACACAATGTTGAATGAAGGACAAGGCAAAGCCAAGAACTTCAGTATACATAACACCAACCAAGGGCATGAGACTAACACACACGTTGAGCAAATCACAAGTAGAGGCACAAAGTGTGACGCATAGCGGAGGTGTGAGGTGTGAACCATAGCAGAGGCACATGCTGCAATGAATTCAAATCTGATTTATTATAAGTTCTTTTTAATAGATTAAATGACATGTAAGTTATAAACTTATGATAAAAATTAAAAATAAAAGCACGAGAAAGAGAAATATTCACTGGAAAGTGCTGAAAACTTTGCAACAGGGGACAGGAACAGGATTCTGATGGATCAACAGGAGTGCAGAGGCACATGAAAGGCTAACAATGCATAGGCACACACATGTGCCAGAGAACAGGTGGGAAGCCCAACAGACACATATCACAGAGATCTCCCCCAACATGAAACACCCTGTGTCACCAATCTGTATGCACACAGTGATGCCTGGCACGAGTAAAGAGCATGGAAGCAAAGGTGACCTCCTGACTGGCACAAGGGTGCAAACATGAACGGACACACTGTAACTGCAGCAGCCACATCTGAGCTGCCTGACACATGTAAACCGTATGCAAGCAAAGCTGACCTCCTGACTGTCACAAGAGTGCAAACATGCACAGACACACTGGAACTGCAGCAGGCACATCTGAAGCCAATGTGAGCAGACAATCACTACTCACATAGTGACAAGTTAGCCAGAAAATGTTCCAACATGCAGAGACATATGTTCTTTTATCTGAGCGAACGAAGGACACCGCACTCAGATTTGTAGACATACAAGAGTGTGCAGATGACTGTGCAAACTAAAGACAGACAGTGGCACAGCAGAACATTTTCACAACAACACAGATTTTAAAAAAAACACACAGAAGTACTACATTTGTTTTGCCAGTTACCATACCTTTTGAAGCTTTTGTTTGTAGATAGCATCTTTTTCTTGTTTGTATAGGATTGGTGCCAAGATGGTGTAGTTGTATTGGTGGTGCAAAATAACAGCAGAAGTGTTGTTCTGCGCTGTGACACTGGACATTAATGGCTATAGCAGCATACAATGACAAAGTGAGAAGTCACTCTATTTAAGGTTGTGAATTTTTTAATATAATTGGCAGAAACATGGCAAGATTGTCCAACATAATGTTAAATCCTTCCCAAAAAAGCAATAGCTATAGCAACATACATAGTGAGAAGTCACTCCATTTAAGGTTGTAAAATTTTTAATTTAACTGGCAGAAACATGGCAGGGTTGACCAACATAATGTTGAATCCTTCCCAAAAATTTAATGGTCACGAGTTCAATGCCTGGAAGCAAAGAATGATTGCCATATTTCAATTCAAATGTCTGATAGAAGTAGTCACCAGCATGCCACAAGATATACTGTGGATGAGGAGCAGCAGGAAATTTTTGACACAAAATTGAAAAGCAATGATATTGATCAAGTTGTTTGTGACAGATGACACGCTTCCAAAGGTGTAGGATACAGAAGCTGCTTACACAATGCCAATAAGACCTGCGGAAATACACTAAAGTTTCAATAAAGGTAGAAGCAGTGGAGGTCCAGGTATCAGTTAAGGATTTGAAAATGCTCTTATTGTGGGAAATTTTGCCATATGGTGAAAGATTGCAGGAAGCAGTTGTGGATGAGCAACACAACCAGGGGCAGTCCAGGGAGAAACAAGGAAATGCTGCTGAACACAAACAAGACTATTATGCTTCTATACCATCATATAAGGTTGATTTATAGACAAATTATCCCATCTTTTGATTGGTTGTTGTCACTGGCTCCTACTGATTCACTGGTGGCCTTGACCTATGAGAAGAAGGGGTTGCATATACCCGAGGTTGATGCAACTGTAAGAAAAGAAAGATCAGGAGCCAAATGTTAAAATACGACAGAATTGTGAAAATTTCTAACACGAAATTCTACTGCAGTAACTCATTTATTTCTCCTACTTATTTTCCAGAATAAGTTATTTACAAAACCCTTCAGTAAACATTAAAATAAATTCTACAGCAGGTATCTCATAATAGCATAGACAAAATAACAGTGATATACAAGCACAAGAATCAATCAACACAGTTATTTTTGCACAATTGTCCTCGGAAAAACCCAATGCGGGAAAACTGGTGCAGCAGATGAGGGTTTATTTATTAATCTTCAGCAACAATCTCTTTACAAGGAATGATTCTACAAAATATTGAGACACTTCTGAGAGAAACACCTGAGACAAGTTTCCTCCTCCTCTTGGAGGAGTTCTGACACCCTGGAGACCCTCTATCCTTCTCTGCGGCACTTCAGCATGAAGCCTGCCTGAGCACTGCATCTCCAGCTGCGTTGTCTCTCTGATCTTCCCTCTATGCTGTCTCTCAAATGCTCTGCGTCACCTCCTCCTCAATCTCTGACTGACGCTGATGCCCTCCTCTTCCTTCACCCTACAACTCTCCCTCTGAAATCGAACTCCTCCTCCTTGAGAATCGATTTCCCTCGGGTTACTCAGTATTTGCCCGGTGTGTCTCCAAATGACTCTCAAGTCTTCTCTTATACTTTTCCTGTTGATGAATCAACAGCCGAGATTAAGTCCCTAATCAACGGCTAAGATTAAAACAGACTTGATCCTCGTCTCTTAGAAGCTTCTCACCCATATTTTTATTAATACCCATTAATATTTTTATTTTCCTAAGTTTAGACTTAAGAACCCCATTAAAAATATTAATTATTTTAATAACTCATAATTCAGGTGGAATTTCTCCAAACGATTTCTGGGTCTTGGAGATTTCATGTGTTCTAGCCCCTCCACAAAATTTCGGAGCTAGAGCACATCTGATGCTACCCAAAATCAACACTCCCTCTTAGCGAGGAATGTGCTCTAGCAATGCTTCCCAATAGAAGCATTACACTGATCCACGGTATCGATCCTATACGTTGTTGATGCTCGGCATGTTTCCCCTCATCTATTGCGCTGTTGCAACCCTGTACCGCTGCCCATGACACTGCACTGTCACTGCTACATCTGTACTATAGCTCCCTCTGAATATGTTGCATCATGCTGCCTATAGCACTGCCACTGCTAACTGTTGCACTGCAACTCCCTGTACTATCCGCTTCTGCTATTGAAACAGATTCACAACCATCCCCATTTCTCCCTGAAATAAACAAACTTTGTTCTTCCTAGAACCTTGGTGAGAATGTTTGCCCCCTGTTCTCTTGTCGGGTTGTAACTTGTACCTTAACTGTACTCCGCCTCGTTGGACACAGTCTCTGATAAAGTGACACCTGATATCAATGTGCTTCGACCAATCGTGAAAAAATGGATATTCAGAGAGCTTGATGCAGCTTTTATTATCACACAAAATATTGGTCACTTCCATTCTTCTCCTGAATAGATTCACACGCAATTTCCTAACCCATATGGCTTCACATAAAGTTGTGCTAGCTGCCATATATTCAGCATCAGCTAAGCTCAGAGCCACGGATTTATGTTTCCTACTACAACAAGAGGTCATTCCCAATCCAATGTTGAAACAGTACCCAGTGGTACTTTTCCGATCTACTGAATATCCAGCCCAATCTGCATCAATGAACCCACTCAACCTGATGATGTCATTGCCTTGGGTGTACATTAGTCCATGCTCGATTGTTCCTCGTATATATCTGAGAACATGCTTGGTTGCTACCCAGTGCGCCCCTTTGTATCCACCATGAATTGATTGAGGGTGTTGACAGCATAACAAATGTCTGGCGTGGTATTGACCAGATACATCAGGGACCCTATGAGTTGCCTTTACAAGGTGGGATCGACTTCTTTATCTTCGGATGCATCAATATTCTTCCAGTTGGTAATCATTGGAGTAGCCATAGGTCTAAAGTCCTGCATTCAAAACCTTTTCAAAATCTATGTAGTGTATCTCCCTTGTCCAAGGAAAATTCAACCCTTCTGCTGCCAAACTTCCAACCCCAGGAAATAATGCATCCATCCCAAGTCCTTCATGTCGAATTATGTAGCTAGGTTCTCATTGCAATCTTTGATAAGCCTGGATGAGCCTGTTAGAAACAGATCATCCACATATGACACCAAGATTAGAGGCTCATTCTCTACACCCAGATAGTAGAGGTTAGGATCTGCGTCACTCTTGAGGAATCCCATCTTCTGCAAGTAACCATCAATTCGACCATACCATGCTCTAGGTGCCTGTTTAAGCCCATATAAGGCTTTCTTCAACCTGCATACATGAGATTTCTTCTCATGTGTCTCAAAACCCTCTGGTTGTTCAATGTATACTTCTTCTTCTATCACCCTGTTCAAGAACGTAGTCTTGACGTCCATCTGGTGAATCTCCCACCCCATTTGTTGCAAGGGATATCACGGATCTAATAGAAGTATACTTGGCTATTGTGGCGAAGGTTTCTTCGTAGTCTATCCCTTCCTTCTGAGCATACCCCTTAGCCACAAACCTGGCTTTGTATTTTTCCACATTGCCATCTGCAGCATATTTGACCTTGTAGATCCATCTCGAACCTACAACTGACCTATCAACCTGCACACATGAGATTCTCGATCATGGATCTCAAATCCTTCGGTTGCTCCACATAGACCTCCTCTTTGATCGAACCATGCAAGAAAGCGGTCTTGACATCCATCTGATGTAGGTTCCAGCATTGCGAAGCAGCAAGGGCTATGATCGAGCGGATGGTGGTATATCGGGCAATAGGCGCAAATATCTCGTCATAGTCTATACCTTCCTTTTGAGAGAAGCCACGAGCGACAGAACGAGCCTTATACTTTTCCGCACTTCCATCAACTGCGTGCTTTATCTTGTAAAGCCATTTCGAAGTGACAACTACGTTGTCCTAGGGTCTGGGGACAACATCCCCGACGTAGTTTTTCATGATGGACTCATATTCCTCAGTCATAGCATCCTTCCATACTTGATGCTTGACAGCTTCTGCGAATGACGAAGGCTCATTTTGGATAATCGTGCTCAAGATGCTCAAGTATCCTTGATACCTGGTCGGCTTCTTACTTTCCCAGAAGGTTCCCCTAGGTGCAACGTGCCCTTCAACATCATCAAGTGTCCCCCTAAGCCATGAAGGCCTCTTCCTAGAAGAGGAAGGCTCTCGCTGAGGGGGATCAATAGGATCCATAGGTTCTTCCACATCAAGCATCATCTCATCTTCCTTTTCCTTTGGTTCCCTGGTGTCAGCTTCTTTAGATCCCCTTTGAGTAGGAAGATTGTCAACTTTGCTAAGAGCCATATCTCCGTCAAAGGTGACATCATGGCTAATCTCGATTTCCCTTTGACCAGCCACATAGATTCTATATGCCTTAGTGTTTTTGCTATAGCCCACGAAGATTCCTTTCTTTCCTGATGCACCCAATTTATTCCTCTTCTCCTTCGGCACATGAAAATATATCGGACTTCCAAAAATTCTAAAATGAGATACGTCAGGTTTCTTACCAGTGAACATCTCTTCGGGAGTCTTGGAACCCAATGCTTGATGTTTTTGCTATAGCCCACGAAGATTCCTGTCTTTCTAGATGCACCCAATTTATTCCTCTTCTCCTTCGGCACATGAAAATATATCGGACTTCCAAAAATTCTAAAATGAGATACATCAGGTTTCTTACCAATGAACATCTCTTCGGGAGTCTTGGAACCGAATGCTTGATGAGGGCATCAGTTTTGTACATATACGGCGGTATTCGTAGCTTTGGCCCATAGAAACTTTGGAAGTCTTTAATCATGGAGCATAGCACGGACAGCGTCCACAATTGTACGAAATTTTCTTTCTGCCACACCATTATGCTCAAGAGTATATGGTGTTGTAGTCTCCCTCTTAATGCCAACCTCTTTGCAAAAGTCATGGAACTCATTGGATTCATACTCAGTCCCATTACTAGTCCTTAAGATCTTGATGTTCATTTCAGTTTGATTCTCGATCAAGGATTTGAAGTGACAAAACCAAGTGAACACTTCATCCTTCTTTTTCAAGAAGTATATCCAGGTATTGCGAAAATAATCATTTGTAAAGGTGAGGTAATATAAATATCCTCCAAGGAGTTCACAGGCATCATACAAATATGTTTGAGTGAACCAACTGCAATATATCGAAGGTCTTGCTTTGGCTTGAGGGGAATGGTCCCCTTTTGAGCTTCCCTTCGGCACATCCAGGACATACACCTTCTTGCTCTACTTGGAACTCAGGCATCCCTGTCACCATTTGTCTTGCATTGGGTAGAGCTTTATAATGAAGGTGAGCAAACCTCCAATGCCATAGTTCGGACTGAAGTAATGTGTCACAAGACATGACATCCAACGGACTTCCTCCAACCTAATATAATGAATAGACTCGAAACCCAAGAGTGAAAGCTTCCTTAAAATTCTTTTCGTCGTGATAGAACTATACTCTTCTACCATGGCATCTACCCATACCTCATGTTGTGCGGCCTCCTGAAAGTTGGAAGGTTCTGCAACCTGAGCTACCAATGCTTGGTATCTGTCAGGTTGTTTGCGTTGTCTTTTGTTTCGTCCTAGAAGTTACAATAAACTCCTCTGCATCTCTCAATGTTTGACGAACCTCTCTGTTGGCTCGACCACTAGTCGTGGGAGGTTCAGCGATCTCCTCCTCATCCTGCCTTTGTTGCTCCATCTGCTGAGAACTCCCCGGATTTCCTGCACCTGAGGAAATACTGGTACTGGTCACAGTACTCGATCCTTCTGACTCTCCCCCTGCCTGTCCCACTGGCTACCCCTGTTGTTGGACCGAAAAAGCTTCTACTGACTAATTCTGATCACCTGTAGACATCTCACGAGATCTCCTGAAAGCTCGGTCCTCCATGAACTTCACGTCTCACCTTACTACAATCTTCCTATTGCTAGGAGTGTAGATTTTGTATGCCTTTGAGGTTTCATTGTACCCAACAAAGAACCCCTTCTCTGCAGTCTGATCCAGTTTGGTACGTTTATCATCTGGCACATGGCAATAAGCAACGCTGCCAAAAATTCTGAAGTGGCTAACTTCTGGTTTCTTCCCTGTGAAGACTCCTTCTGGTGTTTTCTTCCCCAATGCTCTATGAGGAGTCCTGTTCTGGATATATATTGTCGTGTTACATGCCTCTGCCCATAGAAATATGGGTAGATCCTAGTCATATAACATAGCCTTTGCAGCTCCAACAATGGTTTTGTTTTTTTGCTCCGCTACACCATTTTGTTGTGGATTATATGGAGTTGCCTTCCTTCGCACAGGAATCTGTAAATTCTTTATCAATATATTCTCCACCATAATCTGAGTGAAGCACCTTGATCTTCTTCCCTGTCGTGTTCTTTATAAGAGCTTTAAACTCTCTAAAACAATCAAAGACCTCATCTTTGGTCTTCAAGAAGGCTCTAGTCTATCAACTCAATCATCAGTGTTATATACCCAGTGTACCTATGTGGTTGTTTGCACTGTCTAAGCATAGAGATAGAGCTAGGAGTTTCAACTCACTCCTAAGCCTCCTGATCAACCCAACTGTCTCTCCTCCTCCCTGTGTTGGGAGTCACTAATTGAGTGCCTAACTCCACCCATCCTGGTCGCTTCTCCTAATCCAATGCTCACTCCTAGTCATCCTATTATGTGGCCCTCTTGCCACCTTGCTAGGACTCAATCTGTGATACTGGTTGAGGCTCCTGCTTAGGAGTGAGTAGCTCCTCCTTAGTTACTCTGACCTGCTCTCACTTTAAGGACTCCCCCATAGTTCTTCTCTCCTCAAACCTCACATCTCTACTTTGCACACTTCTTCCTTGTTGCTCAAGGCCGCATTTGTCTCAACCTGCTGTAGGTGTTGATTCTTCATCCTCACACATATCTTCTTGATACATCCAACATCTAGGTGCTTGAGGTAAGCCTTACCTCTACTGAAGATGACATCACCACCCTTATTCTCTAGGGTAGCAACAGAAACAAGATTCTTCTTCAAGCCTGGAACATAGAGGACATCCCTAAGATGAAGAGAGCTACCTGACTCCCTCTTAAAACTGATAGTACCAACTCCCCTAGTCATGCATTTGCCATCATGTCCTAGCTCAATGTGAAACTACATGTGCTTCTCCTTCCACTGGCTATAATATTCCTTGTTCTCGGTCATATGGAACGATGCTCCAGAATCAACATACCATACACTACTGCTTGTTGAGCTTGCCATGCAAGCTATCAATGAGAAATCTTTCTCGAACTAAGAGGAAAGTTCATCTACCTCAATTGATGCAACCACATGATCCTTATTAGACTCCTTCCGATTAGGACACATAGTGGCATAGTTCCCAAATGTGAAAATTTATGAATCTAACACATCAGAAACCCCTACTGCAATTTCTGGTTTACTATCTCTTACTTATTCTTTACATTAACAAGCTATTTACTTACATAAACATCCAAGTAAACACAAATGCAGCCTTCACTAATATATAGATCAACAACTAAAATAAACTGAGGCAACACAAGGGACACCGATATGTTTGGACAATCGCCCCCGGAAAAACCCAATGCAGGAAAATCGGTGCAACATATATAAGGGTTTTATTATTAAGTAGATTTATGAATACAACTAAGGTGCCAGAAATGGCTCACCCTTCAGAGAATATCCTTGGCAGCTATACCTCTATCCGTAGACAGATATTCTGGCTGATCAGCAACCGGAATGAACAATCCCACAATGACTCTAATGTTCCTTGTGTTGGACAGAGAACGTTGCTCCACGCACTCCTCTGGAACTGCGTCACCATCTTCGAAATTGCGTCACCCTCTCTAGTTTTGCATCAACCAATCAGCTCTCAGTCTGTCCCACTGAATCACCTCAGCGCAACCTCTGAAGCTCACTGCGCCCTCTGCATCAACCTCTACGACCTTTGCGTCAGCTTCTTTGGCCCTCAGCGTCCTCTGCGCTGGCCTCCTTAGCCTCTACGTCAACCCTTGCTGCCTCTGCGTCAGCCCTCCTAGGCTCTACGCTGCTTCTTCTGACACTCTACTGCCTCTCTGATATGTATTCTTCAACCTTGGATCGAAATCTGTTAATTTTGGTATGTTTTATGCTTAAGAAAAATTTACATTAATTTCTTAATTAGCCCAATACCAATGTCCAGATTAGCAATCACATTAGCATGATAGTAAAATGCAGATAGAACATAAACATAAACAGTAGAAGACAAGCCAAGACAAGAGGACACAAGATGTGGCACCAGCGAGGGACAAACCCCAATGTGAGGAAACCCTTGATCAAATATTCTTTAGTCTTCAATAGTTCAAGAAAGAGAGAGAGATAGTACAAATATACAAAACTGATAGTTTATGACAACAGTAGTAAAGCCTTGACTAGAGAAGTCAATGTTGGTCAAACAGGACAGAATCTTTCTTTGAAGATCATCCAAATGGCACCAACAGGATGCTCATTAATCTGAGCCAAACATGGATAAACTTTGACCCAATACATCTTCCAGAACGTTGTTGACTTCTTGCTGCACTTGTTGTCACTGCTACACAAGTTAGGGCATCAATCTTCAGCACTCATTCTTCACACAGTCAACAATACAATCCTTCAAAGGTTGCGGTGTACCAAGGTGAGACTCCACCACTGCCACGTTGTCCAAGTCTGGCTTGATTACTCTTAATGTAACCCTTAGAACAACCTTTGTTGTTGGCTATGGCCTGCGGCCTAGCCCAGCAACAAGTTAGGCCTACGGTCCTCCATCAAACAGCACTCAACAACAACGTAGCAATATAAGTCCTACAGGAACTTGTCTTTGTTGTCAACACTTACTAGCACCCAACTGTATACATACTTTGACCGTGGCTTATACACCTTGCAAGCAGTCCTTAAGGCATGTCTTAGATGGCTTCTTTCACCACGCTGTCACTTCCAGCAAACCGAATTTCTATGTTGTCCCTTTTAGGCTTCTTTGTACTTATGTCAACGTGGCTGCTTGGTAGGCTTCCCAACAGTCCACGTGGGTTCCTCCAAACCACTCCTAAGGGCTCCTACAAGTTGCCCATCAAACTGACCCAACACATACAAGATGCACTCCAAAATGTGTGCACTAGCTCATTGTTCTAGAGTATCTTGGTTGCCGCAATTCTGGACTGGTTAGGGCACCCAACCACAATCCCTAACAACCCTCAAACTAACCCAGAATTGCTTCCCCTTGCTGCGATGTCCTCCAATAGGATGTTGCCCTTCACGCTGCTCCTTTAGGGCAGTTTCAAGCCCAACGCACAGACCTGTCTCCCAAAATAGTTGTGGCATCCTATAGATCCTTCACTATGCCTGTGACAGCTTCTTAGCAGGATTGTTCACCCTTCAACAAGGCTCTAAAACAGTCCCCTCACCCTCAACCTTCAAGATGAGGACTACAGCCCTCAAGACAGCACCTCGACCTCCTCAACGATGCCCAAAACAGTCTTTCATCCCTCGTTGTCCTATCCTTTGCTTGTTGTGGCTAGGGCAGAGAAATCTGAACTCTCTTCTTGACTGCGGCTAGGTCTCCCTTCATGACTGCAGCTAGGGCTCCTTTGTGACTGCGGCTATGTCTCCTTCAAGACCTCTTTTTCCACCAAACCCAAACGAGTGGAGAGAGATCATAACAAATGTGAGTGACAAATGACTCAAGGCTTCCTATATTTAAATGCAACGTTGAGGTTCAGCTAGGGTAACTTGGTTGCTGGTCGAACTTGACAAATTGTCAAATAATATAAATATATTCATATCTCCATAAATACATGTTGGGATCGAATGATCTTTAAATCAATCCTACACCTCTCGAAGAGAGGAATCCAAGAAAAATATCAGCTGCCATAAAAAAGCTGACCCCATGGAGTTTGGCCCTAATTTCCAATTTTAACAAAATCCTTTTGTTGAATTGCCTCTCGCTGCAATTGATCACTCACTCAATTTCCTCAGCAAACCCTGCCCCAGAAAATTGAATTCTTGATCTCTCTTGGTGTCTCCAACTGACCCTCAAGCCTCCTCTTATACTTTTCCTGTTGACGATTCAACGGTCGAGATTAACTCCCTAATCAACAGCTAAGATTAGATCTGGCTTAATCCTCGTTATTTAGAACTTTCTCACCCATATTATATTAATACACATTAATATTTTAAATTTCCTAAGTTTAGACTTAGGGTCTCATTAAAAATATTAATCATTTTAATACCTCTTCATCCAATGGAATTTTTCCAAACGATTTCCGGGTCTTGGAGATCTCAAGCGCCTTAGCCTCTCCACCAACTTTCATGGCTAGAGCACATCCGATGCTACCAAAAATCAACACCAAACTCGTGGCAATGGAAGCACTTGATCTTGCTCAAATCCTTCTTCTTCTTCTCGCCCTTCTGACTGGACTCAATCTCTCCTTGGCCCGTTTTTCCCTTGGCTTTGCTACCTATGCCTACTAGTGTAAAGTTCTCCTCTTCCTCTGTCGAAGCTAATCTCCTAGCTTCAATCCCCCACCAAATTTCTTCTTGAATGTGATCTAACCACAACCTTTCCCAACCGAGAAGATTGTGTCTGCCACTAACTACATCCTAGAAATTCTCCCAAGACTTATGAAGTCCCAGAAGCGCAAGACTCACAAGGTCACTATCTGCTACAGTAGCACCTACTCCAGCTAGCTCATCACGAACCTGGACGGACTTGGAAAGATAAGTAATGATGGGATCTCCTTTGCTCATCCAAATACTTCTTAGCTTCTCCTTCAAGACAAGCTTCATGACATCACTAGAACCCTGATACAGATCTAAGATTGCTTTCCACATCTCATATGTTGTCTTCTTCCCATGGAGATGAGGGATAATTTAGTCTCCGACCCCTCAAGAATGATCCTCCTAGCCTTGGTGTCATTCTTGTTATGTTGGATCAATTGTTGGGCATCTTGAGGTGGTGCTATTGTTATTCAAATTTTGCACTCTAAAAGAGGTTTGCACTTCAAGAGATTTGATCTCTCTCAGCGCATGCTAGATCCGTGCTTAAGATGGATCTATATTGATTTTACATCATTTGCTTCTAAGTTCTAAGGATGAAAAAGATGATTAAAGAGAACCCTCACGTAGGGGGAAGGCAATGTGGCTTCTATAGCAAATCAAGGAGTTGTTTCCACGGCAAAGCGAGACAAGGAAATCAATTTATGGTGCTACCAACATGTAGATGAAATGCATTTATTAGACAAGGTAGATTTTGCATCAATGGTAAATGGATTAAATATTCCAGCCACCATTGACTATAGAGTAATGATTCAACAACAGATAAGATAGTTGTCAACTTGGAATTCCTAGAATCCAGTGTTGAAAATATCGGTATCGGCAAAATATCAACGAGGGTCCAAAAAATATCTTATCGGCAATATCGGCGAAAATATTGGCAAAATATCGGCAAACATAAAAAATGCATAATATATTCATTTTTTTCAGAAGAAGGCACTGATATATATGATGTCAAATAGAAATGATACATCAAACTTCAAAGGCGATACCAAATCCTGTTGATCCTTGATAATTGTCTAATCAAGGACTCAAGCAAAATAACATCACATATCCTGCTGATCCCTGATAGTGATAATTGTCCAATCAAGGACTCAAATAAAATAACATCACATATATAAAACTTTAAAAGTATTTCATCATCATGAGTTATAAAACTTATATGTAGCAAAAGTTGCAAAACAAATAAAACTAGCAGCTATCTATCTGAGACCATTGACCTCTCCCTAGCAGCTTTCTTTCTATATTGTTCAGCAATTGCTTCACGAGCTTTTTGTATAACCTCTGCACTAGAAACCATACAAGGCATTACATCTGCATCATATGCAGTGAGTCTAGCCAGATGGTATTTCAATCGTGTAACCGCTCCTGACATCTTGGTCCCACACAAGTTGCATGATATATATGCCTGATTTGCCCCACCAACAGCGTCCCCATACTCCCAAAATGGGTCCAAGGCTTTTGGCATATTTGACATTTGTAGTGAACTAATTCAAACCTAGGGCACAAAAAATTGGCATTAAACCCCCCAACGCAAAATGAAAAAATAGTAAGTAATAACCACCTCATTCAAAAAAAATTACTACATTATTTGCATTTTGCAATGTGAATGAAAAATGGCAATAAGAGGGTGCATAAGAAAGTTGAAAAAAAAAATGAAGCTTGCTGTCCAAATATGGAGAAAACCCTTGCATTGGTTCATGGGCATGAAAATCATAGCAAATGGAAAAAAAAAAAGAAACAAAATGTTGGTAGGCAAAGAGGCAAGCAAGCATAACCCTAAATCTATGAAAAAAATCATTAACATAGGGGTTTTTAAGAACATACCTGTTAATGGAAGAAATGAAATTCGTCTCACTATTCTTCAATCTTTGATCCACAAAAAAAAAATCTTAGTTGGTGGTGATAATCGTTGTTTGATCCTCAAACCCTCTTGACAACCACCACAAAACTCTTCCCCTTCCTTCTCCAACACTCAAAAACAGAAATGAAGAAAAAAAAACCAATTTTTCCTTTTTCTAGCGACGACAAAACACGCCCGGCGATATTTTCAATCGTCGCGCGATATTTTGCCAAAATATCAGTGATATTTTTGAAGTATCGCGATATTTTCCGAAAAAATCGCCGATATTTCGGCGATATTATCAACACTGCTAGAATCAACCACTTCAGATCCAGCTTTTGGATATCGTATGGCTTGCTTGGTCCAGATTATTTGACTATGTTTTGGGACAAACAATTGTGTTTAGTATGACCATTGAGGAAGGGTGGTAGAAAAGATACTTTGTATTGGTCACATATTTTGTACTTGGGAATTAATGTTGGGAGTAATTTTTTTAAATTTTTAAAATTACTTGACGATGCATAAAAGTTATAATGTAATGTTAAGTTATTATGTACGAATGACTTAAATTAGTTAAGTCATTTAATTAAGCAATAGGAGTTATGACTTGGAGGTTACATAACACATACCCATAGGGCCATAAGGTATGTCTCTCACTTGTATCTACATGTGCTTGAATGATTCTAACAGTTTCGCACTCTATAGTCTGAAATTGAAAATCAACTACAAACAATGTCACCTGAATAACATAGCCAGCTCAACTTTATAGAGCTCATTTATTTAAGACACATAGGCAACTACCGTTGTCATCTTTTAAATTAATTAATCCCTATATATTCTTCTCTATCTGACTGATTTTAGTTAAGGGACGTTAGAGACAAAAAATACTAAGACGAATACAGGGTTTAAAAGTGAATTTATGTGGGGCAATAGAATCCTAAATAGAGATGTATCACAGATCATTTAATCAGCCACCATTAATAATTGTAACAGACAACTGTAATCGCATAGTAAAATATTAATATACATCATAATTACTTAACGAAAATTCCATTAAAATGTTCGGACCACAAACCTAGATAGTCTTTTAAAACAGTTGTATTCGTAGATTCAGTTATTCTGCGCTCAATGATTATTTTATCCCCATAAACATCATGCTTGAAAGCATCATCGCCTTCATTCTTCATTTCCACAACGACAAGTGCATAGCTGCAACAAAATGAATATAAAAACATGAATTAAGCTGGCTGCATAACAAGAAGGTTGGAACGTAAATTAGAAATCATAACATAGAAAACTAAATATCATTAAAAAATTCCAAGGCATATTTAATTATATTATTTTGGAGTAAACATGAAAGAAGAAATATTAAATAGCAATTTGACACCATCAGGTATTGTCATCATAAATGCATGAAAGAATGTTTGAAGGAAAATTCTGGCATATACATATGGACCAACATGAATGGTGATTTGTTATGAACTGAATGCCTAAAATACACCAAATGTAAGCATTAAGCACAACACCCAAAGAGACTATAGAGATGAGTTACAGAATAACTACTTATATATTAAAAGAACCTCCTCCAAATAACCCAACTGTGTCATTATAACCAAAGCATATGTTCATGTCTCAATAATGACACTATTGACATTTATATCCATATACATATTCTTTCCCATTACGCTTTGGGTCCCCTATTAGGCCAACCACTACTACATATTAATTCTACCCCACATATATGCATTAGGTTCACGTTATCTCTTAGATATACACAAGACAAACCTAGGAAAATAACTATGAGCAATTAAACT